>JARHVA010001587.1:527500-1911047 GCA_037957365.1 Torreya grandis
TAGAGATCAGCTCAAGGGGCTAGACATTTTTGGGCAGAGCAAGGGAGATTTAGACAAGGTTTTAATCCAAAGTGTGCTCGCAAGTAAAGGTCATCGCTCACAGGAGAACACAGGTACCGACATCAGTCAGGTGAGAACCAGCATCGATCAGATAGGTACTAACATTGGTCATGTGTAAACTGAGGTTGGTGGTGTTGGGTAGGTAGACACTGACGTCGATTAGGGAACCAGCATCAGCAGTCTGGTCAGTCACAGGGAACTGATGTCGGTCGGGTACAGACTGAGAAGTGACTGACATCGATCACTGGAATGGATTTTGGGTGGACAACAAGCTGTCAAGGAGTCTCAGATGCCCATGTGGAGGACTGAAAGGGTAAGTAAGCCTCAAACTTGTTATTCTTCTTCTTTGATGCAGGTAGAGTCCAAGAAACAGTGGGAGCATGGCATGACTTAGGAATTTGATTCCTTGGAGAACCAAATGGTAGTTTTGGTAGGGTTGCCAGCTAGGAAAGCACTGAAAGATGAATGGATTCCTAGGTGAAAGAATAGAGTGAATGGACAGGTGAGATGGAAGGCCAAGTCATATGGTCTTGAGGAAGCTCTAGGACAGTGGTACAGGTTTGATAGGTGGATGACAAAGCATGGCTTTAGTCAATGTCATTGTAACCACTATGGTTTCTTTACCAGGTGGATGATGGTCACGACATTATCCTATTACTGTATGTTGTGTGTTTGCTTGATGCAGGGTCACACATGCAGGGTTTTTTTGAACTAAAGGTAAATTTAGTTTAGAGGTGTGTCATGAATAATTTAGAGGAGCAAAATTCTTTGATTCGGACAATAATTCGGATGACAATTCGGGTGATGGGTCCACCCCATTTGATGGCAGAACTTCCGGAAGCCATAACTTTTGCACCGTAGCTCCAATTGACTCGCCGTTTGAACTGTTGGAAAGATAATAATGAGGGAAACATCGTGAGATGCCATTGAGCTTTGCTAAATGAAGTTTGACCCCATAAAATCCAATGGAAGTGTCCCAAATTTCAATTTTATTAGTCCAGTCTAAAAATAGTAAGTTTCTAAAAATAGTAATTCCTCAAATTCTGTATTGTTGTAAATCGTGTAAGTCAGACCAATTCATCTCCCTTGAGATTTGTGACCTTCCAAATCCTCCCCACACCTTCAAAACATGTATAAATGAAGATGTAATCCAAAATGGAAATCAGACATCTCTTCTCAGAGATAAGCATATGTTTGGGTCTGTAATTTTGATAAATAAAACATCTCTTTTCAGAGATAGCATTATTTGAATTGTGTTATTCTTATTTATTTGAATTATATTTCAGCCAAAGATTTTAAGTTTTGGATCATTCTTTGGCATGGGTGGGTTTCTAGAGACAAGGAAGATCACAAGTTGATTTTGTCTCCAGATGATTGTGTGAAACCAGTTAGCATGCCGATGGGTTGGACAGTTATATAAACAGTGTCCTAATTCACATGATGAGGTTAAGTACATGTGTACTAGACCTAAGGTTGCCCATGTAGTGGGAGCTGTCAGCAAGTTTGGAGCTAATTTGGGAAAGAAGCACTGGAGGGCAGTTCAATGG
Organism: Torreya grandis; assembly: GCA_037957365.1. NCBI lineage: Eukaryota > Viridiplantae > Streptophyta > Pinopsida > Cupressales > Taxaceae > Torreya > Torreya grandis. Next base: position 529,108 of record JARHVA010001587.1, read on the forward strand.
ATTCTCAGGTATCTAAGAGGGACTAGCAGCAGGTATACATGCTATGCAGGGTCAAGTTCTTTTCTACATGTGTTTGTAGATGTGGATGCGGTAGGTTACTTGGATGATAGGAGGTGCACCACAAGTTTTGTGGTGGTTGGTCTTCAAGGTTGAACTTGAAGAGGCATACAAGCCAGGAAACAAATTAGACAATGTACAGGTATAAGTGTAGTTGTTTATCTCCAAGTGGGAGATTGTTAGGTTATGGAGTTAAAAGCTTCACTGTATGCAGACATGGAGGAGGTTGCTAAGGTGTAAAGTAATTGACGTTGGTCAGGCCAATTGATGTCGATCATATACAGTGTATAGAGCTATCGACATCGGTCAGGATTGGCCGACGTCGGTCATCTCCAGACTAACAACGACCGACGTCGATCACCTGTGCAGTTCCAAAACTGTCGATTTCATGAATAGTTTGTTAACAAACTGGTTGTTTACATGTTAAAGGCTAATTTTAGTCTTGGAGCTGTGGTTCTAATTATTGTAATTAGAAGTCTAATTATTGTTTGGCATGGGATATATATAATAGACTCATGGGCTGTATTATAAAGTGTGCTAGTTAGAGAGAGCAAGGTTAGCTCCTTCAGAGGGAAGAGAGCAAGGTTAACTCCTCCTAGTGCCACAGTACCAAATGTGTATGATCAGGTTGATCTGTGGGAAAACAAGATCTGGTAGAAGATCCATAGGGGTGCTGGTTTGGGAGAATCATAAGGACTTGGTGAGGCAAAGACAAGGGTTCTTTCAGGTGTGTATGATCTCAGTCGGCAGGTGTGTAAGGCCAGGTTGATCTACAATATAGCATGATCAGGGGAGATCTACATGGTAAGTAAGATCAATTGATTTGTAGGTGTGTGTGTGTGTGTGCAAGGTCTACGTTTGTAGGTGTGCATAACTAGGTTGATCTGTAGGTGGCAGTAGGATCAAGGTGATCAGCAACACAAGGAGCAAGATCACAGGGATCTACTTGGAGTACGGTGTGTACTCAGACCTTGAGTACGTGGAGTACTCAATTGGACTGGTAGTGATTATCACTTACTGGTGGTACTGGTAGTAGTGATACTGACTGGTGGAGGTGAATAACAACTCTGTGTTTGAGTTGATTGTTGTGACTGTAATTGAGAGAGGAAACTCTTGAAAGTGAATTACTGTACACTTGGTGTGGGAAGCCTGAAAGGTGTGGAAGAGTGTAGCATCTCTTCATTGTAATTCTTTTTTGGAAGAATATTAATACAATTGGGTATTGTCTCTCATATTCTTTGTTATTTCTTATTTCTAGTTACTTGTGCATTCTGGTTAAATTCTGTGTTTAGTTGCTTATACAAAGGTAATCATGTGTGCTCTTTTGAGAGCCGATAGATCCTGACAAAATTCTATAAAATGCATACCCCTTTATAAACCCATTTGATTTCCCAAATGTCCTTGACCTTACGAAACTAATCCATCACATCACTAATGCACAAAATGACCTTGGAAGGAATTATATCCCAATATGTTAGTTGTTACAATATACTTAAGCACTTTTCATAATCAAAGTGTATCAGACAAGTTTTGGCTTGTTTATCTCTATGTTCAATATTGGATGATTGTAGTATGGGATATAAACATTGGGGCATCAATTTCATTGAAAAGTCACCATTTTTTATGTCCAACACACCCCATTCTTCAAATAAATGGGGGATCCCTCTTAGAATGCTCAATTCAAAGTCCATGGACTTCTAGTCCCTTTCTAATTAGCATCCTTTTGTGAAAATCCTCAAACTTATGTTTCTCCATGGTTTTCCTAGTGTCTAACATGCTTGTACTAATAATTTATACTTTGATAAAAACCCTTATGGCCTTTGTGATTTAAGCACACTTGAGTCATTATTGAGTCCTAATAAAAATAAAGTGCTTTCATACTTGGAATATCTTTATTACACTAACTATTTTTCATAGATTTGGAATAGTATTAAGGTTCCTAGAGTTTTTGTCTCCCAAATTCCTACTTGGCATATTATAAAGCTTCATTAGAAGGTAGGTGAGTATTTGAATTACTTACATGGCTTACTTTTAACTTAGTCTTTTTTGTGAATTTTTTTACAAAGAACGACTAAATGAAAAATCACTGCATAGATCCCACTGTCAAAGCTGTCATTCTCCCAAACTTGTTAGAGATGTTAGACCGTGAGATAGCCCAATCAAATGAAAAAGTGCCACATGGATCCCATTTTTAGAGTTGTTAGGTTCCTGGTCCTATCAGAGATGTCAAAGCCTAGGAAAGCCTGACCAAATGAGAAAATGTCATGTGGATCTCACTGTTAAAGTTGTCAGTCTCCTAGACCTATTAGATATGTTAGAGCCCATGAGATCCTAAATGAATGAAATTTTTTCACATGAATCCCTTTGCCAAAGCTATCAATTTCTTGGACCTCTCAATGATACCATATATTGGGAGTGCCCAACTGACCACACCACACCATGTGGCGCTTCTGTATAAACTAAAAAAAGAGGCCTTAGACACCTCAAAGTGATTAGAGAGAGGTATAATCAGATTTAAAATGCCAATCATAAGATGCCATGTGTCACCTCACTCCTCTAGCTAGTAATTATTTTCTCTTAAATGTGTAAAGGTGAAGTATTAGGCTACACCTAGGTGGTATTCATTATAGGTAGGGATAATTAGTGATGGACGCATGAACCAAGCTAAAAGCTACTTGGGATAACACAGTGGTAATATATATATATGTTCCTACCACATTCTATACATTAACTAAATGGTAAAATAGGCACTAATTGGATAACTCAAAATGTTCCTTCATAATCTCCAAATCTAGCAGGGGACATGTATCTAAAATCTATGAGTTTAATTTCAAATCAAGAAATAACTCTAAATGTTGAGCCACCAATTTAAATTAATATTTGTGCTAGGTGATCCACCAAACACCATCAATGTAAGACATCTTTGAGGATCCCTATAAGTGCCCAATGACAAATTCTCTTACCTTTATTGCTTCCATCTTCCTAGAATTTGCCTCCTCACTTTCAACACATTCATGTGCCCCCACACTCTCCTTGCTTAAAATTCACTATCATAGAGGATCTATCCCTTTTACACTGTGGTTGATTTATCCTCTAATCCCAAAACTAAGCCCAAATATAGGGACACCAATTTACCTAAAGGTTTAACCCACTTCAAATAATATAAAAACATATTCAAAGTATTTAAAACTATGCCAAAGTCCACATCCAATGACAATGAGGACAAGGTTGAGTTCCAAGATGACCTTAGGGAATACAAGAAGTGTTAGTTACACATAGCCACATCCAAGCTATAAGTCTTCCCATGCACATAATTTTTCATAAAATTATCACTCACTACCAAATGAGTACAAAACCATGTTCACAATCTTGTGTGTTTTGTAAGCTCTCAATATAGGATCATGGATATTTTTGGGAGTGAATTTAAGGCCTAATATAATTTCTAGAAATACACAATTTATTATGACATAAACGTAATTGACACATGGACCAATACCTACCAAACATATGATGTCTTGAGGGACTGGGTAGAAAACCCATATGCCAAATGGGTTAACAAGGTATGCATCAACTCTTACATGGTCCTCACCTTCAAGGAAGGGATTAGTATAGGGATGATCTTATTAGATAAAATATTTGAGGTGATAAATTTTTTCATGCTAATCTCTTATGGGTACCCCTAGTACATATAATATTTAAAGGTGATCAAGTCCTAGACCTTAGAGTCACGATCAACTTCAACCTTATCAAGGAAATATTAGATGCTCAATGTAGAAGTAATTTTTATATGATGAGATACTTGGTGGATGTAGTTTACACTACCACTTTGTTTAAGCCCTCTACCTTTCCACCATGGGTTCTTAGAGGTACAGTGGTCCATATATTTTTTTATAAACTATATGGCCACCATTATTAGAATCACATCTATGAGATTTATGAGTCTTTCTATCTAGTGGTCTATATGGCAATCGATGAGGAAACCATGCCTCATCTCTCCAATGAAATAAGTAGTCTCTCACCTTCATAGGTGATTATGAGTATTATAGGGATGACACCATCATCAGAGTGGTTGATACCCTCAAAGCTACCCTTTAATTACTTTACCAAGTTTCAAACTGGTTCGTAGAGTAAGAGATTGGCTATGAACTAGTTGAAGGCATCTTTGGTCTCTGCATTAGTCACCAATAGAAAAGTTACCCATCCTTCCCCATCACCATTATGCATAATATATATAGGATTCTAACCCTATTGTAGAATATGGCTGCAAGTAGATATTCTTATGCCCTAGGTAGGGTAAAACACAAATAATAGGACCCCCACAACATCATTAGGGCCTATGTGGAGAGGTATTAAGTCTAGATCAACATTAATTATGGACACAAGCCCAATGAGAAAGATGAGGTCCACCTCAACCCTAAAGATGAGAAGGATGTGCTTACTTGAATTGAGGCTAATAAAGAAGAATAAAAGAAAGCAGGTTTAGCTTGGGCCATCCACCCAAAGTGCCCCTACCTCCTCTACATCAGCGCATGCCTAAGGGCACATTCAAACAACTCCTTGAATTTAAAGGAGGATATTATAAAGGGTCACAACCTATTCTCCTATATGAGATTATCCTCCATGAGTTTCTCCTCCCCATCCCTATGTTCTACTTCCACCACCTCTTGTGGTTCTATTTGCTCAACCAATGGCTATGCAAGTGTTATGATTTGATATCAACAATAGTATAGATGTGATCCTAAAGTGTGATCAGTAGGTGGTAGACATGGATATACCTTACCCTACTTCCATAGTTCCCCAACAACCTAATGGACTGCCCTAATTTTTGTTTTCTATAATGGCCCGCTTTGGTGGTGCTTCCCATCTTTCTTATTTCACCCCCTTTGTTATCACCCAAGTTCCTCTAGCTTCAGTTATGCATGGTATCCTAACATCCTAGTTTCCCTCCACCCAAGCCACTCCACCCATGGGGATCTCAATATCACCTCGACTAGTTCTTTTAGAAGTTTAGGCACATCTAGGTGCACCTTCTTTAATAATTCTAGTTACACCCCCAATAATAAGTGCACATGTGTGCATAGTTTAATTAACCCCAGTCTTGTTTATGACACCTACATTTGTTTAATATACTCCTCAGTCAACCACTAATTCCTCTTCCACTATAGTTCCTTCCACTATAATAGTGTAATCTAATCCAAGCAAGAAGCCCAAGAAGAAGTAAAAGGTAACTCCTACTCCCAATCTTCAACCCCCTATTACTCCTCATATCACTTTCAGGCCTCTCTTTTCCATTATCCTGGGTACCTAAGGATTTGGATTTAATCAACCAATTTATTCTTTCCTACTGAATTCCTCTCTCCTTAACATCATTTCCCCATAGGTCAATTTGACCCAGATCCAGTGGCAGGCCCAAATGTTCCCATGGGCTTCCCCTTTCATCCTACTTCATTATGCCCCCATGCCTCCTCATCCTCCATTTGTCTCATCCTTCATTCCCTCTAATTCACCCATTATTCCTCTACTTCAGATTCCACTTATCACCCCCATCTCTACCAACCCATAACAACCCCTTCTATCTTGGGAGTAACCACAATGTTATAGGCACCTACAATGATCATGCAAGGAGATCCAAAAGTGTAGTAAGAGTTTAATTGGGCTTCAGGGAACATGAAGAGGTCCCTTGCATATAATTCATTCAAGGAAGAGACCCTATAGTCTGGTGGACTCATAACAACCTATTATCACTCGCCAAAGTAGGAACATCTATAGGAGAAGAGAGAGTGGTTGAGGATCTAGTCTCTTTTCTCTAATCCATGCATGATATGTTAGAAAAGCTCATGGAAGACATGAATGAGAAGTTATGGATTCTTGAGGCATAAGTGGATATTTCCTTCCCTATGGAATTGATTAGATGAGTTAAGGAATCCATTATATAGATCTTTTCATCTCTCAATGAAGTTCTCAAAAAATTGACCAAAATTAAGGAACATCTCTAGTGGGCCCAAACATATTTAAAAATGATTGCTCTCATAGACAAGTATAGAAGGTTTGTCATGGTTATGCATAAGGTCATGTTTATATAGTTAAAACTCATGCCTAGCTTAGACATGAGCCTCTATAAAACCTATATTAGGAGTATGAGGCCCTTAATTAAATAATGGTTTGCCTTGGCATAGACAATTGTGGGACCCCTAGAAGAGAGCAGGGAAAATATGTTGACCTATTTTAGGGAGGTCAACATCACTGTGTTATTCCACCTAGATGGCACCCTAATAGACATAGGTGAGTTTGAAGTTCACATGGGTCACTTTGACCATGTCATGAAGAGAAAAGTGGCAAAGGTCAACAAAATTGGAGCCAAACAATTCTATAACTACCAACTCAATCCATTGCAAGCATCATCCAGGTCTCAAAAGTGAAATTGTCCCTAGAGGCTCCTTTCAAAGTAAACCACCAATTATTGACCCAATCAAAGGTGATATTTTGAGATCCACCTATGAATCTAACCAAACTAGATTGAGAGCTTGAACTAGTGGAAGCTGTGATGGTAACCAAAAATTCATAACCTAAGTAGTTAGGAGGTAAATCTTAAAATATGCACATGCATCAAATTATATTGTTGACCAATAATACCCCATGAAAATGAGTTTCTTAGCAAAGACCATTATACTAATATGGGTACCACAAATCTTGTTGTGCACGTCTTTGATAAATAGTTCCAATTCTCCTAAATTTAAATAATGGAATATTCCACCATAACCTCTATGATAGAGCATGTTTTTGAGTAAGGTGTAACAAGAGGAATTATGGATAAATGATTTTTTTAGGGTATGGGATAAATCCATGAGAAGGGTATGCTCTTGAAGGTAAGTGTAGATGTCATAGAACCAAGATGAGTGAGGACTGATAATTTCACATACCATTTTTGATTTTGGATGATCATATGTTGGCATGATAAGTTATTCAATGAGGAACTAATATTCTTAGACATTGAATGACAATTATAATAGTGACCCAATAGTGCTCATGGCATCAATTGATCTATTGTTAGCTAAGGTCATTTGCTCAAATTATATGTGATCAATTTTTTTTATATAATTTATCCACCATACACTTTTAAATTACAAGCTTATCATCTTTCATTTGGTATTAATCATTGAATTCATTGATGATAAGCTAGTAATCGTCATACACTACCAATTATTGGATGTTCAATTGAATTGTGAGGTGCAGTCCTAAAACAAGAGCCTCATATTCTATAGTATTTTTTGTGTATGGAAACCCAATGTGAAATGCCATAGGGATAATATTTCCTTGTGGTATAATGAAAAGGATACTTGCCCTTGATCCATGAGATGTAAAGGAACCATCAAAGTAAATATTCCATTATTGTGATTTATCAAGAATGAAAATGGACTCATCTAGAAAACCAAATGTTAATAGCTATGTTTCTAACAATCAAGTATCTTCTAATTGAACTATAAGTGCATGCCCCTTCATAACCTTATAATTAGTGTATTAAATATAGAATTTGCTTAGGAGCATAATCTATTTAGCCATAAGACCTATCAAAGCTACTTTAGAGAGAATATAATTGAGTGGATCAAATTTTACAATGATGATAGGCTTATTATTGATCATGTAGTGGTGTAACTTTTGATATGAAAAAATCACTACTAAACATGCCTTTTCAATTGGTGAATAGTTATGTCCATAGGTGACTAATGTCCTCCTCAAATAATATACAACTTGATCTTTTCCATGATCATCATGATGGGCTAAAATCACCACAAATGCATCTTAGTTGCCGATTATAAAATAATTGTTAGAGTTGGTTCTCATGTTTGCTAGGTTCTATAGATAGTTTTTATCTATTTTTAGTTTTCACTTTTGTGGATTTATCCCACATTGGTTAGTTTGAATTACTTCTTGTTTGTCTTTGCCTATAAATGTAAGGCTTCTCATTTGTAACATATAGAAGTTATTTTATGGATATTATATGATATTTCCTTTGTCTTTGCATATCATATTTGTAAATCTTACAACTCTTCTTGTGATGCTTTTGATATTATTGCTTCACATCTTTGACTTGGAATGATCTTGTTGACATTCCTTTCATGGTATTAGAGTTAGAAGTGTTTCAGTAATCCATTTATGAGTTTTCTGCTACAAGGGTTTGTCCATTTATCAAAATTTATTCTTGGTGTAGTAGAGGTGTTTTATATGGATATTTGATATTTTATTTTCCCATTGGCATTTTTTTTGGAGATATTGCAAATTGTTTTTGCATAAAATTATGACTCTCTTTCAGATCATTTTTCTCCTCATAAAAGGGTCTGATTCAAAAAATTCTTTTACTACTGGAAAGAGGACTTTGAGAGGTTTCTAGAAAGTGTCATAACAAGGATTTTAATTAGTATCAAAGGAGATATGGGGCTCTGAAGTTGACTGTAAAAATCTGATTTTCTTTGATTTTTTTTTACGTGATCAAGAAAAAAAAATTAGATCTTGTATTTAAAGTGAAAAATCAACATGAGAGATTGATCTATGTGGAAGACTATTATTTTTCTTTGCTACAAATTTCTTTCAAATTCATTCTTTCTAGATTTGGTAGAAATAATTTATTTTTTATCCAGGCATTTGATTTTTGTGCAATGTTTACTTATTTGATCAATTTTAATGATGAGAAACTTGTAAAAACTACAACTTTTGAATCGTGACTCGAAATTGAGTACTATTTTTTTGAAAAAGTGTATGCTATTTTATTTTCCATCTATTGGGTTTATTTATCTTATAAAACACACTAAATCGTAAAGTGCTAATTTTGGGGGGCTTTACACTTTTTTGGAGTTTTCATTATTTTTGTCAAAAGACATTAAATTAGCATTGGGGATTTATCTTTTTGAGAGGGTTCTTCTTCTTCTTCTTCTTCTTCTTCTTCACTTTTTCCTTATTTTTAGGAAATATATTCTTGATTCTTTGAGCCCTTCAACACCTCCAACTAAATTAATTGAAATATCAAAATGTAGATTCACTTAGAAGGAAAGGCATGTAGAGTGTTGTGCTTGAAAACATTCCCCACTTTATAGATGAGGAAGATCTTTCTTGGATTGCATCTATGAAAGATGAGGCTCTTTGTTTGATTTGACTCCATGTTTCAGATAGTTTGTAGTGTTATGTCACATGTGCCACATCACCAAAGAAAGCTTAGAATGTTACTTTAGACTTACTTGAGAAGGATACTGAGTCTTTTGGGTCTTTTGCACTCTTGTTTTACTCTACTTCCTTTTGTTCCACTTCCTTCTCCTCTTGTAAGTAAGGATTTATATTTTGATGATGACATATGATGTTGTTCAATATTTGATTCTTGACAGTGACATGGGTGAGGCACTATTGTAACTTTTGTTCTCCTTCTAGTGAAGTTTCACTCTTTACTAGTGACATGAATCAAGATTCTTCTTTATTTTGTGAGAACATACTTCTTGATGGTGATCCAAATAAGGTACATTCTTACCTCCTATACCTCTCTACTATTAAACCTTCTTTTTCAATTGTTAGTGAGGAATTGTCTTTTGATGATGGTTTGTTTGAGTTACTTATTACTTCTCATATAATTTTTACTCTTGTCATTCATTTCATTGATCAAAAGGACATGATTCTTGAGGATGTATCACCTTCACCATCAACTTTCAGAGATCATAGACAATACACCATCATGACTTCTTGAGGATGACTTATATTATGCCACTATTGTTGTTCCTTAATCACCTACCCCTATTTTTTGTGAGGATATGTGTTTTGATGGTGATTTATATGAGGAACCTATTATTATTACACATTTTGATTTGGATCTTATTGATACTCCTGCTACTACATTTATTGCTTGTCCCACTTTGGATACACCTACTTATGTGCTTGGTTCTTTTGAGAAACATACTCTTGGATTTGGATCTTGCATACTTCACTTATGGGATACACTCATGGAGGTGTTGGTAGACTCTTAAATGGTATTATATCTCCTTTTAGCATTGGTATTTCTACAGGTGATGTGTCTTTGGGACATTTTGTTCGTAGCACTCAGGAGGAAGGTACATTAATTAGAAGAAATTTTTTTTGGGGACTATCTCACCACCTATGTAGATGGTTCCTTACATCATTTCCATCCACACAAGATATATAGTACTGATCTTCATGTGGGGTGAAGAAAGTTGTCCTTAGGGGATTCCACATGAAGTTCATCCTTCCTTCTTTCCTTTCCTTATTTTCTCTCTTTACATCATTTTTTTTTGGGGGGGGGACTTTTGTTCCTACTAGTTTTTTTCCTTTTTCCATTTCATGGATATATGTTATACATGAGTACTTATCAGGCTTAGTTATCAGGACTCATATTGTGGATATGCCACTTTGTTTTTAGTTATTTTTATCCCCTAGCTTCACTTGAGGGGGGGTGTTAGAGTTGGTGATCATGTTTGCTAGGTTATATAGATAGTTTTTGTCTATTCCTTATTTTGTCCTTTTGTGGATTTATCCCACATTGGTTAGTTTGAATTACTTCTTGTTTGTCCTTGCTATATATATGTAAGGCTTCTAATTTGTAACATATAGTAGTGATTTTATGATATTATCTTTATCTTTGCATATCATCTTTGAAAATATTACAACTATTATTGTGATGATTTTGTTGTTAATGCTTTAGATCTTGGGTTTGGAATGATCTTATTGACATTCCTTTCAGTATTAGAGGCTTCCCTAGTGTATAAACTCAATTCTCATCACTTTCATGTCAAAATTATAATTAGAATGACTTATAACAATAATGGATAAATAACTAAAACATCCAAATTAGTTTACACACTTGACATGCATATTATGAAACATATTGGTGCATATATGATTGGAGTAATAGACTATACACAATCATTAACTTTGTCTAATTCATATTAAGTCAAATTATCACTTTGCAAGTGACATGTTTGGATTAATTAGGTCAAAAGTTAGTTCAAATTTTAATATTATAGAAATCACATCAAATATAATTTGGATTAATTATCCTATCAAATAAAATAAAATGGCTAAATAGAAAATCCATAAAAATTGGCTATTTCTAATTATACAATATTTAAATATTTAACATATATCTAAATAGTGACATCATGATGACATCACTCAAAAAGTTGTCAAGCATTAGCATAAATACATGAAATATCATAAAATTGAACACATACCTAATAAATTTAGACCCAAAACCCAAATATTAATGGAATTTATTACCCAAAATAGAATAAATTTTGGCCACACATCTTGATCTTGATCTAATAGCCATAATCAATCTGACAAATATATAAAAATAAGGGTCATTTAAACATAATGACCAAGATTTTGAGTGTAAACTTATAATTCATAAATTTATCAAGATCTTCAACAATTCTTCCCTTTTATTTATCAAAACAACTTATAGACAAGGGTAGATGTTACCAACATTAAGGTGTGACATTTACGAAGACTCCAAGTCTACAATCTTGGGCTAAATACACCATTAATACAACTTGAAGAATGAATCCATAGGGAAGATATATATATTTTTATATATTCCTATTTTCTTTACATTCTCCTACACCTTGCCTAGACCAAGGAATTATGCTTGAGAAGTTGTGTTTGTCAATTGTTTTATGTTTGATATAACATACTAACATGAACTAACCTCTTTTGTAATCATAATCTACATTTAGCTTGCACAGTGGGACTAACACACTCCCCAATATTCTTGAGAGCCTTCAATAACCTTTTAAATTTGATAAAAGATCAATTTTGACATTTTTCACTTCTTTTCTAGTAATGTTTATATATTTTCATGATTTCCTAATTGACAGGAATGTTTTTGTGTTTTGACGAGATTGTTTCCTATAATCGGTAGGATCATTTTATTTTCTATTTTATGGTTTTATTTTTTTATGAAAATAATAGGATCACTGTAAAAATGGTATATTCATGACCAAAAAATTAATTCATCACCAAAACGGTGGATTCGTGACCAAAATAGTGAAATTGCTCTACAAATTACGATATCGCTTATGTTCTAATTTTTTTGGTACTTTTTTTGAAAATGGCAATATCGATCTAAAAATTATGGGATCACTCTAAAAATAATGAGATAATTTTAAAAAAAAGTGGGATTACTCTGAAAATGGTGAGACCACTTTGGAAATAGTTGGATCAATCTGTAAAATGTTGAGATCACTAGGCAGTAAATTGCCTAACTTCTAGAGGCTCATTCTGGGTCATTCAAACTCCATTTTTGATGATTTATTTTGTAAAACCATGGGTTTTTCATGAATTTTTAGAATATTCAATTAATTTGGCTTCATGTTACATATATATTTCATAAAATATAAGGTACAAGAGTGTTAATGTGTTTGCTTATAGGCTTCCCACTAAAGATAACATATTTAAAATTTAACTTATTTGCCATAGGTTTAGCTCACCAAAACCACACTTCAAACTCATAATTTGTTTCTTGCAAGTTATGATAGCCAAAGAAGTGGATTTATTTCCAAATAAAACATGTTTTTTACTCATGCTTCAATTTACTTTTTAATCAAATAACCCACACTTCATTTTAGTGCTCTTAAAACACTTATTTCCTTTGCACTTTATTCACATCATTTAAAGTTTGCATCACTTAAATTTTATTTTAAGTTATATTTTTTAATGGATATCCTATTTGTGAATGCTCTTCTCTTACCCATTTATAGGATCCTAAGAATAAAAAACATTTAGGTTATCATTGTATTTTTTTGAAAGAACAATAGATTATGCATTTTTTTGCCCATTCATGGTGTCCTAAGAATTAAAAATATTTATTTTTCCTTTTATTTTGATTATTTAGGGTGGATTTCATCTCTTTCCTATGAGTCCTTTAGCTGCGGTGATTGGTACTTCATTTCCTAATGTACATACCAACCTCTTACATTCAATGGGGTATACAAATAAAGGATGTATTTGGTAATTATTAGTTGAGAAGTTACGTGTCTAAACACACCCATGAAGTAGTAGGATTTATATGATCCAATACAAACCTAAGATCATACCTATCATTACCTGACTATTCCAATAATACTTCATTGATACCTTTACAAGTGAAGTGAATGCGAATGGACTAGACCCTCCTACACTACCCATTAGTATTTCACCTACGAATAATTTTGAGCCCCATGTATTGCAAGGTATATCGAGGACCATATAGACATCCTTGTAAAACTTTAGATTAATACCATCAGCCACAAATAATTTTATAGTGAGAGAGAAACTAATCTCCTCTAAGATTTCAGGATGTACTGCTAGATATTGAGGATTGTGTGTGACCAATATATCACCACTTTCAAGTAAAGTAGTTACATGGACTATGATTATTTTACACACCCATATTAATATTAAAATAAGGTTTTATTATGCATTTGTTTTTTATTATATGTTATTATATCCACACATTACTTTTGTGTACTTTACACATCAAACAAATCAATGTTACTTCAAGTTCAAACATTGCCATTTTAAACTCATGTGACAAGGCATTATGCTGTGCACATTTGGAGTCATCTTTATCCCATTCTAATCATTATGCTGCCTATTTCAAAACCAAATCTAATTTGATTTTGATTCTGAGTTAATTCCAATTTAAATTAATTTTGATTTCAATTTAATTCCAATTCCATTCCAATTCCAATCTCAAATCTATTCCAATTTCAAATTTGATTTCAATTTTAAAATCGATTTTGAATACAATTGAAAACCAAATCTAAATCGGTGATTTTTTTTCAAATAGTTAAACATTTTTGAGTCAAATAAATTCAAATTTTTAAATTCAAGTCAAAATACAAATCCAAAACAAGCCAACTTAAGTTAAATGATTCACATCAAACACTTTTCAAATCCACATACAACTTCGATTTAGTAAGTAGCACTTTATATGCATCCACATGAAGTCAATTCAAAAATCATATCTTGCTTCCAAAGTAAATACTGTTAGCTCAAACTTTGTCTAAATACACTCATAATGGGGTTTTTTATGGTCCCTCTTTGAAGGATGAGTGTTATTATGATCTGTTTGGGTATTTTCAAAGTAACAAAAAATGTTGATGATATTGTGTAGATAGTATTTCTGAATTATATAACACCTTAGTCTTGTACATGTGATAAATACATATCATGGATGCACATTCAACTTATGAACCTTTCCCACTACCAAAAGGATCACATACACTATCTATCTATTCCTAATTACTTATCTCTTAGTCTAATTAATGTTATTTTGATGACTTAGAAATTAAATCTTGCCTAGAATGTTATAAACTTGCTTATCTTCCATCTCTATAATTTTTAGACTAGCATCTATTTTACAACTACCTAGACACTTGCATCCCAGTCAGACACCTACATCAATGCAAGTGCCATATTCCAATACAAGTTTTTTAGTGCCCTAAAGTCATCTAATTTTCAAATGAAATGTATTATTATGGTCAACATATGTTCTTCAATGTAAGATATTCTCCAAAGGGATTGGTATAAATATAAGATCAATCCTCATTCATTCTTGACCTAGAAAATTCATACCTACTCACAAGGTAACCTAGCATAGACTAAAAAGCATTCAATCAAGAACTCAAGTGAGAAAAGTTTCCATATTTTATCTCATTTATATATCAATCATACATATAACATATCTAGAGATTTGAAGTATTGAAGGAGCATTCCATGAGCCACAATTTCCAAGTTACAAGCTAGGTCACTCTATGTAATTATTTATCACACATTGCAAGATACACACATAAGCCAACACATAGTGGAAAACTAAATGATTTTTAGATATTCTTTAGAGTATTATCTATATAAGAAGAACTCATTGACAAAGGGGTCTTTAATGCAGTTTGACATTGTGTGCCTACTATCCCTTTTTTCATGTAACCACTATGAAGATGAAGAAATAGGGTTTTACTATTTGACAAGGAGTGATAGTCTATGACCCAGATCTAAATGGACTAGAGTGAAGATGATAGAACCTAAAATCATCTAAGTGGTTTCATCTAGTTTTAATATGTATTTTTTACTAGATACCTATGTCTGAGTTAGATAGTAACATTGGCATAATTATCCCAAGTTGATACAAGTGTCCATGGCTACATAGGTACAATTTCTAGAATTAGATGACTGATCTAGAATCTAGATCTAATCTACTTTTTGCCTATTCTAGATCCAAATCTATGTTATAATAAAAAGCAGCTAAGTATCTTATTTTCATTATCATTATAATATCTAGCATAGTTTTAGTATATCTTAACATAATAAATTTAGTATATATTTTATCTGAGTTTTATAATTAATTGGCCTACTTTAGAGACAATCTACCATCTTTTTGCCCTAGGCTATCTCTACCTCTTTAACCCTAGATTCCCTATATCTATATTTTAGGGTTAAATATTTATTGATCCTAATATTTGACCATCATTCTTTCCTAAGCATTCCATATTAGATGTTTCTTACATGCTTGGTCTTAATATTTGTGTTCTTTATCTCTCTCATCATGGATGATATCAATAGATTTGATGACTATAATTATGAAACTCTCCAAGTTTATATCAAATAAGGGGTAAAAATTGATTGCTCTTCTATTCTTACAAATCCTAAAGCATCCAATATCAAATCTTTGAATGGCGGTGGATATCATCAGTCTAATAAGGTCCATGTTCCTAACATTTCAAGAGATGAGTTGATCCATATTGAGGAAGATAAAGAACCTTTACCATTACTTCCTACACCACCATCATATGATTTTAGCCTTCAATATTTGATAAAATATAGATATAAAAGATAAAGATTGGGAAAAAATGAACAAGGTATAACCCACCTTATATCTATTAAATATAATACAAACTGATAAGCCTTGGGATTTTCAAAAAAAATCCATGAGTCACCAACAAAGTAAGTCATCTAATCATGCCCTTCATGTGCCTTCTACCACCATAAAGGGTACATATGAACAATATGATCCTTCATATGACCATTAAAAGTTATGATATATAAATCAGGACATTATGACTGATTTACAAATTACTTATAAGGAGGATATTCCTTCAAATAAATAAATTATGACCCCCATAACTCTAACATTTCCAAATAATATCCCCCTTATTAAGGGCGGTGATTCTTTTTTCCCTTCATTTGTCATTGATTTTTTTTGAAAGGTTAAATAAGACATTATGACATCTTTACCTAGTAGCTTTAAGGCACCAAGAAGAGGGGAACATTACAAACCCAAAGTGCCAAAGGCTCATAATGTTCCAAATCTTGTAACTGAGGTCTTTAAACTAAGGCATACTTATCTCCCCAAAGATTCATTCATGAAAAATATTTATCCCATATGAAAAGAGGTTCATTTACCAAATCTGACTCCAACACTAATTGCCATAAATCTACCCCAAAGGTGAATGAACCAAGCTCTCAAATGATATACCAAGGGTACCACAATTTAGTGTTGGGAAATTAGAGTTCCCATGGTGATTAGTATTTCACCATGAAGTAAATAAGTTGGTTTTAACAACATATATCTTAGCATATTATATTGTATGTATGTGAATAGTGAGTTATATAACTAACTCATGTATTTAGGTTTGGGGAGATTATTGTGGGATTGGTAGTTGGAACAATCTCCTAATTTATAAGAGATATTATTCCTATATATGTAATAGTCTTTTGAAAAATAAAGATGTTGGTTGATAGAAACTATTGTGCTCTGCACATTCTTAGCCTTCAACTCTACCAAATAATGGATTAATCTCATTATCTAGTATCAGAGTAGGTTATCCAAGCCTCTCTAAGCATAGTGTTTCATTCATTCATTATTTATTTTCAACATGGAATAATGACCAAGTAGTGAAGACCACTTGTTAATGTCATTGTTATATTCATTCACTATTATTTCATGTTGTCATTAGTCTATTAATGTAGACCATGTGCAAAACCGTTGGCATGCATCACCCATTTGCATCTCCCTCCTCTACATATTGTTCATTCTGTCTGTAGTTTTCCATTTCCATAATGTTTGATGTTTCATAAAAAAATAAAAATAAAATATACATATATATTATAGATTTCTTGTATAGGATCACATTTGTAGTTTTCTACTTTATATAAGAAAGTAATACTTATCAGGCTGTATAAATTAATAAGGATTTTACATTTAGATCTGGGTCACTTTTCAAACATTGCTCACTTGAAGAGTTATCTTCTCAAATCTGACAGTTTTTGTATTTTTGATTTCATACGATGACCATAGTTCTATTCAAGTTTATTGGTGCACTCTCTATATTTAAGATAGTTTATTGTTATGCTAGAGAATGTGATTGATTTATAGCACAAGCCCTTTCAAGCTAATTCCTATAATAGGATATACGATGAAAGTTTTGACTCAAATTCTGCATTACATCACCAATTTCCTACACCAAAGTCAAACGATGATTATTTTTCTTTAATTTTTCCTTGTAAAAATACTCAAAACTCTTCTATCTCGATGCCCTCATGAGATATACCCCTACAATATCCTTGACAATGTTCAACACTAGGAGTTTTATGTCCACAAAATAACATAATCTTCTTTCAGCCTGGTCTCCTCTTTGGTGATCCAAATGACTCCAATTCTCCTCTAAATGATCCATGAGCTCCACTCTACATAGTTTAGGCATTAGAATATAGATCCTTATCACTGAAATGCCTCATTCAATCAATCTCTACGGTAGAAGATAATAATAATTTTTTTAATTATTTTTAGGGTTTTGGTTATATGCTTCGATCAAGCATTGGTTTTTAGGATTGTTCTAGTTTTAGGTTTACTATAGTAATAATTTGTGGTATTCTTTGTTATCAGTTTTGTTTAGGTACATGGAAGGTATTTTGAATTTTTAGGTTTTATACGTGTCTTTATCACCTATAGTTTTATTATGTGTTGTTTATTGTCTAGGATAAAGTTAGAGAATTCAATATTCATTTGAATTTTAATTGAATTTTGTTTGGTATAGTTATTTGTTTATTATTTGAGTCACATTAAAATTTAATGTTAAGTTGTTTAGATTTTTAATTAGAAGTCTATAGATATTAATCGTTTCAATTTTTTAGATTTTTTAATTTTTTGGTTTTGTTATAGAGTCTTTTATTGAAGTTAGTATTTTTTGTCAATTTATTTGTCTCTAGAGTCATTATTTTTTTAAGTCTCCACATATGTATTTTTTAAAAATATAAAATTGTTAAAAATAGTTTGTGAGCATATTTTTTTTCCATGATTACGAAATAAGACTATGTTCAAAAGGCATGTTTGTAATAATTTCCTCTCCTAAGTAATTTTTACAAATTTTGTTTTGGATGCATTTACGGGTGAACCCAACATCTACATGTCAATCTTGTGGGAGGGAAATATAATGATGTGTAGTTGTCCCTTCTTTCCCCATGTGACCTATAAGGGAGGGAATGCCAGGAAATTAGAGTTCTCATGGTGATTAGTATTTCACCATGAGGTAAATAAGTTGGTTGTAACAACATATATCTTGGCATATTATATTGTATGTACATGAATAATGAGTTATATAGCTAACTCACATATTCAGGTGTGGGGAGATTATTGTGATATTGGTAGTTGGAACAATATCCTAATTTATGGGAGAGATATTATTCCTATATATGTAATACTATTATGCAAAATAAAGATGTTGGTTAATAGATAGAAAATATTATGCTCTACACATTTTGAGCCTTCAACTCTACCAAATAATGGATTAATCTCATTATTTAGAGATCCAATATCATTACCAAAGTATCCTAAATTTAGTGATCCAAAAATTGCACTTGTTATCCATGAGGATGATGATACTTCATATGACTAGATTTAAGAAAGGTGGTGGATTAGAATTAATGATAACACCTATGCCAATCACCACCATTCCTATGAAGTATCTTATTTCTATGATGGGAATTATTGGGGATCTTAAAAAATAGGTCTCTATAATTCAAATACAAATGTATTTCTATAATATTAATGAAAATGTTACCTCATTCAATAATTAACCTCTTTCACAGTGTATGCTTGAATATCCTTATCCACAAGATTTTGAACTACTAGATTTACCTCTATTTTTGAGTCATAAAGACCCATTCAACCACATGATTAACTATGTAAATTCTTTTTTTCAATGGGAAAAATATGACAAACTATTGCTAAAGGTATTCCATATAAGCATTTTTGATTAGGCTCATAATTGGTTTTCTAGCCTACCAAAAGAGTCCTTAACCACTTTTTCACAATTAGAAGATGCATTCTTCATGGCTTTCAATATCCATAGGGTGCCAAAATTTATATTAAAATATTTACACAATTTCAAACAATGTGATGATGAATCCCTTCAAGATTATATCATTTGATTCAAAAGTACACCATATGAGCTAGCATTTAGACCTTCAAATTTAGAGTTATAATTCATTTTTAGTAGAGGCCTTCTTTCTCTATTGAAAGAAAGAGCATTGCATAAATAACATGTTTTATTTACCCATTTGTATGTGGATGTGCATAGATATGCTTCTTTCATACTTATCCAAAGGAGATTAACATATCCCCTTCTAAATAATAAAGTTTTATTCCTCACACAAAGGAGGGAGATGAATTACCAAATGAAAATTATGAACAAAAATGTGGAGTTCCTAATATTTATATGGAAAATTTACAAATTTTACTCAATATGTGACCAATCCAAGGTCCAAATACTATGCAAACACCCCAAGTGAACGACCCAAAAAGTATACACATTAACAATATTTATCAATCACAATATTCATAGGTGGTGCTTACTTTTGGCATAACCATATTGATCCTAAACAAACAAAAACTACTTGTAATATAAGATGTTTACAATAATTTGGATATGATATAAAAGACTTACAAAACAAAGGAGGTTGGAAAGACTCCTTGGGTAACATAACACTACCAATTTTTTGTGGTCCTAAAGTTATTAAAAGATAGGTTTGGGTCATGTCACAAAATTACCATATGCATTTACATTGGGCACTCTTTGGTTATATCAAACGGAAGAAAAAATTAACCAAAATCAACAAGGTGTTTCTTTTTCTCATGAAGTCAAATTAATCCATATTCCAAATGAAAACATTGGTTCTTCTACTACACATGTAAAATGTGAGGAAGAACATGTTATGTACCATTTCCACTTATCCAACCATGATTAAAACAATGTAAAGGATCTGACTTAAGGTTTTAAGTTCTTGATTATTCTAAAAATACCCAAAAAAAAAACTTAAAAAATCCAAAAATATTTTCAACATCTACATGTTATATTAATTCCTTGGCATTTATGTTGTTGGTTCCATGTTGGTATATGGCATACTAGTATTTACTATATACACATGTGTGTCACATATATTTTGAGTATGATATAGGAATACACAAATACATGATCTATGCACTTTTTAATGTTGGGGCTTCCCTCTACTCATGTCATGTGGACATTAGGGATATCTGTTTCTTTCATCATGATACTTCTAGGTTATATCATTCTATAGTCATTTTACATTTTCATGTTTGAGATTATGTACTTACACATGTATTTATCCATCATTTTACATTTTCATGTTTGAGATTATATATTTTGTAGTGTACTTTTTACTTAACATTTTTACTAACACATTTGATCAATGGGGTAGTATGTTATGTTTATGTTGGTTGCTTATAATTTCATTCATGCACTTTCTTGAGTGTCTTGACTTTCTATTGTATTTATTGTTTGAGCATTGAATATGCTCCATTTTTTGTGGCCCTCGTGACTTTTTTTTTCCTATTTGACATTTGAATATGTCATTATTTGTTGTATATTGATATTTTAATATGCAATTTCTTACTTTATGGACATTTGACTAAGTCATGTCCCTTCGATTTTGCGACATTCGAGCATGCCCCTTATTTGAGGTATCTTTGGACCATTATATCTTTATTTGATTTTGAGTGCTCTTGTGTGTGTTTGATTTTTTTTGAGATTGTATTGTTACTATCTAGACATTGCCAAGATCTACATCATGAATCTAAGAACTTAGCATGATCACATTCTTTATGTTTCAATGATATATCTACCTAAATGTGTTCTTACTATATGATACATGGTACATTCACAATTTACATGGTGATCTTATCTTTTAAAGGTAAGATAACTACCATTTGAACTTTATATTACCTAAAAATGGGGGGGCATATAATTTGGGTCATGCCATGGAGGCATGACTTTCACATTGATTCACAAATTTAGATTGTAGTGGGGGAATGTTTTGAAAACATGTTATCCATACTTATTTATTTTGAAACATACCCATATTATAGTGGGAGCACCTTTTGGAAAGATGTCCTCCTCATTACCACTTACACCAATTCTTAGATTTAGATAGTAGTGAGGGTATGCTTTAAAAACATGTTCTCTGCACTTACACTAGTTCTTAGATTCAGATTGCAGTAGGGGAATGCTTTAGAAACATGTTCTCCACACTTAAACTAGTTTTTAGTTTCAAATTATAATGGGGGCATGTTTTGGGAACATGTTCTCCACTCTTACATAATTTTAAATTTTCTAAATTACATAGTTACATGATTCAAATACACATTTATGGTAAAATTATATACATTGGTACCATTGTTATACATAGTTTTAGCATAATAAATATCTAAGGTGCATATGCTATGCAATGTGTGCATAATATTGTAAAATCAAATTAGTTTCATATTTTAAAAACTTTTAGGTGTTGTGATCACCCACCAAGTTAGACTTTTATAGATTGTATTGAGCCAATGTAATGATGCAGTAGTTAGTTCACTTTTGGTATGATTGAGGTGATTAAATCACTCAATATTTCCAAGTTTATAGGTTTGACTTGATTACATAATCTAGCCTCATCAATTTTATAGTGAGAAATGACTTGGTTCACTCACACTCACACTCACCAGGTTATAAGTATGATTGGGTTGCACGATTGAGCTAATCTCAACTTTTGGGTGGAAAATCATCTTTTGTCTAAGGTTAGAGGCATGTGTCCTCCAATATCTCTCTACATCTCTAGATATATGCACTTTCTAGATTTTATATTTTGTCCTAATCTTAGTTTTAGTGATTCATAATGATATATCTTTCAAATCAAATTACTAAAAGGCAAGGTGGTTACATCGATACACAGGTATACTCCTAAATCTTGTTCTCTTTCAATTTTAATAATTTCAATGCTTTCTGTAGAGAAAATTCTTACTCTACGTTGCATTCAAATTTTCAGTCACGCACTATAGTTTGTTCCTACATACCTTGGTCATGGCGGCAGAGTTTTGGGGTAGAGAGCAGGTTTCTTTTCCGTCCAAGAATCGAAGTGCAGTAGAAGTTGCTAAGTGGCATTGTCTGATCACGGGTTCTCTTTCCCCCTTTCTATTTCCTTTGTTTAATTTTTGCCTAAGTGTTGAATTCAAGCAAAAGCCACCAAGTGTCACTTTCTGAAACAAGGAGCCAGCCAACTGGCATCGTTTGAGACACTTTTCATAACTTTCAAGAGGGCCGTGAAATGTGCCACATATCCAATAATAGCTAAGTAGAGCGCACCACGTGTCGGCATCTGAGAGATAGTCAGTTCAATTCCTAGGTTCAATGCCTTGGTTCAATGTTTTTGGTTCAATACCTTGAATAATGTGTAAATGGTGCGCAGTGTTGAACCATTAAACCATTTTGGTTCATCAGGCAGTTCAAGGGAGTGTCCCAAAAACCAAAGGGGTCAAGTACCTTTCAGGAAGGTAGAAAGGCATTATTTCAATTTGTTTAAGTGTTACAGAGTAGTGGAGGTCACCAAGTGTCACTTTTTGAGCCCCTTTCTACTCCATTCCTGAAGGAAGTGGAAGACACCACATACCCCTAGAAGGAGAAGTGAAAGACGCCACGTATCTTCTCGAGAATAGTGAAAGCTATCACGTGTCAAATTTTGAGAGATCATCTTCAAGCTTCATTGCCAAATAAAGATTGTGGTGGGTCCTAGGTTTTATTTCAAATGTCTACGAAAGTTGCCAAGTGTCACCATCTGTGGGAGCCTAGTATATGCCCCAAATAATTCTACAGCATAAAGAGAGCCGTGTGTCCTCGATAAATCAAGCAAAAAGTACCAAGTGTCATTCTTTAGTGCCTTCTAAGTGATAAGGAGAATTTCAAGAAATTGACTAAGTGTCCTCTTCCATTTCAACAGAATAGAGTGTTCTGTGTAGCTATTGCCACAAAGCGAGATGGAGGGAAACTCGACGGGAGTTATTTTTGGTAGATGGAGCAGTTCATCGGGTAGGTTTGCAGAGCCTGCAAACATTAAAAGGGATGTCTATTTGTCCCTTGTAAGTGGAGGAGAATGGATAGTTGAGCAGCTAAGTAGGTGATGGAATGAGTAAATTTAGGCACAGAAGGAGGTACTAGTCATAAATTGACATGCTGCAGTCAGGGCATCCACCCCGTTCCAGCATGGCCCTTCCTGATAAGACTAGGATACATCCAAGGCATTGAAAGCATTGTCTGTTTGTCTCTTATGAGTTAAGGGTGGAGTAGAATTGTGTGAGAAAGGGGGTGATGGAAGGAAACATCTGAGGCTATAAAAGAAGAGGATCAGTATCAAAGAAAAGAAAGAAATTCTATAGTTTAGACTTTCTAGAGTTTTGACTAAGTAATATCATTTACTTTTGTCTCATTTTCTTGAGTTGTAGAGTTGATGCAACTATGCATGTTTCGGTGCCTTTTATGTGGCTTAAAGAATTAAGAAGATTGAACTCTATGCCTTGGTTGATATTATCTGTGTCATTTGCAAAAGTAGTCTAAACTGTGAATTTTCTAGAGTTGTGATTAGGAATGTCATTTGCTTTTGTCTCATTTTCTTGAGTCGGAAGTTATACATAACTGTACGTGTTTCTGCACCTCTTATGTGACTGGAAGATTCTTATAAGAAGATTGAACCCTATGCCTTTGTTGACATTTTTTGTATCTCATCAAAATAATTCCCTATTGTGAGCCTCTATTTCTATTATTTTAATCTTTTACATTGATCATGCACTTGTCTTCTCTTAAATGTAATTGAATCCTATACATAGTCTCATTGTGCTCAAGTTAGGATTAGGATTACACTCAAGCGTATCGCCATAGTTAGGTTTCAATTCTTGCATTTGAATTTCTATTTAATTTCCTGTCCCTTTTCCCCCAACACTTGATACATAAAATAAGAGACCAACTTCTCTAAAATTTGGAGGTTGTTTCAAGCCGCAATATCCCACAGCTTGAAACTTCCCATTTTTGTTGATTAGAATCAAGCACAATTTTAAGCATTCAACAATTTTTTGGCATGCCTGATGGGACCAGTCTTGAAGTTTCTTTCAATACTATATGAACTAGAGAGCTACGAGGAGTCAGAGCTGTGGACTAGTCACCAGATCGCAATCTGCTACAAATCTAGGTATTCTTTTGCCACCTCTGGTAACAAGTCCAAAGAGAAGAGCTAACTAGTTTGTACCAATACTAAATATGGGAGCCCCTGTACCCCCAATAAATTATGTAAGTTGGAACAATGGTAGTCCCTTAATCCTCCCAACACCACTAGCTGTTTGGGATCCTATCCCAATAAATACTCTAAAA
Source organism: Torreya grandis (assembly GCA_037957365.1). NCBI lineage: Eukaryota > Viridiplantae > Streptophyta > Pinopsida > Cupressales > Taxaceae > Torreya > Torreya grandis. Next base: position 553,890 of record JARHVA010001587.1, read on the forward strand.
GCTCTACCCAAATTCAGTGGGCAAGACTTGAAAACACCTGTGAAACATCTTCAAGATGTATCAGATGTCTATACCATACATGTTGTCACATAGAAAAATGTGTCCATAAGGTTATTAACAGCTTCATTCAAAGGGAAGGCTTTAGAATGGTATCAGTCTTTGACCCCAAATACCATATCTACATGGGACCAGCTTGGAGATCTATTTTTTACAAGATTTGCAGAGAAGGGTGATAAGTCTTCTTTGTTACAGTAGTTAATCACCATTCAAAGGGGACCTCAGGAGGACATGACTGACTTCAACACCATATTCCAAAAAACTTGGGACAAAATCCTTGCTGTAGCTAAGCCACTTCCTGGTATGGCCATAGTGTTTTATCTTAAGGATTTGAATTCAGATATATCTATTATGATTCAGTCACTAAGAGGACATACTTTACTAGGGGCCTATGAATATGCGGTTAGAGCCGAGAATCATTTAATAGATGCTGAAAAGTTACCTCCAAGGCCTCCCATACCTATGTTCCTATAAATTTATTTGCACTTACCCTCAATCATCCATGAAAGAATCTGTCCCTACTCAGTCATCTGAGATGGATGATATCAAGAATATGCTAAGGACATTCTCCAATGAGCTGATTAATATAAAGAGGCAGCAGAATACTTGCCCTAAGCCTCCTTATCAAGGCTATCAAAGAAATAGGTTTTCATCCAAATCAAACCAATATCAAGGTATTCTAAAACAAACTAACCATCAGCCAATGAATCAATTAGTTGAAGTTTCCACACCCTCATAGACCATTCCTCCCAACTCAAATAGGGAAATGGTTCTAGGTCAGAATAATTATGTGGATGATACTAATGCCTAGTGTTTCCCTTGAAATAATGCTCATACACCTAGAGATTGTCCTAGGGGTAATCTACAACAAAGGGTGGCTGAGCAAAGAAGAACAGATGGTCAGTTTGACAGTACTAGTGACAATCAAGCCTACTAGTCTCTCGATATGTAGAATTCAATTCTAGTGGTTCAGATGCAAGAAATGTCCTTGCAACAAGAGGAAGAAATAGCCCCAAAACATGATTTGTTCTCATGGGTTGAAGATGAAGAAGCAATTTTCTTGAACGAAGCATCTACCTCCCAAAGGCTAGTGGTGCAATCTGATTACTACACCAGATCAAAGAGGAGAATGGTGGAACAACCTAAGATTGTAAGTGGTCAAGTTAAGAATAATCTTTCATCTCAAGGGCAAAGAAATGCTACTGTCAGACAAGAAGTGCCTCAGTTGGTTCAAGATCAAGGGACTCCTGCCCAAATTTAAGAAAAAATGAGATATCTTTATGTCCAAAAAACTCAGTCTTTGGGACCGATCAATGTAGTGGATCAATTGAAGAAGACCCCAGCACAAGTGTCAATATGGGATATTTTGGCTATTCCTGAACAAAAGACACTACTATAAGAAGCTCTGCAAGGGCAAGTAGTGCCTAAAGGTGTTGTTACCAAAGAAGGACCTGCTGGAAAAGAAAATCTCAAAGATACAGTTCCTCATTAGACAATAGCCTTTGTGAATGATGTAGCACAAGTAAGTAAATCCAAGCCAGAGCTTTTCTATTTGACTTTGATAGTTGGAAAGAAACTCTTACATAATGCATTGATAGATTCAGGAACTAGTACAACTATGATGCCCAAGCAAATAGCTGATGCTTTGAAAATAAAATATGAACCCCTTGTAAGAAGAGTTATGCAGCTACATGGCAAAATAGTACAAACCATAGGGAGAATTAAACAACTCCCATTGTAGTTATACACATGTCTTAATATAATTGTCAACCAAGAATAGTTGTCATAGATATACCTCTTATTTTTGGCTTATGTTTATCTAGAGACTTTACAGCAAAAATAGGAGGATATATGTCTCTTAACTAGTCTCACCTCATCTTGAGAACCAGATACGGTTTGAAGATGAAAATTCTATCTGAACCACTGTCAAAGGATCATATCACCAACGAACTAAAAACAAGATTAGAAGTAGATCATGCTATGTTAAATAAAGAAGAAAGGATTTTTGTTGAAGAGCTAGGCGACTGAACTGAGCATGATCAAGAAGAAGAAAACAACCAGTTGTTGGCTATGATGCATAATGACTCATATGGGAACTATGACTCTACTGGTTTGGGCACATACATTATTTTTGATTAGGACCAGGCAATCCCAAATGTTATAAGGAAAGAGGCACCTATTACACAAGATTTAAAGGTCTGGACTTTGAATTTTGATGGGGATAGAAGTAAACCTGGTGCTGGAGCAGGAATTTGTCTTACTGCTCTAAATGGTGATAAAATTTTAAGGGCTATTCGATTCCAATTTGCTTGCACTAATAATGATGTTAAGTATGAATATTTAGTACATGGGCTCCTATTAGCTAAAAAAAGGGAATAAAGAACTTAAAAGTAAAAGGAGATTCAGAATTAGTAGTAAAGCAAATACGGGAAAAGGCAACAGCCAAGAATGTGAGAATGAGATCCTACAAGCATAGGATTTGGGATTTGATAGAAGATTTTGAAGATTTCAATATTGAGATAATCCCTAGAATTCAAAACTCTGAGGCTGATAGGATGGCCCAGATTGGCTCACAGTTTAACCCAGCAACTGGCCTATTGGTTAACAATGAGTCAGTAAAAGTTATAGTGAGGCCGACCATCCCAGACAATGATAAAAATTGGCAAGTATTTGAAAATGATGCTCAAGTAGTCTCTTTCTTACAACAATTAGACGAGTTTTCTGATTAGTTGCAAACTAAAATTGAAGAGGCATATGGTGATCAGATTATATAATTAAGGACTAATAAGCTCTCCAAGGGATTGATGACCTTAGAAAACTTGTTTGACCTAGAGGATGTAAGCTTGGAAAAGAAAAGGTTCCAGGTAGATAAAGCATACTATTCTAAAATGGAGGTGAGTGATAGGAAAAGACTAAAAGTTAGGAATTCTGCAACTCAAGAAGAGAAGGAAAGACTAATCAAATTGTGCTAGAGATATGACAGAGTCATAGCTTGGAGCTATGAAGACCTTCATGGATATAACAGAGACATTATCCAGCACACAATAGAATTGACTGAAGGATCCAAGCCCATCAAATAGAAATAGAGGCTAGTAAATCCAAGGATTGAGCCTCTAATGGTAGATGAGTTACAAAAACTTTTAGATTCCAAAATAATATTTCCAATCAAACACTCAACCTAGGTATCAAATCTAGTTCTAGTTAGAAAAAAGAATGGAGATGTAAGACTGTGTGTAGATTTCAAAGATTTAAATAGAGCATCTCTGAAAGACCACTATCCCTTGCCTTCCATGGAACAAATTCTACAAAATGTGGCTGGATCAGAGAGGTTTTCTTTACTAGATGGTTTCTCTGGATACAATCAGATTTGGTTGGCTGATGAAGATCAGTACAAGACTACTTTTACTACCAAATGGGGAACATTTGCATACGCTAAGATGCCATTTGGCTTATCAAATGTAGGAGCCACCTTTCAAAGAGCTATGGATATAGCCTTTGGTGAGCTTATAAATAGGATCATCCTAGTCTATCTGAATGACCTCATTATATTTTCAAAAAATGCTGATGATCATTTTGATCATTTAGAATCTGTCTTCAAGAAATGTCAAGATTTTGGGATATCATTGAATCCCAAGAAATGCATTTTTGATGTACTTCAGGGCAAACTGTTGGGGCACATAGTATCTAAATAAGGAGTTTCTATAGATCCTAAGAGAATCATAGCTATAATGAACCTACCTCTTCTAGTAAATAAAAAGGCAGTCCAGTCCTTTTTAGGGAAGATCAATTTTGTCACTAAATTCATATCTAATTTTGCAGGCTTGGTTAGACCAATGACACTCTTGCTAGAAAAAGACCTAGTCTTCAAGTGGACTACATAAGGAAGGCAAGCCTTTGAAGAGGTCAAAAGGGCTATCTCAGCAGCCCTAGTGCTTAAAAACCTAGATTTTTTCAAGCCCTTTGTAATGTATGTCTATGGAGGAGAGTTAAGTATTACTGTTGTCTTGACTCAAAAAAATGACAGGCTAGAGGGGGAACACCCAATAGCCTTTTTCTCAAGAAATCTCAGGGATTATGAGACCAGGTACAATTTCATGGAAATACAAGCCTATGCCATGGTAAAAGCCCTCAATAAATTTAGGCATTTGATATCAGGGAACAAAATTATGATACTTGTAGCTCACCCAAGTGTCAGGGAATACATCATGGAGGGGGAAATTACTGAGAAAAGAACCAATTGGATCACTAAGATCCTTGAATATGATGTAGAGGTCAGACCCACCAAGCTAGTCAGAGGTAGGGGTCTGTGCCAATATATAACCCAAGAGCTTGAAAAGATGTTACCTGAGGAAGTAGATTCAAAAGGAGAGATGGAGATGGTGCTAAAATTAAAAGAGGTTGATCAGGAATCCTGGGTCACAATCAGGATTCAATTTATGAAAAATGGGATTTATCCAAGTGAACTCCCTCAAAATAAGAGGAGATATTATAGGATATAGAGAGTTCATTTTGTTTTAATTGAACAAGTCCTTTTCAGAAGAAATTCTAATGGAAAATTGTTAATATGTGTCGAACACACTGAAGCTAAGAGAATACTACATGAAATGCATCATGGAATATCAGGGGGCATTTTTCTACAAAGACCACAACCATAAAGATAAGTGAGGTAGGATATTTTTGGCCTACTTTATTTGTAGATTGTTATCAACTGGTTAGAAAATGTCAATCCTACTAGTATTATATGGGGATGAGGAGGAATGCAGCCATGCCCCTTAGTCCTATAATTGTGGATGAACCTTTTGCTCAATGGGGTCTTGACTTCATTGGAATGATAAATCTAGTGTCCAGTATGTGTCATAAATGGATATTAACTGCCATAGACTATTTCACCAGATGGATCGAGGTAGTCCCACTTAAGGAAGCAACAGAGAATGTGATCCTAGATTTTCTATGGGGTATCACTACTCGCTTTGGGGCTCCTCGCACCACCATTTCAGATAATGCTAAAGCATTCTTGGGGTCTAAAGTATCTGACTTTGCCTTGAAACATGGAATATATTTGAAAACTTCATCTAACTATTACCCTCAAGGTAATGGTCTCGTAGAATCAACTAACAAGAACCTGATAAGACTCATCAAAAGAGTAGGGGCTGATTGTCACAAAGAGTGGCATAAAGTGCTTAATCTAGCACTATGGGCTAATAGAATCATGCCTAAGCAGGTGATCAAAATGTCTCCATATGAATTGGTATATGGAAAGTCTACTATGATTCCCTTAAGCTTATAAATCCCTGCTCTCCAACAAATTAAACAAATTGAAATTGAAGAAAATGGCCCCATGCAGGTCAGACTCGCAAAACTTTTGGAAGTTTAGGAAAAGAGGGATATAGCCCATGATTCATTGATTAAGCATCAGGGAATGGTTAAGGACTATTTTGATAAAATAACTTCAAATCCTAATTTTGAAGTATGCTAAACTATTTTGAAATGGGATGCAAGGGCTGCCAAGCCAGGTCAGCATACCAAATTTGAAGTGTTATGGATTGACCCGTATAAAATTTGTGCGTGCAAGCAGAAAAAATTGTTCGAGCTAGAGTCGATGGAAGGAGAACCTGAAGAGATTCTTGTAAACAAAATATATTTGAAGCATTTTAATTGACTTGGGTCTCTAATGTATTATAGTTAAATAATTTCCCTTTCTCGTATTGTTTTTTAATTGTTTTCTCACTTTTCTTTTAAATAAGTGTTTTAAACACATGTCGATGGCTCTTTTGAAGCTATAATTTTCACAATTTTGATCTAGTAGAAGGTGGAGTTTTCTTTTTGAGTAGGCTCAAAAGTCCTGGGGGTCGCAAGTAACTGTAGAGAAAATTCTTACTCTACATTTCATTCAAATTTTTAGTCGCGCACTGCAGTTTGTTCCTGCATACCTTGGTCGTGGTGGTAGAGTTTTGGGGCAGAGAGTGGGTTTCTTTTCTATCAAAGAATTAAAGTGTAGAAAAAGCTACCAAGTGGCATTGTCTAAGCATGGGTTCTCTTTCCCCCTTTCTATTTCCTTCATTTCATTTTTGCCTAAGTGTTAAATTCAAGTAGAAGCCACCAAGTGTCACTTTTTGAAACAAGGAGCCATCTAACTGGCATCATCTGAAACACTTTTCATAACTTTCAGGAAGGCCATGGAATGTGCCACTTATCTAATAGTAGCTAAGTAGAGCACACCATGTGTCAGCATTTGAGAGACAATCAGTTCAATGCCTGGGTTTAACATTTTTGGTTCAATACCTCGGATAACATGTAAATGGTGTGCAATGTTGAACCGTTGAACCATTAAACCATTTTGGTTCATCGAGCAGTTCAAGGGAGTGTCCCAAAAACCAAAGGGGTCAAGTACCTTTCTAGAAGGTAGAAAGGCATTAATTACAATTTGTTTAAGTGCTAAAGAGTAGTAGAGGTCACCAAGTGTCACTTTTCGAGCCGCTTTCTACTCCATTCTCAAAGGAAGTGGAAGATGCCACATACCCCTAGAAGGAGAAGTAAAAGATGCCACGTATCTTCTTAAGAATAGCAAAAGCTACCATGTGTCAATTTCTGAGAGATCATCTTCAAGCTTCATTACCGAATAAAGATTGTGGTGGGTCTCATGTTTTATTTCAAAGGTCTACGGAAGCTACCAAGTGTTACCATCTGTGGGAGCCTAGTATATGCCCTGAATAATTCTACAACATAGCTAAAGAGAAGTTGAGAGAGCCACATGTCCTTGATAAATCAAGCAAAAAGTACCAAGTGTCATTCTCTGATGCCTTCTAAGCGATAAGGATAATTTTAGGAAATTGACTAAGTGTCCTCTTTCATTTCAACAGAACAGAGTGTTTCATGTAGCTATTACCGCAAAGCGAGATGGAGGGAAATTTAGTGAGAGTTATTTCTAGTAGATGGAGCAGTTCATCGAGTAGGTTTGTGGAGCCTACAAACATTAAAAGGGCCATCTGTTTATCCCTTGTAAGTGGAGGAGAATGGACAGTTGAGTGGCTAAGTAGGTGATGGAATGAGGATATTTAGGCATAAAAGGAGGTACTAGTCATAAATTGACATGCCGCAGTTAGGGCAGCCGCCCCATTCCAGCATGGCCTTTCCTGATAAGACCAGGATACATCTAAGGCATTGAAAGCACCATCTGTTTGTCTCTTGTGAGTTAAGGGTGGAGTATAATTGCATGGGAAAGGGGGTGATGAAAGGAGACATCTGAGGCTATAAAATAAGAGGATCAGTATCAAATAAAATAAATGGATTCTATAGTTTAGACTTTCTAGAGTTTTGACTAAGTAATATCATTTGCTTTTATCTCATTTTATTGAGTTGTAGAGTTGATGTAACTATGCATGTTTCTGTGCCTTTTATGCGGCTTAAAGAATTAAGAAGATTGAACTTTATGCCTTGGTTGATATTATCTGCGTCATTTTCAAAAGTAGTCTAAACTGTAGATTTTCTAGAGTTGTGATTAGGAATGTCATTTGCTTTTGTCTCATTTTATTGAGTCAGAAGTTCTACATAACTATACGTGTTTCTGTGCCTCTTATGTGATTGGAAGATTCTTATAAGAAGATTGAACCCTATGCCTTTGTTGACATTTTCTGTATCTCAGCAAAAGAATTCCCTATTGTGAGCCTCTGTTTCTATTATTTCAATCTTTTACATTGATCATGCACTTGTCTAATCTTAAATGTAATTGAATCCTATGCATAGTCTCACTGTGCTCAAGTTAGGATCAAGATTACACTCAGGCACATCACCATAGTTAGGTTTCAATTCTTGCATTTGCATTTCTATTTAATTTTCTATCCCTTTTTCCCCAACACTTGATACATAAAAGAAGAGACTAGCTTCTCTAAAATTTGGAGGTTATTTCAAGCCGCAATATCCCACAGCTTGAAACTTCCCATTGTTATTGATTAGAATTAAGTGAAATTTTAAGCATTCAACACTTTCAATTTCAAATTATATGCACTGATTATATATTGTGACATGCGCTTAGTTTTAGGTCAGTCACTAGTAAAGCACTCAAGTTGGACTCAAGCAAAGGCAAGGCGTGTTATATAATCCCAAGTATGTATTTATTCTCCTTTATACCAATAATTTCATTACTAGATTAAAGTGGATAAAATATAGACACTACTTCTAAATTATATAGCACCTTAATCTTGTACACTTGGAAAATACATATCATGAATGTAACTTTAGCTTATAGACCTTTTCTACTACTAAAAGACTCACATACACTATCTCTTTATGCTTAATTACTTATCTCTTGGTCTAACCATTATTAATTTGATGACTTAGACCTTATATCTTGCATATAATGTTATAAACCTACTTATCATCCATCGATACAAGTTCTAGACTAACACTTATTTTCCAATTCCCAGACACAATGTCCTAGTCAAACACTTATGTTGATTCAAGTGTCTAATGCATGAAAGGCATCTAATTTACAAATGAAAAATACTCTTATGGTTAGCCTAAATACTTTAATGTAATATATTATCCAAAGGGATTGGTATAAATACAAGATCAATCCTCATTCATTCCTAACCTAGCAACTCCTTACCTACTCATAAAGTGACCTAACACAAACAAAAAACATTTAATCAAATACTCAAGTAAAACTTCACTATTTTCTCCTATTTCCATATCATACATAGAGACAATGTATCTATAGGTCTAAAGTACTAAAGGAACATTCCATGAGACACATTTTCCAAGTTACAATCTAGATCACTCTATCTTCTTGATTATCACACATTACTTGATACACACATAATCTAAAATGTAGGGGAGAAATAATAAGTTTTAGGCCCTATTCAGAGTGTTGGCTATGTAGGTAAAACTCATTGATATAGGGGTCTTTAGGGAAAATTGACACCATGTGCCCACTAACCAATTTTTGTAGAGCCACTATGAAGATGAAAAATGAGGGTTTTACTATTTGATAAAGAGTGATAGTCCATGTCCTAAATCTAAATGCACCAAAGCAAAGGTGACACAAAACCCATAAGTATCAAGGTGGTTACATCTAGTTTTAGTAGGTATTGCATATTGGACACCTACATCTGAGTTAGATAGTAGTGTCGATCTAACCATCCCAAATTTACGTATCTACAACTACATAGATACCATTTCTAGAAACATGTGAATAATCCAAAATCTATATCCAATCTAATTTTTGCTTGTTTTAGATCTAGACATGTGTCAGCATCAAAACTAGCTAAGGATCTTGTTTTCATTATCATTACAATATCTAGCATAACTGTACTTTATATTTTTAGTATATCTCAACATAATGAATTTAGTATATATTTTATCTGAGTTATGAAAATTAATTGGACTATTTTAGAGATAGTCTACCATATTTGTGACCTAGGTTATCTCTATCCCTTTAACCCTAGATTCTCTATATCTATATTTTATGGTTAAACACATGGATGATCACCAAATTGTATATGAAGAGGTGCCACCTAGTGCAATATATAGTCAAAACCAGTACAAGAACAGGCTTCCTGAAGGTAAAAAAACCTTTTAATATTATTAGAATCTAGATGAAAACTCTCACCTAAATTTCCTGTAGATAAATTACATAGCCTTGCTTGAAGAGAGGAAATATACCTCGATGAGAAAATTCTAGTCAAAATTAGGCTCTTATAGACCCGTCCACTTCTAAAAAGAATCAATCCATTATATAAGGTTCAAATCAAGCCATTATGTCATGTAGGAAAGGAAAAGGTTAGCTTTTAGATCCATCCCAACATATCCAAATCATTACTTCCATAGTACAACAAGCTAGTCAATTCTTTACTAATCAACTTGTAGCTAATTTTACTACTTCTCTAGCTACCACTTCACTTAAAATTCCCAATATGTGGAAAAAATATACCATTAGAATAACCTCAAGATCCTTTAGCCAATCCTATAACTAAGATAGACCCATTGGCTAATTCTGATCAACTACCTTCAATGGATCTATTGTAACAAGTTGTAAACAATCTAAAACATACATTTTTTAATCATCGAGTCGTTTATAATTTACATCAAATTGATTATAATTATAAATAAATCACAAAGCTTTCACATGAGCAAGTGGTGAATAATTCATAAGCATTATATAATTCATAATAGGTTCCTTCTCATTCATAATAGGTTCTTACCTTTCAATGGTAAGGCATATACTAATAACAATTACCTCTTAATTTTCAATGTAATTATAATCCACCTCCAAAAATGAATCAAAAGTACCCTATCATTAATATAATCCCAATCAAAGGGTGTATATTCTTGGTATAAAAACTAATAAGGTACCCATTAGACACAATCCATTTCAAATATACTTGTTTACTCAAACCAAGTCAACGAACCATTCAATACCCAACAAAATACTCCTACCCTTCAGGATTTGAAGGAGGTGAAAATTAAAATTATATAACTCCAAGTAGGAAATAAGGGTAAAAATTAAAAAAAATTATGAGATATGACCATATTCATTCGACGTGATTCCCCTTCAATTACCTTTGCATCTCACTTTGTGTGAATATCCTGGTGGGTAGATTCACTAAAAGTCCAAAATTTTAGTGTAATGGTTTATTACATGTGGTATCAGAGTGCCCACCCATGTTCAAGTCTCAGGTCTCAAGTGTTAATGTGTGTAGAGGTGCACACCCATCTTGAGGATGGGATTTTTAAAAGTGTGGTAGAGTGTTAATATCTTAGTGGGAGGATTCACTAATAATCCAAGATTTTGGTATCAAATCCTCTACTCAGGTTCAAGTCATAGAGCAGGTGGCTACATCAAGATGTAGTTTTCATCTGAGGCTTGTACATGTAGGGGATCCTAGTGTATGGGCACAAATCTAGCCCAAAGTCTAGGATTCAAAAGTGTGGTGGGATGTTATGATCCTAATGGGTAGATTTCACTAAAACCTTGAGGTTTTGGTGTAGTGTTATGAACCATTACACCAAAAACTTGAGGTGTTAGTGAAATCTACCCATTAGGATCATAACATCCCACCACACTTCTGAATCCTAGACTTTGGGCTAGATTTGTGCCCATACACTAGGATCCCTTGCATGTACAAGCCCTAGATGAAAACTACCATGCCAATGTAGCCACCTACTCTGTGAATTAAACCTGAGTGGAGGATTTGATACCAAATGTAATGAACCATTACACCAAAACCTTGAAGCATTAGTGAAATTTTTCCATCAAGATCATAACACTTTGAGATTCCTAAATTTGATAAATACACAAAGAAAGGTGATTTAAGAGAGTATATACAAGCATTCTTTGTTACATGCCAGGAAGTAACTTAGATTAATATCTACTTTATTCATTTATTTCCATATAATTTAGGTGGATAGGCCTTGGAGTGGTTCCTTCACTTGCCAAAAGGATCAATCACAAATTTTGATAACCCATCAAAAAAAATTGTCAAGCATTTCTCATTTAATGGAACATGAATTTGTTGGCCTAGATTCCAATGGAAACAATGAAGAAATTACATCATGTCAAAATATTCTCATACCAAAAATAATATTGTATTGTTTTGAATCATTTTTATAATGAATAGTAGAAGCTTTATAATATTTTATGGTGGTTACAGTTTACAACCTATGAACCAACTTTTATTTAAAATAAAGTAAACACTAATTATTAACTAACTATATATTAATCTAACAATATAAAATAAACTAACTTTAGATCATTAAATGACCCAACAAACTCCCCTTTAATCCAAAGGGGTATACAAAGATTGCTGTAAAGAACTGTGAGTCATCCAAATAGACTTTGCCACAACTACAACTGGTACACTATGCATCTTGGAATGATCACATCCTAATCATCCTTGCACTACAATAGAACATGATCACACACTATCCAACTACATCGATCCTCAAACAGAATCCATCCAACAAGTGACTTCCCTATGTACTATGTATAACACATCTCAAAATGATACCCAATAATCACTAACATCTCTCGTAGGCCTTTGCTCAACACTAATAATGCTAGCAACACAATATTGACTCATACCGCACATCACTGATGACTAATCAAAAAACCAATATGCAATATATTCTCCTCCTATCAGTCAAGAAGTGAGAAGTCATGCAACAAATAAACCAAATATAAATCACTAAAATTCTCCACATCAAAGATCATAGAAACGCTACATCTATGAAAGCAAAGTACACAAGCCAAAAAATGCTACTACATCAAATCCCAATCTTGAGCTTAGCAACTCATACAAGATGGATGAGTCACTATCTTAGAATATATAGTCATAAACTATGGATCAAGAAACTTCAGTCATCTCATCCATTAGAAGAAGATGCAAAAGAATAGCCAAAAGAAGACCTAGAGTGACTGAAGTAACCAACTATGTTTGCTTCTGCCTTCTATCTATGTTAAGAGGACCTCCTTTTGGAGGGGCACTCTATAGAGAGGTGTCCTATCCTAACACAATTGTAGCATATTCTCTCATGTACACTAGAACTAGAGGAATAATATCCACATGAAAAAGAATGAATATGATTATGCTTGTGTCCATGTGAATGTTTGTGGTGATGCTCATGCTTCAGAGAACTAGAGTGATGTCTATGCTTAGGAGACCCTGAATGATCCCTATGTCCAAAATGATGTTTATGTCTCAAAGTGTGACTATGAGAGTGTTTCTATTTATCTTTCTAAAAGTGATTTGAAGAGTGTTCCCTATTGCTATCATACAATGGATTTCCTATTTTGGTATAGTATGCATCCTCAGTAGGTTTTTATTTCTTATTTACAAATTATCACTTATGTTGAGTGAGAAACTCACAAATCAAATCAAATGTAGATTTGTTAAGCTTATCACTAAGATATAACATCTCTATAAATTTACTATAACTTGGACTAAGGCCATTCAAAATAATAGAAATGAGCATTTCATCATCAATTTTCCTACTAGTAGTGTCATATTCTTGTTTCAAATTCTTAATGTGTGACACATATTCTAAAACATCTTCATCATCAGTGAGTTTAGTGTTAAGCAACTACATAAGGAGATAAATTTTCTTGTAATTAGGTTGTTTATCATACAAGTCTTTTAGAGATTTTCATGCTTTCTATGCTTTAGATTTGATAGCTTTTATATGAATTATGACTTGTGCACTACAAGTGGATTTTAACAATGCAAGAGCTCACCTATCACGTTTATGAAATTTTGTAAGTTTTATGGCTTCAATGGGCAATGTTGGTTGTTTTTAAACAACATCCCACAAGTCATTGAGGATTAATGTGTTTTTCATGTTCATTAACCATTATTTATAATTCTTAGGAGTTAGGCATCCAGTGTTAGAAATGAGGCTCATAATTTTAGCCATGATGAAAAAAAGTAAGGAATGTTATTGAGGTTTTTCATTTACATTTGTAAGAGCTTCCATTTTAAAAGTGATCTTGGGAATTGTGAGAGATTATATTTTCTTCAAGAATACAATCATAATGAAACAAGAAAAAAATTGCATTTTAAAGGTGTCATTTTCAACTGAAAAAGCACCTTAATACATCATTTGTAATAAATTTGTTTATAAAAATAATATAAAGAATCATTAAAACATAAATTTGATCATTCCAATGTATCCAGAATGTCAAAAACCATGAACATCACCTAGTCACATGACCACCTGCATAGATGAGAAGATGTACAACTAGTGTTTGCAAGAATGATGACTTACACCCTTATGTCTTCATATGAATAAAAAAATATTATCAAAATAAAATATTCCTCCAAAATATCCTCAAAAAATAATATTCTTTCAAAAATAAATATTTGAACCCTTGACCTTTCCTTTTCAAACCACTTCACAAAATTAAGCTATCCAAGTGCTCTATGAGCATTTACAAGTTTAGAAAGATAAGAATTTCTATATGAACTTGATGTTTTTGCTTTAGTATAATAAAAATTAAATTACTTGGGTGAGAAAAATTAATTTTTCCCATGAAATGATTTTCTAAAGTAAAACTCTAATCTGCTAAAGCTTGTTATGGAACCCATAAAACCCTAAATATTTGACAAACTATAGAGAAACTTTAAAAAATAATTTTTTTTAATTATCCTAAGACTTCCAATGCCATACAAAAGCTCTAAAATGCCATGTCTAATCTGGGAAATTCTTAGATTCCTTCTACAACCCTTAGGCCATACAAAACCCATACAAGATTGAATCTTTCACCATTGGGTAGTGTTTGAGACTTTCAAAAAGGATTTTGACTAAAAAAATTTAATTTTTGAACAAGCAGAATGTTATGGAGGTTGTACTTCTACAACTTTAGGCTCTACAACTCAATATGGCCGCTTGAAAATCTTCTAGATGTCTTTGGGATTGATTTCTAGTATTGAGAAACTCATATTCAATTCAATAAACAAGTAGATCAATTGCTAAAGAAATGGAAGCTATTTTATCCAAACACAAGCATATCCAAAATGGAAAGGTTGTACAAATTCATGTGTGGATCATACAACAACAATTTTTTATCTTAAAAACTTCTCAAATGTCTTGTTTAATTAATAAATGCTCTTTAATTGCTTAGAAACATATCAAAAACTTAGTAAATGAATTGAATGAAGGTTGGATCCATTTATCACATTCCACAGAGACTTCTAGGTTCAAAAAGGCCATACAAATAGATTTTTATCACGTTTTGATGTTTGAAAAACATGTTTGAGTCAATATATGACTTAAAAATCTAATCTTGAATGCTCAAAATGAAGTTTGGATGTACTACCAAGGAGCAAGCCATACACAGGCTATATTCTCAAAAGTTCTCAAAATTTCTAATGTAAAATTATTTTAAAAATTAAAATATTTTAATAATTGTCCAAAAATTTCAACATTAGACTAAGTATTGAAAAGAAAGGACAAAATTTAAAAAGGGCATACCATATACTATTCATCCAAATTCTAGAATTTTATTTCATGTGAGGCTTTTCATTTCATGTGAATTGAATTTTCACTTTGCCTTTCTTGTATTCACCTTGAATTAACCATGCTTCAACAACCTTACTCTGATACCACTATTGGCCCAGATTCTAATGAAAATAATGAATAAATTACATCATGTCAAAATATTTTCACACCAAAAATAATATTGTATTGTTTCAAATCATTTTTACAATGAAGAGTAAAAGTTTTATAAGATTTTACAGTGGTTATGGTTTACAACTAACCCATGAACCAAATTTTATTTAAAATAAAGTAAACACTAATTATTAACTAACTAAATATTAATCTAACACTATAAAATAAACTAACTTTGGATCATTAAATGACCCAACAAACTCCCCCTTGATCCAAAGGGGTATAGAAAGACTGAAGAAAAGAACTATGAGTAATCCAAGTAGACTCTACCACAACTATAACTAGTACACTGTGCATCTTGGACTGATCACATCCTGATCATCTCCACATTATAGTAGAACATGATCACACACTATCCAACTACATCAATCCTCACATAGAATCCATCTTACAAGTGACTACCCTCTGTGCTATGTATGACACATCTCAAATTGATGCCCAACAATCACCAACATCTCCCATAGGCCTTTGCTCAGCAGTAACCATGCTAGCAACACAATGTTGACTCATACTACACATCATCGATGACAGATCAAAAAACTAATATGAGCACTGTTGACCCAGATTCTAATGGAAAAAATGAATAAATTACATCATTTCAAAATATTTTCACACCAAAATTAATATTGTATTCTTTTGAATCATTTTTACAATGAAGAGTAAAAGCTTTATAAGCTTTTATAGTGGTTACGGTTTACAACTAACTTGTGAACCAACTTTTATTTAAAACAAAGTAAACACTCATTACTAACTAAATATTAATCTAAAAATATAAAATAAACTAACTTTGGATCATTAAGTGACCCAAAAAAACTCCCCTTGATCTAAAGGGGTATAAAAAGATAGGATCAGAGAACTATGAGTCATCCAAGTAGACTCTATCGCAACTACAACTAGTACACTGTGCATCCTAGACTGATCACATCCATAATTTGGATGAATAGTATATGATATGCTATTTTTAAATTTTGTCCTTTCTTTTCAATACTTAGTCTAATGTTGAATTTTTTAGAAAATTATTAAAATATTTTAATTTTCAAAAATTTCAACATTAAACTAAGTATTGAAAAGAAAGGACAAAATTTGAAAAGGGCATACCATATGTTATTCATCCAAATTCTAGAATTTGATTTCACTTGAGGATTTTCATTCCATGTGAATAAAATTTTCACTTTGCCTCTCTCATATTCACCTTGAATTCACCATGCTTCAACAACCTTGCTTTGATACCACTGTTGGCCTAGATTCCAATGAAACAATGAAGAAATTACATCATGTCAAAATATTTTCACACCAAAAATAATATTGTATTGTTTTTCTAATCATTTTTCCAATGAAAAGTAAAAGCTTTATAAGCTTTTACGGTGGTTATGGTTTATAACTAACCCGTGAACCAAATTTTATTTAAAATAAAGTAAACACTAATTATTAATCTAACAATATAAAATAAACTAACTTTGGATCATTACATGACCCAACATAATTAACCATGATTGATTTGTGTAATGCCAACCAAAGAGGCAGAGAAAGGTTTTATACATTTCTACAATGTAGAGAGCCTTGGTCAACTAATTTCCACTTGCCTTTCCATACAAGTAACTAGCCAACATCTTTGTTGCTAATATTATTGGCAAGATAACTTATCATTTACAACAACTTCAATGTACTACCATATTTGAGGATATTATTGAAAAAGGTGTATAAATTAAAAAGGTTCTTATTAATAAGGCCATGATTAATATTTATATTTAGAATCCAAGTTCAAATCTAGTAAAAGCACAAGCTAATACATCTTAAAAGCCAAAAGTATTCAATAAAAAATCATATTGTAGGAGATGGAGTCACTAAATCCAAACATGTACAAATGGTGAAACCACCACCTACCTAGAACACTCCACCTACCCAATCACTTACATTAAAAATACCACCTCCACCAAGGAATGAGTTTCAACAAAGATTTTCTATTGACCTTTTGAGCCTATTTAGGTGGTATTTTAGATATTAGTTGTGGAAAACATGGTTATTTGGCCAATTCCAAATCATATTCCATAAGATCAACCAAAGCCATGCTGGTATAAAGACAATGAATATTGTGATTATCATTGAGTCAAATTCCATACAGGTGTTTATAAATTAGACACTTCATTCAAGATTTACTTGAGCGAGGTGAAATTAAGCTTATTGGTGTTGCTTCTAAATTAAATTAGAATATGGGTTATACAAAGACCACTTTCCAAAACATAAGTAGAATTAGAATCAGAATCATGATCATAATAAGTAACATAATAATTAAAATCAAGGTTAGGATTCTCATTCCAACCAGATTAGCTACCATCATGTCCCACACAACTATAACAATGTTGTAAGTCATGTTAAAAATAATCATGTAGCCATCATCATAATCAATTTGTATTCTAATAACCATATTTTGACATGAGGTTGCATCAATGTGACTCATCATAAATTATTTATTCTTATTGGCCCAATATTTAATTTTTGCAATTCTAGTAACCTAACTCGGGCTCGAGATTACATTATCACAATTTGACATCCACAAGTTACCCTGTAAGGTCCTCTATCACCTTCCAACAATAGTTTAGTTCAAGACACCTTACCTTCAAAATCCAAACTATCTCCTTTCACTGGAAAATAATACTACCTCGTGGAATAATTAAATAAAACACCAACAAAGATTTATATTCTAGACCTCTTGTGCACTTCTGAAGTTCATAAAGAGATATTGTATGATATTGTACACCAATCCAAGGTTTATAATGACATTGATCTTATTCAATTCTAAGGTCTTTTGGGTCATTTGTACCCAAGGCTATAACTTTCATTTGATCAAAAAAATATGTCATACATTTATTCATTGCATAATAACCCTCTCTAAATTTAAGTGATCATTTTCTACCATAAAATCAAGTTAGCAATCGTAAAAAATGGTTCCGGTTTGAATATTGATTCATTGAAATTTATTTAAGCAATTAGGGTATACATCAACATATTTATATCCAGATGCCATTACTATCAAATTATATGAAAAAAGAGTGGGAATCTAAAGGTACCATTTGTTTACCTATTATTATTGGGCTAGTCACCCATAATACCCTCTACCATGTCCTAGACCTTGTGCTATCATATAATCTACTCCTTGGGTGACCTTGTATCCATCAAGTCAATGTTGTCCCTTCCAATTTGTAACAGTGCATAAATCTCCCCCATTCTAAAATAGAGGTTACTATTCTTGGAGATTTTTAGCCATACTAATATTATAAACATTTGGAAGTTGAATATGGGAACTATAATTATTTTCCTAGCTCAAAGCATATACCCAAAAGGGAAAAGAATGAGAACCTGAATCTCCTAAGTTAAATTACATTGATCCCAATACCTTAGCATTTTTATATCTTTCTTTGCCTCTTCAAATTTCATCTCATTTTACCATTAAAGATAAATCCATTGGCACATTTAACATACATGATGATTTTCATATTGATAATTTACCCAAGTCTCCCAGATCTCAGTATAGACCCAATGCTACTAAATCCCCTAGAAGGCCCAATATGGAGTGGCAAAAAAATATTGATTCTTTTTCAAAAAAGACTTGTCAATTATGTTAAAGATATCTCACCACATTAAGATCAAATTAATAATCTATAATATTCATGGTTGTATAACAATGATTTTACCTCATGTTATCAAAACACTAAATATCCCATTCCTAATAGAATCACAAAAAATCAAAATTACAAAGGAAATGGTTTGGCACCAAAACAAAAAGGCACTATTTAAACCTATTTTTGTAACTAAGCATAAAGGAACTTGAGGCATTGGCTACACACTACCTATGGTTGACCCTTTCGATCTCAAGAGTAACACAACAAGACTAATGAATATGATCTCAATAGTGATGTAAAGTCCCATTATAATATTTACAATGAGGTAGCCAATAAAAAAACTCTTCATTAATATTGTAATTAATCCTTTCAATACCATTATACCCATTATGACCAAATCCCCTATTACCTTTCATAACCCCAATTAATTAACCAAAATCAATAAAATCATTTTGTACGATTGAAAGATTTTTGAGTGATGAAGCACTTTCATAAGTCATGGGCCTATGATATATTATTTTATTAGGACATAATAAGCAAGACAGTATAATCACATTGGACCCTATTGCCTACTTTAGGGAGCAAGTGAAATTTTTCAGTAAATAAAATCAAACATTGAGGTTTACTAGTGAAAACCTCTTTGAGGCACTTTTAGACTAGCGTAATAGTAAAGACAAATATGTATCCTTTGCTGAAAATGTTTCTAAGGAACCAATTAATGGGGAATTTCTCTCTCTTCAATAGGAAGTGTAGAACCCTAAGAGTCCACATTTTTATTCTAGCACATGTACTACTACCTTTTGAGGAGAAAACATTTGAAGACCTGGTAAAGCATCTTTTACACACATTTTTAGGTTATATTTTCATTCCATTAGTTTTCATTTATATTATTATTACATGCATGTTCTTGATGAAAAAGTTGAGCCATAATTAGAACAAGGTTAATTCTCATTAATTCATATGATATTAGAGGATGCTCCCACATAGCTTATGGAAGACACCTCTTAAGTCAGCATTGGCAATGAAGAACATGAGTTCCTTATTGTTATTCTTAGAGAATTTATTGTTATATTTTCATAGTCTCAATTTTAGATTAAGGTAAAAGTAGGTTTTGAAGGGGCCCCGAAACCCTATACATCAAAAAGAAAGATAAACCATTAAGCACAACCAGGTTTAAAAGAACCTGAAACTAGTAAAACAACTATACCAAGTTTTACAGGGACCTATTACCAACAGATGTGACCAGATAAAACTGCCAACAAAACACTAGAAGGAAAGTTAACAGACTGGATCAGCAACCTGAAAAACCTCCCAAACCAGTAACCAGTAAACCAGTGAAGCAACCAGTTTACCAACCGAAAAAAACCAATCAGCAAAAGGGAACATTAGATTTTCCTTTTAAATTGAGGTTTTTTTTTACATGACCGAAGATTCTTGTCTAGAGGGGGGACCAAAGGCTTAGACTTCTTCCTCTTAACTACTGTCCATCCATCCTCTAACTTTTTTGCCTCGGCAATCCATGCCTCAGAAGACAATGATCCATGGAACCCAGGGGACACAGACGCTGCAACAAACTCCTTGTGAGAATTAGACAAAGTCTGACTCCTAGGAGGATTCTTCGAAACAGGGGAAGAGACCAGTGCCACCTCAACCACTGGCTCAGAAAGATCACTTACCTCCACCTTCACAGGAGCTTCAAAGGAATGTTTCACCAAAGAATCCTCTGCAACCACCAGCTCGGAGTGAACACTATCCTTAGTCTCAGGAATAGCCAGAGCTTCCAAGGGTTGTTTAACCATGTAATGCTTAAAGGAAGCCTCAGACCACCAAGAAGGTGGTCATCTAGATTTGAATTAATTAAATAGTCTAAGTTAGTCAAGATATAATTAAATAAATTTTTTGGGGTAGGATTAATTTGATCAATTAAATATTTAAGGTGAATCTCTAGAATCATCCCATTCAATCAAAATAAATATAATATCACATTCAATACTGGGCCATTCATGGAGTTTTCCAATTAATTATCAATCAAGTCATAAATCAAAATCAAATCAAAGATGAAAAGCTTGATTAACAATCTCAAATAGAACTTTGAATATATCTAGTTTAAGTAAATACCGACAGGCTAATAGAAAATCAACTAATGTTGTAGATATCATTGGCTAATGGATATACATATATTATAATTGATTATATTGCACTTTATTCTACAAGTTTACATTAATTCCAAATTAGAGGTGGAGTGATATTGTTGGTCTTCATTCCCTTGATACCTATATATATATACACTTACTTTTAAAACCATACCCTTATCATTGCATTATCCCATGCTCAATATTAATATTTCATCCATAGCACATTCAATTACCCTTCACTTAGTGGTATGTTCTATCATAAATGCTATGATGGGATGATACTTCAATGTTTACACTTGGGTGAATCTCATTTAGCACACAAAGGTGTGCATGATGGGATTTATGGGGCCCACATTAATGGAGTTTGTCCTTGCTAAGAAACTACTTCAAAAATGGTTTTATTGGCTCACATTTTAATCACATCTATGTGTTTCTTATTCATTTCAAATAACTTGGTGATTTAATTCAAGCATTTTTTTATGTTTAGTGTATTTGAACATTGTCTATGAGTGCCCTAACTTAGGTTCATGTCATCTCACTCTCCCTTTAATTACATTTGTCATCCTCAAGTAATTTCCTATCTTTCCCCTACCCTATTCAATTCTAAATCTTGATTATGACCTACAAGTACTACAAAATGATTGAGAAAACATTTCAGTAGGTAGTTCAGATTTGGTCATCATTAGTGCATCTTTGTAGGAAGAATAACATAATACTTTATCATGGTTTCATTGCTTGGAAATTATTTGATAACTCATTTTAGTTCCTTTTAGTCCTTTTTCTCATTCTACATCACTTCCTTTACATACCTGGTTTTTTGTTAAAAGGTAGTATCCTCAAGTACCATTGTAACTGGTTTAGTTATTATTTGAACCTCTACCAAAGGTTATTTTCACTTTGTTAGACAGTTCCTTGTACATTTTTCTATATTCCCTTCTATATCTTATTCCAAAAATCCCAAAACATTAAAAATTCTAAAACTCCTAAAAATCAAAACATTCATAAAAGACCTCATATCTCCTCAAGAGATATAAATCCACAAAATATTTTTACAGTTTGTCATCTTGTTCACTAGTGGATTTGCCTCTTAATCCTATTCTATGTGGAATTATTTTCATATGACATGGATAAACCTTCATTTTCATTCAAAAATATTGATGGGTGGAATCATTTTATTTTGTTGTCATCATTTTTAATCACCATTATCATTTCTTCATTACTCTCCCATTTCTGGGAGAACTCCATTGGTCTAAGGTCCATATGGACTATGTAGGTATCACTTGGATAGATGGGGTAACTCAAGTCATCTTGACCCTTATCATTCCCATTTTCATCTCTCCTTTAATTTATGCTCTCACTATTTTTCAAACTGATCATGTTACACTCTCATCATTTTACGAGCCAATATTATTATGTTCTCACCATTATACAAGCTAATTCTATTATGATCACATCATTTTCTAAGCCATTCTTATTTTATTATTTAATCAATTTCATCCTAATCTTCATCATCACTTTTCTTTTTCCCCTTTATAGGAGAACTAAATTTGGCCTAAAGGTTCACATGGACTATGTAGGCAGCATTCAGTTGCATGGGGAATTTGGAGTCAGCTCAACCACCCCTTGTTATTTTATTCCCCCTTAAAATACAAACAGTCACACTAGCCTATTTTGATGCTCCCTAGACTTTAGGGCAAAGTACCAAGTGTAACATATTATTATCACACACACAACATGATGATTATTTGGTTTGTTTATTTGGTTATTTGTTTGATTTTATTGTTGTTCCTTGATTCAGTCCATATGTGTTAATGGGGTGATTCCTTGAAATTGTATTTGATTCCATGGATTGGAATATAACCATCGTTTCATATTTATCTTTTTATATCATGGTGTATTTGTGTCATTTATCTATTGGATTAGGAGTCAATTTTTATGTAAATAATGACTAGGTCATCATGGTACATATCATTATGTGCTACATTAAAAATCAAGCATTTAAGGCCTCTATACAATGTCATGTGTAATAACATCTTCCCTTGTATAAAAACTTCATCACATTTCACATCAAAACAAATCTAAAAATTATGGATACATATATGTTAATCAGGATGTGTATTTCTAGATCAACATGGAAAAGAGAGTCATACACATTGTCCATCATATCAACAGATTCAATCCTTGATCTATGCTTTCAAATCAATTCATTACTTAATCAATCAATTTTTCAAAATGAAAAATTTTTCCTATGGGGGAAAACTAATTAATTTGATCAATGATCAAATCTACCCTACTGGGGTAACTCTATTTATCGATCAACCAATCTTGCCCCTTTTGGGGTAATTTATTTTTATAATATATTAATAATTAGCGTTTAGAGCACCCATTTTATTCCTTTTGAGGTCTCATCCATCACTCTTATTTTTCATCCACTCCCTCGAGGGGGCATCATGGACATCCTAAACATTGTTTGGAGTACTGGTGTGACTCAATTTTAGTAAAGTACATAAGACTCAATAGAAACATGAACACATAATTATTTAATATTTATTATATCATTTTAATGAAATTTTCATTATTTAAAAATCTATTACTTTATCTAGTGTCTTGCAACACCTTCTCAAATAGGGGAAAATTGTAAACACTCAATTCTCATTACTTTTATGTCAAAATTACAATTAGAATGAGTTCTAGAAACAATTCACAAATCACTGAAACATCCCAATTAGTATGCGCACTTGATGTGCATATTTTGAAATATATTGGTGCATCATTTATTGGGGCAATACACCATATGAAATCATCAACTTCTTTTAATTCATCCTAAGTCAAATTATGACTTTGTAAGATTGGATTAATTAGGTTGAACATTTAGTTAAAATTTTAATATTATAAAAATCACATCAAAGGTAATATGGATTAATTAGACTATCAAATCAAATCAAATGGCTAAGTAAAAAATCCATATAAATTGGTTAATTTTTAATTATGAAATATTCAAATTTTTAACAAATATCTAAATAGTGACATCACCATTACATCACTCAAAAATTTGTCAAGCATTAGATAAATGCATGAAATGTTATAAAATTAAATACATGCATAGTAATTGTAGACTCAAACCAACATATATTACCCAAATTAGACTAAATTCTGGCCACACATCTTGATCTTGATCCAGTGGCCACAATTAATCCAACAAATCTATAAATATAAGGGTCATTTAATCATAATGACCAAGATTTTGAGTGTAAACTTATAATGAAAAAATCTAGCAAGAGATTTAAGAGTCCTTCACTTTGATCACTATTGAACCTATTTTTGTATCTAAGCATAAAAGAACTTGAGGCATTGACTACACATCTCTTGGGGGTGACCCTTCGAATCTCGAGATTGACATAACTTTGAGGACTAATGAAGATGATCTTAGTAGTGATGTAAATTCCCATTATAATATTTATGAGGAGCTATCTGATATAAACCTCTTCACTAATATTTTTATCAATTTTGTCAATACCATTATACCTATTATAACCAAATCCCTTATTACTTTTCATTACCCCCAATTAATTAAATAGGTCCAAAAAATTATATTATGCCATTGAAATCATTTATGAGTGATGAATAACTTTCATAAGTCATGAGACTCAGAGATAGTCTTCCATTAGGATATCACAAGCAAGACATTGGAATCACATTGGACTATATTGCCTACTTTGGGGAGCCGGTGAACTTCCTCAATAAATAAAATAAAAAATTGAGGTCTACAAGTGAAAACCTCTTTAAGGAACTTTTAGACCATGGTAATAGTAAAGAAAAAGATGTATTTTTTGGTGAAAACTTTTCTAAGGCACCAATCAATGGGTAAGTTTGCTTAAACAAGGAGCCTAGAGTCTTAAGAGTCCACATTTTTATTCTGACACATAGACTACTTCCTTTTAAGGAGCAAACATTTAAAGACTTGTTACAACACCTTCTACAAGCATTTTTATGTTAGATTTGCATTCCATTAGGTTATATTTAGATTCTTATTACAAGGGTCTGCTTGATGAACTAGTTGAGCCAAAATTATGAGAAGGTTAATTATCATTAATTCCTATGATATTAGAGGATTCTCTCACATAACTTATGTAAGACACCTTCTAAGTCAGCAATGGCAACGAATAACATGAATTCCTTATTGTTATTATCAAGGAATTTATTATTATATTTTCATGGTCTAATTTAGTCAAGACAAATTAAATAAACTATTAGGGCAAGATTCATTCTATCAATTAAATATTCAAGGTGAATCTCTAGTATCATCCCAACCAATCAGAAGCATTACAGTGGAAATTTCAACACTAGACCATTCATGGAGATTTTTAATTAATTATAAATCAAGTCATAAATTAAAATCAATTCAACTATGAAGAGCTTGGTTGACAATCTCAAACAAGACTTTAAATACATCTAGTTTGAGCAAATACCATGAGCCATTAGCATATCAATTGACATTTTGGGCATCCTTAGCTCATGGATAGACATATACTCTAATTAATTATATTACACTCACTTCTACTAGTTTATAATCATTCTAAATCAAAGGTGGTATGTGATATTTCTAAGTTCCGTTGATACCTAGATATATACACTTGCCTCCAAAAATAATAGCCTTATATTTGCATTATCCCATGATCAATAGTAATGCTTTATCCATACCACATTAAATTACCCTTCACTCAGTTATACACTCTATTATAAATCCTATGATGGAATACTACTTTGATGTTACATTTGGGTAAATCTCATTTAGTGTTTAAGGTGTGTATAATGGGATATTTGGGGCCCATACCAGTTGAGTGGTCCTTAATAAGACACTACTTAAGATAAGGTGATATTGAATCTCATTAGGAGTAGATTTATGTGTTTCTTAATGATTTCTAACAACATGGTGGTTTAATTCAAGCACTTTTATTATTTCTTTGTTTAAACATTGTTTATGAGCACCCCATCTTGGGGGCATGTCCTCTCACTTGCTCATTTATTTAGTTTTTCATCTTCAATATATTTCATCTATTTACCCCTATCATATTCCTTTCCTAATATTTATTGCAAACTATATTACTATAGAAGGATTTAGAAGGCATTTCAATAGACAATTTAGATTTGATCATCATTGGTATATCTTTGTAGGAAGAATAACAGAGTACTTTAGCATGGTTTTCTTTCTTGGCAATTCTTTGAGAGATCCTTTTAGTTCCTTCTAGTTTTTTTCCTCATTCCACATCATTTCCTTTACATACATATATATATTTTTTAAAGATAGTACCTTTACGTCTTGTAGTATTGTTACAACCGATTTAGCTATTGTTTGAGCCCCTACCCAAGGTTATTTTTCCTTTGCTAGATGGTTCCTTGTACATTTGTCTACATTATGATTACATGAGAGGTTATTTCATGTAATGCCAAATCAAACATAAAATAATTAAAAAACACAAATTCTCAAGTGTAATCTCTTAGTCTGGGCAAGGTTTAGGAGAATGTAAACAAAATAAGAAGACATAAAACAAAATCTATACCTTCCCTATGGAATCATCATCCAAGCTGGATTAATGGTGTATTGAGATTGAAAATATAGCCTTAGATTCTACCTCAATGTCACACCTTCATTTAAGTAACATCTCTCCTTTTTTATGAGTGGTTTTGATCAATTAAAGTGAAGAATTATTGAAGCTCTTGCTAGATTTTTGCATTATTAGTTTACACTCAAAATCTTGGTCATTATGCTTAAATGACCCTTGTATTTATAGATTTAGTAGATTAATTATGGATATTGGATTAAGATCAAGACATGTGTCTAAAATTCAATCCAATTTAGATAATAAATGGCATTAATATTTTGGGTTTGGGTTTACATGTATTAGGCATGGGTTCAATTTTTTGATATTTCATGCATTTATGATAATGCTTGACAACTTCTTTAGTTATGTCATGATTATGTCATTATTTATATATTTTTTAAATATTTGAATATTTCATAATTATAAATTATCCAATCTATATGTATTTTTTTCTTAGCCATTTGATTTGATTTGATAGGCTAATTAATCCAGATTAGCTTTGATGTGATTTTTGTAATATTAAAAATGTTAACTAACTATTTAACCTAATTAATGCAAAAACATCTCTTTCAAAGTCATAATTTGATTCAAGATGAATTATATGAACCTGATGATTGCATATGATGTATTTTCCTAATCATGGATGCACCAATAGATTTCATAATATCCACATCAAGTGTGTAGACTAAATTGGATATTTCAATGATTTGTGAATTATTATTAGAAGATATTTTAAGTATAATTTTTACATGAAAGTGATAATAATTGCATGTCTACACCTATCATTAGAGGGACCAACATAGGTGGATTAGCCAAATATTGCTTCATTTGATCAAACACCTCCTGACAGTTATTATTCCATTGAAAATTGATACCCTTTTTAGGAGGTGAGTAATGATCTACAAGTCATGAAATAAATCAACAAATAACCTAGACCTTTATTTATAAGCTATGTTATTAATTTAATTTATGGGGGAGGAAATTTTTTTATAGCCCTAAGTTTATTTGGATCCACTCTAATACCTCATCATGAAACAATGGAATCCAATGATTTTCCTAATGAGACACCAAATACACTTTTAAGGATTGAGGCACACTTTGTATTCTCTTAACTACTCAAAAAATTGGTGAAAAGTTATAGGGTGACCTACATGAGTCTTATATTTTCTATAAATGTCATCAACATAATATTCCACTATGTCATGCATTATGTCATGGAAAATAATAGCCCTCACCCTTTGATTAGTATCACCTACATTCTTCAAGCCAAAAGACACAACCTAATAACAAAAAGTTCCCCATGGAGTGGTGATAACACTCTTATATTGATCTTCAAGTGTTATCTTAATTTGATTTGAAAATATATCCATAAGAGACAACATTTCATATCTTGTCATGGAATCAACAATCATATCTATGTTAGGCAGTGAGAAGTCATATTTTGGACAAGTTTTGTTAATATCCCTGAAATCTAGACAAAAGTGATCACATTTAGTTTTATTGATGATGGGAACAATGTGGGAAATCCACTCTAAATAGTCAATAGGCCTAATGAACCTAGATTTTGAGAGTTTTTTGAGTTCCTTTTTGAACAAAATGGTAGTACACAAATGCATCTTCCATAATTTTTACCTGATAGGTTTGGCATCAGAACACACTATAAGATTATGGATGACAAAGTAAGGGTCTAATTATTTGAGGATAATAATGATGAGTTTGTATTATTTTTTAGTGAGAAAAGTACTAAGCTTAAGGATACGTGGATTATCCTTAGTGAAAAGGTTGACATCAATGGTGTCTTCCACAAGAAATATGGAACCAACCTCCAAAAAATTAGGTACTTAGTCGAATTGTCAATCTTCATCTAATTGTGGCATTTTGGTTCATTGAGCTTACCCATATAATAATAATTAAAATCATTAATTTTTGGCAAAAACCACTTGTTGAATGTCTGAGGAAAGTCTTAGACCAATTTTTCAAATGTTCATGGCTCTTGAGGACTAACATCTAAGTTGAAAGTGATGTGAGGACTTCTAGGACTTTGTGCTTCCTTTTGAAGAGAGTGGAATTCCCCATCCATTAGTACCTTAGAAATATTTTCACCAATGAATACATGATTATTTTCACTTTTGTCACTATCCAATAGTGCCTCAAAGAGGTTTTTGCTAGAGGACATTAATTTTTTATTTTATTTATTTTTGTGACTAAAGAAATGCACCTAATTTTCAAAGTAGGCATCAAGGTCCAAATTGATCTCAAATCCCTATTTATGCTCTCAAGAGGGAAACCATCTCTAAACCCTAAGAATTTTAAAATAAACTCATCATTTTAGAATTCATCCAATGGTATGAAATCTTGTGGGTCCCAGTTGATGAGTTGGGGATAATGAAGGTCCAAGTGAATGGAGAGGATGGCATTGGCATTAAAGAGGTTTGTATCAACAAGCTCATCATAGATGTTATAATAATAATCTACATCATTATTAGGATAATCATCATTATATGTTATTGTTTCATCACTTTCAATATCCAAGGGTTCACCCCCATGTGGTTTGTATCCAACACCTTGATTTCCTTTTTGTTTGCTTGGGGTTATGGGTTCAAGAATGCCCTACTAATTTTCCCCCAATCCTTTACATTTATAAACAAAAATTTCCATGATTTTCTTAGGGATAGGGTGATTATTATTTTGATAACATGAAGTAAATCCTTCACTATATAACTAGGAATCCCCTAAACTGTTGACCTTCTCTTGACCCAAATGACCATTTTTTTCAAAAGCTAGAGGACCCACTTGATAAGAATCAACTTTTATACACCAATCCATCTTGGGCTTGCCATGGAACTTAGGTGACTTATGGAGATTGGAAATGTGAAAATCATCAATGATTAGGTACTCTCCATAATCTTTTTCCTTGATAGTTAAATGAGAGGACACTTTGGGATGAGGACCTTTGTACGAGGATGTAAGGCTATTAGGATCAATGTAAGAAGATTTGGGAGATTCAGGTAACTTCTTATCATTTTTGGGTACATGCTTTATGTTAGGATAATAATTGGTACCATTTACATCATCCATGTTCTTGAAATATTGAAAAGGTTGTAAATCTCCTGGAATGTTGACTTCTATACCTAAATGTGGGAACTTGAGACATTGATGTAACATGGACATGCCTGCATGCATAACATGGATCCATGGACACCCAAAGAGTAGATTATACAATAGTTATAAATCAATGACTTAAAATATGGTATTATGGGTGATAAGACCAACAAGGATGGGTAAACTAATAGTGCCAGTTGATTCTCATTCCACATTGTCATACCCTTTTATGGTGATAATATCAACCTAAAAATCTATCAATGAATATTCTAGGTGTTTGACCAACTTATGCATAACATTATTCAAAATGAGCCATTATCAATGAGCACCCTCTTGAACTTATGTCTGGAAATGATTTCCTCACTGTAGAGGGGATTGTTATGTGAAGGATTGGATAGTGACATGTCACTTTGATCAAAAGTGAACTATTACCCCAAGGATAAATTTCATAAAAGTGCTTAGAATTGGGATGGATCAATATCATTGGGGACTTTGGATTGATAAAGAATCTTATTAAATATATCCTTATAAAATTTGGATGTTCATAAGAGATCTAAAATAGATATTTTTGTTAGAGTTTTATCCAATAATTTAAGGTCATATAGATTCTTAGAAAATGATGTGGATGGTTTGGATTTGGAAGGAAAAGAGCCTTGGGTTTGATCATTGGACTTGGATGCAGAAGGACCTTAAATTATAAACTTTGGGCATTGAGTAGTAACAGTCGTCACCAAAATTTTCACCCTAGAAGAGGGTGTTCAAGAGTCTTCTAAGTTTGGGTAACATGGGAACATTTATAGGTATGTGGGTGTACCTATTGTGGAAATGAGCCTCTATATTTAAAGGGCTATCTCCCTAAATATATCTTTGCTAAGCTTATCACCTAAACTAGTATTTATATTGTAGAAGAAAGAGTTAGAAATAACCTGAATTGAACCTAGTCTATAGAGGTGATGCACCAAGATTATCTCCATATGACCATCATATTACAAGCACTATGGAATAAGGCATACAAATTAGTCTCAAAGTCCCAAAATATTATAATGTGAATATTTCAATATAGAGGTGAGATATGTGAAACAACACAAGGTAAATGAACTAGAAGGCTGGTTACACATTCCAAGGATAATTATACACTTGAAAGAGTTTGACACATTTGATTGCACTCTATATGATATGTTAGACTAAGAACTCTTGCTCATATATGAAATGATAAAGGAAAGAAGGATAGAATATTATCACTTCTTATCACTATAGATCACTTACACACTTAGATAGTTGTTCGAGAACTCAAAAAAAAACTTGCATTAATATTCAAAGGTAAAATATGAAATTAGTCTAGAAGGGATTTTCCATAAATGGATGTGGTATATCTTACAAATCCAAAATGGTAGCTGATCATAGGACTTCTGAGAGAGAAGAAAAGAAATAATTTCAAGGGTCACTAGAACATGTGTCTAAGCATGAGAACTAGTTACATTATAGGTGCAACTAAGTGTGAAATAGAAAATTAATGCCTTCTAAGCCAAGTGTCCATGTAAACCATGACAAATTTCTTCCAAAATAGTGCAATGACTCTTCTACCAACCTTCATGAAACTATTTCCATCATGGACCATTCTTCAAGCATTTAAAACTAAACCAAGAGAGTCAACACATAAGAACTATTTGAGGGGGTTGAAACATGCTATGATAGTTATAATATGCTCTCCTAACTACTAGTTATCTTCTAGACATGTGTGTTCACCATCTATAATTATTTATTGATTTCATGGACTTTTCTCATTACATTTGGTAGTCACTATTCATCTTAGACCTCGATTGGGCTTCAATGGTGGCATAGGAGCTCAAAGAGCTTGCTTTGTTATAGGATCCTCAGTCTTACATATTCACTCATGTGGCATTCCCTTGCCATGCTACTCATTCATTTCTAAACTATGTCTATGATATTCGCTTGCTCTAGATGAAAATGAGTCTTTAGTTGGAAATTTGTCCATTAAAACCAACTTAGACCAATCACATTTGTTCTTATTGGTTTCACAAATCCTCGCTGTTAGATATTGACTTTTTGACCTCCTACACATCGTAGGATCAAGATGTATGAAGGAATGTGAGTTTTAGATCATGATCTGGTCACTTGATTATGATTCATCCCTCGAATTCATTGACACATTAACTCTCATTCACTCCATTTGATCTTCTAGATCCTATCTCCTATATACCATTATATCTTTGAACTTGTATGAAATTTACCTTGACTTGGTCATTAAACTTTGACATTGACTTCATTTCCCTACTTCCTATGTCTTTGGATCACTTTCACTCTATCAATCTTCTCAAACTTGCTCAGTCTTTTACTCATCACTATGTTGACAAACCTCAAACACTTTATATAATTTGAGTCCATTCACTCCATTAGATCTCTAATGTTTGATTAAGCACTAACCATTGATCTTCCAACTAGCTCAAACATTAACTTTGACAAGCTTGTGCTTATTAGGTCTCTATCTGATAAACTTCATGAATGTGACACTTGTCACTAACACATTAAATCTGAGGAGCCTTTGATAATTTGAATTTGCTTTGCTTTGTTATATTGTCTATGAATGATGAATTATGGGCCATTGATCAAATTAAGACATATATTAAGTCTTATACTTAAGAAAATATAAAGTCCTTTAATCATTGTTCAGAGCTGGTAATTTATATGTCGAGGGGTTGGTTTCTTAATGATGATATGGACTTAAGTTACCGATTCTTGGCTATACCAAGTCAACATTAAAATATAACTTTGCTTGTTGACATCATGGCTAAACCCTCAAGATGCACATATTAGAAAGCAAATTAGATAGTATAACTTCTTAAGAATGGTTCATAAAGCACCAGTCACCATTCCTCTACAACCAAACATCAAATAGAATATGACTGAGTATAAAAGACACCCCCAAGAGCAATTTATTTGAAACTTCTCCTACTAACGGTGCCAATTACAAACTTGAAGACCATTTTAACTTGCCAAGCCTAGTGAAAGAAGAGAGAAATAGTTTTATTCATTTCTTGGAACCTCCGATCAAGATAATCACTAAAACAAGTGTTTGGAAGACCAAGAGAAACTAATGAAGTTTCCTCAGCTACAAGAGGATGTACAAGTCATTTAATGTTCTATTTTGACCCCTAAAATGACTTAAAAGGATATAAATATTTAAAATGACCAAGACCAAGGCTAATGTGACATGAAATGAGATTAAATGACCTATAATACACCCTATGACATAATACTAGACCCCCTAAAATATATAAGGTTCAATTTTTTACCTATAGGGGTCTGATTTGACCTGTAGGGTTAAATTTTGTCAACAAATTAGTGACTCATAAGGGTAGCATATCTACTATGATAACTAGATGAGTAGCCTAATCTTGTCCATTGGGATATGGAGTCACATGTATAATAGATTGACATATAAATGCATTTGACAACACACAATCATAAAAAACAACAAGGATAAAACACCAAGCAAAATCAAACATATGTTTAATTAGAACACTTAGGGATCACTACACACACAACTAAAACAAAACACACACCTAATATACTATTTACAAGATAGAAATTTACCACTCAATATCAAGGTTTCAAATGTATCCCATTCACAGGGATAGACATCTCTTTTCCATTCATCCTTACTAGCTAGAAAGAGTTGCTTTGCTTGCACTTGATGATGACATATGGTCCAATCCATAGGGTATAAAAACTTTGTATGTCTTCCTAGCTTTACTCTATCTTCATCCCATTTTGACACTGTGTCACCTTCTTGAAATTATTTTGGAGTTTCCTTCTTGTCAAAATACTTCTTCATCAGTACTTGGTGGTGCACCAAATCTTGATGAGCCTTATCTCTGGTCTCATGTAACTCCATTAATTATTTCAATCTCACTTCTATTGGAGTATTCTCAATCAACTCTAGTTGGTGTGCTAACTCTAAGGTAGGCAACTCTTAAGAAATAGACAACCTACCTTTTCTCCTATAGACAAGCACAAAAGGAGAATTCCCTATTGACCTCTTGGGAGTTTTCCTATCAGCCCATAAGGTTATCTTCAATTTGGTGTGCCAAGCCCTCTAGTTATGCTCCATGGTTCTCTTGATGATTCTGATCAACTTATTGTTAGTAGATTCAGCCAACCCATTACCTTGAGGTTAATAGTTAGATTAAGTGCTCAAAAATATTTCATTATTATTTTCCCAATTAGCTATTTTAGCTCCCATAAAAGTAAGAGCATTATCTAAAATAATATTAGGAGTGTCAAACCTTGTTATGATGCTCTCATAGAACTCCAAGATAACATTCTCATTAGCTTACTTTAATGTTACTACCTCAACCCATCTTTTAAAATAATCAGTTGTTGTGAGTATCCATTTATGACTAGTACTTTATGGAAGGTTTATCATACTAATGAAATCAATACCTCATTACATGAAAGGTTTACCAACTTGGATAGGCTTCAAAGGGAGATATGAAAGCTTCTAATTTCCCATAAAGAAAACACATTGTACACACCTTCTCACCCAATCACGGCAGTCCTTAAAGGGGATAGGCTAGTAATATCCAACTCTCATGGTCTTATCAATTGTAGTTCTTGGGGAAAAATGACCTCTTGTTGTCCCATCATGAAACTTTTCCAAAAACACCCTAAATTGATCATTATCAATGCATCTTAATAGCATACCATTAATGTCTCTTCTAACAAGGACACCATCCACAATATAATAGGGAATAGATTGCAATCTAAAATATCTCCTTTGTGATTTACTCATATTATTAAGATACTCACCATTTTAAAGAAATATGATCACATCTTGTGTCTAAGTCTGTATATGCAAGGAACCAGTTGGTTGGGATCACTCGTGATTTACTATAACCTCTTCTTTTGACTCATGAAAACCTAAAACTAAGTGTTCACAAAGACCTTTCCCTCTTACCAACTTTGTTACTTTGATATCAACATCATATTCCATTACTTTAGTGATCCATCCTGCTCTCTTCTCACTAAGGTCTTTGCTCAAAAGGAACTCTTTGGTACTAGGATGAGAAACCATAACATGAATTTTATTATTTGAAACCATATGCCTAAACTTATTTAGTCCTCTTACAACAATGAGGACTTATTTCTCCACAAAGGTATAATTGACTTCATAATCTTCTAAACCTTGACTAAATAATGCAATAGGTTGCTCCACACCCTCATCATTATTTTGCATTAACATGGTTGAGATAATGTCAAGGTTAGTAAATGAATACAACATAAAGTCTTTGGATAGGTTAGGATTCACAAGAGTAGGATATTTTGCAATTGCCTTTTGTATGCCTTCAAAATTATTCTTACCCTCTTTAGTCCAAGAAAAGACCTAGTTCTTTCTAAGCATGGTTGTGATGGGTTTCACTAAAGACGCAAACTTAGGTATGAACCTCCTTAAGAAATTTATCTTTCCTAAGAAACATTGAAGACATTTATTATGCATGGGAAATCATAGACCAAGAATAGCCTCTATCCTTTAAGGATCAATAGCCAAACCATCTTTCGAAACAATGTGTCCCAAGAGCTTACCTTGATGGATAACAAAGATGCATTTATTTGGATTAAAAAATACTCCATATTGTATACATATTTAAAACACTTATCTCAAGTGTTTCATATGTTCATTAGAATCCTTGGAAAACATTTTTATATCATCTAGATAAACCAACAACATCTCATTAATCAAACCTTTGAAGGCCATGTCCATGGCTCTTTGAAAGGTAGCACCAGCATTTGATAAACCAAATGGCATATTTATATAAGAAAAATTCCCCTATTTAGTGGCAAATGTTATCTTATACTGATCATCATCATTCACAAGGATCTGATTATAACCTGAATATCCATCAATAAGAGAGAAATGTTGAGAACCTGAAACTACTTATAAATTATACTCCCTTGAGGGTAGGGGATAGTGATCTTTAAGTGACACTCTATTAAGATATAAGAAGTCCACAAAAAATCTTATCTCCCAACTCTTATTTCTAATAGGCACAAGATTATCTACCCATGTTGAATGTTTTATAGGAAAGATTATTTCAAATTCAAGGAGTTTAGTGAGCTCTAACCTCATGAGTTGTTCAACCTTGGGATTGATGGGCCTCTATTTTTGTCTAACCAGTTTAACTCTAGATTAAAACTCAATATTATGTCTTTCTAGGATAGGATCAAATAATTTTATGTGTTTATATTCCCAAGCAAATATGTCATGAAACTCCCTACAAAAATCAATGAATGCTTGTTTTTCTAATGTAGAACATACCTTGCCTAGTTTGAGGAGTCTATCTTTGAAGATCAAGACTCTTTCATAATTATCCTCTTTTGTAGACATACTCACCTTTTCCTTCTTATTATAATAATTCTCATTTAATATACATTCTAAGGTCACTAGACCCTTAGGTATCTTTTTTTTCTTTAGCTGCACAACCTGGTCACCAAACTGCTCTTGGAATCTCTTTTGATTCCTTGAGGAGAACTCAACTTCATTCTGTAAGAAACATGAAATGTGCTTGTCATTGTTAAACACTTTCAAAGACACCCCATTATCAGGTATAGAAGGTATGATAATGATATTAATTTTATATCATTTCCCCTCTTCTTTTATGGCAATTGGAGTATTAAATTGAACCATCAAAAAACATTTTCCACATCTCATCTTCTTCACCTTCTTCCTTGTCAAGTAGAGTTGTTAGTATTCCTCCTTCATGTATGCAATATACTCCTAGATCATTTTCCTCCATGAGATCATAAGGATCATGATCCTAAGTTTTAGTACCATATTCATCAAGAAACAAATCTACAATGCCTTCAATTTTGGAAGAAGTTCCATCATCTACAATAGAATCCTTCTCTTCATAAACTACACAGTTCAAATTAGAACTTGTTTCAATGTAAGGTTCTATATGAAACCTTGCAAGAGGTTGTTTCCTAATTGTCACCTTAGTCCCATAAATTATTTTTAAGGCTAATAAATACCAATCAACTAAAATATAACCACCAATCTTGGCAATGAAGTCCCTTTTTAAGGCCAATAATAATTATATCTTGCAAGATAATGAAACTGGGACAATCATGCAAGAATAATTTCAAGTTTATTATCAGTCTTATCATCTTGAAAACTATACCATCTAATTGGATAAATCATTTACTATGGGTTCATACTTTAGACCTAATTTATCGGCTACCACCTTGGGCATGATCAAATTTGAAGCTCCACTAACAACTATGCAGTTATGGACAAGCTTATCACCCAAAATGACGGTGAGGTAGAATGGTGAAGGTTTCTCAGCTCTGGTGGATAGTTCAAAAATGGTATTTGGGACACTTTCAAAGAAAATATGATTTTTACCTTTATTTGAAGGATGGACACTAGTAGGGATAATATATAATTGATTTTATAGGAGCTCTTTCTGACTAGGCATATGCAAAATATCCCAAAGAGAAATGGAAGTTTTAGTACTTTTCAATGAATCTAAAATGTTTAAAGAATACATAAATACTTCCTCATGAATTATTAGAGGCAAGGAAGTGCTTGGATCCTGAGGAGTTGGAGTGCTTTGAATAGTCTTTCTAGCATTCTGATTTGATGGAAGTGTAGGAGCCTTTGGAAATGTCCCACTTACAGTTATGCCTGGCTACCTTGTAGGAGGATTGGAAGAGCCAATAGGATCCTTAATATCAGCACCCAAAGCCTCTCTTTTGGCTCTAGTGTTATCTATAATTAAGGTTCCTTGATTAATCAAAATATCATCCTCAACTAGGAAGTTGGTGAAGACCTCTTCTTGAGGGTGTCCACCTTCACTTGTCTGCATCATAACCTCACCCTCAATAGATAGGAAAGGAGTAACTTCTCCTTGAGAAAAAAGAGCCTACTCTCTACCTTCACTGATGTCCATAAATTTTCCTTGCTACCAAATTTCACCTTTCACCAAATTACTATGAACTATTACCATATCTCTTATATTGGTGGTAGAATTAGGATTGCATGCATTAGCAAGACTATTGGGATTAGGCTAACATTGGCCTCTTCCTCTTCCATACTATGGTTGACAAGGATAGGAATTCTGATAGGCACCTTTATGCATATTATCTTTCCTATTTTGAGCTTCTAAGGATAGGAACTTTGCTTTCTAATCAATACTATTTTCTACCTATCTAGGGGCAGCCTTAGACTTGGTATTGGCACTAGGCATTTGAGCCATAATTGGATCATTAGCACAAGTATGAGATAATGGAGGCATAGACACTTTAGGTGGAAATATTATAGCTTGGAAGAGATTATTTTCAGCTCTGTTATCAATTTCATATGATTTAGGGAGGGTGGAACCACCCATGGACTAAAGCATAATAATAATTTTAGTGCCAATAGCTCTCAAACAGGTCAAGAACACAAAGCTAAGAGGTGGCCTCATAGGAGGAGGAAGTCTACTCTAAGTCTTTTATAATCTCTCATTAAAATCATGTATTATTTCTTTAGGTCCTCTCTTGATTACATTAAGTTGGTATATAAGAGAGGTATGATCACTCTAATTTCCAAATCTTGCAGTCAACAATACTCCAAGATCATCCCATGATGTGATGCATCCACCTTTTAGAGTCCTATACGAATCAAGAGCCTTCCCTCTAAGGGACATGGCAAGAAGTATGATAGCAATGTTCTCTTGAGTGATATTGTGGAAGTTATAAAAGTTGGAGACATCTCTAATATGCTCACTAGGTGTAACATGAATTTCACCATTGAATTAAGGCACACCTTTTATGGCATTGGGAGGAATAACATAATATGCTTGAAGGTGAATAGGATTTTTTGTATTGAATGTAGGAAAAGCATGAGGTCTAGCCATTTCTTATTCAAAATCTTCAATTTCTTTAACTTGTTCACTCTCTTTACTTCCCTCACAAGCAAAATCTTCAATCTCTTCCTCTTTAGCAAAATCTATTGGTTTTCCAAAGTGCAAATTAGGAGGAGGATATTGAACTTCAAGGGGGAGTTCAAGTTAAAAATATGGGTCAATGGGATTGAGAACTCTTCTAGAGGCTGACCTAGTAAAAACCATGAATTATGGTAGCAAGTTTATAACAAAACAATGATCTTAAACCAGATTTATCTTGGTGGAGTCACGAAATGTTGAGAATCACACCAATTTACATTCGATGTTGTCAAGACCAACATTTATCTTGAAAAATTATTTTAAATACAAGGTCCCACCAGGTGTGATAGAACTATTGTCACCAAATTTTTCACCCTAGAACAGGGTGTTCAAGCCTCTTCCAAAATTGGGAAACATGGGAACATTTCCAGGTATGTGGGTGTACCTATTATAAAAATGAGCCTCTAGATTTAAAGGGTTAGCTCCCTGAATATATATTTGTAAAGCTTATCACCTACACTAGTATTTACTTATAGAGGAAAGATTTAGAAACAAACTGAATTGAACCTAGTCTATAGAGGTGATGCACCAATATTATCTCCATATGACCATCATATTATAAACACTATGGAACAAGGCATAGAAACTAGTTTGAAAGTCTTAAAAATTATAATGTGAGTATTTCAATATATAAGTGAGATATGTGAAATAACACAAGGCAAATCAACCAAAAGGTAGGTTACACATTCTAAGGACAATTATACACTGGAAAGAGTTTGACATATTTGATTGCACTCTATATGACCTATTAGACTAAGAACTCTTGCTCAAATATGAAAGGATAAAGGAAAGAAGGATAGAAGATTATCACTTCTTATCACTATAGATCACTTACACACTTATATAATTGTTTGAGAAATTAGAAACAAACTTACATTAATATTCAAAGAAAAAAATATGACATCAATCCAATAGGGCTTCACCATACATGGATGTGGTATATCTTACAAAGCTAAAATGGCAGCTACTCATAGGACTTCTGAGAGAGAAGAAAAGAAAGAAGTTTAAGGTTCACTAGAACATGTATCCAAGCATGAGAACCAATTATGTTGTCAGTGTAATAGAGTGTAAAATAGATAATGAATGCCTTTTATGCCAAATGTCCATGTAAACCATGATAAATTCCTTCCAAAACAATGTAATGACTCTTCTGCCAACCTTTGTGAAATTGTTTCCATCATGGACCATCCTTTGAGCATTTGAAATTAAACAAGGAGAGTTAACACATAAACACTATTTGAGGGAGTTGAAACATGATATGATAGTTATAATATGATATCCTAATTACTAGCTATCTTTTGGACACATTTGTTTACCATTTGTAATTATTTGTTGATTTCTTAGACTTTGCTCTTTACATTTGGTAGTCATTATTTATCTTGGACCTCGACTAGGCTTTCATGGTGGCATATGAGTTTGAAGAGCTTGCTTCACTACAGGATCCTCGATATTACATGTTCAATTATGTGGCATTCCCTCTCCATGTTGCTCATTCCTTTCTAAACCATGTCTATGATATTCATTTTTTCTAGTCAAAAATGACTCTTTGGTTTGACATTTATCTATCAAAGTTGACTCAAACCAATCACATTTTTTCTTATTGGTTTCACAAATCCTCACTATTAGATCTTGAATTTTTGACCTCCTATACACCATAGGAGCAAGATGTATAAAGGAACATGAGTCATAGATCATGATCTGGTCATTTGAATGTGATTCATCCCTAGGATTCATTGACACATTGACTCTCATTTTCTCTATCAGATATTCCAAATCCTAGCTCTCGTGTGACATTATATCTTTGAACTTTAATGAACTTTACCTTGACTTGGTCATTAAACTTTGACACTTTGACTTCATCTCGCTATTTCTTGTGTCTTTGGATTAATTTTACTCTGTCAATCTTCTTAAACTTACTCAGTCTTTAACTCATCACTATGTCGATAAACCTCAAGCACTTTATATCATTTGAATCCATTTTATCTATTGGATATCCAATGTTTGATTAAGTGCTAACCTTTGATCTTCCAACTAGCTTGAACATTAACTCTAACAAGATTATACTCATTGGGTCTCTATCTAACAAACTCTATGAATGTGACACTTGTCACTAGTGTGTTAACTCAAAGGAGGATTTGATGATTTAAATTTTATTTGATTAATTGGATCATTTATGTATGATTAAGTGTGGGCCAATGATCAAACTAGGACATATAGTCTTAGACTTAGGAAAATATAAGGTCCTTTGATCATTGTTCAGCACCGGTAATTGCTAGGTTGAGAGGCCAATTTCTTAATAATGATATGGACTCAAGTTTTAACTTAAGTTCCCTGTAACTGGCTATACCAAGTCAACATTAAAATAGAACTTTGCTTGTTGACATCATAGCTAAAACCTCAAGATGCACAAATTAGCAAGTAAATTAGATAGTCTAACTTCTTAGGAATGGTTCATAAAGCACCAGTCACCATTCCTATACAACCAAACATCAAATAGAATCTAACTGAGTTTAGAAGACACCCATAAGAGAAATTTATTTGAAACATCTCCTATTGACCATGCCAAGTACAAACCTAAAGACCATTTTTGCTTGCCAAGCCTAGTGAAAGAAGAGAAAAATGGTTTTCTTCATTTATTGGAACCTCTTATCAAGATAATCAATGAAACAAGTGTGTGGGAGACCAAGAGACAAAAATAAAGTGTCCTCAACTGCAATAGGTCTCACAAGTCATTTAATACTCTATTTTGACCTCCAAAATGACTCAAAGGGATATAAATATTTAAAATGACCAAGACCAAGGCTAAGGTGACATGAAATGACTTATAATACACCTTATGACATAATAATAGACCCCCTAAAACATCTAAAGTTCAATTTTTTACCTATAGGGGTCCCAATTTGACCTACAACATCAAATTTGGTCAACAATAACAACACAATCTTGAGTCAAGGTATGGTTAATAAGATATGATGGGGAAGGTCCTTGGATAATAAATTTAACACATGATTAGTGTTAGATAAATGACAGGAATTTAATTTCATGGTAGCCATGTTATTATTATTAATGTAACCCATAACATTACCATAACCATATTGGGTGTTACGATAATCTACGTGGTTGGTACAGGCATGTTGACCTTGATTAGAATCTTTTTGTTGTTGATGATGATGACGACTTGAATTGTGTTGGTTTTATTGATAATTACTCTGATTTGTCTAATTATTTTTCTAATTATGCCTTAGAAATGGATCCTTAAATATGCCCATATTATTATTGGAGGATAAGGCTTCATTATCAAGAGTAATTTTTACCTACTCAAGTAAGTCTTATATATAATGTCTTAGTTACATACACATATGTGTAGCCTGACCTTTGATACAATGATAATCACAATATTCATTATCTCTATACTAGGTAGGCTTTGGTTGACATTCTTCAAAATGTTTGGTGATAGGTCACATAACCATGATCATCGCAACGAGTTTTCAGAACACAATTTATATAAGCCTATTTGGTATAGAGATATTATCATAATATATTTTTCAATATGCACCCCCTTTTCAATAATATCATCAAAGGTATTATAATAATGTAGTCGCAAGTGAAAGGTTATTTCCCCATTTAAATTAATGGTAAAGGTGTTCACTAGCTATTTTTTGGGGAGAGAATGGGGAAACCTATTGGTCAGGGCTCTCCATCTCTATAAAAATGTTTTAAATCTTTCCACACTTCATTTTTTG
Organism: Torreya grandis; assembly: GCA_037957365.1. Taxonomy (NCBI): domain Eukaryota; kingdom Viridiplantae; phylum Streptophyta; class Pinopsida; order Cupressales; family Taxaceae; genus Torreya; species Torreya grandis. The sequence goes on from JARHVA010001587.1 coordinate 596,317, forward strand.
GTATTACATAAATCAATTATGATCAATTCATGTTCTATGTTTTAATAGAAATGCTTGACAAGCTAATCAGACAAATTTTCAAATGTTGTAATAGATCCTTTAGGTAAGCAAATGAACCATTTCAATGCTTGGTCATCCAAGATATGAGGAAATAGGTGAAGTAAATAAATGTGGTTATATTCCACTTATTGACAAGAAAAAAATAATTACTTAATGTGATATCTTGGGTCCCCTTTCCCTTTATATTTATCAAAGTTTGGCCCCTCAAAATGAGGTGGGAAATGGAATTGAACAATACTTGTATCGAATGGGTAAGGACATATTTTCTCAAAGATAATTTTTTTATTTGGTTTACTATTTTTGGTCCTTGAATAACATTCTTCATCTCTTACCACTCTTGAGAGAAAAGTGGGTTTTGGGATGAATTTGATGCATGTTTTTGAGATCAAAAAGGTGGATTAGATTGGATATGTGTATTACAGCCCAATTTAAAGGGGATAAAAACCATGTTCCTAGGTTTGGTGGGGATTTGTTGTTAGATAGGGGGAATTTGATGTTGTATAGGAGGAATAAATTGACTAGATAATTTTCTCTGACCAGACAAGTTTTTTTTTAATTATTTTTTTGACTAGAAATGACTTGTTTTTATTTTTGATTAGAATAATTGGGTGGAAATTATTATTGGTGATGTTGATTGGATTGGGTTGATTTGGGCCAAACTTATTATTGCTTATGAGATTGAGTGGAATGCAAGGTAGAGGCCAAAGTTTCAAGCATTTGGGTCACATTTTGAAATTGTTCAATCACTACTTGATTGGTATCAAGAGGTGATGGTTCTACATTAACTTTTTTCCCTTTACTAGAGGACTCAAGATTTTTAGTTTTGGTTTGATCCTAATCTTGGGCTTGGATAGAAGTCATCTTGTCTTGTTGGTGGCCTTAGACCACTTCCTCATGTGGGTGAACAAGGGTTTATATGTTTTATAATGGATACCTTGCATGAAATTATGCCCCTAACTCTGTTAATTTCAAAATGATATCATCCTTACACTCAAAGAGTTCTTGTTTGAATTGGGCTCTTCAGATATCAATTTGCTCGGTAGTTGGTTACACTCTTTGATCTATTTGGGGTGGTTATAATTCATATTATTTTTTATATACCCCACTATTTTTTAATCTTCAACACTTTGGATAGGTGGATTATGACTCCAATCATCATCAAAATTAGGGTTATATGAAGGCCCACTTTTGGTACATTTAGGCATTTTCATGATTTACATGTTTTGAATTAAGATTGGAGTAGTTATGGAATTAATTACAGTTTGATGTCAAATTTGGATAAGGATTTAGGTAATTCTTGTTCAATTTAATTTAATTTAACCTTTAGATTTAGAAATCAAGATTTGAGTTAAATTCTAGTCCTTAAGCAATTTTTGAAAACATGATGTTTGAGTATTTGATCTTGATTTACCTTCTTCAATATTGGATATTTGAATGAGTTTTGATTAATCTTTTGAATTTAGAATTATATTTGGAAATGTCTGATCTTTTAGACCTCATTGGGACATTTAAGTATTCCTTGTATGTTTTTTATGTGATTTGACTTGATTTAGGACTTTGACTTTATCTTGCATTAATCTTGATTTACATTTGGTCAAAGATAGAAGATTAACTTTGTTTAACTCTTTGTTTAGGTTTTGAATCTAGTTTCTTTGATTTTGAAAATTTTTGACCTAATTTGACTTGAAATTTGATTTGAATAAGTTTGACTTTAACTTCATCCAAGTTTTGAATTTGACTTTGAATTAATTTGACATTGATAAAGTTTGACTTTTACTTGATTCAAGTTGGCCTTTGAATTTGATTTCAATATTTTAATTTGAAGAGGTTTGATTTTAACTTGATATTTGAAGGTTGACTTCAAAAGGTTTGACTCAATTTGACTTGATTTGAAAAAGGTGGATCAGATTTGAATAATTGATTTGAAATTGGATATTGGAAAAATTGAACCTATTTAGATTTTAGACATGGTTCAAATTAGATAGAGTAATGGTATAATGTAGACAATGTAATGTTATCATGGAATAAAATGACTCTTGATTTCAGTAGAGTAACACCTTTACATATAACATTATAATTAGATGTGACAAGGTTGGACTTAGGAAATTTAGATGTGTTTTAGGTACATGGGATAACACACAATACAAGTATTGACAAAAAATAAGAAAGCACACAAGTACAAAGTATATGCTTAGTGATAAATGTGTTTTTAAATCAACCACCAACCCATTAATATAATCATGTAAAGAAATGAATAGATTGGTATCCCAACCCTCACTAAGCATCCATATGTGATAGGTAATCTTCATGGAATGTTGTTTTCCCTACATTATGTGTCATTTGTGGTTGAAGGTATTAAACTAGGCATCAACATGATTATATAGGTGCACCCCTATATACCTCTTGGTATGATGGGGTCTAAATTCATGGAAGAGGGAAATAATGGGATTTTTGAAAGGGTCTAGTTTTAGTGGAGTGTTGTCACAAATCATTCCTTGAGAGTGTTATTTGATAATCTAATTTCAAAGATAAATTCCTTACCTTCATGACTATGCTCAAAATACATAACTGCTTGGCCAACGTCAACTTTGTTCTCAATTTATATAACCTACCACAACACATGATTGGTACATATATTAGGTGATGAAATCCAGTTGGTGTACCATAAGGACTCATGGTTGGTGACCAAGGTATAATTCATGCAACCAAAAATAAAAATGGAATATAAGATATACTGGATCTTCAAGATCCCATGAGGGCAAGAGGAGATCATATGTAGTGTCTTTTTAGGAAGGGGTAAAATATAACTTAAGTGTTTTTTATCACCTAGGATCCCAAAATTGGGCAAGGAGAGAACATACACACATCAATTTACCACAAAAAAAGACACAAACGCAAAATCAAACTCAAACAAGTTCATTTTAAGAACCAAATGCAAGTGTTTGTTTATTTTAGAATAGTAAAACAAATGTTATAAGTGTTTGGCTGAATAATCACATCTTTGACAAACAAAAACCTATAAAAAACAAGTTAGTAGTCTAAAATGTGATATTTGAAGAGCTTATCTATGTTCTTAAGGTCTTAAAAAAAAATTTAAAATGGGCTTATCTATGTTTTCATCAATATAAGGATCAATTCCACTATTCCACATGTCAATTTAATTATTTTATAGGGAACTAAAAACATAAAATATAAAATAGTGTTTTCATTATTTTGTAGAGTGATTTTGTTATACTACAGATCAAGTATGTGATTCTATAAGAAATAGAAAACTATATTTTTACTATTAAAGTTAGAAAACCCCTTACTACGTAGGGTGTTTTCACTATTAAATCCACTATTACAAATAATGGTTTCACTAATATAGAAGATTAAGAGACAAAAAACATAAAAAAATGTTTCCATTATTATCAATCACAATATTGCTACTATGCAAAGCACTCCCATGGTTTGAACCACATTTTTGTTGATTCTACAAAATAAATAGCCAACCACAACTGATGTGATTTCACTAACGTACACCATGATTTCACTATTCCATAGAATAATTTCATGGATATCTATAAACATAGTCAGAAAGGTGTTTCTGCTAATGTGCAATGTGTTTCTACCATTTAGGTATGTGTTTCCACCATTTATGAAAAATAGAAAGCATTTTTTCCTTTTTAAGGCATAATATCATTTTTATTTGGAATGTTTCTACCGATTAGTAGAGTTATTTCACTATTATGCTGGAAAAAAGTTTTTTTTGAAATTTGAAGGGAAATAAGGGAAATTAGCTCAAATTTCAGACTAAATTTTGTCCTAAAATAATGATAGGATATCTTCAAAGCTTATTGTGGGGTTCTAGTCCCACTAAGTCTGCCATATGTAATACATTATTATGAATATTAGTTTTAGGTTAATATGAAATTAAAAAATAACTGAAAACATACTGCTAACTCAGGTATGCATCCTCAGATTGTGCAAGATTAAAAATAAATGAAATAAAAAATAATAAAACATAATTGATATAACTTTCTTTATAATCAGCTTGATGAAAGGAATGATGTGGTCAGATGTAGTTATAATAATTATTATCCAAGACATATGGATAATCTGACAATATGACCCCTTGCAAACTAGTTGATTTAGATTATGAGTGATGAGGATGGTTGATGCTCTATAGAGATATTTGAACAACACTTCATTTTCAATTGAAAGCTTCCTAAAATGAGGAGAGGGATCCCCAATTTATATATTATTCATATCAATTTGGACCATTGATCCTATATGGAGATCAAAGTAGAGGATCAATCTTGCAATGAGAGGTAAGAATTAAGTGTTATGACATGGAATAAGTAAGAAATTCTAATAAGATATATTCATGAGGGTTTGGAGTGTGTACATGCATGTTATGGATCTTGATTACACACTTATCACCTTGCATTAAACTTCCCTTGTGAAAGACAATTTTGACTTTTGAAATATGATTTTAAAATTTTCAAGTGGGTGGAGTGATGTATGAAACTAGGATTTATTGAAATTTGGTGAATATGAAATGTGCATTCCATGGATTTTATTATTAATGATTTATTAATTAGATAATCAAAGTTAATTAGATATATGGACATGATTATAATGATATAATCACTTTTTGTAATGTTATCTTTTGATTGATCATTTAAATTAATTAGATCAGGGTGACATTAACAAACCAATTGATTGATACAAGATGTTGTTGATGAATTGGATGATTTGATGCAGTGTATTTCCCTAATCAAGATGCATCAATGTTTCTGGTATATGCACAATAATTACACATATTAATTTGGGATAATTGTTGAATTTTGATTCAATTTGTGTATTGTTGCAAAAATTCATTCAAGTATTAATTTTGACACAGAAGTGATAAAAATGAAGCATTTAAAATTCTCAATAATAATTTCTAACCCACTTAGTAATAAGAAATTATTTTAATCTTGTGAAGCTAGTTGTTGATCCTTATATTATAGACTTGCATTTTCCCTTGATCTATAGATTATTGATTCTCTTTTGGTATCCATAATTTTTTTGAATGAGATGTATATGTACCCACATTATATTTTGCCTTATCATTCACAAATTTTCCTTCTCTAAGTTATTTTCTAGTTATATCTCAAGTGACCATAGGTTCCACATTGGGAACATCCTGGGATAGATTGGTCATGGTTTAATTTAAACTAGACTAATATATTCTCCTAGACACATTACCCATAAAATTTTGAAGGACCATTGGTTCCTTTATAAGAATGTCTTAGGATATCATAGTTTTCATCAAATGAGTAATAGAAGTCTATGAAGGAGGAGGTCTTGTTGAACAAGTGTCAAATTTTCCAAATATAATAACCCCTCTACCAATAAGTGTAGACACCTAAAACAAGCCAACAATGGCTTCATACATGACTTTAGATCGATTCTTACCAACCATTGCAAAGTAAGCCTAAGAATCACTCAACATCCCAAATTTTCTTGTGCATCATTTTTCAAAGCTCATAATCTCATTGAGATATTCCTAATTGGTTTATCCTATCATAATCAATAAAAACCTCTCATGAATTCATTTCTAATTAACCCATGGCATTAAAACATGCAATTTGGCCTATAGACCTATTAAATGGGGCAAGTACACACATAAAATCAAATCTTAGAAATGATAAAAGCCTAAATAGAATTAATTAAAATGATAAACCAAATTAAATGCATAGTTGAATTATCCATGTGCAATTAATGTAATTTTAAAAATAGAAATTCAAAAATCAAGAATATCCTAAGTTTTCATAATTACCTTTTGTGAGTTGTCAAGCATTTGGAAATATCTAAAAATATCTCACCCATGCTTATTCATTGTAAATCATGAGATTTTGACACCTTTTAACTCTACTATGGTTAATTAACTCACTAAGGTTAGATTTGAACCCATTCTATGTCTAAACTACACCCTAACTCACCTTGAGTGGGGTTCGTTTCTAAACCTATAAATATAAAAATTTGTCTCGTTCTTTGGAGAGCTTGGATAAAGTAAAGTTATAATACATTTTTTATAGCAAGATCGAAAGCAATAGTGTCTTAATGCCAAAATCATAAGCCAAGCCATCAAGCAAGCATAAACCACAAGCTAACTATGGTGCCAAGGAGAGAAGGAGATAGCCAAAATCTATTGCCAAAGACTCTTTGAGCATAAACTGAGTAAGTCATGAATAAATCACTTGGAGTTTTCAAGGAAGGTAAGGAATTTATCATTATTTGAATGTTAATTATGCATTCATATGTATTTTGTTTACTATACTCCCCCTAAGATCTAGGCTTAGAGATGTTAGCATGTTAGTGTGTTGATTTCATTTGTTTTGTGAAACTAACACTTGTTTTAACCTCCTCTCTATTGTTAAATTCCTATGATCACAAATGGCATGCCTGGTGGGACCTAAACGCATCCCACATACCAAGGAAACCAAGATACAACTCATAAATCTTTAAATGAATGCCTTAATGTCTTTAACATTAAATTTTTAACTTTGTTTTTATCATAATTTTAATTTTTGTGCTAACTCAGATCTACACATAGATCGACATTGATCAAGCATAACCAGCTTTGGTTCTACTTAATTATCATTGGTTCTACCTAACTGAGCTCAGTTTCGGGTGACCATCATCAATCACGATGTAAGGGAATTCACAATTTACAAAACTTGCATTTTGAATCTTTTTGGCTTTCTTACTGGTTATCTCTTGGTTTCATTGATCTTTATAATCCTTGTCTAATCATCTCATTACAGGTTTTATGGATTTTTTTCACTAACATAGAGCTAGCTAACATTTTTGAATCATATTTATTTTGCCTTTGGGTTCATATGCAACTGATCTCAGTCCTTATTAATCGATATCAATTATAATTAATCGACATTGATTATAAACGACTAGCATTGGTTCCCTAGTAACTGACATCGATCATAGGTGACCGATATCGATCTCTATGTTTTTCAAACAAAAAACTTGAGAGCTATGTTTTCAAAGCTTGTTTACTCATCCTTGAAAGTGCTTCAAAGTAGAGGGAAACTCTCTAACCCTTGCATGTCCAAGATGGGAATAGAGCTTGAATTTACAAGTTTAGACTCATGAATATTTTATTTTAGGTGTTTAAAAAAAAAATAGATAACTCTTGAACACTTAATTTTGTTGCTAAAAAGAATGATTAAATTTTGAATATTTGATTTTAATGCTTAAGAGGAATTTAGAATGGTTAAGTCTTGAACACCTTATTTTGGTGCCTAAAAGGAATGGTTAAATCGTGAACATTTAATTTATGTGCTTAAAAGGAACCTAGATGATTTGTGTTAAATTTTTTTGTGAAATTTCTTTCAAGTTTTGCAAAATTAAGCTAAGGGGCCAAGGAACTTAATTAAACATTTTCAAATGGGTGCCTAAAATAAACATTCATTTCTATCACAATTTCTAGAAAGTGTTTGTTACTTGTTTATTTATTTATACAAAATGAAGAGTGTGTGTATGTTCTCTCCCCACCCCCTATAGGGAACTTGGGTTACCAAAAGTACCTTATCACTTGCAGTTTGTGTCTAGTTCAAGGCATGTAAAGAATGTTGCCTTGGCTCTCCCCAAAACTCGCATGGTTTAGGTGATCTAAACACAACCCTAAAGTCTTTCCACTTAGTCATTTCTTTCATGCAATTTGGCCTGTATAGGGGAGTTCACACCTTCTTCACAAGTTCTTTAGGGGAGCATTGCCCTGGGGTTTCATCTTCCAATAGTGTTTCAACTCTGCTCCATGGTGAGGTATAATAATCAAGGCACACATACTTTGAGAGCCAGATAGTTGAGTAGCTAACCTCTCCTTTCATAATGAATACTTGAGTCAGGTCTTAATAACTAGGGGATTCTAATTAGAAGTCCATGGATGGAATCATTATGTAAATTAATAGAACCTTGCATTGTAAATTAATCAGTATAAACTCAATTGATGTGTGTTGCATCTCTAGCATTAGCCATGCTTGGGACCAATGTAGACATTTGAAAACTATAGTTTTAGTCAACCCCATTTGATTAACCTTGTCATTTTAGGTCTTAGGTTGATTTACTTATTTTTATTTGGTATTTTTCCATTATTTCTTGGTCTTTGAGTCTAAAACTTTGTTTTTTAATGCCCCATCAAAATGAGTCTTGTGTCCACATTACTCTATTATTTGAGGAGGTGTTATGTTGTCCATTTAACACCATGTTTTTTACCTTAAAAATTTGTGTCTAAAACATTGTGTATGTCACTTGATTAAAATGGGTAAATTTATGCTTCCCAAATCATTTCAATAATGTGCCTTGGAGTCTTTGAAACCAACCATTGCTTATATCTTTAGAGAGCAGTAATGTTTTTACGTTGCTTAAATTGTTTCATAGAATTGTCTTATCTTGTATCCAAATTGTCTGAATTTGAAACCAAATCCATGTATGCCTATGTGGTCTTTATCTATTTCCATTATTCTATTCAATTCTAACTAGCTTATTTGTTCAAAAAAAAAGCCTAAGTTTTGCTAAATTGAGTTTTTAATTAACCTTGACAAGTTTAGATCCAAATATTGATTGATTTCTATTTAGTCCTTATCTAATTAAGGCTTAGATGTTGATATTTCTCTTTTATATTATGTAACTTAGGTTAATTATTTACCCAAATTCAAAAACTATTTGTTTGTACCATTATTTGGGAGAAAATAGACTATCCCTAGTGCCTATTATTTCATGCCTCATGCCAATTTGACCAAGTTTATGTCTGAAGTCAAATGCCTCATCTATGCCAAAGTGTTCCAAGTTTTTTAGATTAAATAACCCTTTGTTTTAAGTCTAGATTTTGACATCATGCTTAGCCAAGATTTTTAGCACATGCCTTTTATGAGCCTAGCTTTTGATGTCATGTTTGGCCAAAAGACGTAGTAACCTTTATTTTTCCTAGATTAGACCTATTTGGAAACTTTGTCCCTAGATTTTATCATTTTGTTTTTACTTCATCCACTTGACCTTGTTTGTGTGAGACAATTAACATTAGACATTTGACATTATACTATTTTATACCAAGTTTTATCAGAAACCTATTTTGGAGATACAACTCCATCCCTTTTACCAAGTTAGATATAGTTTTAACCATTTGTATTTTTAGACATTATTTTTCAAAGTTTGTATAACTCTAACCCATTTGTCATGAAGCATTCACCATATATTTGACATTTCTCACTATACACATAGTGGTGTCATGTATAATCCATGTTATGGAAATGTTGTCACATAAAAAGACTTTATTCAAGACCCTTATGGAGATGGTGTTATTTGTGAGATGGATCCTTATCCACCTTATAACACTCAATTAGGGAAACATAGTCAAGATCCTTTGGCCCATTATTTGTTCAACACGCCTCCATACTCAAATCAGGACCAAGAGTAGATATCACAATACTTGGCTAGCATACCTTTGGTTATAGAACAAGTACAATAGTAACCTTACTATGTTACAATTCCATCGGCCTATAACCCATTCTTTTTTTATCATCACTTGATTACAAATAAGGATGAAGTCTTAATTAGATCCATAGAGGTAGGGGTTAAGTTTCTAGTAGACTTTCCCCATGAAAACTTGCCAAGTTTAGTAAAAGGGCCTTATAACATGCCTTACAATCATAACAATGAATAGGTCTTCTAGCAATCTTCATGTTATTATGTTGATGCTATATCAAGAACCTCATATGCATTTCATAGGAAAAGGCCCCTAGAATAACATTTCATTCAGATCAAGACAACATACCAAACATACCTAAACCTAACGTGTAACTTTAGCAATATGACCATGTCAAGTGCTCATGTTATCAAGCTAGCTCCTTCAACATGAGTTTTAATGAAATTGATAGCCCAAGACAATTAGGGTATAGACCCATTTATGTAAATCACTTCAATAGAAAACATGTTTAATACCCTAGTTATTGTAGAAGTGTCTTCTACTTCCACATAGAATAGTGAACCAAATATAATGGATAATTTGCAAGCAATGCCAATCTAGACCAAAATGGTGTAAACAAACGAATAACTAGCCCATAATAAAATTTGCCTTTAGTTAACACCACAAGTGGTTTACAAATTCAAGGGGTAGGAACTTATACCTCATAATCATAAGTAACTACCTCTAATCCACAACTAGCTACTTTTTCAAGCACACAACTGTAAGGATTAAGTAGTCAAGCAATGACCAGTGCCATGCCTCAATAAAATGTGACAAATGTTACTCCACCATAATAAGTGATGACTAAAATTCCATAATAATAGGCACCATCCAACATACCAATGCAATAATGGTAAAACATCTTACCACCTCAATAGGGGGCAACCAATTTTCCTCCTTGACAAGTAGTGATGAACATACCTCTTCAGTCGCAGACCAACATGCCAATACAAAACCAAATGATGTCTAATCAAAAGTATATAATTATTGGTCAACAACAAATGTCAAATCTTCAACATGCATCTACTTCATAATATGTATTCGTGAAAATAAGAGGTTCCAATGTTCCACAAGTACCAATTGATAAATAATTGCCTTTCATGCCAAATGTGCCACAAGTTTAATGATAGGGCCTTGTTTAACAATTTCCCCTCAATCAGCAAGGTTTGACTAGTTAGTAGCATGTCCCTATTCGACCTCAACAGGCATAACACAACCATATCCCTCCATCTCAACCATAATTTCCCCAAATCCAGGCCTATATACCAAATCTCAACTAGAATATTGAATAATAATGTGTACAATTTCCACAATCACACCCTAAACTGTGCATGCATATCCTTGGTCCATTCCTGAACCAAACCAACATAGCATCCACTCAATCAAATGTTCCTATTAGTTTCCTCATACAATAACTATAATAAATTAAGGATTCAGTTTCCCTCATTCAAGTTGGGAAACAAACTAAAAGGTTCAAGTTAGACAATGTGTGTTTTTACCCCTTCAACATGGAGTATTTTTAGATACCATTTCTTCTAGGGTATCAACCACCCAAGTTTAACAAATACAAGGGGAAAGGTAAACCCAAGTCCCATTTGATAGAATTCTTTATTGCATGTCAACTAGTGGCTTATAGTGACATATACCTTTTACTATTATTTCCATGGATCTTAGTAAGATAAGCATTCGAATGGTTTTTGAAATTACCAAAAAATTTAGTATTTAATTTTGATGATCTTTTTGACAAGTTTTTGCAGTACTGCTCTTACAACCTCAAGCATGAGATTTTATTGGTAGATTTGACATAAGAAAAACAAAAGGATGATGAAAGTTTTATAAGTTATCTGTAGTGATGGAGAGCCCTTGCTAGCCAATTCACCCATAGTCTACCAGATAAGCAACTAGCTATTGTGTTTACCAAAAATATACACACTGAGATATCTTACCATTTTTAGTTGTAATGTGCACATACTTTTAAAGAAATAATTTTCAAAGGTTTTTTGATTGAAAGAGCCCTTATTAACAAAGGGATCATTAAACTTACCTCATCAAATCATAGCCCAAAACAAAACTAGAACAATGGCCAAAATCATAACCAGTTCTAAGCATAAGTGTCACAACAAACTTATGCCAATAATTATGACAAGCCCAAGCAGTTTAATCACAATAATAATTTTTTAGTAAATGGAGTAACTGAGTTGAAATATGTCCAAGCAGTGTAAATACCATATGTTCAACCTATGTTACATATGCAAATTATTCCTAACCAACAACCCATTCAACAAATGCAACAAGTGCAATAGCCTAGACTAACATAACAAACACAACAATCTATGCCTTTGTAAAACCCTCCTCTAAGGAGAAATGTGCCTACTCTTCATGTCTTTAGTGACCTTGGAGAACCCATTAAATCTATGTTTTTTGAACTTGCCACAACTAATTTGATTAACTAGCCCATTTTGAAGTACCATCTTGAGGGCATTGACTAACCAAATTGGTACATTCAAAATGAATTATGTGAGTATCATTGGGTTAATGGCCTTAATTTGTGTCTTTGTGTGCAAATTAAACATTTTATCGAGAATATGTTGGAAAATAGGGAGATAACATTGGATCATGGATATTCCACATCCAATCATAACCTTGACATCTATTACCAAAACATAATAACCAATAACAACAACAACAATAACAGTGACCAAGACAACAACCACAACAATATCAATAGCCAAAGTAGAACCAATAAAATCAATTGTAGAAATAACAATATCAAATGAATGGATGGAACCAAGGCCATAATGATGGTAACACCTAACATACTTACCATGTAGTTGCATATGACTACAACAAGGTTGTAGTCCATATTTCAAGAGGTCACATTAACACCATCTCCATTAATCTAAGACCAAGTACTAATCAAATAAGACTACTAATAATAATTCCTAATCAACCAACCCATGTTGGTGATCCTTCCTTGACCTAGGACTGTATACAGGCATACTAACAAGTAAGGATTCCCACTTTTGGACCTTCTATAGATAACTCATCATTATCTCATGACCATGCACAAGTGCACCAATAATTGATACTTATCTTATATGGTCCTCCTCCATCATCATTTATTAGTAACAATGGTCCTATATCTAATCCTAATTGTACAATCACAATTTAATGATCAAAGATTACCATCCCAGGACCATAGCCATCTAACACTTAACCCATCCAACCAACCATTCTGGCTAAGAATAAGCCATTCCTTGCTATCGAAGAAAATACATTCGATATTATGGAACAATTGTAGAATATTCCTGCATAAATATCCATTTTAAATTTGTTACACATGTATATAATCCACAAGAACATCTTAACTAAGTTATTTAAATAATCTTAAGTTCCTAATGACATACCTCTAGACAAATTTCAAGCTTTCGTTGGACATTTAGCTCCAAGCCAATAATTAACCTTCGACCAAAGCTATATGTCATCCCTTAGCTTACTACATAATAACCCATTTGACATAGAAGTTGTCATAATCTAGCACAAAGTGAAATGTGTCCTCATAGACAATGGGTTAGGCCTAAACATCTTGTCTCTAAAGCTCATTAATATTCTTGGGTACACTAAAGTTGATCTCCAACCATAAATGATCATGATCAAGGCCTATGACAATGAAGAATAGGAATCACAAAGCACCATCAGCTTACTAGTTATCACCAAGCCCTTGACCCATGATACTCTATGTCATGTGTTAAACCTCAATTGTCATATAATATTATTTTGGGTAGACCTTAGATATATGAGATTCATGTAATCCCTTCAACATTACACCAGTGTATCAAATTCCCCCATTCAGGTATAGAGGTCACCATCCATGGAGATTTACATCCATACAAACATTACAAGCATCTAGAGGCTGAGTACCAAAGTTATAACAATCATTTTGGCTTAAATCTAGTTTTTAAGGATAAAGGGAAAGAGATACTTGTTGATTCACTAAAGGCTATCTACATTGACCATGATACCCTTGATTCAATTTCTCACATGCCACCTCTTGAAATATCTAATCATTACACTATCTCAACTAATGGCCCAGGAGAGTAATTAACCCATGATACATTCCACAAAACCCTAAGTCCTATGGAAGACCAAAATCCAAATCACCTTGTATAGAATATAAAATAAAGGGCAAAGCCAAACTTCATAATCCATCATCTATCATTTTTATACTGACCTCTAGCCAAGAATAGGACCCTCTTATAGATGATGAATCTTGGCTGTATAATGACAAATTGGCCAACTATTATATCAATACCAAGTATCCTATTTCAAATAAAATCATGGAGAGGCAAGTCTATGAAGGAGGAGGCCTTGGGCTAAATCAATAAGGTCTGTTTGAGCTAGTTTCTCCCACTCAATACACCTATGGACTTAGATTTAAATTTCTTAGGGGTAACCCCACATATCTCATTCAAGTTTCATCACCAATGAATAGTGATGATGATGTCAATGGTGAAGTAGAGTTCGATCATAGCCCTTTTGATGACCTATCCCATACCAATTTGTTTGAAACTAATGCCATATATACCCTTCGACTAATTATTTGCCATAACTTTCTTCCATTATATTATCCTCACCTGATAGATTGGGGCCAACATGAATCAATAGTGATGGTTGGTGAGTTTTAGAATGATGAAGCCTTATATGATTTTATAAGCCTTAGGGACAATGTTATGTTGGGAGACCATGAACAAGGTTTCTTAATTAAATTATTTCCTAAAGCCTATTTTGGTGAATGGGTGAACACGCTTAGACATAAACAATTAAGTAAAACATTGAGGTCTAAAAGTGAAAACCTCTTCAAAGTACTTTTGGACTAGGGAAATAGTAAAGATAAAGGCCAGTCTAGTGGTGAAACCTATTTCAGGCACCATTAGATAAGGGTGTTCAACTTTCCTCAAACTTAGCTCAGGAGACCACCAATGATGAACTTTCCTATGGGTCCAAGTTTAGTCTTAAAGAAAATCAAGTTTTTGATTTAATCATCCAAGATTTTTCAACTGTATTTGTTACATGGCCATCCCTACCATTGGGTGATTACGATACATCATGCCTAGGAGAACATGAAGATCTAGTTTTAATAGAGGATTCTACCATTATAGGCCAGTTTAAATCTTTTCCAACCATCCTGGAAGATGGTTCAACCTTCCATTGGAGGACACAATATAAGTTAACATCAAGACTCTAGATGACAATAAATGGATCAAATTAGGCACATCCCTCACTGAGAAGAAATGTGAAGTATTTATAGCCCTATTGAGGGAATTTGTTGATATATTTTCTTGGACCTACTCTGACATGCCTAGTTTAGACCCCACCTTGTAGTACATCCTTATGTTAAACTTGTGGAAAAAATATTGTACAATATGCATCCTCACATTATTTTATTAGTAAATAAATATTTGTAAAAAATCTTGAAAGTAAGATGTATTCAACCAATCAGCTACTCAAAGTAGATCTCCAATGTTGTGCCAATTAACAAGAAACCTAAAGGAATTAGAATCTACACTAATTTTAGGGATATAAACAAGGCCTACCTTAAGGATGACATTCCTCTACCAAAGATTGACATGATTGTCAAATCCAAAGTGGGTTATGAAATGATTTCATAAATGGATGGATTTTTAAAGTACAACCAGATCAAAATTACACTAGAAGACTAACATAAAACAACATTCACCACTCTGTGGGGACAATTATGTTATTAAGTTATGCCATTTGGTCTCAAAAACACTAGGGCCACATATCAAATATCCATGACCATCATATTTCATGATATGATGCATGACATTGTTGAAGACTACATCGATGACATCCTAGGTAAATCAAAGACCAAGACTAATCATTCGTAGCACTGAGGAGGATATTTGAGAGAATGCATTAGCAGAAAGTCAAGATCAACCCAAATAATTGTGTTTTTGGAATTACTTTAAGGAAATTATTTGGCTTCATTATGTCTTATAAAGGTATTGAAGTCAATCTCGCCAAAGTACAAACCATAACAAACATGTCACCACCAACCAATTTGAAGTAGCTCTATAGTTTGTAAGGTAAAATATAATCTATTAAATGATTCATATCTCAATTAGCCAGCATATGCTACCCATTCATAGATTTTTTGAAGAAGGGTGTGACATTAGGATGATGAATGGTAAAAATCTTTTCAATCGCTGAAGGACTATCTAGAAAATTTGCCTGTTTTGTTGCCTCATATACTAAGAAATTCATTCCTCCTATACCTATCTGTGATCGATAAAAGCCTGGGGACACTTCTAGCTCAACATGATGATAACAAAAATGAGTATGTCATGTATTATTTAAACTTTACACTGGTCATGTATGAACATAATTATATACCCATTGAAAAAACATGTTTATTTATGGTCTTTGTAGATAAAAAAACTATGACATTACATGTTGAACAATAAGACCATGGTCATTTCTAAAGTATATCTACTCAATTATATACTATCCAAAACAATTTAACAATGCCACATGGCTAAATGGATCATGCTTCTTAGTTAATTTGAGATAGAATATGTCAACCAAAAATCCATTAAGGGGAAAGTCCTTGTTGAAGCACCTCTTATAGATATAGAACCACTAATATTTCAATTCTTAGATGAGTCCATTATTACCATCACTGAAACACCTCTTAAGGAGAAACATTAGAAGATATATTTTGATGGATCACTCACTACACATGGATTAGGGGTAAGCCTTTTGTTCATTACACCATATGGGGATTTAATCCCTAAATCATTCAAAATCAACTTTCCTTGTACCAAAAACATGGTTGAATATGAAGCAATTATTAAAGGGATTTGATAGGTAGTACAATGAAAATTATAACAAATAAAGGTTTATAGTGATTCACGGTTAATCATCAATTAGGTTTTTGACCATTTTAAGACCAAAGATGATAACTTGGTACTGTACAAGGCCATGGTCAACACTCTCAAATAGTAAATTTTTGATGTCCGATTTGAACATATACCAAGGGCCAATAAAATAATATTAGATTCCATGGATAGCATTGGATCATTGATTCATCACACTAATATGGCCAAAGAATACCAATTTCTCATTGAAAATTTGGTAGCACTAGTTCACAAACCTTCAACTATCATAATGATCTATGATATTTTTGATCCTATCTCTATTTGGTATTTAGACCTATACACCTACTTCCATGACTAAATAATGCCATCAGACTTATCCCACAAAAAATCCAAAGCCTTTATCCACCATGCCTCACATTATACCTTACTTAGACCAATCCTATACCACCATAGTTTTGATGGAACTTTATTTCATTATTTAACTTTGGCATAATATATATTAGTATTATAGGAAGTTTATGAAAGAATATGTGGAGCCCACACCAGCGGGGCCATATTCTCTAAAATTCTCTTATGTACTAGGTATTATTGGCCAACGATGGACACAAATGTAATTGGTTATGTGAAAACATGTGATAAATGTCAATAGCATGCTAATTTGATTCATGTCCTAGCCAAGGCTTTGAAACCAATGCTTACACCATGTCCATTTGCTACATGGGGCCTCAATCTCATTTGGAAGATAAATCCCACCTCACCTGATGACCATAAACATATTATTACCACCATAAAATATTTCACTAAGTGGGTTGAAGCTATACCCCTCACTTACATGATTAGAAAGCAAATTTCTAAATTCATCTTTAACCATCTCATTTTCCACTATGGTATCTCCTTTAAAATTATATCTGATAAGGGAAGATCATTCAATAACAAAGATGTTAAATCACTATGTGTTGAGTACAAGAACAAACAACATTTTTCCATGGTATATTACCCATAAGGTAATGGCCAAGCCAAAGCATTAATAAAACTATTGTCAACATCCTTTAAAAAATTGTCAATGATGCTAGCCATGATTGGTACCTTCAAATATTTCATGCTCTCTGGGAATACCTTACCAATCACCACACTCCAACAAGATTCATTCCTTATTCCCTTGGTTCTATAATTAAGTTCATTCTTCCTATCGAGGTCAAGTTACCTTATCTACACATCTATTTGAATCATGTCCTAGATGATGAAGACTATTGAGTAACACAATTACAACAACTAAAATTATTTGATGAGAAATGCTTGGCTGTAGTAAACAACCTATAAGCATACTAGAACTGACTCTATGGCCACTACAATCAACATGTGAAACATAGAGAATTTGAGCTTGGTGATCTTGTACTTAAATAAAACCAAAATAATACCATGGATGAGAAGAAGCATAAAGGCAAGTTTAAACCTAACTGGATAGGTCCTTTCATCATCATTATAAACTATGGTGTTGGATCATATAGGATTGATACACTAGATGAAGATGAACTTGATGAGATGATGAACATTATACACCTCAAGAATTACTTTGCTTAAGTGACCTAGTGTATTGTCTATGAGGATCATTTCAATTATACCACAATATCAACTTTGTTATTTATACCATACCATTCTATCACTTTATCATTCTACTTTTCTATTCTACTATACCTTTTCTATCAACCAATTTGTTTTCACCCTACCTACCGAGCCCATTTGACATTGGTTCCATTCCATTAGTTCCACGGCCACTTTAGCATAAAGATTCAGATCAATTTTAGTAGTTGTTTCAAGTATTCCAAATAGAGGACATATTTTTGTAGTATGATAGTGGTTTGGCAGTTCCATCCTTCATTTCTTATTCCATTCTATACCAAGTGTGCCTAAGTATAGCCACCTTTGGCAAATTAGTATCCCACCATCTTGCTACTAATTATAACTACTAATGAGAAAATTAGTATCATTATATTATGTCATTATATCCTATTCATAACTGCCTGTGGGAAAACTAGGGGCAAACCTTGTTTATCATGCCTTGAAGTAACACCTTGTCATGCCTATGTTGTACCATGTCATTTGCTAACTTTCCCTATTTTTTTGAATTGGCTGCTTCACTAGTCAAATTCTTCCATTGTAAGGTAGAACTATAGTGACTTGAGACACCTACAAGTTATCCATTTCAATTAAAGTCATAAGCATACAAGACTTTTTAATTTTTTAAGAATATGTTATTGTGCTTATAGCTTGAAATGCCTTCCCAAATAGAGGCAAATTGTAGATGCCTAAAATTGGTCACCAATGGCTTCATACAAGAATTCAGACCAATTCTTACCAACCATTGAAAATTAATCCTAAGAATCATTGAACATCCCAAATTTGCTTGTGCATCATTTGTCAAATCTCAGAATCTTATTGAGACATCCCTAATTGGGGTATCCTACTGTAAACAATAAAAAACCTCTCATGAATTCATCTCTAATCAACCTATGGCATTACAACATGCAATTTGGCCTATAGACCTATTAAATAGGGGAGCTGCACACATAAAAATCAAATCTTGGAAATGCTAAAATCCTAAATAGAATCAATTAAAATATTAAACCAAATTAAATGCCTAGTTGAATTATTCATGTGTAATTAATAAAATTCTAAAAAAAGAAATTCAAAAATCAAGAATATCCTAGGTTTTCATGATTACCTTTTGTGGGTTGTCAAGCCTTTGAAAATATCTAAAAATATCTCACCCATGCATATTCATTGTAAATCATGAGATTTGACAAATTTTAACTCTATCAAGTTTAATTAACTCACTAAGGTTAGGTCTGAACCCATTCCATGTTTAAACTACACCCTAACTCACCTTGAGTTGGGGTTAGTTTCTAAACCTATAAATACAAGCATTTGCCTCTTCATTTGGAGAGCTTGGATAATGTAAATTTATAATGCAGGTTTTATAGTAGGATTGAAAGCAGTAGTGTTATAATTCCAAAATCATAAGCCAAGCCATCAATCAAGCATAAGCCACAAGGTAACTATGGTGCCAAGGAGAGAAGGAGATAGCCAAACTCCATTGCTAAAGACTCTTTGACCAAAACCGAGCAAGCCACAAACAAATCACTTGGATTTTTCAATTAAGGTAAGGAATTTGTCATTCATTACATTTTAGTTATGATTTCATATGTATTTTTTTCACTATGTTCCCCTAAAGATCTAGGCTTAGAGATGTTAGCATGTTAGTGTGTTGATTTCATTTGTTTTGTGAAACTAACACTTGTTCTAACTTCCTCTCTATTGTCAAATTTGTATGATCATAAATGGCATGCCCAGTAGGACCTAAATTCAACCCACATATCAAGTATACTAAGATTAAAATCATAAATATTTAAATAAATGCTTGAATATCATCAAAATTGGAGTTTTATCTTTATTTTTGCCATATTTTTAATTTTTGTGCTAACTTAGATCTACACAGAGACTGACATCAGTTCAGCATAACCAGCATTGGTTCTACTTAACCATCATCAATTCTACCTAACTGAGCTTAGTTCTTAGTGATCATCATCATTTAGGGTGTAGGGGAATACACGGTTTACAAAACTTATATTTTGAATCTTTTTGGCATTGCTACTGGTTATCTCTTAGTTTTATTGATCTTTATATTCCCTATCTAATCATCTCATTATAAGTTTTGAGGAGTTTTTATGCTAACATTGAGCTAACATTTTTGAATCATGTTTGTTTTGCCTTCAGGTTCATAAGACACCAATCTTGGTCCTTATCAACCAGTATTAATTATAAGCAACCGGTATTGGTTCCCTATTAACCGACATTGGTCACAAGTGATCGATATTGGTGTCTGTGTTTCTAAAATAAAAAACCTGAGAGCTATATTTTGAAAGCTTGTTTTCTCATCCTTGAAAGTTATTCAAAGCAAAGGGAAACCCTCTAACCCTTGCAGGTCCAAGGTGGGAATATAGCATGAATTTGCAAGTTTAGACTCATGAACATTTCATTTTGGGTGTTTAAAATGAATTTAGCTAACTCTTGAACACTTCATTTTGGTGCTAAAAATGATTAAATCTTGAATATTTGATTTTAGTGCTTAAAATGAATCTAAAATGGATAAGTCTTGAATACCTTATTTTGGTGCCTAAAAGGAATGGTTAAATTTTGAACATTTGATTTAAGTTCTTAAAAGGAACCTAGATAATTTGTGTTAAAGTTCTTCTATGAAATTTCTTTCAATTTTTACAAAAGTAAGCCAAGGGTCCAAGTAACTTAATTAAACATTTTGAAATTGGTGCCTAAAATAAACATTCACTTAGATCATAATTTTTTGAATTTTTTTGTCAATTGTTTGTTTATTTATGCAAAATGAAGAATGCATGTATGATCTCCCCCCATCCCTTATAGGGAATTTGGGTGACCAAAAGTGCCTTTCCACTTGCAATTTGTGCCTAGTTTAAGGTGTGAAAAGAATGTTGTCTAGGCTCTCCCCAAAACCCGCATGGTTTGGGTGATCTAAATGCAACGCTAAAGTTTTTCTAATTAGTCATTTATTTCATGAAAGTTGGCTTATGGAGTGGAGTTCATAGTTTCTTCACAAGTTCTTCAAGGAAGTATTGGCCCAAGGTTTCATCTTCTGACAATGTTTTAACCCTGCTCCATGGTGGGTATACAAATCAAGGCATGTATGATACAAGAGCCAAGGGTTGAGAGACTAACCTTTCCTTTCATAATAAACACCCAAGTCATGTTTGGTTAACAAGAGGATTTCACTAAGTAGTCAACAGATGGGATCACTCTGCAAATGAATATACCCTTGCATAGTAAGTTAATTAGTATGATCTCAATTGATGTGTTGCATCTCTACCATTAGCCATGCTTAGGACCAATCTAGACATTTTAAAACTATAGTTTTAGTCAATCCTATTTGACCAACCTTGTCAATTTAGGGATTAGGATGATTTACTTAGTTGTATTTAATATTTTTCCTTTACTATTTGGTCTTTGAGTCTAAAAATTTGTTTTTTTATGTCACATAAAAATGAGTCTTGTGTCCACATTACTCCATTATTAAGGAAGCATTATACTGACACCATGAATTTTGCCTTAAAAAATTGTGTCAAAAATGTTGTGTATCACTTGATTGAAATGGATAATGTTACACTACCTAAATTATTTCAAGATTGTGCCTTGGAGTCTTTGAAACCAACCATTCTTTACATCTTTAAAGAGCAATAATGTTGTTACACTACTCAAATTGTTTCATAGACTTGTCTTGTATTGTATCCAAATTGTCCAAATTTGAAACCAAATCCATGTATGCCTTTGTGGTATTTGTCTAGTGTTGTTATGTTGTTCAATTCTACCTAGCTTGTTTGTTTAAAAAATCTAAGTTTTTCTAAATTGAGTTTTTGATTAGCCTTGACAAGTTCAGATCCAAACATTGATTGATTTCTATTTAGGCCTTATCTAATTGGGGCTTAGATACTCATATTTCTCTTTTGGGTTGCGTAAATTAGGTTAATTATTTACCCAAATTCTAAAACTATTTATTTGTACCATTATTTGGAAGAAAATAGTCTATCCCCAAGTGCCTTTTATTTTGTGCCTCATGTCAATTTGACCAAATTTATGTCTAAAGTCAAATGCCTCATCTATGCCAAAGTGTTCCAAGTTTTTTAGATTAAATACCCCTTTGTTTTAAGTCTAGATTTTGATGCCATGTTTGGCCAAGAGTCCTAGCACATGCCTTGTTTAGGCCTAACTTTTGACACCGTGTTTGGCCAAAAGACCTAGAAACCCTTATTTTTCCTAGATTAGACCTATTTGGAATACTTTGTCCCTAGAGTTTGGCATTTTAGTTTTATTTCATACACTTGAACTTGTTTTTGTGAGATATTTAACATTAGAAATTTGATGTTATATGATTTTATATCAAGTTTTGTCACAAATCTATTTTGGAGATACAGCTCCATCCCTTTTACCAAGTCAGATAGAGTTTGAACCATTTATCTTTTTAGACATTGTTTTCAAATTTTGTATAAATCTAACCCATTTTTCATGAAGCACTCACCATAGATTTGACCATTTCTCACTATACATGTACTATTGTCATACACAATCTAGGTTATGGAAATGTTATCACACAAGAAGACTTTGTTCAAGACCCTTATGGAGATGATGTTGTTTATGAGATGGATCCTTATCCAACTTATAAAACTCAATCAAAGGAGAAAATTCAAGATCTTTTGGACCATTATTTGGTCAAAATGCCTCCATACTCGAAGCAAGACCAAGATCAGATGGCACAATACTCGTCTAGTGTACCTTTAGTTGAAGAATAAGTACAATAGGAACCTTACTATGTTACAATGCACTCAGCCTATAACCCATACATGTTTGATCATCACTTGCTTTTAAAAAAGGATGAAGTCTTAATTAGAGCCATAGAGGTAAGGGTTAAGTTTTAAGCAAAATTTCCCCATGAAAACTTGCCAAGTTTAGTAAGAAGGCCTTCTAACATTCCTTACAATCAAAACAATGAACATGCCTCTTCTAGTAATCCTCATGTTATTGTGTTGATGTTGTTTTAGGAAGCTCATATTCTTGTCATAGTAAAATTCCTTCTAGAATATTATTTCATTCAGATGTGGATAGCATACCAAATATACCTAAACCTAGCATGGAACTTTAGCAATATGACCAAGTCAAGTGCTTCTCTTATCAAGCTAGCTCCTTTAATAGAGGTTTTAATAAAATTTACATCCAAAGACAATTAGGGAATAGACCCAATAGAAAACATTTTCAATACCCCAACTATCATAGAAGTATCTTTTGATTCCATGTAGAGTAGTGAACCAAACATAGTGGACAACATGTAAGAAATGTCCAATCTAGACCAAAGTGGTGTAAATGCACAAATAACTAGCCCATAATAAAATGTGCCTTTAATTAACATTTTGAGTGGTTCAAAAACATAAGGGATAGGAGATCTTAATTCCCAACTGCAAGTAACTACTTCTGATCCACAACCAACTACTTCTTCAAGCACACAACCATAAAGATTAAGTAGTCAAGCAATGACTAGTGTCAAGCCTCAACAAAATGTGATGAATGTTACTCCACCACAATAGGTGATGACTAAGATTCCAAAACAATAGGTATCATCCAACATATCCATGCAGTAGAGGAAAAACATCTTGCCACCTCAACAAGTGGAAACCAATGTTCTACCTCACTAGGTAGTGATGAACATACCTCTTCAGTCATAGACCAACATGCCAATATAAAACCAAATGATATCTAATAAATAATGTAAAAGTATTGGTTAGTGACAAATTTTGAATATCCAACATGCATCTACTTCCCAATAGTGATTCATGCAACCAAGAGGTTCCAATGTTCCATAGGTATCAATTAGGTAATAATTTCCCTTCATGCTAAATGTGCCACAAGTTGAATGATAGGGCTTTGTTTCACAAGTTCCCCTCAATCATCAAGGTTAGACTAGTTGGTAGTATGTCACTATTCAACCTCAATAGGCATAGTACATCCATATCCCTCCATCTTAGCCATAATTTCCCAAAAACGAAGCCCATATACCAAATCCTAATCAGAATATCACACAAAAATGTATACAATTTCCACATTCTCACCCTAATCCATGCATGGATATTCCTGGTCCATTCCTAAACCAAACCCACATTCCAAAAAAAATCATCCTCCACCTCAAGCTAATGTTTCCATTGGTTTCCTCATGTAATAATTATAACAAATGAAGGATGCAATTTCCCTCATCCAAGTTGAGAAGCTGGCCAAAAAGTTTAATTTAGATGACATGTGTTCTTACCCCTTTAACATGGAGTACTTGTAGATACCATTTCTTATAGGGTAAGAACTACCCAAGTTTAAAAAATACAAGGGGAAAGGTGACCCCAATGCCCATTTGATAGAATCCTTTATTTCATGACAACCAGTGGCCTATAAAAACATATACCTTTTACTATTATTTATAAAGAACCTAGGAGGACAAGCATTAGAATGGTTTTTTAAATTACAAAAAAAAACTTAGTATCTAATTTTTATAATATTTTTGATAAGTTCATGCATCACTTCTCCTAAAACCTCAAGCATGAGATTTCATTAGTAGATTTGGCACAAGCAAAACAAAATTCTAGTGAAAGTTTTGCAAGTTATCTACAGTGTTGGAGAGCCCTTACTAGTTGATTCACTTATATTCTACTAGATAAACAACTAGCCATTGTGTTTACTAAGAATTTACACAATGAGATATCTTACCATTTAGATTTATATTGTGTACATAATTTTATAGAAATAATTGACAAAGTTTTGTTGATTGAAAGAGCCCTCATTAACAAAGGGATCATTAAACTTACATCATCAAATCAAATCCCAAATCAAAACTAGAATAATGGCCAAAATCATAACCAAGTCTAAGCACAAACGTCATAATAAACTTAGGATAATAATTATGACAAACCCAAGTAGTTTAATTACAATAAAAATGTTGTAGGAAATGGAATAATTGATCATGACATGTCTAAATGGTGAAAACACCATCTTCTCAGCCTACACTGCATAAGCAAATTACTCTTAACCAATAACCCACTCAATAAATGCAACAAGTATAACAACCTAGACCAACGTAACAAATGTAACAACATATGCCTTTGCAAAACCCTCCTCTAAGGATAAATGTGCCTACTCATCATGTCTTTAGTGACCTTGGATAACCCATTAAATATATGTTTCACAAACTTTCCACAACTAATCTAATTAACTAGCCTAATCTGAAGCACTATCCTAAGGGCATTGACTATCCAGACTAGTACAAGAAAAATGAATTATGTGAGTATCATCAGGTTAATGTCTATAATTTTGTGTCATTGTGTGCAAATTAAACATTTGATGAGAATATGTTGAAAAACAAGGAGATAAAATTGGATCATGTATCTTCCACATCCAATTAGAACTTCAACATCTATAGAACCCCTTTCCATAACATAACAACCAACAATAATAACAATGTCTAGGACATCAACCACAATAGTATTAATAACTGAGGTAGAACCAATAAAATCAGAAACAAAACCAATAATGTTAAATGAATAGATGAAACTAAGGCTAGAATGATGGTGATACCCAATAGACCTACCATATAATTGGACATGACTACAACAAGGTTGTAGTCCATATTGCAAGAGGTCACATTAACACCACCTCTACCAATCCAATACCAAGTACCAATCAAACAAGACCATTGCTAATCATTCCCAATCAACTAACCCATGTTGGTGATCCTTCCTTAACCTGGGACCACATACAAGCATACCAACAAGTAGGGATTCCCACTTTAGGACCTTATATTGATAACTCATTGTTATCTCATGACCATGCAAAAGTACACCAGCAACTAAGACTTATCTTATATGGTCCTCTTCCATCATCATTTTTTAGCAACAATGGTCCTATATCTAATCCTAATTGTGTAATCACAACTTGTTGGTTGAAGATTAGCATCTCAAGCCCATATGCATCTACCACTTCACCCATCCAACCAATTATTTTGGATAAGAACAATCCATTCCCTATTATCCAAGAAAAGATGTTTGATATTATGGAATAATTATAGAAGATGCCCACACAAATCTCCATTGTAGATTTGTTGTGTATGTCTACAATCCACAAGAACATCTTGACTTAGTTCCTTAGCCAATCCCAAGTTCCCAATCACATATCTCTAGTCAAATTTCAATATTTGGTTGGACATATAGCTCTAAGACAATAATTAACCTTTGACCAAAGTGATATGTCATCCCTTGGCCTACAACATAATAATCCATTGTACATAGAAGTTGTCATAATGTGGCACAAAGTGAAACATGTCCTAATAGACAATGGATCAGACCTAAACATCATGTATTTAAAGCTCATCAATCTTCTTAGGTACACTACAACTAATCTCCATCCAAAAATGGTCATGATTAAGGCCTATGACAATGAAGAATGACAATCACAAGGCAACATCAGTTTTCCAATTATCATTAGAACCTTGACCCATGATACTCTATACCATGTGTTAGACCTTGAATTATCATATAATATGCTTTTATGTAGACCTTAGATACATGAGATTTGTGCAATACCTTCAAAATTACACTATTGTATCAAGTTCCCCCATTCAGGTATGAAGGTCACTGACCATGGAGATCTGTAGCCATATAAACATTGCAAGCATCTAGACAATGAGTACCAAATTTATAACTATTATTTTGTCTTGAATTTAGTTCTTAAGAAAGATAAAGGAAATTATATACTTATTGATTCACCAGAGGCTAATTACATTGACCTTGATACCCTTGATTCACTTTCTCACATGTCACCTTCTGAAATATCTAATCATTATACTATCTTGGCTAACGTCCTAGGAGAATAATTGACCCCTAATACATTTTACATTTCCAAGCTTATAGAGAACCCCAAGTCATATGGAAGGCCAAAATCCAAACCACCTTGTATAAAATGGCAAAGAAAGGGCAAAGCCAAACTGTATATCTAACACCTATCATTTTTATATCAGCCTTTAGCTAAGAACAAGACCCTATTATAGATGATGAATCCTAGTTGTATAATGACAAATTGGTTGACTATTATATCAATGTCAAGTATCCTATTTCAAACAAAATCATGGAGAGGTACACATATGAAGGAGGAAGCCTTAGGCTAAATCAACAAGGTTTTCTTGAGCCAATTTTTACCACTCAGTATAAAGGAACCTATGGACTTGGATTTGAACCACCTAGGGCTGACCCCATATATCTTATTTGAGTTCCATCACCAATGACTAGTGATGACAATACTGACGATAAAGTAGAGTTTGATCATAGTTGTTTTGATGACCTAACCCATACCAATTTATTTGACACTAATGCCATTTGCACCCTTTGACTAGTTATTCATCATAACCCACTTCCATTATATTATCCTCAATTGATAGACTAGGGCCAACATAAATCAACAGTGTTAGTTGATGAGATTTAGAATGATGAAGCCTTTTGCAAATTTCTAGGCCTTAGGGACAATGTTCCATTGGGAGAACACAAACAAGGGTTTTAAATTAAATTGGATCCTGAAGCCTATTTTAGAGAATTGGTTGAACACCCTTAGCCATAAATAATTAAGTAAAACATTGAGTTCCCAAAGTGAAAACATCTTTGAGGTGATTTTAGACCAGGGAAATAGTAAAGATAAAGGCCATTCTAGTGGTGAAAACTTGTTTTAGGCACCATTAGATGGGGGTGTTTAACCTTCCTAAAACATAACTCAGGAGGCCACCAATGATGAACTTGTGTATGGATCTAGGTTTAGTCTTGAAGAACAACAAGCTTTTAATCAAATCATCCAAGAGTTTACAACCATATTTATTACATGGCCATCCCTATCATTGGTGGATTCTGATTCATCATGCCTAGGAGAACTTGAAGAGCCAATCCTAACGTAGGATTCTACCATTGTAGGTTAAATTAAATATTTTCCAACCATCCTAGAAGATGGTTTGACCCTTATAGTAGAGGACATAACATAAGTTAACATCAAGACTTTATATGACCTAAAATGGATCAAATTAGGTGCATCCCTCACTGAGGAGAAATGTGAATTATTTACAACCCTATTGAGGGAATTTTTTGATATATTCTTGGGCCTATGTGAACATGCCTAATTTGGACCCCATCTTGATTTTTCACCACCTTGTGTTATATCTTGATGCTAAACCTATGAAACAAAAATTATGCGAGATGCATCTTTGCATTGTTGTATTAGTAAATAAAGAGTTGGAAAAACTCTTGGAAGCGAGATGTATTCGACCAATTAACTACTCATAGTGGATCCCCAATGTTGTGCTAGTTAGAAAGAAACCTAAAGGAATATGAATCTACACTTATTTTAGGGATATAAACAACCCCTACCCTAAGGATGACTTTCTTATGCCAAACATTGACATTATTATCAACTCCATAGTAGGTTATGAAATGCTTTCATTAATAGATAGATTTTTAGGGTACAGCCAAATCTAAATCACACTAGAAGACCAACATAAAATAGCATTCCCCACTCTATGGAGAACATTCTATTATCAAGTTATGCCATTTGGTCTCAAAAATGTTGGGGCCATGTATCAAAGAGACATGACCATTATATTTCATGATATTATGCATGACATTATTCAAGACTACGTCGATGACATTCTAGATAAATCAAAGACCAGGGTTGATCATAGACTAACACTATGGAGGATATTTGAGAAACTACGTGAGTAAAAATTCAAGCTCAACCCAAATAAGTGTGTTTTTGGAGTTACTTCAGAAAAATTTCTTGGATTTATTATGTCTTTTAGAGGCATTGAAGTTGATCTAGCCAAAGTACGATCCATAACAAACATGCCACCATTGACCAATTTGAAGTAAATCCATAGTTTTTAGGGAAAAATACAATGTATTAGATGCTTCATATCTCAATTAACTAAAAAGTGCCACCCTTCACACATTTTTTAAAGAAGGGTATGACATTTCATTGGGATGATGAATGCCAAAAATATTTTCAATAACTAAAGGACTATCTAACAAATCTTCCTATTTTGTTACCTCCTATACTGGTAAAGTCATTCCTCCTATACATATCTAATATTGATAAATACCTGGGGGCACTTCTATCTCAACATGATGATAACAAAAAGGAGCATTTCATGTACTATTTAAGTTGTACACTGATTGTATATGAACATAATTATACACCCATTAAAAAATCATGTTTAGTTATGGTCTTTGCAACTTAGAAAGTGTGACATGAAATGTTGAAGAATAAGACCATGGTCATTTCTAAATTAGATCCACTTAATTATTTACTATCCAAAACAAATTTACAAGGCCATATGTCCAAATGGATCATGCTTCGTATTGAATTTGAGATATAATATGTCAACCAGAAAGTCATTAAGGTTTAATTTCTTGTAGATCGACTTACTAAAGCACCTCTTGTAGATATAGAACCACTACTATTTCAATTCCTAAATGAATCTATTATCACCATCATTGAAGCACCTCTCAAATAATAACACTAGAACCTGTATTTTGATTGATCATTCACTACACATGGATCAGGGGTAGGCCTTTTTTTCATTACACAAGGGGATTTAATCCCTAAGTCATTTAAGATTAGCTTTCCTTGTACCAAAAATATGACCAAATATGAAGCATTTATTTCAAGGCTTTGATAGGGAACAAAATGGAACATAGAACATATAAAGGTTTATGATGATTCTCAATTAATCATCAATCAGGGTATAGACCATTTTCAGACCATACAAGGCCATACAAGGCCATAGTTGACACTCTAAATAAGTAGATTTTTAATGTCTAATTTGAACATAAACCAAGGGCCAATAATATAATATAATATTCCATGGATACCATTACATCATTGATTCTTAATACCAATACAACCAAATAATACCAGTTTCTCATTTAAAATCTTTTAGCACTAGCTCATGAACCTTTAATTATTACAATGATTTGTGATATTTTTGGCCCCATATATATTTGGTATTTAGACCTATACACCTACCTCCATAACCAAATAATGCCACCAAACTTATCCCACAAATAATCCAAAGCCTTTATCCACCATGCCCAATGTTATACCTTACTCAAACCAACCCTATACTATCATAGTTTTGATGAAACTCTACTTCATTATTTAACTTTGGTAGAATCTAAGTTAGCATTATGCACCCAGTACTATTGGCCAATGATGGACATAAATGTTGTTGCTTATGTGAAAATATGTGATAAATGTCAATGACATGCCAATATTATTAATGACATGGCCAATACTTTGAAACCAGTGCTTACACCATGGCCATTTTCTATATGGGGCCTTGATCTCATTAGGAACATAAACCCCACCTCATCTAGTGGCCATAAACATATTCTTACCACCACATAATATTTCATTAAGTGGTTTGAAGATTGTTGGCTAATAGATTTGTCCTTATATAAATATATTTTATTTTAAATCCATACTCTTCTCTCAAGAGCAAATAAGTTAGACAACAAATGTGTGAACTATCAAGATTAGTTCCCCTCTGAATTAAGGTACAGCTCCCTTTAAGATTTTCAATGAATTTAAATATTTAGATACACTTTTAACTAGAAAGTGTTTAAAGGTAGACTAATATCCATACATCATTATGTTATGAATATGAGATTTTATAACAGTGATAAGTAATAGAATACACAAATTCTATTTTCAATAATAATTAAATAGATAAACGTATATACGCTGAACTAGTAAATGATAAAACACACATAATATATTGTCTGATGGAAAAATAATTACTATATGAAGGAAGACTTCACACAAAAAATCTACTTTCAAATACTCAAATTCACATATTTAAGTACTCAGTAATTAATTCTCATTTCCATTCACAGATGAAAAAATGTTTCAAACAAACATCACATATCTTTGTAAAAACAATGGTCCAATTCTCCAATTTCTAACTCTTTCTCCCTTTTTTCTTCTATATCCATCTTTTTTACAACCAAAAATATATATCGTTGCCTTAACTCATCCATCTTTTAAACTAAACTAGAGTTAAAGTGACTCTGACCCATACGGGATTTAGTTTTTACAAATTCAATAAAGATTAAGTTTCAAACAAAAAAGTAATTGAATTAACTGAATAAAAGATACTATGTAAGTAAAGTCATTATTGAAGTGATGGGTTAGGATCTCCAGATTTTCTATGTTCAGTTGGGTAGACACGTTGAGCTTTCCACTCTTGAAATGCTGTAATGAAATCCTAAATTTTAGAAAGATTGGGAATGATAACATGTTTTATCCTTGCTTTCCAGATGTTTTCTTCCCTTTGAATTTTTCCCATATTTTCTATGTGCTCTAGGAGTATGTTGATACAGTGACAAAGAAGTGACTCTACCCTTGAAATCTGAGAGAAGTTTTCAGCTGATAAGCTGTCATTTTCTTTATTGAAGTTAATCTTTTCCCTAAAGGATTGAATCACAGCATTGATGTCCTTCTCTGGCTTTCCATTATCTTTTATGTAATTGATATCAATGCTCTATAGATCATACTACAACTAAATAAATTTAGTTATTTCTTTGATCATTTTTGTGATTTCTAAATGTCCTTGTCTAGATACTAAATTTCTCCATTCAACATTTTTCTTACTTGCATATAATATATCTTCATCCAGTCCTGTTAAGTTCTTTTTTGACAAAAAATTTGTTATCCCATATTTTTTCACTTTGTCAATTTAATTCATTACGCTCATCCATTTTCCTTCCTCTTTTATCCACAAAGCGTTCGGAGTCTTCAAATCTTCAACAATGATTGTAGTCAGATCATATACATTCTTCAATTTATTAATGTATTATGTACCTTTTAGGATGATGCCATCCAACCAACTATCAAATACTCTGGTAATCATTTTGCCTCTATGTATCTAATCTAGAATCCTTTGATTGATGGGAGATTTTGGATCAAAAGACATAGGCATTTGGTAAATTGGTTGTGGATTTGGACTATGAATGGCATCAATATACTCTATCATTGACCACACAGTCTGTTTTAACTCTCTTTTATCTTTTTCATCCTTCCAAGTTCTGCTAACTATCCTTTTAGTAGATGCTTCTAGATGATGCACATCAGCATCATGTGATGCAGTCCCAAGGTCTACCTTTTCAACTGTAAAATCTTGAACAGTAGGATCTTGAACTTCTTCATTGGTTTTTGGCTGGGCAATTTCTGCATTCTAGTTCCCTGTGTTTGGGTCAACATCTACCCTAGATGTCATTTTTAAATTTTTGGATTTAGGAACTTTCCCTAAACATTTGTTCACCATATCTTCTAAGGGTAAAGAAAATGGAACTACTTTCCTTTTATGACTGGTTGAACTTTCCAGAAACTTTGGAATTTGATAAAACCGTTGAACTTTTCGGATATTGAACCATTAAACTTTTGAACTCTGATAAAGGGTTCAAGTTTAACTGAAAGGTTCAAAGACATAAATAACACACAAAGGAATAGTGCATTTTGAGAAACATTGAACCATTGAACTTTGTTATGTAGGTTCAAACGAAAGGTTCATGTGATAGGTTCAAGTGATGGATTAATTTAGACAAAGGAACTGAGTGAACATGACTCTTTTCAAAACATCGATATCAAATTATTTGAACCGTTGAACTTTTGAACCATTGAAATTTGAGAAAGGTTCAAGCTCAACCGAAAGGTTTGAAGATATACTTGAAAAACACAAAAGGAAAAATAGTTCTCTTTGAGAAACTTTGAACCATTGAACTTTTGAACTTCTTGAACTCCGAGAAAGGTTCAAGTTCAAAGGTTTAATTCTTTTAGAAATTTCACACACATGAAATGATAGGTGGGTGAACTTATTTTATGGTAGAATTCATGAAGAATCGATTAAAGGTGACTCAAAAACTAACATTGGCTCTGACTAAGGACTATATTTTATGGCAAAATGTAGAGAACTCAAAAACTCTAGTTTCATAGACCAGGAAATAGAAATGAAAGAAAAGGAGAAAGACAAACCAAAAATGGGAAAGGGAAACACAAAATGAAAAACAAGAAAAGAAAAGATTATGTACAAAATAGGGGATACCTATTTCACAGTCAATACAACTTGAGATCCTATCCATTATAGGATAGGGGTAAAACAACTCCATCTAGATATTCCAATTTAAAAGAATTAGGACCGAGTAACTGATAAATTTTGAAAGGTCCTTTCCAAAGTGAATCAAATTTACCATGTTCTCCCTTAGGTTCTCTCCTTCTATCCCATAGTAATACTTCATCCCCTTCCATGAACTTTCTAGGTCTAGTTTTTTGGTCAAAAATCTTTTTAACTCTGGCTTGATGAGCAGTAATATGATCAACTAGTTCATTCCTCTCTTCTTCAATCTTGGTTAAATACATAACTCTTTTTTCTAAAGAGTCTTGAAAGTACTGATCTTCAACAACATTTTGTAATCTAGCTGTAGATAATTCTAAAGGTAATGATATATGTGCTCTTATTCCATAAACTAGTTCAAATGGTGCCATTCCAATTGCTCTTTTTGGGGTTACCCTGTCAGCCTAAAGTGCCTCATATAGTCTCTTATGCCAATCTTTGGGGTTATCACTCACCAATTTCTTCATGATGGATATCAAATTTTTATTACTAGACTCTGCTTGTCCATTTTCTTGAAGGTAATAATTTGATGAGTGAGAAGGAGAGATACTATGTTACATAACAGAATGAAGTAAGCTCCATTTAATAAAAACTGGTAGCGTTATTTGCCATAACCTTCTGAGGAACACCAAAATGTACTAGTATATTTTATTTGAGAAAATCACATACCACTTATGAAGTAGTTCTCTTCACAGGCATCACTTCAACCTATTTCATAAAATAATTAGTTGTTATTAGAATGTGTGTATGACCAACACTTGAAGGAGGTGAAATAGGACCAATGAAGTCTAATCCCCACTGTTTGAAAGGTTCTTCAATAATGATAGGTCTCAGAGGTAATGTTGTAATTTGTGGTCTTTTTGAGAATAATTTACATTTTTCATAGTTAGCTACCCATTTATATGCATCTTTGAACATACCTGGCCAATAATAATAATTTCTAAGGATTTTGAAAGCTATGACCAATGAAGAGAAATTTCCACCATAGGCTTCATTATGAAAAACTTCCAACAGTTTACATTTTTGTTCTTTATCTACATGTCTTAGAAAGGTTCCATCTAATCCATTTTTGTACAAGATATCACTCCATATTACATATTTTGTTGATTTTAACTTTAGATTCCTTTTTTCTTTCAAGGATAAATGACTAGGATAGTCTCCATAAGTAAGATAGTGTGCCACGTTTAGGAACCAGGGATCTTGTAAGCTCACCAATAGGATAGTAGGGAGTTCTTCTTCTTCTTTATTTTTGACTATCAATTTGCACAAACCTTGACCTCTAACTAATTTGGTTGGTTTAATCTCCAGATCATATTCTTGAATTTTAGCAACCCATGTTGCTCTATTGTTCTTTCCAACCTCTTGCTGAGTCAGAATGCTTTTCACAGCTGAACTAGGAACAAATACAATTAAATGAGAATGAAGTATATAGTATCTAAATTGTTTAACAACCTTCACTACAGAAAAAGCTTGTTTCTCAGCCAAAGAATATTTAAGTTCATGTTTCTTGAGAGGAGCACTCATAAAGGCTATTGGGGCTTCTACATTTACTTCATTTTTATATAACAAGATGCCAGACATGGTATGTTCTGAAGCATAGTAGTAAATAAAAAAATCTTTTTGGAAATCAGGATTTACCAAAGTAGGTGTTTGTGCAATTGCTTCCTTTATATCTTCAAAAGCTTTTCTAGCAGCTTCATTCCATTTGAATGCTTGTTTTTTGCTCATCATCCCCACAATATGTTTCATAATTTCAGAAAAATCAAGAATGAATCTTCTGAGAAAATTAATCTAACCAAATAAAGACTTAACTCTAGTCCTATTAGATGGAAGATTTAACTATTGTATTTCTTTAACTCTTTTTGGGTCAATTTTGATTCTACCTTTTGAAACTAGGTGTCTTAATAATTTTCCTTTTGTAACATAGAAAACAAACTTCTTAAGATTAAGAGATATCCCATGACTCAAGCAACTTTGTAAGATGATCTCTAGATCCTTCAAATGATCTTCTCTTTTTTTAGAGAAAATAATCAAATCATCAAGATAGATAACAATAATTCTATCTTTCAAATCTTTAAAGGATGAAACCATCACCCACTGAAAATTTGTACCAGCATTAATTAGACTAAAGGGCATATAGTTATAAGCAAAAGTTAAACAAGGTGTAGTGAAAGCAGTTTTATGTTGGTCAGCCATAGCTACACTTATCTGATTATAACTTGAGAACCCATCTAGCATGGACATCATTTTTGACCCAGCAATAGTTTGCAAGATGTGATCCATCATAGGCAAGGGATAATTATCTTTTAAACTGGCTTTATTCAAATTCCTAAAGTCAACATAAATTCTTATTTTCCCATTCTTTTTGTGCACTGGAACAATGTTTGCCACCCAAGTGGAGTGATGAATTGGATAAATAATATTAGCCTTTAGCATCTTGTCAATCTCTTTAAAGATAGCTTCAACAACTTTTGGGTTATAATTTATCAGCTTCTGCCTGAAAGGAGCTGCATTTACTTTCAAAGGAATATGATGCTAAAACTATCCACATCTAAAATCTTTGAGGTCATCATAACACCAAGCAAAGACATCCTTGTATTTAATCAATAGATTAATCAATTCATTTTTCTCCTCTAGCGAATAACACTTACCAATGGAGATCCATTCTAGGTCAATTTCACTTCCAATGTTGATTTTCTCATAATCCTCTATTTTGTTAGCATTCTAGACAAGTTTGCCTTTGGTATATTCATCTTGTCTAGTGAACAAATGTTCTAGAGAGACCAGTCCTTTAGGGATTTTGTTTCCTTTTAATTAAATTACATCATCTTTTGGATTAATCCTTGGATTAGGTGTGAATTATTGACCTTCTATTTTTGAACCTTTAAAATAAGTCCCCAGGAACATATCAGCATTCTCCAAACAAAATTTGATCTATTTATTATTCTAAAAAACTTGCCAATTTTTAGCATTATCTGGAACATTAGGATGATAGATTAATTCTATTCTATACGAATATTTTTCAAAATTGGGGTGTGGGAGAAGAAGAGAAGCTGATACTGTGAGAGAATTTACTCGAGTGTTTTGGTCTCTGGGAATTGCCTCAATAGAAAAGGCATTAAAACATTCTATCTCATCCCAAACTATATTTCTGTAATGTCTTAATCTGTCATTTTTAACTGAGAAAATGCTTCTCACTTGTTTGATAATTAATTTAGCATCTCCTTTTGCCTTGAGTATTTTTATACCCTTTCCTTTAGCTTCATTTAACCCAAGCAATAAAGCTTTATATTCTGTAGTATTATTAGTATTTTTAAACTCTAGCTTGAAAGAGTAAGGAAAAGTTTCACCTTTGGGTGAGATCAACACAAATCCTACTGCTAAACCAATGGCAGCACAACTGTTATCAAATTCCATGGTCCATAGATCATCTAAATGAATAGACTTTGAGGCATATTCATCCTTTGAATCATCAGAGGAGAGAAAATAATTACCAAATTCACATTCTTCAAATAAAATCTGAGACTTAGGATCATCAAAAGGATATACCGTAAACTTGCATTTAGGTTCAGGTTCTAGTTTAACTTTCTACTTTCCCACTAGAATTGTAGCTTCTGACCAATCCAATTTAATCTGCTCTCCCAAATATTTGCAAAAATTTCTACTCAACAACATTCTATAACTAGTGGGCATATCTGCTACCAAGATAGTCAACTTCACCTTTTTATTAGGGTAGGTTGCAAGAGCAACTCGTGCATCTTTAATTTGTCTGAGAAAAGAGACCTATTTGCCATCCATGGAGTAACATCTACCAAATGTTTTTTTAAGGATTAAGCCTAAGGCTTTGGCTACAGAAGAAGGCATTATATTATTAGAAGCACCTAAGTCTATGATAAAAATTGTTGAGTTTATGACCATTTATGAATAAGGAAACATAAAATGGATTAGGTTTCATATCAGCCGTATAAGGAGTATCATTATATGAATTGAGGTTCATTCTAGAAGTATCAGTGGGTGATTCAGATGGAGAAGTAAATAATTGGGCAATGGGAGACTCAGTATTAACGTTTAACTAACTTTCAGGTTCAACTTGTGTAGGACCATTTTTGACATATTTGACCAATTTATCAAGCTCGTTGGGTTTCAGCCTGAGGTATTTAGTAGGGGATATTTGAATTTTTGTAGACTTACAAAAATCTAAAATATCAAAAGAAGTTTCACAATCATTTCTTTGTAACAATTTATTTTCTTGTGTCTTAGCATCAAAAGTTTTAGTAAAAGGTTCCTTACCTTTAATAGACACTTCTTGAGTATTAGAAAATCTCATATTCTTTTGACTTCTAGTAAGTACAACACATGAAGGATCTTCAAGAGTAACCAATATTTCACCTCCTCTTTCTGAATTTGAATCATATTCAAGGAAGTGTATTTTAGAGTTGTTAGGTCTCTCAGAGCTCTTTTCTTCTTCAGTAATTTCCCCTAAGACATATTGAGTAACAGTCATTTGATTAAATCTAAGCATCTTAGGGCAAGAAGTTCCATCATGATCAGTAGTCAAATGAAAAATACACATGTTATTTCTTCCAAGAGAAGCTTCAATAGCCAATCTTGGTTGTGTTGATTCAAGTGGTAATGTCTTACCAGCATTTGCTTGTTGATTTCTCCTACCAATATCTTGATATGGTTGTTGGAATGAAGTACTAGCCTTTGGTAATTGTCTTTTAAGAGCAATCATATCATTGACTAGTCTTTGGACTACAGGATCTGTAAAGGATGAAGGATTAGCATTAGGTACCTAAACTTCTTTCTTCCATTTTCCAGTTATAATAAGATCATCCTCTAATTCAATTTCCAATGATTGTGCATCTGTTAAATTGACAATTATACTTCTTCTAAGATGAAAACTTATATCAGGAGGCATAGAATTAATAAAGAAACATTTCTTATTCTCAGCAGTCAGTCTTTTCATAGTAGGAATCTTTTTCACAATTCTATTGAATTTGGCTATAAATTCCCTCATGGGTTCATGTATCTCCTTCTTAAGCTAAGTCAATTGAGAAAGAAGGGAATGTTCATCTTCTGCACTTTTGAACCTATTTTCAAATGTAGTTTTCATATCATTCCAACTTGTGATTGAGGAATCAGTTAGATGATAAAACCATTGTGATGCAATATCAGTCAGAGTCTGCACAAAAATCCTTGTGGCTACATCTTGATGTTGTATGCCTAACACACCACATGCCGCTGCAAAGGCACTCACATGTTCCTCCGATGATTGGCTTCCATCTCTATTAAATTTGGGTAAATTTTTCCTTGCATTTTTAGGCAAAGGATTCAGGTTGGCCCCTAAATTTAGAGGACCTATGGCTGCACCCCAAGGTTGGGCCATTGGAAGAAAACTTATGGTAGAAGGAAAGATAGTACCATAAAGGGTTAAGGCTTGACAAAAAAAGGATGTAGATGGTTTTCGAGTGATAGGAGGTCTACTTCTATATTTTCTAACACAAGTGGAAATATAAGGAAAATTCAAGCTTTGCAATTTTTAAAAAGTAGAATCTTCAATCCCTTCTCTTCTCAAACACCTTGTGTACCTTCTAGAATCTAGCTTATGATATAATAATTATTAACTTTGATGTTGCCCTTAATCTTTTCACACTTCAGGGGGTTTAATTTCTTACTACATTTTCTACTTGTCTTCTTCTTTGCCTAAGTAACAACAATCTTATATTATCAGCCAATTCTTCTTCTTTTTCTAATATTCTACTTGTCGATCTATAATCATCAATATTTCAATGAGAATGCCAAGCAAGAGTATTTAACTAGCTAATTATATCTTCCTATTCATGTTGAAAACCTATATTAGGTTATAAAATAGGAATTATATTTTCATGAAGACGCACCATTGTTGCCTCATATTAAGGCGACCAAATCAATTTCATTG
Organism: Torreya grandis; assembly: GCA_037957365.1. Taxonomy (NCBI): domain Eukaryota; kingdom Viridiplantae; phylum Streptophyta; class Pinopsida; order Cupressales; family Taxaceae; genus Torreya; species Torreya grandis. The sequence goes on from JARHVA010001587.1 coordinate 635,541, forward strand.
CCCAACGGAGTCGCCAAAAATTTATTGGCTAACAAATTTGTCCTTATATAAATATATTTTATTTTAACTCCGTACTCTTCTCTCAAGAACAAATAAGTTAAACAACAAATGGGTGAACTATCAAGATTAGTTCCCCTTTGAATTAAGGTACAGCTCCTGTTAAGATTTTCAATGAATTTAAATATTTAGATGCACTTTTAACTAGAAAGTGTTTAAAGACAGACTAATATCCATACATCATTATGTTATGAATACAAGATTTGATAACAGCGATAAGTAACAAAATACACAGATTCTATTTTCAATAATACTTAAATAGATAAACCTATATATGTTGAACCAGTAAATGATAAAACACACATAATAGATTGTTTGATGGAAAAATAATTACTATATGAAGGAAGACTTCACATAGAAAATCTACTTTCAAATACTCAAATTCACAGATTTAAGTACTCAGTAATTAATTCTCATTTCCATTCACAGATGAAAAAATGTTTTAGATAAACATCACATATCTTTGTAAAAACAATGGTCTAATTCTCCAATTTCTAACTCTTTCTCCATTTTTTCTTCTATATCCATCTTTTTTGCAACCAAAAATAAATATTGTTGCCTTAACTCATCCATCTTTTAAACTAAACTAGAGCTAAAGTAACTCTGACCCATACGGGATTTAGTTTTTACAAATTCAATAAAGATTAAGTTCTGAATAGAAAAGTAACTAAATAAAAGAGACTATGTAAGTAAAGTCATTGTTGAAGTGACGGGTTAGGATCTCCAGATTTGCTATGTTTAGTTGGGTAGACATGTTGAGCTTTCCACTCCTAAAATGCTATAATGAACTCCTAAATTTTAGAAAGATTAGGAATGCTGACATGTTTTATCCTTGTTTTCTAGATGTTTCCCATCTTTTCTTTGTGCTCTGGGAGTATGTCAATACAGTGATAAAGAAGTGACTCTACCCTTGAAATCTGAGATAATTTTTTAGTTGATAAGCTGTCACTTTCTTTAATGAAGTTAATATTTTCCCTAAAGGACTGAATCACAACATTGATGTCCTTCTCTAGCTTTCCATTGTCTTTTATGTAATTGATATCAATGCTCTATAGATCATGCTGCAATTACTAAATAAATTTAGTTGTTTCTTTGATCATTTTTGTGATTTCCAAATGTCATTGTCTGGATACTGAATTTCTCCATTCAAAATTTTTCTTACTTGTATATAATATATCTTCATCCAGTCCTGTTAAGTTCTTTTCTGACAAAAACTTTGTTATCCCATATTTTTGCACTTCATCAATCTGATTCATTAGGCTCATCCATTTTCCTTCCTCTTAATTCCACAAAGTGTCTTGAGTATTCAAATCTTCAATAGTGATTGTAGTCAGATCATATACATTCTTCAATTTATGAATGTATTATGTACCTTTCAAGATGATGTCATCCAACCAACTATCAAATACTCTAGTAATCATTTTGCCTCTATGTATCTTATCTAGCATCCTTTGATTGACAGGAGATTTTGGATCAAAAGACATAGGCATTTGGGAAATTAGTTGTGGATCTGGACTATGAATGGCATCAATATACTCTGTCATTAACCACATAGTCTGTTTTAACTCTCTTTTATCCTTTTCATCCTTCCAAGTTCTGTTAACTATCCTTTTAGTAGATGCTTCTAGATGATGCACATTAGTAACATGTGATATAGTCTTAAGGTCTAACTTTTCAACTGTAAAATCTTGAACAGTAGGATCTTGAACTTCTTCATTGGTTTTTGGCTAGGCAATTTATGTATTCTAGTTCCCTGTGTTTGGGTCAACATCTACCCTAGATGTAATTTTTAACTTTTTTTATTTAGGAGTTTTTCCTAAACACTTTCTCACCATATCTTCTAAGGGTAAATAAAATGGAACTACTTTCCTTTTATGACTGATTGAACTTTCCAAAAACTTTGGACTTTGATAGAATCGTTGAAATTTTCAAACATTTAACCGTTGAACTTTTGAACTCTGATAAAGGGTTCAAGTTCAACCAAAAGGTTCAAAGACATAAATAGCATACAAAGGAACAGTGCATTTTGAGGAACATTGAACCATTGAACTTTGCTATGTAGGTTCAAGCAATAGGTTCAAGTGATGGATTAATTTAGATAAAAGAACTGAGTGAATATGACTCTTTTCAAAACATCGATATTGAATTATTTGAACCATTGAAATTTTGAACCATTTAACTTCGAGAAAGGTTCAAGTTCAACTAAAAGGTTCAAATATATACTTGAAAAACACAAAAGGACAAATAGTTCACTTTGAGAAACTTTGAACCATTGAACCATTGAACTTTTGAACTTATTGAACTCTGAGAAAGGTTCAAGTTCAAAGGTTCAATTCTTTTATAAATTTCACACACATGAAATGATAGGTGGGTGAACTTATTTTATGGCAGAATTCCTGAAGAATTGATTAAAGGCAACTCAAAAACTAATAAAGATATACCCCTCACATGACTAGAAATAAAATTTCCAAATTCATCTTTAACCATCTCATTTTCCATGATGGTATCCCCTCTAACATTATATCTGATAATGGTAGATCATTCAAGAACAAAGATATCAAATCACTATGTGTTGAGTACAAGATCAAACAACATTTTTCCACAGCATATTACCCATAAGGTAACGACTTTGTCAAAGCATGTAACAAAACCACTGTCAACATCCTTAAAAATATTGTCAGTGATGTTAGTCATGGTTGGCACTTTAAAATATTTTGCACCCTCTAGGCATACCGTACCAATTAACATACTCCTATAAGAGCCATTGCGTATTCCCTTGTTTATGGAACTAAGGTAATTATTCCCATTGAGGTTGAGTTACTTTCTCTATGAATCTCTTTGAAGCATGTCCTAGATGATAGACTATTGAGTAACCCACTTGTAAGATCTAGAGTTACTTGATGAGAAATGCTTGGCCATAGTAAACAACCTACAAGCATACCTGAACCAACTCCATGGACACTATAATCAGTGCATAAAATATATAAAAAATTAGCTTGGTGATCTCATACTTAAATAAAACCAAAATAATACCATAGTCAATAAGAAACATAAAGGTAAGTTCAAACCCAACTGGGTAGGTCCTTTCATCATCATTACAAACTATGGCATTGGAGCATACATGCTTGCTACACTAGATGGAGACAAACTTGATGAGTTGATGAACATTATACACCTCAAGCATTACTTCACTTAAGTGGCCCATTATATTATTTATGAGGATCATTTCAATTGTACCATAATATTGACTTTTTTCTTTGTATGATACCATTCTATCACTTTGTCATTCCACTTTTCCATTCTACTATACCTTTTCTATTGACCAAGTTATTTTCACCCTACCTACTGAGCTAGTTTGACCTTGGTTCCATTATATTGGTTTCATAATCACTTTTATCATGAAATATTTAGATTAGTTTCATAAATTATTTCACATATTCTAAATAGAGGCCATATTTTTGGAGCAGTATGATAGTGGTTTGGCAGTTGCATCCTTCATTTCTTATTCTATTTTATATTAAGTGAGCCTGATTATAACCACCTTTAGGCAAATCAGTGTTTAATCATATTTATACTAATTATAACCACCTATGGGAAAATTAGTATCATTGACTTATGTTATTATATCTTATTTAAAACTACCTATGGGCAAACTAGGGGCAACACTTGTTTATCATGCCTATGTCATACTTTGTCATTTGCCAACTTTACATGTTTGTTTGAATTGTCTACTTCATTAGTCAGATTCCTCCATTATAAGGTGTAATTATAGTGACTTGAAGTCCCATCCTATGACTATGTATGTAATGCTCGATTCACATTGAGTTCAACTCAGTCACCCTTAGCCATGATCTTTCCATTTTTTGATCAATTTTAATTTGAATGATCTCATCATTTTATGATCTTGGAACATTTAGTATCTTATCATTCTTGAATAAGTTGAGATACATAGAAAATTCCAAAAACATTTGTAAAATAATTTTAGAAAATCCAAAAATATTGACTTCTTTGCCTTAAGGATTTTGGTAACTCTTAATAAGTCACAAGAAACCACTTGTCATTTAGTTTTCCAATCCTTTTTAGCCTTGCATCCCATGCTCTTGCCATTTTGTGATCTCATTCCCATAGTCTTCTATATCATCCATCATGTTTTATTTCTCATCATTCTCTTCTATCCCATTTCCTGGGAGAACTACATTTGGCCTAAAGTTTTTATGGGATCTTACATCCATGGATCTATGTAAGCAGTATCCACTTGCCTAGTTCATCTAAAGATAGCTCAACCATACCCTTCCTTTTCTTTTATTCCCTCATCTTATTCATTTGTTCAATTGTCTCTTATTTTCTAGGGGAAATGTTTGTTGTCTTGTTTATGTCATGTTGTTTTTACTAACATTGTAATTAACCATTGTTTGTGTTTTTATATTTCTTCTTGGTTGTTTTTTTATTGTTTTGTCTTTTTGTTTATTTGAATATTTATTTTCTTTCTTATTGTGCCTTGATTCAGTCAATGTGCATTCATTGAGTGATTCTTTGCATGTTATTTTTGAATCCATCCATATTCATGGATCAACATTATCATCATGTCGTTTATCATTGGAACATTGATTTAAGTTGACTATTACATCATGTGATAGTACTTATGTATATTTTTTCCAATTTATCATGGTGTTCTATCATGATGCCTACCATCATGTGTTATAGCAAAAATTAGCTCAGGGAGTCTACACGACATTATAGCAATGATATATCTCCTTAGCCCTAGCAACATTCCTAATCTAATCCAAATCATATCCCAAATAGAGTAATTAAAAAATAAAAGAATTTTCCTCATTTGTTAGTTTAGATGATAATCTCCCTACTAGCAAGTTGCCTAAATTCATCTTTACCCTCTATACCAATTTGTCGTCATCTTCCATATCATGTTTGCCATAATTTGGGTATAATGATTTTAACCACCTCTAGGCAAATCATTGTATATCATCCCACTTGCATAAATAATGATTATAACCACCTTTTGGTAAATAATTATGTTTCCATCTATTTGAGGGTTGATTATTATAACTATCTTTGGGAAAATCATTCTCTTTCTTCTACCCAACTAGGGCACATTTTCATTATGATAATGCTTATAATCACCTTTGGGTAAATCATTGTCTCTATCTTTTCAATTGGGGCATGTTTTTATCCTACCGATGATTCTAATTGCCTATGGGCAAATCATTGTTTTCCCTTTTACTTATTATAATCACCTTTGGTCGAATAAATCTCTTGTTACCCTAAGCCCTTTTCAATGATTATAACTACCTTTGGAAAAATAATTATCTTTTTTATCCCACCTATGCTAATGATTATAACCACTTATGGTCAAATCATCTTGTTTGTTTGCCCTAACTGGGAAAGCTCCATAAGCCACTAACTATAACTACCTATGGGAAATGCATTCCCTTCTACCCCATTTCATATGTTTGGTCTAATCATTCCCTCATTTTTAGGGATTGATTGCTGACCCCTTTGCCAATAACTTCCTTGAGGGGGCACCTAAAGTTCATCCATTATTTTTAAAGTCGTAAGCATACAAGACCTTTTCATTTTTTGAGAATACATTACTATTATTACATCTTGCAATGCCTTCCCAAATAAGGCAAACTATAGATACCTAAAACTGGCCACCAATGGCTTCATATAGGACTTCAAATTAACTCTTACCAACCATTATAAATTAAGCTTAAGAATCATTTAACGTCCCAAATTTTCTTATGCTTCATTCATCAAAGCTTAGAATCTTGTTGAGACATCCTTGATTAGGGTATCCTACCATAATCAACAAAAACCTCTCATGGATTCATCTCTAATCAACCTATGGCATTACAACATGCAATTTAGCCTATAAACCTATTAAATGGGGCAAGTGCAAACATAAAAACAAATCTTAGAAATTCTAAATGCCTAAATATAATCAATTAAAATTCTAAACCAAATTAAATGCCTAGTTGAATTATCCATGTGCAATTAATGAAATTTTGAAAAGAGAAATTCAAAAATCAAGAATATCCTAGGTTTTCATGATTACCTTTTGTGAGTTTTCAAGCCTTTGGAAATATCTAAAAATATCTCACCCATGCCTATTCATTGCAAATCCTAAGCTTTTGATACCTTTTAACTCTACAAGGGTTAATTAAATCACTAAAGTTATGTTTGAACCCATTCCATGTTTAAACTACACCTTAACTCACCTTGAGTTGGGGTTAGTTTCTAAACCTATAAATATAAGAATTTGCCTCTTCATTTGGAGAGTTTTGATAGACTAAATTTATAATAAGTGTAGACACCTAAAATAATAACCCCTCTACCAATAAGTGTAGACACCTAAAACAAGCCAACAATGGCTTCATACAGGACTTTAGATCGATTCTTACCAACCATTGCAAAGTAAGCCTAAGAATCACTGAAAATCCCAAATTATCTTGTGCATCATTTGTCAAAGCTCATAATCTTGTTGAGATATTCCTAATTGGTGTATCCTATCATAATCAATAAAAACCTCTCATGAATTCATTTTTAATTAACCCATGGCATTAAAACATGCAATTTGGCCTATAGACCTATTAAATGGGGCAAGTACACACATAAAATCAAATCTTAGAAATGATAAAAGCCTAAATAGAATTAATTAAAATTCTAAACCAAATTAAATGCCTATTTTAATTATCCATGTGTATTTAATGAAATTTTAAAAAAAGAAATTCAAAAATCAAGAATATCCTAGGTTTTCATGATTACCTTTTGTGTGTTGTCAAGCATTTGGAAATATCTAAAAATATCTCACCCATGCTTATTCATTGCAAATCATGAGATTTTGACACCTTTTAACTCTACTGGGGTCAATTAACTCACTAAGGTTAGATTTGAACCCATTTTATGTCTAAACTACACCCTAACTCACCTTGAGTGGGGTTAGTTTCTAAACCTATAAATATAAAAATTTGTCTCTTTCTTTGGAGAGCTTGGATAAAGTAAATTTATAATACATTTTTTATAGCAAGATTGAAATCAATAGTGTCATAATGCCAAAATCATAAGCCAAGCCATTAAAAAAGCATAAGCCACAAGCCAACTATGGTGCCAAGGAGAGAAGAAGATAGCCAAACTCCATTACCAAAGACTCTTTGAGCATAAACCAAGCAACCCATAAACAAATCACTTGTATTTTTCAAGGAAGGTAAGGAATTTTTCATTCTTTTCATTTTAGTTGTGTTTTCATATGTATTTTGTTCACTATGCACCCCCTAAGATCTAGGCTTAGATATGTTAGCATGTTAGTGTGTTGGTTTCATTTATTTTATGAAACTAACACTTGTTCTAACCTTCTCTCTATTGGAAAATTCATATGATCACAATAAGTTGTGTAATATTTGGTCTTAATGCATATAAATCATTATCCTAGTATCCATTAATACCATGATAAATTCAAAATGGTTTCCCTTTGATTTTTATAGATGATGAGACAAGTGAGAATAGTTAAGATGTAAGTTTATGAAAATATTATCCAATAATTTACGTAGAATATCATGTGGTCAATCTCTGAAACTATCAAATTTTAGTGGTTGTTTCTTCTTGAAGCTTGGTTTATTCACTTCAAGTGTTAGTTTGTATAATTAATCTTTCCCTTTATTGAGGACCTTTACTTGACATTCCTTGATTTGAATCTTTGCCTCGGGAGGTGGGATAGTTCCTTTAGTTTACTTGTGTGGAATTTCCTATTGTAGATTAACTTATGCATATGCATTCTTTCAATTTGAATTAGGTGTCAATTCCTATTCTAGTGTGAGAGTTTTATAAAAAATAGATTGAAATGAATCACAAGTGTCATAAAACAACTTTGCTTTGAGAAGATAAATAAGGCCTATACAAAATATGTACTATGTTTCTAAATATGTTGGCTAATATATCATTTGGTGCACACAAGTCCTTAATCATAAAATATAATCACAAACTAGCTCTAATTTTCCTTAGTGAAGTTAAAAGTTTGTATGTCACTCTTGGTCCCTTATTCTAGATATATCACATTTAAAATGTCTCTTCTAACTCAATATACGAGTGTAAAGACACAGTAGGCAAAGGTTAAAACCAATCCAAAGCTTTTTCAATTATTATTTTTGGAAACACTTTTACGAAAACTGAACTATCATCATATTTTTTCCATAGAAGCCCTAAATTATCTAAGATATTGATAAAGATCACTAATTCCAATAAATATATGAAATGTAGACACGAGGAAGTTGTGGGGTAATAGTGTATTTATAATACTATGCACAACATGGTTTCTATATATATCATTAGAATCAGCTCAAGCATGATATGATTTGTTTTTTAAGGTTAATGGTGCATTTTGTGTTGCAAGGCACCCAAAAAATGCATAAATAATATGGATTATTTGGAATGCATGTTAAGATCCTTAAGAGCTTCATTCAATGGTAGAATTTTATTATTATATGTTACCCTAGGCATCTTATTACTAATAAGTGAAGGAGGTATGGACATTTATTGAGGAGAGGCATCACATTTATGTGTAATATCATCTTCCATAGATTCAGACTCTAAATATGTATCATTACACATTATAACATTGTCATTACATTTTATTTCAATAGAAGGCTCATTTAGATAGATAATTTGACATTGTATTTCAAGATAAGAGAATATAAAATATTTCACATTCTTTTTCCAATTTTAGAGAGAAAGAATTTCACATTTTTCACATTATTTTTCCATTTCTAGAGAGAGAAGTAATTTCACATTATTCACATTTTTTTTTCATTTCTAGAGGGAGAAGTAATTTCACATTCTTTTTCCATTTCTAGAGAGAAATAATTTCACATTATTTTACCATTTCTATGAAATGATTATGACTTTGTGTTTAATAATGGTTAATGAGATGAAATGTTGTGGCAATTTTAAAAGATAAATTAGTTTTATTAGAGAGAAAATCTTTGATTTTTAATTCATATGGTATGCTAGGAGATCTTGTTCCTATTGTATGATTTAAAGAAAAATTCAAAGAGAAAGTAGGAGTAGGAGGATATTTTATTCCAAAATTAGTGTGTTCATTTTATTCTTAACTATAGTCTTCATTATCATTCATTATCATATGCATAAGGGATGGAGTTGATAGATAATAATAAATCCACGTGATGAGGGTCATTAGAGGATTCTGATTGAGTATCTATTTTTTATTTATTAGGCCTTAAATAATCAATTGCAATATGGGCAAGGCCTAATAGAATAAGTAAACTAGCATGAAGGGATTTATTTAACAAGGGTCAACTAAAGAAATGATCACTAAAATAAAACCATGAGGATTTATTGAAATCAAACATATATTCTTGATAAAACCCAATAGATAGAGGAAATCCATTAATTAATTTGAAAATAATTGTTGATTATCCTCTAGTCTGAATTTACTAAAAATAGTCAATTGTAAATTCCATAAAATCCATGTAGTATTATAAGGGAAAAAAATATTTTGTATCCACTCAAAATGAATAGAAAAAACCTCAAAGAATTTGAACAATAGATCCATTTTGATCCAAATATTAGCCAACCAAGGAATAACCCTAATAAAGAAAACCCTAATATGAGAATGAGTGTGAAAGCATAGGACAAAAGATTTTTTTATTTGAGTAGAGGGAAAGAGAAATAAGAAATTAGCTCTGAAAGATAACTCTAAGGCTAAAATCTGAAACCCTAAAAGGATGAAACCTTAAGGGAAACTTAGGGTTTAACACTATTCAATATATGTATGGGTTCACCAATATGTTTTATCTTAACTTGGTTAATGCAATAAAAATAATGCTAATATGATATAATAATGTATAATATAATCTAGAGTAATAGATATGACATTCAAGCATACATCTGAATGTAAAATACTAAGAATGATTCTAGTGATTTGATAAGTGGCCTATGCTAAATATAGTAATTACAATAAAAGGATGAATACATAGCTTTTTTGGTTGACTATCTAACTAAGATTGTGTTTTAGAAGTATAAAATAAGATAAAGCAAGCTTGTGGTTCATTTGGTTCCAAAACTAATTCTTTGTATGTGTTGGGTTAGTTCTGTTGATCTAGATCATTATCATCTGATGATATTGACCTATTAGTCAGTACTCATTTGTGCATAAGTAGGACATAGTGACTGTATGGTCAACTCACGTATCTCTGCTTACTCTGTATTTACAATCTTAAAGCCTGATGATGCATGTATTTCTAAATTTTAGTCTCCTTTGCCTTGAAAACATAGGTATGCTTTTGAGGGTTAAACACTTGTAAAATGGGGAAATTTTAATGTGTTGAGTTGACCCTAATCACCTTCATTTGAATATTAACTATTGCCTATATATTCAATAATCCAAGGATGGAAATCAATTCACACGTAGCTCTCCTACCTAATGTGATTGTACAATTGTGCTCCTTTTTTATATGTATGAAACAAATAATTTAGCTTATATCATTGATAATGTTTGTTTTGAATTGGTCTTATAGTGCTTCATACTTGGCTTGTGACTGATCTTAATGATATTTTCATAATTAGGAAAGAATATGACATATTTTCTCAATGTGTAATCATGTATATATGTATATCAAATAAGTGCCCAATCCCTTTTGAATGAGACCTTGATTTGTTGATATATGGATCTAATTGAATAATTTCACATGCCCTTAACATGCTAGGCTAATGGGCTGACCCTATGGATGTGTTTCATTTTATAATATAGTCATTATTAGGATTAGGTTGATACCAACTAGATCACATCAATTTTAATTGGAAACATTAATCAAACCTCATGGAACTGACATGTCTATAGGTAAACTATACTATGAGTTTGGATATTTTTATATAGAATATTTAATAAGTTTGAAATAGATAGTGAGGTTTTTTAGGTGTATAACAACATAATAGAAGTTTTGAATCATAAAATATCATTCAAGTGTGAGATAATTGTCGATTAAGACCTTATTTGAGTGTTCAAGTCATGCAAGATAAATGTGTGTCAGTTTTGGCATTATTAGTTACCAAAGACTAGATCTTAATATCTATAGACTAAGCATAGTTTCATTTTTGGAGACAAGGTATGGTTATACTTGAGTAGATAAATAATCCAAGGTAAGACTAAGAAGCTTAAGCCTCTTAGGTATGGTACATTTTAAATTCTATAATAAATGGGCAAGAATAAAGTTAGACTTTATTTTCCTCCTTATATGAAGATTTATTTAGTTGTCAATGTTGAGAACTTATGTGTCTTTGAGACTCCTATGTTAAAAAATGAAAATGAAGGGTTGTTGATACCTTTAGTTAAATACCATACTCTTGATATTAAGATATAATTTGAGGAGGATTTTGTGCTATATAATAAGGAGAGGACAACTATAAGATAAGTGTATGAGCATTTACTAGTCGGGTTAAATGAACAGTTACCCTAAAAGGCAAAATGGTATTCCAGTGAAGATGCAGGGAAGATATTTCCTCACTTATAGAGTTCCTAAAGATTTTAGGGACTTAAATGAATAAAATTTTTGAGGTATGATCTAAAATATGGACCTAATTATACTAGTTATGTTTGTTATATGTTTCTAATATTCTCAATTTATGTAATTCATGATTTCTAAGACACGATGTTAAAACATCAATCCAGATAAGTTACAATGGTAGTATCAGTATGAATATATTATGAACATCCTCATAATGGTTGTCATTTCTTAAATCTAAGGGGTTTATCATAGATGATGAAACTACTAGTTTTTATAGAACCACCTTAGCGGTTGTGTAGCTACCAATATTTATAGGCGATGATTACATAACCATTGGTTTGCATATTGAAAATATTTTTCCACAATTAAAAAAAATGAGAATTGGAATGGTTAAAAAGGTTTTTTGAATTACATAATGGAATGGGAGTGCAATTACCTCACCCACTGGAGTTTTTCAAACATCAGGTTTCTCTAGAATACATAGTGTGTTCATTTTATGTTTTATGTTATCTTTAACTTTATAATTATGATCAATAATCTATGCATTTAATTTACATAACTTCTTTATCTATGTTCTAGAATTTTAATTAGTCTATAATAATTCTCTATTTTTCGTTTGTTGAGTGAGGAGAATAAGATCTATGTTGGTGAAGCTTGGTGTGGAATATCTACCTAGTTTATGAATCAAAATTCCAATGCACATACGAAATATCCTAATGGGTTTATAATAATAGATCATTCCTTGTGTCCATTTCATGTTCATCACCAATGGTAATTTTTATTTGTATGCTCTGTGTATTGTATAACTGAATTCTTTATTTCACCTCATTGGAATTTTGTTCTAATTTCCCTTCATATTTATACACCTTCATGTCTTTCATTACCATAACCTTCCACTGTGTGCCTATACTATTTGAATTAGTTATCCTTCCACTTTATGCACTCCCTAAATATATATATTCATTTGTCTATATACTAATGTTTATTTACTTACTTTGGTGCACTACAAAACCTAACAAAATACCCTTCAAGTCCTCCCTTATGCTCCATTGCATGTTATTATATATGTGTGTGCCTATTTATGAGGTTTTATATGCATGTTATGTATCCATTATTATAAGTGTGTGCACTATTATACTTATTCAAAATGTGTTCCCTTTGTTGATTATTCCATTACTTCAATGATGTCTGCATAGATATATACTTAGCCAAAATTGGGGATCAAATAGAGTAAATGTGTTATTGATATGGTATCACTATTGAGATATTATAGTATGGGAAGGTAATGGGATAGTAGGGATACCAAAATATGTGCCCATAAACATTATTATATAGCACATGTCACATATATTCACCCAAAGGGATGGAGAACCAGACCTAATATAAGGCTCAATTTTCACCTTATTTGATTTTTTTTACACTATGTGTTTGACTTATCATACAATGATTTAGAGGCAAGAGGTTTCATTAATGTATTATTATCTCATGGATATTTTGGTCTATTTGTATCATGTGGGACTAATTAAGATATAATATTTGCATCATTGTGATTATGTACATGGACATTGAGGAAGTCATGGCTAGTTGAGCCACTATTCTTATGTCAGTTTATTTTGGTATATTGATACCATGTTTTCTTTGTGATTTGGTAGTATGTTTACGTACTTAATTTGTTAGAAAAAAACTCTAAAGATTAAGTTCTTTTTTTATGCAATTATATATGCATTGGGTGTGTTTTGTAGTTCTAAATTATGTTACTATGCCTTTTAATTTCTTTGATTATATCAAGGATTATACGTTTTTATGTGTGCAATGATGTGGGTATTAAAATACATAATTAATTCCTTGGATATAGAAGGATTAGATGAAATATAAGAGATCCATGTTTCCCACGTGAGATGTAAGTAGAAGTTATTCCATTTTTAGGTTGGAGTTATTATGAGGAATAATTTTGAAATAAAACTAAAGAAATGTAAGTGTTGGTTTAATTTTCTATCTAGACCTTCCCCTAGGCATATGTTGAAGTAAATGGTACCCAACATGCTAATGCATTAGCATTTCATGCAAGACTAATTGTTCTTGCATGCTCACCTAAATCACTATTGACCAAATTTGGCCCACATAAGGATCTTTTGCCTAGAAATGGTTTGAACAAATGTGGATGGAATGAGTGGACCAAAAGTAAGAGAAGAAAATCAAATGTCACTTACAAAGATTTTTAAACACTTTAAGCAAGCTTAAAATGTGTTTTATTGATCTTTCAGAAGCAAGTCTTGAAATAGGTCTAAGATTGCAAGGTGAAAAAGGCCAACAGGTTCTCATGGTGTTTCAAGTATTCAAGGGCATAAATCAGGTTGCACAAAGCCTTAGAAGTTCATTAGAGCCTTTTAAAGAGACAAAAATTTCTTGTACAAGTCTAGAAAGACCAGACCATCATAGCACATCACACAAAAATGAATGGGTCAGATTTATTATGCATTTAATAAGTTCACTTAGGAGGCCACTCAGGGCCAAAAGATCACATGGACATTAATTTCTTCCTCCCTAAATCATTCTCTACAAATTTCATATCTTGATGTCTTTTCTATCTCAAGATATAAGCCTTTTAAGTTAGACTTGCAGAGTGAAACATGCATGTGGATGTCAAGTTTAAACTTCATGAAATACTCATTTGAAATCAAAGTTTCCAAGGATGAATTTGGAGCTAAAAAGTGTCAATATCTTGGGTACTCAAAAGTATATCTAATAGCATGCATCTATTGACAAGGCCAATGGGTATCAAAGATCTAATGGAGTACATTTGATTGTGAACCAAAGATCAATGATGAGCATCAAGTTAAAAGGTCAAAGGATCTCGAAGGTGAACATGAAAGTGACAAGTGACATAATATAAAGATCAAAATCTAGATCGAATGACATATGAATGAATTTTAAGTCAATGGGCCCAAGAAAATTGATGGTGCATGTACAATCATACAAAGTAGATCTAACTATAAGCAATGAGTCAAAAGGCCAGCAGATCTTAAGAATAAATGCATGGGTGACAAATGTCTCAATTGTGTTAGACTATAAAAATATCTATAGATCACATTCATTTGTACAAAGGGAGATTTATGGTGCACATGAGGTCAAGGAATCAAAGAGCTAATATCATGATCTTAAAAATGAATAAAGAGCTGACAGATGGCATAATTTGAGAAGGCCCTGATCAAGATCAATGATCATTGTTAAAATTTGAAAGCTAAAGGACTCTAATGGAGAGTAAATGTGATTTAAGGTTGAACCAAGGTAGATATTTAAAAGGAAACCATTGAAGCTCAATCAAGACCTCTATTGGAGGATCTAGAGCATGTAGACTCAATTCTCTTATGTTTTCAATGTCACGTACAATAAGTCCTTGGCTTCAAAAAAAATTTAGAGGTATAATAGGTCTATTTATACCTAATATATTCTAAAAATGAGGATATGTGACCTGTGGAACTTCATCAATATATTAACTATAGTAAAACCAATAAATTGGATTGGTTTTCAATCTATAGTGAGACCTATGCTTAGATATTGAATTAGGGGGGAAGGTATGTAATTAATGAAGAATTGTCTCATATGCCAAAGCTATATCTTCAAAAAATAGGAACATTCATTCACCTAAATTATAAATATTCATGGTTCAATTAGGTTGATGGACAAAGATTTTGTCGTTATAAGCAAGCCATGTAGAAGATGGCATGAAAGATCAAGATAGAGATCTGGTGGTTGGTGAAAGTAGCTAGAGCATTTAATGGATTTTCAAGAGATATCTAAGGGTATTCCTTCTTATCAATAGCATGACTCATTGTCCAAAACACATTTTTGTCTTCTAGTATGTTTTTCAAAGAGATTGAAGGCTATCAATACAAACAAAGTGTTGGGCCTCTTTTTGTGCTACCTAGTGGACCATGACAACTCATTAGATCTTGATGTGAGGCAATCATTGGTGATGGTTGATATTTTTATACTTTTTTCATTAGATATGAGGATCCCCATAGATCTTGTGTTAGCTAGTAGGTAGTTATTTAGCACCCAAGTTTGGAGGATAAACTCTTTGAGTGCTTACATGTGGTAGTTGGAGAGTGTGGGTGTCATAGTAGTGGAGCCAATAGCATAATGATGCCTAGCAATAGATTAGCACCTAGCATGTACCCATTTGACCTAGAAAAAAAATGCTCCCATACCTATAAAAATGAGTGTGAACCTAAAGAAAAGAGGAGGTGATATTAATGTAATGAAGTTCTAGGATTATACATGCATTTGAGTTAAAACCAACATGAATACTTTGGATAATCACCATGTATCACTCAAGCTCACCTGTGAGCCACTAGGATTATAGTAGAACTTAGATGAGCATGTGCTCTATTTTATACAAACTTTACTCTATGTTGATAAACTTTGAGTTAATAGAAATGGCATTGCATATTTGCTTGTTTGTTGAATCTTTTTCATATAGTTTAGCACTATTATATGATTACAACTTAAGTTCTATATGAATAATGATATTTTTTTCATTCCTTGAATGTATTTTGACATAAAGGTTTATTCTAGGTTGCTAATGGCATCATTATGCCATATAGCAACTTTGGCATACCTATAAAATTGACTAAGTATTGAAACGAGCATGCACTAAGGCCCTTGTAACCATGCCAAGAGTGCTAACTTGAAGAGTGAGTACCTAAACATGATCCATTCCCTTGACTTAGATAAGTGCTTGAATGACACTTAACTTGATATCCCTATGGCTTGCACTATTAAGAGTTGTATCTAGCTAGACATGAACTTTCACCAAGAGACTTGTGCCCTTGAATAGGCTTGCACCTCTTGATCTTATCCAAAATGACATGTGCCAATAAAACACATATGCCTATTTCACTAATAACTAAGTCCCATTGAGACTAAGGTTGTACCATGTTTTAACTAGCCCAATGTGAGCCCTAGTCCCTTCACTACTACACTTTAGGTGAGGGCACAAGGTTTGCACCTTATGTGAAATTGATGCCAGTGTAGTAATGCATTTATATGTTGTGTATAATAGGATTCTACTATGCTTTTGCCTAGCTATATCAAGTATATAACTGACTTTATTTTATTTCTAAGCACATGATCTAAACAAGGAAACTTTTCTACAACATTTTGGTTCCATTTTTGAGACACATTTTGAATTTTTTTTCTACAATGGTGAAAAAGAGTGATGATCTTATTTTAGATCAAAAACATTGAGCACTGGTTAGATTACATAGAAGATAGTTTCATATAAATTCATCCAACATGCTAAAGATAAAAGCCAATAGAATGGGTGCAAGCCAACTTGTATGATGCTCTATATGAGGTGTTATTTTGTAAACTACCTAAACATGTGTACTAGTGGTTGGTTGCCTATACCACCTCTAGAAGATGAATCTACAGCCAGTGTTTTGAGTGGATAAAGGAGTGCCTAGAGAGGCTTCAAAAACTAGATGATGTTTAGACACGCATTGTAGATAAGTGGTAGAGTGGTACATTGAACAATAATGTGTTTGAATTTGTAGTGTCTACCTTCTCTTGCCCTGAAGAAGTAGAGTATGAGTTCTTTCATGAACCAAGAGGCACATCCATAAGAGGGCTTAGTATCAAGTTGAATAAATTGCCTTCTTGGATTCCTCACTCCATGAGACTTTAGCATCCTTCTTTAGCATATCATTCAATCTCTAATCTTGATAATTCTAGACTTTTCAAAGGATTTTTATCTCTACTCTTTTTCCTCTAACCACACTATTGTTGTTATTTTAACTTAGAAAATAGAAGGATCTGATCATCTAATTGCTTTTATGAGCACTAATTTGAAAATTGTTGTGTTAAATTACCCTTTTATTGATAAACAATCCTTTGCATTAGTTAAATCAGTCAGTAAATTTAAGCACTACATTCTTAGGAACAAGGTGCATGTCATTCTACCAAATCTAGCTACTAAGATAATGTTGAGACAATGTGAACTTGGAGAGAGAAGAGGTAAGTAGATGTTTTTCCTTCAAGAATATTACATATAGATGAAAATTACAAAACTAGTAAGATGTCAAGTCCTGATCCAAATGATTGATAATACCAACTCTAAGCTAATTATTGTGCAAGTTGATCATTAAAGCTTCCAAGATAATGAATGGTATGACTCCATTATTCATTTAATAATCAATGACACTTGTCTTATAGGACTAACTAGGGGACAAATAAGATCTCTAAGGCTTAAAGCAGCTCTTTATTTGATCAAGAATGGGGTCATGTACCAAAAGAACTTTGAAGTTGTATACCTGAGGTGTATTTTTAAGGAATAAGATACTGAGGTAATGAGAACTTTCTATGAGAAATTGGGAAGTGGGAATTCATCAAGAAGAACAATAACTCATAAGATCCTCAGGATTGGATATTATTGGCCTACCATATTCAAAGAAGCTCATAAGCATGTAAGAGAATGCCATTCATGCCAGATATTCAACACTAAAGAACCAAAGGCAGCAATGCCCTTACAACCTATCATGATTGAAAAACCCTTTGCCCAGTGGGGACTAAACTTTGTAGGGGTAATCAAACCCAACTCATTAGAAGGTCACAAGTATGTTCTAATAGTTACTGATTATTGTACTAGGTGGACTGAGGTAGTAGCCACCAAGTAATGTAAAATAGAATAAGTGATAATTTTTTTAGAATAAAACATATGCACCAGATTTGGAACCCCAGTCTCTTTGGTATGTACCAATGGGTTAGCATTCATATCCATAGAGATAACAAAATGGACATATGACAACAATATTATTCTCAAGTTTCCATCTAACCACTATCCTCAAGGTAATGGAGTGTCTGAGTCAATGAATAAAAACTTGATAAATTAAATTAAGAAATTTGATACAGATAAACCTAGAACATGGCATAAGCTTCTTGACTATGCCCTATGGGTAGATATAACAAGAGTCAAGCAGGCTCTTAAATCATCTCCCTTCTTGATAGTATATGGCTAGGAGCCTATATTTCCCATCACACTCAAGTTGTCAACTTACAAGTTTATGCAAGAGTATATGGAGGAAGACCAAGAATTTACAAACTCAAGGCTATTAGACATTATTCAAATGGAAGATGCAAGATAAGAAGCTTTTGTTAACTTTAATTGGGACTAGAACATTGTGAAGAGGTGTTTTGACAAGAGATCAAAGATCAAGGTGTTCAAACAAGGAGACTTGGTTCTTCTTTGGGACAAAGCATCTAAGTCCAAGGGTAAACATGGCTAGTTCACACCTCTATGGATTGGCCCCTATCAGATTATAGATACACTTGGAGATAACACCTTTAGACTCAAAGCCTTGCAAGGATCAGAGTTCACACTACCCACCAATGGGTAGTATCTCAAGCATTACTTCTCTACTGCTCTTCCTAGGGTCTTCATTGAGTAAATCTATAAGATGGTTGGAGTTAATGTAAGTAGGCTAGTTAGTTTCCTTCAACTCTTTCCTTCATGCCCATTATTTGTAAATAAGTATGTATATATTTGTTTTTTTCCTTTTGCTTCCTACTTTGCTACTTTATATTAGGTGTTTGTTCCTAGTTGCTTTGTTCCTTACTTCCAATAAGTCCTTTTAGACAACCCTCAGTTCAAATCCCTTAGCTTGATTGAAACTCCATAAGTTCAAAAATGTTGGTATGAACCTCATACATATGTTGACCATGAATTTGAAATATGAGCTTAATGTTATGATTTAAAGAAACTAGTAATGACCCAAGAATAGGTTAACCATTCCATAAGACCTTAAACATTGTCTTGACCTGAACCTAGTTTTAAGAAGAATTACACATGTAGAATGAAATATAAATATATTAAGGTACATTCATGCTTGTATTTAATAAACATCTTTGCCTGGGATAAAGGTTGTAACCATAGGTGACTATCTAAAGATCATACACTTGGAAAAACCCTTAGACCTAGCTATCTTGGTTCCCAACCTTCATTGAAAATCTAAAAGACATAAAATACAAAATAAATAATAAGAACTTATTTCAAAATAAAATGCTTTTTAAGAAAATGTGATTCTAGTAATCTCCATTGGGGCTATGGACACCTATTTGGCAGTGGATCAAGGTCATGAGTAGATCCAAAGGCATCTCTGTCAGGGTTATGGATGCTTAGTTAGCAACAGAGCAATGCCCAAGCCTTCCCTAAACTAGAAGCATGGTTCTTAATGAATATTTAAGCTTGATCCAATTCAATGTTAATGATTAAAGGCATGAAACTTAGAATTTATACCCTAAGTCCCATGGAAAACAATAAGTGGAATCAAAGCACACACATAGCATGGCTATGTCTTGATGATTAATCCTAATTATTCACATGCAAGGTTTATTTTAACCATGGACTAATCTTGATAATAACATTAATCAAGTGGGATAAATGACCTAGTTATTTGTCTGAACTAGAGTCTTTAAGTTCTAACATATTGCTATGTTTCCCCCTAAAGTCACCATTTTTTGAGGTCAACATACCCCCATTTCCAAAAAAAGGGACCCTTGTGATTAATTTGAACCTTAATGTTGAAAGCTTGATATTCTACACATGGTTAGAATTTGAGGATCATCCACACCTAATGAAATTGACCCCTTTGTTCATGGTTTTGCTTTAACCTTGCCTAATGTTGATAACAATTAAATTTTATATCTTAAATTACAAGTTTCATGGATCTACTTTTATGGATCATACTGAGATGGTCTGGTCTTATCCTCATTTAGGGTTTTACTAGCCTTTGGTCTATAAGATATCATAGTTGGAATCATGTTTTGAAACCCTCTTTCAGCAAACCCTATCTTAGACCCTTGGTTTGAATTCAAATTTGGTAGAATCAAATTTGGTGGAAATATTTTAAACCTACTTTAGACTTAAGCCTAATTTTATGTTAAGGCTTGGTCATTTTTTTATAGCACAACCAAACCTTAGCCTAAAATCATGCCTAGTCCCTTTATGTCTTCCCCATTTTGTTCCCTTTATTTTACCAAAGTCTAAATGTTCATGTTTTCAGGGTCCTTTATTTTCCTAAATTGGCTCTATTGTATCACATGGTCCTTTTGTCACATACTTAACCTTAAAGTCTTAGCCCTAAGACCCCATTCATATTTACTAACATGAATGAGACCTTAGTCTTAAAACTTTATCCTAAGTTCTTATGTTGACCCAAGCCCTAACTTAATCATCTTGCCTCCTTGTAGGATCAACGACTCTCACTTCATCATGGAAGATTGATTGAATGGAGCAAAGGAGACCCGATGGATCTAAAGCCTTTAACCCATCAGACCAATCCTACGTGAGCCCCTAAATCATGATCGATGGTCCATGTTGACTCATGAAGGATGATCAAATGAGCATAATTGACGAAGACTACTCAATCAAAATCAAGGGCATGTAAGAGTGACACGTGGAAAGTACACATTCACTAATAGACCATAGAGCATAGGATGCTTACAAAGGTACCAAGTGGAAAAGCTATAAGACCTAACTTAAGACAACCAATAGTGATCAAACCCCAAGATCATGATCAATGGTCTATGTTGATCCATAAAAAAATATCCAATGGTGTGAAGGAAAAGATAGATTTTCAAAAGATAATGGCTAGTCCCTTTAAATCATTTATAAAAATGTTGTGAAAGTTGTCAAATGGGTGTCATGTAGGCACCACACAAGCATAAAATGACAAAATCAAAGATTTGGTGGGCACAAAAAGGCAAAGGGATAAAGGCATGGGTCTATATAAAATCTAAGGCAAGAATTTACCTAGGTCCAAGCTACCACCACCATTAAAGATATAGAAAGCCCTAATCTCCATACAAAAGGCCCTAAGTTGAACTCTAATCAATCACTGTCAAACTAAAAAAGAGTCCAATTATTATTTGAGTGAGAACAAACTAATCTAAAGGATACTTAAAAACCATTAGTGAGCAATTTACAAGTTTCATAGTCATGACTACTCAGAGACAACAACAAAGGAATGAGATAGAGTTATACTTGAATTTATATGAGGGGAAGGTATTTAAGGATATTAACTTCGATGTTGTGGAATTAAACATTGGAAATAGAAATTGGTCCAAGCTTTTCTAGATTGTTGAGGAAATGCAAGCCATCACAAGGGAGGAATAGAAGAATGTTATAATCTTGTAGAGATATAACAACCTAGTCTCCATCCAGATGACCAGTCTCCACTATGGTACTGCAAACCCTGAGGTATTACACTACATTGATGTTATTGCCCCCATTTTCATTGATTGTAAAATTGAGCAAGATTGAATAGTCCATGAATGTGCTTTCAAAAAAGTAGCATATATTTCACCCCTTGCATTTGAGAGCTACTACAAGCTAGGCAAGCTCAAGATAGATTTACCTACAATTAAAGTATGGACTACTAAGAATCTTAAACATTATCCTTGCCCCATGGCTGCTGGAACACATGTAATCCAAGACCCTACTAGAAAGATCCCAATTGCCCAATTTAGGGAATGGATCAGAGTAATCATGACCTTTATGAACAGGTTATCTAGATCCTCTTCCACTACACATGTTAATAAGATGTAGGTGCCCTATGTATACTTCATGGTGGAGAAGGGAATCACACCCCCAATTGGTGAGATTATTAAAATTTATTTGAACGATCACTTTTTCATGATGCCTTAACTTCCAGATGCCCTCTTATCCACCACTAAAATCCTAGACATAAAGAATTAGTCACCTAATGGAAGACATATTGTCTCCCATCACTATTTCAAGTTGTACATTTTCAAATATAGACAACATACAATTTATTTGTGATTGTGTATATCCATCTTTGGTAAAAACTATTACAAGGATCCCCATGGGTAGGTTCAGCCCTCTGATCAAGAAGTATGTAGATTTAATAGGGGAATCTAGTTGTATCTAGATTGTACAATAATAAGAATGGAAGGGACTCTAGTTTAGCCCTTCAAACTACCAGTCCATGTGCCAATAAGATTAGTAAAATAAGAAATTGCATACCAACTCTATAATGGTATAGATGGTGTGTGCAAGTAGAAGATGAAAGGACTCCTTCACCCCTTCCCTTTGACAATCAATAGAATAGTATTGTAGAATTGGGAGTATGTGAATGTCATCTCAAAACATAGAAACTTATTCAACTTAAAATTAGATGAGCTAAGGCAATAGGACCCTCACAATAGGGTCACTAAACATTTGAAATAAAGAATAATGAATTACCCCTATGAACATAGGCTAGGTATTTATGATGTGATGTACATCAGAGCCACCAATTTCATAGAGGTATTGGTCAGGTTAAAGAAGCATAACATCAAACTTGATTCCAAGCTAGCTAGAGATGACAAGCCACCTGGAGAGATTTAGTAGATGGGACCCCTACAATACCACTTATTTCTTGGACCCTCTTATAGGCCCCTTCTAGAGAAACCACTTCACCAACCCCAAGCACAAATGGCACAAGGACTTGGGAAAGAGAAATTAGAAGAGAGACCTAGGGAAGGACCATCATCCATAGCTCATCCTGATAGACCAAAATCCCCAATAGAGTATATTGACATGATTTCACTGGTTCCTGATGAGATAGAGAAAGATTCACTTAAGGTGATTATTGAAGCATATGGATTAGATGAATAATAAAAAACTAAGGAACTTTAGGCCTAATCCAAGTAATTAGGACAAGAAAAAGGGAAGGATATTGTAATGGACCTAGTTCTAATTGCACCCCTAAAGAGGAAGGTTGAGTTTGCATTGGTCCCAGTTAGGAAGAAGAATCCAAAGTTAACCTTCACCCATCCCTTGAGTGAGGTTAACCTATTCAGTGATGAGATTCCCATCCATGGACCAACAATCCCTGAATGGTTCATTTATGGTAAAATTTAGAATATTCTAGAATTACAATAGTCATTGGCCTTGACCTAGATAGTTAACATCATTGTCCATGACGAGGTCAAGCCATGGATTGTGGCTTTAATGAAAGAAGAAGAAAGGAGGATGACCACCATAGCAAGGTCAATTGGCATTCATATAAACACTTCTTGAGCCTCAGGTAGCATGCGGATGGAGATCCTAAAACCTCCAAAAGTTATAGAGACATTATTCAATATGCAGTTTAATCCAAAGATAGTAGGTCTAGAGAGGGCGATAACAAAGAAGACCATGGTTGGGAGTGAGTTCACCTTTTAGAGAGTTGAACCTTTTGTGGGATTAACTCCAATATGAGGTTAGGGACCTAGTGAACACCAAATCCATAAAGAAGACATAGTTGGACTAGCTTATTCCCACTCAACCCAACTAAAATTAGGCATCAAAGGCCTATATCAAAAAATAGAGAACCTAAAGAAGGAAAAGGAGAATCTGGAGACATAAGTTATCTTGTCAGTTCTAGAAGAGATGATAAATATGTTTGAGGCATATTTGCATGACATGTTTAATTACTTGAAGGACATGAAGACACGATAGAGTCCATTATCTCACTAGGATGAAGTGGCCAAGGGTTTATTATCCTAATGGAAAAATTCAAAGGACAAAATGAAAAAGTTAATCAGCATATTGGTTGAAGGTTGAATTCCTAGGTTTAGGACCATTAACCTGGCCCATCTGAACTCAATTATGGGAATAGTTATAGACAAAATCTAGGGTCTAAGTGTGTGGTTAAAATACTTAAAGAGGCTCCTAAGGTATGATGAAGAGTTGATAAGAAGAATTGAGTAGCTTCTTGGCACCATACTTGCCAAACCCTCCACACTTAGCTCCTTGGGTATCATTAGAGATGATAAGTATAAGCACAGGGTCACCCTAGTTATGAAAGAGGTTAGGACCAAAAGTTAGGGCCCATCTGGAGGTGATAATAGTAGGATCATGGGCATGATCCTAACTATAGAGGAGAAATTTTTTGAAGCAATAAGTATCAAAGAAGCAATGGCCAGAAATGATAGAGATTTTGATGACTTGGTAGACCAGAAAGATGAATGCCTATTTGAGCCAGCTATCAACTTAAGGTTAGTTGATGACTAGAATTAGAAAGCCATGAAGATCCTTAAAGAAAAATAGGGTATCTATTCACCTTAGAGCCCACCCAACTAGCTAAGAATATTCCACTTTGTAATAAACCTTGTAATATGTAAAGGGAAAATATTATTTTTGTAAAGGCATGTGCTAGTTTGTTAACACATTTGCCTATAGGTCAATCTACTTTAGAAAAAGGAATGTATTCTAGAATTGTGTAAAAGGACAATTGTCTTATGTTTGTATATTTTTTAATCTCATGACTGATCAATGTACTACCTTAGTCCCTTATAAGAGGCAATATCACCATTCTATAAAGATAGGGTTTCTTAGAGCAAATTTTTTTGATATAGTCAGAACAATTAATACAAGCAAGGAATACTAAAAAGTTTGTCCATAATTTGTTTGTGTTAATTTTTATATGGATTCTCTCTCATTTATCTTTTTGGATGTCAAAATTTGAATAGTTTTCATTGATTCTTGATATACATATGTGAATGCAAAGCTGTTAACCTATGATTATGCTAAGTTAATTGAAATATCTCAGATTCATTTCATTTATCTTGCTTCCCTTGTATATGTGCTAATGATATTTGCTTGTGAAGTAAATCTTGAAATTGGATCTAGTTTCTTATTTGCATTGTTCCATCCTTTCCTTAAACAATTACCTGGTACATGATAAGATATGTGCTTAAGATATTTCATGTCATGTATTGGTTTAAGTGTATATCTTGATGAAATCTAAACTTTGTCATAATATTTGGACTGAGAATCAAATCATCTTATTTCTACCCTACCCTTTCTTTTGATTATTTTTTAAACCAAATCACTCTAGTTGAGAATTCACTATAAATATCCATTTAGATTAATCTTTAGTTTAGAACTTGATCACAAATTCACTGATAATAGCCTGGATATCTCATATTTCACTAAGTTGGCCATGTGGCTACTGACCACCAATCAATATAAATATTATGGAATAGTTTAATTTGCTCTACCTCTATTTCACCATAGGTAACTAGATTACTAAAACTTGTTACTCATGCTCTGAATTCCCATAATTCTAAAATGAGAAGTGTTATTTAAACACTAAGAGCACCTATGATACACATAGGAGCATCAACAGGATGAGCTCTAAGAGTGTCATACAGGTTGGCTTGCACCCATTTTTCTTGGATTTTGTCCTTGGAAACTCAGATGCTACTACATGACACTATCTTCTACTTATTCTAGCTAGCACTTGATGTTTTAGAGTAGAAGTTAGAGCATCGCTCTGTTACACCATTATAGCAATAAAATTCAACATTTGTACTGGTAATGGAACCAAAATGTTGTAGAAAAATTTCTTTTTTATCTCATGTGCTTAATCACATGTTTAGCAATCAATTCAAGTCAGTTATATACTTGATACAAC
The DNA here is from genome assembly GCA_037957365.1 of Torreya grandis. Lineage (NCBI taxonomy): Eukaryota > Viridiplantae > Streptophyta > Pinopsida > Cupressales > Taxaceae > Torreya > Torreya grandis. The sequence goes on from JARHVA010001587.1 coordinate 661,594, forward strand.
TAGGTGCAACCATAGTAGAATCTTGTGGTGCACAACATTTAAACACACTACTACACTGGTATTAATTTCACATAAAGCATAAGCCTTATGTGCTCAATTGAAGTGTATTAGTGAGGGGATTGAGGCTTGCATTGGGCTAGTTGAAATATGTAAAAAACTTAGTCTCAATGGGACTTAGTCATTGGCAAAATAGGCTTAGGCGATCTATCGACACATGTCATTCTAGATAAAATCAGGAGGTGTAAGCCTATTCAAGGGCACATGTTTCTTGGCACAAGTTCATGTCTGGATAGATATAGATCTTAATGGTGTAATCCATAAGGATAGAAAGTTAAGTTTCATTTAGGTACTTATCCAAGTCAAGGGAATGTCTCATGTTTAGGTATTCACTCTTCAAGTTAGCATTCTAGGTGCAGTTACAAGGGCCTTAGTGCATGTCAATTTCAACACTTAGTCAATTTTATAGGTATGTTGAAGTCACTATATGGCATAACAATTCCATTAGTGACTTGGAATAGACTTTTATGTTTTAATACATTCAAAGAATGAAAATTATATCATTATTTATATAGAACTTAAGTCACAATCATAAAATAGTTCTAAATTATATGAAAAAGATTCAATAAACAAGAAAATATGTAATGCCATTTCTGTTAAATCAAATTTCATCAATGCAGAGTATAGTTTGTATAAAATAAAGAACATGCTCATCTAAGATCTACTACAAGCCCAGTGGCTCATAGGTTAGCTTGGGCAATACAGGATGATTCTCCAAAGTATTCATGTTGGTTTTAAGCCAAAATGCATGTATATTACTAGAACTAATACTATAGAGCTTTACTACATTAATGTCACCTCCTCTTTTATTTAGGTTCATGCTCACATCAAGTGCTAAGTTGCTATTGTGGGTTGTTATGTCATTATCTCCACTACTCTGACACCCATGCTCTCCAACTGCCATGTACAAAAACTCAAAGAGATTCTCCTCCAAACTCAGATGCTAAGTAATTCCCTACAAACTAACATTGAATCCATGGGGATCCTCTTAGCTAGTGCTAAAAGTACAAAAAGAGAAATCATCACTAATGATTACCTTACACTGAGATCTATTGAGTTGGTGCAGTCCACTAACTAGTGCAAAAAGGGGCCCAACATTAACCTATATAAAATTGCTAGTCCACCCTCAAACTAGTCTTTCAGTGCCTTTGCTATGCAAAATTTGAGCATACTCAGTTGTAGCTCTACCTTGAAGTTCTTAAATCCCTATATGATGAGCTTTATCTCTTTGGTTGTGTTGTCTACTTGTTTCAAAGCAACGTTGAGTGTGGATACATCTGTGCTCTCCATTTATTTTTTGAAGGCTTCAGTCCTTCCTTATCTCTTCTCACCCCACCATCTAAAATGTTCCCTTGCTCACTTACCTTTGTTTGAAATGCATGGAAGAGTGCTTCCAGGTCTTGCTCCTAGGTTTTCAGCTTGGCACTTAAGGTGTTTACCTACACCATAACTTATGCATGCTCAGTCCTACCCATAGTGAAAGCATGCTTCATCAGAGCATCCTTCTCCTCTCTCACCTTTTAAAGGTGTGTATTGATGACTAACACTTAAGTGGCAAAGTTAAAAAATATAGCATTTGCTTCTAGTTTGGAAAAGAGGTCCTCCATTATATCAAGCTTTTTATTTATCTCTCTAATGATGGCTTCACAGGGGTCTTCTTGTTCCTCTAGTGTCAGCTTCATTTTGGGGAGCATTTGTTCTACCAATGCATGGACCTTATCAGCCTCTTTCATTTCTAAGGTATCCACACCATCCAAAAGGGATGGCTCCACCTCTACGATGTGCTCGACCAACTATTGGAGTTTGAGCTTCATTACTTTTATTTATTCCTCTACCTCATATGTTATCTATTTCCATTTGTTGGCATGAACATCACTAATGATGTTCTTGTGCATTACTGATAAGGCCATCTTAAGAAGGGCATTGGCTAACCTTATAGGGTTCATATCCCTTGGATTTACAAGTTGGTAGTCATGCCCTTCTTTTGGCTTTTTAGAATTTTAAATTGCTTTCTTTTGTACCTTGAACTGAGGTTCATCCATGTATCAATTGAGAGCCCAAGAAACTTGGTGGTGCATTAAGGTCATGGTATTTTTGGGGTGCATGTACTCCAGTATGTAGAAGTCATCATCTTTGGTGAACTCCTTATATGTTTTTTACCTATATCTCAATGCTTACTCTTCTTCTTCGACTAGCTCCTTACCTTCTTTACTGATGTTGGTGCTTTCTCCAGTGCTTTCTTCTTTTCCTTCTTCTTATTCTTCTTCTACTAGGTGTTCTTCATCAGACCTCTCCCTTTAGTCTATCTCCCCTCTTTCTTTAGTGCTAGTTTTTCCATCTTGTTTCTAAAGGGGTTCTTCCTTGGAATTTTACCCCTCGTCTGTTTCTTTTTCTTGGTGTGTCTTTTCAGCATGAACCTCCTCGATATCAGCCTTACTTTCCTCTTACCCTATTGGAGTCTCTACTACCTTATCCATTTGTTCTTTTGAGGCACCAGCATCACCTTATTTTTCTTCAAGTGCCCCTTTAGAATTAGGGCATGCATGTTGTGTAGATTCCTCTACTAGGATGGAGTGGGCACTAGTTACCTCTTTAGTTTCCTTCTCTTTCTAGGTTTTGCACTAGTGGCAACATTTTTCTCTCTCTCTTTCTTCATTCTAGACATTTCTACCTAGACTACTTTCTCTTATGTTTCTTTCCTTTTGGCCTTTTCTTCTTCGGCCTTTTTTTCTCAACTTTCCTTCTCTTAGCCTATGCTTTACATTTCTTCTCTTCTACCTTTATCTGATAGGCCTCTACTCAATCAACCTAAGCTTGGATCATACCCTTGGCCCTCATGGCCTCTCATTTATTGTGTAGCTCTAGAATCACATTGATGGGATCTTGGTCTAGGCCCATGTCCTCCCATTTATGGTTCAAATCTTCTTCAGTCAGTATGCTTGAGGGTATTACTTCTTTAAGAGCTTCTGCCTTGTCGATCTTCTCACTTATTTCTCCTTCCTTCTTCCTTTCATCTCCCATACCTTACATTTTGATACTTATTTCCTCCACTCTTTAGCCTTGACCATTTAAATGGCTTCTTTTAACATGTTAGCCTTTATCATTTTTTCTCATTGTTCTTCTAGCTCTTGTACCTTCTACATATCAACATCACTGAGGTTGAGTTTCCTCCATCTTCATATCTTCTTATCTAATTCAATATAAGGGGATGGAGAGGGGGTTTATTCACTTGATGAGGATTCATCTTCCTTGATCATGATGTGTACTCCCCTCACAATTATTTCTTCCTCCATATCCTCTTCCTCCTCTTCCTCATCTATGTCAAATAAGATTATCCTACACACCACAAGAGGAACCTTCCCCTTCTTCTTTTCCCTTATGCTAGGGGAAGCATTTGGCACAAATCACACATGATTCTTTATGGAGGTTGAATTAGAGACTTCTTATTCTAAGGTAATCTTGATCCTTATTCGCTACTCTATCTCTTCCAAAGTCTCCCCCTTCTTCTTCTTGGGAGACTTCTTCTCTACTAGAATTGGAGTTCCTTCATTATCGATCTAGATTAGGGGGTCTTCATTATGCTTAGTACTAAGGCCCTTCTTTCATGGCTTCATCTCATAGTAGAGCCTATGGATGTGCCTAGCTATGATCACCCCTTGAAGATGATGGCTCTTGGTGTGATCTGACTCATCCTCTTCATCTTTGGTGGCCTTCCCATATACATAAATGAATTGACACCTCAACCTACACCTCTTCATATCTAGTTCCTTAACTAGAATGTCTAATTGATGTGCATTGAGTATTTGGTATAATGCATCCTTGAAGTATCTTACCAAGAAGGCATAGGGTAGCTTTAGCCACCTTGATATGTTGTTATCAACTAGCAACAAGTGCACTACATAATAGTGCTACATTATGAGAAAGGTTGTCATTCTAAACATACTCTGAGGGATCCCCTTAGAGATGCACCATTCTATCTCAAATGCTTATATGTACTTCTCACACCACCCTATGACATGAGTCTTATATTTATAACTAAAAGAGAAGGGCTCATGAAGTCTTTATTCTTCTACATTGGGGAGTCATTATGCTTTAGATGGACCTAGAGGTTATCCTCATCCTCATCTAGAATTCTAATCTCTTCTATGATAATGATAATGAGGATGGATCCCTATTTGAAAGTCCATTTTTCCTTGTGTCACTCCTACACATTCTTCACAAATTCATCAATGATGAATTTGGAAATATTGAACTACATACCCTACACCATGTGATAGGTGATGCAAAGGTATGCCTTAGTCACATCAGTCTATCAATCACCTGGGCATAGCTTAGAGATTATAAGACATGTCATCACCCTCATTTTGGGGTCCTTACACTCCTTGATGGGGAATGCAAAACCCCCTTGAAATACTTTAGGAGTTGGATTACATGCTTCACCTCTTCATCATCATCCATCATCTAATGGATGTCCTTACCTATGTCTAAAATCTTGATTATTTTCTTTATCAATTATGTTGAAATCTTCATGTGCTTCCTTGTAAAGTAAATGTGGTCCTCATAGATGCATGAGAGTAGGAATTGAACTAGTTCTTCTAAATTTTTGAAGCATGGTAACTCATAAAGTTGAGTTATATTAAAATTTATCAATTTGTCTCAAATTAAGAAGTTAAATAGGGCATCACCTTGCACCATCTTCCACCCTATGTCCACCATTCAATCTTGTGCAAGGTCTTGTAAATGATTGGACATGCGGTGATTATATTATTTTAACTAGTATACATGTGCAAAAAAGTTCTAATCCTCCCCTATCATGACCTCCAAAAGGAACTACATGGTAGGACATTTTGGTGAGCACCTTAGTGTCTACCTATGCCATGTTTATTGCCTCTACTTGCTACGCTACTAGTTTTGCAGTGGTCACTTTAGGTGCTAAATGTGCCCATTTTGGGTCTTATTGTACCTACTCAGATCTTGATCCCTTCCATTTCTTCACCATCCTAAACCTATTGGTGTTGAATCATGGTAGGTGTGATTTACTAAAGACTCAAATGGTGATGGCACTTTTATAGTCACAAGATCTATGATTGTTCCCTCATCTCTCAAGCTTTGTTGGCCTTTAATGGTAGCTTAAGTGTCAATTCAATTCTTAAACTATTTGATTTATATATAAACCTTTATTTGCACTTATCCAAATCACTCTTACTATAAACACAATCCTTCTTAGTATTCATTCATTCACTCATATTGCCTGAAAAGTGCTCGAATTCTTACTGGTATAGGGTTTTTTCACCTTGGCTCTCTGGTTTTTGCTTAAGTTCACTCTTAGTCTTAAGTTAGTATAAACTTTTTAACCTAATTAATTATATTGTTTTATAATTTATACCCTTTCCTCATCAACCATCATTAATGCAGGTGCTTTATAGGGTGGTGATGCCTAGATTTCTTGGAAAATGTAAAATTTTACAAAATCTACAAAAATCCTTTGTCATTAATGCATTAAATGCATATATTTATGCCTCCACCATCACTTCATTAAATATCTCTAATGGTAATTTATTGAAGTGATTTTTAATTCAAATTATCACTTCCCATTCAAATCTAGATGGATGTCAGCTATCTTAGATGATTCTTCCCCTGCACTTGTTCACTTGGTGCGACCTTCACCTTCCTTATGGTAACTTGGGCATAATGCCTCACATGTGCATAATTTAGCCTCCTTGGTTCTAATTTATCTTCTATTTATGCTTTCATTTTAAGTGTGATTCTTTGTTTTGGTCAATTTTTAATTCTTTAATGAAGTGATGCTTAATTCAAACACTCACTTCCCACAAAAAATTTAGGTGGACACCAGTGTCTTAGATGATTATTTCCCTATGATTATTCACTTGGAGTGACCTGCACCTTCCTTGTGGTAACCTAGGTGCAATTTCTCACATGCACATGATTAAATCTCCTTAGTTCCACTTCTTCTAGATATGCTTTCATTTTAAGTACAGTTTTCTATTTTGGTCAGTTTCTTGCACTTGGTCTTGCCTTGGTGTATCCTACACCATACAAATCCCTTGTACTGGCCCTTCAATGCTTTGTCTTCTCTTCTAGTTCTCATGCATATGGTCAGATTATGTGTCTTCATGTTCTTTCTTACACCCAACCATGTTGATCATCTTCACATTCTTCTTTGGTCTCTGGTGCATGATCAATTAATGTGACTATTTCTAACTGTGGCATAAAGGTTACCTTTTCAATTAATTAATTTATCATTTTATTCCCAAATATTCAAATTCTAGTGACTTATTCATGCCTAGGAACTTAGACATATATCCCTTGGTGCTTAGAAAGCAAATGGGCTTGACTCATCTGACTGGTTTTATGCATGAAAGTGCCAGAGTAGTTTATTATTTAGCTTCCAAGAGCCCTATAATGTTTACCTTGTGCACATAGATCTTGTGCATCTTCTACTTGCATCTAATGAGTTTCATGTACCCACCACTTAGATGTCTAGCCTCATGCAAGTAGAGGGTACAACTGCTCGACTCACCCAATTGGAATTATGCATGAAAGGCCAAAGTTGTTCACATATGGGCTTGGAAGAACCCTTCATTTGGAACCTTGTGCATGGGGTTATATGCACATTTTTTCTTATTCTAACGAGTCTCATGCACCCATAACTTAGGTGTCATGGATTCATGTGCTTAGGAAGTGCAAGTGCTCAATTCACCTAGCTAGAATTATGCATGAAGTACTAGTAGATAAGTCCTAACAGTTATCATGCACTGCTTATTGTCTCTTTATACTATATAAGGAATAAAAACAAAAGAAAAAGAATAGTTTAGCTTGTACCAAACTATATTATAGTTATTCCAACTTTAAACCAATTAGTGACCAATAAGTTTGTGTTCTTATGGCACAAGCACCATCCTACTATCGATATAGATTTAATTGGTTTCTATTAAAATGCCTTAAGAGAATTTCACTAGATAATATGCATAACTTACATGCACCTATCTCTAATATATGGTAGATGATGTAGAGTCCCATCTACCTTATTTGAAATTTTCTTGGGTGATTAAGTTAATTTGAATCATAGAGAAACATCAATTAACCTTCAGGAAAATCCTTGTGCTTGATGTGTTTGTCATGCTAGAGTTTCTAGCATGCCTTTTTTATTTTCTAACTCCATCTTGCTTGGGCATGCTTTTCATCTAAGCATTCCAAGTCTTCCAACCTTGTGTTTAAATATTCTTGGTCATCTAAGCAACCAATCCATTAAATGCATAAGGATAGCACCAAGAATTCCATGGGGAGAACAACTTTAGTTCCAAATATAAGTTGAAATGGTGTAGCCTTATTTAGGTGCTTATATGTCATGTGGTACACCCATAGTACCATTGAAATAGAATCATCTAAATCCTTGTGACCAACATCACATATTTTTTTTAGTCACATTCCCAAGATCTTGTTGAATGCTTCATCTATGTTATTTACCTATGGGTGATATAGGGTGGTGTTGTGATACACCACCATGTATTCAGCTAAAAGGATATGCACCATCTCATTAATGAAATGAGAACCCATGTCACTAGTCAAACTTAATGGGTACCCATATCAACTTATTATGTTCTCCTAGATGAAATGTGTGGTTTTTTGGGCTATACAGTCTTTTGTTAGTGTGGCCTCAGCCTACTTAGTGAAATAGTCAGTGGTTGCCAAAATATACCTTACACCTATGCATTATGTTGTAGAAGTTATTGGTCCAACAAAATTAATGGCCCATTTCTTGAATGGATCCTAGGAAAGAATGGGGATGAGAGACATCTCATACTGATGGTTGAGCTTCTCAATTCACTATCATATATCGCATGCCTTAGTGCACTCCTCTATGTCTTGGAATAAGCTTAGCCATCATAAGCCTGACTGTAATCTATTGTGCACCATTACATCTCCAATATAATGGCCTTTTGTAATTCCCTCACATGCTTATTATAAGATGGATTCCCTCTCATGTTCCAAAATGCACTAATGTGAGACTTCATCTCTACTTAGTTTGTACATATCTCCCTCAATGAGCTGGAAGGGGGCAATATGAATGGCAAGTTGTTTCTTCTCCTTATTTGACATGGTCTAGGTTGTAAACCTAGATGTTGGGAGAGTGGAAATCTATACCAAGTCTTTAGGGATGTACTAGATTCTATACATTTGTGCGTTTGACATATCATCCTTAATCAATGCTACCACATCGCTAGAATTTATGTGGGATAAATGGTTTGGCCCCAAGTTTTGATTTATAAGTTTAACAATAATGAAGAACTAGAACTCCTAAAATAGAACTATCCATCTATATATGTGCCTATGTAAAATAGGATTAATCATGAGGTAGTTGAGTACCTTGTGATCATTGAAAAATATGAATAAGGTTGCCAATAGATATTGCCTAAATTTTTGTAAGGCATAAACCACTGCCAATGGCTCACACTCAGTGGTGGTGTAATTCTATTTTGCTTGTATCAATTTCTTGCTTTTAAAGGATATGGGGTAGTCCATATTTCCCTCACCTAATTGTACCAATATGGTGTCAATTATGGAGCCTAAAGCATCAACATGGATGTGAAAATGAGTGGTCTAGTCTAGGAATTTTAGAATTGGCACACTATCCAATTTCAGCTTCAATGTTTCAAAAGCCTCCTCTTGCACCCCACCCTAATAGAATGGGCCATATTTACACAAAAGATCCTTCAGAGGCACAATGATCTTTGCAAAGCTTCATATAAACTTCATGTAGTAGCCATAATGGCCAGGAAAGGCATGAACGTCCTTTTACATTGAGCGAGTCTAGAGCTGAATTATAATGGCTATCTTTGTAGGGTCAACAAGTAAACCATCCTTGTAGATGATGTGTTCAAGCAATGTTCCAAAGGGGGTTGTGAAGATACACTTCTCTAATTTTAAATATATTTCAAGCTACCTACACATTTCAAACATGAGGTGCATATTATCATAGTGGTCCTTTACAAGGTCATACATAGTCTAGTCATCAAGATAGACTTGGAGGAACCTATGGATGAAGTCTTTGAATGTAGTGATCACCACTCTAGAGAATATGGTTGGCACATTATTGAGTCTAAAGGACATCACATTATAATTAAAATAACCCCATTTAGTTACAAATTTTGTCTTAGGATTATCCTCCTCCTTGATCTACACTTGATAGTAGCGCAAAAACCATCAATGAAAGTATAGATTTTGCAACCTGCAATGCCATCTAGGACCTTGTCGATGAATAGGGTTAGGAACTATTTAGTGATGAAAGTGGCATTCAAAAGTTTGTTTTCGATTTATATCTATATGTGCCTATCCTTCTTGATGCTTATGACCAAAGGGCTTACCCATTTAGACTCTTATATAGGGTAGATGATGTCGATAGCCAACATTCCATCTCAATCTCCATTTTCACCTTGGCACAGAGATTGGGATTCATCCTATATAGGCACTTTTTTATAGGCCTCATGCCATCCACCAGCTTGATGCTCATTTTACCAAGGGAAGTGTTGACCAATTTTTGCTCACAGGTCAAAATTGTTCACCTTCTTATTCACAGGTAGATGTTTCAAGGTCCACAAGTTTATGCCAGTGTTTCTCTTTTTGTTTCAGCTTCAGTTCGGCATCTTGTTTCAACAAGCATTGAACCATGAACTATTGAACCAAGTCTTGGTTCAAATGGCTTTGGTTCAATGGAAAAGGTTCAATGTCAATGGTTCAATAGAGTCCATCGACCTTCATGACTAATCGGTGCACTTAGGTGAACCGTTGAACCAAACTTTGGTTCAATGCGTTCGGTTCAAAGGAAAGTTCATTGAAAAGGTTCATCGGTCTTGGTTCGACATGGAAGTTCAAGAAACTTAGTTTAAGATTGAAGAGTTCAATGGAAGGGTTCAAAGGTTCAACAGAGCACTCGGTTGAACCATTGAACCGTTGAACCAAATTTGGGTTCAACGGCTTGGTTCAACAGGCCGATTCAATGCATGGTTCAAGGGTATGCCCTTGAACCGAAGGGTAGTCATAGTCAAATGACCTTTTTAGAGGGATGACACTTGGAGGACTTTTCAAAGTTTTGGGCATGGTTTAATTCAATTCAAAGGTTCATCAGCTGTTGTTCACTCCCCATCAACACGTAGTGTTTGAACTTTGAACTGTTGAACCAAATTTTGGTTCAACGGGTTTGGTTCAAGGGTCTACCCTTGGCCAAAGGGTAGTCTGTAGGTTAAAGGCCCTTTCAGAGGGCAAGCACTTCATGTTTCAAAGGAAAACTGGGAATTTAGGCTACTTCACACTCCAAAGCAAATTGAACCAGGGAAATTATTCACGAATAATTTACCCGTAGGAGCCCGGGATGACCTAACGAAGATAGAAAAGCCGCAGGTGCCTGAGGAGATGCCACGTGGACCTGATGACGGCCGCGAGGCCATCAAATTTAAAAGAATAGAATAGCCATTGATATTCAAAGTATGATGGCTATAGAAACGTCAAATTTAGTGAAAGGGAATAACCATTTGTTTCAAATGGGAAGCGCTAGCCAAGAAAGAGCTCAAAATGTAGCAACCTGCCAATAAGTTCACCTAAAGGAGCCAAACGGCTAGAAAGACAAATTCCAAGTGACAAGCAGAGTGACACGGCAGAGAGTAGTCAAGTAGTCCTGGCCTGATGGCGTGAATGACAAATAAGCAAAGCAATAGGCAAGTGATGAGTGAGCAGTTAAGTCCGACTGGCACAAATTAGAGAAGCATCTTTGGTAGGTGAAATAGTGCTAGCAAATTGATCATTTGGAATGATAGCGGCCAGTAGTGTAACCACTTTCTCTGTTTCACATTAAATTGGAAGGCAAACCGTGTAAGTCATCCAAGCAAGAAATGTAAGCCTCAAACAGGCAAAATGAACAGTCCATTTAATTCCTTGAGCGACTTATTCTCTTCATGAAAGGACATGTATGCCACTTGTAAAAGAAGGAGTGCCAAATGGGCCTCTTTGCTTCTCATATATATTGTGGACTTGTTCATTTTGGGAGGATCTTTTCACAAATTTTACAAGGCACAACCCTGCTAAAATTTCTGCCTGAATCAAATAAACACAGTTTTTTACCTTTTCCTAAATAGATATCCTGTGTATGTCCTAAGTGTTGATCTGTGTTTAGTCATTGTCTTTGATGCTCTCACAGGTTTAACATCAACACACCAGCTATTTACAAGGTGCCATCTACAACTGATAGGAGAAGAGTTCCATTTTAGAGTGCATAATAGAGGGGATTATCTACAGAGTGCTTCTTATAACACCTTTTGATGAACCTCCTTTTTGTATCTTTCATTTTTTACCTCCTTGTCAAGTTTGCGGATTGTTTCTTCTGTCAAGGATGAAGCATATAAGTGTGTTTTATCTGATTTTGAGAGTGGCTGAAAGGGTCACCTTATTTTGGTGTATCACCTCCTTAGAGTAGGTAGTTTGTTTTCTATGCATTTCTTCTCCCTTTTCATCCCCCCTTTTATTATATCTATATATATCTATATTTTGCACTGCCTAAAACAAACATGATGCATCAAAGGGAGCTAGCCCTTACCTAGAGACTCTCCTCTCTTGCTTTGTCATCCCACAGGTGAGAGAGGAGTTTCCATGTTGTGAGGAGAGGGTAGGAACTTGTTTTCCTACCACTGGGTGCAATCTCTAGCGTCAACAATTCTGGCACACCTGATGGGACGTTCAGTTTGATAATTTAGTAAAGTTTAGGATTGATGCTAGTCTTGATACAGCCAATTCAAAATTTCTAGCATTTGGTGGCTCCACTGGTAAGAGCTTTGGTTTCTATTTTAGTACCAGTTGCTTAAACTTTCTATGCCTAAGGTCACCACAAGGTCTGCTTCAAGAGGGGTCCCTTTTGATTTCATTGAGTTACCTTTTAACTCTACTAAAAGATTACAATTTGAGAGAACCCGTCCTTATCCAGCAATCAATCCTCCTAGGCCTGTTGTAAGAAACATAGCTGCAGCATAGCCACAGTTACGAGCTATCCCAGCCATGGCATTGCCTTTTGCAAATTTTCGTGGTGAGAGCCCCTTAAATCTCCCATGCTATGATCCAATTCTAGGAATAGCTCTAAATAATGTGCCTTCTTTTGATGGAGTGGGACCTATTACAGCCATTGAGCATATTAAGAATATTGCCAACCTTTGCAATATTCATAATATAACAGAAGAAAGTATTGCCATCAGACTGTTGGCACTGTCTCTTAAAGGCAAGGCCCTTAATTGGTATGGGACCTTGCTTGTGAATTCCATACATTCTTGGAATGAATTGGGCACTTAGTTAACTAATCATTTTGGGGAAAAGGGTGATGGCCTCTCTCTTGCTGAGCAGCTGACAACCATAAAGAGAGCCCCGCACAAGCATATGCAGGACTTCAACACATGCTTTCAAAAGACTTGGGATATAATTCCCATCCTGGTAAGACTGACCCCCAGCTATGCTTTCTTGTACTATTTAAAGGTGTTAAACAGTGATATTGCTATGATGATCCAATCTATGGGAGGACATATACTGCCAGCTGCTTATGACATTGCCATAGCAGCCAAAAATTGCTTGGTTTAAGCTGGAAAAATCACCCCTAGGCCTCACATGCCACTTTTCCTAGAATCACTACCCCCGATCTAGGCTGTTGCTCCCACAATTGCTCCCTTGCCTATCATTGAGAAACCAGCTGCTGCTCTGTCAAATGAATTAAGTGAATTTAAAAGCCTGTTGCAAAACATGTCAAATGAACTTATTGCCCTTAAAAGGCAGCAAGCTCAAAGCAAGATGCCGAACCAAGGATATCAACAATATGGCTAGGCCCCTAAAGCCCCCTTTCAAAATTATAACCAAAATTAGGGGTAGCTCACTACAACCAAACCATTTCAAAACTACAACACTGGTCTGTCTTCATCATCTAAGGCCATGGTGCCTGTTTAGAATAATTTAGTACAAGAGCAATCAAGCAGTTCGACCATGGGATATGGTCAAGAATAGGCCATCTATACAAATGAGGTGATGAACTATTTTTAGAATGTGAACAACCAAATAGCCACTCAATCTCAAGCCTTTGAGCTGTCAATGTAGCCCAGCGTGAGTAACAATCAAGCTCAGCCTGATTCTACCCTGATGAATCATTTGGAGGAAGATTTTTATTCAGTAAATTATGTGGGCGCTGCAGACAATCATGCTGATTGTGTTGCAGCCAACATGAGGTTTAAGAGAAGGGCAATGGGAGAAGCCCAAGCTACCACACAGGCATCAGTAGCACCTCCTCCATCACACTGCAATGCAAAGGCCCCAAATTTTAGGCAGCCATCTATACCTTCAGCCCCTCAGCCTGCAATTCAGCTTGGAATCAACCCCAAAGAAAGTTTAAGGTGTGGTAGTCCTCAAATCAATATAGTGGATCAGATGAAGAAGCTAAATATGAATATCTCTTTATGGGATGTGTTGTCTCTTCCAAGCCAGAAGGATGTGTTAAAAAGGGAATTAAATGACCTAGATTGTCAAGCTGTCCCAGCCAGCACTGATAATGTCTTGATGACAAATGGACAGCTTTCCACTTCAAAATAGGTGAAAAAGGGAGAGAAGACTCCTCCTTTCTACATATCCTTAGTCATTGGGAACTTCTTGGTGCACAACTGCATAATTGACAGCGGGGCCAGCACCTCAGTGATGCCCAAGTGCATTGTTGATAAGATGGGATTGAAGTATCAAGAAATGAACAAAGGAGTCCTACAATTAGATGGGACACCTAAAAAAATAGTTGGGATTGTGAAGGGTTTAGGCTTGACATTGCATGCTTGCCCAACCTTCTCAATTCCCCATGATATAGTGGTCGCGGATGTTCCTCTGTATTTCACAATTTGCTTGTCCAGGGACTTCACGTCAAAGATAGGTGGCTATCTAGCGGCGAATTGATCATACCTAGTTTTCAAAACCAAGTATGGGACCAAAGTGAAAATTAAGTCTGAGCCACTCTACAAGGACCATCTAGAACCATATTCACCCAAGGCTGTAAATGTCAGTTACACCATCATCGACCCAGAAGAATCTCAGACGGACCAATCTCCATCCTCTACTCTTGAAGGAGTCGCAGACTCGCTCTTGGATGAGTGGGGAAATGATAAATTTGGACATGATCCATACAAATTCATTGAAGAGGTATACCTTGGAGTCTATTGCATGCATGAGGAAGGTGCCTTCATGCCAAATTTAATGAAGGAAAGCGAAGAAGACCTTGGCCTATGGCAGCTATATTTTGACGGTTCCAAAAGTAAAATAGGCACTGGTGGTGGGGTGATTTTGGTTTCCCCTTTGAAGGAAAGGTACTTTTTAGCTTTCCATTTCCAATTCTCTTACATGAGTAATGTTGCATAATATGAGTCTTTGATCCATGGCCTTGAATGGGTAAGAAAAAGAGGGATTAGGGAGTTATAAGTCCTGGGAGATAGCGAACTAATCATAAATCAAGTAAGAGGCCCGAATCTAACCAAGAACTCCTTGCTAAAGTCTTACAAACATAGAGTTTGGGGCTTTGTGGAGGATTTTCTTGCTTTTAACATTGCCTCTATCCCCAGGGAGCAAAACAAACAGGCTGATAGGCTGGCAGCAATCGGTGCCCAGTTTGACGTTTCAAAAGAAATAAGTTGAGATTGTGGTTCGCGCCACTTGAAAGTGGTGGTTCAGCCTTCAATCCCAAACAATGTTGCAAATTGGTAGGTCTTCAAAAGTGACTAGCAGATAGCCTTCTTCCTATAAGAAGAAGCTGAGTTCGCAACACACAACCAGTCAAAACTGTAGCAGCAATATGGTAATCAGATTATTCAGTTGAAGAACAATAAACTCCCCAAAGGTTTGGTCACACTTGAAAGCATTTTCAACAGAGATGACTAGTTAAGAAATGACAAAGCATGCATTACTACCAAAGAAGAAAATTATGAAAGGGTCAAAATATTTAAGGGCAAGTTGCTGATGCTTATCAAGGTCTACACATTTCAGGAGAGGCGAGCTTTCATTCTGCTGTGTCAAGAATTTGTTGATGTGTTTGCATGGAATTACAGTGACTTGAATGGCTTCGACCCAAGGCTTGCCTAGCACACCATTGAATTGGAAGAAGGTGCCAAGCTAGTAACACAAAAGCAAAGGCCTGTCAATCCTATAATTGAGCCCCTCATGTAAAAGGAATTGGCCAAATTGATTGAGTCTGGAATTATATTTCCAATCAAACATTCCTCATGGCTGGCCAACCTTGTTCCTGTCAGAAAGAAAAATGTGGAAATCAGGCTATGTGTCAACTTCAGAGACCTTAATAAAGTCTCTTTAAAAGATCATTACCCACTTTCAAGCATGGAGTGAATCCTCCAGAGGGTAACTAGTAGTGAGCGTTTCTCCCTCTTGGATGGTTATTCAGGGTATAATCAGATTCTAGTGCAAGGTTGTGACCAGCACAAAATAGCCTTCACCTCAAAATGGGGAATGTTTGCCTACAAGAAGATACCATTTGGGCTATCCAATGCTAGTGCTACCTTTCAACGAGCCATGGACATGGCTTTTAGTGGCTTGATAAATAATAACGTGCTAGTATACCTCGACGATGTAACAGTATTCTCTAAGAGAGCGGGCCAGCACATGGGACACCTCAGGTAAATTTTTGAAAGGTGCAGGGAATTTGGCATCTCTCTTAATCCAAAGAAGTGTGTGTTTTTTGTTCATGAAGGGAAACTCCTTAGCCACATTGCATCCAAAGAGGGTTTGTCTATTGACCCTGAGAGAGTTCGCTCTATACTGGAGATGTCCCTGCTAAAACACAAGAAAAGTTTGTAGAGTTTCTTTGGCAGGATTAATTTCATTCGAAGATTCATTCTAAATTTTTTAGAGATAGTCAAGCCACATACCCCTATGCTGAAGAAAGGTGAAGATTTCAAATGGATAGCTGAGAGGAAACACAGCTTTGAGGCCATTAAGCAGGCCATAACTCGGGCTCCCACTTTGGTCAGTCTAGACTTCAGCAAAGACTTCAACCTCTATACCTTCAGCAATGAGGAAGTGATATCTGCCATGCTTACACAAGCTAACAGTGACGACCTCGAATAGCCACTTGCTTTCTTCAGCCAAGGGTTAGAGGACTTTGAAGTTAGATACACGTATGTAGAAAAGCAAGTCCTGGCAGTGGTGCGGAGCCTACAAAAATTTAGGCATATGTTGTCTAATAGTAGGATCCACCTTATGATTCCACATCTAGGTGTCAAGGATTTCTTGACCCATCGAGATTTAAATGAAAAGAGGGCAGGGTAGATTACCAAAGTGATGGAATACAACATAGACATCAAGATCACCAAGCTGGTGAGAGAAAGAGGCCTATGCAAACAATTGGCTACAGACTTAAAGCAAGAAAGGAGAGACAGCTTGTTATCCATGATGCAGCCATAACAAAAGAACTAGCTATCATAAAGGATTGGATGTTGAACATGAAGCGTTTCCTTCTCACGGGTGAATGTCCACAGGGTCTTGATAAGACTAGAAGAAGGTATTTTAAACTCTAGTCTCTTCCTTATGTTTTAGTTGGTGAAGTATTATTTAGGAGGGATTTCTCTAGGGTCCTCCTAAGGTG
This sequence comes from Torreya grandis, assembly GCA_037957365.1. Lineage (NCBI taxonomy): Eukaryota > Viridiplantae > Streptophyta > Pinopsida > Cupressales > Taxaceae > Torreya > Torreya grandis. Next base: position 678,320 of record JARHVA010001587.1, read on the forward strand.
CATTGACCCAAACCAGGCTAATAAGGTATTGGTTGAGTTCCATGACGGGCCAGCAGGCGGTTACTTCACCCCTAGAGCTACAGTAGCAAAGATAATGAGAGCTAGCTATTTTTGGCCTACTCTTTTCAAGGACACCCATGCTTGGGTAAGAAAGTGCCAGAAGTGTGCACTTTTTGGTAGAAAATAGTGATTGGCTACCATGCCTCTACAGCCCATTCAAGTTGAGCAACCATTCATACAGTGGGGCCTGGACTTCATAGGGATGATCAATCCTCCCTCCAGTGTTGGGCACAAATGGGTCCTGACTGCTATGGATTATTTCACCAATTGGGTGGAGGCCATCGCTCTGAAAGAGGCAAATGAAAGCACAGTCTTAGAGTTCTATGAGGACTTGGTAACAAGATTTGGGGTCCCAGCCACCTTAATATTAGATAATGCTTTGGCTTTTTTGGGGACCAGAACAAGTGAATGGGTGCTAAAGTATGGGATACACCTCAGCACTTCATCAAATTATTATCCATAGGGGAATGGACTGGCTGAGTCCACCAACAAAAATCTGATCAAAATCATAAAGAGAACCATGGAAGAAAATTAGAGAACTTGGCATGCCAAGCTGAAGATAGCTCTATGGGTTGACCAGATTACTCCAAAAAGAGCAATCAAAAATTCTCCATATATGCTCGTGTATGGAAGGGAAGCTAGGCTTCCCATCTCGCTTGAATTGCCAGCGTTGGATCTCTCCCACCAACTACAATTTGAAGAAGGAAATGGCCTGGAGGTCAGGTTGTGTGAGCTGATGGAACTCCAAGAGGTAAGGGATCGGGCTATGGCCTCCATGATCAATCACCAATAGCGAGTAAAGAGGTACTTCAACAAGAAATCTTTGCTAAAAGATTTCACTAAAGGAGACATCATCTTAAAGTGGGATGAAGATCAAGCTAAGCCCAAAAAACATGCAAAATTTGATGCCCTATGGAGCAGTCCTTACATGATCACACAATGCAAGTAGCATAATGTGTTCCAACTTTCTAGGTTAGACGGCGAAGAACTATGTATCCCAGTTAATGGGATACATTTGAAACACTACCACTAATTTTTTGGGTTTGCTTGTACATATTCTCCTTTTGTTTTTTGTTCCTATTTCCCCTAAGTGTTGTTGCATAGGTTGTAGTTTTCTTAGCCTTACGTGTGTTTTATTTTCCTCGGAGGTGGGTCTGTGCATTTTGGTTCTAAGTTATAATAGAGCTGTTGTTAGTTCTCAAAATTACTACTGACTCCATGCCCAATGGATTTTCAAGGTAGCTAGATTCTAAACATGGCAGGCATGTTTCCCCTGTGAGTCACCAATTTGTTGACCAATTTGTGCTCACAGGTCAAAATTGTTCACCTTCTTATTCACAGGTAGATGTTCTGGGGTGCACAAGTTTATGCCAATGTTTCTCTTTTTGTTTCAGCTTCAGTTCAACATCTTGTTTCAACAAGCATTGAACCATGAACAGTTGAACCAAGTCTTGGTTCATATGGCTTTGGTTCAATGGAAAAGGTTCAACGTCAATGGTTCAATAGAGTCCATTGGCCTTCATGACTAATCGGCACACTTAGGTGAACCGTTGAACCAAACTTTGGTTCAACGGGTTCGGTTCAAAGGAAAGTTCATTGAAAAGTTTCGTCAGTCTTGGTTCAACATGGAAGTTCAAGTGGCTTAGTTCAAGATTGAAGAGTTCAATAGAAGGGTTCAAAGGTTCATCAGAGTGCTCGGTTGAACCATTGAACTGTTGAACCAAATTTGGGTTCAACGGCTTGGTTCAACAAGCTGGTTCAATGCATGGTTCAAAGGTATACCCTTGAACTGAAGGGCAGTCATAGTCAAATGACCTTTTTAGATATGCCCTTTAACTCACCTTATCCCCTTAGTTATTTTAATTCAAATATGATTCAAAACTTCTTCATTTGGGGTGTTGTCATCCACGTAGTACATGAATTTTTTCTTCTTATTAGAGCCTTCCAATTAGCTCCTTCCATATTTTGTCATCCTCCTCATTGGAGTCATTATTGAGTGTCTTTTCTTCAAAAAATGTTAGGATCACCAGTCCTTTCTCCCTAAATGTGTCTCTAAAGCACTCTTCTATGATGGTAGTGTCCTTAAACATTTCCCTGTGAATGATTTGCAATATCTCCAATAGATCTAAGATTTGTGAAGAGAAGGAAAAGGTGTACATGAACCTCTTATTGAGTACCTCCCAATCTCCTATCTCTTCATGCATTTCATTTACCATGTACCATTCTCACACGCATATTTTAAGGTCCTATAAAAAGCATGCACCCATAAGTTTTTGGGTACATTCTCACCACAAACAATTCAGGTTTCTTCACAAAACCACACATGCATGATTAGGTCAGAATCACCTGAGCAAGTAGGTATGTCTAAATCCTCATTACTTTTTCCAAACCTAGTGCATATTTCTACCTTCACATCTTGCCATGTTGGCAAACTAGACATTTATACTACCCACCAATGAGTAGTAGTGCTCTTTAAGGTATGCACTAGTGTACCCATTCTATCTATTTCCTTGAGAATGCACGCTTCAATATCATGGACATAGTTATCTACAAGTTAGTTCCCTCCATATTTTGGGAGTGCTTCAAGCTTCCCTTTACTTAGCTAGAAAACCATTTTCTCTATCCTTTTGGCAAGGGGAACCCATTTCTTCTGAGTGCATTCTACCTTGATCAGTCTCATTCTAGTTGACCTTGGCTTAGTTGCCCATACTAGGTGGCCCTTTCAGCCAGTAACTTCATAAGAATCTTCAACCTATTAGTTGTAGACTACATCAGTTTTATCAGAAGTTGATTGTCCATCTTCTCATTTGGGCATTCCTTTCTTACTTGGGTTAAGTTTATTGGTGCCCCATTCCATGATGTTATAAATGTGGTTGATCTCATCTCTGAGATCAAGACTTTCCACATATGGAAGCCCTTGATCACTTGATAGGGGGATCACCACCCTCTCTCTATCATTCATGAAATTCATGTAGTGATTCTTGAAGCACATGTTTGCATTGTTGGCATAGAACCATGGTCTCCCTAAGAGCCCTGGATAGTTATCATGCTCTACCAACTCAATTACCTTGAATTCAGCTTAGAATTCAATGCCCATAACATCTAAAATAGCATCCTTTATGATCCCAATAGGTGGCACTCAAGTTTTGTTGGCCATAAATAGCATATGAGGGGAGGGCTTTAAGGGTGGCCATCCCATCTTTTCCTAGGCAATTTTGGTCAAAATGTTAACCTCGACACTCATATCCATAAGAACCTCACAAACAAACCATCCATCAATTAGTAGTTCTTGGTCATACTTTGTGTTTTGAGTATGCCTTACATCACACGCCCACTCCATATGTAGTGTAACAATTTCAATCATCTAAGGCATGGCCTCCTCCTCTAGTCTCTTCCTTGTGTGCTCTAAGAGTAAGTTTTTTAACAGGGGTAGCATCCATTTAGATTGTAGGAGGTATAAGATCTCAGTCAACTCCTATAATTCATCTTCTTAGCTATCATGCTTCTTACATGAGGTGTTTTTCTATGCTTCTATATCTCTAGATAATTGGATCTCTCCCTACAAATTTTTTATTATGCTCATATCTATTGCAAGACATCCTTCTAACATGTTGATTTAGGGTCGGGTGCAGCTTTTGACTCAAGTCAAGTTATGTGCTCAGTGTGGTTTGACTCACCATATTCCAAGTGTATTTATTTTATTGGCATAGTAGGTGGCTATGTGGTGAACCCACTTTGAGTTGTGGCATGTACCTTAGGTGGCTCTTTGTGACTCTACTATAGCTTGGGAACCCATTTCTCTTCCCTTTGTTCATGCCTAACCATGGCAGCACCCTTATCTATGCCAAGCCAACCTTAAGTCAGATTTTTGTACAAGTCTAGGCAATCCTCAATAATATGTTATCCTTGAAAATACCTACACATTGGGTGTGTGGGGAATTCACATTGGTAATGCTTAGTCAACCCATAATTGTAACATGATTGCAATGGGAATATTCCTTCACCATGTCTTCCACCTCACCCACACATCCCTCATTAATTCCTATAGACAATATTTTAATAGCTATAACTTTCATTTCCTTGGCCTACCTTCCCTCTAGCTATAGTCATTTCTTGTCATGCACCTCTCTCCATATTTTGACACATCTCATCAATGACTTGATAATCTGTTATTGAATGAGTATAGGCATCACACATCTTACAATAGATAATAGTGTTCACTTGATTAGCATGCTATAATAGGGGATAGTTTTGAGAGTCATGCAACCCATGACAAACTTCATAGCTAAAAATTAAGGTGCAAACATTTCTTTATGGATAATTATTCTTGTTATGCCCATCCATCTCATAGTCAGTATACCACAATCCACTGTGAGTGTCATGCACCAAACTAATAGTCAAATTTTGTAGATGGGAGGCCATTAACATAATCTATGCTTCCATAAATGGGTTAATATTGATGTTGGCATTGCCTACTACCTCATTCTGGAGCATGGCTTCAAGCACTTTGTAAGGGTTCATGAAGGTCTTCATAGAAAGTGCTCTCCTGAAAGGTATTAGTAGGCCCCAACCAACCATTGTGCATGTTAGTAGGGATGGATATCATATGGAATCTTAAAAAGGAAAGTCTTAAACTACACATCATATAGGTGTACTCTCTCAGATATCCTTTGATTGATTTCCTTGAGCACTATGATGCTCTGTTTCTCAACTCAATAGTATCAAATTCTTTTAAGAAAGCCTCCTTTGGCATATCATAATCAATTATGGCCTAGTTTGGATCAAATTTTTGATACCAAGTATGGGTGTGATCCAACAAAGTGGTCATGAACTAAGTTGCCTTACACTCTGATTGGGTGATACCCCAAGTGCACCATTGAATTTCACACTTAAGCACATGCTCTATTAAACTATCTATACCATGATACTCAAGCAAGTGCATTACCATTTTTTAATAAATCTATTGAGGGGATGGTGCTGGAGTCTGAGGCATTTTCCCCCTGACATCTATGTTAAAGGTAGTTATCCAATACCTATAGCAATAGAGTTAAACACTAACCCTATTAGTGTAGTTTGAATCATCGAGCTTAATGGCATAGTAATGCTCACTTTTGGAAGTGGGCCACTTCCTATAGGCTATTTCCTAATCATCATAGTTGACATCCTTTGCACAAAAATTCTTGCACTTCTATTTTGGATTCTTAGGTTGGTGCTCACTAGTTTCATTGTATTTTTATTCAATCCATCATAAGGAATCACTTGTTTGATCACAAAGTCTTGGTTCAAAATTTAAAGTCTATCAAAGTCAATGTCGATAATAGGTTCAATTATCATTCTTCTATCTTTTATTGGAGAATATAGTGCATGAGCCTATGCTTTAGGTTCAAAGGGGGTAGGTGCTTTTGATGCATTCTCATTTGTCATATATTATAGGAACCCAAGGCATTCTATACCAAAATACTAAGATCAATATCTTTCTTCCTCATCTCTTTCATCATGCTATTGTAGTTCAAGGGATCATTCATTATACCCTTCCTACTTTCTATGGGTTCTCTCAGCACTGTTGGGTTATAGATCCTCTATCAACCTGCACCTTCACTTGTTATAGTTCTACCTTCAGAGGTCTTGGGTGTTAGGTTGCTAATCCTTTTCCATCATTCCTCACCTACACTTCCCTTGATCTAGCTCAAAAGTTTTGATTAACAAATATTTCAAGAACACAAAAATAACATAGTAACAATGAATTCTCTAAGAAGAGATGTTTTATTACTCAAGATCATAATACAACTATATGTCTATCTCTAGGAAGAGATGTCTAATTTCCATTTTGGGTTAAATATTAGTTTATACACATTTTGAAAGTATGAGGAGGATGTGGAATGTCACCAATCTCTAGGTAGATTAAGTGGTTTAACCTCCATGATTTAAAACAATACAAAATTTAAGGAATTACTATTTTTAGAAACTTATTATTTTTAGACTGCACTACTAAAATTGAAATTTGGGTCACTCACATTAGTTTTTTAAGGGTCAAAAACCATTGATAAAATATCAATGCCATCTCACCACATCTTCCTCATTCTTATCTTTCCAATGGTTCAAACGAGGAGTCAATTGGAGCTACAATGCAAAAGTTATGGCTCCCAAAATTTTCATCATCAATTGGGGTAGAATCGTCACCCGAATTGTCACCTGAATTATTGCTCGGATCATCCCCTTCTCACCTTCTACACTTTCTCATACATGCAATGATTTTATCCTTCCATTCTTACATTTTTAATACCATAATCCACCAATAATTTCTTTAAGTTGATGTTGAGCCCTTTTAACAATGCACCCCTTGGTTCAAAAAAGAACTCATACTCTACTTATTTAGGGAAAAATAAGGTTGACACTATGAATTCTAACATGTCATTGTTCAATGTGTCACTCCACCACTTGTCTATACAGTACATCCAAACATCATCTAAGATTTAAGGCCTCTCTAGTCACTCCTTTTTCCATTCAAAGCACTAGTCATAGCTTCATCTTCTAGAGGTGGTATAGGCAACTAACCAATGGTAAACATGTTTAGGTAGTTCACAAAATAACACCTCATACAAAGAATCATATAAGTTAGCTTCCACCCATTCTCTTAGATTATATCCTTGCTTTTACATGAAACTATCTTCTACTTGCTCTAGTTAGTGCTCGATGTTTTTGAGTGAAATTTGGAGCATCTTTCTATTGCACCATTACAATAACAAAATTTAACATGTGTCTTAACAATAGAACTAAAATGTTGTAGAAAATTTTCCTTATTTAGGTCATGTGCTTAGTCACATACTTAGAAATCAATTCAAGTCAGTTATATACTTGATATAGCTAGGTACAAGTATAGTAGAAGCCTATGGTGCACAACATTTAAATACACTATTGCACAGGCATCAATTTCACACAAGGAGTAGGCCTTGTGCACTCACCCAAAGCGTATCAATGAAGGGATTGGGGCTCATGTTGGGCTAGTTGAAACATGACACAACCTTAGTCTCAATGGGGCTTAGCCATTAGCAAAATGGGCTTAGGTGGTCTATCGGTGTGTGTCATTTTAGATAATATTAAGAGGCACAAAAATATTCAAGGGCACAAGTTCATGTCTAACTAGATATAGCTCTTAATCGCTCAATCCATAGGGATAACAAGTTAAGTGTCATTCAGGCACTTAGTCGAGTCAAGGGAATGGCTCATGTTCAGGTATTCACACTTCAAGTTAGTGCTTTATGCATGGTTACAAGGGCCTAGATGCATGTTGGTTTCAACACAGTCCATTTTATAGGTATGTTGAATTTTTTATATGGTACAGTGATGCCATTAGAAACTTGGAATAGACCTTTATATCATAATACATTTAAATAATGAAAACTATATCATTATTCATATAGAACTTAAGTCATAATGATACAATAGTGCTAAACTATATGAAAAATATTCAACAAACAAGAAAATATGCAACACCGTTTCTATTAACTCAAAGTTCATCAATGTAGAGTACAATTTGTATAAAATAGAGTACATGCTCATCTAAGTTCTACTACAAGCCTAGTGGCTCACAAGTGAGCCTGGGCAATACATGGTGATTTTACAAAGTATTTGATGAGCTCAGAATATGGCTCATTATTGACATGTTATTTCCCTCAATTCATCTCTCTAAGGATATTATCTTATGCAAATCATAGATTGTTAGATAGTTATTACATGGAAAGTAGATATTTGTCTTATTTATATTAAACCAAAGACTAAACCTTTACTTTATCATTAATGTCTAATACATATCATGTTTTAGTGATTTTTGTTGTGAAGAATTCTCAAGAAGAAGACACGGGAAATGTATAGTGAAATTTCAATTTTGATCTCCATCCAACAGAACTATGAACTCACACAGAATGAATCTACGGACTCTGCAGGTCCATTTTTTCATTATTTTGAGACACGTGTGTTCATATGAGTACATGGGAAGACCAAAACGAAATAGTAATAAATAATCATGAATATCATCAATTCAAAGGATAGCATAGGCTTTTTTCTATGGACTCCGTAGGCTTGTTTCTATGGACTCCACATGCTTGTCTCTACAGACTCTACAGGCTTATTTCTATGGACTCTATAGGCTCATTCTTATCAACTCTATAGAGTCAATTCTATGGATTATGTAAAGACAAAGCTACAAATGGGGAAGCTAGTGGCCAAATAAGATGAGAGAGAATCATTCCAGCTGAAGTCAAATGAGGAAAATACTTGCCTGCTATTTTGTAAGATTTGATTTTGATAAAGTTATATATATTTAGATCTTAGGACTATTATAGGATAGTATATCTATTTCATCAGAATAATTAGATCTTTTAGAAATCTAATCTCCTATCTTTGGATGAGTGGATCAACCAAGGAATCTTATCTCTTTGTATCCTATTTTGAGTTGATTGTATTAGCATAAAATGTAAGACTTTTTTTATTAAAAAATAAAAGATGAAATATACGTACAAGTATATTATAGGTTTTAGACAGATTGTAATCATTTCAGTTTTATGAATTATCACTTTATTTTTTAGCATTGATTAATCTTTTTTCTTGAGTCTGAGAGGAACAAGAGCCTACTCTCCTTGGAACCAGGAATTGTGTACGATACTTATGTTATGTTATATTAACTCTTTGTTATAACTAATCAAAATCTTGCTAATGTTTGCATTCATTCATAAAACATCAAAAAAATTTCACAATTCAAAAGACATTTCCTAATTCCAAAGTCATTTAATTTCTAAGCAAAGTGTGTTTTCTTTTATAGCAAATGTGTGAAGCAAATTTCCTTTTTAAGTTAAACATCTCCATTTCCATGCAAGCATAAATAGGAGTGTGATTTTACTGTCAAGAAAAAGAGTGGATTCATTTTATTAAATAGTTACATCTTTTCCTTTTCAAAAAAAGAGTGAATCAATTAGTTTAAGACACATTTCTTTCATTAGTCAAAGTTAGAATAGGACCATCAAACACCCTCACAAGCAGACTTCTAGATCTACCATCCTACACCTTACTGTAGACAGCTTTGGACACCAGCCCTGGTTGATAAAACATCAATTGAACATTGATTAAATGAGGAGTTGAATGACACTCATCATTTTTGGAACCATTTTCGGAGAACACTGTGTTAGTAAGGTAATAATTATTGGTCTAGAGTGAAAAATAGAAAAAATTGTAAAAACCATAAAATCCCAAAAATAAAAATTAAATCAATAAATTAATGTACCATCCTAGAGACTCTAAAGGATGATTCATCCCAAAATTCCCACCAAGAACACAAGTTGAAACTCCTTCAACATCTCTGAGTAGTGAACCAGAAGTTACGAGTGAAACCTATCTATAAGAATATTTAGAAACTTGGTTAGAAAATAGGCCATTGCCACAAGCAAGCCCCATAGGACAAATGCCTCAGGATCAATCTCTTGCAGGAAGACATTATTTATAAATTGCCAAGGACTTAGAAGAAGCATTTCAAAAATCCATAGTTGAAGAAAATTTTGAGAACTTTGAACAACCCATAACTGATACCATAAGTATTCAATGGGAAGATAATCCCAACTTTGAAACATCATCAAAAGAAGAAAATATGGCTTTTCAAGAAAATCCATAAAATCAACAACTTGCACAACCAAGAAGGACTTTTTCCTTTCCTATTATTTCATATTTTAATGATCAAACCCCCATGAAAAATATTTCATCAGCTAATTTGCCAAATTTTTGGGGAAGATCTATAGAATATCCTGATCAATTCCTGTTTGAGTTTAAGGTGCTATGTCAAACTTATGATTACACAATAGATAGCTAGAAATTAAAACTATTTCCCTCTACTCTTAAAGATTCAGCTATGACATGGTTCATGGGTTTACTTAGTGATTATATTAGAACATGAGATGACATAGAGACAAAAAATTTAAACAAATATCAAGATTATTGTCAAGTGCGAGAAAGAAAAGAGGATTTTTTCAAAATCAAATAGAATGAGGATGAATATTTAGAGGATTATTTGGATAGATTCATGTTCACTCATAAAAGAAGCAATTATCCACTCACTGAAGAAGTTTAAAAATTGATTTTCTTAAAAGGGTTGGATGAAGATACTAGAGATGCCTTAAATATGATGGGAGGTGGAGATATAAATAAGTTAGATTTCAATTAGATTTTTTAGCTTTGTACCAACTACTCTCGAATAAAAACCGTAATTAGGAGAGGAAGGTTTGAGAAATCTAATGAAGTGGGTAAGCTTATAGAAGAATTTGCCAATCTAAAGATAGATATTCTAGTTACACTAAAAAGTATTTTAGATGGCCTTCAAGCTAAGGCAAATGCAACAGAACCCTTAACAATCTATTGTCCTAAGTGTAGACAGAAACATGCCCTTAGAGACTGCCCCCTAGATCAAACCAATGTTTCATCACATGGGATCTATGATGCAATAGATCATGATACCAAACATTGCACCCTTCTGCCTATTTTAAAAAATCAAATGAAAACACAAGTCCAATCCATTGAAGAAGTAAATTATATCTAGAGACAAAACTTTGCCCCATAAAACCAGGCTCAATAACAGTTTAATACAAGAAACCTAGTTAATCCATGGATGGCACCATAGAATGTTTTAGTTCCTTCACCTTTTTAGAATCAACTCCAAATTCCATCAATCCAAAATCCATAGGCAAGACAAGATTGGATACCAACACCCCCATGGATGGTGCCACAACAATAATGGGTACCATAGTAACAATAGATGCCATGACAATATCAACAATGGAATCCAAAGTGGAACCTACAGTAACAATTCACCCAACCAAGAAGACCACTTTGACATCAAACTATAATGCCACCCCCAGTTATTCAGCAATAAGGACAAATCAATCAACCCTCAATGCCTACATAACCAATAACAAATCTAAAAAATAAAGAACCAGCACCTGTTTATGTTAATGAACAGGAAGAGACAATGAATGTTGGAGCTATTAATTGTTCAAACATACATTTAAGATCAAGGAAAACTAACAAAAACCTCAAGTTCTCATTTCTGAGATACCTGATGAAAAATAAAAAATAGAATCATCTCAATTAAACACTAGAGAAGCTGAAATCAAAATGAGCCCTAAAGAAAACAAAGAAATCACTACTACACCAGTAGTTTCTTTTCCTAAAAGATTAAAAGAAATTAATATTAAACTAGAATCAAACTTGGTCCATGAGTTGCAAAAGATAAATATTGAGGTACCCCTACTACAAGCTATTAGGGATATACTTGAATTGAATAAGATCATCAAAAACCTTTATATCAAGACACCTGGGAAGAAAGTAAAATATCTAGGAACCATTCATGTTGATATAAATTTTTTTGATTTATTAGCAAAAAAACTATTAGTTCCAAAATATGCAGATCCAAGAAGCTCAATGATCATAGTCACAATCAGAGATAAAGAAATTCATAATGTCTTGGTATATTTGGGAGCAGTAATTAATGTTATGATAACTGATACTCTCCATACATTATCTCTTATGAAAATGCAACCCACAAGTACCATTCTTCAAATGGTAGACCAATCTGTAACTAAATAAGAAGGGACTATAGAAAATGTTGAAGTATTAATAGAGTCTTGAAAATATCTAGTAGATTTCATGGTCTTGAAACCTAAAACAAAGAATCTAAGATATCTCATAATCCTAGGTAGACCATGGTTGGATATTGTATCAAAATTAATTGATTGCAGGTCACGAGACATGATCATTTCTAATAGGTTAAAATCCAAATACATCTCTTTGTATCCTCCTGTAAAACCATCAATAAATCACATACAAGAACTTTGGATGGACGAATTAGATAGCACATCAAACAAAATTTCCTCCTTAGCTATGATCATAGTTAAAAAACACTTAGAATAATTGAATGGAGACATATACTCAGAATTTACAGACTCTACCAATCCAAAAGCTACAGACTCTACTAGTCTGAAAGCTACAAACTCTGCCAGACTGGAATCTATGGACTCTGTCAGTCTAAAAACTATGGACTACCTCAGTTTAGGATTATTGGGTCAGATAGAATATTATAAAGCCTCCACTTCTACTTATTCTATTTTTTTCTTACCATATGATCATGGATTGATTCAGGGTAGTGTGTGGAAATTGACAGAACAACAGCAAACTCATTTCTTAGATGCATTCCATTATTCTTTAGCAAAACTGATTCCTCTCAGAGAAGAGTTTGTTGATAATGTAACCATGTTTCATAAGATACTTCCTCATCCATCTCCTATAAACTCATTGATTAGTAAATTAAATAAAATGGAATCCAACTACCCAGGCACAAAACCAATAATGGTATTACCTAGAAAGATTTTGAACATTAATAGTTGGTTAACAAATGAAGAGGAAGATCAACTCTTTGAAGTACTAGAAAGACATATCAAGGCTTTTTCTTGGGATTATATCGATATGAATGGAATTCACCCTATCATATGCACTCATCACATTTACATGAAATATATCAAATCGGTCAGACAACCACAAAGAAGAATAAACCCAGCATTAAAGGAGATAGTCAAAATAGAGATCTAAAAATTGCTAGAAGTTGGGTTTATTTACCCCATCTCAAATAGCTAGTGGGTTTCACCCCTAGTAATTATGCCCAAGAAAATAATAAAATTAAGGGTATGTGTAGATTATAGAGAACTAAACAAAGCAACACTAAGAGATTATTTTTCTTTACCTTTCATTGATCAAGTTCTTGACAACTTGACAGGAAAAAGATATTTTTCTTTCTTGGATGGGTTGAGTGGGTATAACCAAATAATGGTAGTAGCTAAAGATCAAGATAAAACTAAATTTACCTATCCTTAGGGAACTTTTTCTTATTGATTACTCCCATTTGGACTCTGTAATGCTCTAGCAACCTTCCAAAGAGTAGTTCTAGAAATATTCTCTGACCTTACAAATGATTGTATTGAAGTATATATGGATGATTTCACCATTCATGGTGGACCTTATGAAGAGGCTCTTACCAACTTGAAAAGATTATTTATTAGATGTGTAGAACATCAATTATCTTTGAGTTATGAGAAATATTTGTTGATGATGGATGAAGGAATAGTGTTGGGACACCATATTTTTTCAAAAGGCATTCAAGTAGATCCAAAGAAGGTTGAAATAATCTCCAACTTATCCATCCCACAAACACAAACTAAAATTAAGAGTTTTTTGGGATATGCTAGTTACTACAGATGCTTTATAAATAATTTTAGCCAAATAGCTACCCCTATGTTTGCCTTGCTTACAAAAGATAGTATATTCAAATGAAGTGATAGTTTCCAGTAGGCCTTTAAGACCATCAAATCTAAACTCATTATTGCTCCAGTATTAAGAGGACCAAATTGGACTCAGCCATTCCATATATACACAGATGCTTCAAATATAGCAATAGGAGTAGTCCTTGGACAAAAGGATGAAGAAGATAACATGTATGCTATATATTAAATTAGCAAAAACATGACACCTGTTGAAAGAAACTACACCATAACTGAGAGGGAATTCCTAGTTTTAATCTGTACAATTAACAAATTTAGACACTACATAATAAGCTACAAGGTATTTGTCTATACAGACCATTCAGCTATTAGATATCTTACCAACAAACTAATTGTGGGAGATGGTATTATTAGATGTTTGTTGCTCTTACAAGAATTTGATGTTACTATTATAGATAAACTAGGGAAGTCTAATGTGGTTGTTGATTTCTTGTCAATAATGAACACTACAGGGGAGGAAGAAATAATGGAAGATAATTTTATAGAAGAACAACTATTTTCTATTTCATAAAAATCTCTATGGTTTCCTAATATAGCCAATTACCTCACCATAGGGAAGTTTTCTTTGTAATTTTCACAAAAAGAAAAGAAACGTTTAATCAAAGAAAGTTCTTCTTTTAAATGGATTAACATAATACTATTCAAACTTGGACCTGACCATGTGTTTCACAAGTATGTGACAAATGTTGAAGCTTATGATATCATCGGAGCTTGTCATGATGAACCTAGAGGAGGTCATTACTTAGCTCAAAGAACTATACACAAAATCTTAGGAGCAGGATACTATTGGCCTCACCTTCATCAGCAAGTAAAAAGATATGCCAGGCACTGTGATGCTTGTTAGAGAATTGGATAGCCTACTCTTTCAATAGAGATGCCTCTGCACCCTCATCCTCAATGGTTTTAGAACCATTTGAGAAATTGGGAATTGATTTTATAGGTCTTGTGGATCCTCCTTCCAGAGGAAAAGAATATCTCCTAGTATGTACAGACTATGTGACCAAGTGGGTGGAAGTGAAAGTATTAATTCATGCAAGAGAAGAGATGGTATCTGATTTCTTATATTTTAAAATCATGCAAAGATTTGGTGATCCAAGGGAGATAGTCTTAGATCAAGGACCATAGTGCATGTCAAACATGATAAAGCACTTCATGCAAGTATATCAAACTCAACATAGAAAAACATCTCCATACCATCCATAGGCTAATGGGCAAGTTAAAGTCACCAACAGAGAACTGGAAACCATTTTAACCAAGGTTGTTAATTCTATCAAAAAGGATTGGATAGATAAGGTACTAGAAAGTTGTTTGGGCCTATAATACTACTTGAAAAAAAACAACTGGATTTTCATCTTATGAATTGGTTTATGGTAAGAAGCATTTATTCTCTATTGAATTTGAATTATAAACTTTAAAAATAGTTGTAGAAGTAAGGATTTAATTAGAATAAATATAGAAAGAAAGACTCTTACAGCTTAATCAACTTGATGAAATGAGAATGGAAGCACTACAAAGAACTAAATTAGTACAACATCAAAGAAAAGTTTGGCATAATTTACAGATCAAGTAACAAAAGTTTCAGAAAGGAGATTAGGCACTATTGCTTGATTCCAAATTTTAATAGTTTGAAGGAAGACTACAAATGAGGTGGTTGGGACCTTATTAGATTAAGGAGGTCTTTGAAAATGGTTATGTTAAGCTAATACCTATTGATGATGTAGAAGAGCTCTATTAGTCAATGGACATAGATTGAATCTTTATCAGAAACCTCTCAATAAAAAAAAATTATTCAAAAGGTAAAAGATCAAGTAGCCTTTCTAGAGGACTCTACTTCTTCCAAAGAACCTGCTCCTTGATGATCCTACATTAAAAAAATAATATGTATATATATAGTGAAAATCCTTTTAGGGACACTATTGACAATGCATGCCTAGAAAACTAGTTTGTTGGCTGGCTATGCATTGTAAAAAGGGCTTTGGCTAGAAAACTAGCAATGGCTAGCCAAAGGGCAAAAACAAAATATATAAGAAAAAAATAGAATCTCATCATGTCACTATGATTGGTATTCTCCATGCAATAAAAGTTGTTCTTTCAACACCTATTGACTAATCTATGTAAACTTATTTGTGCAAGACAAATGGTGAGCAAAGGATAAATCTAAGGTCAAAAGTAAGTGAGACATATATTCTATTTATTTATGTTTAGTTAACTAATTATCTTTGATTTAATTAAGATTTATTCTATGGAGATGACCCAAACTTGAGCCTTCCAAAATGGAATGACATGACACATACCATAATGGATAAGCATGCAAACAAGACGGCAAAGGTGTATGTCTACTTCATGATGACCTATGTAGCTTTGGTACAATCAATTGTGTCATCAATAATTATAATGATGGGACATCATAAAGGGGTTCTAAAGGAAATGATAAATAGCTATCACCGTCAAAGTGCCATATCATCATTTCATCCAATTTGTAATAATTTGACAAAATGGCTGGCAAACTCCGTAGAAATGTGAGGCATTGAACTATATAAAGTAATCATGTCAAACTACAGACTCATGAAGCTGTGGAGTTTCATATAAAACATTTTATTTATATAGATCCTCAATGATTGTTGCCTACAGATTTCAATAGAAGTTGGTCTAACCCTAATCTAAGTTAAAGAAATAGAGTTTTCTGTAAATCTAAGTAGAAATGGGATAAAAAATGAGATCAGAGTTGAAGAATGCATCAAAGCTTCACAAAGACAAAGCTTCTATGGAAGTGTTTAGAGCAAATGGCTGGCTACCTTTTATTGAAAATTTCTAGGGTTTCCATGAAATAATGGTAAGATAATTCATCACTAATCTCACCCCTAAGTTTTTAATTGTTAAAGGCATTGTTATTCCTATTTCAACTCAAATTATAAGTCAAATCATACAAGTTCCAGAAGAGGGAATGAGATTGATAATCATAATTCCATTTAATGATTTAATTATTTAGCTTAATGGTAATGAGCAAACTGGGAATTTGTGTCTAATAGATTACCAAAGAAAATCAAAAGGGATTAGTAGAAATTTACTTTCTAAACCTTGGAAATCTGTAGCTAAGTGGGTAATCAAGTATATCATTTGTGAGGGGAAAAATAATTTTTTAAGAGAAGCCTTGAAAATATTAATACACCTTAAGTATGGGAGGCAAAACCCTCATTACAAGATTAACCTCCCATCCTTATTATATGGTGCCCTTCAAATTATGACTATAACTCCTAATGTTGATTTTAGGCACCATGGCCTTATTCACCTAATTATCCAATATCACTTCCTTCAGAAAGGACAAGAGGTCTAGGAGGAATTTAAGAATAGTGTAACACAACAAATTCCAAATTTGTATACACAAGAAACCTCAAATTTACCATAGGAACATTCATCTCTACCTATTGCATCAATTGAGAAAACAGCTCCAAAGAAGAAATCATAGACTGTAGTCTCAAAAGAAATCCTTTCTTCTTCAAGAGGAATCACAAGGTCTCAAATCCCTATAGTTTCAAGGTCCCCACAAGAACCTCAAGAATCTATAGTGTAACCAATTCCCTTGTCAAGAAGAATAAAATTGAAATGAAAGGTTGCTACAAAACTTAAGAAGCCTGAGGGTTTGATGGTTGAAAAGGAAAGATAATTGAGTGTAACTCATAGAGTGACTGAAAGAAAGAGAAGATTAAGTCTGATAGATGAAGATGAACAAGAGGCTATAGACATTCTAGATAGTTTTAAAAAGGTGTCTCATTCCCCCATATATCAAAGTATCCTTGAAACTGTAGATGTTGAAGAAACTCCTTTCAAAAGGAACTCTTCAATCATAATAGAGAAGCCAATTCCAGGAGAAGAGCCAATCATGATAGAGGAATCAAGTATGGCAAAAAAACTATATGTTTTAGTTGAAACTGTAATGAATAAAGAAAAAATTGTATGCACAAATGAAAAAGCAGAGTCATCTAATCTAAATTATCTTGTTATACAGTTAACCTTGAAGCTTTCTCAAGCTCAAGCTCTAGAGTAATAATAAACAACTGACATTACTGACTTGATCAATCAATTGTAGAATAAGGATCATCTTAACTCATTATTGGTGAAAAAATTAGACACAACATCTATTAATCATGTAGCAGAAGTTCACAAATTAGAAGAAACAATACAAAAAAATGAAAGTGAACAAATAGACCTCTGGATATATATAGAAAATCTGAAGAAGGAGAATAGGAGATTGTAGAGTTTGGTAAACTCTTCCAAAGCACCTTCTAATGTTGCACCTTCTCATCCTAAGGTATTTGTTGACTAAAGTTGTCAAACAAGTTTTCCATGTATTCCTACCTTTAAAATGCTAAATCAAATTGAAGAATAATATTCCATACTCAAATAGAAAAAAAAAGTTGCAACTTCTTCAAACAAAATATTGGAAAATGAAAAGAAAGAATTAGAAGCTAAGGTCCAAGATTTAGAAGAAAATTTGTAGGATGCATGCAAATTAGGGGAATCTCTTTTGGTATGTAGGAATCCTTCTCCTACATATAGTTTGTTTTTATTTGAACAATTTTATAGATGGCAGCTTTTGAGGATCTCTTGTCATCTTCTTTACAAGATTTTACAACCAACAACATTTCTAGAAATTTTTTATAGTGCTGAACCTGATCAACAAGATTTACTTTGTGAGTTTTATTTCCATGACTTGATCATTGGAGACCATGAGCACAATAAATTCTTGGTAAATCTTCATGTAGGATAAGTTCAATTGAGGGCATTGCATTCTACATTCAAAAATCAACTAACATGGAAAAGTAGATTTGAGGAGTATAAAAATTATCCTAAGACTACAAGATTGTGTATCAGACCAACCTTTCCTATCCCCAGATTGATCAGAAAGAATTTTAACTGTGTTTATTTAAGAGATGAAGTTAAAACTCATTATTTACAAGATTTATATAATTGTGTTATTTCTTTTGACTTATTTTCAAGATAGAGTTTTGATTTAGTGGTGACTGCAAGTGTGAAAAGGTGGGACCAATTTTCAGTGCCTCTTAGACGATGAGAGGTCTTATCTCCAAATAACTTAAGATGGATTATGAGGAGAGATACCTCAATTTTGAAAATATTAGTAGAGGTAATAAACTCTAAGGGAGAAAATAAATGGATTGGCATGAGATATAGACCCCCTTTGTTGATCATACCTATTCTAGGATGGCAGAGTTGGGTTCCACAATTAGAGGAGCAATTCAATACATGGAAACAAATGATTCAAGAACATCAAGGGTTTATAAGAATTTTGACAAGCATATAACATATGAATTTGATGACTATGATTTGAGTCAAAGTTTTGAAAGCAGATGTAAGAGATACGAATGCAAATGAATGTTTACAATGGGACTTGAAAAAGGTAAAGCCTGGGGGAGATGATGAGCTCAAAATATGGTTCATTATTGACATGTTATTTCCCTCAATTCATCTCTCTAAGGATATTATCTTATGCAAATCATAGATTATTAGATAGTTATTACATGGAAAGTAGATATTTGTCTTGTTTATATTAAACCAAAGACTAAACTTTACTTTGTCATTAATGTCTAATACATAGCATGTTTTAGTGATTTTTTTTGTGAAGAATGCTCAGGAAGAAGACACAAGTGATGTATAGTGAAATTTCAATTTTGATCTCCATCCAGCAAAACTACGAACTCACACAGAATGAATCTATAGACTCTGTAGGTCCATTTTTTTTGTGATTTTGAGACATATGTGTTCATGTGAGTACATGGGAGGATCAACATGAAATAGTAATAAATAATCATGAATGGAATTAGTTCGAAGGATTGCATAGGCTTATTTCTACAGACTCTGTAGGCTTATCTCTATGGACTCCATAGGCTTGTTTCTATGGACTCCGCAGGCTCATTCCTACCAACTCTATAGGGTCAATTCCATGGATTTTGTAAAGACAAAGCTACAAATGGGGAAGCTGGAGGCTAGATAAGATGAGAGAGAATCATTCCAGCTAGAGTCAAATGAGGAAAATACTCACTAGTTATTTTATAGAATTTACTTTTAATAAAGTTGTATATATATGGATCTTAGGACTATTATAGGATAGTATATCTATTTCATCAAAATAATTAGATCTCTTGGAAATCCAATCTCCTATCTTTGGATGAGTGGATCGACCAATGAATCCTATCTCTTTGCATCCTATTTTGAATTGATTGTATAAGCATAAAATGTAAGACTTTTTTTATTAAAAAATAATAGATGAAAGATACATACAAGCATATTATAGGTTTTAGATAGATTATAATCATTTCAGTTTTATGAATTATCACTTCAGTTTTCAGCATTGATTAATCTTTGTTCCTGAGTCTGAGAGGAGCAAGGGTCCACTCTCCTTGGAACCAAGAATTGTGTATGGTACTTATGTTATGTGTTATTATATCTTTGTTATAAATAATCAAAATCTTGTTAATGTTTGCATTCATTCATAAAACATCAAAACAAATTCACAGTTCAAAAGGCATTTGCTTATTCCATATTCATTTCATTTCTAAGCAAAGTGTGTTTTCTTTTACAACAAACGTGTGAAGCAAATTTCTTTTTTAAATTAAACATCTCCATCTCCATGTAAGTTTAAATAGAAGTGTGATTTTACTTTTAAGAAAAAGAGTGGATTCATTTGATTAAATTGTTAAATCTTTTCCTTTTCATCAAAAGAGTGAATTAAGTAGTTTAAGACACATTACTTTCATTATTCAAATTTAGAATAGGACCATCAAACACCCCCACAAGCAGACTTCTAGATCTACCATCCTACACCATACTATAGACAGCTTTGGACACCAACCCTAGTTGATAAGACATCAATTAAATATTGATTAAATGAGGATTTGAATGACACTCATCAACATTCATGCTAGTTTTAATCCAAAATGCATGTATAATCTCATAACTAATCCTACAAAGTTTCATTGCATCAATGTCACCTCCTCTTTTCTTTAGGTTCATGTTCCTTTTTATAGGTAGGGGACAATATTTTTTCCAAGTTGGATGGGTGCATGTTGGGTGTTGAGCTATCACTAGGGGTCATTATGCCATCATCTCTACTACTCTAACACCCATGCTCTCCAACCACCACGTGTAGGCACTCAAAGATATTCTCCTCCAAACCCAGGCACTAATTAACTACTTTATAGCTAGAGTAGGATCCATGGGGATCTTCCTAGCTGGCACCAAAAGTATAAAAAGAGAAACCATCACCAATGATTTCCTTGTGTAAAGATCCTTTGAGTTGGTGTGGTCCACTAGGTAACACAAAAAGGGGCCCAACACAAAGGTTAATTTGTCTATGATAAATTATATCCTAATTTGATCACAATGTGGTTTATAATTCATTTAAAGGTGGTGGTAATTCATTTATTTATCTTTGATTGTGTGCTCTCATTTTCTCTTTTCCCTTTATCTATATCTCCCATTCTTTCCCATTTATAAGGACTCTCTCTAACTTTTGATAAGAAATTATCTCTCAAATCTAGAAGAGCAGAGACTCTCATTTGATAAGGCTAGACCCTATCAAATTTTCTATGACAGACATATTAAAGTAATAAAGACTTTCTTTACCTATCTCTCCCCTCTGAATTGTGTATAGCAAAGCTTTTGCATGACGGCATTATGAAGGACAATCTTCCATGCCCATTGTCCTTACTTCTTTCTCATTTATAGGTGTCTTCAAGCTAGTTGTAGGTATAAGTTAGTGTTATTTATATCATTTATGCATGCTATCAGTCAGTCTTATAAATCTTCTTTGCCTTCATTCATTGCTTCTTGAACCTAGCTTATGAAACACTTATGTAACTAGCTAGTTTTGTGAGATTATGTGAGCTAGAATTATCTTGTGCTTCCTCAGTATTTACTTCATGCTTATGTGAGTTCTCATTTAAATTTGGTGTATCACCCTTGTTATCTTTCTTAGGATCCCTATTTCCCCCTTTCTAACCCTTTTTCTAGTGCAAACATTAATATAGGTGATCCATCAAGAGGAAATCAAACTTTTCTATAGGTCCAACCCCACCATAGGTGACCCACGGCCTGGGGTTGTTCCCATAGTGTATCTCAATTAGAAAGAGCCTAAATAGCCCATTACATGGGTGAAAATTGATGCTACAATAGTTTTTAGTACACCTAATAGGACATAACCCAAAGAATATTGGTCAAAGTTTGATATTGGTTTGATCATTTTACAGTAGTTATAGCTTCTAAACAATAGCATTTGGTAACTCCAAAAGAAGATCCAGCATTTTAGTAGCAAAACAATGACTACATCTCATGCCAAAGTTGAATACAAGTTAGATTCTAGAGGTATTCCCTTTGAATTCATTGAATTGCCTTTAAACTCAGTAAAGAGATTAAGATTTGCTAACACACACACACCCTTATAAAGGCAACTTTTTACCTAAGTTAATTTCAAGGCCTTCCCCTAAAATAAGATCTTGTTGAACCCTTTCATTACCATGGTAGCCCCTAGAGATTTTCCTTTTGTGGCTTTTAATGGCCAAAGTCCTTTGGACCTCCCTAAGTATGATCCTATTCTAGTAGCAACTCTTAAAAGTGTCTCTTATTTTACTAGAGACCAAGCTATAACCCCTTCTAAGCACCTCATGGACGTAGCTAATTTTTGAAATATTCTTAATGTCAATGAGGAAAATGTAGCAATTAGGTTATTAGCCATCTCTTTCAAAGGTAAAGCCCTAGATTGGTATAGAAGCCTTATTACTAATTATATTACATCATGGGATCAATTAGGGGATATATTATGTAATAGATTTGAAGATAAAAGTGACCATTTGTCACTTGCATAATAGTTGACCACAATTCAAAGAGCCCCTCATGAAGTCATTGAAGTCTTCAATACAAGGTTTCAAAAGACATGGGATAGAATCCCAGTCTTTATTAGGCCTACCCCTAACTTTGTCTTTATTTAATATTTGAAGGCCCTAAAAAGTGGCATTGTAATAATGATCTAGTCCATGGGAGGAAACACATTGCCAAATGCATAAGAGGTGGTAATCAAAGCAAAAAATTATCTGGTGTAGGTTGATAAGCTTACACCTAGACCACCAATGCCTTTGTTACCTAAGATCAGACCATACCTTGTTTCTATTCCTCCCCTTTTTGTCATTACTCCTATGCCTACAATTTGTGTTATACCCTCACCTAAGCAAGAAAAGGCTTCCACTATTCAATCTAGTGACTCCCAAGAACAAACTAATTTTCAAGAGCTTAAAAGCATGTTCCAATATTTGGGAAATGAAATAGTGAATGTTAATAGGCATAAAACTTTCAATAGGCCTTACTAATACTTATATCAACTTTAGGAGTAATCTTATCAAGAAAATAGGCCACCCTAAAAAGGAAAATTCCAGGGCCAAGGAAAAGGTAGCCTAATAATGTTAGGAAAAACAACTATAATTCAAATGTTACAAGCACTTACAATACTTTGGTCCCCATCCAGAATAATGTTTCTCAAGAAGTTGATGGTACCATGCCATGGAATCAGTCTTTTGGGCAATCCATTATTTCAACCATTGATTTCACTCAAGCTTTCAATGATCAATGGTAGTAGGTTACTAATTATGGGTAGAATCAAGCTCTTATGGCTCAGAACATAGAGGTACCCATTATGACAAAACTAGAAGAGCTTTAATAAGGTCAAAGCCCTTATAAATAACCAAGCTAGTTGAGTGATACAATGGTTAACTATGAGCAAGAAGAGTGTTATGCACTCAATCAGTAGGCTAGTTCTAATTAGGCATACATTCCAATGGTAGTAAATACAAAGTTCAAAAGAAATAACATGGATGGTAATCAAGTAGTCAAAGAGATTCCTACCATTACTCCTTCAGTATTAAAGCTAAATGAACCTATTGTTATTCCAACGGTTCCAATAGCTCCAAGAAATCAAAATCAAGGGAATGTCTTTGTCCCTTAAACCTCATAAACTCAAGGTGTAGTTATGGCTCTCAAAGCACAACCAAAGGTTAGTGTTTCACCCATCAACATTGTGGAACAAATTAAAAGGTCTAATGTGAGTGTGCCAATGTGGGATATGTTAGCCATGCCTAGTCAAGTAGACATCCTTCAAGAAAGGATATCAAGAATCAATGTTTATGAAAAACCACCAATCAAGGAGAATATGGTCCTCACCAATACAACCAAAGTACCAAATGAAAGGCAACCAAGTAATGTGGTCAAACCTCCTCCCTTATACATTTTAGTAATCATTGGTGACTCTTAGTTCACAATTGCTTGGTAGATAGTGGGGCTATCACCTTAGTAATACCAAAGTCTATAGCAGACCAACTTGGTCTAAAGTATGATCCCCAAACTAAAGGAGTGTTACAGCTGGATGGATCTTCTAGCAAGCCATTCGATAGCATCATAGATCTCAACTAGACATGTTATTGGATGAACTATGGAATGATAATCATTTGATTAATCCCTTAGAAGGATTTAAAGAGACGGATATGGGTGTCTACTACTTACATGAAGAGAATTAGTCCATGCCATCCCTCATTAGACCTCAAGAATATCCTAATGGATTATATAAATTAGTCTTTAATGGTTCAAGGAGAAAACATGGAGTGGGTGTAGGTGTAATGCTAGTATCCCCCTTCAATGACAAATGTTTCTCTTCTTACAAGTTATAATTCAGTTGCTCTTACAATGTAATAGAATATGAGGGCCTTATGCATGGCCTTCAATGGGATAATAAGAGAGGAATCAAATAATTACAAGTTTATGTGAATAGTGAGTTGATAGTGCACTAGGTTAGAGGTGAGAATAGTACCAAGAATCCCTTAATGAAGTCCTAAAAACATAGAGTGTGGGACTTAATTGAGGATTTTAGGGATTTTAACATCCAAGCAGTGCCAAGGTACCAAAATGGGCATGCTGATAGGTTGGAAATTATGGGAGCTCAATTTGATATCTTAAATGAGTTAAAAAGGACCAAGGTGCAGTGACATGTCAAAGTGGTGGTGAGACCATCAGTGTCAAATAATGAATCCCATTAGCAGGTCTTTGAGAATGATAAGCAAATAACCTATTTATTATAGCAAGAAGTAGAGTTCTCCATAAACCAAGAAAATTTTCAACATCAGTATGAGGAGTAGATTATTCAGATGAGATTTAACAATCTTCCTAAAGGGCTTGTCACCCTTAAAGGTCTTTTCTCTGAGGGAGATCATGTGAGAAAAGACAAGGTAGTGATGTCAACCAATGAAGAGAACTATGAAAGAGTCTTTATCTTCAAATACAAGCTCTTTGAGCTTTGGAAGGTAAGCACTAAAGATGAAAGGTATGCTTTCATATAAGTTTGTAAATAATATGTAGACATCTTTTCTTGGGAATATAGTGACCTCCCAAGATGGCCCAACATACTATAGACCTAGAGTTTAATGCCAAGCTTATCAGGTAGAAGTAGAGGCCTATAAACCCCAAAATTTAAGAGCTTATGAGGAAAAAATTGACCAAATTAATTGAATCCAAGATCATCTTTCCCATTAAGCACTCCTTATTTCTCTCAATTTTAGTTTATTTATTGGAAAAGAAGAAGTAAGAAACTAGATACAGGTATGGTAGAATAACATATTTGTTTATTCACGCATGATTCAAATGATTATGAAGAGATTATCTTTATATTGGGAAGAATGACCTGTAGATAATAAAATACTAAAATAAAGGGGTTATTAGATGGATAGCAAGGTGGATTGTCTAGAGTGAGCTAGATCCAAGAAACATGAGCTTACTAGGAGGCTATCAATCCATTCTTTTAGAATAGTTAATCTAAAAGAAATAAAGATGAAGTACTTGCATTAAGTGACAAAAAATATTGAAAGGGAATGAAAGAAGAAATAAATGCTTGATAAAGGAAATGAACTAATTATAGAAATAAGCAGGTCAATACTAATGATAAAGAGGTCAAATTAGGTTCAAAAAATAGATGGGGACTCTGTGAACAAGTAGAAAAATAAAAAGTGGAATTTAGTTGAGAGTAAGCAGGTGGAAATAGTTTGTTGTTATTTCCTACCACAGTGACTATCAGTGGTTAGAATGATCATTGATGGTAAAGGTGATCATCGACGATCAGGGTGACCATCGACAGTTACTATGGGTTCTGAGGGTATTCAAGAAAGGCCTAAAAAAAGCGTCAATCTTTGATGGTTCATTTTGAACAAGAAAGAATAAATTCATTCTTTGGTCATGATTGTGATAACAAGCATTTATTTCTTTGATAAGGGCCTTTTCCCTTATCTCCCATTGTTTCAAATCATTAAATCTATCAATCACACCATCTATTAGATTAGCATGCAGATTTTGTGAAACTAGATTATCAAAAGAAAAATTAGTAAGGACATCATCAAAAACATTTAAATTATCAGTGTGAGGTGGAGAGGATGTAGCTAAAGAAGAGGCAGCTATAGGAGGCACTTGTGAAGGAATATTAGAAAATTGAATAAATTCATGTGGATTGAATCCACCAACAGCCAGGGGCCTGCTTATTTCTCTCAATTTTAGTTTATTTATTGGAAAAGAAGAAGTAAGAAACTAGATACAGGTATGGTAGAATAACATATTTGTTTATTCACGCATGATTCAAATGATTATGAAGAGATTATCTTTATATTGGGAAGAATGACCTGTAGATAATAAAATACTAAAATAAAGGGGTTATTAGATGGATAGCAAGGTGGATTGTCTAGAGTGAGCTAGATCCAAGAAACATGAGCTTACTAGGAGGCTATCAATCCATTCTTTTAGAATAGTTAATCTAAAAGAAATAAAGATGAAGTACTTGCATTAAGTGACAAAAAATATTGAAAGGGAATGAAAGAAGAAATAAATGCTTGATAAAGGAAATGAACTAATTATAGAAATAAGCAGGTCAATACTAATGATAAAGAGGTCAAATTAGGTTCAAAAAATAGATGGGGACTCTGTGAACAAGTAGAAAAATAAAAAGTGGAATTTAGTTGAGAGTAAGCAGGTGGAAATAGTTTGTTGTTATTTCCCATTAAGCACTCCTTATTTCTCTCAATTTTAGTTTATTTATTGGAAAAGAAGAAGTAAGAAACTAGATACAGGTATGGTAGAATAACATATTTGTTTATTCACGCATGATTCAAATGATTATGAAGAGATTATCTTTATATTGGGAAGAATGACCTGTAGATAATAAAATACTAAAATAAAGGGGTTATTAGATGGATAGCAAGGTGGATTGTCTAGAGTGAGCTAGATCCAAGAAACATGAGCTTACTAGGAGGCTATCAATCCATTCTTTTAGAATAGTTAATCTAAAAGAAATAAAGATGAAGTACTTGCATTAAGTGACAAAAAATATTGAAAGGGAATGAAAGAAGAAATAAATGCTTGATAAAGGAAATGAACTAATTATAGAAATAAGCAGGTCAATACTAATGATAAAGAGGTCAAATTAGGTTCAAAAAATAGATGGGGACTCTGTGAACAAGTAGAAAAATAAAAAGTGGAATTTAGTTGAGAGTAAGCAGGTGGAAATAGTTTGTTGTTATTTCCTACCACAGTGACTATCAGTGGTTAGAATGATCATTGATGGTAAAGGTGATCATCGACGATCAGGGTGACCATCGACAGTTACTATGGGTTCTGAGGGTATTCAAGAAAGGCCTAAAAAATGTGTCAATAAGTGTTATGGAGATCTAGTTAAGGTCAAGGGGTCAGAATATATTATGGTAAAAGGTCTGATTCAACTAGAGATGTTAGAAACCAAATAAATAAAACTTGAAAACCAAGAATATAATTAATTGGTTGCTTGATAGTTGGTAGCTGAGAAGCAATTTTCATAATGTAACGGTACTTTTGCCTGAAGAATAATTTTGGTAGGAGTTTGGGTCTCTATTAT
This sequence comes from Torreya grandis, assembly GCA_037957365.1. NCBI lineage: Eukaryota > Viridiplantae > Streptophyta > Pinopsida > Cupressales > Taxaceae > Torreya > Torreya grandis. Next base: position 705,713 of record JARHVA010001587.1, read on the forward strand.
GCTAGTTGGTTGGTTGGAAGGAAGAGTTGTAAAGAAGTTCTTGATTTTAGAATATCCTAATGACTATTGATAGCTTAATTACTTGATTGCTAAAATCCTAGATCTTTGGATTCTTTTTCACCCCCTACTCCCCTCTTTTTATAGGTAAAGAGAGATGGAGGTAGAAGGTTCCATAAGAGGTTTGGTTGATGGTTTCAATGCTTCATGATGTGTTATCCTACCATCCATATTAAATTTTGATGTGTTAGCTTGTATATAACTTGAGTTGTCTTTGTTCAAATGGGGAAGGCCTAACCATCAATGGTTGGGCTTAACCATTGATGGTCATAGTGACTGTCGGTGGTTGGGTGACCATTGGTGGTCAAGGTGATCATTGGTGGTCGATGGTTGAATAAAGTTGGGTCAAAAGTGTTATTAGTGAGTTAGTTTAGCTAGTTATCTAACTTGATTTAGGGTTTTATGGGTTAGTTAGTGGTTTTTTTGACTTATGTTTATAGTTAGGAGAGGCTAGGTGGTCTCTAGGGGGTCCTAAGGCATTTTGACATCTAGGACCATTATGTGATGTTTTTTAGTGTCTATATTTTACCCTTTTTGTTATTCATTTTGTATCAACAATTTATAAAGCAAAAATAGATTAAGAGTTGGTGGGTTGGTTACCCCAAGCATGGGAGGAGTTATTCCCCCTTAAACTGAGAGTTGATGAGGTGAAATAGAGTTAAATATTAGTTTGATAAGTGGTTATGGTGAGTCATGATGTTGGTGACAAAAGGGTTGGGCATTTGAAGTGCAAACATACACATAAAAATGTGACTAAGTGTGATAGTCAAGATCATGCATAGACTAAATTTCCATAGTTGATGAAAACAAAAGGTTGGTTTTAGAAGGAAAGGGGATGGGGTAACTGAGCCACAACATTAGGCATAGTTGATCATGTTATTCCTATTAAGTCTCCTAGATGGGGTTGATGTTTTCATATGTATCCACAGTAAGAAGTGCTCCCAAGAAAAACCTAAAATGGTCTAGTGTGTACTAGGTGGTGTAAATTTAAATGTTCAACATGGCAATGTTGGTTGGTGTAGTCAAAAAGACCAAGGTAAGGTCATCACAAAATATGCAATATTTTAGTCCAAAATGGCCAACTTAAAGTTAGATTGGGTGATTGGTAGGGTAGGTAGAGAAGTTAATCTCCAAAGGTGATGGGGTAACTGGGCCACAATATTAGGCATAGCTAATTGGGTTGTTCTTATCAAGTCTCCTATATAGGGTTAATGTTTTCATAGGTATCCATGGTAGGAAGTGATCCCAAGAAAAACACAAAATGGTCTAGTGTGCACTAGGTGGTGTAAATTCAAATTTTCAAAATGGTAATGTTGGTTGGTGTGGTTAAAAATACCAAGGTAAGGTCATCACAAAATATGTGATAGTTTGGGTTACAATGGCCAACATCAAGGTAGACAGGGTGACTGGTAGGGTAGGCAGAGAAGGTAATCTCCAAAGGTGGGCACCAAGGTAAGTGTGCCAAAATTCTTAAAATGTTGACATCCTGACCATTAATGGTCAATGGTCACAGAGAGAGATCAAGTTTGAGTAGCATTAGCCATGGCACAAGCCATAGTAGTGACTTTATAAGGTCAAATAGCAACAACACAAAGTCAAATGGTGGTTTTGATAGGTGAGAGGGACCAGGCTAGGACTACACTAGCCTTAGTGACCCAAGAGAGGGACTCCTTGAGATAGGCTAGAGGAGGAGGAGCTACAACACCAGTAGGACCACTAAGTAGCATCCCTATGGCATGTTACTTGGCAAACAATTAAGGAGTTGTGTTATTATGAGGCTATAGTCTTGACATATTATCCTAATGATCCCCGATGGGGTGAGTATAAATCAAATTTGGTAGGTGGTGTAGGTATAGAAATTCTAGGTTAGTAGGCTAATTTTTTGGTGGATAGTCAAGCACCTTAAGCAAGCAAGCACCAAGTAGTAGTGGTGCCCCAGGGGCATAGGTCATGAGATGATATGTATATGATTTTTATATCAGCTTACAAGCTAATGCAGTGAGATATATATGTTTTGAGAGATAGAGAGATGCACATTATTACATGTACTATTTTATTTTGATGAGACATGATGTATATGATGTGATGATGATATATAGATGTGATTTTATGGTTCTTTATTCATGGTTTTGATGTTCATAATTTTATTATGCTTATGCTTATCAGATGTAGACTCATTAGCTTAGGCATGTGATGATTATGGTTGATGTAGGTCATGATGAATGGTTATACATGATTATGATAATGTGATGCTTTGTTTTATATGTGTTATGATGTTTATGATTATGGTTATGATGTTTTGATTATGGTTTTGATGTGGTTTATGATCTATAGTTATTTTATTGATGATAGCACATAAAATAAGTTAGATAACAAAACTAGATGTGGGAAAGGAGATGAAAATCATGAGACATACGTCTAAATGGATACATGAACTAATTATGAGAGGATGAGAAAAAGGCATGATGCTTATTTGTTGGTAAGGACTAAACAAAACTAAAGTTGGACTAGCTTATGGAACATAATCCTTTCAAATGCTTCACATTAGCATGCATTGGTTGATAAAAAAGTATCTTGATTACATCATGTCAAGTAAGCTCAGGAATCCTTTGATTTGTAGATGGTCCAAAGTGGAGATAGGTGATAGGTGTGTGAAGGGTAGTGTAATCTCTCGTAGGTTGGTTTACCCCTTCTATAGGTGACCTAAGAACCATAATAGACAAGTCCATGTTTTAATGCAAGGTGTAGACTGATTGATGCAAGAATTTTATCAATGCTATATATGAAAGTTGATTGCAACTTTCTTGGGATAACTTGTTCTTGATTTTGATATAGGGTATTTTATTGCTTTTTTTTTATAGGTTTGTGAAGTTGATCAATGTGAGAAGCTTCAAATTATTGATTTTGACAAATTTGACCTAGCCATCCTTCAAGGGAGTGATCTAAGTTTGGATTTGTATATTTTGTTAGTTGTCCTTCAAGGGAGAAAACTATCTTTTTAATTAATTTAGATTTTAGGTAGTTGTCCTTCAAGGGAGAAGTCTGTATGCTAGAGATATTTGACTCAAGAGATATTTAGGTATCCCAAATTATTTTGATACTACGTTAGACATGGACAAGTCTATATAGGCTTGAAGGTCTACACTTATCGGGGTAAAACCTAGAGCACAAGAAGGTTAATGATAGTGAAAGGGGTGGTTTTAAAAGATAATTACCATGGGATTCCATTTGATTAGTAATGAAAAGTATCCATGAGAACCATGCCATGGGTAGAGCTATGGTACCCATATTTAGGATTAGGCTATGACTATAATGGTTAATCACATGGTTCTATATTATAATTGGTTATCTTCAAAAGGATGGGATGAAGGTGTGAGGAAGGTGAAAATATCATAAATCAAGGGACAAGCTTAAGTTAAAAAAATGGTGAGTTTGATCCTTGTTTAACAAAATAATGGATGCAAGTGTGAAGCATTGAGAGGCTCAAGTTTTGGTTTAACTTCAAGAGAGGATAAATGATAAGCTCTTGATCCATACTTGTGGGTCATTATGTAGGGTCTAATCTAATTGAAACAAAACTTAACTCACTTGATTTTCTCCATATTGGTCACATGTTGATTTTCCTTTAGGATGAGGTCTCTAATGTTGAATTCTCATTCTTTCATGTGCTTGTTATAGGCACGCTTGACTTGATCTTGATAGACACAAAGATGGTTAAGCAAACCTAGGCAGTGCTCATCAAGTAACTCAAGTTATGTTAGACTCTCTTGATGATAATCACTCTCAAAAATGATGTCTTGCAAGGATATGTGAAGAGATGGAATCTAGAATTCAAGATGCAAGACCACCTTTATTCCAAAGACCGGAGAGAAAGGGGTAGCACCTGTAGAGATTTGAATCCTAGTCTAATAGTCCCATAAAATGAAGAGGATGTGCAAGTGCTAATCTTGACTAGATGCATTGACCATTTTGTTTAACATCTTATTGAGGGTTTTGTTAGAGGATTCCACCTATCTATTTTATTTTGGATGATAAGGTGATGAAAATCTTAACTTGATGCCAAATGCATCACAAAGATATTAGACTTTTTTTATTTTTGAAAGATTTACCATTATCAGTGATGATCTTGTGGGGAACACTGAAATGACAGATGGTATGATGATTGATGAAGTTGACTATCTTGTCAAATTTGATCAAGATGAGAGGAATAGCCTCTACCCATTTGGTATAATACTCAGTGGAAGTGATGTTGGAGTGGTGTCATTATGAAGAATGAGGATTGATTTCCCTAATGAGATCTAATCTCTATTATGAGAAGGCCCAAAATTTCTTGGATTCTTGAAGTTCAGGGGCTGACGTGTGATGTAAATTGGTATGCTATTGACATTTAACACATTTTTTCACATAATCATATCAGTCTTGGTTGAGGGTGGGCTAATAGTATCCAAGGTGAAAGATATGTTTAACGATAACTAGACCACTAAAGTATACCCCACATATCTCATCATGTGTTTCCTTGATAGCATGGGAAGCTTCATAACTATGAATTCAATGGAGAAGGAGGCCATCAAAACCATTTTTGTAAAGGATTCACCCTAATATGGTATAATAAGAGGTAATTTGAACAAAGTCTCTCTTGGTATTCCTAGAGAGGTTGGGAGGAACGATGTCAAGTTGAGGTAGCAAAAGATTTGCTTATACCAAATGTCTGATGGAGATTCCTCCACACTAATAATGGTAGGGAGGTCATGTTGGATATAAGAGGGTGTGATAAAATGATGAATGGTGATAAAGATCTTAGAATTGAAAGGCACATATGAGATTTAGGAAGCAAGGGAAGCCATTGTATTTATGAACTCATTAGTAGATCATGGAGCATATTGGATAAGAATATGATCAAATTATATTATGATTACATTGAATAATTTTTTTTACTATTTCAAGATAACATTATTACATTGGTAGGATCCATTGATCTAGTTGACCATAATTTGGGAATTGCTAAAGAAACTGATCATCTTAACTCCTAAGGCTAGATCGGTTTAGAGGCCTATCACTAGGGATTCATACTCAATGATATTATTGGTACACTCAAAATCAAGTTTGAAAGAAAGAGGAATAGGTTTTCCATCAAGGGGAATGAGAATAACTCTGGCATCCACATCGTGTTGTCACTTTGAGCCATCGAAGAACATGGTCATTTGATAGGTGACATCCTCTTGAGAAAGATTCATGATGGACTCATTCAGAAATGCAAAAAGAAATGGTTGGTTGTCTAGAAAAGGAGCTTCAACCAATTGATCGACAATAACTTGCCCTTTAATTGACTTATGTCAGAGGAACTCAAGGTTAAACTTAGCTAGGAGCATGAGTTGATTGGTCATATGCTAGTTTTGGTATGGTTTAGAGTACATGTATTTGAGTGGGTTGATGTTGGTAATGATAAAGGTTTCGTGATTGAGGAGGTAATGATGAAGTTTGGAAGCCACAAATACTAAGGTGAGGCAAAGCTTCTCAGTATGGGTGTATCGATTCTCATACTCTATAAGTGTTCAACTTATATAGTAGACAACTTGTTCTTTATTTTTTTCATCATGATGAGCGAGCATTGCCCCTAAGGAATGGTCACTAGCAGAGATATAAAGGTAGAAGGGTTGGTCCTCTTCAGTAGGGATAAAAATAGGTGAAGAAAGAAGGTACTCTTTGAGTGAATCAAAGGCTTGTTGATAGTCCTTGGTCCACTTAAAAGATGTATCTTTCTTGAAAATATGGTGAAAGGGTTCACATCTATCTGATAACTAAGAGAAGAAGTGACGGATGGATTGGAGATTCCCTTACAAGTTATAGAGTTACTTAAGGTGGGCTGGAGGTGGTATGTCAAAGATCAATCTAGATTTTGTGGGGTCTAATTTAATACCTCAAAGAGAGATGATAAAGCCAATAATCTTTCCAGATAGGACCCCAAAAATATATTTCTTGGGGTTGAGTCAAACATGGAAATGGATTTGACACTCAAAGATAATTTTGAGAACTTTTAGATGATCCTTGTAATATTTAGATTTCCTACGAAGATCATCTACACAGTCCTCTATTATTTTCAGGATGAGATCATGGAAGATGTAGGTCATCATGTGTTGGTAGGTTACTCCAGTGTTCTTCAGACAAAATGGCATGACCCTATAATAGAATGTTCCCCATGGGGTGATGAAGTCTTATGTTGATCTTTAGGGGAAATTAAGATCTAATTATATCCTAAAAAACTAACCATGAGGGATAACATATTGTGTCCAATTGTAAGATCAATAAGTAGGTCAGTGTTAGGTAGAGGGAAGTCATCCTTTAGACAAGCAAGGTTAAGGTCATGATAATCAACACAAAGGCAAAGTCCCCCTATGGGTTTGGTGATGGGGATGATATTAGAAACCCAATGGGGATAGTCAATGGGTTGGATCTATTAGTGTAGGTTTTTATTTTTCCCTATTTATTAATTAGGAAAATTGTATTTCTTGTGCATACATGGAGTTTTCCTACATTTGTGGGATAGGCTAGCTTATGTGGAGGTGTGTGTCATAGATGTGTCATAGGTGTCATAAGAATGTCATAAGTAACTCCCTTGATGGAAGTTACTTCTCTATTCTTAGCACCTTGTCACCACCTTTCATGGAGGAATTACAGTCTATTCTTGGGGTGCCTTGTCCACCTTTTGTGGAGGAGTTACTTACGTACTCTCCTATATGTATTCCTCACTTTGGCCATCTCATGTTAATCATATTTTGGTTTTCTCCATTTTGTCTTGTGCACTGTATCTTCTTGTGTTATTTTCAAATTGCTTTAGCATCTATGTGGTGTGCACTTGCTTCAACTTGTGTGATCACATCTCCATTGCACTCGCATTATCCGAATTCTGGCAGCAACTCCGATATGGTATCAGAGTAAGAACGGTAATCAGATTTTGGTTTTCTCCATTTTGTCTTGTGCAATTTATCTTCTTGTGTTATTTTCAAATTGATTTAGCATCTATGTGGTGTGCACTTGCTTCAACTTGTGTGATCATGTCTCCATTGCACTCGTATTATCTGGATTCTGGCAGCAACTCCGATATGGTATCAGAGCAAGAACGGTAATCATGTGTATGGTTATGCTTTTAGTTCATTTTGAAATCAAGAGGAGTGGAGTTCTCTTTGTTTTTTTTATTTTCTAGATTTGATCTAAAATAAATATATATATATCATTTCTGGTTAGTTTCCTTGGAAATCCTTGGCCTTTAGGTGTCTTGGCTGTCTTCACTTCAGGGGCTGGTTCATCTGTTTCTCTTATTGGGCACCATTGTTGTGTGGAGCAGCAGAGGGAGGAGCAACAACTCCAAACAGCAGTCATTCTAGCCAAGCTTCTGCACCTACCTTCACTCTGCACACCAAGTAGCAGCGAGGTGCCTTCAGCGGGCCATACGGCATTTTTTTTTACTGTTTTTGTTTGCAAGTCCTTCCAACTTCTATGCCTAGCTTCTGGTCTACAAGTCTGCTTCTATCCTTCTACCACACCACAGTCGTATGGCACCCCAGCTTCAACAAGCATTCTGTTCTGCCATACAAGCAGGGCGTACGGCATCCAGGTCTGTTTTTTTGAAAATGGCACATTTTTTTTATAGAACTGTTGTGTGTTGAAGTCTGGAATCTCTTTGACCTTTTCTTCACCAACAAATTAGAGATGCACCCTCTTTTTTGGTGAAAACAAACTGCCATCTGTTGTTCTTTTGTCTTTTCTGAGTTAAAATTCTGGACTGTGCTATTTTGGATGCCCCTTCTTTACTTGGCATCTTATTTGGCGCCCCTTGGACACGTGGCTTCATTCATTTTTGTCTATGCTTCATTTTTTTAGTTAAAATTGACTTGATAAAATAAAAATCAGTCAATTTGGCTGAATATTCAATTTTATAGACAGTTTTGTAATTTGGGAGTTTTATTTTTAACTTATATCTTCGACCTACGAAGACGAAGGGTGAGGCTCAAGTTGGCGGGAGGCCAATTCCCCCTCACAAAAACCTCATTTGGACTCCTCATTCTGTGCCAAATCTAACGAGTGGTTGGAAGGCCACTTTCTCTCTCAAAATAGGCATTTTTTTATGTTTTAGTGCTTTTTTTGCAAAAACACTAGTTTACGGGAAAATTGAACCTTTAATATCTTACAAACGGTAGCTCGGATTTGGGTGCCATTTTTTGAAAAAGTGTTTGTAATTCAATTCTCCATAGCGTAGAATTGTTATTTGTTAAAAATGCACTAGTTTATAATGTGCCAAAAATTTGGGTCTCTCGAGACACATTTTTGACTGAGTCCGACGTCCTGTTTGCTTTAGTCTTGCACTGATTGCTCTAAGACGCATTCTCAGCTGAGTCTGACGTCTTTTGAGCGTACACTTACATATTTGGGGGGGATCAATATTTTAGGGGGGTGTGATTGCTTTTCACAACTTGCATATATTTGCTTTCATTCTCCTTTCTGCATAATTTCACAACTTACAATCAACACAACTTCACCTAAATTTAGTTAAAAATGGATTCTTATCAACTTAAACCCCTAACACCCTTCAATTATCATGAATATAAGGTTAAAATGTCAATCATTCTTAGAAGCAAAGGGTTGTATAGGAGGAACATTCAATAATGTTCTAAGTGGTCCTTCTCTTTCAACCAATCTCCTATCAGTGTACCAAATCACTCACATTGGTCAGGGTATGAGAGTTGAGTTTTCACCAAATTTAGTGGCTATCAAGGAGTTGCATAGTGATACTACAGTGGTAGTGGCTAGGGCAGATCACCAAGCCAGGTTATACACCGTCTCACATTTTGCATCAAATCCTTCTCCAACAGCATTGCTGACTCATTCAGATGGAGTTAGCAAATTGTGGCATGAGTGGTTTGGCCACCTTAACTATCGCTATCTTAAGCAACTTTACAAAAATGACATGGTCATTAGCTTGCCTCGTGTCCAATTCTCAAGAGGACTTTGCGAGGGGTGCTCCCTTAGGAAGCATCTCGACGCAAAATTTAACAAAGGCAAAGCTTGGAGGGCTTCACAACCTTTGGAGTTAGTCCACAGTGATGTATCGGGACCCTTTTCCAAACCATCTTTCACAATGACCAAGTACATCCTCACTTTCATTGATGATTTCTCTAGGTACACTTGGATATATTTTCTCAAACAAAAGTCTGAAGTGTTTGAAAATTTTCTAGACTTCAAGGCTCTTGTTGAAAAACAGAGTGAGAAATCCATCAAGGTTCTTCAAACTGATAATGGAGGGGAGTATGTCAGCATCAGGTTTGAGCAATTTTGCATCACAGAGGGCATTGATTTGTAGTGCACATTCACCTACAGTCCTTCACAGAATGGGATTGCAGAATGCAAGAATAGGTTCTTGAAAGAGATGGGTAGCTGTATGATTCACTCCAAATCCTTAGCACCATAGTATTGGGTTGAAGCCATCAATTGTGCTTGCTACATTCAAAATAGTGTTCCTCACAAAGCTTTGAAAGGGATAACACCCTTTGAAGCTTGTCATAAAAGAAAACCTGATGTTGAGCACCTTAGAGTTTTCATATCCCTAGCCATGGCCCGCATTCTGAAGAAGAAATGCAAAGCTATGGAACGTCAGTCCAAGCCTTGCATCTTTGTAGGATATCTGGATGGTATTAAAGGATATCACCTTCTACATCTAGTCACTCATGAGTTTTTCATCGAGAGAAGTGTCCATTTTCAAGAGAGTCCTAGAGACTCAACACTTGACACTTCTCCCTCATCGGATCTACTTCTTTATGATGATTCCTCATCCAATTCAGATCAGCCATAGCAAGTTCTTGAGCTAGAGACATCATCTTCTTCTTTGAGTTTAGATAGTGATGCAGTGGCATCCACCTCTAGTTAGTTAGAGGATGAGGAGTTAGCACCTGACTCACCCACTTTTAGGCCACTTTGGGCCAGATAGACACTTGAGAGTGCTGGCACTTGGGCAGGAGATCTCGTAGATGACAGACGTACTAGGAGGGATTTTCAAAGAGATCCACATGCCTTCTTTACTATAGTTTCAAATCCATAGATTTTTTGAGAGGCATCAGGGGTACCTAAGTGGGATAGTGCTATGAAGGATGAATATTCTTCCTTAATCAAAAATCACACTTGGGATTTGACTTCACTTCCAAAGAGAAAAAAGATGGTTCGATGTAGGTAGATATATCAGACCAAGTTTACAACAGATGGGTCAGTTGATAAGTATAAGGCACGATTGGTCACCAAGGGTTTTTCACAGGTGGCAGGCATTGACTACTCAGAGACCTTTGCACCCATTGCAAAGATGACTTCTATCTGACTCACCTTGGCTATTGCCACAGCACATGGTAGGGATGTGCATCAGATGGATGTGAAGAGTGTCTTTCTTCACAGAGACCTAGAGGAGGATATCTACATGGATCAGCTACTAGGATTTGTTCAAGATTCTTCCTTAGTATGCAGACTTAGGAAATCTATCTATGGCCTCAAATAGGCCCCTCGGACTTGGTATGCCAAGATGGATTCCTTCCTTCTCATAGCAGGTTTCACTAGGTGCCATTTTGATCCTAATGTCTACTTCTTGCGACAAGATGATTCGCTCTTGATTTTGGTTTTATATGTTGATGACCTTTTGATCACCGAGAGTTCTTCATCAGCTATTGCAGTAGTGAAGGCATCTCTTCAAGATAGATTTAACATGATAGACTTGGGTTTATTGCACTACTTCTTTGGCATCGAGATCTCATAGTCAGATTCAGGGATTTCTATTGCACAGCCTAAGTATGCTCTTGACTTATTGGCTCAATTTCATATGGCTAATTACAAGCCATCTCTAACTCCCTTTCTATCAAGAGTCAAGCTTGAGGATAATTGTTCTTCACCATTGGTTGATGCCACTCGATATCGACAACTTGTTGGCAGTCTCATCTACTTGACTCACACTAGGTTTGACATATCATATATAGTGGGACTTGTCTCCAGATTCATGCAGGAACCTCATGAGCTACATTGGAAAGTAGCTAAGAGGATCTTGCATTACATACAGGGTTCACATAGATATGGGATTCATTATAGATTTGGCATAGAGGTTGACTTGGTTGGATATATAGATTCAGACTGGGTTGGTGATTCATAGACTCGCAAGTCCACTTCTGATTATAGTTTCTCTCTAGGTTCTAGTCCTATTAGTTGGTCTAGCAAGAAGCAGAATGCTATTGCTATATCATCCATAGAGGTAGAGTACAGGGGAGTTGTTAATGTAGCTGTTGAGGCTATTTAGCTTCAATGGATACGTTCTAAGTTTAGCTTTCCTATCAGGCAGCCCACCATCATTTATTGTGACAACCAGAGTACCATTTAGATTTGCAAGAATCTAGTTCAGCACCAATGGACCAAGCACATAGAGATTCACATGCATTTCATTCAGGAGCTTATTCATAGTCAGGTCATTGACTTGATATTTTGCCAGTCTTTAGAGTAGGTTGCAGACATCTTCACCAAACCTTTCACTAAGAGCAAATTCATTCATCTACAAGCTATTCTTAGGGTGTGGTCCACATCTATAGCAACATCATCTTTAGGGGGGATTCTAGCCTCTTCTTTCTTTTATGTCTCTCTTTTAGAGGGGAGTTTTTTCCTACAGGGTTTCTCCTTTCTCTATCTTATGGGAGATTGCATTTGTACATGGGTACCTCATCAGGCCTAGTTGTCAGGACCCATTTTCTATTTCCACAAAGGATAGAAGGGTAATATTGTTGCTCCAAGGAATCTAAGGATTGACCAATCTTTACAATGTGAGGATTATCCTAAGTACCCAAGTTGACATCGATAGTGGATTCATTCAATATGGTTTAGTTTTTAGGAGGAAGGGATTTGTGGATAAAATAATTCCATGAACCAAGATAGGTGAGAATGGAATCATCATCTTGATGTTAGATGGTGTGGATGGTAGGAGAATTATTTTCTACCATTTCAAGATGAATCAGAGGAAAGATTTTAATTTGGCCACCCTTTTGATAGGTCAGAGGACCTAAACTAACAATATTGACTTTAAAAAATTTAGGAGGGATGATTTCAAAATTCTCAAATTTTAAAATAGATGGGGTTGGTGAGGATGGGATGTCCTCATCAATGGTGATTATGGGTTTGGGTGACTTGATGGGTTCTTCTGGTAGGAGGAACCCAAGGCTAAATAGCTCACAAGGTTTCTAGGTTTTGATCAAAGGTAACTCATGGGGTCCATGTTCATAACTATTGAGGCCACATCCCTTTTAGGCACACCTATGAAGGTACAATTTGGCAAATTTTAGTTTATCCAAATAGGAAAAAACAAAAGTAAATGGTTGGTTAGAAGAGGTGGTAGAGGAAGCAAGAAGCAGATGATCAAGTCCCCCATAGATGAAATTGGTTTGGTGGTTGGGAAGCCCAAAAGGAATGATGGTTCCAATATTGGGATCATAACTAGGATTATGGTCAATAATTCCATACGCTTAAGGAGTAGGGAAGGCATCCAAGGCCAAAATATTATATTCTCCCAGTGAGAGACATTGAAATGTAGGTTCTAAGGGGTCCTTTGTGGGGATTTGAGAAGAAGGGATATATGAGCTAATCAAAGCTTCATCGATGATAGGAGTAGAGTTATTATTGGTTGGTGGTGAGGTGGATGAGTAAGGAATAAGAACACCATTGGTTTGATATGTCATATTACAATATGTGAAAGGACTAGGGTCAGCTTGTATAGTGATGACCTGACCCTCATGTTCAAACTTGACACATTGATGCAAGGTGGATGGGATACAACTCATGGAGTGAATCTAAGGGTGTCTAAGTAAGATGTTATATTGGAACTCACCTTCTATGATGTAGAAGAGCTTTTGAAGTGTGTCAAGTCCCAAGTGGATGTGGAGGATGAGAGGAGATAATATTAATACTATCTCCCCCATCAATCATCACCTTTTTGATGTGGTTTTTATTTGATGCACATAGTGATGAAGAGGCAAGGATATGGATCTTTAAGATGAACAGAAGGTATTTATGAATCCTTGAATGTGACAAGGGTATAAAGTTAAAGGGATTCGAAAAAGGCTAAAAGAAGTTAAGGATATTTGGGTTGGACCTCTACAGATTGAAGGTGCTATATCAATTCTTGGTGGTGATAGATCAAGGTGTTGATCAATTCATATAGGTTCATCTTCACCAGCATCTGGTAAAGTTATTTTAGAACTACTCATTGGATAGATTTAGAAGGGTTAGAGGGAGAGGCACCCAAGATGGATATTTTGGGTTTTGGTGAAGGTGAAGGTGCTTGAGTCTATTTAGATGGTTGAGGGGTGGTAGGATATGTCCATGGAATGGACACTTTGGCCTTTCCCTTTTCCTTTTGTCGAGCCCAAGATCGGGTAACCATATGGATAGTGTGGATGAAGGGAATGTTGAGTTGTGGAGCTAAAAGCTTCACTAATGAGCCAATGGAGGTTGTTGGGCTTACACAGTAATTGACATCAGTCAGAACCAACTAAAATTGGTTAGGGGTTGAATGACATTAGTTATATTTAGATACACAGTAACCAACATCGGTTAGGGGTCGGCCGACATCGATCATCTTTAGATCGACACTGACTTCTATGCATTTCTAGCTTTTCTAATTTTATATTACTATTTTTAGATGAATAGATTTGAGCCTTTGATTAAGAGGTGGATCTCACGGTGGTGAATGCATGGCTCATGAAACCCTAGTGTTGTAGTATACTATATAATAGGGTTAGATCATCATAGCATGTAGAGGGAAGACAACTCAGTAATTGAGTTGGTTGTAATTGATTGAGAGAGAGAGAGAGAACTCTTAAGGGAGAATTACTATACATCTTTGAGGTGTGAGGAGAAAGAGATTTATTCATTGTATTTCCTTTTGGAAGAGTTTAATACAAGATTGGTTGTTTCTTGTATCTCCTATTCTTTGTTGTTTTTGATTTCTAGTTACCTATTACTTCTGGTTTAAATTCTATGTTTAGTTGCTTATACAAAAGTAATCAATTATACTCTAAGATCCTAACAAGTGGTATCAGAGCTCTAAACACTAACAAGTGGTATCAGAGCATGTTAGTGTTTGTTGATTAAAGAATTCACTCACAGGGGTTTCTGATTGAGTGGGAGCAAAGCAATGGCAGAAGGAAGTAAACTAAGAATAGAGAAATTTAATGGCAAGAATTATCAATTATGGAGGATGCAGATTAAAGATTATCTATGTCAGAAAGATCTATATTTACCATTGAGTGGGGTTTCAAGGAAGCCCACAGATATGCAAGATGAAGAATGGAATGTTCTTGATAGAAAGGCTCTTGGATCTATAAGGTTGAGCCTGGCATCTTCTGTGATTTTCAACTTATCATAGGCAAAGACAATAGTAGAGTTAATGGATACTTTGGCAAATTTATATGAAAAACCCTCAGCTTCGAATAAGGTATATCTTATGAAGCAATTATTTAATTTGCAAATGCAGGAAGTTGGATCCGTATCTAGTCATCTTAATGATTTCCATACATTAGTAAATCAGTTAAATTCAGTCAAAATAGTTTTTGATGATGAAATTAAGGCTCTCTTAATCTTATGCTCTTTACCTGAAAGTTGGCATAGTTTGGTAATGGCAGTTAATAATATTGCATCTGCTTCAAATATCTTGAAAGTTGATGATGTTGTTAGTGTAATCTTGAATGAAGAAATTCATAGGAAAAGCATAGGGAAAACATCAGGTAATGTTTTAAGTGTTGAAAGCAGGAGAAAGCAAAGAGAGAAGGGCAAGCAAGGGAAATCAAGGTCAAAGATGGGAAGTAGATCCAAATCCAAAAATGGAAGAATAACCTACTAGAATTGTAGAACGAAAGGGCATGCAAAGAAATATCATTGGTTGAAGGATAACAAAGAAAATCAGCATGAAAGTAATAAAGAAGCAAAAGTTGCAGGTATTGTTGCACAGGATGCTCTTATATTTTCTTTGGATAATAAAGTAGAATCATGGGTTTTAGATTCTGATGCCTCTTTCCATGCAACCCCAAATAGAGAATTTTTCAATGATTATGTCCTTGGAGACTTTGGAAAAGTTTATTTAGGGGATGATGAGCCTTGTAAAATTGTTGGCAAAGGAAAAGTGCAACTGAAATTGCAAAATGGCAACACATGGGTGTTGAAGGATGTCATGCATGTACCCATCCTGAAGAGGAATCTAATTTCTATAGGAAAGTTCGGTGATGAGGGTTGCACAGTAACTCTCACAGCTGAATCTTGAAAAGTTTCCAAGGGTGCACTTGTATTAGCAAGAGGTAAGAGAGTAGGTACACTTTATCTATCTACTTGTATTACTGATTATTCTCCTTCTATTTTATCTACTTCAGATGTAGATGCAAAGTTGTGGCACTTTAGGCTTGGTCACATGAGTGAGAAGGGAATGGAAGTTCTTAAGTCAAAAGGTAAGCTTTCATATTTGAAAAGCATAGATCTAGATTTTTGTGAGCATTGTATTTTTGAGAAATAGAAGAAAGTGAGGTTTCTCAAAACTGGGTCAACAAATAAGAAGCACAAGTTGGAGCTTGTTCACACAGACGTGTGGGGACCACCTCAGGTAGCTTCTATTGGAGGATCACAGTATTATGTTTCTTTCATTGATGATGCTACAAGAAAGGTATGGGTTTATTGCATAAAGAGGAAATCTAATGTTTTTGACACATTTAAGAAATGGAAAGCTTTGGTTTTCAATGAAAAGGTGATGTACAGTGATCAGCTCAAGAGGCTGAATAATTCTGAGCAGGGCAATCTTGATTTGGAAGAGGTTATGATCCAGAATGAGCTCGCAGGTAAAAATCATCACTCACAGGAAAACATAGAAACTGACATCAGTCAGCTGGAAATCGATGTTGATTAGGTGGAAATCGATGTTAGTCATGTGGAAACTGACTTCGGTCAGGAGGAATCGATGTCAGTCAGGTACAGACTAGCATTGATCAGAGATGACTGAGATCGGTCACTGTTAGAAGAAAATTTGGGCAGATAGCAAACTATAAATGAGTCTCAAATGCTAATAAGGAGGTCTGAAAGGGTAAGTAAACCTCCAATTCGTTATTCTCCTTCTTTATACTACTCATTGCTCATTGATGGTGGAGAACTAGAAAGTTTTGATGAGGTAATGCAGGTAGAATCCAAGAAATAGTGGGAGCATGACATGAATGAGGAAATTGATTCCTTGGAAGAGAACCATATGTGGGATTTGGTTGAGTTGCCAGCTGGAAAGAAAGCATTGAAAAACAAATGGGTATATAGGTTAAAGGAAGGAGAAAATGGACAAATGAGACATAAGGCCAGGTTGGTAGTAAAGGGATTTGCATAGAAACTAGGTATTAATTTTGGTGAAATTTGTTCTCCTATAGTAAAGATGACTTCTATTCAGACTATATTGTCTTTAGTTGCTATTGAGGATTTGCATCTTGAATAGCTTGATGTTAAGACAGCATTTCTTCATGGAGATTTGGATGAAGAGATTTATATGGATCAGCCGAAAGGTTTTGAGGTCAAAGGTAAGGAGAAACTTGTGTGCAGGTTGAAGAAAAGCTTATATGGTCTTAAGCAAGCTCCAAGACAATGGTATTTGAGGTTTGACAGGTTTATGATAGAGCATGGCTTTAGTAAATGTCAATCTAACCATTGTGTTTATTTTAACAGATTGGATAATGGTAGTTATATTATTCTATTACTGTATGTAGATGATATGCTTGTTGCAGGTTCACACATGCAAGAAATTATTGAGCTTAAGGTAAAATTAGCTCACACATTTCCATGAAGGATTTAAGAGCAGCAAAGAAAATCCTTGGCATGAGTATTAAGAGAGACAGAAAAAATCATAATTTGATTTTGTCTCAAGAGGATTATGTGAATAAGGTGTTGGAGAGGTTCAATATGTGGGATGCAAAACCGGTAAGCACACCTATGGCTAGACACTTCAAGTTGAGCAAAGAATAGTGTCCTAAATCACATGATAAGGTTGAGTACATGAGTAGAGTTCCATATGCTTCAACAGTTGGGAGCTTGATTTATGCAATGGTATGTACTAGACCAGATATTGCCCAAGTAGTAGGATTTGTTAGCAAGTTTATGGCCAATCCAGGAAAGGAACATTGGAAAGCAGTTCAGTGGATTCTTAGATATCTGAGAAGGACCAACAGTAGGCATTTATGCTATGGAGGGTCAAACACTTCTCTACATGGGTATGTAGATTTGGATATGGTAGGTGACTTGGATGGTAGGAGAAGCACCACAGGATATGTGTTCACTATTGGTGGAACGGCAGTTAGCTAGATTTCAAAGTTGTAGAAGGTTGTTTCCTTGTCTACTACAGAGGTAGAATACATTGTAGTCACAGAGGCTAGCAAGGAAATGATTCGGATGACTCGGTTCATGGAAGAGTTGGGAAAGGAGAAAGAGAGTTGTAGATTGTACAGTAATAGTCAAAGTGTAATTCATTTGGCAAAGAATTCAGCCTTTCATTCAAGAACCAAACATATACAGCTTAGGTACCACTTTATTAGACAGGTATTGGAGGATGGACAGTTGAAGCTGGAAAAGATCCATATGGATAAGAACCCTGATGATATGTTAACAAAGCCGGTAACAAAGGAGAAGTTGAATCTTCATTCAACTTTTGTTGGTCTTCAAGATTGAACTTGAAGAGGGAGAAACAAGCCAGAGATGTTTAGATGATGTTGTTGTATAGGTATAGGTGCAGTTGTTTATCTCCAAGTGGGAGATTGTTGAGTTGTGGAGCTAAAAGCTTCACTAATGAGCCAATGGAGGTTGTTGGGCTTACACAATAATTGACATTAGTCAGAACCAACTAACAACAATTAGGGGTCGACTGACATCAGTTATCTTTAGCTACACAGTAACTGACATCGGTTAGGGGTCAGTCGGCATCGGTCATCTTTAGACCGACACTGACTTCTATGCGTTTCTAGATTTTCTAATTTTAGATTACTATTTTTAGATGAATAGATTTGAGCTTTTGATTAAGAGGTGGATCTAATGGTGGCGAATGCATGGCTCATGAAACCCTAGTGTTGTAGTATACTATATAATAGGGTTAGATCCTCATAGCATGTAGAGGGAAGACAACTCAGTAATTGAGTTGGTTGTAATTGATTGAGAGAGAGAGAGAGAACTCTTGAGGGAGAATTATTGTACATCTTCGAGGTGTGAGGAGAAAGAGATTTCTTCATTGTATTTCCTTCTAGAAAAGTTTAATACAAGATTGGTTGTTTCTTGTATCTCCTATTCTTTGTTGTTTCTAATTTCTAGTTACTTATTACTTCTGGTTTCAATTCCATGTTTAGTTGCTTATACAAAAGTAATCAATTGTACTCTAAGATCCTAACAGGGAAGCATTAGACTAGAAGGCTACTTCAGTTCCTCCTCACTCTTGGATGAGAGTGTGGTAGTGGGTAAGGGTTGGATAGGTTTTTTTAGTGGTTGCATTGATAATGGGCTTACGAGAGGTTCATCTGACAATAGATCTTCCCCATCCCATAAGTTATGAACAAGTGATTGGAGAGATTTGCAGTTCATTGTGTCATGTCTAGGTGTCCTATGGTATGAGAAGATTACACTATCATTGAACTAAGATAGTTTAGGACTCTAATTATTAAAAGTTTTGATAGGTGGGAGGCTTAAGGAATAATTTTGTAACAACTTTTTTAAAATGGTTGAATAAGATTCAAGCAAAGGTTTTAAGGGTGATGGGCTTTTGGTTTTCGAGGTGGGAGTCTTCTTAGAAGTAGGCTTCACCATGAAGGTGTGGGTGGTAGAATGGTTTATGTAGGTAAATTTAATTGGGACTTCTTGGTTTTGGTTGGTTTTTAGGTATAAGGTTTAAAGGTGAAAGTTTGGATCTAAATGATTGAGATCATGAAAGTTTGGACATAGGTGGGTAGGTAAAGGTAGATAGTTTGGTTAAAAATGATTGGGAGTTTGATGGTTTGGAGGGGGTAGGTAAAGGTACGATAAAATGAGTAAGTTTAAGTTTTTTTGGGTAGTTTTGTGAGTGTTTTCCTTCTTGATAGAAGTATGAGCTCTTAGGATGGAAGAAAGATGGGGTCCCAAGATAGAAGGTAAGAGGGAAGTGGGTGGTACGGTTCTAGATCTAGGTGAGAGTTTGGGTGGTTCCACCTTCTTGGTTAGTTTGATTGAGGTTTTTTTAGTAGACTAGATGGGTTTAAATCCAACTTCAAATATGGGTGGATAGGGCTAGGAGTAGGAAATACCCATAAGTTATTGATAGGTTTGATTAGAGAGGTGTCTTGTGATTTGATAATTTTGGATGGAGATGGTTTGGATGGTTCTTTCATGATTTTAGAGGGAGAGGTGTTTGATGAAGAGGTTGAGGTGATGATATTTTTAAGGCTAGGTGTGGTTGAATATGGGGTAGATGAAAGTGAGGTTGAAGGTTCATGCTTGTTTTGATAGGGGATCCCAAGATGGTGTTAAAAGGTGGCTTGATCCATATTGGGTTGAGAAGATAATTCTAGGCTTTAGATCAGTCTAGAGAAGGGTTTGTAAATTGGTTTGGTTCTTTAAGCATCAGATTCAATTATTAGGCCCATAGGTTTAGGTAGGGGGATGGTTTATTCACCCTTGTCCTTGATGAAAGGTTCCAATATTCAAGAGGATGTTTCCTCCATAGAATGAGTAGATAAGGTGACCTCTCCTTTTGGAATGGTTTCCAAAGAGAGAGTGTGTGATTAAATGGTGGGGGAGGAAGGTATGATGACAATGGTTTCCTATTTTGGTATTTCTATTGAAGGAGAGGTGGGTAATTCCATTATCTCATCAAGTAAAGGAAAGGAGATGGTTTCTTCCTTTGTTTGGGTATCCAAAAGAATGGAAGTTGATTCCACCACTTCAATAAGTGGAGTGGAGGAAGAGATAGTTGAGGCAATGGTTTCTTCAAAGATGAGTTCATTAATAATTACATTGATCATATGAACCTCATAAGCATGAGATGATTCTAGTTTGTTTCCATCATAGTGGGTAGAAGGGGCATGATTGGGAAAAGGTTGTCAAAATATGTCGAGTGACTGATTCAGGGGTGCATTGGGATTATCTAATACAAGTTCTCCCTTATCAATCAAGTTTTGGACAATGATTATGAAGGTGTTACATGTACTAATTTCATGTCCAATGACATGGTGGAAAGCACATAGATCATTCTAATTGTACCAACTAGGCATAGGGCGATAAGCATTGAATTATTGGGGTAGTTTGGTGGGGGGAAGCTATATGATGTTGGTTTTGATCAACTTATCCAAATTTGAAGCATATGACTCCCCTAATAGAGTGTATTTTTTTGGGATAGCTCAGTTTTGATTTTGGGTTTGTTGATTGGAGGATTTAGAGGATTTAGTTTGGTTGGGTTAGTTGACAATTAGAGGTGGAGTGGTATTAAGGAAAACTATGTTTGTGGTTACCTTTGTTTTGGTGTTAGGGTGGTTAGATTTGTTGGTGGTTTGGATGGGTAAGGGTCATTGGATTTGAAGCTAGAATTTTTATTTCTTATTTTCAACTTCCCTCATCGATGGATCTAATTTCTAGTTTGCATGCCATGGTGAAAGCACCATCAAAGGTTTTGAAGGTTTAAACCTATAGAGTAGGGGCAATGTGCTTCACACAAGCCCAAGATAAAATTTTAATCAACTCAAGTTGGGGAAAAGAGAAAGAGAGATGGTTGATAAGACCTCTCCATCAGGATACAAAATTGGCAATTGATTCATCATCAAATTTCTTGATGGAGTAGAGGTCAGTGATAGAGACCTTCTTAGATATATTGATCAAGAAGTGGTCTAAAAGGATTTGGTATAGTTGGGAAAAGGAAAAGACGGAGTTTTTAGTGAGATCACTATACCAATCTAATACTAGTCCAAAAAAGACATAAGAAAGGTGTGAAGGTGAAGAGCATCATCATAGGCTATCAAATAGAAAGAATGTCAAAATGCTCTTAGGTGTTGTTAGGGGTCTTCCTTGCTTTGGCACTTCAAAAATTTGCATCATTCCCATTGAGGAGGGTAAGGTTGGATAGGGATGGATGGGTGAATAGGTTTGTTATAGATTTGGTCATAAGACTAGAGGTTGTGAGCCCTAGAGATAGATGACCCTAGGTTGGTCATTTTGTCCATCAACATTTTGACCAAATCCATTTGGGGTTGGGGAGTTCCATAGTTGTATGGTAAGTTTTCCTGAGGTTGGGTGGATGAAATTTATGGATAACTGGTATAAGGTTGAGAAGATTCCACATGTTGATATGTGGTCATTAAGGGTTGGGATGATGCCACATAAGGGTTAATGGGCACAAGAAGTTGGGTAGAAGGTGTCACATATGGGTAAATAGGCATAAGAGGTTGGGTGGAAGATGGAGCTATGTATCCTTGTAGATTAGGAATATAGTGTGGGTAGGATGTCATAGGTATTTATTGAGGAGTAAATGTGGGTTGGTTTAGAGATATGACCAAATTGATAGATTAAGGAATTTATATGGATTGGGTTGGAAGTATGAATGGGTTAATTGGTTGGGGGTGAGTGGTAACTCTAGTTCTGATAGATGGGAGGGTAGAAGGTATAGAAAGAACCACATTTTGAAGTGGAATGGAGATTTGCGGGTTGGAAGTGATAAGGGGAATAGTATCAATATGAGTGGAAGGTATCCCCATAGTGGGTGGAGTATGGGTAACAAAATGTGAGGTTACCCCTATGTTGAAGGGGTTTTTGGTTGGTGTACGGAGTGTTTGGTTATTGGTTGGTTGTTTGATTGAGTTTGGGTGGAAGTAATGGATGGGTTATTGTTGAAAGAATATGTTTGAGTGACCATAGGCTAGGTAGATTAGTGGAAACAAATGTGTCTCCCATAAAGTGGGGATGCATCCCATAAGGTGGATCTAAAGGTAAAACCGAAGTAGGGGTGCAGTAAGACAGGGTGTTGAGGTAATGTTGTAAGTGTTATGAGGTTGTTATCAAGGAAGGTGATTAAATCCACATCACCTTGGAAAACTATTTGAGGCATGGTAGGGCTGGTAGAAGGATGGGTAAAACACTTAAAATTTGAGGTATAGTCCATACAGGAAGGTGGCTCCTGGTTGGTTTGATTTCTCAATTGTTGTCTAGTAAAAACCATATCAGAAATGGAAAAGAATAAAGGAAAGCTCACAACTCAAACACAAATCAAACAAAAAAATAAGATCTCAAGGAAATCAAAACATACACTAGAGTGCATTTAAAATCTTAGAGTACCTTTATCTCTTTGTTGGCTTATGCCTAAGTTGGAAAGAGTGAAGAAGAACTTGGTTTGTAAAACAGGTACTATAAAAGAAGTTTGTGGTTGGTTTTAGGTGTTTGAGGATCTCAAAAAGATCTATGTTGAAAATTAATACATGGCTTGGTATTGGGGCCTACCCCCTCACTTCACACACCCTAATGATAAGGGTGCTAGATGCTTAGCCAGTATATATCAATTTTTAATGTTTAGACTGAACCAGAGAGTTGAGTTTTGGTTTCTCTTATTGGTAATGACCTCCAAGTAAGATAGCCAAAGGGTGAAGGTGAACCACTAGGAAATGAAACCTTAGTTGGGCCTTATATCAATTATTGTGATGTTTAATTGATATGTGTTGCTCCCAAAATCCATCACTTGTTTTTGTGGCCAAACATGTCGACCATTTTGGTCTTGTAGGCCAAAATGGTCTCTTTCTTTCTCAAAAAATCTTTTGAGCAGTCAAGTTATTAAATCACACAAGCCTTTTCAGCTAAGGAAATCATAGGTTCAAAAGGTGGGCTTTCGCAAAGAAAAACAATTAAGGCATTTCCTAAAAAAATTGTAAGGATGGTTCAACACTGAGGTTAAAATCAAAAAGGTTCAACGGCGGGGTCAATGAGTTAGAATGAAGCTTTGAACCATTAAACTGTTGAACCATTGAATTCTAAAAATTTCACCGATTCAAAGGTTTAATGAGTTCAAAGCTTCAACACATTCAAAGGGTTCAAAATTCAAAGTTAAAAGTTTGAGCGAAAGGTTCAACAATACATTGAACTCCTAAAGAAGACTAAGTTAATGCGGCTCTTTACAAAATATTGAACCGCTGAACTGTTGAACTTTGAACCATTGAACTGGTGAAACCTGAAAGGTTTAAAGGTTCAAGGTTCAAAATGGTTCAAGTGACCAATGACATCCCTGTGGATGTCAAATTCAAGGTGATGAAATAACCATTGATTTTTAAATAGCGTAAACCTAAGAAAAAAACATAGCGACCAACCAAGGAAGGAGCTAAAGAAACCAGCAGAAGGTGAGAAGATAGCCCTAAGAGCTCAGATCAGCAGGAAGAGACAAAATATAGAAACGAAAGAGGGAATCAAATAGAGGATCTAGAAATATCTATAAAAGAGTTATTCCAGTAGGTAGAGCAGTCCACCAAGTGGACCTCAGAGAGCACAAGCATCCAATGGCGTAGCCTATTTTTATTCATTGAGTAAAGGCGAATGGACAGCCGTGTAAACATAATAAAGAATACCAAGCAACTTATGCTTTGGAGAAGACATTTGAGATGATTTATAATGCCAAATTCAAGACTGGTAATCTACTCTAGCATGGCCCCTGCATAGAACTTCCTCTTTTTAATGCATTCAATGCAGCATGGGCCATTTTGTGAAAACAAGCACCAAAGTCTTTCTTTGGATGTTATATATTGTAATCTCTCATTTTAAATAAAGGAGATCTCTTTGTTATTAGAAGAAAAACTCTACCCAAATTGAAAGGCATTCTTAAGACTTTGAGCTCAGACTATTAATCATATTTTATCAAGTGAATGAGAAAGCAAGTGACCTTTCAGACTTTGTGTTGAAATAGCTTGTGTTATCTAGAAATCATTTTTATGTCTTTTTCCTAAATACAATCTTGTCCATTTAATCAAATGAGCAGAATATGTGGAAATAATCTGAAAGATGTCCTGAAGTCAATTGTGGGAGACTTTGTGCTGCCATAATTGTCTTTAGTCTATGTGTTTTATGTTCCAAGATATTGAAGAGATTTTGAGCTCCCCTTATCCTTCATAATCTTTTAATCTATTGTAGTTTTTGGTGGAGACTTTGTGCTGCACTTCATACTACTATGTTACTTCATCCTAAATCAATAAGAGAAACAATGAAAGACTTTGTGCTTTCATGGGTTTCTTGTGGATCCAGTTACTACCCACAAAAGAATTCCTACTATTTACTGAACATCATTTTTGAAAGAAGAGAAATGCCTTCAATAATTACACCAGAATTTTCCTTTATTTTGTGAACATCATCTCTAAAAAAAGAGAAATGGATGGTATGATTTCACCCTTGAATCCATTTTTAGTTTATATTAGTATATTATAGTTTATAGGGAACCTTCCCTTGCTGAGAGGAGCGATTTATCTCATTGTGCTGTAATAACCACATCCATTTTGCCGTATAAATCTCATTATGTTGTGGTTGATATACCCATTTTTCCATCAGTTAGTTGAGGAAAAAATATTCACCCAATAATTTTTGGTGACTCCACTAGGGAAGAATGCACAATTTAAAATCTTAAACTTCAAATTGAAGCATTTCCATTTCTTTTCCATTCTACACTCTGGCAGATCCATGGTATACACGAAGCTAGAAAGCTCAAGGTATTGTTGATCCTATGTTCAAGTTTGTGCAAAAAAATAATTTTAAAATTTCTCCTCCACAATCTCGCCTTCAGCGAACTAGGAGTTTTCCTCCTATAGATGTCAGGTCCCCAATACCCAGTGAAGCTTCTCTTTTCTCTGCTAACAGAGCTTTGTCTATACATACCCTACAGAGGTTCGTTATCCCTCCTTTTAATCATCATATCATGGTAGCCCAAGGCCCTTGGGGTGACACCATTGGCCCCCTAAATATAAACCCACCTTTACATGAACTACCCTGTAGTTCAAGAAAGAATTTTTTCAAGTTCTATGGTGATGGGAGAGTTCATCCTGATGAGCATATTGTAGCATTCTGCATAGACTGTGGTATGATAGGCATTGAATTTGAAGATATAGTGGTCAGGATATTTGTGGAAACATTGTAAGGTGCTGTCATAGACTAGTTTTATCATCTGCAAGCACAAATAGTAACTGACTGGAACACTCTCAAGGCCAAGTTTGAGGCTAGGTTCAAACCCATAGAAGATGCACATGCCTTGTTAGCCCAGCTTATGCAAATGAAGAAGGAGCCTCATGAACCCATGTGAGACTTTGTTACTAAATTTGACAAGCTGAAGAACAAGATTCCTACAATTTCTCAGCTGATGCCAGAAAATCTTAAGTGCTTCTTCATCAATTCTCAGCTTTCTAAAGTGGGTTTCCTATTGAGGTGGGCTGGCCACATAGATCTTGCTACAGCTCAAATTTTGGCCACTGAGGTTGAAGATGATCTTATCTTGACAGGAAAGATAAGAAGAGATCCTAACAGAAATAAATCTTCTTCATCTTCTGAAAATTTCTCTACAGGCACCATTGATCCTATGGTGCAAAAGCTAGCAAATGAATTGTTAGCTCTGAAAAAGAAAATGTCATAAGGGATGTCTACCCCTCCTTATCAGGATATACCAAGGAGGACATTTCTCAACCAATCATATCAAGGCAATACTGCTAGGAATCAAGGGCAACTAAATCATTTCCCTCCCCCACAAGGGAAGCTTACCATTGAAGCAACATCGGCTAACTCAGTAGTTGGTTATCATGAAGTTGAACATGATTTCTCTTTCCAACCTGAGTTGGACCAAGAAGATGACATTGATCTCTTTGCAGAAGGTGAAGAATAATTAGCTAGTGACTCCAACATTGGTTTCTTGAATTACCAAGATGAAGCTAGAAGTAAGAGAGAAATGTTTGATGGATCATACATTATTTTTACTAGGTCCTAGAATCAGTCAACTCAACAAGCTGATAAGAGAAAAATAGGGGAAGAATCTTGATCATTAATTTCAATTATTAAATGGGGGACTTCACTACCTTTCCAATCAAAGGACCTGGTGATCAATAAAAAAGTATGTACCTCAAACAACCCTGCACATTCTGCTTCAATTTCTCAGACCAGTACCACACCCAATAAAACTCAAAATGATGGACTTCCTTCCTCTATTTCTAGTTCATTTTAGTTATTTGACATAATTGATCATACTAGGAAGACCAAGATCTAAATGTTTGAGTTTAAATACTTACAAGCCAACCCTGAGCAGTTGGATAGGCTAGTTGAATGCATCAAGAACAAAACTATCCCTACAGGATAAGATGTTTCAAAGGTAACTCATGATCCCCTAAAGAATACATCCACCTGAAACAATCTTGTCATTACTCCTCCTATTGCCTCTAGGAAGATAGAACCTTTTTATGTTTTCCTATTGATAAATGGTCATAAGTTGAACAACTGCATAATAGACTATGGCGTCTTTGACAATGTGATGCCCACCAAGGTGGCAGACTCTCTCGATCTCACTCTGACTAAAAATTTTGGGAGATGTTTCTCCATGGAAAACAAGCAAGTGCCACTTTTGGGATAGATCAAAGATGCCCAATTCGCATTCACGTTCTTCCTAGAAAAAAAGATTAAAATGACAGTCTTGGTGGCCAATGTTCCAGCTTCCTATGGCATTTTTCTTGGATGAAATTTTTGCAAGGATGTTGGTGGAGAATTGAAAATGGACTTGTCTAAGGTGAAGATATCTATCAAGGGCATCGTGTAAAGGCTACTTCCTGAGGAGTCAAAATACATTGTCACCCAAACATCAACTCCAAAAGCTCAAATTCTATTTGAATCCTTAGGAATGGATAACTATTTTCTATCCAGAGAAGATGTTTCTATTTCATCAGAGAAAAGTTTTATAAATGAAAATATAAAAAATTTAGACAAGGCATCAGAAGAACTGGTGGAGCATAGTTTACATAAAAAAGGACTTTCCCTCTCTAATGAAGAGAAGTCTGAAAGGAGATTAGATTCTAATGATGTCTAGATTCTGGAATTTGATGGCAATAATTCTTCTACCAGTTCTAGAGCTAGAATTGTTTTGATATCTCTGAAAGGAGATATTTTTCCCTATTTGTATAAGTTGCAGTTCATCAATACCAACAACACCACCGAATATGAATCTTTGTTGCTTAGATTGAAAGCTACTCAAGCTAAAGATGTTAAGCTTCTTGACGCTCGAAGAGATGTTGAATTGGTGGTTTGTCAAGTGAGGAACCTGTATCAAACCAAAAATGAAAGATTGTGACATTATCATAATCTAGTGTGCGACTGCCTTGAAAGTTTTGAGGCTTTCATTATTTCTTTGATGCCCATAGAATTCAACAATCGAGCGAATTCCTTGGCCATCTCTACAACTCTTATGGTTCCTCACCAAGATTTTAAAGGGAATAAATACACTATTGAGTTGGTATTTTGACCAAGTGTACCTAATAATGCCAACCATTAGCAGGTGTTTAATGGTGACAACCAAATCATTACTTTTTTGGAATAGATAGATAGCTTTGAGGAGCTTTATTTTGAAGGTAGTGAATCTCCTCCATGGGAATCAACTCTCGAAATAACTTTAAAAATTGGTGAGAGTTCCTTCAGCTCAAAGGGAATAAAATTCTCAAAGGGTTAGTTTCTCTTGAGAATCTATTCAATAAGCATGATAAGTTTATCAAGAAGCAACAAATGGATTCAAGTTCATCCAAATATTTTGATCAAATAAATTTGAGTACAGAAGATAATCCCAAAATGGTCAACATCAGGAATTATTGCACTCCTGATGAAAAACTCTAATTCATTACTCTAATTCATCATTACATTGATGTTTTGGCATACTCTTATGATGATCTAAAATCTCACAGGCCTGAATAAATTCAGCACAAAATTCCTCTCAAGGTTGGGTCATTGCCTCACAAGCAAAAAACAAAGGCAGTACAGCCCCACAATATCAAGTATTATTCTTTCTGAGATCTAAAAAATGTTAAATGCAAGGATAATTTTTCTAACCCATTATTCCACTTGGATTGTGAACATAGTCCCTATAAGAAAAAAATGGAGAAATTTACCTCTGTGTTGATTTTAAAAATCTAAATCAATCCTCTTTAAAAGACAACTACCCCCTACCCATCATGGAGTAGCTACTATAGATGGTAACTGGCTCAGAGATTTTATCAATGTTAGATGGTTTTTAGAGGTATAATCAAGTGAAAGTTGGTGAAGCAGACCAACATAAGACTGCTTTCACTACACCTTAGGGCACCTTTGCATATCATAGAATACCTTTTCATTTGATCAATGTTGTTGCTACCTTCTAGAGAGTGATAGATCTTGCCTTCAAAAATGAAATGGAGAAGTTCATTATGATATATCTTGATGACTTAACCATCTTTTCCAAACATCATCCTTATCATGTGTATCATTTACAACAAGTGTTGGAATGATGTTGACAAAATGGCATTTCTCTCAATCCTAAGAAATCAATTTTTGGGGTTACATAAGGGAAACTTTTTTATCACATTGTATCCTGAGAAGGCATAAAGATCAACCCAGAAAGAGTTAAATCCATCCAAGAGCTTGCTCTTCCTGCTAGTAAGACTACAGTCCATTTTTTCTTTGGAAAGGTGAATTTTCTATGAAGGTTCATTCCTAAATTCACAGAGAAGACTTGCCACATTGTCAACATGATGAAGGGTAAAGCTACTTTCCACTGGACTGAAGAAGGCAAGTCAGCATTTCAAGATATCAAGGAAGCTATTGCCCATGCCCCAATCTTGGTTTATCTGAATTATACCAAAGACTTCATAATATATAGTTATGCTTTTAAACACACACTTTCAGCCATTTTGGTTCAGTAGAACAAAAAATGTGTGGAGTCCCCCATATCTTTCATGAGTTTTCCTCTCAAAGTTTATGAGCTAAAATATTCAAACATAGATAAGCATGTTTATGTTGTGGTTAAGGTGGTGAAACACTTCCATTTTTACATCCTAAACTCACACACTATTGCTCTGGTTCCTAATATAATACTAAAGTCCATTCTAACCCAACAAGAGTTTGGAACTAAAAGGGGCAATTAGTTTTCTAAAATCCAAGATTTTGATCTTGTTATCAAACCTATGAAACTTATGTGGGGAAGAGGTCTCTACCAATTAATTGATGATAATATACGAGAGGAAGCAGGGCATGAAAAAATAGAGGTTAAAGACATGCCTATAGTTCTCTTTGTCACCATTATAAATGAGTGGTATTCTAATATTGCTCATTTTATTATCTATGGTGAGTGTTCTGCCCACCTATCTCGTAAAGAAAAGAAGACTATTAAGTTAAAAGTTGCTAACTTTGTCTTGTGGGACAACGGTTTGTACAAGAGGAGCCTTAGTGGGATATTTCTTCGTTGCATGGACAAAGTGCAATAGAGCAAACTTTTAGAGTCTTTCCATAATTTAGCTTATGGAAGATATTTTTCTGCACCTATGTCTACCCATGAGATTCTATGAGCTAAGTACTATTGGCCTACTCTATTTTGAGATTCATACACTTAAGTGCGTAGATGTGAGTTGTGTCAATAGTTCATTGGGAAACCCAAGTTGGCCATGTTACTTCTCAAGCTTGTGGTGATCGAAAAGCCTTTTCAGCAATGGGGTATTGATTTCATTGGCACTATAAATCTATCCTCGAGTGTTGGACATGACTATGTTCGTACAGCCATAGACTATTTTACCAAGTGGGTGGAAGCCATTTCAGTCAAGCATGCTACTTCAGAAGTGGTATGTAATTTACTCAAGGAAAATACTATTTCTCAGCTTAGAGTCCCAACCAAGATTGTAATAGATAATGCATCCTATTTCTCTTCTCATGAGGTTACCTAGTTCTGCTATTATTATGGGATTATTCTCTCCCACTCTTCTGACTATTATCCACAAGGAAATGGTCAAGAAGAATCAAGCAACAAGAACCTGGTGACCATTATCAAGAAGCTAGTAAATAACAATCAGAGGACTTGGCATAAAGCATTGTTTGATGTTTTATAGGTAGACAAGATTACACCTAAGAAGCCAATAGGCATGTCCCCATTCCAACTTCTGTATGGTCTAAATGCAAAAATACCCATTACTTTGGAATTACCAGCATTGAAGTTGGCAAAGGTAGTAGAAGATTTAAATTTTGAAATTTCTATTGACAAAAGAATCATGTGGTTGACTAGGTTAGAAGAGTAATGAACTATAGTAGTGGACTGCATTGCTGAACATCAAAATCAAGTGAAGAAATTTTTTGACCAGAAAGTAAGGATTTGTGAGTTTCAGATTGGAGATCAAGTCTTGTTATTGGACAAGAGGAGAGAACCAAAGGGAATGCACAAAAAATTTGATTCCTTGTGGAGAGTTCCATTCACCATTCATCAATTCAATGGTGATAATAGTTTCTTATTGAGATATCAAGATGAGACGCCATTCTCACTGCCTTGCAGTGGGCAACATCTGAAGCACTTCAATCCTTGAAGTATCAGATAAGTCTAGTTGTACATTTGTATAGTCTTTGTTTATTTTGTGTTGTTCATTTGGTTTTTTTTAGCATCTTTCTCTTTTTAGGTGGCTTGACTCCATGGCCCAATGGCATGGATGAAGGGACTTAGAGTCTAGATTTTACTCCCTTTGATTGTTTCAGAGTACAACTGATGGAAATTCCCCAACTGGAGCTAGTTGTTGTTCCCAAAATCTGCCACTTGTTTTTTTGGACAAACATGTTGATTATTTTAGTCTTGCAGGCCAAAATGGTCTCTTTCTTTCTCAAAAAATATTCTAAGCAGTCAATTTATTCAATCGATCAAGCTTTTTTAGCTAAGGAAATCACAAGTTAAAAAGGTGGGCTTTCACAAAGAAAAACACTTAAGGCATTTCCTAAAAAAATTGTAAGGATGGTTCAACATCGAGGTTCAAAACAAAAAGGTTCAATGGTGGGGTCAATGATTTGGACTGAAGCTTTGAACCATTGAATTGTTGAATAATTAAACTCTGAAAAGTTCACCAGTTT
Source organism: Torreya grandis (assembly GCA_037957365.1). Classification (NCBI taxonomy): domain Eukaryota; kingdom Viridiplantae; phylum Streptophyta; class Pinopsida; order Cupressales; family Taxaceae; genus Torreya; species Torreya grandis. The sequence goes on from JARHVA010001587.1 coordinate 736,910, forward strand.
AAAGGTTCAACGAGTTCAAAGCTTCAATGCGTTCAAAGGGTAAAAAATTGAAAGTTTAAAGTTTGAGTGAATGGTTCAAATAATTGGTTCAACAATACATTAAACTCCTAAAGAAGACTAAGTGAACGTGGCTCTTTACAAAATATTGAACTGCCAAACTGTCAAATCGTTAAACTTTGAACTGTTGAACCATTGAATTGGTGAACTCTGAAAGGTTCAAAGGTTCAAGGTTCAAAATGGTTCAGGCAACCAATGATGTCCCCATAGATGTCAAATTTAGGGTGATGAAATAACCATTGATTTTTAAATAGCGTAGACTTAAGAACAAACTCAGTGACCAGCCAAGGAAGGAGCTAAAGAAACTAGCAGAAGATGAGAAAATAGCCCTAAGAGCTCAAATCAGCAAGAAGAGACAAAATATAGCAAGGAAAGAGGGAATCAAATAAAGAATCCAAAAATATCTGTAAAAGAGTTATTCCAGTAGGTAGCGCTGTCCACTATGTGGACCTTAGAGAGCGCAAGCATTCAATGGCATGGCCTATTTTTCTTCATTGAGTAAAGGTGAATGGACAGCCGTGTAAACATCATAAAGAAGACCAGGCAACTCATGCTTTGGAGGAGACATTTGAGATGATTTAGAACACCAAAGTCAAGACTGGTAACCTGCTCTAGCATGGCCCCTACATAGAACTTCCTCTTTCCAATGCATTCAATGCAACATGGGCCATTTTGTGAAAACAAGCACCAAAGTCTTTCTTTGGATGCTATATATTGTAATCTCTCATTTTAAATAAAGGAGATCTCTCTGTTATTAGAAGCAAAACTCTACCCAAATTGAAAGACATTCTTGAGACTTTGAGCTCAGACTGTTAATCATATTTTATCAAGTGAATGAGAAAGCAAGTGACCTTTCAGACTTTGTGTTGAAATAGCTTGTGTTATCTAGGAAATCATTCTTATGTCTTTTTCCTAAATACAATCTTGTCCATTTAATCAAATAATCAGAACAAGTGGAAATAATCTAAAAGATTTCCTGAAGTCAACTGTGGGAGACTTTGTGCTGCCATAATTGTCTTTAGTCTGTGTGTTTTATGTTCCAAGATATTAGAGAGATTTTGAACTCCCCTTATCCTTCATAATCTTTTACTCTGTTGTAGTTTTTAGTTGAGACTTTATGTTGCACTTCATACTACTATGTTACTTTGTCCTAAATCAATAGGAGAAATAATGAAAGACTTTGTGCTTTCATGGGTTTCTTATGGATCTAGTTACTACCCACGGAAGAATTCTTGTTGTTTACTTAACATCATTTTTGAAAGAAGAGAAATGCCTTTAGTAATTACACCAAAATTCTCCTTTATTTTGTGAACATCATCTCTGAAAAAAGAGAGATGGATGGTATGATTTCACCCTTAAAACTATTTTTAGTTTATATTAGTATATTATAGTTTATAGGGAACCTCCCCTTGCTGAGAGGAAATTTATCTCATTGTGTTGTGGTAACCACACCCATTTTACCATATAAATATCATTGTGTTATGGTTGATATACCCATTTTTCTATCAGTTAGTTGAGGACAAAATATTCACCCAACAATATGAGTGATTTGGTTTTAGTGTGTGAGAGCAAAGGTGAAACTACAATTGATTTACTTAGCCCTTAATTTTAACTATGTGAGATAAACATGCAAGTAATTAATCTATGCAAGGTTTATTTTATACCCAAAATTAATTTTTATTTTTTATACGAGCATAGACTAAGGAAGAAAAGGGCATGTAGATGCCACTGGGTCCCACCAAGTGTGCTAGAATGTTTCTCTTGATTTTAGTTTATTTATTGAAAAAGAATAAGTAAGAAACTAGATACGAGTATGGTAGAATAACCTATTTGTTTATACGCAAATGATCCAAATGATTGTGAAGATATCTTATTTATCTTGAGAAGAATGACTTATAGATAAGAAAATACTAAAATAAAGGGGTTGTTAGATGGATAACAAGGTAGATTTCATGGCATGAGCTAGATCCAAGAAGCGTGAGCTTACTAGGAGGTTGTCAATCCATTCTTCTAGAATAGTTACATTGAAATAAATAAAGATAAGACTAAAAGGGAATGCAAGAAGAAATAAATGCTTGATAAAGGAAATGAACTAATTATAGAAATAAATGGGTCAATAATAATGCTAAATAGGTTAGGTTGGGTTCAAATAATAGGTGGGGAATTTGTGAATAGGTAGAAAGACAAAAAGTGAAATCTAGTTGAGGGTAAGTAGGTAGAAATAGCTTATTATTATTTCCTACCATGGTGACCATCAGTGATTAGAGTGACTATCAGCAGTCAAGGTGACATCGACAGTTGTTGTGGGTTATGAGGATGTTCAGAAAAGGCCCAAAAAATTGGTTAATAAGTGTTCTAGAGATATGGGTAAGGTCAAGGGGTCATAATATATTATGATAAAGGGTTTGATTTACGTAAAGATGTCAAAAACCAAATAAGCAAAACTTGAAAACTAGGAATATACTTAACTGTTTGCTTGATAGTTGGTAGATGAGAAGCAATTTTGGTAGAGTAATAATACTTTTGCCTAAATCATAATTTTGGTAGAGGTTCAGGTCTCTATTATACTAGCTAGTTGGCTAGAAGGAAGACTTGCAAGGAAGTTCTTGATGATAAAATCTCTTGATGACTATTGGTTGATAGCTTGATTCCCTGATTGCTAAAATCTAAGATCTTTGGATCTTTTTTCACCTCTTATTCTCTTCCTTTTATATGAAAAGAGAGATGGAGGTAGAAGGTTCCATAGGAGGTTTGGTTAATGGTTTTGATGCTTCATGATGCATTATCTTGTTTTCCATATTAAATTTTGATGTGTTAGCTTGTACATAGCTCAAGTTGTCTTTGTTCAAATGGAGAAGGCTTGATTATCAGTGGTTAGGCTTAACCATCGGTGGTCACGGTGATCATCAGTGTTTGGGTAACTATCAATAGTTAAAGTGACCATCGATGGTTGAGGTTTAAAGAAAGCTGGGTCAAAAGGGTTGTTAGTGAATTAGTTTAGCTAGTTAGCTAACTTAGTTTAAGGTTTGGTGGGTTAGTTAGTCAGTTTTTTGACTTGCATTTATTTTTGGGAAAGGCTAGGTGATCTCTAGGGGGTCTTGAGGCATTTCAACATCGAGGACCATTGTGTGTATTTTTATAGTGTCTAAACTCCTTATGGGTAGACAATTTGGTACCCATGAGGAAGAAGAGTGGGGAGATCATATCGTGTCTTGACTTTAGGGATATGAATAGGGTCTATTTAAAATATCACTACCCCCTACCATCCATGGAGAAACTCCTTCAGATAGTTTCTAGTTCAAAACATTTTTCCCTTTTGGATGGGTATTCAGGTTACACCCAAGTGTTGGTGAGAGAGGGAGATCAGTATAAGATTGCCTTCACCACAAAGTGGGGCACATATACTTACCAAAATATGCATTATGTATTGTCAAATGTTGGTGCCACTTTTTAAAGATCCATGTACATGGATTTCCAAAGGTTCCTAAATCAAATGATGTTGGTCTACTTGGATGACAGCATAATTTTCTCCAAGAAGGCTAGTGAGCACATGGACCATCTAAGGTTGATCTTCCAAAGATGTATAGAGTATGGGATTTCTTTAAATCTCAAAAAATATGTGTTTGTTGTTCATAAAAGCAAACTTTTGGGTCACATTATTTCAAAGGAAGGACTATCCATTGACCCTGATAGAATAAGTGTTATCTTAGCACTCTCATTACCTAAGCATAAAAAAATAATCTAGAGCTTCCTTGGGAAAATATAGTGTGAGAAGGTTTATACCTAGTTTTGCAAACCTAGTCAAACCCATCACTACCATGTTGAAGAAGAGCCAAGTGTTCGCTTAGTCAAATGAAGGTAAGGCATCTTTTGAGGCCATCAAAGAAGCCATTTCCTAATAACCCTTACTCATAAATCCTATCTTCTCAAAGGACTTTATATTGTACACCTTTTCAAATAATGACAAAATATTAGCTATGTTGGTGCATAAGAATGAAGGACTTGAGCAACCAATCACCTTTTTTAGTCAAGCACTAGAAGGATATGAGGTGAGGTATACTTTTATTAAAAAGTAGGTTCTTGCAGATTTGATAAGCCTCAAAAGGTTTATGCCAATGCTTTCCAATAGCAAGGTTTATATTATGGTGTCTCATCCTAGAGTTAGGGACTTCCTCCTTAACAAAGACTTGAATGAGAAAAGAGAAGGCTAGATTACCAAGGTTATGGAGTATGATGTGGATATCAAAGTCACTGAGCTGGTAAGAGGCAAAGGCTTGTGTGATCATATGGTAAATGATCTTTAAGAATACAAAGAAGTTATTTGGGTGACATGAGATAGCTTAAAAATATATGCACCTCCACTTCATAATAGTTGGCTCCAGGACATGACACATTTCTTAATGATAGGTGAATGCTCTCAAGGTTTGGATAGAGAAAAAATAAGGTATTTTAGGCTTTAGTTTTTACCTTATGCATTAGTTAATGGTTTTAGTTTTAAAATGGACCTAAATTGGGTACTTCTTAAGTGCATTAATGACAATCAAGTGACAAATATCATAGAACAATTTCATGATGAACCTACAGGAGGCCATTTTGCTCCAAGAACAATAGTAGCAAAGGTAATGAGAGATGGTTATTACTGGCCTAGTGTTTTCAAAGATGCCTATGCATAGGTCAAAAAATGACAAAAGTGTACTCTATTTGTAGGCAAACAAATATTAGTATCCCTCCCTCTCAACCTAATTTAGGTGGAGAAACCCTTCATGAAATGGGGGTTGGACTTCATAGGAATGATAAATCCACCTTCAAGTGTAGGACATAAATGGGTTCTCACTACAACTAACTACTTCACTAGGTAGGTGGAAGCAATTGCCTTTAAACAAGCCAATGAAATAGTAGTATTGGAATTCTATGGCAGTAAAGTAACTAGTTTCGATGTCCAAGATACTATAATTTTAGATAATGCATTAGAATTGTTGGTATGAAGACAAGTGAATGGGCACTTAAGATGGAAATCTACCTTAGTACATCCTCTAATTATGAAATGATATTAATTCACTAAATAAGAAGATATATAGTAGTATATCACAATTATTTGGAATTATAGTAAAAAATATGAATAATAGATAAGCCAATTCAAGGAGGCAACCTCCCAAATACTTTCAATAAGAATGAATACTCAATTATGATGATGAATAACTAACCCTACCTCTTATATATAGTCTAACAAGGCCATGTTCCATCCAGAGGCTAACTTACCAAGTATATGAATGCATAAATAAATGTAAAATAATATACAAAAGGGTTATACAAGCCACAAGTCAACTACACATATACATAGACATGCCAATGGTTAAGGGCATAGCATGACCCTCCCCTTAAAAACAATGTTTTCCTCAACATTGATGAAATCTCAGATGTTGTTGCAAGAATGATTCATCCTCCCAAGTAGCATCTTCAGAAGGCAAATTCTTCCATTTGATTAGATACTCAAGAATTAGTCTGGACCATAGTTACTTATTGCATGTTTGAAGGACCACTTTAGGATCAAGAATAACCCTCCCTTCCTCATCTAATTTTGGTAACTTAGTTTGAGTGGTAAGTCTCTATCCAATTACCTTCTTAAGGCAAGATATATGAAATACTAGATGAATGCGAGTGGAGGGAGGAAATTCTAGCTTGTAGGTCACACTACTAATTTTTTTGCAAGATCTGATAAGGAACATAATAATTGGGAGATATATTATTATCCTTTTTCTATTACTTGAAGGACATCTACTTATATGGATGCAATCAAACAAATACCCAATCACCAATTTAAAAATGCATCTCACTCCTGTGTTGATCTTCTTGTTACTTCATCCAATTTTGGGATAAAGCTAAATTTTCATGCAAACTAGCAAGGACTTCTTGTTGATGTTGAAGGTGTTCCTCCACTACACGTACCTTTGGGTGGGTCTTCAATGGTGAAGTGAGAGATAGAGAATGGTATCCATACAATGCCATAAAAATAGACATTTTGGATGAACTATGCATTGGCGTATTATACCACCATTCAGCCAAAGGTAGCCATTGAACCCATTTATCTTATTTATCTGACACAAAACAATGAAGGTACCCTTATAAACACTTGTTGACTACCTCAATTTTTCCATCAAATTGAGGATGATAGGATGAGTTATGAGCTAATTGGGTTCCCAAACATGCAAATAATTATGACCAAAAATTACTAGTGAATATGGGATCTCGATCACTAACAATAATCTTGGGAGTACCATGCTATTTTTGAACTGTATTGAGGAAGGTAGAAGCTACTATACTAGCCACCAATGGTTGAGATAAAGAAAAAAATGACCATACTTTTGTGAGTTTATCCACAACAACCATGATAACATTTCTACCTTTAGATCGTGTTAACCCAGTAATGAAATCCATATATACCTCTTCCCATCACTTATTAGGGATGGATAAGGCCTGAAGAACTAGGGTTTTAATTGTTTCACCTTTATTTTGTTGATAGACCATACATTCAGCCACATATTTTTGTACATCCCCTTTTATTCCTTTCCAGAAAAATCCTTCTTGACTCTATGATAGGTTTTCAAAAAGCCCAAGTGACTGCCAAGTGGAGATGCATGAAGTTCTTGAAGGATTTTCTATTTGAGAAGAGAATTTTGACATAGATATAAGCTATCTTTGTACCAAATGCATTCCCCTTCCATATAAAATTTTCAATCCAATCGGAACCTTGTTGTAGATTATGAATCAATGAATGGGTAATACTATTGTTCTCCCATTCTGCCCTTACCTTCCTTTAGCTAGTCTACCTAACAAATGGTCATAGCACATAACAATGCCTCAATTGGTTCATCTTGCCTAGATAGTGCATCGGCCACCAAATTTTCTTTTCCTTTCTTGTAGACTATTTCAAAATCAAAACATAACATTTTTGTCACCCATTTTTGTTGTTCTTCAGAGGATAACCTTGTTTCAAAAAAATTTAAGGCTATCATGATCAATTTTTACCTAAAAGTGATGACCTAATAGATAAGGTCTCCATTGTTTGAATGAATTTAGAATAGCCATCATCTCTTTCTCATAGATGGGTTTGATCTAATTTTTACCCTTCAATTGATGACTTTAAAAGGTGATGGGCCTACCCTCTTGTATGAGTATTTCACCCATACCATATCCAAATGCATCAAATTCAAACATAAAAGTTTTAGAAAAATATGGATTAGCCAATATTGGGGTGGTGCACATAGCCATTTTCAGTTGTTCAAATGCCTTGATAGCTATATCAGTCCACTAGAAGGAGGCTTTCTTCAATAAAGAAGTGAGTGGTGTTGCAATACTACAATAGTTTTTGACAAACCTATGATAATAACCAGTTAGCCCTAGAAATCCCCTTAGTTTCTTAAGTATCTTGGGAATTTTCCACTCTATGATGGCTTGGATTTTTTTGGGATCAACTTTTACTCCCTCATGTGATACAATATGACCCAAATATTCCACCTCCCAAACTCCAAAAGCACATTTGGTTAGTTTATCGTACAACTGATGTTGATCAAGAACTAAGAGTACCTATTTCACATGATGCAAGTGGTCTTCCCAATTTTTGCTATAAATAAGGATGTCATCAAAAAACACAAGTATAAACTTTCTCAAAAATGGCCTAAAAATCATATTCATCAAGCTCTAGAAGGTGGATGGTGCATTGGTGAGACCAAAAGGCATGACAAAAAAATCATAATGGCCTTCATGAGTATGGAATGCTATTTTAGGAATGTCCTCCTCACAGATCCAGATTTGATGATACCTAGAGCGAAGATCTAATTTGGTAAAATAAATAGCACCATGTAATTCATCTAACAAATCATCAATTATAGGAATAGGAAACTTATCTTTAATAGTGAACTTGTTGAGCTTTTTATAATCTTGGCACATCCTCCAAGTTTCATCTTTCTTTCATACCATGACTACTAGTAAAGAATATTCACTTTGGCTATGGTGAATAGTACCTACCTATAACAACTCTTGTACCATTTTTTCAATTTCACTCTTCTAGGTATAAGGATATTTGTATGGTATAATATTGGGTGGTGTACTTCTAGGAATGAATCTGATGGTATGATCATGAGTATGACTAGGAGGAAGACCTTTTGGCATGGGTCCAAAAACAACTAAATGCTCATCCAATATTTGTTGTAACTTAAGATGGGTAGACTCTTTAGTTTGTTGGACATCAATGGAAAACAAGTGTGCCACAAATCCTTCAGCACCTTTTTTATCATCTTGGTCATCTAATGTGAACTAACCATTTATGGATATTTAAATCTTAATCCTCATAGTTCTACTGGCTTACCTTTAGAATAAAAATGCATGAACAATTCATGGAAATTCATCTCAATAGTACCCAATGTGGTGAGCCATTGTAATCCCAAAATAATATTAGTTCCACCCATAGGAATAACAAATATAGGAGAATCTAGAAAATAGTCCCCCATTGCTAATTTAATACTATGGCATTTTATAGAATAAATAACTGTATCACCATCAGTAATCATGACTTATAACTTTGGGGCTAGGTAGATGAAACAACTCAAATGAGCAAAAAACTTACTATTAATGAAATTATGTGTACTACCTAAATCAATCAACATTGTGACCTTCTATTTCTTAATAAAACCTAGCACCTTAAGAGTCTAAGGAGTAGAAATACCTACAGGGGCATGGTAGGAGATAGTAGGTTGAGAATATATAGCTTCATCCTCAGGTCCTTCAAAACCCTCAATAGATGCCTCCTCATCTTCTTCATCTTCATCATCCCCTTCAATGTAAAATAACTTCTTTTCATCACATCTATCACCTTTGCTCCATTTACTATCACAACTATAACACAACCCTTTAGCACGCTTATTCTCAATTTGTTGTGGTGTTAATTAGGTAGTTTAATTCATGATGGATTTGGGAAGGTGATTCTCAACTATTAGTGAAAGGATGATGTTTGATCATCTCTTTTTCTTCTTCCAAGCATGCCCTTGGTATAGCTTCAGATATAGTTATGGGGTTAAACATACGAACCTCTAATTAAAAACTATCTTTTAGTCCCCTTAGAAAAAGGTCAGACAGATTTGCCTCAATGATATCCTTCAAACATAAGGATAGATTTTGAAATTGATGAATACAATCCTTCATTGTTCCTATTTTTCATAGTTTGGCTAATTGGTTAAAGAATTTATCAAAAACATTATCCTTATAACGAGACATCAATTCATCAGAGAATACTAACCATGTAACAGGAGCACCATTCTTCTTATTTTGAGCACAAAACCAACAATACCAAATGAATGGCTCAAGTTCTAGATATAGATATGTCACAACCACCTATTGAGAGATAAGATTTTAGTTTAAATCAAATAGATTTTCAATTTGAGTGATCTAAGTGAGTGGATCCTTACCATCAAACTTACGCAAGTCTATTTTTGACAACATTGATTTTATCCCTATATTGGTAGTGTTAGTATTAAGAGGAGGGGGACTAAAAGGAAAATGTGGAGGGTGTGGAGTGGTAAATGAGATGAAATGGTAGATAAGTGTGTCATGATTTGATGCAACTGATTATTCATGCCATTAAGTTCCCCTTGCATTATTGATATTTGAGTTTGGATTTGCACATCCTTCTGCATTAGGCCATGTAGGTTTGATTGAATTTGTAAAATTATATTAGATGATTTAGACTCCATGTCATCCCTTAAAGGGTCTTTATGGGTTTCTTTCCCTTTCCCCCATCCACAAGTGTTAGGACCAACCATACAAAGCCTTGATGGTGAACCTTATTTTACCCCATTGACCTAACATTGACCACTAAGTTTTATGAATATTTACACCTCAAATCACAAATATCAAATAATAGACCTAAACTAATTTTTTTCAAGGTTTCTAAAAATATTAAAAAATTTGAAAAAATATATAAATTGTGAGCTATGGAGCAAATTTCTTTAAAAACCCTAAAATGGAAATAACTTTTGAAAAATAGATCCAAATGAGCTGAAATTTTAATGTAAACTTACTTTAATTATTTCTCAACTCTATTCAAAAAATTGCAGAGAAATTCGGACCATTTTGTTGGATATATCCAAATTTCAATATCTAGGGTTTTTGACCTAATTATGGCCCAAATCAATGCTCTGATACCACTTGGAATGATATTAATTCACCAAATAATAAGATATATAGAAATAAATCATAATTATATGGAATTTTAGTATAAAATATGAATAATAGATATCCTACTTCGAGGGGGTAACCTCCCAAATGCTTTCAATAAGAATGAATACTCGATTATGATGATGAATAACTAACCCTACCTTGTATATATAGTCTAACAAGGCCATGTGCCACCCATAGGTCAACCTACTAAGTATATGAATGCATAAATAAATGTGAAATAATATGCAAAAGATTTATGAAAGCCACAAGTCAACTACACATATCCATAGACATGTCAATGGTTAAAGGTGTAGAAAATTACTACCCCCAAGGCAATGGACTAGAAAAGTCTACAAATGAGAACTTGATAAGAATTATCAAGAGGACCATGGAAGAGAATCAAAGAGTATGGCATAAAAATCTAAAAATAGCCTTATGGGCTGATAGAGTGACTCCCAAAGCTACCATTGGCAATGATCCATATGTCTTTGTATATGGAAGGGAAGCCAAATTGTCTATTTATCTTGAAATATATACATTAGAGTTGGCCCATAAACTTGAGTTGATGGAGAGTGATCATATTAACGTGAGGATGATAGAGTTCATGAAGCTTGAAGAAACTAGGGACCTTGCAAAGAAGACATTATAATCACATCAAGCTCAATTCAAGAAAGCCTTTGACAAGAGATCTATAGCAAGGGCCTTCAAGGAAGGGGACCTAGTCCTCAAATTGGACTCAAATAAGGCCAAACCAAGAAACCATACCAATTTTGATAGCTTGTGGATTGATCCCTATTTGATCTATGGATGCTAACAACATAATGTTTTTTAGCTTGCTCAACTAGATGGAGAGGTATTACCCATCCTAGTCAATGGAATTCATTTAAAGCCTTGTTATTAGAAGATTTTTCAGCTATTGTATGATATTGTAACATATTAGAGTAGTTTTTTATGTTTTCCTCTAAGTTCCTTGTGCACATTTCTTTTCAGTTGTATGTTTCCCTTTCAATAAGTGCATGTGGCATAGTTGTTTATTTTGCTCTTTTATCCCCATTTTGCTTTAAGAAGAATTTTTAGAATGGGTTAGCCTTGAGTCAGTCTCAAATTAGCTAAGAGAAAAGACTTGAGACTCAAGATGCCCAATGGATCAATTTAAGGCCACTAGTTTTTGCATAACAAGCATACAACCCCAAGATGTTGCAAGAAATGTTGGCCAAATTTGGCCTACATAAAAATCATTTGAAAAGAAATGGTTTGAATAGATGAGCAGAGTTCTAGATGGAATGATTGGACCAAAAGTAAGATAATAAGATCAAATGTCACTTACAAAGCTTTTGAAACACTTTAAGTAAGCTTAAAATGTGTTTTATTGATCTTTGAGAAGCAAGTCTTGAAACAAGTCTAAGATTGCAAGGTGAAAAAGATTAGTATATTCTTATGGTGTGTCAATCATTCAAGGGCATGGTTCAAGTTGCATAAAGCCTTATAATTTCAATGGAGACTTCTAAAGAGATAATAGTTTCTTGCACAAGTTTAAAAGGATGAGATTGTCATGGCATGTCATGTAGAAATGAATAGGTTAGCTTGATTATACATTTAATAAGTTCAATTAGGAGGCCACTCAAGGCCAAAAGATCACATGGACATGAATTTATTCATACTTAAATCATGCTCTGCAAATTTCATATCTTGATGTCTTTTTTATCTCATGATATAAGCCTTTTAAATTAGACTTATAGAGTGAAACATGTGCATGGATGCTCAGTTTAAACTTCATGAAATATCCATTTGAATTAAAATTTCCCAAGGATGAACATAGATCTGACAAGTGTCAAGATCTCAGGTACCCAAAAGCATATCTAATGATACACATTGATTAACAAGGCTAGTGGGTCCTAGAGTTTTAACAGAGCATATTTGATCATGCATCGAAGATCAATGGTGAACATCAATTGAAAAGGTCAAAGAATCTCTAGGGTGAACATGCAAGTGACAAGTGGCATAATATAAAAATCAAAAACTAGATCTAATGGCATGTGGGTGAATCTCAAGTCAGTGGACCCAGGCAGATCAATAGTAAGTAATCAGTCAAAAGATCAATGGATCCTAAGAGCAAATGCATGGATGATAAGTGTTTCAACTATGTTATACTAGCATAAGATCTATGGCTCATATTCATTTTTACAAAGGGAGATCTATGGTTTGCATGAGTTCAAGGAGTCAAAGATCTGACAGTAGGATCCTAAAAATGAATAAAGAGCTGACAAATGACACAATTTGAGAAGGCACGAATCAAGATCAATAGTCATTGTTGAAATTTTAAAGCTAAGGTACTCTAATGGAAAACAAATGTGACCTAAGGTCAAACTAAGGTAGATATTTCAAAGGATGCCACTGAAGCTCAGTCAAAACCTATGTTGGAAGATATAGAGCATGTAGAATCAATTTTCTTATGTCTTCAATTTTGTGTATAATAAGTCCTTAGCTTCCAAAAAGTTTCAGAAGCAGAATAGGTCTATTTAGACCTAATATATTATAGTAACAAGGATATGCAACCTATGAATCTTTATCAATATATTGACTATAGGAAAACTAATAAATTGGATTGGTTTTCAATTTATAGTTAGACCTATGCTCAGATATTGAAGTAAGGAGTAGGTATGTGATTAATGAAGAAGTGTCTCATATATCAAAGCTATAGCTTTGACAAACATGAACTTTCATCCATCTAAATCAAACATAGTCATGTTCAGTCAGGTTGATGGACATAAAGATTTTGTCCTTATAAGAAAGCCAAGTAGAAGATGGAGTGGAAGATCAAGATGGAGATCCAGTGGTTGGAGGAAGTAGATAGAGAATTTAATGGATTTTTAGGAGAACTCTAAGGGTTTTCCTTCTTATTAGGAGCATGACTCATCATATAAAACACATTTTTGTCTTCTATTATGTTTTTCAAAGAGCTCAAAGGTTATCAAGACAGACAAAGGTTAATTTGTCTATGATAGATTATGTCCTGATTTGATCGAAAAGTGGTTGAGCTTTCATTAAAAGGTGGTGGTAGTTAATTTATTTATCTCTAATGGTGTGCTCTCATTATTTCCTCACCCTTTCTCTATTTATCCCATTCTTTCCCATTTGTAAGTCTCTCTCTGACTTTTGATAAGAAATTCTCTCTCATATCTAGAAGAGCAAAGACTCTCATTTGATAAGGCTAGACCCTATCAAAATTTGTATGAAATACCTCTTAAATCAATAAAGACTTTATTTACCTATATTACCCCTCTAAATTGTGTGTAGCAAAGATTTTTCATGATGGCATTGTGAAGCAGAATCTTCCATGCCCATTGTCCTTCTTTCTTGCTCATTTATAGGTGTCTTCAAGTTAATTAAAGGTCTAAGTTAGTGTTCTTTTTGTCATTGATGAAAGATCTCAATGAGTCTTATAACTCCTTTGTGCCTTTATTAATTTCTTTATGAACCTAGCTTATGAAACACTTATGCAACTAGCAAGTTTTGTGAGATTGTGTGAGCTAGCATTGTCTTATGCTTCCTCAGTGTTTACTTCATGCTTATGTAAGTTCTTATTTAAATTTGGTGAATCACCCTTGTTAGCTTTCTTAGGATCCATATTTCCCCATTTTTAACCCTTTTCCCAATGCAAACATTAGTATAGGTGATCCATCAAGAGGAAGTTGACCTTCTCTAGAGGTCCAACCCCACCATAGATGACCCATAGCCTAGGGTTATTCCCATAGTGTAGCTCAATTGAAGAGAGCCTGAAGAACCCTCTCCAAGGGTGTAAGTTTATGATACAATAATCACATATCAAGAAACTAATTCCCATGGGTTTTGTCATGTAGAAGTGTACTTTTCATGTGTTGGTGCTCAAACATATACCTTATTCATTGACTAAATAGAAAAATAAATACAGGGATGTGGGCCTAGGTTCAGTTAAGTGAACAAACACAATTAAGATAACCATTATAATCAGAGTCCACCATGTTTAGATAACATTCTATTCATTATATCCATATTATATCTATAAGTTACATAACATATGTATTGCGCAACTTTGTGATACAAATTAGCTATAAATTAGAGTGCAATATCAATGTTATAATGATATCCATGATTATGCTATTCACTAAAAATCAATCATTATACAAAAATGATCAGTAGATTTACTAAGATCTAATTAGGGGTACTTATACTTGGTTCTCCCCAACCAATTAGTTACAATAGTTATGAGACTTCTAGTGATTAGTTGATGATCTCTAGTGGACAAAGATTCATGGCATCCTTCTACAAAGCTTTCCTAAGGACCTAGGCCTTTGCACCCCTATATTCATGTTTAGTTTTGGATCCTTACTGCTAAGTGTATATCTTCATGTGATTCAATGCTAAACTCATGTGTGATGGAAGTTTTTTCCATCCCTAAGAATCAATCAGTAACTATTTCCCACTTCTTTCATGTTCCCCAAGTCTTTCAATGATATTATGATCCCTTCACTCTCGAGTTATCCATTTATTATGCCTCCTTTAACTAGGTCTTCTCATGCCATGATCTCTTATGTCATGGTCTTTTCACACCATGCTTGTTTTATGACATTACCAAAATACTTAGCCAAAATTTGGGGTCCAACATCACCCCACACTATGCTATTAGTTCATCCTAGACTAAGCACTAGTTTTGCCTTCAACTAAAAATTAAGGGCTAACTTGTTTGATCTAATTTTTGACACCTTCCCAATGTGATAAGGTGTCAAGCAACTTTGTTTTTATTTCCTCACTTGTTGCTTTCAAATTTTTGGTCTCCATGGGTTGGTCAAAACACTTGCTTGCTTTATTAACCAGATGCTCAAGGGATGTGTAAACATCCTTCTTAACTTCATCAAGTATAGTGACCTAAGCTAAAAACTATCCTTAGAGTGACACAAAGTTAGAAATTATTTCTTATTCATGTGTGTTTATTGTTCTTCCATAGTTTCAACATCCTTGAATTCCTTTGCGCATTCGATGTGGTATTTTATTAATAGGGCTACATCAAATAATTGTTGATGTTGAACCTCTTCTGCTTAGAGATGAGCTTCCAAAAAAAATTTAGGCCACACCATCTTCTCAAAAATCCCATCTAGAATGGGAATCACTTCCCCAACTCTGTGCAAGGTGTGCCTACACATTCCCACCACTTAGGAAAATTGTTCCACCACCCAAATTGTTTCATCTTTTGGCCTAGGTTGCTCCTTGTACAGTTTCAATAGGAGGTCCATGAGGGTCTCCAACTTGTCAATTTCTTCACCCTCTAAATGGAATCCATCTATGAGTGTCAGGTCTTGGCTCAGAATAGCCTTACAAATGTTCAATGTTTTGACCTTAGTTATTGTCTTGACCTCCAACTATTGCCTCAACTCAATTACTTATTCTTTTAGTTTGGAGTGGCTAGTGATTTCTTTATTATATAATTCTATCACCTTGGCATGCTTTTGTTCATCCTTTTGTACATCTTATTCTACAAGAAAAAAATTTCATGCTAACTCAAAGGCCAGTTTTAAAAGTGTCATGTTAGCTTATAAATAGGTAAGCTTATGGGGATCTACCCAAAGAGGTGTGGTCAACATTGTTGTTTGTGGATCTAATACAAGATTATTTAAAGGCATCTCATAATGGAATTATTCATTTCACATGTCAAAAATAAATGATATATCACGTTAGGTTCAAATAGATGCATCTTCTAGATCAAGATGGGAATATAAATACAACTTTTTAGGGATACCTATCTGATATTGGATGTGAAGGTTGGTGGTTACATCAAACCTTTGTGGTCTAACCACAGAGTCAATTGATTTTTTCCCATTCATGGGATCTCTATTTAGTATCTTGACTTGACATATATGTCTTACTCTTGGGAAGTGGTGTCAATGTCGAGATCATTTAGTTCTTCTACTTGAGATCCATCCCTCTCTTTGTCAAGTAGATCTTCAATCTCTAACTACATGTCCTCAATGGTGATCTCTTCCTCTTCCATAGGGGAGAGTGTTTTATCTAAATCAGTGTCTTTTTTCTCTTTGTCCATCTCCAAGGCCCCTTTAGGTAACACTTCTAGCTCCTCCTTGTCATTGTTCTTAGGCTATTATATTTCTTATTCTAAAGTAATAGTTTGTATTATTGGCATTGATCCTTTTAGTTGACTTACTGATGGATCTCTTTTTGGTGGAGAAGCCCTATTTGGTGATGAATCCATTTTTGGTGGTGCATGGGTAATACTTTAACTTTTTAGAGGTTTTAGCTAAGAAATTGTGTTGGTATCATTCTCAGTATTCTTCTGCTTCCTATCTAGTGGAGGCACTGAGGGAAGTTTCTCTTTATCATGCTCTATACTTCTCAAAGATTTCTTCTTTGGTTTAAACATATATAAGAGGTAATAAATTGAGACCCCAACCAAATTTTGATGCACTTTGATGTCAATTTTTCCTAACTCATACTTCTCTATGTATGGTTTCTCCTTAGGGTATCCATACATCTAGTGAATAATGTAGATCTCTAAGTCAATTTATTCTAATTCCAGTGTTATCGATGGTATTTCATATATATAGTTGATAGATTTCATAAAGTATCACATCATGAAAGCATAAGATAGCTTCGACCAAGCAGAAAGCTCTCTAGATGGGGCCATCCTGATGCACGTAAGAGAGAGGTGTTATTTGATAGCAAACTTGGATTGATCCCCAACTTGTGTAGGCAAGTCCTTTAGAATGCACCATTCATTCCCAAAGGATTCCTTCATTCCATCATACCATGACTTCATTTTTATCTTATATGATGGGATAATATTTCTAGGGTAGGTGAATGCCTTATACCTCTCTAATGGGGACTTAATTTCAAGCAGGTACACCCACTTCAATTATCCATAGGTGTAACTAGGTATACTAATTTCATCAAACACCATTAGTAATAGGAACACGACCCAAGAGAACCTATAGTTGGATGTCTGGTGAGCCTTCTCTACATATACTATGATTTTATTAGCAAAATGCATTGCCCAATTTTACTTTAGCCCCTTAGCAACTGGGTGAGCAATATATAGGTGGGTGATGTACACCTCCTTCCATCTATCACTACCACCAACCTTTGTCATGATAACGCATGCAACCACTTAGAGGGAAAGATCTTGTAAATTTTTTATATACATAACATGGCCTTATTTATGATATTATAGCATCATGGTTGTCTTTTTTATCTCCATCAAGTCCTATAAATCAAATTCAAGGTTTGCATCAGACCACTATAACCCTAACACTTTTTTTATTCTTTCAATCATGATTTTCATCTAGTGCCCAGTAAATTAGATATACTCCTCATGCACATGTGAAAGTATAAACTTAATGACATCTATAGGTTTTCTAAATTAGGGGAGGTTTAATAGTTGAAAAAGGCCATTAGAATCCAAGGAGTTGAATATCTTCAAGTCATAGACAAATTCACTCCTAGTGTTTTAGCATTTGACTCTATAATAATTTTGTAGATCAACCTCATTTCTATATTATTGATGGTTGCAATCGAAGATAGTGCAAGTGGGCACATTCGATACCTAATTTTCTACAAGAAGCACCATCACTGAGTATTGCATCTCCTTGATCAACAAGGGTGGAGGTGGAGGGACTTGAGATTTCTTCTTGGTTTGACACACTATCCCTATTTATTCACCTTCCACATGCACACCTTGTTCTTTAGATATTTCCTCCCTGATTAATATTATTTCCTCACTAACACTTAGTTATTATTCTTTTGTAAAGATAGGTAGTGGTTCAATTGGTTGGGCTTTTTTATTAGGCTACATCAACCTTCATAGAGCTCAAAGGTTGAGGCAGGACCATCTAATATTCCCAAATGAAATTTTTTTTCTAATTTAGGTGCCTTAGCTCTCCTACTTTGATGCTCGTTAATGGTAGACACTGTTGATGGTGTAAAATTGCGCTAGATCTTAATCAATCAACAATGAGAAGTTTCAAGCTGTGGGACAATTGTGGCTTGAAACAACCTCCAAATTTTAGAGAAGTTGGTCTCTTTTGTTGGTATTGGGTGTTTGAAAAAGGGATAGGAGACTAAATAGAAATGCAAAATGTAGGAATTAAAACCTAACTATGGTGATGCGCCTGAGTGTAATCCTAATCCCAACCTGAACACAATGAGACTATTATATGATTCAATTACATTTAAGAGCAGACAAGTGCATGATCAATGTAAAAGATTGGAATAACAAAAATAGAGGCTCAAAATAGGGGAGTCTTTCACTGAGACACAGAGAATGTCAATAGAGGCATAGTGTGCAATCTTCCTAACAGAATCTTTCAATCACATAAGAGGCACAAAAGTCACGTACAGTTATGTAAACCTTTTGATTCAAGAAAATGAGAAAAAATAAAATGACATCCTTGATCACAACTATAGAAAATCTACATCATAAAACTACTTTGCAAATGACACAGACAACACCAACCAAGGCATGGAGCTCAAATTTCCTTAATTCATTCAACCACATAAAGGGCACAGAAACATGCACGGTTATATCAACTTTACAATTCAAGAAAATTGAGACAAGAGCAAATGATGTTATTGGTCAAGAATTTCAGAACATTAATACTATATAATTCTCCCTCGCACTCTATTTTATGAATCTTCTTATATAGCTTCAGGTGTCTCCTTACATCACTTTCTTTCCCACGCAATTCCACTCCATCCTTCACTCATAGGGGACAAAACAAACGGTGCCTTCAATGCTGTGGGGGGCTTCAAAAATCTACCAGATGAATTATTCCATCTACTCGAATTAACTCCAGCCAATTTTCCCTCCATTTCACTTTGTGGCAACAGATACACGAAACACTCTCTTACATTTGAAATGGGAGAGGACACTTAGTCAATTTTCTAAAAATCCTCTAACCATCAGAAAATGACACTTGGCACTTTTCACTGGATCCATCGAAGACACGTGGCTCTCTCTTCTTCTTTGGCTGTGTTGTAGTTTTATTTGGGACTCATATCAGACTCTTATGGAAGGTGACACTTGGCAACTTCTGCATACTTTGAAGTAACATTCGAGGCCCACCACAACCTTTATTCAGTAATGAAACTCAAAGATGGTCTCTCAAAAATTGGCACATGGCAGCCTCTGCTACTTTTGGGAAGATACATGGCATCTTCCACTTCTTCGTCTAGGGGTGCATGGCATCTTCCACTTTTGTTGGGGATGGAGTAGAGAGGGACTCAGAGAGTGACACTTGGTAGCCTCCACTACACCTTAGCATTTAAGCAAAATGAAATGATGCTTTTATGCATTGAAGGAGAGCACTGGACCCAGGTGTTAAAACAAAGTCTCTCAGTAGTCGACACGTGGTGACTTTCACTGCTTCTTTAAAAGGGTAGTTTAGGGTCTTTACAACTGCCACCTAGTATTTTCTGCTTTCTATGCTGCTTGGTCTATTGAAAGTCTTTGCCAAAGGGTAAAATGAAACACAAGTGCCTCTATGAGATTCAGACGCTGACATGTGGTGTATTTCACTTAACTGCTATTGGATAGGTGGCACATTTCATGGTTCTCTGGAAAGTTATAAAAGGGCCTCAAAGGATGTCAGTTGGTTGGCTTCATGCTTTGGAAGGTGACACATGGTGGCTTCTGCATGAACTCAACACTTAACACAAAATTGGAACAAAGAATCAAAAGAGAAAGAAAGGCCCGTGCTTAAATGATGCCACTTGGTAGCCTTTGCTGCATTTTGACACTTGACGGAGAACGAACCTGCACCCTGCTCTAACTCTGCTGCTACAACCAAGCTATTGTTGGAACTAAAATTGTAGTGCTCAACTAAAAATTTAAGTGCAACATAGAGTAAAAATTTACTCTACTATTACTGGTGACCCTCAGGACTTTTGAGCCTGCTCAAAAAGAAACTCCACCTTCTGCTAGATCAAAATTGTGAAAATTACAACTTCAAAAGAGTCGTCGACAAATGTTTAGAATACTTATTCAAAAGCAAAGTAGGAAAATAATGAAAAAATAATGCGAAGAAGGGAAACTATTTAACTATAATACATGAGAGAACCGAGTCAATTGAAATGTTTCAAATAGATTTTGTTTACAAGAATCTCTTCAGGTTCTCCTTCCATCGACTCTAGCTCGAAAGAATTCTTCTACTTGCACGTGCAAATTTTATATGGACCAGTCCACAGTGCTTCAAATTTGGTATGTTGACCTAGCTTAGCAGCCCTTGCATCCCATTTCAAAACAATCAAGCCCACTTCAAAATTAAGATTTGAAGTCCTTTTATCAAAACAATTCTTAACCATTCCCTAGTGCTTGATCAATGAATCATGGGCTATGTCCCTCTTTTCCTAAATTTCTAGAAGTTTTATGAGTCTGACCTGCATGGGACCATTTTCTTCAATCTCAATTTGTTTGATCAACTGAAGAGCACGGGCACACTTTCCATATACCAGTTCATATGGAGACATTTTGATCACTTGTTTGGGCGTGATTCTATCAGCCCATAGTGTTAGATTAAGCACTTTATGCCACTCTTTGTGATGGTTAGCCCCTATCCATTTGATGAGTCTTATCAGGTTCTTATTGGTTGATTCTGCTAGACCATTACCTTGAGGGTAATAGTTAGATGAAGTTTTCAGATATATTACATGTCTTAAGGCAAAGTCAGATACTCTAGACCCCAAGAATGCTTTAGCATTCTCTGATATGATGGTGTGAGGATCCCCAAAGCAAGTAGTAATACCCCCTAGAAAATCTAGGATCACATTCTTTGTTGCTTCCTTAAGTGGGACTGCCTTGGTCCATCTAGTGAAATAGTCTGTGGCAGTTAATATCTATTTGTGACCCATGCTGGACACTAGATTTATTATTCTAATGAAGTCAAGACCCCACTGAGCAAAAGTTTCATCCACAACTATAGGACTCAGTGGCATGGCTGCGTTCCTCCGCATCCCCATATAATTCTAGCAGGATGGACATTTTCTAACTAGCTGATAACAATCTACAAATAAAGTAGGCCAAAAATATCCTACCTCACTTATCTTTATGGCTATGGTCTTTGCAAAAAAATTCCCCCCTGAGTTTCCATGATGCATTTCGTGTAGTATTCTCTTGGCTTCAGCCTATTCCACACATCTTAATAATTTCCCATTAGAATTCCTTCTGAAAAGGACTTGTTTGATTAAAACAAAATGAACTCCATGTATCCTATAATACCTTCTCTTATTTCAAGGGAGTTCTCTCAGATAAATCCCATTTTTCATGAATTGAATCCTACTAGTGACCTAGGATTCCATATCAACCTCTTGTAATTTAAGCACTGTCTTTGGCTCTCCTTCTGACTTTGCTTCCTCAGGTAACATCTTTTCAAGCTCTTGGGTTATATATTGGCACAGCCCCCTACCTCTGACCAGCTTGGTGGGTCTGACCTCCACATCATATTCAAGGATCTTAGTGATCCAATTGGCTCTTTTCTCAATAATCTCCCCCTCCATGATGTATTCCCTAACACTTGGGTGAGCTACAAGTATCAGAATTTGATTCCCTGATACCAGATGCCTGAATTTCTTGAGGGCTTTCACCATGGCATAGGCTTGTCTTTCCACAAAATTGTACCTAGTCTCATAATATCTGAGAGTTCTTGAGAAAAAGGCTATTGGGTGCTCCCCCTCTAGCCTATCATTATTTTGAGTCAGGATAGCAGCAATACTTGACTCCCCTCCATAGACATACATTACGAAGGGCATGGAAAAATCTGGGTTTTTTAGCACTAGGGCTGCTGAGATAGCCTTCTTGACCCCCTCAAAAGCTTGTCTTCCTTCTATAAACCACTTGAAGGTTGGGTCCTTTTTTAGCAAGAGTCTCATTGGTCTAACCAAGCCTACAAAATCAGATATGAATTTATTGACAAAATTAATCTTCCCTAAGAAGGACTGGACTGCCTTTTTATTTGCTGGAAGAGGTAAATCTAGTATAGCTGGGATCCTCTCAGGATCTATAGAAACCCCTTCCTTAGACACTATGTGCCCCAACAGTTTAACCTGAGGTATAGTAAAAATACATTTCTTGGGATTCAATGATATCCCAAAATCTTGACATTTCTTGAAAACAGACTCTAGATGATCAAAATGATCATCATCATTTTTTGAGAAAATAGTAAGGTCGTCCAGATAGACCAAGATGACCTTGTTTATAAGTTCACCAAAGGCTATATCCATAGCCCGTTGAAAAGTGGCTCCTACATTTGATAAGCTGAATGGCATCTTCGCATAGGCAAATTTCCCCCATTTGGTAGTGAAAGCAATTTTATACTGGTCTTCTTTAACTAGCCAAATCTGATTATATCCAGAGAAACCATCAAGTAAAGAAAACCTCTCTGATCCAGCCACAATTTATAGAATTTGTTCCATGGAGGGCAAGGGATAGTGGTCCTTTAGAGATGCTCTATTTAGATCTCTAAAATCTACACATAGCCTTACATCCCCATTCTTTTTCCTAACTGGGACTAGATTGGATACCCAAGTTGAGTGTTTGATTGGAAATATTATTTTGGAATCTAGAAGTTTTTGCAAATCATCTACCATTAGAGGCTCTATCCTTGGATTTACTGGTCTTTGTTTCTATCTAATGGTTTTAGACCCTTCAATTAATTTTATGGTGTGTTGGATAATGTCTCTATTGTATCCATGAAGGTCTTCATAGCTCCAAGCTATGACTCTGTCATACCTTTGACACAACTCGATTAACTTTTCCTTCTCTTCCTGAGTTGTAGAATTTCTAACCTTTAGTCTTTTCCTGTTACTCACCTATACCTCAGAATAGTTTGCTTTATCTACCTGGAACCTTTTCTTTTCCAGGCTTACATCCTCTGGGTCGAACAAATTTTCTAAGGTGATCAATCCCTTAGGGAGCTTATTAGTCCTTAACTGAATAATCCGATCACCGTATGCCTCCTCAATTTTAGTTTGCAACTGATCAGCAAACTCATATGATTATTGTAAGAAAGAGACTACCTAGGTGTCATTCTCAAACACTTGCCAATTTTGGTCATTGTCTGGGATGGTCGGCCTCACTATAACTTTTACTGACTCATTGTTAACCAATAGGCCAGTTGCTGGGTTAAACTATGATCCAATCTGAGCCATCCTATCAACCTCAGAGTTTTGACTTCTAGGGATTATCTCAATATTAAAATCTTCAAAATCTTCTATCAAATCCCAAATTCTATGCCTGTAGGATCTCATTCTCACATTTTTGGCTGCTGCCTTTTGCCATATTTGCTTCACTACTAGTTCTGAATCTCCTTTTACTTTTAGGCTCTTTATTCCCTTTTTTCTGGGCTAACAGAAGCCCATGTACTAAAGATTCATATTATACATCATTATTAGTGCAAACAAATTGAAATTGGATAGCCCTTAAAATTTTATCACCGTTTGGAGCAGTAAGACAAATTCCTGCTCCAGCACCATGTCTACTAGCTCCGTCAAAATTCAAAGTCCAAACCTCTGAATCTTGAGTAGTAGGCACCTCCTTCCTTATAACATTTGGGATTGTCTGATCCTCATCAAAAATGATATACGTCCCCAAACCAGTAGAGTCATAGTTCCCATACGGGTCGCTATGCATCATAGCCAACAACTGGTTGTTTTCTTCTTCTTTATCATGCTCAATCTAGTCGCCTAGTTCTTCAACAAAATTTCTTTCTTCTTTATTCAACATGGCATGATCTAATTCTAATCTTGTTTTTGGTTCATTGGTGATGTGGTCTTTGGATAGTGGTTCAAATAGAATTTTCATCTTTGAACCATATCTGGTTCTTAGGATGAGGTGGGACCAGTCAAGAGACATGTACCCTCCTATTTTTGTTGTAAAGTCTCTGGATAAACATAAACCAAAGACAGGAGGGATATCTATGACAACTATATCCTGGTTGACAATTACATTGGGACATGTGTATAATTGCAAGGGGAGTTGTTTAATCCTCCCTATGGTTTGCATTGTTTTGCCATCTAGCTGCATAACTCCTTTCACAAGGGGTTCATAATTTATTTTTAAGGCATCTGTTTCTATTCACAATTCGCTTTTAGATCTAAGAGAAAGAAGAAACTAAAAAAAAGTAATGGACAAGGCATGGGAAGTACCTGGACTAAAGATTGTGCACCGTAAATCCAGACGCTTGTGAGCACCCCTCTTTGGCTGTGGAGGAATGACACCTGCAACGAAAAGAAACTTGGACAAGAGGATGTTAGATAGATAGGCAGTGGGTTGCCAAGCAAGAGCTTGTTCCCGGAAATGTAAAAACTTCCTTAAGGGAGGTCAACCCACAGATAACAGACAGATAAAGACTAAGAAAATATAAGATGCCAGAATATAGAAGTGATAAATAGATTAAGAATGAAAGAAAACACCAATGATTACCTGAAAGGAGTAGTCGGGCTGATGACAGTCGCCGAGGTCGGAAATGCTGCCGGCGTCGGTTAAGAGTCTGCCGACGTCAGTTATCTTGCCGACGTCGGTCGGGGAAGTGACCGGCGTCGGTCGGGGTAGTAACCTGTGGTCGGGTCTGGGATGTGTTCTGGACTGTGGACAGGTCCGAGATGCTAAGAGGGTCGAGACAGAGTTTGGGGACGGGTCTGAATGCACTGTGGAGTGATCTTGCCCTGTACAGGGTCTTTGTTGGCAAAAGGGGGATGAGGGAGTTGCCTGGGATTGGGATGAGGAGTGGGACAATGTGAGAGGAGGATGGACAGAGGACAGGCCCTGAGAAGGCTTTTCAGCCTCTCAGGGGGAAGGATGGAGGGAATAGGAATAGCAAATCACTGAAAACTTAAAGAACAGAATCAATTAACAGACTTGCTTACCTTTTGCTTACTGAATGAAGAGTTGAAGAAGCTGTTGTTGAAGCCACAGAGGATTCTGCAAGAAGAGAACTCTGATGAAGAACCTTTGCACCTGTTGCTATTGTTGCACGAGGTCCAAACGGAGACAAGACGAATGCCAAAACACCAAGAGAGATCTGTTTGCGAGCTCAAGGGTCCAGGGGGGCTGCAACGGATGCAGAAAGGGGTAATGAAGGATGCCGACGCTGGCAGTTTCGCCGACGTCGGTCGAAGGGTCACCGACGTCGGCAGTTGCAGAATGGGGACAGAGGCTAAAAATAGCCTCTGCCCATTCTTGCACGCCGTCGAGCGAGGGGGGATGGGAAGAACGGTCACGAGGATGCCAAAATGGGCGTGGGGGGAAGATAATGAAGATATTTGGCCTAATAAATGCTAGGGGGAAGGTGGAGGGATTCAAGGGAGGATCCAAGGTGGCAAGGGTAGGGTGGAAAGGGGGCCAAGGCCAAGGGTTAGGATAGGGGTTTAAGGCCAAGGGGGAGGACCAAGGTGCAGACACGTTTGCGGTGTCTACATTTGCCCCTTTTTGTCTTGTTGGTTGTTCTAGACGAACTGCAAGACAAAAATAGGAGTTGGTTGCCCCAGAAAAGGGATGAGGTGTTCCCCCCCTCAAAGCGATAGTCGAGAAAAAGGAACCAAAGATCGAGTGTCAATTTGACAGAGAAATGGATAGAAGAGAGTGAGTGAAAATGCTGCAGTAGTCGTGATTGTGCGTAGTCCACTTCACGAGAGGGTTGGGTCAAATTATCGCATGTCGAGGGTCAAGGAGTGCCAAAATTGAAGTAATCGGGCCCCAGCATTTAGTCGTCTACTGATCGGGTCACTCAATTTAAGCTGAAGCTCCAAATGGTCATCGTGTTCCAGGTATCCAGGGCTCAAGAAGTGCTCCCAGAAACACGAAAAAGCCACAAGTAGTAGGGATCAACTGGCTCGCGATCCTATACTTGCGAAGGGTCAAAAATAGTCTGTGGACAATTCTGTTAACCAGCCGTGAGGTAGCACACACGCAAAAACAACCAAGGCAACATTGTCTTGGAAGTGGTCGAAGGTCGAAGGATGGTCATTGGTCAAGGGGATGGATGGACAAAAGGATGCGGCCGAGCTAACCTCAGAAGACCCCATGTCAACTGAGTGCTGCCTACATAGCCCCTGTCGTAGGGGCCTCAGGCCGATGTAGTTCTCCCTAAAAGGGAGGGAGGGTCAGAGGGATTGATTGGTCTTGGTCAAAGAAAATGATTGGTCTTGGTCAAAGAAAATGATTGGTCTTGGTCAAGGTCAAGGTCGCAGAAGAGAAGGTTTGTTCATCAAAGAGATGAACAAACGGGGGTGGTCGAGCTAACCTCAGAGGATGTGTTATCTGAGTGCTGCCTACATAGCCCTGGTCATAGGGCCTTAGACCAATGTAGTTCAGACAAATTGAGAAGATTGGTCAATGATGAGATTGGTCATGTGTTGAAATGACGAGGGTAAGGTGAGGATAAAATGATGCTACAGATGGTGTATTCTGTAGAATTGGTCGAGAGTCTTTCATCCCTAGCAAGTTTCCATAGTCGCGATGGATGTATGCTAAGAATGAATAGAAGTCTATTTATGCTTCAGCAAGTATTGGTTTATGCTTAACATAAATTGGGTCTAGTCGGTAGTTTTCATGTGTATTGGTGTCCATAGAAACTATGTGAAATGGTCTAGGATGATGTCAGCTGAAAATGATGAAAATGGCTGGGTTTGAGATGAGTCGACAATTGATGTGGTTAAATGTGACTAAAGTGTAGAGAAAAGATGAAAGGCAAATCGCTATTTCATTGACAAGGACCAGAAAGGAGGCATAGATAGGGGTTTATTGGAACAAAAGCCCCGTTCATGCATTACGTCGTTGACCAGTGTTGTGTTAGAACGGTAATCGAATCACTTTGACATTAAAGTGAGCTCGAAGTCCCTTGAGCAGGTGATAGGAAGAGGATAGGGTAACCCAGTTTAAGAGCAGGAATAACCTTGCCCCTTTTTATAGGAGACCCTGAGACAACTATAGGCCAAGTCCATGACTCGTTTTTTTTTTTTTTTTTTTTTTTTTGGTGCAGGCTGATCGATGCGGGAAGCCTACATAGAGATGTCTTTTGATGTAGTGGTCATGTTGCGAAGCTGATCGATGCGGGAAGCTTCTACGAAAGGTTGTTGTTTGTAGCGAGATTTAGTCATAGCCATCCTTCGAGGGAGTGGTCTATATTTTTGCTTAATAATGTTTGATAAGTTGGCCTAGCTGTCCTTCGAGGGATCAGTCTAGTAATACAGCAATGATAGTACAGCTGTCCTTCGAGGGAGCAGTCTGTGTTTTTGATTTTGACTTGATTTTGTGATCTTGATATATTTTGACATCTTGATATATTTTTTGATTTTTTGATTAGAGTCATGGACAAGGCTGTAAAAGTTCAAGGACGCCCCTTTTATTAGGACAAAGCATCGATGCATCATAAAAGGGTTGTAGAGGACTTGTTAAAGGGAAAATAGGGTTGAAAGGGATGAGGATTAAGAGGATGAGGATTGCTCAAGGGACGAGCTCAAGTTACGTGTCAAGTATACGAGTACTCGACTAGCAGAAGAATGGTCGAAGACACAAGACATAGAAAAGGGGTTTAAGGTCTAATAAGACCCTGGGCCATGTTAGTATGTTAAGGTCCGAGTCAATTGGGAGCAAACTTGCCCCATTTGCCTCTTTCCAGATTGGTCAGGTGTTGATTGATGGATGTGAAATTGACTGATATGGTTGTTGATTGGTTGAGAAAGGTTGAATGCTTGGTCGAGAGGTCAGGGTGATTGATATTTTGTTGAAGTTTGGTTGAGACTAGTCGAATAATTGGTCGGGGGTTGGGTCGGTGGATACTTGGTCAGGTTTTAAGATAAAATGAGTGATTGATATGTGGTAGAGACTGGGTTGAACAGTTGGTCGAGGTTTGAATAAAGGATGAATTCCCCCAGCGGGTAGGGAGAATGTTTGAAAGGTTGGTTAAGGTCGGTTGAGGTTTAGTGGTCAGATGGACGGTGTTAATGTCAAATAAGGGGGTCAACGGCGGTAAAGGGACCATAATCTGTCGTGGAGATCCCGATTTAGGTGATGAGGTTGGAGAGGCATGG
This sequence comes from Torreya grandis, assembly GCA_037957365.1. Classification (NCBI taxonomy): domain Eukaryota; kingdom Viridiplantae; phylum Streptophyta; class Pinopsida; order Cupressales; family Taxaceae; genus Torreya; species Torreya grandis. Next base: position 765,245 of record JARHVA010001587.1, read on the forward strand.
GTCGGGGTTGATGTTTTGTCGAAAAGGTGGTCAAGAGGACCCTTGATGAGAAGGGAATCCTTTTTCCGGTGCTGACGAATGACAGCTTTAAGAGCGCAACAACGCTCAGTGTCATGTCCCAGAGTGTGATGATAATGGCAGAATGCGGAGTTGTCGAACCAAGATGGTCTTAATCCGAGAGTTGATGAGTGGGGTGGTGTTGAGGGTTTGTTGATAACGTGGTCGAGAAGAAGGGTGTCATTCCCAAGACATTGGCGAATGGCAACCTTGAGGGCATGACAATGCTCCGTGTCGTGCCCAGGCGTGCGATGATACGCACAAATGTGAGTGTCATCGAACCATGGTGGTTTAGGTCTGAGAGATTGATATTGTCTAAGAGGTAGGAGGTCGATACGAGAGGACTGCAACAAGTGCCGTAAGAGCAAGGCATATGAACCTGCTAACGGGTCGGGATGTTTTATTGCAGTGAGAGTTGATGACGTTGGTTTGAGAGGTGAAAGAGGCATAGGTCGAAGGTTCAGATGAGATGTATGTCTGATGGGATGAGGAAATAATGGAGGCGATGTGCCTCTGTGAAGGATGGGAGTGGGAAGCACTCCTATTAAAGTGGACGGATGCGGGCCCAAGATTGAAGGTAATGACGAAGGTGGGGGAGGAGTTCTCTGGTGTGGTCTAGTAGCTTTCATGTGTTTGGGTCGAGGGCCACCATTGTGCGAGGTGAGGTTAGATGTGGGTTTGGGTTTGGATGTGGACAAAGGTGAGTGAGATGTAACAATCTCAGGCAAAGGATAAGAGGAAACCGCGACTGGGTCTTCCTCGATTGAAACGGGTGGAGAGACTAGTTCTTCTCTTGGTGGAGAAGAAATAAGAGAGTCTGGCTCCTCAAGTGGGCAGAGGGCATGGATGATCGTGCCTTCTACTTGTAGTTGAGGAGTAGGTAAGGTAGGGTCTTCGGATGAAGGTGGGCTTAATGGCATTGATGTGGTCAAAGTGTCCTCTGATACAAGAGAGGTAGATGGAGGACTAGTAGGAGAAGGAGGTTCCTCATCCTTTAATGGAAGAGGTTGGTCAAGGACAAGAGGCAAGATAGTGCTAATCGTGTGAATGTCATGGTCTTGAGGGTCATTGGTCGAAGTCTGGACGTTGTTTTGAGTAGGTGGATGATTCGGAAATGGTTGTTTGAAGATGTCAATATGTTGGTTAGGTGGGGCGTTCGGGTTATCTAAAATAAGATCCCCCTTGTCGATCATGTCTTGGACGATGTTTTTGAAAGTTTGGCAGTTGTCGATGTCATGGCCTTGGACGCGATAAAAGGGACAGAAGTCAGCCTCCCTATACCATGTAGGGATGGCCTTTGAAGGGTCAAATTGAGGTGGTCGGATTGGAGGGAGATTGAGGACCCCATGCTTGAGAAGTTTTTCCAAAACGGAAGCGTATGGTTCTCCAAGTGGAGTGTAAGAACGTTGAATGTACCGTTGTTGGAATTGTTTGGTGATGCTGGAAGATGTCAAAGGTTGAGAGTAATTCGTTGTTGTTGAGGATGGTGATCTAATGACCACAGTGTTGGCCACTCCTTTAGACTTGGAGTTGGCAGGAGAAGAAGGTCTAGAAGAAGAATGGTCAGTAGATTTTGCGTTGGTATTACGCAATTTGACCTTATCTTCTTCAAGGGCACGGAGTTCAAGCTTTCGAGCCATGATGAAAGCTTCGTCAAAAGTGTGAAATGTTTGAATCCGCAAGGTAGAAGAGATGTGTCTGGCACATGCTCGAGAGAAGAGCTCGATGAGCTCGGGTTGAGGTAAAGAGAAGGAGAGCTGGTTAATCAGACCTCTCCAATGAGCGACAAAGTCGACAATTGATTCATCGTCAAATTGCCTGATGGAGTAAAGGTCTGTGATTGAGACTTGTTTGGTGATGTTGATTGAGAAATGGTCAAGAAATAGTTGGGCGAGTTGGATGAATGAAAAGATAGAGTGTCTGGCAAGAGAACTATACCAGTCAAGGGCAGGGCCAGAAAGGGACATAGGGAACGTGCGTAAAAGCAACGCATCGTCATGGGCGATAAGATAACAGGCATGTCTAAATGCCCATAGATGTTGCTGTGGGTCTTCCTTACTCTGAAAGTGAGTGAATTTAGGAAGCTCCCAATGGTTAGGATATGGTCGAATAGGGACGGAAGGATGGATGGGCTCATTGCAAATTTGCTCATATGACAAAGTATTGCTTGAACCGGAAATGGAGGCCTCGAGACTGGACATTTTATCCATCAGCATCTTGATAAGATCTGCTGACGGATTGGTGGGTTAAGCGCCCCCTAAGTTGTAAGGCGCTTGGAAGAGGTTAGAGGAGGTGTGCGACATAGTCGGTTGTACAATGTACGGATGACTAGTCGCAGGGGCGGAAGTGGAGGCTAGAGGTGGTTGTGTTACGAAGGTCGAAGGTATAGGTTGACTGGGCACTGCCAAAGGTGGTTGAATGGCGGAACTGGTAGCAAGATAGGTTGGCACTCCTACATTTGTGGGCGCAAGAGTGTAAGGGGTCGAGGCAATCAAGTTCTGATATGAGGTAGAACTTGATTGAATTGCAGGTAGTTGAGGGGGTAATGGAACCCCGATGGAGGTCGGTCTAAAAATAGACGGGGAGGCCAAACTTTGTGTATTGGCCATGGTTGGGTTAATAGTTGAGGCAAAAGGCTGAGTCATAAAGGGTTGGGTGGCGAATGGTGTGGATGTCGTCGCCATGTCACCCGAAAGGTCTCGCGTTGGGTTTCTCGCGAGATAGTTTTGGAGGGCTGCGGTATTGAGGTCCAAGAATCTCTCAAAATCTTGGTCTCCTTCAGGGATGATGGGAATTTGAGTCGGGGTCGGGGTCGGGGTCGGGGTCGGTCCTGTAGGAGTTCTTTCAGTCTCCGAGTGGAACTCCATGATAGGATTGGTTAGAGACAGGATAGACGAAAGCGGCTGTTGGCTAAAGTGGTTAAGAAGAGAGTCCTGGTTCCAGAAACTGTGTTTTTGCAGTCTCAGAAAACCAGAATGGAGTTTTTTGACAGGGAAGGGATAGGTTTCAGGCTGCTGGTTTTGAAGAAAAAGGACAGTGACAGAGACTAACGTCGGTTTAAAAACCGATGTCAGTTAGAAAGATGGCCGACGTCGGTCAGATAACCGATGCCGGTAACACAGAAGGCCGACGTCGGTGGAAGAACCGATGTCGGTGAAGAGAAGGCCAACGTCGGTGGAAGAACCAATGTCGGTGACTGTGTCTTCCAGAGAACCAAAAGTTTTGTGGAAAACAATGAAGAAAGCATCCTCACACACTCAAACAATCAGATGAGAAGAGGAAAATAGAGAAAGACAGACAAGCCTAAGCGATAAATCCTAGGAATTAACCTTAGAAATTGTGGCTTATGCCTTAGATGGATGTTTGGGGAGATTGGCTGAAAAATGGGTCCTAGAAGAAGGCGGTCTAAAGATGGTTTTGGGTGTTGTTTTAGGTGCACAAAGATCTGTGTTAGGGTCTGGTACGTGGCCTGGTGCTAAGGAGCAAGCTCCCCTCACTTCACGATTCTAGTGGTTAGCTGGTTTCGCTTAGCCAAGATATACCTCGCCTAGAGTTTATACTCCGCCAGAGAACGGAGTGGGCTTCCCCCTTGGTGATGAAATCCAAGTAGGGTCACCAGGACGGGTAAGGTATCCGTTGGGGGATGAAATCCCAGTCGGGCCTTGTCTCAGGTATGTTTTATGTTCGTTTAGTGCATGTGGTCCGGTAGTGTAACATCAAGTGTCTACGGTTCATTCAATATGTGTCTAAGTTACTAGATGTGGACTACGAAGATGCAAGCACAAGCAAAAATGAAAGTGCAATACGTTTTAATGCCCAAGTCGAAATGTGATGTTGTGATGCAGACAAGTTTTGAGAAAGGGTCAAGAGTATGATGTTTAGACTAGTCTAGAAATGCAAGGAAGAAAGATTCATTTTAGTCCCGCTTATAGTGTCATTGAGAAGAAGAGAAAGAGGAGAAAAGGTAAGAACCTAATGCTCCTAAATGAATGAAGAAAAAGGAACCCAGGAGGAACCTAGGGTCCCACCGAGCGTGCCAGAATGTTTCTATTCACAATTCGCTTTTAGATCTAAGAGAAAGAAGAAACTAAAAAAAAGTAATGGACAAGGCATGGGAAGTACCTGGACTAAAGATTGCACACCGTAAATCCAGATGCTTGTGAGCACCCCTCTTTGGCTGTGGAGGAATGACACCTGCAATGAAAAGAAACTTGGACAAGAGGATGTTAGATAGATAGGCAGTGGGTTGCCAAGCAAGAGCTTGTTCCCGAAAGTGTAAAAACTTCCTTAAGGGAGGTCAACCCACAGATAACAGACAGATAAAGACTAAGAAAATATAAGATGCCAGAATATAGAAGTGATAAACAGATTAGGAATGAAAGAAAACACCAATGATTACCTGAAAGGAGTAGTCGGGCTGATGACAGTCGTCGAGGTCGGAAATGCTGCCGGCGTTGGTTAAGAGTCTGCCGACGTCGGTTATCTTGCCGATGTCGGTCGGGGAAGTGACCGGCGTCGGTCGGGGTAGTAACCTGTGGTCGGGTCTGGGATGTGTTCTGGACTGTGGACAGGTCCGGGATGCGAAGAGGGTCGAGACAGAGTTTGGGGACGGGTCTGAATGCACTGTGGAGTGATCTTGCCCTGTACAGGGTCTTTGTTGGCAAAAGGGGGATGAGGGAGTTACCTGGGATTGGGATGAGGAGTGGGACAATGTGAGAGGAGGATGGACAGAGGACAGGCCCTGAGAAGGCTTTTCAGCCTCTCAGGGGGAAGGATGGAGGGAATAGGAATAGCAAATCACTGAAAACTTAAAGAACAGAATCAATTAACAGACTTGCTTACCTTTTGCTTGCTGAATGAAGAGTTGAAGAAGCTGTTGTTGAAGCCACAGAGGATTCTGCAAGAAGAGAACTCTGATGAAGAACCTTTGCACCTGTTGTTGTTGTTGCACGAGGTCCAAACGGAGACAAGACGAATGCCAAAACACCAAGAGAGATCTGTTTGCGAGCTCAAGGGTCCAGGGGGGCTGCAACGGATGCAGAAAGGGGTAATGAAGGATGCCGACGCCGGCAGTTTTGCCGACGTCGGCGGTTGCAGAATGGGGACAGAGGCTAAAAATAGCCTCTGCCCATTCTTGCACGCCGCCGAGCGAGGGGGGATGGGAAGAACGGTCACGAGGATGCCAAAATGGGCGTGGGGGGAAGATAATGAAGAGATTTGGCCTAATAAATGCTAGGGGGAAGGTGGAGGGATTCAAGGGAGGATCCAAGGTGGCAAGGGTAGGGTGGAAAGGGGGCCAAGGCCAAGGGTTAAGATAGGGGTTTAAGGCCAAGGGGGAGGACCAAGGTGCAGACACGTTTGCGGTGTCTACAGCATCAACTATTTGCTTGGGCATCACGGTTGTGCTAGCTCCTGAATCTATCAATGCATTATGTAAAAGTTTCTTTCCAACTATCAAAGTCAAATAGAAAGGCTTTGGCTTGGATTTATTTACTTGTGTTGCATCATTCACGAAGGTTGTCATCTTTGGAGGAACTGTATCTTTAAGCTTTTCTCTTCCAGTAGGTCCTTCCTTGGTAACAACATCCTTGGGAATTGCTTGCCCTTTCAGAGCTTCTTGCAGTAATGTATTTTGTTTAGGAATTGCTAGAATATTCCATATCGACACTTGTGCCAGAATTTTCTTTAATTAGTCCACAATATTGATCGGTCCCAAAGACTGAGTTTTTTGGTAATAGGGATACCTCATTCTTTCTTGAATTTGGATAGGGATCCCTTGATCTTCTATCAGCTATGGCACTTCTTGTCTAACAACAGCCTTCCTTTGCCCTTGAGATGGAGGATTATTCTTGACTTGACTACTTGCAATCTCGGGTTGCTCCACCATCCTCCTCTTTGATCTAGTGTAATAATTGGATTGTATTATTGGCCTTTGGGAGGTGGATGCTTCATTCAAGAAACTTGCTTCTTCATCGTCAACCCATGAGAATAAAGCATGTTCTGGGGCTATTTCTTCCTCTTTCTACAAGGACATTCCTTGCATCTGGGCCACTAGCACTAAATTCTACATGCTGAGAGACTGGTAGGCTTGATTGTTATTGGTATTAGCAAACTGACCATCCATTCTCCTCTACTTAGCCACTCTTTGTTGTAGATTGCCTCTAAGACAATCTCTGGGGGGTGAGCATCATTGCAAGGGAAACACCAAGCATTAGTATCATCCACATAATTATTCTGACTTGGAACCATCTCCCTATTTGAGTTGGGAGGAAGGGTCTGTGAGGGTGTGGGAACTGTGACTAATTGATTTGTTGGTTGATGGTTGGTTTGCCTTGGAGGGCTTGATATTGGTTTGGTTGGGATGCAAACCTATTTCCTTGATAGCCTTGATAAGGAGGCTTGGGGAAAGTATTTTGTTGCCTCTTCATATTAATTAGCTCATTGGAGAATGTCATTAGCATACTCTTGATATCATCCATCTCGAATGACAGAGCAGGGACTGGTTGTTTCACAGATGATGAAGGGTAAGCATACATGGACATAGGTGGGTTTACAGCCTTAGGAACCTCTTGGGGTAAGGGCAAGGTAATTTTTGGGAATACAAGCATGGGGGGCCTTGAAGGTAACTTTCCAACATCAATCAAATGATTCTCAGCTCTGACCATGAGGGCATAAGCCACTGGCAAAGTATGTCCCCCCAGTGATTGAATCATAATAGATATATCTAAGTTTAAAGCTTTGAGATAGAATACTATGGCCATACCAAGTGGTGGTTTAGCTGCAATGGGGATTCTATCCCAAGTTTTCTAGAATCTAGTGTTGAAGTCAGTCATGTCCTCTTGCAGTCCCCTCTAAATGGTGATCAACTGCTGTAATAAGGAAGATTTATCACCCTTCTCTGCAAATCTTTCAAAGAATAGATCTCCAAGCTAGTCCCATGTGGATATGGTCTTTGGGGTCAAAGACCGATACCATTCTAAGGCCTTCCCTTTGAATGAGGCTGCTAACAACCTTAGGGCCACATTTTGCTCTGTGACACCATGTATGGCGCAGACATTTGACACATCTTGAAGATGCTCCATAGGGGTTTTTGAGTCTTTCCCATTGAATTTAGGTAGAGCTTTTAGAGCATTTACTGGGATAGGGTCCCAAACAGCTCGTGGTGTTGGGAGGATTAAGGGGCTACTAGTGTTCCAACTTGCATAATTTCTTGGAGGAACGTTGGCTCCCATATTTGGTACCGGTACGAACTGGTTATCTCTTCTTCTTGGACTAATTACCAGAGGTGGCAAAAGAATACCTGGATTTATAGCAAATTGTAATCTGGTGACTGGTCCATAGCTCTGACTCTTCATAGCTCTCTGGTTCATGCGATCTTGAAAGAAACTTCAAGACTGGTCCCACTGGGCATGCCAAAAACTATTGATGGCATAAAATTGTGCTAGATCTTAACCAATCAACAATGGGAAGTTCAAGCTGTGGGACAATTGTGGCTTGAAACAACCTCCATATTTTAGAGAAGTTGATCTCTTCTATTGGTATTGGGTGTTGGAAAAAGGGATAGGAGACTAAATAAAAATGCAAAATGCAGGAATTAAAACCTAACTATGGTGATGCACCTGAGTGTAATCCTAATCCCAACCTGAACACAGTGAGACTATTATATGATTCAATTACATTTAAGAGCAGACAAGTGCATGATCAATGTAAAAGATTGGAATAATAGAAACAAAGGCTCAAAATAGGGGAGTCTTTAACTAAGACACAAAGAATGTCAACAGAGGCATAGTGCTCAATCTTCCTAACAGAATCTTTCAATCACATAAGAGGCACAGAAGTCACGTACAGTTATGTAAACCTTCTGATTCAAGAAAATGAGACAAAAGCAAATGACATCCTTGATCACAACTACAAAAAATCTATAGCATAAAACTACTTTACAAATGACACAGACAACACCAACCAAGGCATGGAGCTCAAATTTCCTTAATTCATTTAGCCACATAAAGGGCACATAAACATGCACAGTTATATCAACTTTATAATTCAAGAAAATTGAGATGAGCAAATGATGTTACTAGTCAATAATTTTAGCAAGTCTAATACTATATAATTCTCCCTCGCACTCTATTTTACGAATCTTCTTATATAGCTTCAGGTGTCTCCTTACATTGCTTTTTTTCCCACACAATTCCACTCCATCCTTCACTCGCAGGGGACAAAATAGATGGTGCCTTCAATGCTGTGGGGGGCTCCAAAAATCTACCAAATGAACTATTATATCTACTCAAATTAACTCCAGCTGATTTTCCCTCCATTTTGCTTTGCGCCAACAGATACACAGAACACTCTCTTACATTTGAAATGGGAGAGGACACTTAGTCAATTTTCTAAAAATCCTCTAGGCATCAAAAAATGACACTTGGCACTTTTTTCCATATCCATCGAATACAAGTGCCTCTCTCTTCTTCTTTGGTTGTGATGTAGTTTTATTCGAGACACATATCAGACTCTTACGGATGGTGACACTTGGTAACTTCCGCATACTTTGAAGTAATTTCCAAGGCCCACCACAACCTTTATTCAGTAATAAAACTCAAAGATGGTCTCTCAAAAATTGGCACATGGTAGCCTCTGCTACTTTTGGGAAGATACGTGGCATCTTCCACTTCTTTGTCTGGGGGTGCATGGTGCCTTCCACTTTTGCTAGGGATGGAGTAGAAAGGGACTCAGAGAGTGACACTTGGCAGCCTCCACTACACCTTAGCATTTAAGCAAAATGAAATGATGCTTTTATGCATTGAAGGAGAGCATTAGACCCAGGCATTGAAACAAAGTCTCTCGATAGTCGACACGTGGTGACTTTCATTGCTTCTTCAAAAGGGTAGTTCAGGGTCTTTGTAACTACCACCTGGCACTATGTAGAGAGGAGGTTAGTATTGTGTTAGAACATAAAATAATGAAATGAACACACCAACATGCTAACATCTCTAGCTTAGATCATAGGGGGAACATAATAAAAAAAAACAAATGAAAAACATAATTAAAATCTAAATAATAATAAGATCTTTACTTTATTTTAATACTCCAAATGATTTGTCATGTGGCTTGCTCGGTTTGTGCTCAAAGAGTCTTTGGCAATGGAGCTTGGCTATCTCCTTCTCTCCTTAGCACCATGGTTGGATTTGATATGGCTAATTGCTTGTGATGGCTTGAAGTCTTGGCTTATTATTTTGGCATTATAACATTATTGCTTTCAATCTTACTATAAAACCATCATTATAACTTTATTTTATCCAAACTATCCAAATGAAGAGGCAAATGCTTGTATTTATAGGTTTAGAAACTAACCCCAACTCAAGGTGACTTAAGGTGTAGTTTAGACATAAAATGGGTTCAAACCTCACCTAAGTGAGTTAATTAACCTATTAGAGTTAAAATGTGTCAAAATCTCATGATTTTCAATGAATAGGCATGGGTGAGATATTTTGAGATATTTGCAAAGACTTGACAACTCACAAGAGGTAATTATGAAAACTTAGGATTTTCTTGATTTTTAAATTTCTTTTTTTTTTAGAATTTCATTAATTTCTCATGGATAATTCAACTAGGAATTTAATTTGGTTTAGCATTTTAATTAATTTGCTTTAATATTTTAAGCATTTTCAAGATTTTATTTAATTTCATGTGTGCCATTGCCCCATTTAATAGGTTTATAGGCCAAATTGCATGTTGTGATGTTATATGATGATTCGAGATGAATCCATGAGATATTTTTATTGCTTATGATAGGATACCCCAATTATAGATGTCTAAATGGGATTTTGAGTTTTGACAAATGATGCACAAGACAAATTGGGACATTTAGTGATTCTTATGCTTAATTTGCAATAGTTGGTAAGAATCAGTCTGAAGTCTGGTATGAAGCCACTGGTGGCCAATTTTAGGTGTCTACAGAATTTACATGGTCCCAATGAAGGAGACACTCATGATTATTTAACCACCACCTTGTTTCTATGCCATCAATAATGTGAATAAGTGATCACATGTGATCGACATTAGAGTCATAGAAATCCTCCAGTCATTGGATAAATTCACATACTTCCATTTGCCCATGGAACTATGGAGCTTCATCTAGCCTTTCAAGTAGCATATCCATAATTGGTCCATTCATGACTTATGTAATGATAAGATGAATAAACCTATGGCACTTGTGATACTTACATAGAGTATTTTGATGATTGTCAATCACACCACACACTATCCCAGTAAGCTCATAGTCACCTTTTTCCTAATAATCACAGGCATTGCTTGTGTTATCAGAGAGGGACTATGCATCCATCCATCATAGGATGCTATCAAGGGTGGGATCATGATGTTCTCTACCTCAAGCTATGATGTTGTATATGTGATTAATATCCTCATCAGCATTAATAGGTTCAACATATGGGGGTCCATGTTCTTGGTCCAATAGGATGACAATGCACTGATTAATATTTTCAAAATTGATATATAATTTCTTGAAGATTAAATTGGTGTTGTTAGCATAACACCAAGGATTACCTAATAAGGTTGGGAAGTCATGAGCCTCACCCAATTCTATAACTTCGAATTCATATTTGAAAGGAACCTCAAGGATATCCATAGTGGCATTTTTAAGAATTCCAATCGGTAGAGCACAGGTCTTATTGGCCATGAATAATACATGGGGTTAAGGTTGTAAGGTCGGGCTAGCCATTTTTTGTTATGCATCCATTTTGAGGACATTAACCTTAGCAATAGTGTCGACTAGAATGTCCTAGATCACCCATCCATCTATGGAAGCATTCACCAATATTTATTTGTCCTCTTGCAAACTAGGAGGAACTGGACTATATTTTCATTGAACATTGTTTAATCGATGATCCTCATTAGGCCTTGGCATCTATTACTTAAGTTAGTTATATAATAAGGTTAAAATATCCTCATCCAATAAGCCCTTGTAAAGCTCTTAGAAGTCATCTGATATTGCATCTTGAGGATCTGTGGCCTGTTGCATATCAACACATTGAGTGACATCATGGTATTTAATAAAGTATATCTCACCTTGTAATTCCCTTACCAAATTCATAGTATCTTGGAGACCTTCTTTCTATTACTAAGCATCAGGATGCCTAGTTGCATGAGGCTCTTCATTTTTTACCTTTTCAATAGGTGGGGTGGATATAGACTGGGACTATCCACCACTACGCATTGTAATATTAACTTACTAGGTTGTTAGAGTGATAAGGTGTAGTTTTCAATGTGGCTTCTCAATGCATATCATACTATCACCCTTATCCTCTATTTTTTGATAGCCATGTACAAATCAAGACATTCCTCCAAATGGTGCTTATTTTTTCAAAAAGCACATGTTGGATAAATTAGGTAATCTCGTTGGTAGTGATCTAGAGAACCACATTTGTAGAATTTTCATGGTGGAAAATGTCTACCTCCTCATCCTCTAACTTTGCCTCACCCATGATAACCACCATGTTCTTGATTATTTGAAATAGAATCTTGACACATACCATGCATGTGAACCTTATGAATATCACTGATGAAATGATAATCATTAGTGTTATGGATATATGTATCACATATCTTACAGTAATTGGACACTTTTAACTGTGTGGACCATTGCAACAAAATATAAGATCAAAAATCATGTTCATCTTGGAAAATCTCACATGACTGCTTTAATATAATACATATAGATTTATGAGGGTATTTGTTTTTGTTATGGCCCTCAAAATTGCAATTGATAAACCATAGGCTGATATGAGTATTATGATCACTGTGTACAATTAGATTTTCTAATTAGGATGCCATTGCCATGATTTGAGCCTCCATAAAAGGTATAATTCCTATATCAATGATTCCAACAACTTCAGCATGGAGGGCAGATTCTAAGGCCTTAAATAGGTTGGTAAATGTTCTCTAAGATAATGTTCATTTGAAGGGAAGCAATAGGCCTCCCATAAACCACTGAGCATGTTGAGCAGCATTAATATCAAATGAAAGCTTAGATAGGAATGTCTTAAACTATGTATCATACTCATACACACTCTTATTTCTTATTTTATATTTTTCAATGCAATAATACTTTATTGCTCAAACTCTAAAATATCAAATTCCTAGAGTAATGATATATTAAACTAATCATAATCAACTAATGCTTGTTGTGGATCATATTTCCTATACCATATGTGTGCTTAGTCTAAGAGTGTGGTTATAAATTACTTAGCTTTTTGCTTATAAGAGGTTATGCCTCACACTCTAAAAATAAGTTCACACTTGTGAACATGTTCAGTGGGATTCTCCATACCTCAATATTCTATCAAAAGAAGCATCATTTCATAATACACAGTGGGTGGTTAAGGTGCTTGTAACAATGACTATTGAGAACTTTTAAGTCCTATTGTTCCTCAAGGGGAAGTCTACCACTTCCTCTTGTGTCACCTCCTAATCCACTAGATGAACCACCTCATAATCCACCTCTCATGCCTCCAACTATAGCAGAAACACCTGAGATGTTGGTCACTAAGGAAGGTTGATTCACTATATTTGGGCTAATACTTTGCCCACTACTTATTCTAGGTCCACCAAGCATACCAAATTGGGTCATGAATGTATCTTGTAAATGAAAAGAGAGATTCAATATACTAGTGTTTAAAACTTGCTCGACTAAAGGTTCTCTTATAGGGTTAGTTTTTATTCTATGATATTTGTATCCCAGTTGTGTATAATTAGTTTGTCTAGCTCAAAAGCATGAGTGTGCACTATGGCTGGGGAAATAGGTTGGTTTAATTTGGGTTATTCAGTCTCCACTACTTGTCTTAATTATCATGCATGCACTAGAGATGGTTTTGGTTGTGGTTTGAAAGTTGGATAGTCCTTGTGATCTTTTTCTTCCCTGTGGATCCTGACAGCACTTTTTGACTCCTCTCATCTACTTCTTATGTCACTTCCACCTATAATCCTTTGTCAAGATTCATCATAATGGTGCTTCCATAATTCCCACTTACTAGATACCATTCCAAACCAAAAATTATTTAAAAATACCACTACATTCCCCTACCAAACATGTTTATCATGCAAGGGAGAGTTTAGCCTTCCATGGGAAAAACTTCAAGTCAAGAGTCAATAAATAACTTATTTACCTCCAGTGGAAAATGCTTGAGATACCATCCACATGGTTCATGGAAAAACTATAAATTAGCTTCTTCTAAATAAGAGTAAATCATTATGGCATAATCAAATACGTAGCTATTCAAAACCCCTTTCCACCTAACATCAATAACTCACGTTCATGGCACTCCCAAGTGTGTTAAAACCATCTAATGCTCTTTTATCCATGTTGTCTTCCTTCCAAGATTTTTTGATTGGTCTTCAGCATAAGCTATGATCCAAGCATGTAAATTAATAGGAACTTCCACAAATAAAGTTTCATACAAGAAACTATAGAGATTTTATTTAACCATACACATTCTGAAACTCCTGATTTAAGAAATAAAACTATAAAATTATCTTCAACACTGATAATCCATCATTTAATATTTTTTAGAGATAATCACTTAAGCATTTTCCATCATTATGTAAAAATTGATATGGGTCCTGACAATAGAACCAAAATGTTGGGTTAATTTTCTATCTATACCTTTCCCTAGGCAGGCATTGAAGTAACTAATACCCAACAAGGTGGCACACTGGAATTTCACACAGGACTTAGTTTTCTTGTGCATTCACCTAAAGCACATAGAAAGAAACTAGTTCCTATGGGTTTTGTCATGTGAAAGTGTACTTTTCATATGTTATTACTTGAACATATACCTTATTTATTAACTAAACAGAAAAATAAATACATAAATGTGGACCTAGGTTCAGTTAAGTGAACAAACATGATTAAGATAACCATTACCATTATAATCAATTCATGTTCAAATAACATATATTATATTCATTATATCCATATTAGATCCATAAATTACATAACAGATGTATAGTGAAACTATGTGATACAAATTAGCTATAAACTGGAGTGCAATATCAAGTTTACAATGATATCTAGGATTACGTTATTGACCAACAATTAATCATTATAAAATAATGATCAGTAAATCTTATAAGCTCTAAATAGGGGTACTTATACTTGGTTTTCCCTAACCAAGTAGTTAGAATAGTTATGACATTTTTAGTGACTAGCCGACGATATCTAGTGGACCAAAAGTTATGGCAACCATCTACATAGTTTTCCTAAGGACCTGTGCCTTTGTGCCCCTATATTATTATTGTTTGGTGTTGGATCCTTGATACCAAGTGTCTATCTTCATGTGGGTTGGTGCTAAAATTTTTCATGATTGAAATTTTTTTTAATCCCTAAGAATTGTTCCTTAATCATTTCTTGCTTCCTTCACACTCCCAAAGTCTTTTGTTGATATTTCAAACCCTTCACTCTCAGGTTTTCCATTTATTATGCCACTTTCGACTGAGTCTTTTCACATTGTGATCTCTTCTGCCATGGTCTTTTTTCACCTTGATCCTTCCACACCATACTTGTTAAATAAATGGGAGGGATAAGTGTCACCTTCCAATTGGTGAAGGATTTCGTAGCTTATCCTATGAGTGTTAAATGAAATCTATGTTCACATTTTAAGTTTTTGGTAAATTGAATTTAGGATCTATATCTTAGAATGGATTAAGAAGTCTTGAAGGATTTGAGCTAAAATTTTGAAGGAGCCTTGGGAAAGGGTTGTAAACTTCTCTAAGTTTGCTCTTATTTTTGCTTTAAATTTTAAGCTTTGTGTGGAATTGGGGAGGCCATTTGTCTTTCAATCCTTTTATCTATTTAACCTTATTTTGGGCCTATGGCCACTATTATTTTCATGACCCTTTGAAGGTGTTTTGTGAACGTGTATCTCTCACCAAAAAAATATTTTTTATATCTTTTTATTAACTGGAAATGGAATTGTTGGGCTGCCCAAATGGGGTTAACATTTATGTTTTGTATATGGGAGTTTTGAGGTTTGGACCCATGGCTTGCACATTCTACTAGTAGGATTTGGTGAATTATTTCATCTAGAACTTAGCATTTATCCCATTGGGATTTGGTGAATTATTCCACCCTAAACTTAGGATTTATCCTATTATGATTTGACTTATTATTTCACCCTAAACTTGTTGATTTTTTATAGGACTTAAAACTAAAAATCCATCCTATTTTGGACTTATGGAAAAGGCATGTTATCTTACTTGAAAAATGTAATTGGATGATTTTTGTGCTTTGATTTTGTTCATGGGTTTTCCCCCTCCCCTCCCTATTGGTTTATCCTTTAAAAATAATACTCATGTGCTCTTGTGATTAAGTTTATGATTGTTACATTGCATGGAGATGAAATTTTAAATACTTGTAGTGAAGATATGGAATAGAAGTGGATTTCCTTGTTTTTCTTTTATGAGTAGTCACACCTTTCACCCTTGTTGATACCCTTAGTTTTCATAAACCCATGATTATATATGGGATATATTGGCTCTAGGGTCTTTAGGGTAACCCACACAATGATGTAAAATAGATGGGAGGTGAGCCACTCCTTCTCTTGGCCTTGTGGTTATCTTCTTGGATCTTATTTCGGTGCCTTCATAGAGCTTTTGTGAATGCTTAAAGTACTTATACTTGTATTTAAGTGTTTTTTGGCCTTACAAGTACATGTAATTATTATTATAGAATGATGGAAAATATATAGGTTTCATGAATGCAATTTTTACGTGGATATCACCCTTGCTTCTCCTTGTAATCCCTAATTGATAAAATTTGTATGTTGAAGGGAAAGAAATAAATGGTTACTATTCATATAGAGTGGATGAGTTAGAAATAATTGAGTTCAGGTGGTGCCTCTATTGAAATAAAAAAAAACTATCAAGGTAGATGAACGAAGTTCATATCAACCTCTTCATGCATTAATTTTTTTAGCATGATCATTATATTCAATTATTAATTATTTTAAAATTACAAGTGATGATGCTTTAAAAAAATTAATTTCTTCTTTATATGCTCAATTTACTAAAGGGGCAATTTTACATTTGTAATTTTTATCATAACTAAATATTACCTAAACCTTCCAAATTTAATTTATCTAAATACTATACTCAAACACAACATTACATCATTTTTTAGCATACTTTTAGGATTTATAGATTTCAAGATGTTATTTTTTGAATCCTAGGTCTTAATTTTTCCCAGATGCCCTTTATAAAATGCATGTACTTCCCAAAATTATTTCTTAAGAATCATGATTTTTTAGGACCCGGATTACATTTTCATCATAAAAAATAATCTCTTTTACCCCCTATAATTTTATGGGATTTTTTAGAGATGTTTTTTTATTTTTTGTAAGTCAAAGGAAAATATATATAATTATGTGGGGTTACTAACAGTGCCACTTGACTCAATGTAATTTTTCTAAAACACAACTAGTTGTTACATATTTAAACTAAGTTGATTTTAGGTTGAAGGTTCAAGACAAGTTGTAAAGTGAGATGGGTTTTTTAGTGAGCTTGGTTTAGCTTAGGGATGGGGTAAAAAATCTTAGGTAACTCCCAGCTCAATTACATTTGAGTTGCTCAGTTGTTTTACGCATAGAAGGTTATTTTGTCTATTAATCAGGTCAGCTAGGAAGAGAGTTGACATGAATTAGTTTTGGATTTGAATAAACCTAAACTAGTTTGAATTTGAACTAGGCTTTAGACACTAAGCTACTCAATGGTGAAGGGGTGTCTCCACCAATGGAGTGCTTCCAAAAGTGAAGTTTGGGTGGAGCCTAATGGATAAGTTGTTTGATTCTTATGGCATTTATGAAGGCCTTGAAGGGGAAATAATGGATTTGGGTGGCTTGACCAATATTGAGCCACTATGGTTGTGTTCATGGAAGGGTGTATGATCAAAAAAGAGTTACAAAAAGTGGTGATGGGTTGAGTTGGCTCTATGGAAGCAACACCCTAGCTCCAAGTCAAAATCATAATTCTTGTAGGGGGACTCATGGATGCACATAAGGCTTAGCTTTGTTTGTATCCCTATAGTGAATCCTTGACTAGATATTTAATTTTAAGTAACATCTATGGTGTTTCCAACCCTAAAAAACTTTTCTCTTACTTGTGAAATCAGCCCTAGGGGTTTGATATTCACCCACACTTGGCTCTTGAGTAGTAATAAGTATCAGAGAGTGTCTTAAATTTTCATCCATAATAACCATGTTGTTTAGAATGCTTACACTTTTTATGTGTCGCATGGAGTAAGTTTTAAAACTTCCAAAGGTGGTGGTGGCCCAAAAGGTAGTGACAATGAGATGGTAGTCGATTGGTAGACTAGAAATAAAAATTGAGTTGATATTCAACATGATTTATAATTGTGGAGAACTTGATTCTTACAAATCAATTTGGGGAGGTGAGCTCAGGCCTTCACAAGACTTGAGCTAGATATTAAGGTTCATCTTGAGTCATTTGGGTTTTTGGGAATAGGGTGGTCTTTATTACCCCCTATCTCTTTCTCTTAAACTTTAAAATCCCTTCAATATATTAAAATAAAATGCATTTTAATTAAAATTAAAATAAATTAATAACTTAAATATAAATTTGAGATCGGGTATGAGCGGCCATTAATGGTCATTGGAGGTCTCGAGGGCCAAAAACACCAAATCATCTAGGTGGATCAAGGGACACAAGGGATGTCCTATAGGGACTCCCTTTAAACCAAAAACTAATTAAAAACATAAAAAACACTTTAAAATGGATTTTAGAGTTAAGGGCCATAGGCAACCATTAATAGCCGATGGGGAGATTTTTCATCCTTACTCATTTTTCATCTATTCTATCTCATGGAGTTTTGTAGAAATGTTGTGAGAGGTTGGGACCTATAAATTATCCAACCACACACTATAAAATTGAAAAAATAAGATGATTTTATCTTATAAATCTTGAAATATATTAGAGGCTCCATTAAAGGAGGTCATCTACAGGCTTAGAGGACAAGTAAACAAGACTGTGGACTAATTCCCCTCTATATCTTCAAACCTTTTTTCCAGTTTTTGTTTGTGTAACCTTATTTGAGTTTTTTTACTATTATAGAGTCTCATAAGGAGTCTCATAAGGATTCCTACATCTTTCTTGACTTAGCACAATCTAATGGCTAGGATAGTCTAGATTTGATGGTGAAGATGGAAACCCACTAAGGGCTTGCCTAGGATATTTTAGGGACTTTTGGGGTCACATGGATACTATTTTAATTTTTCATTAGGACTTTATGGATAAGCAACCCAAATTGAACTTTTTTTTACTTAAATTATGATTTCATGCTCCTTGAATGGTTGGAATCATTTGGAGTCTCATTTGAAATTTGTTGGGCATTGGACTAGGTCATTTGAACCTAATTCATGATAAAACCATATTTTTATTAATTATGAGTTTAAATTGGGTCCTTGGGTCTATAATACCTACCAAGATCATTCAAAGTGTGTAGGTAATTTGAGTCATAATGGGTTATTTGGTGCAGGCGAGATCAACATAGGCATTGTGATAACTATGTGACCATTGTGCATTAGTAACCACACCTATTAGTCTACATGGAATAAATTTTAAATCTATGGAGTGTCATAGGTCACATTGTTGTGCATTATAAATTATTTAAAAAATAACTTATTACTTTTTCTATTCATGTGAATTTTTTGGTCCTGACACCTACCATAGGTTGTTAACCTAGATCATACAAACAATAATGAGTGGGAGAGGCATCCCAACCTTGGGGTATATGGAAAAGGAACTATAGAGCTCTATTTATCATTGTGGATTATATTCCACTCTTCAACACTATTTATTCTATGAGATGAGAGACAAAACACTGAGGAGGGGAACTTGATGATGGACCCTACGAAGAGGGGGATGGAAGAGGGACCAGAGGATTCCTATAATTCAACCCATAGGAGACCCAAACTAAGAGAAGAAGATATAGGTAGCAAGGTCAACATAATTATTTTGTTATCTCTAAAATTTATTTGGAAATTTATTTATTAATATTTATTTAATGTGTAATAATATTAGTTGATGATTAGACCACGATTATTGATTCAAGCATCAAGATATTGACCCAAGATATCTTGGAAGGTATGTATGGAATACTCTAGTAAGTTAAATTTAAGGTAGGGAGACATGATTACATGTTTTATCTAGTCATTAGGGATAGGTAATCATGCTTAAAAATAGATTACACATTATAAGATTTTACCATAAATCTCACTTACACATGGGAATAAAACACATTGGCATAGGAACATATATGTTGGCTCAAGGGCACACTAAGAGAATGAATGAAACAAAGAGACATGTATAGATGCAAAGTGGTTATACCTATCTGATTAATGATATAGACATACATAACATCTTTGCCTTATATGTGTATCTATAGGGAGAGAACCAAATATTGATCAACTAAAATGTGAGACTATGGGAGTGGGACAATATGAGATCATGATCAAGGGTGAGGACATATAGTACAAGAACTATGTCCATAACATTTTTTGACCCACATGCTAGTATAAATAGTTGATAGGATCATTCTCCTGAGCCTAATACATGATTTTATGGGATATGTACCCCCTATGTGATATTGCATCATATAGCTAACTAATACATTTTATCTTTGCATTATATGTATATCTCTATGTGTATGTGTCTAAATTGATGTGTGAAATATGTGTGCTCTACTAAAATCACATAATATACAATATTTTTTCAATCATATAATAATAAAAGGAATACATTGTAACATAATACTCAATAAAACATCACATGAATAGATATTGAATTTATGTGACAATTAATGAACAAGTAATGAAATTTATAGTAACTCGCATGTAAAATCCTAACATCAAATGCCATAATATATAAAGTGTTTATTTACAAACATAGAGGATTGGTTATCAAATCTAACCAATAATATTTAGTGAACCATGATGATCATCATTAAATATATAAGGTAAGGCATTAGGATCATCATAAGTATGTATAAGGTGTTAGATACCCCTAGATATAAAGATAGAAAATCATCATATAAGTAATCATTTTTATGGATAATGTTGTGGACACATCTATTGGCTTTTAAGATCTTAGGATTGTTTAAAATTCATATAATATGATAAACACATCCTTGTTAGGGTAGATTTGTGCACTCGTACCTTATTCACTCTCATATTAGGTATAAATATTAGTATATTTTTTGGTTTTTTTTGCATATAGTTTCTACCTAAATTTATTTCCATGGAAAACTAATGTCTTGTTTAATTATAATCATTTGAAATTGATTTTTAAATTTTAAATATTGATGTACAATTGAATTTCTTGATTTTATCTAGTGTATCAAATGTCTACCAAGTAAAATATTATATGATGAGAAATAATAGGTACCACATAAAATAAGGTTTGAATTATCTTTGGGCCCACTCTAATAGGTAAGATAATACAACTAAGGGTATATACCAATGCCATCATACCCCATAATAACCATCGATATGTATGTTAAATCGTCAAGACCATGTCCAATACTATAGATAAATTGCTTAGTGCATATATTCAAACTTGAGCCAATGTCAACCATTATGCCACCATATCTTTTATTACCATCTATAAATTCTCATATGAATAAAGGGATCCTTCATATGAACTATCAATTTGATTATCATTTTCAATTTCTTAATTGAATCCACTACTCCAATGAAACTATGTAATGGGTGTGTTCCATAATCCATTGACACATTGTTATACTTTGGTTTGTCTACCATATAGATATTTTCTTTTTCATTTTATCAATTATTGTGGTTTATTAAACCTATTGATGTATTCAATTTTTTATTTATGCCATCTAATTAAATATTATTATTATCAATGAGATCTTGTTTGTTATGTTTCAAGGTAATGCATCTATTTGTTGAATGGCCTAGAATTTTATGATAATCATGAAATACATTCTCCTCAAAATACTTGGGCAATGGTCTTGAATATTTAAACTCTCTTATTAAATCAAATTGATCATGCTACATCAAGGCAATCTCTTTAAGACATTATGTAAACTTTCACTAAGCCTAGTGAATTTCCTACAATCCTTCTATTGAGGTATTACAAGCTTTTTAAATGATTGTTCTATAGCATTGGCCACGTTCTTAGTATCATTCATAAGTTGAAAATAATTCTCATTAATTTGAGTCTCAAAATATGTCTTGTTTATAAACTTGAGACCATTTGAAAGTTAAAATATTCGGCTCATACTTTAGCATATTTGCATGGATCTAAAAGTTTAACTTCAAATTCTATAACAACATGATAAAACTCATATATATAATCATAAATGTGGAAGACCACATTGTGCTTGATTAATTCAAAGAAAACTATGGATAAAAATACATTTAATTTTATGATATGGTGGTTGATAAGTCATCTCGATAACTATAGTCTTAAATTAAATCACATAGTCAATAATAGTTTCATTGGATCTTTATTTGATTTAAGCTATTTTTGTAAATGTGAATTCCATACCAATGTAAATTTATGAATATTTTAAGAATTCATCAACTAAGGTTGTTAAACAATGTATAGACCCATATGGTAAAACATAGAACAAATAAAGTGCATAATTTTTTGTGCTCCTTGAAAATAGTTTATTTAAAAACTTATCATTGTGAGCAAAATCTAGACAAAAGGCATATAAGGCTCTAATATGATTAGAATGATCTCCCTTTCCATTTCAAATTTCAACCTTTGGATTCACAAAACCTATTGTAAATGGATATGTAAGCACTTCATAAGCTAAGAGATTCTGAAGAATATCATTTGAAGTCGCCCTACTAGTTACTTTTGGAATCCTTGAGCAATATTTTTTATTTGATTTTACAAGTCATGAATTTTATGTATCATACTAGTTGTTCCAAGATTTGGAATAGAATAATTTTACAAAATATAAAGATTAACAATATGTGAATTAATTTGAGAAATAATATAAAAAATAGATGGTTTAGCAAGAGGAATATTATAACCATGTTAAGAAATAAAAGTTGTTGACAAGGAAGTGTTATGCATAAAATTTTCACCCTAGATGAGGTCTACTCCAGCCTCCTTAAATTTTATGTAACATGGAAACATCTATCAATTTGTGGGTGACTTAAGGGAGAGATGAGTCTATAGATTAAAGGGCTAGCTCCCTTGCACCACACCTACAACTAACCACTAGTCTACTTACTTTGAAAGAAAATGGATAAAAGGGATTAACATTAAAATAAAAGAGGTGATGCACAAAGATTAACTCCACAAGACTATCATGAACTTGCATTATGAAAGGCAATTTAGAAAACTGATCTCAACACCCAAGGTTTCTCTAACAAAAGTGTTTCGACATGGAGGTAAGTTACAAGGCATTTCTCAAGGTAGATGAATAGAAGGTCTGATTATAGACACTATTATTCTTCCTTACACTTAAATACATACAAAAATAACTAACTACACTTCATGTGACCTGTTAGAGGGTAGACTACTTGCACAAAGCATGAGAGAGTGAGATGAACACAAGGAGAGATAACTATCACTTGCCATTCAACCATGAACTACTTCACACAGTTAGACAAGAAGTTGAGAACTTAAAAATATTTTGAAATATTTAATCAAAGGAAAAATAAGTACTCAAACTATTATGGCTTTACTGTACCAGATGTGGATTCTTTATAAAGCCAAAAGTGGCTATTTATATAGAGAATTGTGAAGAGAGAGAGGGGCATAGTAGAAGGGGATTGATAAGTATCCACCATGATTTAAATAAATAAAATATTTATATAAAATTCCTAAATAGACTTCCAAATCCATGTGTCTATCCTCTAAAGATGCTCCAATCCTCCAAGTGGCATAGGAGTTAAAACTTAGCTTGACACATTATCTTCTTGAAAACTACATTTATTTGCTTATTAAAATTGAAAAATGGAATATTTAATGATCAATTTTCCATGAAATGATCTCAAAAAACTTATTTTACACCTAACATTCATTAAGAAACTCCTCTAATCTAACATCTCATCATTCATATGCTTAGGTGTCTTGAAACTTTTCATTTCCCACACCTAGCTTGGTCTAAGTGGCTCAAAAATTGAGTTCATCTTCTATAATTCACTCTATCTCCATGTATGGCCTTAAAATATCTTATCCAACCTTAACTAATTCATTTTGGTTTTTAGAAAAAATCCCAAGACTTCATTTTGCCCTCAAGCTCTTATTAGGCCTACTTTGCTTGTATTCATAAAAACTTGTAAACCTCCTTGCATATAAGAATGTACAAAGACTATTGAGAAAATAAGAACATATTTGAGGACTTAGTATCCCCTTAAAGCTTCATGTCAAATTTAATGTTCAAATTATGAGTGGAAGTCCATTTTCTACCTTTCTCTCTCCTCACTTAGGCCTCCTTACCTAGAACCCTATTTTTCTATTATAGACCTCTCCCACACATGTTAAATCACCAAAAAGTATGTTATTAAATTTACCTATCCCATAACCAACCTCTATGTCAAATTTGAGTCCCTAAGACCCTATGGAAGTGTGAGAACCATGAAATGGGCTTGTAACCTAGTCTCATTTTAGGCTTGTTTGAGACTGCCTTGGAAAATGATCTTTGTTTGACCACTTAAAAAATATCCTGTGAATATTTTTGAGAATTAATAGGTTTAAAAAATCCTAAATGGCCTTGTATAATAGTTTATAAGTTTTCCTTTTCTCAAAACCCCTGTAAAACACCAAAAATCATGCAAAATAGTGCATTTATTATAGTTTGTACAACTACAAGTAAAAAAAAATACTCATGGAAGATATAATTTGAGTCTTAAACAGTATATAGGATGTTTTAAGATCAAAATAGGTCATTACATGTGATTTATAAGTCCATTTCTCTTGACTAGGCACTATTAGGGTTTGAGGAGGGTTTTAGGCATGTTTCATTCTTAAGGATTGTTCATAAAGAACAGATTCTCTTCACCTCTCCTAATTTCACAAGGTTTTAGTTAGGGGACCCATAAAACACATTTAAACACCACTTGTTCCCATTAAAAACCTCATGAAAGTTCTGAGTGTGAGAAAGTGATCCTAAGGTTACAAGCAAGCTATTTGAGAGGGGTTAACATTCTTAGCTATTGTTCATGCATATCAGAGACTTAACAAAATATTTGATGCCCTAAGAATTAATTATGTGGAACCTAATACCTCCTTATAAAACCACCTATATCTATTCATTTTTATTATGATCTTACCAAGCTATAGAAGACTATTTTTTGAATGAGAGTCATGTGTGAAGGGAGCTTGAAGAAGTCTTAAGACCAAAATTGGCACTTTTCTTATTTTTACCTATTTTTAAAAAATATTAAGGTTATATACCTTCATATTTTACCTTAAAATGTCTTCATACCTTCATACCACCCTCACCAAATTCCTCTCTCATGACTGCACTCAGGTCTACTTGTGTGTGATAATTAGGCTTTATAGGCCTAAACAAGGTTTTTAGTATTTGTTTCACTTTTGGGTGAAATTGAGGATTTTTTGGGTTACTTAATCATTTTTAAACCTTTATCATATGTTTCACCTTTATTATTAACTCTTTTCTCTATTCAAAACAAGCAATCCTCTTTTGGTAATGTAGGCAGGCCTAAAGACACCACTTTGACTATGTATGTAGGGGCAAAACTTTGTTTATTCATTTTCCTTATGTTTCCTTTTGTGATAAATTGAAATTATGAATTTTTTATACCTGATATAACCTTAGTTATCTCTTCATGTAATTTTATCCTACCCTAGGCTTAAAACTAGCCTCCTCTTGACTATAGCATGTAGGTGTCTATTAGGGCATCCTGAGTGCACTCAAGGTTTTGTAGAACATTCCATTTCCATTATTTGAAACTTAAAATACTTTATCCCATTTTTTGGAGTTTTTAATCATTTAAATATTCACTTTTTAGTCACCATGACCTTGCCACACACATTACCCTTCTCACTCTTGAATTAGCCTAGTTGTAGGTACCAATTGTTTAGGTCTTGATTGTGTCTTAAGATTTCATAACCTTTTTTATAATAATTAAACATAATAGTCATATTAATTATGTTTATTATCCTTTCACTAACCTTATGAAACCTTTTCAAGGTACCACCTCTCCATTGTATGCACTTTTTAGCTCACACCTTTCAAGGCATGGTTGTAGGTGACTAATGGAGGGAGTTTGATCATGAGGCCTGAAATTTAATCTTCTCACTCCATCATTGTGACTTGAAGGATTAAAACCATCATTTATATTTCCTTCTAAATCTTTACAAGGTCTATTTGACTAATTCATGACACTCCCAGGTCTTTGCCTAACTATTTTCGTATACAGACCTATGTACATGCATATGAACTTTGTCCTCTAACCATTTATTGAATTACAACTAGTTAGATGATTTAAATGGTTTGTGACACTTCATTTGTTTACATTTAAATCAAATTTATTATTTTGGATTTTTCTTATTTGGAGAGCAATCATCTTTCAGTCCAAAAGAGAACCTACAGGTCTAGGGCCTATAGGTCTCTATTTTGCCTACATAGGTTGTTAAATAGTCAATTCTTGAGCCTTAAATACTTTTATGTTGTATCAACCTTTATTTTATTGTCTAATACCTCTTAATAGCTTATATTCACTCTAACCATACATCATGTTATCTTTAACTTAAATCTCTAGTCCATACAGACCTATATATACAGTCAACTCATAGGTAAGGTTTGTGTGTTGATAGTTGGAGATTAGCAAAAGGATCATGTTATTTTGATGGTATAATAGAGTTTATAAAGGGTCATTATAGTTTTTTAGGGTTTTTTATCACCCTTTAAACTTCCTAAACATATTCCTCATAGGACTTAGTTTCCATGGATGTCCACCTATAGGTTTGCATACCTATGGTTGCCTAGAACACACTACAATATTATTTGAGAGTATAGTTTCATGACATATTTCAATAATTTAAACTCTAAACCTCCTCAAAGAGATCAAACATTAGTTTTTTATTACCATTCAGATCAAACATGACACTCAGACCTATAGAAGACCATTGATGAACTATACCATGTTTTTAAAAGATCAAGGCATGATGCTTCTTGATGAGCTATTTGCAAAGAGACACTTCTCGAGAGAGGACAAAAGGATTATGGAAGAGTGAGGATATTTTTCATGATAAATGGAGCATTGGAAACCTCTAAAACTGACCAAAATCTTAGACAACCAAAACTTGCAGTAGGAGTGACTGAAATATCCAATACATTGAGACACTTTTCCTCTTATTGAAGACACTTCATAGAGATGAGTTATCTAATCAAACCACTGTGGAAAGGAGTTATTTGACCTCTGAAAACATCCCTAAAAACCATTCTTCACCATCAAATTTTTAAGTGGAGAAACAGATGCAAAATCACACCTTGCTTGAATGGACAAGTCATAACGACTTGCTATCACTATTAGTCATTGTTCATAAAGGATGGGCCATGAATATGAAAACCAATAGCACTAATATAAATCTTACTAAGGTCCCTTTCCAAAGTTTCATTTCCTAAATCTCTCTCTCCTGGTCATATTATCCACTTGAATTTTACCATTATGAGCTTGTGAAGGCAATGATGGAGGAGAGAGAATGTTTGAAGTATCTATGTGACCTAAAACTTGGTCCAAATCCCAAAAATAATCTAAGGGATCCCAAGGGACACTCTCAAACCATTTTCAACTAAAAAATTATCTTCCAAGGCTGTATAAGTGCCCAAAAGTGCTTGTAAACTGGCATTTCACTTAGTTTGGGCATTAAATGTACAATTTTGTTAATTTGGCCATCCTTGAACATTATCTAACTTGTTTCTAACATTAGTTATGTTAAGAGTCTTCTTGAAATGTTTAATTATTATAATTGTATGCACAACTCCACAAAATAGGCCAAAAGGTGACCAAAATGTCATTTTAGAACATAAGAACATGATTAAAGGTTAATACATTATAATATGACCTTTAATACACATTAATGACCTTATATAATTATTCTTACTATATCAAACCTTTGACCATTCTTGACAATACCAAGACCTTGTAAATGAGCCCTAGAACTAGACAAGTATATATAAGACAAAACTTTGGACAAGGATAGATATGGACAAATATGACCACATGAAACTATTTAGGACCATTTAAGAGCATGAAAATACCACATACAAGTTTTTACAATCCTATGAAATTTTCAACTTAGAGGGGTTGACCAATTTTGACTTGGGGTCAAATTTTGGTCAATAAATTGGTGATTCACAGGGGTAGCATGCCTGCAATGCTAATGGATCTCTGGCCTTATCCTCCCATTGGGTAATGGAGTCACTCTTATGATATAATCTAAAACTGAAATTCCTTATAAATACTTCAAACTCACACCAAACCACACAATAAGAATCAAACACACTATGCCAAAGATATTTATGAAAAACCACACATAAAAGACTCTAAACAACACACCTAACCTATTATGTACAGATCTCAAAACATGTTTGAGGTGATGAAATAGTTCTCCTTACTTTAACCAGGATAAAAAACAATGGTATTAGAGTCATAGTTTCTCCATGAGAACAAATCACCATATGATGGATGTTTGTCAAAGAAAACTTACTTATGAAGGTGATAAAATGACTTACCATTTATGAGACCTCTGCTAGCTATAAGTGATTCAATTGAGACTCCTTTGAATGGTCCTTTTAGCTCTCCTTTAGGTCTGCTTGACATTTCATCCTATTTTTTATCCTTCATACTCATTTGATGTTTTTCAATTTGCTTCTTGGGAGTCATGAAAACTTTCTCAAATTCACCTTCTTTTGAACCATGATGTGCTTGATGTTTAAAGGCATCGAACTTGCCTTCTTGTTGGTCAAACACATCTGTAAATGACTCAAAATCAGATTGAGGCCTATGTTTCTCCTCAATCACATAATCTTTTGCATTAACCTAATTGTATTCCTCCAAGACTGTAGTCTGATTGACAGTGACTTGACACTCCTCTTTATGTTCACTAGGTTCATCATTAATTTTATCACTAAGCTCATATTTATTTTGAGGGAGAGTTGACTTACTTGTTCAAAATCTTTCATTATGGCATGGTACTACTACCATAGATCATCACCCTCTTCTTGATTGTCACATGCATGAACTTCTTCATTTGGGTAGGAATAATTGCATCATCTTCTTTATTACCATTTTCTAACAAACTTGGAAACTCATCATCATCATCCATATGCAGAAAGTAGTTACCCCATGTAGCTTGTTGAAGGGGGATCACCAAGACTTACCTTAGGATGATCATCATCCTCTTCATGAATGATATATGTTCCAAGACCTATCTCTTCAATATGCTTGTATGGAATAAACCCATGTTAATCATCTCCCCATTTATCAAGGTATAGGTCAGTTATGCCATCAAGAGGTGTTAGAGGTACTTGATCACTAGGATAGTCTCCTTCATCAATGATGTTGAAGTTCATGTTTGAAGTATTAAGCACATATGGTTGCAAATGAAACTTATCTAAGGGTTCAGACTTGATAGAGACCTCATCACTATACCTAGTCGTAAATGCCATTTAAGACCAATCTAAAGTCAAGTACCCTCCAATCTTGGCAGTGAAGTCCCTTGACAAGTAAAGGGCAAAGTGAGCTGGCACATCTATAACCACCACATATTGAGAGATATAAAATGTAGTACAAGCATGGAGAGTGAGTTTTAAACCTTTGATAATTCCAACTATCTTGGTAGTTGATCCATTCAACTATACCACCCCCTTAAAGTGTGACGCATACTTCAACTTTAGCTTGTTTGCCATTTATTTAGGCATGACTGATGTACTTGATCTATTAGCAATCAAGCAATTATGTACCAATGAGTCACCAATGATTATGAAGAGGTATAATTGAGGATTTTTATCTTTCCTTTCATATTTGATTGGTTTTCCATCCTTGGTCTTCACTTTATTTATCAAAACTACCCCTCTTTCACTAGGCTGCCTAGATGATGCATTGAGCTTGGAAAGCTCATTTTGGATTAGTTCTCTTTGACCAAATATGGATAGTGTTTCCCATATTGGTATACTTACATGAACCTTATTCATCAACTCCATGATATTCATAGGAAAGCTACCAACTTTCTCATGTCCTTTAGGATCTATAACACTGCCACTATCTTGTCAAACTTGATGTGTAGGAGAAGGCATAGAAGGATCTCTAACATTCTGAGTTTTTTATTTACCTAAGCCATGGGAGATAAATTTGTCATTCCTGATCCTTGAGGTGTTTTAGAGTTCATATTTAGACCACTACTTTCTCTTTGTACTTCTTCAATCTCTCTCTTCTTTAACCATGTATTTTTAGCTATGGAGCTTGAACCAATGTTGAGATTACCTTGATAGTTGACTACACATAAGTCCTCTTGATATTATTTCATCAAGGTATCACTTTATTGAACATATCCTCCAATGTTATCTCCTCCACTATGCATCTCATCTTGAGTCATGGAAGGCATTGTTCCTCATTGAGCCATATAGGCTTGATTAAATGCATCATTTGTGTAAGTGAAAGAGTCATGAGGCTGGTCACACGAAGTCTTATCTCCATTTTCTTGTACAAGGTTGTTTTGGATACGTACAAGTGATTTATAAGTAGAAGGAATATTTTGATTTTGCCCATTATTTATTGACTTTAAAAAGGTTGTCTAGGAGCTTGATAAGAATGGTAGGGCTAGAAAGGGCCTTGAAGATACCTCCATTGATGTTGTTGTTGTTGCCTCTTAAGATCTTGAACCTCTTCTTTAAAATCCTTAATCATATCTTCCTCCTTTTGCTTGTTTGGTTGATTAAGGGTAGCTTGCTTGTGTTTGGGTGTGGGAATAGAAGTAATGGTAGGCATAGGAGATTTCACATCAGGAAACAAAGGCATGGGAGGTCTAGGGGCTATCTTCCTAGCTTGAATAAGGTAGCTCTTAGCCCTTATGGTAGTCTCATAAGCATTAGGAAAATTATCTCCTCCCATGGATTGAATCATCATAGAGATATCATAATTTAAATCTTTAAGGTAGTAAAGGAAAGCATGATGGGAAGTAGGCATTACCAAGAGTGGGATCCTATCCCAATTCTTTTGGAATATTGTGTTGAAGTCTTGAATGGCCCCATGAGGTGATCTTATTATTATGGTTAGTTGCTTGATTAAAGATAAGTGGTCAGATTTGTCTTCAAACCTCCTTCTCAAAGCATCACCCAATTTATCCCATATAGTGATAGAATTGGGAGCCAAAGTGCCATACCAATCAAGTGCCTTTCCATTGAAAGAGAGAACCAATAACCTGATGATAACATTATCTTCAATGATGTTATGAATATTACAAATATTGGCAATGTTCCTTATGTGTTCAATATGAGTAGTGGCAGAGTCTCCCATGTATGAAGGCACATGTTTGAGGGCTAACATAGGGATGTCATTATCGTGAGAAATTTCTAAAGGGTTATGTCCATTGAAGGCAACAAAAGACATATTTCTATCCATGTTACCAACCTTAGCGGAACTTGGATAATGTGGGATAAAAATCCTCCTTCTAGATGACTTGGTGTATGGAAGAGTATGACGAAATCTCTTTATTTTATATGAATGCAAAGGTAATTAAATAAATTCAAAGGGAATACCTTTCACTTGTGATTTTTTAATCATATTTGGCATGAAATATGGCTCACTAATCAATAACTAGGAGTTAAAAACCTTTTGGAGTCGCCAAATGTTGTATTAAGAAAGCTTAACAACTTTAAATTTGCCAAGGTCAACATCTACCTTTGACAACTTCTTGGAATATGAGTCCTACCAGGCATGCCAAAACTATAATGAATAAAATTTTCAGCCTAAAATAGGTCTACTTTAACCTCCTTCAATTTCATGTAACAAGGAAAAATCTCTCAAGTTGTGGGTGACTCATGGGAGAGATGAGTCTCTAGATTGAAGGGCTATCTCCTTTGCACCACACCTACAACTAACCACTAGTCTACTTACTTTGAAATAAAATGAATAGAAGGGATTAACACTAAAATAAAAGAGGTGATGCACAAAGATTAACTCCACAAGACTATCATGAACTTGCACTATGAAAGGCAATTTAGAACACTGATCTCAACACCCAAGGTTTCTCTAACAAAAGTGTTTCGACATGGAGGTAAGTTGCAAGGCATTTCTCAAGGTAGATGAATAGAATGTCTAATTATAGACACTATTACTCTTCCTTTCACTTAAATACATAAAAAAACAACTAATTACACTTCATGTGACCTGTTATAGGGCAAAATACTTGTACAAAGCGTGAGAGAGTGAGATGAACACAAGGAGAAATAACTATCACTTGCCATTCAACCATGAACTACTTCACACACTTAGACAAGAAGTTGAGAACTCAAAACCATATTTAAATATTTTTTTTAAAGGCAAAATCAATACTCAAACTAGCAGGGTTTCACCAACTAGATGTAGATTCTTTACAAAGCCAAAAGTGGTTGCTTATATAGAGAATTATGAAGAGAGAGAGAGAGAGAGAGAGAGAGAGAGAGAGAGAGAGAGAGAGAGAGAGAGAGAGAGAGAGAGAGAGAGGCATAGTAGAAGGGGATTAAAAATTTTACACAATGATTTAAAATAATAAATTATTTATATAATATTCCTAAATAGACTTCCAAATCCATGTGTCTCTCATATGAAGATGTTCCAATCCTTCAACTGGCATACGAGTCAAAACTTGATTATCTTCTTAAAAACTGCCCTTCTTTACATATGATAAGTGACAAATGGACTCTTTAATTATCAATTAACCATGAAATTATCTTATAAAACTTATTTTACACCTAATATTCATTAATAAACTCCTCTAATCTGGCATTTCATCATTCATATGCCTAGGTGTCTTGAAACTCCTCATTTCCCACACCTAGCTTGGTCCAAGTGGCTCAAAACTTGAGTTCATATTCTCCAAGTCACTCTATCTCCATATATGGCCTTAAAATATCTTAATATACCTGAAAAAATTCATTTTGGTTCCTGGAACAACTTCCAAGACTCCATTTTGCCCCTCAAGCTCTTATTAGGCCTACTTTCCTTCTAGACCTAAAAACTTGTAAACCTACATGTGTAGACGAATATATAGATCCTATTGAGAAAATGATCATAAATTTGAGGACCCAATATTATCTTATATATTTATGTCAAATATCATGTTTAGATTCTAAATGGAAGTTCATTTTTTTACTTTCTCTCTCCTCAATTAGGCCTCAATTAGGTCTCCTTGTCTAAAACCCTACTTATGTGCCCCAGACCTCTCCCCCACATGTGAAAACACCCAAAATCATGTGATTCACTTTAATTGTCCCATAACCAACCTTCATGTCTAATTTGAGGCCTTGAGACCCTATGGAAGTGTGAGAACCATGAAATGGCCTTGCAACCTAGTCTCAGTTTAGGTCTATTTGAGATTACATTAGAAAATGAGCTTTATTTTACCACTTTAAAAATATCTTGTGAAAAAAAAATTATTAGGTGTAACACATCCCAAATGGCCTCCTTAAAATTGGAAAGTTTTCCTTTGCTCAAAACCCCTGTAAAACACTAAAAATCATGAAAAATAGTGCATTTATTATACTTTGTACAATTGCAAGTACATAAAAATTATTCATGGAGAATCTAATTTGATTTCTCAACAACCTCCAAGATGTTTTAGGATAAAAATAGGTATTTACATGTGCTTTATAATTCCATTTCTCTTGATTGGTCACTATCAAGATTTTAGGAGGGTTTTAGGCAAGTTTCATTCTTAAGGATTGTTCATAAAGAACATACCCTCTTTCTCTCTCCTAATGCCACAAAGTTATAGACAAGGGATGCCTCCATCACCTCAAAATGCCACTAGGTCCCATTAAAAATCTCATGAAACTTCAAGTGTGAGAAGGTGCTCCTTGAGTTGCAAGTAAGCCATTTGAGATGGGTTAACGGTCTTAGCTATTATGCATGCATATTAGAGACTTAACCAAATATTTGATGCCCTACGAATGAAGTATGAAGACCTTGATATCTCCTTATAGAACCACATGGATCCATTAATTGGGTTTATTATCTTACTATTGTCACTAAATCTTGCACCCTAGAGTTGGTTGTTCGAGCCTACTCTAAGATTTGGGCAACATTGGAATACCTCTAGGCCTATGGGTTACCTATGGTAGAGGTAGACCTCTAGGTTTAAGGGTTATATCCCTATATTGATCCTTGAATTATTATCACATACACTAATTGTTTACTTGGATGAAAACGGAAGAAGTAGACATTAAAATAACCTACTCTACTAAAGTGATACACTAGAAAGATCTCCACAAGATTATCATACAACTGCACTAAGAGACATGACTCACAGCACTAGCCTTAGAATCTTGAATTGATCTAACATTAATATTTCAAACATGGAGGTGATATGCATGAAAATACCTCAAGGTAAGTGAACCATATATAATTTTTAGACACTAAGTCTACTTGTACACTTGAAAATAGACCCATACACTTGACAACATTTCATGTGACCTTTTAGAGTGGAAATAACTTACATCAAACATGGAAGGATTGAGAGAAAGCAAAGATAGACATTAATCACTTGAATTTTCACTATAAATAACTTCACATACTTAGACAATATAGTTTTTTATCTCAAAACTATATTACACGTCTTATTTCAAAGGCAAATTACAATATCAAACTAGTAGGGCTTCACTATACATGGTGTGGAATTAGAATACAAGAGCCAAAATGGCTTGAATTTATAGAGAAAGAGAGAAGAGAAAGGAGAAGAGAATTCCAAGAGTCACCAATTCAAGTGTCAAGTTGTATAAACAAGTTACAAAGCAAGTGAATGAGGTGGAAAAGAATTCAATAAACCCTCTTGGACAGATGTCCATCACAAACATGTCATCCTCCC
This sequence comes from Torreya grandis, assembly GCA_037957365.1. Classification (NCBI taxonomy): domain Eukaryota; kingdom Viridiplantae; phylum Streptophyta; class Pinopsida; order Cupressales; family Taxaceae; genus Torreya; species Torreya grandis. The sequence continues at coordinate 799,403 of JARHVA010001587.1, forward strand.
TCAAAGTGGCATAAAGACTCTTCACCTTCCTCTTTGAAACTGCCATGATGATGAATACTTATATTTAATGCTTGAAACTACCATATGGGTTTTAGACACATTGGTACTACCATGAAAAGGTGAAAACCTGATGGTAATAGTCCTCATATGCCTCTCTAACTGATGGTCTTATCTACAACACTTGTGCTCACTCACTAGCAATCACTCAATAATCTTATTCAGCTTGTCTACACACTTGTCAACTATATGGCTTTCAATTGTTTTTGGAGATGACTTGTAGAGATGTTACGACACATTTTGGATATATCCTTTTCCTCTGGTCTATCAAATATACCTTCACAACTTCATTTTCACACTTCTCACTTTCCACACTAGGTCGTCATGTCCATTCTCACTATGTTAACTTAGACTACCTAAAGTGATAGGTTTTTTAAAAAAAATTGCTTTACTTGAGTGATAAATGGATATGATAGGTTAGAAAAAGTCTCTAATGACCTCTTACAATGATTGTCATCCAATAATTTTCCTCTGCACCTATAGAAAACATCAAAACATGCAAAAAACCTCATATTAGGTCTATCCATATAGAATATAGTACGGATCAAATGAACATAAAGGATCATATGAGAGTCCTAAACACTTTTAGATCACTAACACCACTTTTAAATTATTTCAAATTTGGTTTTGATTAATAGGCATTGTATACACTAAATGTTTCCAGTCAATCATGGAATGAGTTAAAACATCATATAATCATCATCCTCCTTCAATCAAATGACTTATTCTTACCTGGGCATGTTGATCTCTAGGCCTAAACTACAATGATGAAGAGAATTGACTATCATAGTCTTAAAATACCTCTACCATGTCTTGAAACTATGTAAGGTGGAGAACTACTTAAGATAAATTAAGGTAAGGTGTCCCATTTGCAGCTTTTCCTCTTTGCATAAGATGTAGATGTTGTTTTGAGAGGTTATTGAGTACGCCATTACCACCAAGTCCTTGTTTACATTATTAAACCAAGGATAAGGTTTCAAATGGTTCAAATCACTCAAAGGTCTCTCAAACTCTGTCTTAGACCCCTATTTTCAAGCTTGGCTATAAACTTCTTTGTTCACACTCATACCAAATGTTGTAATGAGGTATACAAGTGTAGTCATTTCAAGAATGGATTTGAATCATGCAAGCCAAATGAATCTAGAGTGGAATCTAGATGTTTCATAAGCTATGAAGTCCTCCATGACTTAAATATCCTGTAATCAACACTTTAGGATTTTATATCAACTTCTTTCACACACTATGAACATGCCAATCAACATTCAAGGCTTGGACCTATCCCATACATGGATGAGTTAGACCATTGTGTTGAGATAATATTACTAGTGGCATCCTTCCATGACATTGACATTCAATGCAAACTCATAAACTTTGAAAGTGCATGTTGGCCATATTGAAGTCCATCACCTAAAGAGGTAGAATTGAGACATATGAAAGGAAATGGAAATTTTACATATGCAGTTGTAAAATGAATTAATGTAAGAGAACTATAGTACACCTTAGACCCATGTCATACTTCCTCTACATCCAATTTTTAGCAAATAATCCATTTTAGCAGTAAAACCTATTAGAATTACAAGGTGGTGGGATTTGAAACCTCTTTCCACGTACCCTATCTTCTTAGTGTTTGTTCATGAAGAATGAGTCCCTAATATAAATACTATTACCATGGAATGAGATTACAAAGAGTTTACTTTTACCTCCTAGGTGCATTCAGACTAACTCCTCTCCTGTTGTTTGTATCATCAGAAAACTAGTTGACCCTACAGAGTCTTCCAAGAGAGCAATGGGAGAAGGATAATAGTTTTATTCATTATTGAGGATGTTAAATCCCTTTAATCATGTAAATGAACATGGGGAATTCCAAGAGACACTCTTGAAGTACAAACACGTGCCAATGGACCGTACATTCTATACAATTGCTTGAAAATGACCGTAAAGCCTTTCTTGTCCTTTTTAATGTTGAACATGCCAAATTTTTAGTTAAAAATAGTTATATGACACCCTCCTAACATGTAGTACATTGGAAAGACACCTTTACACACTTTTCCTTTCATGAAAACCATACAAGTCATTAAATGACCAAAAAAGGTGATATAAAATGACTTAAGAAGGCTTTAGGCAAATGTTACAAGGTTTTGACATATTAAGTGACATGATTTGACATGATTAGGACCATCGTGGAAAAAACACACCCATAAGGACCTATGACAAAGGTTTTATTTTTAGGGGTTTGACTCAATTTGACTTGGGGGTCAAATTAGTCAACATTTTTGGTGATTTCTAGAGGTGGTGTGCTAGCTATGCCAAAGACCAATAGCCTACTCCTATCCATTGGGTTTATAGAATAACCTATACACAAAATTTGACCTTGACAAGCCTTTTCTCAGACACCAAAACACACACCAAACAAAAAATAAGAAACAAAACACACAAAGCAAGACATCAAAATAAAACACACACTTGTGTTCTCAAGAACACTTAAGGGACACACATAACAAACCAACTTAAACACAAAATAACCTGAATGAAACTCTTCCTCTTGGATCAAAAGGGAAGCTTGAAACATTTATTTCTCCATGAAATGAAGGATTAAATGAGACATATTGCCTTCTGAGCATTGGCATTGATATCTCCAATTCCTTCATGATATTTATCAATCTCCTTGGCATAATCCTCAATGCAATGAAAGTAGTTACAACTAGATCACTTATGAAGGTGAAATCTTCTTGAATTTAAATAGCATCAACATTCTCATGAGACTCCTTAGCTGAAACTTTTCATGGTGCTTCAACAAAACATACCTCCTTGACTTCCATGGTATCTTGAGAGAGATCAGATTGTTCACCAGCTACAAGTTCCTCAAGCTCATCTAGGAGCTTTGCATATTCCACCCAATATTGATCATTATCCTCCATAGAAACTTCTTATTATATATTATTATTTACTTGGACCTAAACTTGGAAATTTTCTTCAATCTATTGAAAAATCCTCGTCTACTATTGACAATCATCCTTGCTCTCCTTCTCTTTCAGAATCACCACCTCCTCAACTTCATCTTCTTGGTTCTTAAGTACTTGGTCAACTTCAAAGCTGATTGTAACTTAAGAAAGTTGGTATGTCATAATATATTCTTTTGAGGGTACACCACCAAGAGGTAATGAAGATTCTTATTCAATGGTATTTACAATTTCAAGCTATTTATCATGTTTTTGAACATCAACCAACTGATCAGATATAGAGTCTTTCTCAAGAATTTATTTTTTATACCTTAATTGTGCTCTTTGTAGACAGTTGCCACATGACCTTTAACATCTTATTTCACTAAAGAATATTGTGTTTCACTTATTTTTACCAAGGGAATTCCCTATGGTGGTCTCTTTTTCATAGTCACTTGAAGCATCTTCTTGGTCAGCTACAAACTAAGCTTGTTCTTTTTCACTTGCCTCCCATAATATGGGTTCTCCTCCAAGAAGGGATGAGGTGGGAGGATAATAGATGGGATCATGGGTTGGGGAGGGAGTATGAGGTGTGATGGATGGATTAATAATGGGTTTAGGAAAGAAGGTTTCTTAAATGATCTCATGTGGAGATAACAAGTTGGGTTGGTTAAAAGGAAAGACACCTTCTTCAACAAGAGTTTCACCTTGGTCATAGCCTCCTTGAGGCTCTTCAACAAATTTAGGATCATTTTTTATCTCTTTATTTTCCCACATTCTTATTCTATTTATTAAGCATTGGAAACACTTTTTTTCTAAGTATAGTTGACTATTGACATAACTTTGAGTTTCCTCTTCAACCACCTCCCACACGTCCATCCACTTCTAAATAAAACCTCTTAAAAACTCCATGAGATGGTTAGGGAGCACATAAAACTCACCATCCCATGTTCCCATCCACTTTTCATTGTCTATCAAACTTGGAATGAGTGCCAACAAGGATTTGATATGAGATGGGGTTGATAGAGGAGGAGGACTATAATAGTGGGGATTGTGATGAGCTTCAATTTGTAGAACTAGGAATTCATATTTTATTTTGAAATACCCTGATCTACAATCAATGGGTTCATCTAAATCCTCATGATAAGATTGATAAGAGTCATCTTGAGGTTGATATGCATCATGGTATGGCTGGTATGAGTCATATGGGGGTTGATAGGAAGGCATTTCTTAACACTCTTCTTGATAGCCTTCTTAATAGGCTTCTTCATAGGGTTGTTCAACAACATGATGTTCATATGGAGAAGGACTAGGATGATTATAGGGATTCCATGGCTCATAAGACTGATGTCAACTTTGATAGGGTTGTTGAGGAGTATAACATGGGTCATAAAAAGGTTGATAGGGAGGTGCATAATAGGGATTCTTATCATAGTCATCCATATCAACTTCATGAGTCAAATGAAATATAAGAATTGATCAAAGTATTTAAAAATAGATACCTAGGTTTCTTACAACTAAAATATTTCATTCAGAATCACCATTGGTGCTTACTTGAATGCTTCCAAAAGTTGATAAGAGGAAAGACACACCAACAATATTCCCACTCTTTTGGACCTTGGTCCCATTGGGCATGCCAGAAATGTTGTCACCAAATATTGCACCCTAGAGTTAGTTTTTTAATCTTACTCTAAGATTTGGGAAAAATTAGAATACATCTAGGCCTGTGGGCTGCCTATGGTAGAGGTAGACCTCTAGGTTTAAGGGCTAGCTCCCTAGATTAATCCTTGAATGCTTATTACCTACACTAACTATTTGCTTAGATGAAAAGGGAAAAATTAGACATGAAAATAACCTAATCTAATAAGGTGATACACTAGAAAGATCTCTATAATATTATCATACAAGTGCACTAAGAGACATGACTCACAACACTAGCCTTAGAAACCTGAATTGCTCTAACATTAGTATTTTAAACATGGAGGTGATATGCATGAAATTACCCAAGGTAAGTGAACTAGAGATCATTTGAAGACACTAAGCCTACTTGTACACTTGAAAATAGACCCATACACTTGAAAAGACTTCATGTGACCTATTAGATTGGAAACAAATTGCATCAAACATGGAAGGATTGAGAGAAAGCAAGGATAGACATCAATCACTTAACTTTTCACTATACATCACTTCACATAATTAGACAAGATAGTTTGTGAACTCCAAACTAAATTGCATATCTTATTTTAAAGGCAAAGTATAATATCAAACCAACATGGCTTTGCCATACATGGTGTGGAATCAGAATACAAGAGCCAAAATGGCTTGCATTTATAGAGCAAAAGAGAAGAGAGATAGAAGATAAGTCCAAGAGTCACCAATCCAAGTGTCAATTTGTAGGAACAAGTTAAAAACCAAGTGAATGAGGTGGAAAAGAATTCAATAAACCCTCTTGGATAGATGTCCATCACAAACATATCATCCTCCCTCAAAGTGGCATAAAAACTCTTCAACTTCCTTTTTGAACCTGCCATGATGATGAATACTTATATTGAATGCTTGAAACTGTTGACCATTTTTTTGCCCAACAGGCCAAAAATCGGTCCCCTTCTATCCCTGTTGTTCTAGGTCATTTCATTTTCTGATTTTGCATGAATCTGTTCATTTCTACGGTGACATCCTGAAAGCCATCAAATTTAAGCAGACGAACTAGCCGTTGGGTGATGGTCGTGTGAACGTCAAATTTAACACAGTGAAGTAGCCATTGTTTTTGAACTGCCTAAGTGCCAAATCATGAAAGGAGCCCAAGGAATGCAGCGACCTACTGAAAGTTTGCCCCTGGGGGCCAACTAAGCCCGAAAGACAAAACTGAGTAAAGACAAAGTGACAAAGTAAAAGACAATAAGACATACACAGAATGAGTAAGCAGTTAAGTCCAAGTGGTGCCAATTTGAAGAAGTGACTCCAGTAGGTAAAATAGTTCCTTCGAATTGATCATGAGAAGATGCAATAGCTAAGTAATGTAATCAGTTTCTTCATTTTACATTTAATGGGTGGACAAACCGTGTTTTGACATTAAAAATGCAGACTTTGAGCAGACAAGCACACGGCTCATTAATGTTTTGAGCAACTTGTTAAAGGGACGCAATGGCCACTTGTTAAAGGAATGCCACATGGGCTTCCTCATTTTCTCATATATATTCGATACTTGTCATTTTTGTAATCATCTTTTCATGGTTTTAGCCAAGCGCAGCCCTGCTAAAATTTCACCTAAATCAAATAAAATGTATTTTTTTACCTCCATTTGGATAGATGTTTCAGAGTATGCCTTGAGTGTTTGTCTATGTCCAGTCATTATTTCTTGATGCTCTCACAGGTTCAACACCAGCAGACCTGTTATCTACAAGGTGCCATCTCTGCAGCTGAAAGGAGAAGAGCAGTATTTGAGAAGTGCAAAACAAAGGAAGTTGCTACATAAGTGTGCATCTCATAGCACCTTTGGTGATCTCTTTCTTTTTTTGTATCTTCCATTAAGGTCTCCCTGCCAGTTTCTAGCAGCCTGGTCCTTCTGCCAAATGTGTAGTGTATGTAGTGTGTGAAGGTGGCCTTATTTTGGTGCATCACCTCTTTAGAGTAGGTTTGTTTTTCCTGCAATCTGTCTCTCTTTTCATCCCACCCCCTTTATATCTATATATATGTGTTTTGCACTTGCTGGAACCAACACGATGCATCGAAGGGAGCTAGCCCTTATCCTAGAGACTCTCCTCTCCTACTTCGCTAGTCCCACAGGTGAGAGGAGAGTTTCCATATTGCGGGGAGAGGGTAGGAACTTGGCCTCTACCCTGGGTGCAATCTCCAATGTCAACAATTTTGGCACGCTTGGTGGGACCAATTGGGACAGGTTTTGTCCAAAGAGTTGAAGAATTTTTGGTGTGTTCTTCAATCGACCAGCCTTTGGAGGCTTTTGCATCAACACCAATGGTGACTCTGAGTTGAATCTACTGGTTAAGCAGCCTGGTGCCATCAGAAATCACTTTCTTTATGTATAATTCCTTTGCACAACATCATGGGCCTTGTATTCCTTCATATGACCATGATCAGACTCAGCCTCTTTATGGCATCCCCCCAAGCAGCTTTCCTAGTCTTCCTCAACCACCTCATGTCATTGATCCTAACAGCAACCTCCTAACCTGGGGGAAAATATGGGGCAGGAAAGAAGAGAAGCAAGGTTTTTCTCAAAACCTTGAAAAGGATAAAGTTGCTCCTACCCATGATTCTTATGATCTCCAAGAAAGGCTTTTCCAAGAAGATCTAGCCAGGACAATTACAGAGTTGGAATCTAAAGAAAGATTCCTCAGCCAGTGTGTGATGGATGGTTCAGACCCAACAGCACATTCCATGTCTGAACACACCCCATCTACACACCTCCAAGAGAAATATCAGGCCACACCTGATATTGATGAAGTGCTGACCAAGTGGAAGGAGGAGAATCATTCGATTCTAGCTCAATGACTGCCTCCTCTTCCACACATTTTCTCCACTTCACCCCTTCTCAAGGAGGAACCTGTTCTACAGGAGGCAAGTGAGGAACAAAAGATCCAATCTATAGTTCTCTAGGAAGACTTCATGAGTATGGATGAGGAGGAGATCACTTTAAGTGACATAGAGGAGCATGGACAATCTCTTGTTCATGCTTTGAATGATCTGCTTGAATTCATGGAGACAGGCTGCGTTGTTCTTCAAGAAATCCAAAAGGGAGCAGAAGGTGAGTCTGACAAAGTCTGCAATGAGGCAGAAGGAAACAAGTCAAACCATGATGCATTGCAGAGGAGCTATACATATGAAAGGGCTAATGGTGATGAGCCAACAGCCACTAATTTCTTGGTGAAGAGCACCAGTATGAGGGGCCAACATTCAACAAGCTTCCAAGGACAAGTAGAGTATGTATACGTTGAGAGCATGTTTGAATATCCACTCAGATTCCAGCCAACCCAGGTGATAGGCAAGAGGAGAAAGTCACCAAATCTCCTTTTCATTCAGCTACTTGCCTGGCACCATAAGTCTTCTTGCCAGGAAGGGGACTTGAGAAGTTTTCCATTCGATCCAAGAGGGAGGAAAATTTTCCTGGTTAGCTATATATAGTAGTTTGCTTTCAATTTATTTTCCTGCTTTCCCTAAGTGCAGTTGCACAGGTAGTGTTTTTAGCCTTGTGTGTTTCCCTTTATGTGTGGGGTAAAAAGCTTCATGTTCGATTCTTAGATCTTTGGGGTTGTTGCTAACCTTTCTTCATAGCTACATCTGACTCCATGCCCAATGGACTGCAAGGCAACTGGTCTTTAAGCATAACAGGCATGCTTCCCCTGGGAGTCGCTAATTTGTTGACCATTTTTTTGCCCAACAGGCCAAAAATCGGTCCCCTTCTGTCCCTATTGTTCTAGGCCATTTCATTTTTTGATTTTGCATGAATCTGTTCATTTCTATGGTGACATCTCAAAAGCTATCAAATTTAAGCAGATGAACTAGCCGTTGGGTGACGGCCACGTGAACGTCAAATTTGACACAGTGAAGTAGCCATTGTTTTTGAACTGCCTAAGCGCCAAATCATGAAAGGAGCCCAAGGAATGCAGCGACCTGCTGAAAGTTCGCCCCTAGGGGCCAACTAAGCCCGAAAGACAAAACTGAGTAAAGACAAAGTGACAAAGTAAAAGACAAGAAGACATACACGAAATGAGTAAGTAGTTAAGTCCAAGTGGTGCCAATTTGAAGAAGTGACTCCAGTAGGTAAAATAGTTCCTTCGAATTGATCATGAGAAGATGCAACAGCTAAGTAATGTAACTGGTTTCTTCATTTTACATTTAATGGGTGGACAAACCACATTTTGACATTAAAAATGTAGACTTCAAGCAGACAAAGCACATGGCTCATTAATATTTTGAGCAACTTGTTGAAGGGACGTGATGGCCACTTGTTGAAGGAATGCCACATGGGCTTCCTCATTTTCTCATATATATTCGATACTTGTCATTTTTGTAATCATCTTTTCACAGTTTTAGCCAGGTGCAGCCCTACTAAAATTTCACCTGAATCAAATAAAATGCAATTTTTTACCTCCATTTGGATAGATGTTTCAGAGTATGCCTTGAGTGTTTGTCTGTGTCCAATCATTGTTTCTTGATGCTCTCACAGGTTCAACACCAGCAGACCTATTATCTACAAGGTGCCATCTCTGCAGCTGAAAGGAGAAGAGCAGTATTTGAGAAGTGCAAAACAGAGGAAGTTGCTACATAAGTGTGCATCTCACAGCACCTTTGGTGATCTCTTTCTTTTTTTGTATCTTCCATTAAGGCCTCCCTGCCAGTTTCCAATAGCCTGGTCCTTCTGCCAAATGTGTAGTGTATGTATGTGTTTGTCTGGTTTTAGTGTGAGTGTGTGAAGGTGGCCTTATTTTGGTGCATCACCTCTTTAGAGTAGGTTTGTTTTTCCTGCAATCTCTCTCTCTTTTCATCCCACCCCCCTTTATATCTATATATATGTGTTTTGCACTTGCTGGAAACAACACGATGCATCAAAGGGAGCTAGCCCTTATCTAGAGACTCTCTCCTCCAGCTTCGCCGGTCCCATAGGCGAGAGGAGAGTTTCCATGTTGCGAGGAGAAGGTAGGAGCTAGGCCTCCTTACCCCGGGTGCAATCTCTTGCGTCAACAAAAACTACCATAGGGGTTTTAGACACATTGGCACTACCATGAAAAGGTGTAAACCTGATGGTAATAGTCCTCATATGCCTCCATAATTGATGGTCTTATCTGCAACACTTGTGCTCACTCACTAGCAGTCACTCATTAGTCTTATTCAGCTTATCTTCACACTTGTCAACTAGATGGCTTTCAGTTGTTCATGGAGATGACTTGAAAAGATGTTAGGACACTTTTTGGATACATATTCGTCCTCTATGTTATCAAATAGACCTTCACAACTTCATTGTCACACTTCTCACCTTTCACACTAGGCAGTCATGTCCATTCTCATTGTGTTAAATGGATATGATAGGTTAGAATAATTCTCTAAGGACATCGTACAATGATTGTCATCCAAGAATTTTCCTCTGCACCTATAGAAAACATCAAAACATGTAGAAAACTTCATATTATGTTTGTCTATATAGAATACAGTACAGATCAAATGAATATCAAAGAGCCTATGAGAGTCTTAAACATGTTTAGATCACTTCCCTAAGCATTTGACCACCTCTAGATGCAAAAATCCTCTTGTATTCACCATTGGGTTAGAATGAGCATTTTAGGAGGGTTTTTAGTGCCTTACACTATTAAGGAAAGTTCATGAAATCTTAATGTTAAAACCTCAGACCAATTCCACTAATATCATGCTAGGGACCCTCTTCAACAAATCGTAGCTCCTTGGAGTCTCATGCATAGTGTTTGTACTAGTGTGAGCAAAGCAAAGTAACCTTCGAGTTCTTTCTTGCATTTTGAGTAGGCTTGCAAAGGAAATAGGCCTGAATGATCAACTCTGTCTTATTTTTTGTAGACCAATAGATGCTACCATATTTTTATTCTATCCTTAAGGTCCCAAATTTTTTTGGTATGTCTATTTAGTCATTCTAGATGAGTTTGATGTCTTTGAGGGTTTAGGCCTAGTCTAGGCCTAATAGACCTAGTTTGTGTTTGATTGAGTATATAACTCACCTGAAGTTCTCCAATATCCAAAATGGCATCCTCAATATCTATTTACCTTAAAATAAACATTATAAAACATCCCAACATGTAGATAATATTGTTTCATCCATTCTTTTCATCTTCACATGTTAGGTCTACAAGTATATTGCTCAAAGAGTGCTCTTTGTTTGAGATAGAACAAAGAGCATCTCTCCTATCTGCCTAACTCAACTGAGGGTATGGAGAGTTTAGGTAGGTCATGGATACCCTCTTCATAAATTTCCAATCCTTAGATATGTTTCTAACACCTTATACACCTCAAATTCCTCAAGACTAGTTATTGAAAGAGTGACTGCAAGTGATACTTAATTTGGCTAGGTATGAAGGTAGAACCCTGTATGATCAACTCATGATCTATTTCTCTCTTTCTAAAAACCAAATGAGAATTTGATACCATCATCTATGAGGGTGATTCAGTCATTTCTATACCTATCTCTACCCACAACTTGCACTTTACTACATAGACCAGTTTGTGACTGTGTCACCTGTAGGTGACCATTAGGGAGGAATTAGAGAGACATTGTAGATGTCAATTAAGTTTTAACATTGTGATAAATTAATTTGAATTCCTTTGAGGTAAATAAGTTATTTTTTCATCTGAATAACCTCATCTCATGTCTATATATTATGCACCATTCTTCAAACTATAGTGCACTAGTTGTTTTGCAGGTTCTAGGCTTAGTGTAATGTCATGAGACCTGTAGGTGGTCATATGCTTGAGACTATTTACTTCACAACCTTGATCCATTTTTTATATCAATAGGACCTATTCCAAATTTTAATGGGTTCATTTCATGCTTTGAGATCATGTCTCACTCTTCATCAATGCACTAACTCCACTTGAAAATTATTTCAAATTTAGTTTTGACTAATAGGCACTGTATACACTGAATGTTTCCAGTCAATCATAGAATCAGTTAAAACATCATATAATCACCATCCTCCTTCAATAAAATGACTTAGTATTGCCTAGGCATGTTTCTCTCTAGGCCTAGACTGTAATGATGAAGTGATTTGAGTAGCCTAGTCCTCAAATACCTCTACCATGGCATGAAACTATGTAAGGCAGATAACTACTTCGAAGAAATTAAGGTAAGGTGTCCCATTTATAGCTTTTCCTCTTTTCATAAGATGTAGGTGTTATTTTGAGAGGTTATTGAGCACACCATTACCACCAAGACCTTGTTTACATTCTTAGACCAAGGAGAAGGTTTCAATTGGGTTCAAATCCCTCCAAGGTCTCTCAAACTCTATCTCAGACCCCTATTTTTGATCAAAAATTGGGTTCTAAAAAAGGTTTCAAGTTAGAGTTTCAGTAATGGAGTCTGGATGCTCAAGATATGGTCATTTGAAGATTTTTTGAAAAATGTCACTTGCAACATTTGGCACGTGATTTGAGGACATTTCGACATTTGGACCTATTGGAGGTCGACATGTGGCACTGTTGAAATGACAAGTGGGCCAATAGCCATTTGACATATGGTAAAAAAAATCAAGTGCAAAAAAATTAGCTCAGGTGTTTTTTTATTCACATGTCATTTGATATTTTCAAACCTTTCAAAGGAGCCAAAGGAGGAACCTCCACGCCACCCAAGGAAATATTCAAACTTGGCACCCAAAAAGGAGTCAAAGCACCTAGAAAGGAGAGCCTAAGTCCCTAAAATGGAGGAAGGAGGTTTTGAACTCAAGACCTGGCACCTAAAAAGTTAAGGCCTTGACCACTTCAGCCACGGGTTTTGAAGTGTTATAAAAGGCACTAATTTTTACTTGAATAAAGAAAGTTCTGGATTGTGTTTTTTATTTTAAGAGGCTGAGACTTTGTAAAAGCTTTGAGAAAGCTTATGTAATAGATTTTTATCCATTTTTTGGGCATAATACTCAGTCTTAATACTCTCTTTTTCCAATTTGCATATTGGAGGAGTATTTTTAAGCCCATAGAGGAGATTTTTAGGACTTTTGAAGCAACTTTGCAGGTGTGAAGACTCACATAATTCAAAGGTGCCGAGCTTGATTATCTGTCATGGTGAAGGTGAATTTTTGCATAGAGAGATCAACTTGCAGGAAAGTTGTTTATTATTTCTAAATTTTTGAAATGCCCTTAATGGAAATGGTCCACTCTTTTGGAGAACCTGGAGATGTAGGCATGAGTTATTGAGCCGAAATCCGTTATCACGTTTCATGTTTTTGGTAATTGTCATTTGATGCATGATTTAATTTAAATTTGCTGATTTGATTTTAATTAGTAAATGAACTCATGCAAGTAATTCAAATTTTGACAATAATAACACAATGTTATTAAAAAAATTAGTTCAACAATCGAGAACGTTTTATGCCAAAACATTTTGCAAGTTATTTTGAGTTCTTCGAGAATTTGTTAAGTTTTGAGAAATTTAGTATTCGTATTTAAAACTTCACTTTGAGTTGATTGAGTGTAGTTTACGGATCAAGTTGGTATCAGAGTAGTTAGAAAGCTGGGTTAGCTTATGATTGAGTTTTGACAATTGCTTTTAGTTTATTGGTTATCCATATCACTTGATTATATTGTAGTGTGCAGTTGTAGAATCAGTGTGTTTGTAGGAAACCATGGGCAAGTTGTCACATAAAGCCAAGATGGAAGAGCTTGAAAGCATCAACAGCCAGATTCAGGATGAGAATGCATTCCTGAGATGTAAGCTCTATTCCCTTGAAGAGCAAGTTGCAAGTTTAAAATCAGAGGTTGAATCCAAGGATGAGCTCTTGATTAGATTGCAATATGGTGAGTGTGAAAAGGTAAAGCCTTCAACTTCAGATGCAGAGACTATGACTGAATGCACTATAAGTTTTTCACCACAGGAATCTTCATCTTCTTCTACCATTTCAGATTCAGATTCTAGTAATATTGTTTTTGGTGATGTTGAAAGATACACTAAGGGCATAAGATCTAAATTGTTGTTTAAAATGGGTTATAATGGAGGAGGACTTGGTAGAGATATCCAAGGTATAACTAACCCAATTCAGGTTGAGCATAGACCTCTTCGTGCAAGTTTGGGTTATACTAATGTGCAGGTGGATGATGGAGAAGTTTCATCCATGGCTAAAGGAAGAAGAGCTTCCAATAGTGAAGGTTCTAGGCCACTAGTTCAAAGGTGTAAAGGTAAAAGAGGTATTGAGATTCCACCTCCCGATTCTTACACTAAATCTTCTGATCCAATTGATATATTTAAAAAGTTTGGATATAATGTACAGAAGATAATGCAATCATTTCCATACACTTTTTGTGGGATGAATAACCATAGTGCTAAGACTTGTTGGAAATGAAATGCTTTGTTGAAGTAGATTGCATGTTTGAAAGACCATTCTCATGATAAGATGGGAATTGGCAAAAGGGGACCCTCACCTAAAAAAGATGTTTGTACTCATTGTAAAGTGAGTGGATATAGGATTGATAGATGTTTTAAGCTTCATGCATCTTCACATTCAAGTAATGTTAGAACTAAGATGATTTACAAATCTCTCACTAAGGTTAATGAAGCTAATTCAATCCATAATGTAGTTGACAATACAACCCAGGATAAGGTAAAACCTACAAGTGAAAATACATTTAAGAGGTTAAGTCAACAATATGCAATTGATAAGGAATCCACTAAAACAATCAATTTCACTAGGAAGAAAGAAATGGTTAAGTGGATTATCACTACATTCTTTTTGCAAAGCATGGTTAAGAATTCATCTAAGGGAATGAAAAAGCTTTGATAGATGTAGATTAGAGTTTGTGGGAACACTTCAAGACAAGTTTACCATATGAAGTTTTTCAATTCTCACTTTTTGATCACTCTAAGTTTTTGAATCTCCTATTTATGTTGTGTGAGTTGTCTAGAGGACTTGAACTCATTTGATCAATTGGAGATAATAGCAGAATGCATGTTGTAGGTTGAGTTGATTCCTTACAACACTTATTTGACTGCTATTTTGAATGTATCTTTGGCACATGGATGTATATATGCATGTTTAAGACCCTTTGGGCATGTTTAAATGTAAGGCAACATACACTTTAGGTTGTTTGCATTTGCTTAGCATATAAGTCCCATACTAGGGCATTATATTGCAACATGTCCACAACATTTATTGTATGTTGTCGGGATTATAAACTTGTCTTGCAGTTACATTAAGAGTTGTTTTAATTTTTGGCAATTCACCGCTTTACATGTGACATTTGGGAGGCATTTTTATGTGAATCATTTTAATGTAATTGTTTATACCTCTTGCTATGATTGGGTTCATTTTCATTGCAGTAGACCAGTTTGCAGTTTCAGGGGATATTGGACTTTTGGAGACCAAAAGCCTTCCATTAGGGAGGTGTGATCAAAAATTGGGTTCTAAAAAAGGTTTCAAATCAGAGTTTTAGTGGTGGTACACTATAGAGCTCATCGAGAGCTTTTTGACACTTTTCATGGTTCGCAAAACGAAGTCCAGATGCTCAAGATATGGTCATTTGAAGATTTCTTGAAAAATGTCACTTGCAACATTTGGCATGTGATTCAAGGATGTTTTGACATTTGGACCTATCGGAGGTCGACACATGGCACTGTTGAAATGCCAAGTGGGCCAATAGCCATTTGACACGTGGCAAAAAAAATTAGGTGCAAAAAAATTGGCTTAGGTGTTTTTTATTCACATGTCATTTGATATTTTCAAACCTTTCAAAGGGGCCAAAGGAGGAACCTCCACGCCACCCAAGGAAATATTCAAACTTGGCACCCAAGAAGGAGTCAAAACACCTAGAAAGGAGAGCTTGAGCACCTAGAATGGAGGAAGGGGGTTTTGAACTCAAGACCTGGCACCTAAAAAGTTAAGGCCTTGACCACTTCAACCACGGGTTTTGAAGTGTTATAAGAGGCACTAATTTTTACTTGAATAAAGGAAGTTATAGACTGTGTTTTTTATTTTAAGAGGCCGAGACTTTGTAAAAGATTTGGGAAAGCTTATGTAATAGATTTTAATCCATTTTCTGGCCATAATACTCAGTCTTAATACTCTTTTTATCCAATTTGCATATTGGATGAGTATTTTTAAGCCCATAGAGGAGATTTTTAGGACTTTTGAAGCAACTTTGCAGGTGTGAAGAATCACAGAATTCGAAGGTGCTAGGCTTGATTATCAGTCACGGTGAAGGTGAATTTTTGCATAGAGAGATCAACTTGCAGAAAAGTTTTTTATTGTTTCTAGGTTTTTGAAATGCCCTTAATGGAAATGGTCCACTCCTTTGGAGAACCTGGAGATGTAGGCATGAGTTATTGAGCCGAACTCTGTTATCACGTTTCATGTTTTTGGTAATTGTCATTTGATGCATGATTTAATTTAAGTTTGCTGATTTTATTTTAATTAGTAAATGAACTCATACAAGTAATTCAAATTTTGACTATTATAACACAACGTTTTAAAAAAAATTGGTTCAACAACTGAAAATGTTTTATGCCAAAACATTTTGCAAGTTCTTTTGAGTTCTTCGAGTAGAGTGGACTCTAAGTGTTTCATAAGCTATGAAGTCCTCCATGACATGAATATCCTACAATCAACACTTCAGGGTTTTATATCAACATGTCAACCAATCTTCAAGGCTTAGACCTATCCCATACATGGATGAGTTAGACCATTGTATTGATTTCATCGTATAAGTAACATCCTTCCATGACATTGACATTCAATGCAAACTCATAAACTTTGAAAGTACACATTGGCCATATTGGAGTTCGTCACCCAAAGAGGCAAAATTGTGACATATGAAAGGAAAATGGAACTTTTGCATATGCAGGTGCAAATTGAATTGGTGTAAAAGCACTAGATTACACCTATGACCCATATTATACTTCCTTTGCATCTAATTTTCAATAAAAAATCCATTTTAGTAGTGAAACCTATCAAAATTACAAGGTGGCGGGATTTGAAACCTCTTTCCAAGGACCCTATCTTCTTAATGTTTGTTCATGAAGCATGAGTCACCAATCTGAAGACTATTGTCATGGGATGAGAGTAAAAATATTCTACTTTCATCTCCCAGGTGAGTTCAAACTAACTCCTCTCATGTTGTTCATATCATCAAAAAATTGGTTGACCCTATAGAGTCTTCCAAGAGAGCGATGAGAGAAGGAGAATGGTTTTATTCATTATTGAAACTATCAAAGCCTTCTGAGCATGTAAATGAACATGGGTAATTCCAAGAGACACTCCTGAAGTACAAACACATGCCAATAGACCATACAGTCCATACAATTGCTTGAAAATGACCTTTTGAAAGCCTTTCTTCTCCTTTTTAACGTTGAACCTGCCAACTCTTCAGTTACAAATAGCTATATGACATCCTCCTAACATGTAGGATGTTGGAAAGATACCTTGACACACTTTTCCTTTCATTAAAACCATACAAGTCATTAAATGACCCAAAAAGGTGATATAAAATGACTTAGGAAGGCTTTAGGCAAATGTTACAAGGTTTAGACATATTAAGTGACATGATTTGACATGACTAGAACCATGGTGGACAAAACACACCCACAAGGACCTATGAAAAAAAATTATTTGCATGGGTTTGACTCAATTTGACCTGAGGGTCAAATTGGTTAACACTTACCAAGTAAGAGAAGACTACTTTTTGAATGACAATCATGTGTGAAGGGAGCTTGAAGAAGTCTTAAGGTCAAAATTGGCACTTTTCTTGCTTTTCCCTATTTTTTATGACTCTTGAGGGTCTATACCTTCATATTGTACCTTCAAATCTCTTCAGACATTCATACCACCCTCACCAAACCTTCCTCTCTCATTACTGCACTTGGTTTTCCTTGTGTGTGAGAATTGGGCTCTACAAGCCTAGATAGCATTTCTAGTATTTGTTTCACTTTTGAGTGAACTTGAGGCTTTGTGAGGTTATTTGATCATTTTGAAACATTTCTTATATGTTTCAACTTTCTTCTTACCTCCTTTCTCTATTCAAAATAAGTAATCCCCTCTTGGTAATGCAGGAAAGCCTAAAGACACCACTTTGACTGTGTAGGTAGGGTCAGAGCTTTGTTTAGTCATTTTACTCATGTTTCCTTTTGTCCTCAAGTGACCCTATGACTTGTTTCTCTACCTGAGATAACCTAGTGTTCTCTTCATGTATTTTGTTCCTTCCCTTGGCTTAAAACCACCCTGCTCTTGACGATACCCTGTAGGTGTCCATTAGGGTACCCTGAGTGCACTCAAGGGTTTGTAGAACATTCCATTTCCATTATTTGACACTTAAAAGACTCTATCTCATTTTTGGGAGTTTGGAATCCTTTAAATTTGAACTTTTAAGTCACCATGACCTAACCACACACAGTATCCTTCTCACTCTTCAATTAGCCTATTTGTAGGTACCAATTATTTAGGTCTTGACTGTGTCTTAAGATTTTAAAACCTTTTTGCTAATCATTGAACATAATAGTCATATTATTGAAGTTTCCCAACCTTTCATTGACCTTATGTAACTTTGTCAAGGTACTACCTCTTCACTGTATGCACTTTTTAGCTCACACCTTCCAAGGCATGGTTGTAGGTGACTAATGGAGGGAGTTTGATCATGACGCCTGAAAGTTAATCTTCTCACTCCATCATTGTGCCTTGAAGGATTCAAACCATCATTGAGAGTTCCTTCTCACATCCTTACAAGGTCTATTTGACTACTTCATGAAACTCTCAGGGCTTTGCCTTCCTATTTTTGTACATAGACCTATGTACATGCATTAATGCTTATGAACTTTGTCCTCTAACCATTTCTTGACTTACAACTAGTTAGATGCTTTCAATGGTTTGTGACACTTCCTATGTTTACATTGCAGTCAAATTTCCTATTTTGTCTTGTTCTTGTTTGGAGAGCAATCATCTTTCAGTCCAAAAGAGAACCTACAGGTCTAGGGCCTCTAGGTCTCTATTTTGCCTTCATAGGCTATTAAATAGTCAATTCTTGAGCCTTAGACACTTTTATGTTGTATCAAGCTTTGCATTCTTGTCTAATACCTCTTAATAGCTTATATGCCTTCTGACCATGCATCATGTCATCTTCAACTTGTCTCTCTAGTCCGTACAGTCACGTACATACACTCAGCTCATGGGTAAGGTCTGTGTGTTGATAGTTGGAGCTTAGCACAAGGCTCATGTTCTTTTGATGGTCTAATAGAGTTTATCAAGGGTCACATAGTTGTTTAGGGGGTTGTATCACCCTTCACACTTCCTAAACATACTCCTCATTGGACTTAGGTTCCATAGATGTCCACCTACAGGTCTGCAAACTTGTGGGTGACTAGAACACACTTCAATATTGTTTAAGAGTATAGTTTGATCACATCTTTCAACAATTTGAACTTCAAACCTCCTCAAATAGATCAAACATTAGTTTCTTATTACCATTCAAATCAAATATGGCACTCAAACCTATGGAAGAACATTGATGAACTATACCATGTTTTTCAAAGAGCAAGGCATGATGCTTCTTGAAGGACTATTTGCAAAGATACACTTCTCAAAAGAGGACACATGAAATGTGGAAGAGTGAGGAGTTTTTTCATGAGTAATGGAGTACTGAAAACCTCTTAAAGTGACCAACATCTCAAACAACCAAAATTTGCAATAGGAATGATTGAAACATCATATACATTGAGACACTTTTCATCCTATTGAAGACACTTCATGGAGATGAGTTAGTTGATGAAACCATCATGGAAAGGAGCTCTTTGACCTCTTCAAACATCCCTAAAAACCATTCTTCACCATTAAATTTTGAAGTGGAGAGACAGATGCAGAATCAAACCCTATTGGATGGACAAGTCATAGTGACATGTTGTCACTCTTAGGCTTTAGTGATTGTTCATAAAGGAGGGGCCATGAATATGAAAACCAATGCCACTAATTTCAAGTCTACTAGGACCCCTAACAATGACCAAAGTTTCAGTTTCTAACTCTCTCTCTCATGGCCATACCATCCACTTGAATTTTACATTTTTGAGTTTATGAAGGCAATAATGGAGGAGAGAGAATCCCTGAAGTATCTATATGACCCAAAACTTGGTCCAAAGCCTAAAACCAATCTGAGGGAGCACAAGGGACACTCTGAAACTATTGTGAACTAACAAATGATCTTCCAAGTCCGTATAAGTGCCCAAAAGTGCTTGTAGAGTGGCATTTTGCTTAGTTTGAGCATTGAATCTGCAAGTTTGTCAGTCTCTAAATATCCCTAAACATTCTTGAAATCAGTTATGTTAGGAGTCTTTTTAAAACGTTTGGTTCTTGGAATGGTATGTAAAACTCCACAAAATAGGCCAAAAAATGACCAAAATGTCAATTTAGCACATAAAAACATGATGAATGGTTAATATATTATCATATGACCTTCAATACACATTAATGACCTTTTATAATGATTCTGACTATATCAAACCTTTGACCATTCTTGACAATACCAAGACCTTGTAAAAATGCCCTAGGACTAGACAAGCATACATAAGACCAAACTTTGAACAAGGCTAGATAATGACAAATATGACCATATGAAACTATTTAGGACTATTTAAGACCATGACAAGACCACATACAAGTTTTGACAACCCTATAAAGGTTTCAACTTAGAGGGGTTGACCAATTTTAACTTGGGATCATAATTTGATTAACAGGAATGAGAAATGATTTCATTAGAAAATAAATTTTGACATACAACTTCTTTTAATATATTTATGAATCTAGATGTAATGTTTCCTATGTTCTCAACTCTATCTTGTTATTCTAATTCAATCTCATAATCATGATCTTTCTCACATTCGTTCAGATTATCAATTTAAAATCTATTTACATCATTATCATCTAAGGAAGACACATCTTATCACATCTATCATAAAATCTACAAAATTTAAATCTATCATAAATAAAATCTAACAAGATCCAATCATATAAGAATGTAAAAAGATACAGTTTCAAAAAATGTGAAACCCTAAAGTTACATGTAAGACAATAAAAACTCACCAAAATATAACTCATTTCATATAATTAATAACATTTAGAAATTTTATTGATATAACTTAATAAATTTTTATAATATAAACTTTACAAACCTCTTTTTATTAACTTAAAAAAACTAATATAATATATGAACTAGTTCAATTGATAAGTAAAGTACATTTTAAAGCTGTGATATTTGCTGATGTATTAATTTTTACTGTTGAAAAGTTTTTGGATTTCACATTCTATTAAAAAAATATAACTCAGCTTCCACATTCTCCAATATGAATGTCAAAACTGTGATGCAAACTTAACAAATATCTAAGACTTCCTGAGTCAATAATATGAATAAAAACTTTCGAAAAAACTGGACACTTTCAGAGTTTATAATGTGAGTATAGACTTTTTAGAAAATTGTGCAAACAGATTTAAAAAGTAAATAAATCTAAGATATTCGCAGTCTATAACACAGATATCTCAGATTTTCACAATTATAAAAATTTCAGTCTATGATAAGTAAAAGTTTTTAAAATATGTATGTGCAAACGAAAAATCTAAGTTGATACTAAGGTTATCTGGGTGAACCTACCCCTCTCAGTGCAGTAAGGGGTGAGAGTTTTTAAGGTGTAGTTTTGGGTGTACAAGTGCATCTCTGGTACAGTTCAAATATAATAGGAGGCATTACGAATATTATATTATAGATTTTAATTTAATTTATAAATATTGTAAAAAGATTTAAATAAATGTTGAAATTAAATGGGAAGAAATATTTTTATTGTTTAATTAAGGATTAGTTTTTATAGATTTAGATGTGAAACAAAAACAGTGAGATGAGAAGGTTTGTATTTATATATCACAGAGATGATACATTTAATTTTTGAATGTCTGAAATATGCAGGTATCCAAAACAAATATGTGGAAACATTAAAAATTATTTTAAAAAAATAGAATAAAAACTCTGAGACAGATGTTAAATTAAATAAACAAACAAAAGAGTAACATGTTGAAGGACATAACTGGACCCACCAATCTAAATGATTGATATAAGTAATATAATTAATGGTCCCATAGACCTCTTAATCCTCTGGAAGTCATTAAAACCATTTTATTTTATTTCATACATACACCAAATAACATTGATTAATACAGATTTTTTTCCAAATATTGAAAGATAAACATTAAAATTCTGAGACATACCCTTTTTTTTTATTTGCTTCCAAATAATTAACAAATATATTTTTATCGTCTTAAATTTTGTTTAAGGCAACGTACAACGAAGACAGAACCAAAACTCGTCCACAATTAATCGACATGTTTGTTACAAGGAAGACGACATGCCATGGCATCTTGCATATGATATCTCACCTGCCAAACCATGTGATATATGTATCTGGATCGCATTGTTTGGACATGGGATCCCTTCAAATATGGCTTAATCACATCATCAAACGAAACATATTCCATTTGCAGTATACTGTCATTGTCGAATAATCTTAACTCGGCACTGCGAATTAGTAAAAGCCTGACATCTTCCTCCTTTAGGCCACATTCACACTTATATGGTTCATTTGAAGCATGAGCACAAGGCACCCAAGTGCCAGTATCCCATCTGTGGAAGAAGCAGCTCAAACCAATCACTATAACAACATAAAAGAAGACCACTATCATGGGGACCTGAAATGTACTAGTATCTCATAGAGCCAGATAGAAAAACACAGGGTCTTTTGTTCATGTAAGTATTGAAGTCATTTTTTTATCTTGGTTATGCTTTTGGGTATATGAGATGACTAGATTTTGAGCTACATATGCATTGTTTTTGTTGGGTTTTAGACTCACATTGTTGGGTATCCCCTTTTATCCATCCCTCAATGCTACAGAATGTGCCTCAAGTTTTTTGTTTCCTATGATTTGGATGTGTTAGATCCATCAAGTGGGTCTGAGCCTCTGAGGCAAGAAGCTGAGGCCTCAGTCTTATGGGAGCTCATGTGACCTATCAAGCTTTTTGAATGAGAGACCATTAACTCCTACAAGTAAATGAGGATGGTTAGTTTTGGATAGAGCATACGATCAGTGTCTAAAAACCTCTGCATCCTTTGATACCACGTAAATGCCTCTTTCCAACTTTAAAGTTTGTTGGATGATTCTCCTAAGCATGTAAGAACCCCATGGTGCCAGTACAAGGATAAGAGGAGAGTATTAATGTGGAAAGAAACCCCATCATAGCGATATGTCACTGCAGTAAATTAAAAACATCACACAGATAACAACTACAAGCTACAGATGTCCCATTAGGCATGACACCAAAGCCACCAGCAATGTTAGTATGAGTGAGAGCTAGAGATGTCCCATAAGGCATGACACCAAAACCACCCGCAGTACTAATACAAGAGAAACGATGCTAACACACCAACCTGAGGACTAGCATCTCAAAGCCTAAGTGAAAATATTGCCTGCCGAAGTTGTGCTAAAATGTCTCCTGGTGTGTGTGTACTAGCATGAATTTGGATTACAATGTAATCACTATTCTTGTAGTCACAAGGTTCTTTCAAAAACAAAAATAAAAACTTGGCTTCCAACCCAACTTTAAGGTTTAAATTGCTTGCTTTTCTGGGTTGAATGTTTCATACCACTTCAAAAAATTCTTACTTCATACCAACATCAATCTATTGAATCCCATTAAGTATATATACTTGCAGCCATTTTACAAGAACTTGGTTGCTTTCTTTAGTAGTTGCTTCTATTGGAGGGGTACCATGAATCAACTTAGTGAAGTAATTGCATAATTGTCAAATGTTTTTTATGAAAACTACACTACCAAAGGAACATCAATTATATAACACAAGAATAATAACAACTTTACATCATAGGTAGTGCACAATATGTGTTCAGTACAGGGAGAACCTGTTATGCAGCGCCCTTACCTCAACATACATCATTCTATTTATAAGACAAGTGACTCAATGGTTGTTGGTTAAACACAACCATCAACAACCAAACGTGCTAAACAGAGTCATAACGACACTACCTAAAGCCGACAATGCGATCATTGGCAACACAACAAAGTTGTCTACCAAAACATGTAATTAATAATATTCTGATGACAATGACAATACTAAGATGATGGTCTACAATCATTAAATGATATACTTTTTGTAAGAGGTTTCGATCCTATGTTTTAATGTTAATTTTATTGTATGGATCATATCTGTTTTATTACAATTTGGTGTAAATGTTGGTAATCAACATTTTTAAAACCCTCTGATGGCAACCCTCATGTGCATACTTGAGTCATTGGTCCCACTAGCATCAAATGCACCTCTGAGAATTCTCTCGGTGATCGTAACTGCATAATGTGTAGGAAGCCTTCATTAGTGAATATTGTTGTGAGGTGCCTCTCTTAATATTTCTAAAACTTCATGGAATGCAGCTCTTGCTAGGGGGAACCAAAGGCATACACAATCATGTCTTCCATATTCTAGTTTCGGTTGTCACAGGATATGGTACTGAATTTTGTCCCTTCTAGGAGTACATGATGGTTCGATTACTCTACTATTTGATGAGATTTGTTAACCATATATTGAGTGATCCTATGGATTTTCTAAGAGTCTACACTGGTAAGTCTATGTCTTACCTCTAACTGGGAACACTTATATCATTCTAGCCCTAATTCCAGGTTTAGCTACATTCTGAAACTATGCTTGCCATCCTATAGTGATATTGTATGGGAAGTCTAAAGGATGAAAATATTGATGTCACAATGTCTCTTTCATATTAATTTTTTTCCTTGTTTTTTCTTCTACTGTCAGTAAGCTTGACCTTTTATCTGTGTAGTATTAGGCTTAATATTTGACAATATTAAGAACATGATATGATTTTAAAATGCTTAATGTTTTTTGGGGTGTGCCTATATATTAACAATTTTCTTCAAATGCTTTTATGAACGTCCAGAAGCTTTCAAGATGAATTATTATCCTAGGTTTGTTGAAGACCTTTGGTAGCTCAGTTCTGTTTTCTTTCTTTGAAGCCGGCTTCTACAAAATGATCAAACTACCACGGATCAATATCTTAACATATGTACTTGGAGCACTGTTGCTGCTCTCTTTTGTGTAAGTATTGGATTCTTCTGTTAAGATTTTTTTAAATAGAAAAATTCAAGTTAGAGCTACAGATGTGCCATATCTCAGGTGTTGACTAAGCACAACTTGACTTCATCTCTACATTTTTGCACTTTATTGAGTACATCTTATTGCAACACCTAGAATTTGGGAGGGACACAATAAAAACAAGATTTACAAACTTTATATGAGCGATCCTACACACTATAAAAACTGATGGCTACAATTCCCTAGAAATTTCACATACTAAGGCATGCAATCATTCAAGTAAAAAGATTGATTAAACAATGCAACTAATTTTATGCAGAGAAGGGCATGGATCAACTGAACATCTTCGTGCAAACACTCCTCCTAGAGGATGGAATTCCTATGACTCATTCTCATGGATCATCACTGAAGAACAATTTCTAGACAATGCAAAAGTTGTTGCCGATAAGCTTTTAAAACATGGATATGAGGTAAACAAAACTGCCACTCCATTCATATATATGCACTTGTGCTAATTAATTCATAATTATCATGCCTCATGGTGTTCAGAGAGCATGTCTGTTTAGAAGCAGACACAAACATGTACATAGACACATACCCATATATATAAATTGGCACATGTGTCTGCATCTATGTACATACATTAGCATGCTTGTATCTAAAAATATGTTTATGCTTATCTATGTTTCTATACAATCATTTGTATTGGTACACAAACAAATGCACATATGTGAATACATGGACTGGTATATTCATACAAGTGTATGCAGACATGCTTTCATTTTACTTCTCAAATATGCAGGGGCATACATATTAAGTGTATGCATATGCATACATGTTTGAATTTATAATCTCGAGGGAGAGAGAAAAGGGCTGACTAGAAGGTTATTGCAGTATGTTGTGGTGGACTATTTATGGTACAGAAGATTTGAGCCTGGAGCATATACAAATTCTCTTGGATTCGATGTAATAGACAAATGGGGGAGGCCTATTCCAGACCCTGTGAGATGGCCATCTTCAAAGGGAGGCAAAGGATTCACTAGCATTGCAAATCATGTTCACAAAATGGGTCTTAAGTTTGGTATTCATGTAATGCGTGGCATTAGCACCCAAGCAGTTAACGCCAATACACCAATCAAGGGATCAAATGTAAGTTATTTGGTTAACTTATAATTTTTCTTCGGAAACAAATTGAATTTCAATCATTGTAAAAGTACTTTTATTTTATATGTGGGGATTTGTAGAATATGGCTATGACTACGTGTGTATTGACTCTTTTCGCAGGGCCTTCAACATCAAGAGAACGGTAGGAACTGGACAGCTGGAGACATTGGTCTAAAAGATGAGGCTTGCAAGTGGATGTCTGCAGGTTTCATGAGTGTTAACCCCAATCTAGCAGCTAGTAAGGCTTTCTTAAGGTCATTGTACCAACAATATGCCGAATGGGGGGTTGATTTCGGTGTGTTTTTCTCTCTAGTTAATGCTTTATTGTTCGTTATGATTACACTTCTTTACCTTCTGCTTTATGATAAAAACTACAAACTAGGGATTACAAGACTGAAGAGACTAAGTAAGCTGTAAAACATCAAGGTCAGTGACATTTTTATCCATCATAGCGTCAACTTTTGCAGTTTTTATTACCAAAAAAAAAAAAAAAAATTACTTATGCATATTTTTTTAAAATGAAATTGCATTGCTCTTTTGGTTCTCATTTGTGTTATTTGCTCTGATTTTATGGTAACTTGGAAATCTATTTGACTGTCTAAAATCCATGCCTCTCCATCGCAATCTTCTTTTACATTATTTTATTTATATTCATTCTATCCTAATTATTGAATATTAACATCCTATTACTGCATGTTCATTGTGAAATTGTTGCAGTGAAGCATGATTGTGTATTTGGAGATGATTTGAATGTAAATGAGATAATTACCGTCTCGGAGGTATCCTTGTCTATCCTTGAGGAATAATCTAATGATGCCACATCTCAAGTTCATAACAAAAAATGAAACGAGGCAAATTGCGATCTACAAAACATGCAACTTACAAGGATTACAGCAATTTTTCATTTCTCTCTTTCTTTGTTCTCCTTTGCTATAACGAAAAATGCAGTCTCCCAAAAGGACCAATCTTAAGTGGTAAATTTTGAAGGGAAAACAATACATCACTTTCATTCCAGTTTTGTCATTTCATTGTGCTAACCTTCTAAACAGGCTACTAAGGGAATTGTTTTGAAGGTAAACTAACGTGACTTCTGTTTTCAGATCTTAAAGAACATTGAACGTCCTATATTATATTCCATTTCACCAGGAACACATGTTACACCAAACATGGCAAGGAAAATAAGTTCATTGGTCAATATGTATCGAGTGACCGGGGATGATTGGGATACATGGAACGATGTAAAATCACACTTTAATGTGTCAAGGTGATGAAAAGGTTCTAAACATTTGTCACTTACATTCTGTAACTGTTAAAGGATGAATTGCCTTGCAATCATAACAAATATATAGTTTCCCAAGTCAAATGCTTGATTCGTTTGTTTAATTGCAATGTTAAAATACAGGAATTTTGCTAGACATGGTTTGGTAGGAGCTCAAGGCTTATTAGGGAAATCCTGGCCAGATTTAGACATGCTACCGTTTGGACGATTATCATCTGCTGGTAAATGTTCATCTAATATAAAGCAAACCATCTCATTTGTTATTGTTGGAGTATACTAAGGTGTAACTTCTATAGGATTCATAAAATGTAGTCGTGCTCTGTAAACCAAATGCTAACTATAGAAGTTTGAAATAATTTAACTCTGTTTTACTGATAGGTGCAAATGAAGGCCCATATAGGACTACTAATCTCACTTTTGATGAGCAAAAGGCTCAGGTTAGTGTGATATTGTCTATGTAGTGATAAAGAATGATAAAATTCATTAAGGTGGAGGGGTTAAGACATGTTACATATATCACTAAGTCGTTTTATTTTTTTGTAGATAACATTGTGGGCCATGGCAAAATCTCCACTTATGTTTGGAGGGGACTTGAGGAATATTGACGATAAAACATTGAAGCTCATCACAAACCCTACGTTACTGTATATCAATACATATAGCACCAATAACGAGGAGGTATGCTATCATTGAGAACTGAATACCTTGGAGAATTAAAGATTACCGTGTGATTGATTTATAGTGATATTTGAGGAAAAACAATCTTGGAATGAATGCAAGGCTTCTTTTGTTTTTTCGGACAGATCTCTCGTATTTTGCATACCGAACATCCTGCACTTGTGAACCCAACAAGAATTCAAAGTTTTTTGGGTTCATATGCTAGAAGGGGACCTTCAAGCAACGAGGCTCGTGTTTGGTTAGCATATGGCCCCAAGACAGGTTTCTTACCACAACACTCTGCAATTTTCCATTATAATAGTTGCATTATCTTAAATGTTCATTTCTTTGGCCAGTTATTCTTACACCTTTGATTGTAACATGAAATAATTTAGTGATGAATATTATTTTTTCCTTGAATCAAGTTTTGGTGATATTATAATTGATGTCTTATGTCCATTTGGTATATTGCATATGTAGGTGAATTCTTCATGTCCTTCTTCAACTTGAGAGAGAATGCATCTATAATCTCCGTGAAAGTGAAGATTGTGATGCAAATGCTCAGGAAAAGTGACATCAATAAGACAAAAAAGAACACTCTTTTTGATTCGATATCTAAGAGGAAATGCACATATCAAGATGTTTGGAGTGACAGAGATCTTGGAGTGATAAGTGACAAAATATCTATGGAAATACCATCTCATGGTTGTGCTCTATTTGTTATCCATTGCATTTAGATGGAATATTACATTAGCATTACATAACAAGCATCTCCCTTTTTAGTTCAAAAGATATTTAGTATTATAATGGCCAAATTTACGTGTACAATGACCCTGTTGTGCTTGAGCATAAAAGATGTAAGCTTTGGCAGGCAAACTGTATTATTTTCCTCCTTGAACTACTTCATTAAAAAGGTACTACAAATTTATTTATGTTCTCAACCACAAATTAAAATGAATGAACTGTTTTTGGGATTAAATTTACAAGTCATCCCCTCCTCTTTAGTAGAATGCTTGTTTACTTTATTTTTTTTCCTTGAATCCATAGGGTTTGTGTATTTTATATTTTTTCTTGAATCCATAGGAGTTGACAACAGGTCCCCCAACTTATAGACTAAAAATTTGACAAGAAAAACGAGAAGGTTGGGTGCAATTTCCAGCATATCGACCATCATAGCCACCCCAAAAATTCAAAATAATATTAAAGTTTCAAACAAGTCTAGGCTTATGCAAAGATCCAAGGACTAAAATTCAAATGGCCAGCTTGGTCTTACATCCAAAACAGAATCTCCAAATTGTGTGCCTTTTGTATGCCCCAAAAGTTTGTGTACATGTCAATACAAAAAAACCATGGAACATAAACCATGGGCCGAAATCACCCATATGGACCCGAAACAAATCGTTGTCAGGTGTAGAGTTTATAAGGGAGAATAAATCAAGTTTAGCATACAACACATTTCCAACATTGAGGAGTAGCAATTTGACCAATATTAGCTCTTTAGTTGAAAAGAATAAAATTCCATAGTGTTTTTATAATAAATCAAAATTAAAGAACTTTTACCGTAAGGTTTTTATCAAAGGTAAATATTTGTATTTATGAAAAGTGCCTAAAAAGCATTAGAGAGTAAACACTGCCCATAGGCCAAACCATAGAAAGACACAGAAAACTGCGGCATATGACCCTAACAAGAAACCATGGAACTTAAGAGCGAATCGTCCATAATTTCATGTAATTGCAATCTATGAGCAAATATTTGAAGGCCAGTAATCCATAGAAGCCCACTGAAAATCCAGAAGATGAACGCCATTCACTCTTCCGTCCAGTCAGTAATATTGCCCAGATTGATTGGGAAGATAACCAAATCCACCCCAACTTGTTGAGGCTGCATAGCTGGGGTAACTCCTTGATAAAATGCCTATTACAAATAAATTCACATCCACAATATGACTATGCATCATTTCCTGGACGTCAGTAGTCACAATTTTAACCTCTGTGATGATCATATCTCTTGTATTTTTATGTTCCTAATGCTAGGGAACTGTTAACCATTCAACCTGGAACATTGTAGAATTGTCCTTCACCTGATAAACTTCCTGGTGATAAATCATATGTAACAATCACAGGACAAAATTGCTCCCTTAACACCTTTCAAAGCTTATGGATGGTAATAATTGCTCAAACTATTCCTTGTTAAGGCTTAGTACATGCCTCCTCTTCTCTTTCTCCAATTATTAAAATATATATATTTTTGCACGTGATTACTAGAAATATGCATCTCAAAGTCCAACAGATTTACCTTCGCAATCCTTGAGAAAAGGTGCCCCTACTTTTACAGGTATTGGCTCCACAAGTTTCCTCATATTTTTTAAAAACAAAATCTAGTGGTGACATTTTCTATCCGTGGGCAGGCAAATTACCTCTATGCATCCCCAAACTTTTTTGGAATTCACAAACAGATTTATGTTGTTTGTGGAGTATCACAAGCTTCCTCTTCATATGTTCAAGACCACTTGATCATTCTGGGGTGTGCTGTACAATATCTTTCATTGCATTCAATGGGATTAGTTGACAAGCATCTTCAATGGCAGTTCCGTTTATGATTTTCTGTTGTCTATTGCTCTATCACGGTGGTCCTACTTGTCTACTGAACTCATCTGTCCAATTTTTCCGTCGCTGGAAATGATAGTTCCCACACCACCTAATTCTTAGTACATTATTAGCATTCTATTCCTGTTCAGATATGTTAATAAATTTTCATTGTAAATCATATGTGCTTATCTGCAGCGTTTCTACACCACTACAAACAATTTATTCAATCTATAGTTTTCCTTTAAAGACCATTTTAATTATATACTAGCTTCTTCAAAGCAAACGGAAGTGTTTTGAATTAATGGGGCTGCCAAATAGTTGTAATTAGAGTCCTAGTTAGAACTTGTAAATTCGGGTATGTAAGTGACGGGCTTGCAAGCCTGTCAGGTGTTGTGGTGCTATGTAGTTTTATATTTTTCAAGATGCTTCTTCGAGACACAGTATGAGACGTTTTGACTATTGTCGTAGGGGAGGCAGAGTATGATAGCACAGGCCCTATGAGCTTCATTATTTTTTCCTTTTCCCTTTCCTGGCTCCATAAACCCTATGAGATCAATCTCACTTGAGCTAGCACTTAAACTTGACCGCTAAACTACCGCCCACTAGGGCTCCAGCAGACTACTGGAAGCACCCCAAAAACTCAGTGTAGCAGACAATGGTGTGAACAAATAAATATTAACTGGATAGTTATTTGGAAAATTTTCTTTAACATCATTTCAATATTTTTCCAAATTCTACATTCTTTATATTATTTAACTAAATGTTTCATCATTAATTTTGTTTCTGTGATAAAAGGCATTTTATTTAGTGTGCAAGCATTTGCTACAGCTGGTAAGAAAGAAAAAATCTGCAACTTTGGGTTATTCACCCAGTTTTGGATTTCAGTCCGTGTTTTTTTTTGCTAAGATAACATGGGTACATCCCAAGAACAAAAAAGTAAATGAAAAAACAGCCTGGGAGAACACCCCGCCAGCATTGACCGATTCAGACCCCATCAATTGGATAGTGAGGTGCTATCCATTGACAGGGGATCGTCACACCCAAAAACACCAGAATCTCAACAGAAATTCACATTAGATTTCAAAAACTGATTACATATGACATACCATAAGGATATACGTAGTTTACAAAAAACCAGTCGAGACGCCTTTACCCTAACCTTCAAAGCTTAAAACAGGATTACATTCATTCTTCACACAAGTCAGTCGATCCAAATTACCTCCACACTTTCCTTGCTGTCAGCTTCTTCATGCTTGCCATCACACCTACTCCGCTTCCCTGTTCTGATCCTTCCTCCCCTTCTTCCACATCCTCTATGTCACAGCAGCCTGGGGGTTCGAAAATGCATTCCTGCGGGATCCTAGTGCCCAACCTTTTTGCCACAAATGCCAAACTCTTCTGCAACTAAACTATCCCATCAATAATAGCATGGCTGTGTTCTGCTGCTTCTAGTCCCATCGTATGCACCAACTCCTCAATTTTCAAGTGCTCTTTATGCACAGAGAAGAACCCAGCTGCATTCAAGAACAAATTGACCTTGCTTATATTATGAGCCGCATCAAATACATTCTTGCGCCCGAGTGATAGCTGAGGATCCAGCAAGAAGGTTTTCATCATCTTCGCTATATCCTTGTCTTTTGCCTCATCCATTCCTGCTACCGCCTCCCACATCATCTTGAGCAAAATTCTCATGTAAGGATTCTTGATATCCTTATCCACTATCTCAGCAAAGTTATTGACTGCTACATCCCCTGTTAACCAAGCTTCAGGAGCTATTTTCTCTCCTTCTTTCTTTCTGCTCACACCACCTTCCCACTGTCGCGCTCGTTTACCTCTGTCCATCTCTTCCAAACACAAATGTCGACCTGACAATTCACTCCTCTGAACAGCTCCTCTACGCAGAGCAAAGGCACGGCTTGACATATGCTGTCAATCCTCAGCTCATAGATTTCTAGATTTTTCCCCACTCTCCAAATAATTTCATCGTGCCTCCCATATGCTTCGTCCATCCTCTCACACACTTAATGATTGCTCCTTAATCCCTGTCATTGTTGAACTCGAATGACTCAGCAATTGTTATGTCACCTAGGCATAACAATCTTATAATCAAAATGGGGAAGACTTGCACCCAGTTACTCATACACAAAAAAGACCATATCTAAGTCTATATAGATTTCTAATCTCCCACACAAGACTATCCTTCCTATTCTAGAATTCCTCCAATTTTGACTTAAAATGTCCTCTCAGATCTCCATTTATCAGGGTGCGAGCTTCTTTTGAAAAATTTATTGTCCACTCCTTATATCCTACTCTTTCCTTCTCCCTGAGTTGCACTGTTTCATTAGCTGCCCAGTCTGCTACTGCATTTCCTTCTCTCAAAACATGCTTAAATCTCATTGACCCCAAAATAAGTGAGATTGTCTGACAATCTTCAATGATTGCCCTAATTCTCCAAGCCTTCGCTTTCCCTGAAAAGAGTGCATTAATCACTACTTGCAAATCACCTTCTATACTTAGTTTCTTCCATCCCTTCTTTTCCGCTATTTTCATACCTAAATTAACAGCCCTTGCTTCTGCCACATTATTTGATTCAATACCTATTGCTTGAGCAAACATAAGTATCAGTTGTCATTCAGCGTTTCTAAAAATCCCCCCTGCACCAGCTGGCCCTGGATTACCTTTCAAAGCCCCATCGAAATTCATTTTTATTTCACCCTTGTTTGGTGGCCTCCATCTCTGTAGCTTATCCTTCATCTTTCCTATTATCATCTCACCCCATTATCAGGCCTTTCAGTCCATGTTGACTTGGGTATCAGATAAGGAATATTATGCTTCAATGTTTCACCACATAAGCCAAGGATCAAAAACCTTTATTTGAAATGTCACTGATACAGTCTTCCTCTTATTAATATTAACTACAATTGAAACATAAAAGGATGGCAATACAGCGAGCTTTTCCTTGATTGCTCATAAAGCATTTATCACTGGCAGAAGTTTTGGACATTCTAATGTTGAGTAAGAAATGCATTTCTGTCCAATTATCTTCTCCAAACAATGGATCCAATGCAGATAAAACTTTGGACGTATAGCTCAACTTGGATTTCTGTGTGTTGCATATTTTTAAATGATGTACAACTTACAGTTACGTCATACTAATCTAAAAATTCTAATAAATGAACTCATAAATAAGAAACAATGATATTAAACATTCAATCATGGAAATTCACTAGCATAATTGAATCTAAAATCATTCAATAACTATGAAAATAAATGTCAAGACAATTCACAGAGACGGTGCAAGAGTACAACATTTAGCTTTTCCTGCCCATAAATGTAAATAAACACCAAAAATGCCAATAGCATTCTTCTGTTAAATTTTAAAATTGGGAAGATGTCTTGCAAAGGAGAAACTGTCATAAGAAAATAGAGGCTAAGTTGTTAACATTTCTGTAGAACAGTCTTGTTCGTCATTCTGTCCAATTCCTGTACAACGTTCGGTTTCAGTCCTTTTAACTTTTGAAGGCATGTCATTTAAAAGAAATGAATGCCTAATAAAAAAGGGTGCACTATCCAGATGAAAATTCAAACAGTTTAGTGCCGAACATAAACAACAACATAAAATTGTAGCTCGTGATCAACTGGAAAATGTGCATGAAAAAATTCTGAGCCTGCAAGTGTACAATTGCCCCTATATGAGTTCTAATTGCTTGTAAATAAAATGTTAGCATCATGAGTTGTAATGTTTTGCTACATGTTATTTACAACACCTGTATGTAATCATGTAAACACAAAACCTCTCGCAATTGCACCTCCTGAGAATCAGATAGCACCATGTGACTTGGTAAAAGCAGACTGTTAAATATATTTGATGCAAAGTCTACTGGATCTCTAATGAAGCGATCTGATTCATCCATGATTTGCTCCATACTGCGGTCAGCATCACTATCAATTCTTTATTCCATTACGTAAAACAAGATTACTGCTTGAAAAGAAATAGGCATTGGTTCACGAATCACTGCTATCAATGGAAATCTATGTTAAAAGAAAAAGGTTTGAAAATAGAAAATGTGGACAAAAAATAACTTTGGAGAACAGTCCAGGAAGCGCATTGTCAAATTTTTGTGTATTGATGCATAATAAGGAGTTGCATGGTAAGGCATTAAAAAGGTCACACTCTGGAATAGACCTTTGTCTGCCTCCCTGGCTAGAAAAGTCATTACAGCTTCACTCCCTCTCTGTCTGATCATTTCTTGCTGTTTTTTTTCAAATTTAATGTTTTCAAATCATCAGAAGGAAATAAATACCTGATGTACTAAACTAATATATAAAGCCATGGGAATATTTGTTATGGGCAGACCAAAGACAACAAAAATCTGCAAAGACCATTTTTGAGTTTCATTGAACTTTCCCAGTTTTTATCGTGAAGGAAAACAATGTTTGTCCAGCTCAGCCAGTATCCACTAAACATCATAGTGATTGGGAGTACTGGAAAAACAAACCTGCCAATACAAACGAGTAAAATGTGATGAATGCAGAAAATAATAGGTTTCTGAAAACATTAATCCAAATCAGAATCCCAGTGTTCATAACACTTTTTAGGTCAACTTTACCAAATAACAAGAAGAGATTGGCATATAAATCTTTTGTAAAGATGATTGAGAACGAAATTCATCTTACCCATACTTTCGGACTTCTTATAATTTTCCTGTCTGAAAGAGCGCCTTGCACCATACCCAAAAGATGCAAAAAGATGAGTCGGACACATAAGAAACTAAACGCTAGATGCAATTGCCCAAAGATTTTTCATACGATAATAAGCAGCATTTAAAGCTGCTAACATATTTTCCATAGACAACCCAATTATTTCTCAAACTAAACTGGTCACTAAACTTTTTTATTTGCATCATTGTAATCTGATTATCAAGAAACACTTCTGCTGGCTAAAGTATAATGATTGTTAAACTCGGGAGCATGTTTCCCGCTTTCTGGTAGAATGAAATGAGTATATGGAAACAAGTATGGAGATGGAAAATGCAGTACTTACAAGGAGCACACGGAGATGTTAAAAGGTGCCTTGAGCATAAGCAAATGTGTTTGTCAATAATGAAATACATGGGTTTGCATCTCATTTTCCTTAATTATGCATTTGAGAGCATACTCCACTGAAATTTCAACAAAAAGAACTCCAAAGGAAGAATAAAGTGCCAAAACCAAACTTCAATCAAATGTCTAAATAACAAAACTGACCTGAATTCTTTATGTCCAAGGACACTATAAAGTCCCAAAACCCATCCTATCAGTCCATCTAACCGCCATTCTTTTGATGGCCAAATACCAGCTACTGAAAGAGGTGTGAATGTAAAGGCCATCACAGGAAAACCATGTAAAGTACCGGTGCCACGGGTGTGTTCCATTATAATCTCCACCAGCTGATAGGAGATTGAATTTCAAAAAAATCAGATGCACAGAGATCCAAGTTCCATACATCCAGTGGTCTAATAAACATGTTGTGACAAGCACAACTGCCCTGACATAACAAACGGAACTAAGCACAATCATCTCTTATAATTGTCTTGAAAGTGTGAGCACCATCCCTTCACCAGAAAACATGAAAGAGAACATTCCCATTAGAATGATTGAAAAATATTTTATCTGTACCCTGTGGGAAGGACCTCAAAAAGAAGAAACTTTGCTTTGTCATGTTGCCTCATATAAATGTAGGATGCCCAGATGAAACCACAAAATTGCACTTGTAGGTCGAATAACACAACATAGTGCTGCTACAAAAAGAGCTACTTTTCTTGACATGGGAGAGTAACGTGCTTTCCCCGGGAAGAAATGTATGAAATCGCCAGTAAAACAGAGACACAGTTGTCAGCACCATCTCCAAGCTATTTGAAAGGGTTCCAGGAATACAGAAGAACATAAACCAATTCATCATCTGACAAAAGAGCTGATTTCAGATAAATATTAAGAATTCCAATATTTCAATTAATAACACCCTATATAAAACTGAACTTTAAATAAAAATCCAATATTGCGCCCAAACAAGTCTATGCCCCAATCATAGAATGAGGATACTGCCCATTGTGAGATATGCTTGCCAAAACAACGGCTAGCTAGCTTTTATAAGTAGATATCTCCAACTGCTGCAAATATGGACTGAAGAAGCCTGGGAGCCTTGATCTATAAACGGAAAAAGCCACAAATCTCATGAAAATAGATTTTTTGCAGCACAGAAGAAGCGTGACATTTTTTCTTTTTGAATCCTCACACGGTCTTGAAAGAAATCATCATTCAAAGGTTTTTGAAATGATGTCCATCAATCTATATATATATATATCAGTCATTGTGCCATAGATCTCATCGAGCTCACCCCAAAGGTTGAAGATTTGAAGTTTTATTAAGCCAAAGGAAATGAATATGTTTTCAATTATTGTCAAATCTAAAAGCACACTGGAAATTTGGAAAATGCAGACGAGAAAACATGCTCTCTTCTCTAAAACTCATGCCCTGAATATTTCATAAGGTGTACCTTGTTTTTTCTTAATTTATCTGAATCCAATCCCCAAACCATTGACCTCTCGTGCATTTTGGCTTTATTTACCACATACTAATCCATAGCATCTCTCACATCTTTTTTTTATTAGACAAGGTTAAAAAGCGGGATTAGGGTTCCGTACCCTTACAAGCAACGAAAAATGTTCAACATAAAGAAAGAATTGCAGATATAAGGCAGAAGCCTCAAAGGTCAAGAACAACGAGGCTGTCTTCAGTCAAAAGTACAACAAAAATTTACAAAAAAAAGTACCAAGATCAACACAAAAGAAACTATCTAGAAAAATAGTTGAATTTCGTGGTAAGATTCCTCGGAATCAGAGTAACCAATGAGTGTTCTACTACATTTCTTGTTTTTCTCTTTCTTCTTGGAATATCCCCTGCTTCTCTTGGTCAAGCCCTGGGAAGAATCTTCAACCATGCTTTTGTTTTGGCTGTCTGGTGTTCTTTCTTCCAGTTTTTCGTGTTTTTTATTCCCTTATACCTTCTTCTCCTTCGTTTCTTGCTTCAGCTTCCATTGTCTGCTGAGATGGATTGCTCCAATTTCCCCCACCTTCTTAGTGGCTTCCGCTTTTCCTTTGCCTGTGCCCATCTGAATTTTAACTTCATCTGAAAACAACATCGTCTTCAATTTTTTGATTTCTCGGTACAAATCAACTGTTGCATGGCCAACTTTGTTTGGATCCTTTCCAAATTACGTTCCACCTCTTCAGTCTTGCTACCCCTGGAGATTTGGGGGGTTAGACTTTCAATAGCCTTGGGCTCCTGGATGCTTCCCTCAACTACTTGTAAGGGTAGTTTTGTCAGTCTCTTCCGCTCCCTCAGAGTCAAAGAAGTCCTCCTCTTTCCCCCTGTCGTAACCCTCTTCACTGTCTTCCTCCGGCTAATCCTCCTCACTAGGAACATCAATGGCCTCAATAACATCTTTCCCTTGTAGGGGCTCCCTTCTCTTCACATTAGCAGAATGAGTCCTTGGTGTATGAGGTCGGAAGACGGGTTTGCCTTAAAAGTCGTCACCAAGGCTTCCAAGGATTTAAGCATGAAAATAGGCATATCAACCTTATGCCCCTTAAGATGATTCATCAATAGAAAATGATGTGAAAAGATATTTGTGTGCTCATCTTCCCAGGGTATATATCTCATGATCTGGGGACATATCTCGGGCCACTTCCTTGGTAAATTTGCTTTAGGAAACCCTTTTTGATATGAGAAAATTGGTTTGTCAGTTTTGAAAAAAGTTTTCATCAATTCCTCCTTTTTTTTTGGTCTTTAAATGTCTTAACATCATTGCAACTCATCTTTGTAATTTCATTAATCACCTCTTCGGTGATGGTAATAATGAGGCCTCTCACCTTGACAACTCAATCCTTCCAGTGCTTACAAAAATATTTGGAGATGGAAGAGTCGTGCCCCACAATCTTTTCCATGAAGTTCGTGAGACCACCTTTGGATGGTTTTTTCAAGACCCCTAGATCTTCCTTCGCCTCAACGTAAGAAATCAATTCAACTCAATCACGGTCACCACCTATACTTGGCTTTTCCTCGTCTCCCATAAACTTACTATAGGTGAACATTTTTTCCAATTCCAAGGGTCCCTTTTTGGCAAATCAAGGCTTTTAATGTTATGCCTAGCATATTTCTTCCCACGCTTCGAACCAGTTGGTTTTATCTAGCAATGATTGTACTCCTATTTGCTTTGGGATTTGTCCGTGATGAGATAAATCATTTGGGAGTTGCTTGTGATTGTCCCACACACGGGAAGGGATTCCTCTCCTTTTCAATAATCATTGTGACTTTCTTTGGCAGTTCATCCTCCTTCGACTAATGTTGGAAGGAGGCAATGTGTAACCCAATGTTCACCATTCTATCTACTCCCTCATTGCCTTCTCTGTAAGTGTGGGTGATTGAGGAGTCCTTAAGTTGAAGGAAAAGTCTTTTCACATCTTCCACTTCATTCAAAATGGTCCATGAGGGGTTGGATTTGTCTTTTATGCAATTGATGATGTTGAGAGAGTTGCCTTCGACTTGGAAGAATTTTTTGCCCAAGCTGACTGCCAATTTTATGCCCTAAAGTGCCATTGATGCTTCAGTGGCATGGTTTGTTTGGACCCCCAAGGGATGCGCATAGGTGCCATCAAGTTGCCCTCAATATCCTTTATAACTCCCCCCCCTGGTCGGGCCCGGTTACCTTTTGCAACACCATCAAAATTCAACTTGAACCAAGAGCTAGGCGGTGTAATTCATTAAACCAGAGATCTATCCACCCTTTGGTTCTAAAAATGCTTTAGAATTGAGAGTTTCTAGGAGGTGAGGAGGGGGACAAGATGAGGAGGATGAGGGTCCTTGAAATTAGAGGAGAACGAGGTACAATTCTCTCTTATCACAGATAAAATCCTTTTAGAGGTGGAGTGGAGGCAAGGGGTCTTGTTGTTAAAAATATAGGAATTTCTACACTTCCAGATTCCCTAGAACATGTGCAAAAGGGTAAGGTCCCATAGAAAAGGCAAAGGTGGGAAAGCCCAAGGGGGGTTCCACTAAAAGACAAGATCACAGATAGAGTTGGGTCTAGTCCAAAAGATGTTGAACATCAATAGGAAGGAGACCAAAATGGCACAAGCAAACAGGGAATCCAGGAACAAATGGGAGATCGATTATGCATTACACTTATAGAGAACACACCAATTTGGGATAGGGAAACCCCTTTTAACTAGGTTATCTACCATGAGAATTTTATTTTGGGTTGCCAACCAAAAAAGGATGTTTACCTTGGGAGTGAGATTCTTAATCCATGGTTATAGCCAATCCTCAACGAACTCCTCATGGTCTACAGTAACTAAATACCCTGATTTAACTAAAAAGACTCCACTTGGATCAGCAGACCGGATGAGTTCATCTTGTTTGGGGAACAGATTGATATGGGTATGCTGAAGTTTCATGAGATCTAGGAAGAGTTGGGAGACCTGGGTATTTGCTCCCTCCTTATGGAGAAGTTTCCACTTTCTCGAGATGTTAGCCTCTTCCCAGTACTCACTCACTTTTGTGCCTACTTCCTTCTTAAAGTCATGATTGAGAGCATCCCAAGGGGCTATGGAAGCAAAAGGGTACTGATATACCCATGGATCATCTCAAAAGTTTACTTTATTACCATTTCCCACATTCCACTTGCTACCTTTTTTTAGAAGGTTTTTGTAATTGAGGAGGCCTTTCCAGAACGTTGAACCGTTATCTGGGTCTTCTTCAGATAGGAAGCCCTCTCCTTCCCTAGACACCAGATACTTAGATTTTATGATCTTAGTCCATTGATTATCATCTTTTATAACTTTCCAGCCTTGTTTAGCTAGAAGAGCTTGGTTCATCTACTTTACCCTCCTCAAACCTAGGCCTCCTCTACCTTTAGGGAGACAAGTTTTATCCCATGAGATGAGAAGAAATTTGAATTTTTCTTCAGCACCCATCCAAAGAAATCTTTTTTGTATTTGTTCCTATTGGTTATCAATTTTTCCCAGGATAGAGAAGAGTGACATGAAATATATCGGGATACTCTAAAGCAAATTTTTAAGAAGTTGGATCTTACCTACTTGAGAGATCAATTTGCCTTTCCATCTAGCTAAAATTTTTTCTGAATTCTATCAATCAATGGGTTCCAATACTTGGCTTTCATTTTACCACTGAATAGGGGCAACCATAGGTATGAAGATGGAAGATTTTTTATTAAGCAGCCCATAATCTTGGAAATTTTCTTTGTGAATTTTTAGGGGTGTTGATAAAAAATAGGGTGCTCTTTTGGAAATTGATACATTGACCTAAAATGTCCTCATAGCTTTTGAGGATTTTCCTAAAGATGTTAGCTTCTACCAACAAAGTTTCCCCCATCATCAGGGTGTCATCAACAAACTATTGATGCATAATTGGGGTGGTGTTAAGGGCCACTTTAATTCTCTTTATATTACATGTGGTCCCAACTTTTTCTATGATTATGCTCAAGGTTTCAGCCATCATTATGAAGAGATATGGAGACAAATGGTCTCCTTGGTAAACCTCTGCTCATTGGAAAGAAGCCTTTAAGGAAACTATTGATGATGATAGAGAACCTAGGTGTTGAAATACAGGTCAAAATTAAACCTCTAACTACCTGACTAAAGCCGACCTTATCAAGGAAATCCCAGGAGACCCTATCATAATCATTGTTCATGTCAAGCTTAAGGAACATTCCTTGTATGGTTAAATTAGTCACTAGGTGAATGGCCTCATGAGTGATGATGATTCCATCAGTGATTTATCTCCTAAATACAAAAGCACCATGTTACTCAGCTATAATCCTATCTAAGAGCATTTGTAATTTCAAGGCCAAATCTTTGGTACATATCTTGTTGAAAGTGGAGCAGAGGCAGATTGGTCTGAAATCCTTTGATTAGTTAGCTCCCATTTTCTTAAGGATCAAAACCAAGAATGTGTTGTTGAACTCCTATAGAATATTTCTTGATTGGAAGAATTCTAAAACTACTGCATGTACTACTTGATGGATGATGTCCCAAAAGTGTTGAAAATATAGGGGGATTTAGGGCTTTATCCCCCTCCATGGCGAAGATAATCGTTCTCACCTATTCGAGGGAAGGAGGAATGAGAATGTTGGTGTTGTCAACCTAGTTAAGGACTCTTGGGAGTAGATTCAAAACTTGGGCTTCCAGCTCTAAATCCTGGGGGGAGTATGATAGGAGATCCCTAAACTATTTAATAGTCTAAATCTCCATTTTTTTCCCACTTTGTAAACCGAATCATCCTCTCTCAGGATTTAATGATTGTTAATGGAGTTGTGGTTCCTAGAGGCTGACTAGTGGAAAAACTTAGTGTTCTTGTCTCCCTCCTTTAGCCAAAGACATCTCAATTATTTTTGCCAATAAATTTCCTCTTTAGCTTCTAGATTGTGGAATGTGCTTAGCAGTTCCTTTTCTTTTGTTTGTAGAGAGATATTTGAGCCTGATAAGTTGATTTATTCCTCTATCTTTCTTAATTCTTCCTCAATTTTATTCTTCTGAGCAAATATGTTCCCAAACACTTCTTTATTCCAAGTCTTTAGTCTTTTCTTACATCTCTTCAATAGACAAGGTTTTGGAATTTATCTTAGAGAAAACACAAGTTTCTGATAGATGATCTTCGACCACAAATTGATTCCAAGACCTTGAGATTCTTATGTAGGGAGATGTTCTCCAGTTTGAACCCAAGCTTGTAATAGAAGCTACAATAGAAACTACTCATAGAAAACTTACAAGACGATCCCATCTAAATCTACTCTATGGTGTTAAAGATAGATTCTCAAGTTTAAATTTGTGTAACAATATTGTAGACACCTAATTTTGGTACAAGACCCTTTTGCATGGTGTCTTTCCCATGTTTTGTCATGCTTGTGTATAATTTCTTGTTTTTAGGGCTTCTTCTACCCTACAATACCCCACTTTTGGTCTTAAGCCTCCTAAATGCGCTTAATACTTATCTAAATTTATCAGTTCTTAGTCTAGAGCTTATTTTCACACATTTCTATGTTGATACTCGAACCACATGTTATAATTTCACCTGGGATGGGATCGTCAGTACCATCGATCCTTCCCTAGATGGGATTGGAAAGCCTACTGATCTTTTTCTTTATCAATTTAT
This sequence comes from Torreya grandis, assembly GCA_037957365.1. Lineage (NCBI taxonomy): Eukaryota > Viridiplantae > Streptophyta > Pinopsida > Cupressales > Taxaceae > Torreya > Torreya grandis. Next base: position 842,115 of record JARHVA010001587.1, read on the forward strand.
GGGTCCCTCTGCCTTTGGCCATGCTCTGTGTACCTTGATTTTTGCTTCTCACCATTGAATGAGTCAGCATAAATGTGTATCATGTCATAGAACATTTATTTATAACATGACATTCCAAGCCATTATCGATGCATGAGAGAGAGGGAGAAAGAAAATCTAATAGAGGATTCAAATATCTATTATTCTGCTCCACAATTCAAGTTAGTGCCAACCCTTTCTATATGTTTCATCGCACTTGCGATGGAGTCATATTTATGCATCACCTTATTGTACCGAAATAAGGTTTAGGCATATTACATGTAGTTGCATCTTCACATCTAGGAAGAGGAGGTTCAAAACCCTTGCTCAAGATTCCATTCACACTACACAAAACTACATTGAGGTTTGATTCCAGTGTACAGTATATGTAGTTACAACTCCCATAGTGGTTTCCTGACATATTATTGTAAGTTGATGACATGTTGGGTCAAATAATGAATGTTGGGCCCCAATTTTATCCAAATATTTTCTAGAATAACTAGTGCGGAAAGGCATGATGTGAAATACTATGGTACAAAAGACCATGGCGCGAGAGTCCATGACACTGAAGAACCAAGTCTCATTGAATAAATGTGTATGTTAAACAGAGAACCCAATAATGAAGGACTTAGAACTTAGCAAAAGACTTGGGAAGCATTTGAAAAGCAGAGAATGGTTATGAAGCGATTCACAGGGATAGAAGAGAATAATTCAAGCATGAATCCAACACCAGCCCATGAAAAGATAGGTGCATGATAATGAAGATACAACACTGAAGATAGAATAATGGGGTAGAAAGGCCCAAGTCCTTAGGAAATTAATGTAATTGGATGCCACAACTCAAGTGTATTGATGATCGTTGGTGAGTCACCTTAAGTGTATTTACTTTTATAACTGCTTGTTCAAGGAAAACCAAGTATAAATACCCCTAGAATGTACTTTTTTATATTTTTATTTAGTTGGCTATTATTGATAGAGTTTATACGAGTTAGTTGCATTGTAACTCTGGAACTATGTAATCTTTAAAGATCACTTATGAATATGATGAATGAAGCTTGTGTTGACTTAATACTATTGTTCAACTAACTATAGAAATAATGTTGTTAGTTATCATTTATGTTGTTGTTTGGCTAGTTGATTTAAGGTTAATAGTTATCGTTTATGCTATCTTTTTATTTTTGATCATTGAACAATGAATGTGTGTTAAAATAGATATGGATTATAGAATGAGCTTAGTATTGTATGTGTATTCAAGTGCCCCTATCTAAGTAATTGGACTAACACCCTCAGACGATAAAACCAACAGGAATCATTCCTTTGTTGCCTTCTTCGGGTGAGTACATGAGAATTTATTCTTACATGAAATGCCAGTGCACTAGCATGTTCGGATCTTAACCACTTTGGCACACACCTGGGGAAAGTTATACCCGTGTAAGGAAAATAATCCCAATATTTTGGTTTTGTTGTCGAGACCCATAGCACTTGCTTGAAAGATGGTGGAAGATGTTCAAATGACTGTCACTTGAGAATATTGAGTGATCGGTTACCAACGTTGAGGATAATTTTACAATACCATTTCTCAAACTAAGAATATCTACATGCAAATGGGTATAAAAAATTGTACGACTCACTGTTTAAGATGTTATTTATAGAGGTACATGTTCACCTTCATGCTTGGATTGTGGTGTATGCTCAAGACTAGTCAAAAAACAACAGACAAAAGGTAACTTGGTCACTAGAGCATTAGTCAGCTTTAGCATAATTGGGAGCACCTTAGACGCATGTTATTTGTATGCTTGTAAATTTGAGCTATGGATTCAATATACTAAAAATAGTAACTTAACCCAAAATTTACAAAATGTAAAAGGGAGAGACTATAGAAGCAATCAACAATTATAAATGGATTCTTACCATCACTTTGCTCCTCTTGTCTTCCCTCCAAGATCTTCAAATAGATTCTCCATTGATTCTTGACTTGTTTGTTGGATTGCTTGATAATGGGGGCTTCGAGATTTCAAATGAGCATGGATGGGTTAATGGCTCCTTGAATGCAATGATAGTGTGGATGCAATGAGAGTATGAAGGCTTAAAAGAGTTTGTGTATATGCATACAAGAATGGCTTTCAAAAAAATTAATTAGTCTAACAAAGCTCCATGCTTGGTTATTTATAAGATGATGGAAGAGAATTAAAATGAATTTTTAATTCATTAGAACTCTCTAGAGAATTATAGAAAGTTAAGAAAGGCTCTAGATTTGATTAAGAGTTAATAGTGATTATTTAGGGGTTTTAGGGAGGTTTAAGGATATAGGTGTGTAGGGGAGGCTAAGAATAGGTTGGTTAGGGAGGGTAGGTAGAATATATTTGAATTTTAAATTGGTAAGTGGTCAAGTAGTTAATTAATGAGGTAGGATTAGTGGTTAAATGGGATGTTAGTGGGATAATTAATGGATTAATATAGCACGTGGGGTGTAACAAGGTTAGCATGATGTAGAGAATACATGATATGGAATGGGATTTAACTATTTAATTAGGATTACAGTTACGAGGTCAATTAAGATAAATAGTGTGATTAGTGGAATAGTTAGGATGAGTGGATTTAGGTGTATAAATTGTTGATGTTTGGTGGTGTGGAACTTTGTATAGTTATGTATTGGAATACATAGTCTCGACATATTTTTGTCTAGAGAAAACTCAGTTTCACTTCTTCTAAGAACCACATGGTAGATATCTTAGACACTTTCCATTGAAGGTTAAGAAGCTCTTTATAGATTTTGGACTTGAGAATTTCTCTATGAAAAGATAACCTCTCCCTCACATAAGCAGTGTGGTTGGTAGGGAAATGGAGGGGCACTTTTGAAGTAAAATTATTGGTTCACTATGGTAGCCAGTTAGTAGGAATTGCAGAAGCATAAGTATGATGAAGCTCAACGAAGGATTATGAGTGGAAGCGATCTAGGGAGGGGACAAGAGGACTCATGAAGTGTTATAAGGGTGCATAGGGAAGTAAAAGAGCATAAAGAGGACTTCATAACCATAGGACCACACTTATCACTAGTGCAAGTATGCACGGGAGAAGCAATTCAGGTAGTGGTGACTATAGAACCTAGTTTGGATACGCCTAGATCTCCACCCATAATGCATGCTTGTGCTCTTGAGTTAGATGATATATTTGTACATAACTAGGATACGGACAGTGTAGAATCAAAAACCAAACCTGTGAGAGAGACATTTGTAGACCAAGTTTTGGATAGTAGTTTATTGGCCATTTATTTTCCTTTGCATGATAATTCTATTGCCTAATTTGGAATTCCTGGTGAACCAAGCATAACCAATGGGAAATGTACTAAACTGACTATAGTTACTCAACCTACCTTAGTGCCCAATGTCTTGGGTGCTTTTGTTGGTATGGGAGGCATGGAAGGTGGAATTAGTGGTGATTCAGTTAGAGGAATTGGAGGAGGCATAGGAGGCAATGGTGGACCTCCCCCACAAGGTCCAAGAGGGATAGGAAGTGCTTCTTAATAGACCCCATTACAAGCTCTTCAGCCACCCACTATGTACTATGAGATAACACTCCACTTGCCAGAGTATTGAGGTGTGGAGAATCCCATAAAACATGTTCACAAGTGTGAACTTATTTGGTGAGTGTACAACATCACTTCTTTTAAACATAAAGAAAAGCATTTTGATACCACCCTTCTGGAACATGAACACAAGTGGTACTAGAGGTACAATCCACATCAAGCTATGGTGGATTATGACCGACTGAAGGCAACATTCCTCCAAGAATTTTATATCCCTGAGTTTGAACAATAGAGTATAGTTGCCCTGAAAGATATCAAGCATGAAATCACTAAGAACACACATGATTATGATGCACATTTCAAAACACTTCTCTTAAAATTCTCTTTTGAGATAAATGTTGCTCAACACGCCCAGTGGTTCATAGGAGGTTTATTGATGCCCTTTAGATGTACCTTGTCACATAAAACTCTCACCAACCCTCGGGAGGCCTTAGAAGTTTCCCTTCATGTCGAAGTTGTTGGAATTATTGACATAGGGAATAGTCCCTTTATGGAGGTTAAAATAACTATTATGGCATCTCAGCTAGAAAATCTCATTGCAAATAATTCCCATGACACCTACAGTGGCTTATGGTGTGTAAACTATGAGTTTGAGGGCCATAATTAGAATAATTATCCTCGTAAAAGTATTTGAACTGTGTTGAAGCAATCCTATGAGATTTACCAAGAAGAGCATGATGTAAGGGATTGTCCTCTACTAAAATGCACCACTCAATCAAAGGTATCAACCTATTGTAAGATATGTGATGCGTACACTCACTATACCAATGATTGTTATCTCATTAGTGAAATTCATGAGTCACTCACACGTGGTATGCATCAGATATATGTTGATAATAACCAAGATAGTGAAAGAGGCTATCTTGATCATGGTCAAGGTCGAGGATGTAGAGGTGGATGTTTTCCACCATGAACCTATTATAAATGTGTTTCTCCAAAAAACTACTAGCATGATTGCCTGGTGTATCTTACATGTGCCTTTTGTAAAAATGAACACCATTTGGAGGAGTGCCCTGACCTGTAAATTGATATTACAAAGGAAAGAAATGAAAAGGGTGCAACATGATGCATATTAAAAATCCATAATGGAGACTGTATTTTGCTACTCCAATGGGTCTCAAAGTCAATATTACAACATGGAGTGGTCATCAGTCCCAGTCTATGTCCAACCCACCCATTGAGAAAGTTTAATGAGAGGAGCCTTGCACTACTCACTATCCAGATGCTCAACAACAGAAGGAGATGATCCATGACACTATGAATTTGGTAAGAGAAATTTAAGGAGAGATTTAATTCCTCAAGGATCGAGATGTTGTTACACGTACTAATATGTAGAAAGATATAGACCTTCACAACATGATGTGTGATAAATTTCATGAAATGTGCAAATGACTCCTAGATGAGGACATTGCACCCACATTGCACAATTGTCTAAGGCATTGTATGCCTAGGCATACTAAATATCACTAGTTAAACCATGCATAGTAGCTATAAACTTGCATCCGGCCTAGCCTAGAGGGGTATAAGGAGATATTTGTTAACATCACTATAGATGGATGGGTTATCCAAGATATCTTAGTTGATACTGATGTGTTGTCCCCAAAAAATGACTTCTCATTTTTGGGATGACATATGAACTATTTTGGCCCTGCAAGACCAAAATTGTCTCATCCCTTTCCAAAAATTTGTTATGAGCTTTCAAATTCCTCATTTTTCAAGCTTTTTCAGTAAAGGGATTAGCAGGTTCAAAGGTTCAAAGGCTTCTGTAGGTGAGTCCAATCAAAAGAACCAATTTCCAACACTTAGTCATCTTCAGGATTGGTTCAGTGCCTTGGTTCGATCAAAAAAGTCTTTCGGTGAACATCTAAGCAAGGATTGAACCATTGAACTTTGAACCATTTTGGTTCAACGGGTTCAAAGGTTCAACATCATCAGCAAGATCTAGGCGCATTTGTCAGAGGTTCAAAGTTCAACCATTTCAAAGGTTCCATGGCTAGGAGCACTTAACGAGTTTCAAAGGCTTGAACCGTTGAACCATTGAACCTTGAACCATTTTGGTTCATCAGTTCAATAGGTTCAACATTTAAAAGGTTCAACACGTTTGGTTTAAAAAGATATCAAAGGGACTTAGCCAAATAAAAGGAATGAACTGATTGAACTTTTGAACCTTAAACCGCTTCAAAGTTCAATGGTTCACGGGTTCAAAAGGTTCAAAGGCAGCCTCAGTCAAAGAAAGAAGCAACGAAATAGATGGTTCAACTGAAGCACGCACAAAAGGAAAAGGATGAGCGGAAGCTACCAAGTGTCATGAGCTGAGACAGTCTCTAACAAGTTTCAACGTTGTGGATGCTGCCACATGTCCTCACCTGCATCATAGCAGAATGATGGGCCCATGAATGTCAAATTTAGGATGATTGGCTAGCCGTTAACCTTCAATAGAGGAAAGACTGTGAACGCCAAATTGGCTACAATAAAGTGTCCTTTGATTTTTGCAGACTTAAAATGCAAACCCGAATGCATTCAAAGAGCCTAAGGTCAGGGCCAAGAGAAAGAAGAGACAAAGATGGAAACTCAACAGGAGTTATTTCCAATTGGTGAAGCAGTTCACTGGGTAGATATTTAGGGCTTGCAAACATTGAAAGCACTGTCTATTTGTCCCCTTTAAGATAAAGGTAGAATAGACAGTTGCATAGTTAGCAAGTGATGGAATGAGTGATTCAAGCTAAGGAGTAGACAAAGGAGATGAACCAACATGCCATAGTTAAGGTAGCCACCATGCACTAGCATGGCCCTTCTTGATAGAACCAAGAATGCATCCAAGGCATTAATGCACCGAATGGGTCACTCCATGGGAAAAGGTGCCAAGCCTCTCTTTGCCTCTATATAATGTAATCTTTTGTATCATTTGAAGGAGATCTTTTTGACCACAGAAGTAAAACTCTACCCAAATTGAAAGGCGAATACTGCGACTTTGAGCTCAAATTATATTTCATATTATTTTGTCTGAATGAGAAAGCAAGTGATTTGCAGACTTTGTGTTGTATAGCTTGTATCATTTTAGGAGATTATTCTTATGTCTATCTTTTGAATGTGTTATTGTTTATTTAATGTAACAAGCAGAGATAGTGGAAGTGATAAGGGAGGTGTCCTGAAACCAGTTACTTTCAGACTTTATGCTGACATAATTGTTTTCAGTGTGTGTTTTTAGTTTCTTTCTGTGTAAAGGACCTTGGGACGACTTTGTGCCCCCATTGTTCTTCATATCTCACTCTTGGGCAGTCAAGGTGGAGAATTTGTGCTACACCTTAGATTTATGGTCACTCTGTATTCTATTATCAGTCACTTGTTACCAAAAAGATTCCTATTGTTTACAAGAATAAGCACTTCTAAAAGAAGAGAAGTGCCTTCTGTCACTTCACCAGGATTTCTACTATCCAGGAAGGGATCTGGTTCTTGGTTGAATGTTACTTCTTAAAGAAGAGAAGTATTTTCACCAATCACCCAGGATTTCCCCTCTATTTGTTAGCATCATCTCTAAAAGAAGAGAGATGGATGGTTTATCCTACCCCTGTGTCTTACTTTCTACTTATATATATATATATATATATATATATATATATAGTGTATAGCCTCCGTATATTTAATAGGGAACCTGTCCTTGATGAGATGAGAGATTTTTCCCCTATTGATGTAGTAAAACTACACACATGGATGACCAATCTCCCTATGCTGTGGTGATAAGAACTATTTTACTCACCAGTTAACTGGTCGACAAAATATTCACCCAACACAATGCTGAAGTGAATGTTCTTACCAAGGATTCATGATTAAAGATAGCCAACCTAACTTTACATCCTTTACACCATGTGTTATTTATGGCCAACAAGACTCGTGCTTTGCCCATTGGTGTACTTAAAGATGCCACCATGGATATCCTTAGTGTAACTTTAAAAGCTAATTTTGAAGTCATAGAGTTGGCTAAGGCTGATGACTTCCCAAGTCTATTGGGTCACCCATGGTGTTACACAAATATTGTTAATTTGAGCTTCAAAAAGTCCTGCATCAACTTTGAGAATGATGAGCAATGCATTGTCATTCCCTTGGACCATACTTAAGGACCTCCCTATGTTGAGCCAGTTAATGTTGATGAGGACATCAACCACATCTATAATGGCATCGCTCAGGGTACTGAGCACCTTGACCCCACCCCAAATGGTATCTTGCATTGGATGGATGTGCAATCTATGTCTGACACCACTAGTAATGCATGTGATTATTGGGCTCAAGGTGACTATGGTCTTACTAGGAGGATCTGTGGAATTATAGGTAGTCAAGACAATACTCTGTAGAAGTATCATAAACACCATAAATTTGTTTATCTCCTTCATGGAAAAATTATGGTTGTGGCACTAGCAAGGTTAGATGAAGTTTCAAGGTTCCATGGTTAGATGGAGGTCAACATGTTTGTATAATAGTTGGAAGACTTCTATGACTCTGACATTAATCGGGTATGATCAATTATTCACATTTTTTATGGCACAATTTCTCGGTGGTGGAAGAATCATCATTTAAAATTAATTACTTAGGACTGACTTCATTCTAATTTACACCATTGCTTTCACCATGATAACTATATTCATGACACCATCAATTATAGTGGCATCAGAGTCCCTGAACCTCATCTTGAAGCTTGCAAGACTAGGTGGAAGGGGGATGAAACATTTTTGCCTAAGTGCCTCTAGGTGCATGCATTCTATGACACTCTACACACTTGGGATAAAGCATGGCATGTCCTCAAAGAGTGCCATTTGGATATGATTTCTTGGCATTTCCTTAAGAGTAACATGACTGTAGTGTTGTTTTATTCATCTCAATGGATGCATTTAGGCCGTACATTATAATCCATGCATTAGGCTATAGTAGGTGCCTTGGCCCTAGTTAAAGATCATATTAGATGCATACATGGTGTGCAGGAGGATAACTTGACTATTTTCCATGAACCTAATGAGGAGACATCATCTCCACCGCCTGAACCTGCACTATACCATGCACTAAGAGATCAAATCTACAAAGGTAAGCAAAAAGTCATGCTCCAAATTAAAAAAGGTGTCAATTCTAATATGCCTAACCCATATACTGATAATTTAGCTATGCACATGGAGTATGGTGCATTTAAGAGCCATGACACTATCCAGGATGAATAACACGCATACTTAGAACAACTATATACTATTCAACAAAATATTGGCATAGAGGAATCACCCAAGATGGATATTATGGGAGACTATTATTTTGATACAAAGATCTCTAAGGTGTTTGATTTGTTAAAAGAATATCGAGATGTCTTCCCATATAACTATACTAAAATGAAAGGTGTGTATTATTCCTTAGGCAATATACACATAAATTTGGTAGAGGTTGTTTGACCTATTAGGAAGAGGCCCTATAAGATGAATCCCAACTTACGTACTCAAGTCAAGGAAGAAATCAATAGCATGTTGCACGTGAGAATCATTACTCCTATAGAAAATTTTAAGTGGGTGATTCCCATGGTTATAAGTATCAAGAAGGATGAACACACTCGAGTCTATGTGGATTATTGGGTACTCAATGTTGCTTACATTACCAAGCCCTTTCTGATGCCCTTCACTAAAGAGATACTCGAGGGAGTTGCTGGGTGTGAAATCTATACATTTACGGATGGCTTCTTTGGATATCATCAAGTTCAAATCACATAAGAGGATAAGCTGAAGACCACATTTGCAACTGAGTGGGGATCATTTGCTTACAATGTAATGCCATTTGGGTTGAAAAACATTCTTATTGTATTCTCCCAGATTGCAGTCAAGGCTGTCAAGGGTTTTACTAATAAGTTATTTTAGGTCTACCTTGATGATTAGACTATTTACAGTTTATTGCAAGACCACTATTTAAATCTTTGACTAATGTTTGAGCACTATTGAAATCTTTAGCTTTCCCTATATCTTAATAAATGTATGTGTTACTCCCTTTAGCATTCCACTTGGTCATGTCATATGTCATGATGGAATCTTGGTGTATCCATCCAAGATTGTTTTTATACTTCACTTTCTAGCACTAACCACTTAGTGAGGGGTACATGCCTTCCTAAGATATACTAGATATTATAAGAAGTTCATTCATGGGTATACTAAGATTGTTGTGCCACTGGAAGAATTACTAAAGTAAAATGGTCAATTTGTTTAAACTAATGATCATTAGAAAGCATTTGTTACACTAAAGGATAAGCTTATCACCACCCCTATTATCTAGTTTTCAGACTAAACAAAGCCTTTTCACATCAATGTCGATGCTTTCAAGGTGGTAGTTGGCACTATTCTTGCTCAACCTAGTGAGGGCAACTTGAACTACCCTATCTATTTTGCTAGTCTAAAGCTTACTCTGACTAAACAAAACTACAATACTACAGAGTGCGAAGCATTGTCTATGGTTTATGCCCTCCAAATTTTCCATCAATACTTGTTAGCTAATCCATTTATCATCTTCATATACTATGAGGCACTAAAGTACTTAGTAAATAAATTGGTATTATATGGGCACATTTATCGATGGATTGTGTTGTTCTAAGAGTTCTAATTTTTAGTGATGGTAAAACCCAATAAGGCCAATTGTGGCTGAGATCATCTATCATGCATGGAATTTGATGAACCAATGTGTACCTTGAAGATGACTTGATTGACATGTAGTTATTCTAAGTCACATGCATGCCTAAGGATTTATAAGATATCATTTCCTATCTAAATATGGGTTCAACACCAACTCACCTTAACACTCCAGAAAAGAAGTAATTGGTTGTTCGTGTCACTCCATTATGGCTTATATGGGGTGACATTTATAAGCTTGGGCAAGATGAAGTGTTACGCCATTGCATCATGTACTATGAGCACATTGAGGTTCTTTGATAAGTTCATGAGGGTCTCAATGGAGAATAATATATCGATGAAGCTATAACACATAAGGTCCTCTTGGCTGGTTTGTGGTGGCCTACCTTATTTAAAGATGTTAAAACTTATGCATGCCAATGTGATATTTTCCAACATGTGGGAAATCTGAATAGAAGGGATGTGATGCCCCTTCATCCAAGAACCCTTTGAAAATTGGGATATTAAATTTGTTGGCCCCAACAACCCAATAGGGAGCCATACTAGTGAATGTTATGTTATCACTACTACTGATTATCTTACTCATTGGGTTGAAGCTATACCAACAAGAGATTATACCACTACCACTACTACAAGATTCATTTGAGAGAATATCATTACATAGTTTAGATGTTCGTTGAGTCTAACTAGTGATCAAGGAAATCATTTCCTTAATCAGAACATATGTATCCTCTTGGTAGAATACATGATCATGCACCATAAAAATACACCATATCATCCTCAAGCCAATGGTATAACTGAGGCATTCAACAAGATCTTAGGTAATACCTTGACCAAGATATGTAATATTAGATGCACTGATTGGGATGATCATGTGTTTGTGATCTTATAAGAAAGATCACACCATTCAATCTTATGTTTGGTACTGAAGTAGTTATTCTAATTGAATTCCTTATCCCTTATCTTCGCATTGTGCACGTTGGTCGACTAGATGATGAAGAGTCCTTGAAATTACACCTAGATGCTTTGTTGTAATTGGATGATAATTGGTTTTTCACATATTGGAGTGAAGGAGTAAGAAACACAAATAAAAGGCATGACATGATTGTCATTTGAATAAAAGGACTTTTACTTTAGGTATGCAAGTCTTAGTATATGACTCCAAGTTCGTGTGCCACTCAGGAAATCTTCATGTACACTAGGATGGCTCCTTCATTATTCATGATATCTATACCATTGGCACGTGTAGGTTGAAATGAATGGATGGCCAATTCCTTCCTAACCATTTCAATGGTAGTCAGTTGAGGCCCTAATATTCTAAATAGTATTTCCTCTTTGTAGTAATAAGACATATGCCACTAGGTTAGTCTAGGATTTTAATTGTTTTCAATAAAGTTGGGAGGAGTGTAAGGACATGCAAGTTTTCAAATTTGTAGGTTACAGAGGTTAACGTCTACCATTAGAGGGTGTTGAAATCAGAGAGTTGAGTGGGATAACAAGGCAACTACATATTCTTTTTGGAAGATTAGATGGTCATGCCTCAAACTTTGGGCCCCTTGAAGGGTCATGTGGCTGAAGAAAAAGGTCCATTGAAGTGAGCCTTTACATGCGTTACAAGAGGAATAAGAGTTGGAGAGTGTGCATGGTGAGACTATGTTGATTAGAGAGGAGGTACCTAAAGAGCTTGAAGAGCACATGGAAGAATAGATAAGGAATGATGCACCAAGAAAAGAATAAGATTATTGTACCCCATCCACCCCCACTATTGGTTAAGGAAATATAGTACTTAGAGGCACTACTACACACAAATAACTAGGTATCGAATGTTCCCACTTGTAATGTTTTTGATTATAACCATCACCAGCCTAGTAATGAAGTGGAACTGCAATGCAACTACCGGGTAGAGTGCCAAAACATGAGGAGTGATCTAGTATATGACTTGAAAATTTTCAATGCTCTAAATGATGTTGTACTATTCTAATTATTCAATCTTTTGTATTTGGGGAAGCCAGTTGAAGCAGTAAAGTTTTTTATTTTGTAAGTGCATAAAGACTATACATACTTTGTTTGGTGCTGAATGTGGACTACACTAGAGTGGATAAGTAAAATCTCAAGGTTGTAGTGCTTAGGCACAGACCTTTCTTATGACTTGGAGGACCAGGATGAGATCAAATAGACTACTATGGCACATGAGTATCAAAAACAAGGCCATGAGATGCATATCACCAGTCTCCAAGATCCCATCCTCAAAGTGGTCATACACCTCATAACTACCAAGGTTGGAGGTGGTGATATGTGAAAAGAGGTGAATATGGCCTACCTTTATGTTTCTCAACAAGTCACCATGGGAATAAAATACAATTAGGTACATTACTTTGCTAAAAGGATTATCACAGATGTAGAGAAAGCCCATTGCCTACCCAACCAAAGGTTTGTATGGGATGTGTTCCTTTTATTGATGGTGTTTGATGAAATTGGTGTACCTAAATACACCATTAGAAATTTAAAATGGGAGTACCCTCTTGAGAACAAGTCCCTTGTAGATCAGTTCAACGCATTCACTTGCCCTGAACTAATAACCCCATCCCACAAGGTCAAAATAAAGGGATGGTATGATAGGATGAAGGAAGCCTTTGGGAATGAGTAACGTGTTCCAAAGGACTTGCCTAGACAGGTTGGAGACCAAGAATATTTTTCAATAAAGCAACATTTTTCCCTAGTGCACATTCGGATGACTCCCTCCAAAGAGTTGTCTAGATAGTTGAAGTTACCATATGATTTCATGGCATGATACTTTATGAATGTCATAGACCAAATATATGATGCACAACTGGTGAACATTATTACAGAGAAGATTGATACAGAGACTCACCCTCTGCCACTTGTACATATACCATAATAAGAAGGCATATAGGGAAAATCTAGAGTTGGATAAAACCTACATCAAAGTCCAACAAATTTTGGTTGGAAATTCGATTCATTATTTGCTTTACATGTTAAATCCCAAGAAGAAATCATTAGGATGCATGGAACGAGAGAAAGAGGCAATCCCACTACAACTAGTGCTAGATAAGAAGAAATAGAAGCATCCAGGGCACGATGCCATCATAAGTGCCAAACCAAAAAATACAAAATGATAAAGGACTGCATAGGTACCACCCAAGGAGACTCCATCAATAAGTCAACTCGAAGGCTTAGAGCTAGTAACATAGACTGTTCCTTTGGAACATGAGACATTGGTGCCTAAGGATGGTGACTTGGAAGAAAAAATATAAATTCTAGAGGACACACCATAAAAATAAGTCATTGCATAAGAAGAGTAGGTCACCCTAAACTCTGAGAAGACACCTTCACCTGCATGGTGTGAAAAAACAACCCTCAAGGAGGCACAAATGGAAGTTGAAGATGTCATTGGTGAAGAAATGGATGGTTCCAACATGACTTTGGGAATGAGTGAGTTTAATATTGGGGCTAGTCACAAGAGTGAAGACATAAACATTGGAATACTTGATTGATATCCCTCTAAGGGAAAAGATCCAATTGAAGACTCCATTTTGAGGCTAGAGAAAATTGATGCGACCACAACCCTACACACAGAGTATCAGAGGGGAGTACCAAAAAAGCTCTTGTACATGTATTGACATTTTGCACTATAAGACACATCTAAGTAGACTTTATGGGCATTGTCCTCCCATGATGTTTATAATGAATAATGCCATTTTGAGATGCCTTCAAATAGCTAGGTACTAGATTCAAAAGTGGTGGCACTTCTAGATACACTTTGGGTAGACCCACAACAATTCACCACAATAATAACATGACATTTAAAGTTAACACATGATTTTACAAGGTAGAATGCATTATATGAGTCTGATGTCCATTGAGCCCAGAAGAATCATGTAAAGATGGTGATTTTATATAAGAACAAAGTTGTCATAAGAACAAATTTTAAGGAAAAACTGGCCGATGTCAAACACTGTTTGAAAATTGAAATGGTAGCCAAGGTGAAAACATTGAACATTTATAAAACAATTTTGAGCCAATAATCAATGCTCATAGATGGATAACCCATTTTTGGTAAGGTAGTGGATAAACTAGATACTTTTGTAGAGCTCTTGTTTAAATAGTGCAATGACCAACTTAACCCTCAGAATTAATAGAATTGGGCAATGAAGTAGTTCATGGGAGAAATAGAGGTATGCAAGAGTTTCTTGCATAGAGTTGGGGACACCAATCTCATTTTGGATGGGTTTTTTAAAAGTTTGGCACGGCCTAACAAGATTTTAGAAGCTATCCTCCAAGTAGAATATCTTCAATGACAATAGTTGGTAGATAACACCTTGTTAATAAAAGACCACACATAGTGTGTCACAACATTCAAGGATGTGGAGGCAATGGAATCACAATAAGCGTTCACCATCAAGAAATAAATATAAACTTTATGGCACTTTGAGGATAGGTTGTCACTGAGGTCACTTCACTTGAAGGCATTCATAAGGATGCTTCCACATCCCTTAAATATTTGGTGAATAAATTAGGTGAATGTCTCAAACAGCCTGAGAAGACCAAGAAGCTCAAATTGGTGGTAGAGGAAATAATGTCCAAGTTGCAGAACACCTTGAACCATTGGGAAGGTGTCAAGAAGTATATTGAGTAGATAGGACCAAAATTTTTGGTAGAGCCCAAGAATAATGCTTAGTCTAGGAAAAAAATGAGTGGGAATGAATTAAAAAGGAGTCAGCAAGTCAGAAAAGAGTTTTGGACTTATGGAGGACTCTCTCAGGCTCCATGACACATATTTGGTCTATACCCCACTTTTATAGACAAGGTATAAAACAAGGTTTTTTGGAAAATTTTGATTGATTTGCAGGTGTAGAAGAAGATGAATTAGTGAGAGATATTAGAGGGGGTCAATTGAGACCTATTCCAATTACATATGTCCATTTCTCATCATAGTTTGGCATGGAAACACTTCTGCTAAGTCATTCACTTCAGGTAGTATGTGGTAGATAGTGAAAATGGAGATTGACTACTAAGTAAGAAGATGATAAGTATAATCGGGGATCCTTTTAAGGTATAATTCATGGAGTGGAAGGTAGAGAGGTCTTAGACAAGTTTACTAACACCTCTTCCATTGATTTGATTGAGAAATTAAAGATTTCTTGGGTGACAAATGTGAAGACAAACCTATAATGCTAGTGATGGTGAGTGAAAGTGTCATGAAGAAAAATAGTAGTTAAGAAAGCATCTGATGAATATTAAAGCTTGTTTATAACCCCCTTTAGCTAATGAACATGTTTCAACTCTCCCTATTCTAGTTTCAAATGATCAAAAGATGCCTAATCATGAAGGTAGTTTCAATAAGGCCATTTGAAGACCCTACGCCAATTTTGGAGAGTTTGATACTTTAGATGGACACTTGTCCAAGATGACCTTCCAGACCTCTATTATCCACTTAATTCTCCTATAATGTAATTGGTTCTCATGCCTTGACATGTGGCATTATGACCCTTGAGCTCCACTTCTCTTTCTCTCCTCTCACTCTATAAATGCAAGCCATTTTGGGTCATGTATTCTAATTTCACACCTGGTATGGCGAAGCCCTGCTGGTTTGATATTGTAATTTGCCTTTGAAATAAGATATGCAATCTAGTTTTGAGTTCACAAACTATCTTTTCTAAGTATGTGAAGTGATGTATAGTGAAAAGTCAAGTGATTGATACCTATCCTTGCTTTCTCTCAATCTTTCCATGTTTGATGCAAGTTGTTTCCACTCTAATAAGTCACATGAAGTGTTTTCAAGTATATGAGTCTATTTTCAAGTGTTAAGAACATCCTTAGTGTCTAAAAATGACCTTTAGTTCATTCACCTTGATTAATTCCATGCATATCACCTCCATGTTTGAAATACTAATGTTAGAGCAATTTAGGATTCTATGACTTGTGTTGTAGGTCATGTCTCTTAGTTCAAGTGTATGGGGTCAAGTGGAGATATATTTGGTGTATCACCCCCTTATAGTATCTTAATTTCATGTCTAATTTTATCTCTTTTCATCCAAGTAAATAGTTAGTGTAGTTGATAAGCACTTAAAGATCAATCTAGGGGGCTAGCCCTTAAACCTAGAGGTCTACCTCTACTATAGGAAACCCATTGGACTAGAGGTATTCTAATGTTGCCAAAATATTAGAGTAGGATTGAAAAACCTCTTCTAGGGTGAAATATTTAGTGACAATAATTTTGGCATGCCTACTGAGACCATTATCCTATAGAGAGGATTTCAAAGCAAGTTAGTCAAACATTAGTCCACAAATCATGAAAAATACATTAAGAATTAACTAACTAAGCCTATCTATTACTATGGGAATTACAAAGGATAGAAAGAAATAAATGAAAGAAATAAAACATCATATTACCTTCCCAAATGGATTCATGATACCCATGTGGCTCAAAAACATGTTCTCCCTTGATCAAGCATCATTGTCTTTGTTAACAAAGGTGGCAAACTCCTCCAATGTCTCAAGAACACTCCATAAAACCTAGGCTCATGATTCCAAATCACTAAACTATCATATCAATGAATATTGTAAACAAAATCAATGATCAAATGCGAAGGATTCTAAAAATAATTGAACATTATAACTTTACAATACTTAAGCTTAAAATTCATGTCCATGAGCTCTCTATTTATAGATTTTTGAGATTGGTTAGGATCAACCATGACCATCCATCTCAAGATTGAGATGTGTGGCCACGGATAATCCTAATATTTGGATTTAAATCCATAATTATCTTCATCATGACCTTAGAATAAGGGGCATTAAAGAAGCATGGGAGGCATTAACTAGGCATGGGTGACCCATAACCCTGATATTTGTGGCATTTATGGCCTAGGGATGTCTTCCCAAGAAATGATGTCACTTGATGATGCAGTTAATAGGAATCAATTTAAAAAAATAAATATTCAACAACTCTCATGGAAAATCCACTTAAGCTCTTGATTTGGATTAATTAGCCTTAAACAAGGTTAATCAACATTTTGTAATTATTTGAAAACTAGTGCACAATTAATCAAAATGGTCAGAAAGTCATATTATTAGGTTGTAATTTGACTGGAGAGGAACTAGAAGGTGATGTTAGATGCATTGGATATGTATTCCCATTTAAGATGTTGCCAACATTAAATAAAAAAGGTATGTGATGTGTACCAATGAATTAGAAGAAAAGAGTGATCCAGAGCACTAAATGGCAAAATTATCATTTTGAATCGAAATGATCTAATCAAAGTTAGCTAGCCCATAAAATGCATTGCCGTATTTAGGGATACTTTGACCTAAACTAGCACTTTTAAGTGACAATTTCAAACCATTTAGGGCATTTTATGGATTTTGACCTAAAATGTGCATTTGAGTGCGATTCGAGTAAGATTGATAATTTCAACACAAATGGTGTTAGGAATTTGATGTGGTAAAGTGGAGATATATCTGGTGTATCGCCCCCTTAGAGTATCTTACTTTCATGTCTACTTCTATCTCTTTTCATCCAAGTAAATTGTTAGTGTAGTTGATAAGCACTTAAATATCAATCTGGGGAGCTAGCCCTTAACCCTAGAGGTCTACCTTTACTATAGGAAACCCACAAGCCTAGAGGTATTCCAATGTTTCCCAAAACTTAGAGTAGGATTGAAAAACCTTCTCTAGGGTGAAATATTTGGTGACAACAATTATGGCATGCCCGTAGAGACCATTATCCTAAAGAGATCTTGTCAAGGTGAATGTTGGTGTTGACAACATCACAACTACATATGGTGTTCTACTCAACATTTGACAACTCTATTTAAGGTAATATCTAGTTGTAGACCATTGTTTCATTAGTTTTTATGTTCATACTTCATGGTCCTTACTAGGTCATATTCTAATAGAGTTTTAAATCCTATAAACCCACCTCTTCAACCTGAACTTCCTCTTGAAGTTTAACATCCTCAACCTATCTTGACCTTTGAATAATAAGAGAACTTTGCAAGCCAAGAAGAATAAGAAAGTGTAGAGGAACTTGAGGAGAACATGGCTAGGTAGGATGCCTTCCCAACTTTTAACACTAAAAATCCTATCCATCTTAATGCATATGATGATATACCCCCCAATGCTACCAAAAGTGTTCCCACATTCAATGGTGAAGGTCATGTCACTCTTAGTGAGCATATTAGGGATATCTCAAACTCCTAAAACTTTCATAATGTTACTAACGTCAATATTTCCATTAGACTCCTTGCCATGTCCCTTAGAAGGCAATCACTTGACTAGTATAGGACATTACCTAAAGGTTGTATCATAACTCGGGATGATTTTAGAGATCTATTGACATCAAGAGTTGAAGATAAGAGTGATCACACATCACTCATTCATCAAATCAATGTGATTTAAAGATCCCCTAAAGAGACAATGCATTATTTTAATGAGAGATTCCAAAGGACTTTGCATAGGCTGCCTCCTCCCATGAGACCACCTGCTAGCTTTGTGTTTCCTACATATTTAAGGGCTATTGGTAATGATATAGCCATAATATTGTAGTTCATAGGTGGTTACACCTTACTTGAAGCATATGACCTTGCTATTTGAGCTGAGAATGGCCGAATACAAGTTGGAAGGTTGCCTCCAAAAGTTTGTATGCCTCTACTACCTTATATGTCTACTAATACTCCAAGTGTTTCTCAAGTTCCTAATTCAAATGACAAGTCAAGGACTAATCCTAAAAAGATAAAAGAGATATTGATTGGAAGGCAAGATATCAAGCCTTAGAGGCTCAAATTATGCAACCTAATATCTAGTATGGTATGACTCCAAACCCCTATACCTATCCTCAATAAGGAAATAGGTTCCCAACTCAATAATATGGTCAAGGTAGAGGTCAAGTACAACCTAAATTTAATAGGCCTACCAATGGATACAATCCCACTTCCACCTCCAATATAAGAGCAATGGTACTAGTACATAGTAATCCAATCTAAGGATAAGAATGGTATCAAGAATAGCTCATGGATGTAAATAAAGGTGGAGACCAAGTTTTGGTATCCCAAGGAGGGGTTACTCCTCAATTATTAGCAGAAGATGAAGTTATCATGCAAGCAAATGAAGGATGGTAGCCTCAAGGAGTGAACTTTGCAATTTTTCTAAAATAAGACACTTATGTTCTCAATCAAAATTATTCAATTGCAAACAATACTAGAGTAAAGAGGAAGGCCTTGGGATATGTCAATGGTGTTAATGCAAGTACAAGTAGCCCTCCTACAAGGCAACAAGGTGTGATTGTAAGTATGGCAGTCCCTACAACTTTTGCACCTACTTCAAATCAAAATGTTGGAAAGGTTACTCAAAGTGATTCAATACCTCAAGATGCAAAGACTTCTTTACCTCCAAGGACATAAGTAAATGTGAATATATATATTTTGAATATTTATTACTCTTTGAAGAATGCTAAAGCTAGTATTTCTCTTTGGGATGTCCTTTACATGCCAAGTCAAAAGGAACTTTTACAACAACAGTTATCTCAAATTCATGTTAGCCCCCAACCATCAAGTCATAGTAATATTTCCCTCACCAATGCTCCCAATTGCATTGTTGATCCCTCTACTAAATCTAAAAAGCCTCCACCCTTCTACCTCACTCTCATTGTTGGAGACAAACTCGTTCATAATTGCATGGTAGATATTGGAGCTAGTACCTCAATTTTGCCCAAGGTTTTTGCTAATAATTTATGCTTGAAATATGAACCATACAGTAAAAGGGTGCTTTAACTTTATGGGACACCAGTTAATTCAATGGGACTTGACAAAGGGTTGATTTTTCCTTCATGATTGTATTAGATTCCCCATCCTTTAAGACATTGTGGTTGTTGACTTGCTTACTCACTTTCCTAACTGCCTCTTAAGGGATTTCATAGCCAAGATATCAGGCTACCTCTTAGTTGATTGGTCCTTCTTGACCTTTAGGATAAGGTATGGAGAAAAGGTAACCATTAAGACTCAACCACTAGCTAAGTTCTATATTGAGCCCTGTGTAAAAGTAAGCTCTAATATGAATTGTGTCATCAATGATCATGAAGAGTATGTTGTGGATGATTGAACATCTTCTAAGCTTAAGGGAATATTTGATCTATTTCTAGATGTGTATGGTGTAGACACCTATGAACATGATCCATAAACTTACTTTGAGAAAATTGATCTTGGCATATACATCATTCATGAGGGAATATCTAAGAAATATGAGGTAAGCATTGCACATTCCTTTCACAAGCTATTGAGGGTAATTACCTTATTCATATGTATGATGATGATAGTTTGAAAAGAATGATAGCTCAATATGATGAAGAAAACAATGCCATTTTGCTTGCACAAGATAGAGGAGTCCATGACCATGATAGTCATAAAGAGTAAGATGACCTATGGCAAAGGTTCCATGCCATAAGTCAAGAGTTTGAATAGTTGAGCATACCTACTTCTCCTCTGAAGAAGTGTGAACCTGATAATGAGTATGTTGATGAGCCTAACAAACATGAAGTTGAGTATCTTATCGAGCATTAATGTTTGACTATTATAAAAAAGGATACTATCATAGAGGAGTCTAATGAGACCAAAATAGAAGATGTTATCATTAAGGAGTAGTCAACACCTCAACCTTAGGTTGAATCACTGTCAGATGTGATAGAACAACAAGAGAACAAGCTTGATGGTATTGTACATCAAGTGCATCATGATAGTAATGAGAGTAAAGTTAAGATGACTTTGATGACCCTTGAGGTGCAATTTTAAGGATGTCAATTGGACATGGAAGAAGTAAAGAAGGTTTCAAGTTCAAACAAGATCCTTGAAGGACAAAATGAAACATCCTTGAGATCTCAAAGTAACATACTTGTAGGCAGAAGAAAACCTAAGGATGGTAAGTCATTTGACCATCAACATGAACAAGTATTTGTTGACAAGCATGTTACACATGATAGGTTGCTTTCATGGAGCAGCAAGGATGTAATAGGTACCATCTTTAACCCTGGTTGAAGCATGGTGAGTTGTTATCCACCTCAAGTGTTGAGTTCTAGTATATACTAGTATAGGTGTGTCTTTGCTTCTGTTGTGTGGGCTTTTCATAAGTGTTCTTGAGAACATGTGTGTTTCCTTTGGTATGTTCTCTTGTATGTCTTATTTTATATTGTTTGGTGTGGTTTCAAATGCAATTTAGTGTTATATATGTATAGGTGCCTCCATATCCCAATGGATAGGAGTAGGCTATTGGTTTTTGGCATAGTTGGCTTGCCACCCTTAGAAATTCACCAAGAATGTTAACTAATTTGACCAAAATTCAAATTAAGTCAACCCCCTATAGTTTAAAACTTTATACAGGGGTCTACTAGGGTATTGTATTTGTCCCATGGTTTTAATAGGGTCAACATTGTGCTTTAACTTTGTCATATTTGTCTTAAATAGTCCTATGTCATTCTAAGGCCACTTTTGGGGTCATTTATGGACTTGTACAATTTTCCATAGAGGAAAAATGTTCCAAAGTGAATTTGAACATCCCATGTGTCATAATATATCATAGGAACTATTTTAGGATTGAAATAATGCAGGTGCAATGTTAGAACAAGAAGATTAGTAAAAAAATGGTAGTTTCATGTGGTTTTGGGCAGTTGTATGACTTGTGCATAAGATTTGGCACATGTGGAAATATTGAGAGTGAAAATTTAGGTCCCCTCAACTCATTTTAATTTATTATCAACTTTTAATATCTCAAAAATGGCATAAAACCATTCTATCTCTCCATCACTCTCCTTTGCACGTAAAAATGGTCAATCGATTTCAGTCTTATATGGACAACAAGATGTGAGTTGGATCAAATGATATTAAGGGATGAAAATACTCCTTGTATAATTAAATTCCATGGTAGGATTTAGAGGATTTGTTGCTTGTGCTCTATCAACCATTGTTTAGAGTGTTAGTGACTCTTTTCTACATACTCATTCCCATACCTTTTAGGTTTCTCTTCTATTTGGATTGGTCCATATAAACCAAGTGTTACATATGTTTTGGAATGGTTTGAATACCTTTATCATGTATTTATTTTATTTTTTTACACATTTGGTGTGAAGGAGTTGGCATGAACTATCTCACTTTGCTAGTTGAGAACTCTATTGCTAGTCTATAGACGGGTTCCATCATTTGCAGAGTCTCATATCCCTATTTTGATCTTCATAATAATGGTAATGAAAAGGTAACATGTTTTGTTTGTATTTAATTGAAAAATTATCATTTTATCCCAAGATATTTGGTATAAAATTCATCTTTGATGGAATGAACAACCAAGTTATACACACAGTCAAACTTATTTGTAGATAGTCATCACAGTCAGGTGGAATTGAGTCTTGCACAATCATGGTGATGTGATGAGGAGATTTTAAGGTGGTGATAAGTCTCATAAAGTGTGAATAATCAGGTTTTAAATATTCAAATTATTTAAGATTAGCTGACACAACCAATTCTCCAATATATACAGTTCTAAGACTGATGTTCATGTACATGTAGCTTCCACATATGGCTTGAAGCATTGAAATGAAGGTGTTGGGGCCTATTTTAAACCTTAATTAAATTTGGGAGCATGGATGGTAGTGGAAAATCCATCATTATATAAGGTAGACTTGAGAGCCATGTCCACACCCAAGAAAGTACTTTAGAGACATACTACTTTAAATTCTTTGAATCACATTTTACCCATACTTTTGGTCCTTCTATAGTAGAGTATCTTGAGGTATAGGTAGTATAAGTGATTTCCATATTGTATCCAAATCATATAGGTAAGGTATTGACATAACAATATGTATGATTCATCAAGAAAGGATGATGTTTGGGTGGTTTCTAACTTAGACATTTTTGGCTTGTGACACTTGGAGAATATTGTGTTAGAATGACTAAAAGTAACCAAGATTGTAGTAACCTATAGTATGGAGTGAAACTATAGTTTAAAATGACATGAAGTGAATCTATTTAGTATATAATGGTTATAATAGACTCAAGAGGGGTCAAATAGCATGAAATCTATGATTTAACATAAATCATCACCTACAGGTCTCATGGCCTCTAAATTGGCATCTACAATTAGTCTGCAGACTAAAGTATGTTGATAGTGAAGCATAATGAGCAAACCTTGAAGATATGGTTGTTCATGTAAGTTGTAAATAACCTAAGGAAACAAGGAACAATCAAATATTTGAGCACAATGATGTGACTCAGGTCACCACCCACAAGACACCCCAAATCTCAATTGAAACATGCACTTACAGTTTAACTTCAAACTAGACCTAGTCAAGCAGAGAGAGGTATATTGAAGAGGTTAGCATGAGTGATGATGAATTTATCATGCTAGGATCACCTTAACAATGTTTACATAAATTTATTGAGGTCCTCAAACCAAATAAATAGAGTAAGGGCAAGTTTCACACCTTCGTCTATAGTCAACACAGTCTATGGACTAGTGTAGGCTAGTGAAAGGTGTGAGCTTTGAGAAGTTGGTAGAGGTGTGGGGTTTTTAATTTTTTTGAGATGACATTAACAATGGTAATAACACATATCATGTCTTACTTAGATCAAGGAAATAGGATAAAAAATTAAATTTTAACCTTCAACCTATAGTCATGATTCAAGGTCCCTACACAGTCACTGTCATACAAGTTTGTCTTGAAGTTCATGAATTTACAGATAATAGAAAGGTGATCTAGCCCTGATATTTTGTTTAGAAGGTCTTCATGACCTAATATAACACCTCATAACCTCATTTTGGCTGAGTAAATAGGGGAAGTTCCCTTTATTTTGTCTTAGATAAAGGGCACTCCTAGGCAGTCTAGATTGTAGATTTGGTGAGAAGATGGTAAGAGGTTATGTTAGGAGGTTTTAGAAAACTACAGAAGGGTTTTTAATGTTTTTTTATCATGAAAAAATCATATATAATAACTCATAGTCCTGAGAAACCACTCATAGGTGGTTATAGGCCATGAACATAGTCAGGCTTGTTAGGCCTAAGACTAGGCCTAAAGCCCTAATGGGGTCTAAATCCACTTCTAAGGACATGTGAACCTTCCCACCTATTTGATTACCCTCAAGGGGAAGTTTAGAATGAGATAGTACCATTGGTATATAGAGAACATCTTCAAGTTGGTCAAATTTGGCTTATTTCACCTCAGACCTACATAAAATGCACTGAAAAGCTTGAGACTCTAACTTCAAGAGCTCACATCTATACATATTGGTTGCATGGTTACCCAAGGAGTTGGTGAAATTTGAAGGAGGCCCTATACTTGCTTTTAGTGGCAATTTTTTAGATATTCAACATTTGGTTTTTATGAATAATTCTTAAGAACTAAAACCATTAGAAACCCTCCTAAAACCCTAATACATAACTAAATCAAAATAAATGAGTGGTAATGCATAAAAAATGATTCATATGCTCATAAAAGTGTTTTATAATTGTTTATGACTCTCTTAGGCTCCATGACACACATTTGGTATGTACCCTACTTGTATATACAGGGTATAAAATAGGGATTTTTGACAAGTTTTGATTATTTTTTAGGTGCAAAAGAAGATGAACATGTGAGAGATATTGGAGGGGGTCAATTTATACCTATTATAGCTACCTATTTCCATTTATAATCTTGGCATAGAAACATTTATGCTAACTTATTCACTTTTGGCAGTTTGTGGTAGATAGTGAAAATGGAGAATGACTGCCAAGTGAGAAGATGATAAATACAACTAGGGATCCTTTTAAGGTCTAATTCATGGAGTGAAAGGAAAAAGGGTCTTATAAAGGTGTCTTAACACCTCTTCCATGGATTTTATTGAGAAACTAAAGATCACTTGGGTGATAAATGTGAAGATAGACCTATAAGGTTAGTGATGGTGACTACAGATGGTGAATACAAGTGTCATAAAGAATAATAGTGGTTAGGAAAGCATATGATGACTAGTAAACATTTTTTATAACCCCCCTATGATAGTGAACATGTGTCAACTCTCCCTATTCTATTTTCAAGCACTCAAAAGAGGCCTAACATGAAGGTAGTTTCAAGAAGGCCATTTGAAGACCCTATGCTAGTTTTGGAGAGTTTGATGCTTTAGATGGACACTTGTCCAAGATGACCTTCTAGACCTATATTTTCCACTTAATTATCCTAAAATGTAACTATTTCTCATGCCTTGACATATGAAATTGTTACCCTTTATCTCCACTTCTCTCTCTCTCTCTCCTCTCACACACTCTATAAAGGCAAGCCATTTTGGATCTTATATTCTAATTCCACACCTGGTATGGCAAAGCCCTGCTGGTTTGATATTTTAATTTGCCTTTGAAATAATATATTAAATATGGTTTTTATTTCACAAAATATTTTTTATAAGTATTTGAAGTGATGTTTAGTGAAAAGTCAAGTGATTGATACATATCCTTGCTTTCTCCCAATCCTTGTATGTTTGATGCAAGTTGTTTCTAGTCTAATAGGTCACATGAAGTGTTTTCAAGTGTATGGGTATTTTTTTAAGTGTTATAAATAACCTTAGTTTCTGTAAATGAACTCTGGTTCACTCATCTTGAGTAATTCCATGCATATCACCTCCATGTTTGAAATACTAATGTTAGAGCAATTTAGGATTCTAAGACTAGTGTTGTAGGTAATGTCTCTTAGTGAAAGTGTATGGTGGTCAAGTGGAGATATTTATAGTGTATCACCCCCTTATTTTAGCTTAATTTCATGTCTACTTCTATCCCTTTTCATCTAATCAAATAGTTAGTGTAGGTGACAAACACTTAAAGATCGATCTAGGGAGCTAGCCCTTAAACATAGAGGTCTACCTCTACTATACGTAACCCACAAGCCTAGAGGTATTCCAATGTTGCCCAAATATTGGATTATGCTTGAAAAAAATCCTATAGGGTGGAGGATTTGGTGACAACATGACCTTAGTCTTTTTTTATCTTGCATATGTGTGTTTAGTTCTTTTAAAATCCACCATTCTTTCAATTCAGTTTATAACACCATAAATGTATGTTTTGGGTAACAAAACAACAAGAATTAGCAAAAAAGTCCATTTTACATAGTAAAGGATTCATATTTATGATTTTTAATATAATATCCACATGATTATGGATCAAATTATTATTAGAGCATGTTTAGTTCCATTTTATGTTTGTTACCAGAGTAACAAGCACTAGTGGTAAAGGTAGTCTAGTTTCTTTGTAGCAAGAGATTTCCACAATGAAGTGGTCTAAAGAAGAATGGTTCCATAAGTTGGAATAGGATATCACTAACATCACTCTATCTATGAACAAGGTGGATAAGCTTGATAAGTTGGATTCCATTGTGAGGATTCTCATGGTGAATTTAGGCATTTCTATCGAAGCTCTGAAAGGAAGGAGATGAAAACTCCTAAGCATGAGAAGGTGGAAGGATATCCCCATATCAACCAAGCTCCAATGCAATTCAAATATTAAGAAAAGATTTATATTCAACCATATGAAAAAGATGTGGATGCAGAGAGGCTAGACCTTGGCTAGCCCAACCCGAGGTATATTGAATCCATGTCAACTTTCAAGATCAAGATTATTTATTGAGAATAAATCCCCTCAAAAATACAATTCTTATCGATCCAAATTGAAACCAAAAGAAAATATCCCATTAATTATTTTTAACTCAAGGACCTTGGTAAATCCACAAGAACATGTAAGTAAAATTATGGTGTTTCTATGTTCTATGGATTTTCATTTTCTTTAAGCTATATTGTTATAGATTTATGTCATATGTACACCATCATATATTTTGTCTCTCCTTCCAATTTCACATATTATTCGACTAATTTTAACTAACACTCATAAATTTCTGGGGTCCACACTCTCAACCAATCACATAAATCCATACCAAAAAGTCTTAAATATTTAAAAAAAATGATTGGTTACCCAACTAAAGTCAACCAATTTGTGAATGTTGGTAAGATTTCCCATATTATTTTGATCTATCAGTTTGTGTTATTTATAATATTTATGAGAAACACACATTTCATTAAAACTAAATGAATCTAATTCTAATGTCAGTGCTATCACTGCCAACAATATTTATCGAAGCCCTCTTAAGGCAACAAAAGTAGTAGGACAATGTCCCATGAATATAACCACATAATTGGATGTGCATATATGGATGTTCCAACAATGTTTTTTCCTTGACACATCTCGTTTCATTAAGGCATCCTTGAATTTATCAAAATTATATACTTTTCATGGTGTATTGCATTCTTAGCATCTCCAATTTCAATTGAGGTGTATTGGCTGCCATGAATGACAAATTGGAGATGTTAAAAATGCAATACACCATGAAAAGCATATAATTTTGATAAAGTCAAGGATGACTTCATGTAATGAGATGTGTAAAGGAAAAAATATTTTTGAAACATTCATGTATGCACATCCAATTCCATGGTTATATTCATGGGACATTGTCTTGCTACTTTTGTTGCCTCAGGGGAGTTTTGGTAAATATTATTGGTAGTGTTAGCACTAACATCAGCATTAGGTTCATTTAGTTTTAATGAAATGTGCATTTGGAACTCATATTATAAATAACACAGACCAATTGACTATAATAATATGGTCAAGCTTAACCAACATTCACAAAATGGTTAACTTTAGTTGGGGAACCAATCATTTTTTTTAAATATTTAACACTTTTTAGTATGGATTTATGTAATTTGTTGAGATTGTGGACCCCAAAAATTTATGAGTGTTGGTTAATATTAGTATAATAATATGTGAAATTGGAAGGAGACACAAAATATATGATGGTGTACATATGGCATCAATCTAGAACATCGTGGATTAAAGAAAATGAAAATTCGTAGAGCATAGAAACATCATAGTTTTACTTGTATGTTCTTACGGATTTACCAAGGTCCTTGAGTTACATACATTTTATGCATTTTTGTCTTGTGGTTTCAAGGTGGATCGATAATAATTTTATTTCTGAGGGTATATATTCTTAATAAATACTCTTGATCTTGAAATTTGACATGGTATACTTATGGTTTTGTTGATTATAATCCTTATAACACATTTTTTCACACTAAATAAATTAGCTACATATGAATACAGACCAACTCAACTATTTTTCATACATGTTATCATAGTGGGAGTGGCTTCATTACACAACAAACACATAAACAGGGACATACATAATTGTCTACGAAACATAGTAGTGGGTCCAGGACCTCACTACACAAAAATAATTTATTTTCAACGAGAATTAATCCTCACTGAATAAACACATTAAATTAATACATAAATTCCTCCTCATTGTCATGGGAAGTGTCTTTATAAATACTTACACATCCACATTTATCTTCACTACTACTAGTAGCAACCAAATCTTTACCCTTCAATTTTCCATCTATAAAATTTTGTGCTCTCTATATACAATTCATTATGATATGTCATGGCTAATTACAATAATAACATTGATATATTGTGTTTGGAGCTTTGGAGTTTGAATCAATTTTATTTGAATTGAAAAGAGGATTACATTTATTTTTCCTCTTTTTTTGAATTAATTATTGTAGTTGTGTTTTCTTCTTCAGGTAGAGTAGAAATAAATATTTTTAAACTAGGATTTATTGTATTCAAAGTAAAAACTATATTTGAATAGCTAGTTGGAATGTTATTAATAAAAAACCCTTAACATCATTATTTTCTACTTTAAATTTTATACTAGTTAATTGATTCAACACGGAATGAAAGTTACTAATATGTTATACCATGTTTTCACCTTCCTCCATCTTTACCCTAAATAGTCTATCTTTAAAGGTCATCTTGGCACTGTCAAGTTTTGATTTGAATAGTTGACTCAAGATATTCCATGTCTTTAGAGGGCTTAGTAAGGTCTACATGATGTAGATATGCATCAAATAGTCCTAAACTAATGATAGTCAATTAAATGCCTTATAAGAATTTGTTAGTTTTACTACTTTTCTATGGACAACATTCCATAAATGATTTTATATTAGGAATAGTTGGAGTTTCACTTGCCATGCATGAAAATCACAACCCTCAAACTTTTGGATTAGTTTCAACATTTTCATGTTATTCCCCCCTTAGATTAGATAGACACATTTAAATGGATGTTGGGTTCACCTGGGAATATATCTTTACAATGAAAAACTATAATATTGGACTAATAGGACATTAGATGACCAATAATACATGTGGGTGAAGTTGCAAAAAAAATTACTTTTAAAAGGTAATTAAAAAAATATATATGCTATATAGAATTGACATAACAAACTATAGATTAGAATCTATAGTCAAATGGATTTAATTGCAAAAATCCATCCTATAGACTTAAAATAAATCCAAAGTATCAAACAAGAGTCGTGATGCAGCTTTAGTACTTGATTTTAAGAAGAATATTAAATTTTGTATGGAGAAAGTACTTTTGTTTTGTAAATTTTGTGAAACGTAGACAATTCAAGTATGCATATATGTAAACCTTGAAGAGACTAGTCTGGATTCAAATGTTGGCCCAATATACTACTCAAAAAACATCGCGTATGGCCCTGGTCACAATTTTACTTTTCCTGCATTCACCAAATAAAGAGACATGTGCACTATTTACAAATACAATAATTGTTGTTAGTGTCCTTGAAAATGAGAATGGAAAAAGCTTGGAAATAAATGTATCCATATTTAATTACATATGTAATCTTGCGTTGATTGATAAGATCATATACGAGTCATCTTTTATTGAATAAGCAATTTCCAATTTTTGTTATAATTCATTTTAGAGACATGTAATTAGGCTTTATGTAGTTAAAACAATCAAAAATTTCATCTACTTAGTTTTTGAATTGTCTAAAATTTATTGTCGTATGATTGCTTTTGCATTTTTAACTATAAAATACAATCATTTTTTTTAATTGTAAAATAAAATCAAAAATTTCAAGCAAGTTGTATGAGCTTCAAGTAAAAATTTGAACACACATAAAAATGCTAAAGATTTGTAATAAATATATAGATTATCTTTAATATTTTTTCTCCTACTACTTATTGTATTGACATTTGAAGGGAAATGTTTAATAAAATGTCATCACCAAAAAAGCCTAACAACGAGAGTCCTCTATGAAATTTCATCTATGTCAATGAGTATATATGCAATGGATGTTTAATGTGGGCAATTACCATTTACCTTTTTTCACAGTAGTCGAGGGCTTATTTTTTGTACTACACTTTATTGTTTGTTTAGAAACCACTATAACATCCTTATTTTTATTTTTTATTTTTATTTGCTGAAATTAAAATAAGATAAAAGTGTGAACACGTGTTTGTCACCCCCAAAACTTGCCCTGCAATGAGAAATATCTATTAATAACATCGATTACATATTTTCCAACATGAATAAAAAATTACATTACAAAAGCATGACCCCTTGTACATGTTATGATATAGGACCCCGACATGATGATGTGGGGGTGATGATGGGGTGAATGTATTTAAATATTAAATAACTAATTAAAAAAAACTACAATTATCTCCAAATGAAAATTTAATAAAAAAATAATAAAATGAAAAAAATGACTTCCATGAATAAGAATCTGCCACATTGAATGAAATAGAAGAAACATGCAAAAATCATAAAGAAAGAGAGTAAATTCAAATTAAAATCAGAAATCATTACATGTATAGGAATACTCTATAATCTATTATACCTAAATATAAGCAACATTTAGGCCATAAAATGTTGAATGGAAAATTGCTTAGGTGTCAGTGAAAAAAAAGTGGGAGTCCCATGCCAGAGATCCCACTAACTATATATGTTTCTTTTACTCCATGTTTAGGACAAGTATAGCTTTGGTTTTGGTGATAATTTTTGTTTAACAACTCCAAAATAGTGTTAAGTTATCTAACTCACCCCCATCTTTCATGCCTCAAGAGCTTAATCACCACATGGTTGGCAACTAACGGGTTCTTGACAATCTCACTAAATTTAGCAGGTAGAGAGAAAACCACTCAATTAGGTCTAGTGTTAGTGAGAACCCTGCTTAAATTAGCATAGACTCTATGAAATAAAGCATAGACGTAACATATGTATATGATTGCAATTAAAGTTAAAATCCCGCTATAACTCTTAAATATATATGTCACAGACGTAACATATAGATGTGATCACAATTCGTGAACAAACTTTTCCTAAAAAAATTAAATATTTTTTTAATAATCTAATCAAATTAAATTGTTGTTAAGCAGTTGTTGGCCAATTCCTCTCAAGATTTTTATTTATTAAACCATATTTTAATATTTGTTGTATGCATATTACATCATAATACTTTTAAGGTGAGAAAATACAATTTTTGTTTGTATTTATAATATAAAATTGTAATTATTTTTAAAATGTATTCAAATAAAATAATATGTTATTATTTAATATTTTTTTTTAATGTTTATGATTGTCATATTTTAATTTAATGTACTTTTTTCATTTTTTAAATTTTAATTTTTGGTTTGCTAGAATTTTTCCTGTTGCATTTTTTTTTGTTTAAATTTCATTTTAGTTGTCAATTACAAAAAAATCAATAGGCCGATCAAAGTTTGAGAATAAAAATGACAGATAATGAATATTGCATTTTTTTGGGCTGAAAATTGATGTGTAATGGCTATTGTTACTATGAGATTATAATTACTTGACAAATATGCTTGAGCAGCTATTGTTGCTATGAGATTATAATTACTTGAAAAATTTGTTTGAGGTGACCTTATATGAAACCAAAAAAATGAGTGCAGATCTATTCACCTCCATTACAAACTACAATCATGATAGGAAAAAAAATATTTGAAATTTATAATTAGTTATTTCAAATTTTCTTATTTATAGTTAATAAAAATTGTATTTATTAATAAATATTATTATATATAAACAAATCACAATTCCACAAATATTATTTAACAATAAATATTTATATTTGTTTATTATTTTTAGATATTATAAAATTGTATTAATTTTTTGCATTATATGATTGTTGATCCAAACTAATTGAATTTCTGTCAAACAATTGGTCTTGAAAAAATTCAAAAGCAATATGTGAATGGTAATAGGGAGAGGTTCAACTGATGACATAATTCAATGTGGATTACTTACTGATATGTGGTTAAAAACTGGCCTTAAACCATGCTACAAGCGTTAGATTTTTCTTATCAATCAAAACAGGTGGTATAATTGCATTAACATAACACATAAGGGACTGTTTTGCCTAATATATTTTATTTAAGGTTTAAAAAATCTAAATTTTTGTTATTACCTTGTCTATAAACCATTTTTCTAAGCATTATTTAGTGTTGGGCATCTATGTGTCTCAGATATGATTTAGAGTTGGAGGTTACTCCTAATGCTTTGTAATGGTGGTTTATCCCTTTATTAAACATGCAAGAGCTGTAGAAAGTGGTTGGAGAAGAGAGTAAAGGACATTCTAAGTTCCACTATGCATTTCACCCTATTCACCTAATTATTCTTTGATGGGAAATGCATTTAGGGATTGTTTGCATGAATTTGAGGTGCATTTACAAGTATTTGGTCACATTTAGTGAATTTCTTTGTTGTTGTAAAGAGATGCTTTCTTCTCTTCTTGTATAAATTCATTTTAGAGCTTTGCATCATCGAGGGCTGGACAAGAAGTTAGATGATGAATTTCATGTTTTGCTAAGCTATAATTTGTTTTTTTTTTAATTTTTGGCAAATGTCAGAGCACTACCTCCTGGGAATCAAATATTCAGTTTTTAGGGTATGTTCATTTTCATATTGGTTGTATATAACCTTGGTAAACCAACCTAGGTAAATTATTTGCATTGAATTTAGGCAGAATAGAGTCAATATATTTGGTGTTACAAGTAAAATTGACTTTCTTAATGTCGTTAATAAGCAATTGAAACTTTACAACAGAACATAAGATGATAATTCGAGCAATAAGCCGAAGAGCCCAACGCTGTGAAAATATGCCTAGAGCAACTACATTGGGTAAGCTATGAAAATCAATGTTGTTGATAGTAATGACATGAAAATGATGTTTTATTCAATGTATAAAATGAAGGAAATATAATAACATGTTCTATGAATTCATTCATGAGTTGAAAAATTAAGGATTCTCTAGTAATGAGCAATTGGTAGAATCAAATACAAAACTTGTTGCATTTTAACATAGGTTCTTTGACTAGTAAAAATTTAAAATATAGTCTCTCAGATGCCTCTAGAAGTAAAATTTTTCATGGTAGTGTATTTATAATAGGATTCATATTAGGGTAGGTATGTTAAGATATTCATGTGGTCAACTTGGGGTTTTATATTCTTGTAATGATAAGATAAAAGATTAGTAATTTTTTCAAATTGAGTGTAGAATTTAACGTATAATTTGTACAAAGGAAATAAAATAACCCATTTTGAGAATTCATTAATGCATTAAATAATGAAATATTCTTTGGTAATTGTAGACACCAAAATTATGTCACACACGTGCGTAACTCCTTGTGTCAAAACCCCCCTTGGGCCCTTTTTCAATAATAATGATTAGCCTCCCTAACCCATGCTTTTACCCCTCACATATTTAATTAATTTAAAATATATAATTAAGTTAATTAAAAACCCCTTCTACCACCTTACCGAGCCACCTCATCCTAAGACTAATTCTCACCTTATGAGTCACCTCAAGACTTAGTCCCCTTATCCTAACTACGTCCTTCTTAACCTCCCATTTCTATCATTTCTTAATGGATATCACACTTGGCATGAGGAACAACAAGAAAATAGGTTAAAAATAGTAGTTTTACCTATTCTTATGCTATCGACGTTGATCAACCCACGGTCGACGTCAGTGAGATCACCGACGTCGGTTATATAAGCCAAACTCTAAATTGATGTTCAGGTCAGAAAAAATTAAGAAAAATCATTCTTATTTGTATACAAGATTTTTGCATTCAACTTTTGACATCTTGGCTTACTATTATCTTGCATAAGTCAATCCAGAACTAGAACCAAGCTCTTGAGAACTAGCAGTACACACTTGTTATCTCTATTCACGACATTGGTTCAAACTGCCTGATAGGAGCCACTCATCCTACACTTATTATTCAATCACCACTGAAGCTAAGTACATCACTTATTCAATAAGTCTTTAAGCAGTTACTTTGCAACTCTTTTACATCTACCATTTATTACTTTTACACATTCTTTATCGAACCCCGTGAAGGAGTTATAAAGCTTCCTCATTTGTTTTTCCTTATTTCAACACACCAGACCATTGACCAGATCTATCCAAATACTACTCTCTCTCTCTCTCTCTCTCTCTCACACACACACACACACACACACACACATAACTCTCCCTCAACCTTCCAGACCTGACCAAAACCATTTTGTAGACCTAAAAAAGCCTTTTGTAAACTCTTAGGTAGCTATTGCCCCTATTGACATCGACAACATAACTGATATCAATCACCATCCTCATTGACCTTAGCAGCATAACCAATGTTGGTCATACTTCCTCACCAACCTCGATAGCCTAACTGACATTGGCAACTATGGATTTCCTAACCCTTCTAAGACTTGCCCAAACAACTTTCAAAATATAAACAAAACATATCACTTGCACTCTATTACTTTCTACCACACTTAGGTTGTGAATAACGGTAACATTATCTCTCTTTTACTCTCTATTTTCCTCTCTCTTGGTTATTTATTACTCTTTTGTCTCTCAAAAGTGGACTATCACCTCTAAGGAAGTTTGACACTTCTTGAAACAAGCACCTAGCTTGGCAGCCCACTCAATTATTTACTAACAAACATTTTGTGGTAGTGTTTTCTTACTTACAGGTAGTCCTCCCTAGCCAAAGAGGAGTGCTCACAATGTCTGGATATGGTGCAAAAACTAATATGGGTTCATTCTAATCACTTATCCCTATCTTTATTCTCTATTTTTCTTTAGACTTGAAATAGAAAAATTTTAGTGAAACATTTTTGGCATGCCCGATGGGACCCTGGAGTTTTCCTTGGGTTCATTGCTTGTTTTAAGCATTCATATAGGTGCATTATAGTGAAAACTTCATTTCTTGCACTTTCTCCTTCTTTTATCTCTCAAAGCAAAAATTCAACATTTTATTTTTTGTTTAAGGACAATAAACTGAAATTCTTTCTTCCTTGCCACTCTTCTTTTCTCTTTGCCTTTAAAAGCAATTTATCATTTTTCTTAAAAGTTGAAAGAATATCCTCTTTATTTATTCTTGCATGCAAATTAAGATAGTTAATTTTCATTCTCTACTCCTATTTCATCTTTGTTTTTATTCAAATCTAAACATTTCAGATTTGGGTTTAAAACTTACTACAGTTCATTGTTTGCTTGTTGCATATTAGCTCACCTAGTTATTTACAAGCATTATGAATGAATTGTAGTGAACCTATGTTACACAACTAGATCACACTCATAAAAACAAACATCTAAACTCAGCTGAGAGAAGGCCCATCAAGATTTCATGACCTACTGGATCACCTTACCCTACTCGGCTATCGTACTTGGATTTCACCACCAAGGGGAGAAGCCACTCCATTCTCTAGCAAAGTATAAACTCTAGGTAGAAGGTATATTTTGGCTAAGTGTCCTGGCTTGGCTTTAGGTCTGTGAAGTGCAGGGAGCAATCTCCTATAACAAGCCACGTACCTGGTCTAACATAGATTTTCTCTTGAGTACTAAAACTAACCTAAAACTAGCAATAGATTGTTTTTTAGTACCTTCGATAACCAAATTCTCTTTTCACTATCTGATTGAGGTATAAGGCAACATAAGACTAAAATTAATCTCTAATAATTAATAATTAGTGGTTATATATATATTTTTCTTCTTTATTATTGCATTTTGTATTTTGGGGTTGGTAAGGATGTTTTTCCATTAATTCACAAAATCAACACTATTTATAATACTCAGTTTGTATAGCCTATTATATCAGGTTTTTTGAGTGTTTTTTATTCTTACATAGACCTCTTCCATCTTCTATTTTACCTAAATTCTACTTCTAGGTTTCTAAAATGTTGGATTTTTCATCTCCCAAGTTATCACAGTGACCGACATCGATTAACTATACTGATATACATAGACTTTAACTATCGACATCGATTAATCCCACCGATGTTGGTAAACTTTTACTATCAACATTGATTAAGTGACTGACATCAATGACTATGTAATTTTGATTTACTCAAAAAAACAAGCTAAAACAACCCAATTACCTGCACCTGAACCTAGTTTTTCCTTATTCTATCATTAATGCATAGTATTAAGACTCTTCTTATTTCTTCTTGCATGGTATTGACGTGAGATCAAGCCAAAATTCTTGTCGATTACACAAGATGGCAACCACTTCCACCTCCCCTCTTATTTTTGATTATGTCATGGAGCATACTTTAGATATAGAGCATACTCCAAGCCTTGAAAAAATTCCCATTGTGCCTGAAGGAGATCAAGATTTTAGTAAATTTCTTGATCGCAATGTGGCAGCCCTTCAACATTACCTTGCCATGAGCTAAACCCACAACTCTTCAGGTGACCTAATCTATGGTATGCCAACCTCTCTAATAGAGACAACTTTAGTTTTAGTTGTCTCCACTATTTTCCCTATGGTTACTCAAACCACCACCTCGACAAGTAACCCAACCATAAACAATGTCCAAAGTTTAACGTCACCAACTACCCACTCCCACCTAAACCTTGGCATAACTTCCCAACTTCACAACCACAAGCAATTCAATCAAGTCTCACCCCATTCTAGAATTTAGTGGTACTTATTCCATCTACTCTCATGCCTATAATTACCCAAGTTACGAATCACCCTTCATCTAGTCTAACCATGCCAATAACCCAACCTATAATAACAACATCCAACCAAAGCATAGTCTCTAACCCAATAGGACAAACCCCTTTTCTTTCTACCCCCTACCCTATGACTCATTATCCTTATGTTCTACCAACACAACCTCAGTAAGATATGTCATATGCTCCCTCTACTTCCTATCAGGTTCACTATAACTTAGGGAGTATCTCCTAGACTAATCCTCCTCCAAACCTCTTCAAGATGTTGATGGACAAGATGTCTAATCTAGAGACATTCATTTTTAGTTCAAAGAATGTGTTGTCTTATGATCAGATATGCAATAAATCCATCCATCCTTCTGTACCTATTCGCACTTATCCAAGCCAATGGGAACTCCCCAAATTTATTCATTTCCAGAGTAAAGAGGACCCACAACAACATTTATGAGCATTTATACATGCTTGTTATTTAATAGGGAATGATGATGCATTACTACTTCACACTTTCCCTATGTCTCTTTCAGGTGCTGCCTTAGATTGGCATAGATCTATACCTCAACACTCACTTTTCTCATTTACTCAACTCACACAAATATTCCTAGACCATTCTCTATTAACATTTGTAAAAAGGTTTCTATTAAAGACCTTTATTTTATTAGACAATTTGATGATGAGTCTATCACATATTTTGTCTCTCGTTGGAGAGGCTTGATCAATAAAATCTCCTTCTCCTTACCCCAATCTGAGCTTATTGAGCTCTTCTCAAGGGCATGTGCTAAACATATTTCATCCACACTCTGAGTAAAAACATTTTGCACATTTAATGAGGCCTTTACAATGGTACAAAAACTCAAACATTTTTTACATTTGATGAGGCCTTTACAATGGTACAAAAACTCGAGATTCAGGCTATAGATGAATTCAGAGTCAAGTTGTGCAGTAAGAATGCCAATTTCAAATCGAATGATTCCTATTCTAAAACTTCTCTTTATAGCCAAAAATATAAAGGCTCTACTAGTGTGTTGGTCATTAAATTATCTTCTTCCACAACCACCAACCAATCTAATTCCTTGACTTCCCAAAATCTGACCAATAATTCCAACAATAATATGAACAAAGATAATACACTTCCCATTGGGGAGTCATATACATCCATTTTGGAAACACTATTACAAGAAGATGTCATAACCCTTCCTCAAATCAAACCTCCTATATAGTTTGACCCCTCATGTGCTATTCCAACTTGGTACAAGGAAGATGAGTTTTATGGCTACCATCAAGTTAAAATCCACAATTCTAATAACTGTAAGACATTCAAGAACATTGTTCAAGACATGCTTGGTAGGGGTGATCTCGTCTAGGATAATCCTAATGCACCCCCTAATCAAAATATGGATGTGTTCAAACACCCTTTTACTAACCATTCACCCAATCAAAATATTATTTAGACCATGACTAACTCATGTGATCATAACATCCATATGGTTAATATGGTCTTTCCTTTACCTTTAGTTCAACCTCCCCCTCAACAGGAGGCACCCATTTTATCGACTCCTCCCCCATAGTCAGTGGCATTTACTTTTCCTATTCTTCTTCCCTAGGTAGAAGATATTATTTCACCCATTCCACTCTCACATGAGAAGAGCCTATGTTGCCACTTATTTTGCCACTAGAGGAGCCAGTATTGCCAGTTTCTTTTGCACCAATGTTACCTATACTCTTACCACTTGAAGACCATGCCTTACCCATTCCACAACCACATGTTGAGGGAAACATCATTCCTATGTTATACCCTCTTGAGGAACCCTCTTCACCTACCTCTCCTCCAATGATAGAGAGTAATACCCCATCTACTCCACCTTTGCACCTAAAAGAGTCAGTGTTAGCTACTCCCATGTTAGACGAGAGACCTATTGTGTATACTCCAATTACACCAATCTTACCACTTCTTTTACCTATGGAGGATCATACTTTACCTATTCCTCACCCCCATGTTGAGGGAGAAAAAATACCTATGCTTTACCCCCTTGAGGAACCCTCTTCACCTACCTCTCCTCCACCCATGGAAGACCATGCCTCTTCTCCTATCTCTATCGAAGAAGACCCCATTGTGATTCTTTCTCATCTTTGGCCTAAAGTAGCAGAGACCAATAATTTACCTCTTTCACAAACATATTAGCCTTTTAAAGATGCAACTCTAAGGCCTATATCAACTCCATCTAACCCCTTCTCATGATTGGTGAAAAGTATAGAATTTATTGACTCCATGAAGCTAGATCATACAACATTTTAGGACTGA
This sequence comes from Torreya grandis, assembly GCA_037957365.1. Taxonomy (NCBI): domain Eukaryota; kingdom Viridiplantae; phylum Streptophyta; class Pinopsida; order Cupressales; family Taxaceae; genus Torreya; species Torreya grandis. Next base: position 881,574 of record JARHVA010001587.1, read on the forward strand.
CTTAAAACTCCTTATCCAACACAACGAGTGTTGACCTTTATTTCGAACCCTCTTACTACCCTTTACCCTAAGGTATTTGACAAAGTTAGAGATTCTTCACCAGAATCACTAGAAGCTCATCCATCTATGTCAGAACCCTCACCCTCGTATGCATATACCACATTAAAGTAGATTAGGCCCTTAGGTGTACACCATGTCTCTAATTTAATTCATCCACAGGTGAAATTAGATTTAACTCCTCAACCATAAATTGGAATTTTGTGGCTTGAACTATAGAAAAATTTTAAGCTTCCTAGATCTCGTCGATCCTTCCCTCTTCGACCCTCAACTTTACCATCAATTTTGGGCCCACACCCCTCTACTTTAGTTTGAGTATTGCCGACCCAAGCAAAATAAAAGGTTAAGTTACCTCCACTATTGCCTTTGCCACCTAGTAGGACTTTCACATCTGACACCAAGATACCTAACACCAATAAAGTGTCAACAAAACACGTAATTCTACCACCACCAAACAAGGCACCATGCAAAATTACTCTTGCAACTCCTAAAACAAAGAAGGTTTCCACTCCTATTACCACAACAACTGTGAGCCCACTCATAAGCTCTTAGATCTTTTTCCTATGTTAGTTGTTACAATCTTTCATAATAACTCTTCCTCCCATTAAGCCGTATAGTCCTCTTAGACCAAAGCCATCTTGGTTTAAAGATACACAAGTGTGTTTATATCATCATTCACTTGAACATGATACTAAGAGTTGTAAAGCCCTCACAACAGTCATTCAGTAATACTATGATGTCGATAATCTCTTTGTTGATACTCCCATTAACCTTCCTATTATTCCACCACTAGCATCCATAATGTCTCCCATTGTTCCACCTAAATTTAAACCCAAAGATGTGGTCGTACCCCCTTTGCTACCTCCTTCACCTATATTTTAGATCAACACAGTTAATGTGGCCATGTGGTCACAAAAACAAAAGGACAAAGGTAAAGGAAAAGGTCACTACTCTTTGGGCTCATCCCTTCACCAAAGACACTCCCCCTCCAAATCCAAAGGTTTCCATCATAGGGGTCCCTAAACTAGCATCTTTGGATGTTATTCAAAGCTCGATGGTGAAACAACTTCACCAAACAACTTCAACACCCTGAGGATCAAAATTCTACCCTTTTTATTACCATATTTATTGATCAAACTCATGTCAAGAGAGTCATGATCGATGGGGGAGATAGTATTAATATTATCTCCACCCATGCCTATAAATAGCTAGCTCTTCTTGATAATTGCATGTCTCAAACCAATATGGTACTCCACTCCTTTAACGATACCATAGCTACTATGGTGGGCACTATTATCTTACATATCCATGTAGGTCCCTGCATAATTCTCAAGATCTTCTATGTTGTAAAAGGAGAGTTCCAATATAACATCCTAATTTGATGACCTTGGATATGTGCTATGGCATGTGTACCCTCAACTTTGCACCGTTGTGTCAAGTTTAAACACGATAGGCAAGTGCATGTTATACCCACTGACCCACCTCCATTTAAAACATGCAACATGACTTATAATCCCAATAATGTTCTCATTATATTGAAGACATCATCTTATCTGCATGATACTTCTGAAACTTCCACAAGCTCCACTACCCTAGTTACACAAATACCTGCAACACAAATTCCTAACATAGATCCCATAGTGGAAACTTTTCAATGTTTGTCACTTGATGAATATCATTTATTGACACTCGACATGTTCTATACTCCACAAGAGTATGGAAAGATTCACATGTACCCAAATTATGATCCCCACATTGGGATGGTCATCTCTTATGGGCCCCCTAACATTCAAACTAATTTCACATATGGGGGAATTGATCAGGCTCCTACTGTTGGCAATCCATCCTCTTTGCCACAACCATTTACATGTGACTTCTCTTTCCTGATCAACCCTAGATTTGCACACACCTATCTCTATTGGTGTGCCTATAAAGGATTTGGTTTGGGTCATTATGTGCAAGGTGTCTATACACCTATTGAATATCCCACTAGCCAAACCATCAAAAATGCCAAAAATAGGCATGGAGTGGGATATGATGAACCAACTAAACTCACTAAAACTTCCCATGTACAAATTATTGAAGATCTAGTCTCTCCGTATCCACCTTATTCTCCATCATCACCTACTAAATTAGAGGTATCTATACCTCCTAATTTTTTTCCAATATATGTCATCCATTTTGGGCCTCTCACCTATCACTAGGGTAAGGAAACAAGGTCCCTTCCTCTTGTTCATCCTAAAATAATTGATGAAGACTCTCCCACCATTAACACTATCCAATGTCAAGATGATGATGCTATTCTCACATACATGGGTACAAATGATTCCTATATCCAATGATCGATCCCATTTGAAACACAAGCTATGTTAAATAAATCAACCATTGACATCAATTTTCCCTCTCATGATAACCCCCACATCCTCAAGATTGGCCAATCTTTGAATTCCTTAGAACAAACTAATTATGCCACATTTCCTAATGACCATAGCAAAGGCTTTTCTTGGTTTTATAATGACATACTTGGTATTGACCCCTTTATCATCACCCATAACATTGTCACTAATAGAGATGTTAAACCTGTTAAGCAGAAGCTTCACAAGATGCATCCTCGTATTGTTATCTTTGTCAAAGAAGAGCTCCAATGCCTCCTTTCTGTTAACTTTATCCATCCCATCGACTACCCATAACAGATTTCCAATATTATTACTATCACAAAAGTGATCGAGGGAATCCACATTTGCACTAACTATAATGACTTAAACCTCGCTTGTCCAAAAGATGACTTCCTATTTCCATGTATCAACCAACTTATTGATCTAACAGCTGACCATGAGATGCCATCACTTATGGACAGGTTCTATAGATATAATCAAATCTTGGTTGCTCCTGAGGATCAACATAAGACAACCTTCATTACCCCATGGGGGAATTTCTATTATTGGGTCAGGCCTTTTAATCTGAAGAACGTTGGTGCCACTTACCAATGGGTTATGACTTACATCTTCCATGATCTCCTACATAAAATTATGGAAGATTACGTGGATGACTTACTAGGAAAGTCTAAGCTGTGTCAAGATCACTTGATGATTCTCAAAATCATATTTACATGTCTCCTATAATATAACATTTGACTAAACACAAAAAAATGTGTCTTTGGTGTTCTTTATGGTAAGATTTTGGGCTTTATCATTTCTCTTCGTGGTATTAAGGTCGACCCTGCTAAGGTTAGAGCAATACTAGAGATACCTCCACCTACTACTATTAAACAACTCTACAGCTTGTAAGGCAAACTTTAGTTAATCCACTGATTCATCTCCTAGTTGTCAGATCATTGCCAACCCTTTCACCATCTCTTCAAAAAGGATGTCTCTTTCCATTAGAATACAACTTACTAGGAAGATTTTGACGCACTCAAACAATATCTCCTTTCCCCATCAGTTCTTATTCTGCCTAAGGAAGATTAACCTTTCTACCTTTATATCTTTGCAACAGATTTTCTCTGAGTGCTATGATTACACATCGAGATGATGACCATCGAGAATAGGTTATTTAATACATAAGCCACACACTTATTGATTATGAGACTCGATACACCCATACCAAAAAACTTTGCCTCACATTAATCTTTTGAGCCTCGAAGCTCTACCATTATATTCTAAATCACAAAACCTATGTGGTCACCCATACTGATCCCCTCAAATACATGCATTTCAAACCATATCACAACCAACATGTAGCTCAGTGGTTCATGCTCCTTGCCGAATTTGACTTAGAGTTTATTCAACAAAAGTCTATTAAGGAGCAAATAATCACTAACCAGTTAGCTGCCACCCCTTTGCCTAAAAATCAACCTTCAAACCTTGAATTTCTTCATGAATTCATCATAACGCTCTCCACTGATGACATCTCTTATCAAATGATGATGTTCTTCAATGGATCTAAATGTCAATATGGTGGGGGCGTGGGGGTCATTCTTATTCCTCTAGATGGTGAACATATACCTTTATCATTTAAACTAGATTTTGAATGTACTAACAACATGACCGAATATGAGGCTTTGATCTTAGGGCTTCAAACAACTCTCTTCTTAGGTATCAAATCCATAACCATTTTTGGTGGTTCTCAGCTAGTGGTTAATCAGGTTAATGGTTCCTACTTATGCAAAAAAGAAATTCTACAGCGGCATAAACATTGTGTTGATACGTTATTGAGATCATTTGACTCTTATCTATTACAAACTATTCCTCAATCTACAAATAAATTTGATAACAAAATGGCTTCACTTGCTTCACACATACCCTCTTCATCCTCTTCTTCAAAAATCTATGTCACCGTGCATTGCTTAGCATTACCCTCCTATGCATCAACTAACATCCTCTTTATCAGAATTGTAACATCCAACCCACATGACTTATGGTACAATTAGCTCATGGACTATCTTTCCTTTTTCATTACCCCTTTTGATCTCTCCAATAATGGGAGATGTGGCTTCATAAAACATGTCACTCATTACACTATGCTAGGGGGACTTCTCTACAAGTGAGGTTTTGATGGTCTGCTCCTTAGATGCCTCACTAGTACTGAGACTCCTTTTGTTATTAAGGAGGTCCATGATGGGATTTGTGGTGGACATTTCAATGGTCATGTAGTTGCCAATCATATCTTTTGACTCATCTATTATTAGCCAACACTCCATCAAGATTATGCTGATTATGTTCAACATTGCATCAAATGTCAATAACATGCTAACCTTCTTAATGTTACAAGTCATGCCTTACAAGTCACCAAAGACTTCTGGCCCTTCTCCTAATGAGGCTTGGATCTAATTGGGGAGATTAACCCTCATTCCTCCCTCCACCATCATTCTATCATTATTGCCATTGAATACTTCACCAAGTGGGTTAGGGCTATTCCTCTCATCTCCACTAAGGCTGACAAAATTGTTGACTTTATCAACCATCACATCATCTGTCATTTTGGTGTCCCTCATAAAATTATAATAGATAACAACAAATATTTCAAAAATAAGACTGTCCAAAGTCTTTGTGATACATTTGGAATTAAACTAACTTAAACCAACTATGGTATATGCATTTTTCCATATGTGTGGTGAAGCTAACAAACCAACTATGCATATACCATCACACATATGGGAAATGTTAAACTAACTTAAACATTAAAATCAAATTAACATAACATAAAATAATCATCCACATCAACATCATCACAATCATAATAAACACATCTCAAAATCACAATAAATATTTATCTCATATATATATATATATATATATATATATACGATCAACATACATGTACATCATCACAATATCATCTCTCTCTCAAAATAAACATATCTCATCTTTGGCTCATAGTCTGATGTATAAATCACATATATAATAAAAGTAAACTCTAGCACTCAAAGTCCTTGAGGCTCTCCATGTGGTCATGAAGAAGCAGTGTCATCACCACTCTCTACCCATCTACGTCTATGTGAGCTAGAAGCCATGGTATGTCACACTTATCTCTCCTGCTCTCTGAACTTGGAATACCTCTGAATCTATAGGAACTCCTTGATAGCCTTCTCATAATAGCAATCTCATCCAGGTTAGTAGTATACCTCATCAGAGATATAGTCTGTGGTGGTCCCATCACACCTACTGAAGGCTCAACATGTACTGGTCCCTGTGGTGGAGGAGGAGGAGTAGCCTGACATGTTGCTCTCAGACTATCCCTCTCTACTGTCAGTGTAGTAACCTAACCCTATAACACCCTGACCTAGCTCTATAATGCCCCAACTTGGCCCTGTAGTGCCCCCACTTATCCTTGTAATGTCACTACCTATCCTTGTAAAACTAATATATGTGCTTGAGTTGTATCTTGAGCCTACACTACTACATCCCATGCCTATACAGATGCATCTTTCTCTCTCACCAACCCCTATAAATCTGATGGTAGCCTCCTGACCTTCACCATGAGATGTAAACCTACCCACCAAACCATATATACCATTGTACACCCTGGATCAACTACAACCAACCATGTTGGTAGCTCCTCAAAATCTATCCTATTTGTCTCCTAGGGTAAAGGTAGGGGTGCCTCTATATCATCACTTTTATATCAAGGGAAGGTAGGTGGTACATCTTATAGTAGGCCGAACTACCTCCTGACCTGTGCCACAGGTACCATCTCTAGCTCATCAACTCATCTCTCTCTAACCCATAAGTGAGCTCTACAATCCAACTAGTTGTTCTGCCTATCCTTTGAAGGAAAGGTATGTTAGGTAGGGTATCCAAAAAATATTTATAAGGATAAATCCCTCTATCATGCTCCTATAATAAGTAATGTCATGCATTATGCCATCTACTCGAGTCTGTGCCATACCATCTCTCCACCATCTGAAACCAACCCTGAAGCCAACTAGAATCATGGTAGGTAGCCCCAATGGTCATGTCACCACAATATGCTCATATGCCCAATAGTGGAGTAAATATACAACACAAACTATATTGCCAACGTAGTCTCAAACACCATATCTCTTTATATAACTATGCCAACAACACTAGTCCCCATGTAAAAATAGTCTACTACTCAACCATCTATGCCAGAACACTTGTCAATGTAATAAAAAATCTCCCACCATCTACATTTGGTAATGCATACATAGTAATCCCTATCATCATCAGGATGCTCAACCAATGCTACTCCTCATCAACAACATACAATGGCTCATAGGCAAAGCTATCTGAGTGATAGGTCACCTCGCTAACATGATCACCAAATAATGCCACCATGTGCATATCATGGTCCTCTCTTGAGCATGAGAAGAGATCCTCACCCTGAAGTGGCAACCATAATATCCTATATATATCTTCTTGGGTCACTATCAACTCTCTAATCGACAGATGGAAGGTATTGGTCATGTGATCCCACCTCTCAATCAATGCTATCATTAGGCTCACATCTCAGATGACTCTATAATATCATTGCACTCCTCCTAATCCCATAACTACCATGTGCTCCCACTCCTCTAGAATGACATCCCTCCTCATCTGCATCAACAACCTCAATAGGTGATCTTACAATATCAACTCTAACCTCACTTACATCCATACACACACAACTCAAGTCACATACTTTCTAATATAATATATCACCACCTTTTTCCCTTCTCTTTGGGAGAACTACATTGGTCTGAGGCCCTCCACTGGGCTATGTAGGTAGCACTCAATCAACACGAGGTCTTCTAAGGTTAGCTCAGCCATATACCCACCTAACTATCTACCCTACTCTCCCCTCTCTACCCTAGTCTTGACTGGCTCTCTCTCTACACCCTAGGCCCAACTCCCTATCACAACTCTAGGCCTTACAACTTATATCCATACCCTTCAACCCTATGACCTATCTTTTAAGCCCTAGGCCTCCTGACCTATCTTAAACTACTTTTTTTTACCCATTTCCCCTAACACACTTTTAACCAAACCTTATAACTTTTTCCCTAAAATCTAGGAGAACTACATTGGCCTAAGGCCCTCAACCAGGTTATGTAGGCAACACTCAATCAACATGGGGTCTTCTAAGGCTAGCTCAACCATTAGGTTAGTGGACTACTTCAATTATGAATCCAAACTAACATTTTTTCCTATTTTTGGGTTCTTCACAGTCACTGACATCAGTTTTTTATGTCAACATTGATGCTTGGTGTTAGTTGACATTAGTAGAACTCACTGACATTAGCACTGTGTTGATCGACATTGATGGACCCCATCGATGTTGATGACTGGTTCAACCCTAGGGCCGAATGACCCATCCTCCAAAATTCCATTGTTAACCTAAAACCTACCCCAAATCCATCCCAAATTCCCCTAAACCTGCCCCACCCCATTTCCTACCCCCACTCAATACATTTATATTCCCTAACCTTTAAATTTAGCTAACACACTCAATATAACCAACTCAAGTTTCAAATCCAATCATAGTGGATCTTACCTCATCTCTCCATCTCCTCCAGGCTAACACAACTAACTCTTGTGGTGGTGTGCCTCCCACTGGGTCCCCTCCTAGTTCTTCCATCTCAATCACAATTAGAGCTCTATTTCTCTCTAATGAAATGTTGTAAATGAGTTTGGTGGGTTGCCAAACCCCCTTTTGTCAGGTTTGGTCACCCACCAATGTTAACATATTTTACCTAATCCATCGATGTTGACACTTATTCCCACTAATATTGGCAACATTGCCCTAGGCCATCGATGTCAACAATATTTACTACTGACATCAGTGACATCATTGATGTCAACACCATTATAATAGAATTTCCACCAACAACTGTAACTCTTTAGACTCTACTGATAATTGGGGAAATTTGGAGATCACATATTTCTCCATGACCATGAAAACTAACCTGAAGATCACATATATCTCCCTAACCATGACAACCACCTTTAGAGATCACTTAAATCTCCACCCATGATGACTTCTACTGGAGATCATGAATATCTCCTTGCCTGTTGACTATTTTACACCAACCTTGCATCACTTGTCTAGACTGCTTATGTTATTCTGATATAGTTAGATATTGCACACATGCATGTATATTAAGTGTTTTAGATGGTGACCAAGCTCATCCTGTCACCTACTCCCTTTTTATATTTCCCAGGGGCACTTCTTACCTTGAATACCTGGCACATATGGACCAATTGGAGCTACAACTTTGATTATTTTGACCTTATCAGCTATCACTTACAAGCTATGCTTTAGTTATTTCTATCTGAGTCCTCCTCCACCTTACCTCTTCTTGACTTTGTCGACTATAGCTCTTCGTAGTATATGCATAAGTAGCAATACCATGTTCTCCTCTCCTCACCCAATTAACTTCTTATCAAATTGGTACCCGATTCTAGTTTTTCCTCCATCGATTCCCATTTTGAGGTGAGATACCCCATCCAATACCTGGAGCATCTAATTCTTTTTTTTATCTTGAAACTTGTTAGTTCAAATTACAAGACAAAAAGGAACAAATATAGACACCAAAATTACATCACACACATGTGTAACTCCCTGTGTCAAAACCCCCCTTGGGCCCTTTTTCAATAATAATGATTAGCCTCCCTAACTAATGCTTTTACCCCTCACATATTTAATTAATTTAAAATATATAATTAAGTTAATTTAAAAACCCTTTTGCCACCTTAGCAAGCCACCTCATCCTAAGACTAATTCTCACCTAATGAGTCAACTCAAGACTTAGTCTCCTTATCCTAACTACCCAAGACTTGTTCTCACCTCAAAAATGAGTTCTTAACTAACTACATCCTTCTTAACCTCCCATTTCTACCATTTCTTAATGGATACCACACTTGGCATGAGGAACAATAGAAAACAAGCTAAAAATAATAGTTTTACCTATTCTTATGTCATCGACATCGATCAACCCACGGCTAACATTGGTAGGATCATCAACATCAGTTATATAAGCCAAACTCCAAACTGATGTTCAGGTCTATAGAAATCAAGAAAACTCATTCTTATTTGCATACAGGATTTTTACATTCAACTTTTGACATTTGGCTTACTATTATCTTACATTAGTCAATCCAGACCTAGAACCAAGCTCTTGAGAACCAGCATCACGTACTTATTATTTCTATTTAAGGCATCAATTTAGACTACCTGATAGGAGCCACTCATCTAACACTTATAATTTAGTCACCACTATAGCTAAGTGCATCACTTATTCAGTAAGTCTTTAAGTAATTACTTTTCAACTCCTTTACATCTACCATTTATTGCTTTTACACATTCTTGATTGAACCTCATGAAGGGGCTATAAATCTTCCCTACTTGTTTCTCCTTATTCCAACACACTAGACCCCTGACTAGATCTATCCAAACACTATTCTCTCTCTCAAAATTCTCCCCCAACCTTCCAGACCTGACCAAAACCATTTCCCAGACACAAAAATTCCTTCTACAAACTCTTAGGTAGTTATTGCCCCTACCGACATTGGCAGCATAACTGATATCGATCACCATCCTCACTGACCTTGGCACCATAGCTAACATCAGTCATACTTCATCACCGACCTCAATAACCTGACCAACATTGACAACTGTGGATTTACTAACCCTTCTAAGATCTACCTAAACAACTTCTAAAATACAAACAAAACATACCACCTGCACTTTGTTACTTTCTGCTGCACTCAGGTTATGAATAACAATAACATTATCTCTCTTTTAGTCTTTCTTTTCCTCTCTCTTGATTATTTGTTACTCTTTTGTCTCTCAAAAGTGGATTTTCACCTCTAAGGAAGTTTGACACTTCCTGAAACAAGTGCGTAGCTTGGTAGCCTACTCATTTATCTACTAACAAACATTTTATGGTAGTGCTTTCTTACTTGCAAGTAGTCCTCCCTAGCCAAAGAGGAGTGCTCACAATGTTTGGATATGTCATGCAAACCAATCCGGGTTCATTCTAATCACTTATCCCTATCTTTCTCTATTTTTATTTAGACTTTAAATAGACAAATTTTAGTGAAACAATAATGAAAACATAGTCAAATCAAATAAATAACTTGTTATGTTTATACAAATAAATAACTCATTATGTTTATACATAGGTTCTTAACTAGTAAAAAATTAAAATATAGTTAATAAAATTAATCTAGAAAAAATTTGTTATATGGTAGCATATTTATAGTAGGGTTCATGTTTAGCTAGGATTGTTGTGGAATTCATGTGAACAACTTGGATTTTTATATTCTTGTATTACTAAGATAATAGATCAGTGAGTTTTTCTTTTATGACTTTTAGTGTAAAATTTTATGTATAATTTTCACAATCAGATACATTTCAGTCTAAGCACTTAAGTTATTGACTTCTCTACATTAACAAGGCCTTTTTTATCATTTCATTAACTTGATCAATTAGCATCACCTTGGCATGATTCTACATGCAATTTCCCTAGTTGCCTTCAACCATATGTTGAATAACATTTATTTCATAAATGTCTCTATATTGCCTTTCATATTTATCACTTTCCCTACCCCAACCCCATAATATAAGCCCTTCTAGCAAAAAGGAATAAGGGAGAATACTGCAAATGAATTGTATACAAACCCAATGAAGTATATAAGGTTGGATTTATATTCCCAAGTGAGATAATTCTGAACTTAATACACTCCAATGCCATGTGATGCACCCAGTCTAAGAAATAACAACTTCAATCATATAGGAGGAAATTTAATAACTATAATTCTTTGGACTTGAACCAATTCAAATTAGGATAAAATTGTTATCCCTTCATAAAACTATTAGCAATTGGGTCAACATACAGTACAAAGCTAGATTTGGAGAATTCAAGATACCCACAAAAAAAATCTTGAACAAAACATAGAGAATTCAAGATACCCACAAAAAATACATATCCTAAATAAAACTTAGAGAATTCAAGATACCCACAGAAAAAAATATCCTAAATGAATAGGTCTTGTAGACCAATTTGGCCTAAAGGGCATCATCATCTCATTTAATCTCACAAACCCACTTTGCATATGAATTAAACCTGAGGATCCAATTTAGATCAAAATTTAAATCTTTGAACCAATATGTATTGAATATTAGTCAAACCCAATGTCATAATCCAATTCACACATGAGAAAAGCCAAAATTTAGATAAGTTTGTTACCATTTTGGTGAAAAATTAGCATACATTGTGAAGTATATGGTCCCATGGGAAGGGTCATCCCTAGCTTGGCCTAACAACACTTGTATTATCGTTCAATTCACAACGCCCATACAAGATTATAACATTGTCTCTATTTGTGTCCAATGTATGGTGTAAACACCTCTATATCCTTTACTACCCTCGGCCTATTACATGTTGGTGGATCAATAATCGACATGATATTCAAATCAAGAAGTCTAAATCAAATAAATATGTTTTTATCAAATGCATTAAACCGAGGTTTAGGCCAATATTTGCTAGAGATAGTAGAACCTTGATAAATTATGGTAAGATAGGTGTCCTCATTAAAGTAGAGACTATAGTAGTCTATTTTTTAGGTTCCACTATCCTTTATGGAAATGAATTAGGCATTGTTGGACTGTTGTTGGCCTAGAAGGAGCACATCAATAGGATAATCGAAGCTTTACCAAACTATTTTGAGTGAGGGGTTATAGAGCACCTAATTTTTGTTGTTTAAAAGTGCTACTTTATTCACATCGAGCCTTTTGGCGTTGGTCCTTTTCAGGTAAGAGGGAATAATACCCTAATATTAGCCTTTGTTGGGTAACTATAAGGGAAGCTTGAAATAGTGTAGACATTAAGCCAAGGTAGAGTATTAAAAAAAAAAAAAAAAAAACAGGTTCTATTGTAATCCATAAAAATGGCTATTGAATCTTACATGCTAGACTCCATTGTTTGTTGTAAATTGAAGCTCCTATAAATCAAGGACTTATGAGAGTAGTTGTGGGGGTGGTTGGGATCATCACACCTGAACATTGAGTACATAATGTACGTGATGATTTAGTTAATCCATCTAATTTTCTAATAATAGTCACTGTCATATATTAATTGACACCATTTTTTGTAATGTTCATATTTTTTTTTCAAAATTATAAGAAAATCTATGTTTTTTAATACAAAAAATTTGCATTTCTCTAAATTAATGATCACATCACATGATTTTATCCAATGAGAAGACATTAAATTAGTTTATTTTCTATTTTTATAACAAAAAGATTTCAAGTCTAATGTAAAAAAAAATTGAAAAAATATTCGGTGTCCATTAGGCATGTTGGCATAATTGACACCAATGTATCAATGACATCACTCCATAGATTTTTGAAAATGCACAATTAGTTAGGTGTGAGTTCGATCATGGGAGACTCTTGGAAATGAGGATTGTGGTGAGATTTAATAGGTCGTAGACTACAATAGAGTGTGTATGGGAAGTGGATTGAACTTGCACGTGGGCATCATAAAGCATATGAGATAAAAGTCAGAATCATATTAGATTACATGGGACTACACACTAACAATTACATCAATTCTACATGGTGGGACAATAGTAACCTTAAAATTTATGAAATTTTATTAATATTTGTAAAGAAAAAAACACATTGTGAATATTCAAAAACTCAAATGATGCTAACTTGGGCCTAGAGTGGACATTTTTAGATGAAATGAAAGGCCACTCCCACAAAATTAGACACTTCAGACACAAAGACCTTTTTAAAAAATTTAATCTTCTATGATACTATATAAGAAAACTTGAATGAATCATATTATTTTTTGATTATTTTTAAAAATATGGGTTTTAAAAGGGCCTATATTCATTTATAGAAACTAAAAAAGATAAAGCATGATAAATATGAAAATAAAAAATAGACAGGGAACATGTTAGATAAAAGCTATATTGGCTAAATTGTAATCAGACGCCAGAAAAAAGATCGCATCTAGTTATCATAACATCAAAAGAGGAGCTAGGAACACAAGTAGTAGTAAAAGATAGATCTAATCACTAACAAGGTCACCAAGACTCTCCACAACACCCCAATATTATTTCAACATTTAGAGCTAGTTTTGGAAGGATACCTCCTCAATCATCCTAGTTTCTTCCCATGTTTTTTAATTTCCCCCTTTTTAATTTTACTGGAACCTTCTTGGGGTTCCCCATCTTTCCTCTTCTTGAATTTCTCTTACATAGTTTTGATGTTGGAGGCACAAATTTTAATGATGGCTCACTTTATTGAGATCACCTAATCCACATTCCCCTTGATGGTCTACATATCTTTCTCCACTCTCTCTAACTTGTTATTAACATTGTCTATGTCTTCTCTAATCTGACATATATCTATAAAGAGGTCCCATTGAGTAATGTCCTCTTGAGGGCATTTTTTTATTGGATTTATTCCTATCTAATTACATTTGCATTCCCTTGAAATATTTTTTTAGTTTCTTGCTCTTAGTAAATAAGATGTACATACAAACTTCATGATGTACAAACAAAGATCCACTCATTGGGTAGGCAAGGAGGTCTTGAAGATCCTATAGTCAAGCTCATGAATCATTCTTTCTCCTTAAAGAATATGTTGATTTGTTCATTCTCGATCCTTCCATCCTTATATATTTTTATTCCTTTAGTAAGCATACCAATAAATTTACCAATTAATTATTCAAAGGGCTTAATAGAATGCCCCCTCGTGTTGACAATTTTGTTATTCTAGGCCTTATCAAAATCAATGTATAAACCTGGGTTGTGGCCTTTTATACGATCAATGTAACTCCCTAGTCTGCCCCTCTCGAGAATGTTACAAATTGTGGTATTTCTTTTAACATCTTCAATGGATGAAGGACCAACTTTGATTTGGTCCCCTCCCATGGTCCTTTCATAAAATAGGGGATTCTTGCCACTTTAATTATTCTCCCAAATTGCCAGAGAAGAAACAATTTGAGCAATGGTGAAATGGTATTGAAAGGAAAGTGATTATAAGAGCCCATAAAGCATGTAGGGGGCATGTCTTGTAGTTATTTATCATAAATTGGTAATTATGCCAAACTACCTCCTTCCCTGTGTATAAATTATGAAGAGTCTTTTCATGAGGCTTGTTATAAAATCCAATCCTCCCTAAATTGGAAATAATAAATTCTTTGATTTACTTGATGCTCGTCATATGAAAGCTAGGAATCATTATCTTATTTGGAGTGTTATGAGTCCATCTAGCATAAGATAACAACATGTAGCCTTCATAGAGGTATGAAAATAGGAGGATCGATCTTGATTTCTTCTTTAAGATTAAGATTGATGGAGGGTGGAAGGTTATTAGAAATGGTCCATTTTAGAAGATCAAGACTAGAAACACCCAAATTAGCAAACTAATCCACACCTTTGTTACCTTCTTTGTATATGTGTTTGATGGAGATCTCCTCGAAGTATTGTAGAAGACTTAATGCATCGTAAACCAAGTTCTTAATGGTCTAACTTGGGGTAAAATCTCTTTTGAGTTAGTTTATAATATTTTTAGAGTCTCCTTCAGTAGCCAAGAGTTTTATATTCATTACTTTGTAAGTGGGATGCCCCATAGAGCCATACTTGATTCACCACATGGTTAGTCTGAATTCCTAGGGGGTCACATAAAATGTTATGAGCACTCCATTT
The DNA here is from genome assembly GCA_037957365.1 of Torreya grandis. Lineage (NCBI taxonomy): Eukaryota > Viridiplantae > Streptophyta > Pinopsida > Cupressales > Taxaceae > Torreya > Torreya grandis. The sequence continues at coordinate 896,795 of JARHVA010001587.1, forward strand.
TTGTATCTAATAACATGTCCTCTACCTACTCTACCTAGGTTTCCTTTTAACGCTCCATCAAAACTGAGCTTGGCCTAGGAGAGGGGGGTCTTTCCCACTTAATCAAACTCCTATCTACCTTTTTGTTACCTTTGGTAGTCTCTTTCAGGATTATAGAGCTCCTATTTGTGGGTAACAATTTCTTTAGACTTTGTCACTTTAGGAAAATCATCCTTAATAATGGAAGACATGTTTTCCTTAATAGATGTCACAATAGAAGATCCTACTCTTAAATCATAATTCTTCTTATTCAAAAATATCCAAAGATTCTTTTATTTCCATATACCCCAAAAGAAATAGGGAAGAAAAATATTCCATGACTAATTGACAAATCATATTATTTAGATAAATGTGAGGCAATTATGTAGGTGTTTGATCCTATATTATAGGAGTCAATATTCATTGATGAAACGCATAAATGTCCCTCACCTTGCTTTTTAGTCTTTCCTCGACACCTTATGTTATTGTCCACACACTTTTGACCCACACAATGTTTAAATATGCACATAATATATGAATAATGTATATGTATATTATTTTGGTTAAAACTAATTCTCTTTATATAAATCAATATGCTTTAATGGCTTGATTGTATTTGGTATTACTAATGGTATGTTAAGAATGTAGAATATAGTTCTTGCAATATGTTTTATACACACAATTATGAAAGAGAAAATATCCATTGAGTTCACTATTAACCTATAACCATTGTCTGTGGACACCTGTAGCCACTGTTATGTTTTTGTGCACCCGAAACAACTGACTATAGGTCACATGCAACAACTATTTTAAGTGAGTGTTTACTATATATCAATAGTTAAGGGTAAGTGTCACTTTTCAACTAATTTTAGCTGACTCAACAAATTATGGAAGGTTGTTTTGATACATTGGAAGGCATTAAAACTACTTGTAACAACTTCATTCTCATTAAATCATAGCATTTCTATTTTATCCACATGCTTGCAACATCTTATTTTTACCAATATATATTCTAATTTATTTTCTATTATATTAGATTAGTTTAGGTTATCATTGTAACTTCCATTATTTGAGGATCATCTAATAATACCTTGCCTCCTCTATATAAATAGAAGGATTGTAGGTTGTAGGGGATAATTAGTAAGGAGAAACTAGATTAATATTTTGAAATCAAGAGAGTGAAGTTGTAATTTGAATTAGAATGTAATAAAATTAGTATCAATTCCATTGATGATAAATTTGAAATATTATGATTTTTTTGAGTTACATATGTTTTAAAAAGGATGGGATTCTAACTCCAAGTGTAACTGAGGTGGGGCCCATTTGTGAGGACTCAATGGTATGTTTTCCAATCCATTATATATTTCATGTATGTTATGTGTGCATTTCATTTCATTTTTGTAAGTGTGTGTTTTAATTTTGTCATGTGGGAAGCTTCTAATCTAGACTATAATTTCAATTCATGTTTTTCCCTTTCATGTTATTTACTTTCTAGTACTTTCCTTTCCTATAATTTACTTTCCAGTATTTAATTTATCATAAATCACTTTCCTATCATTTAAATTCTATAAGTGTGTTTAATTTTTAGTAAGTGTGTAGTTTCCCTCTTAGTATTCTTATGTAGTTTAGTGATGCATATACAATGTAAATTTCTTGTATAGTTATATGTCCCTAGGTCAAGAATTAAGCCAAGGATCATATAGTTTATGTGTTTAGAAAATACCTTATGGGGTATAGCCTCATCGGTTGTAAGATAATTCATCAAGCTAACATATAACAATAGGTTATATGTTCCATACACTAGTCATTTCTTAATATCTCTCACATTCTCACTTATCTATGTGAGTAATACAAATAATTGTATATGACTAATATATAGATTAATACACCATTTAATTATGATGTACTAACCTAAGATTCTATTTAACCCTAAGATAAATATATGGGGAATTTAAGGTTAAAGGGGTGGATATAACCTAGGGCACAAGGATGGTAGACTATCTTTAAAGAAGGTCAACTAATTGCAAAACTTAGATAAAACATGCACTCAATTTATTATGTCGATATATAATAGAAATGAAAAATAAAACTATGCTAGATATTGTAAAGATAATGAAAACAAGATAATTTGTTCTGATGCTAATAAGATCTGGATCTAGAATAGGCAAAAAGTAACTAGATCTAGATTATAGATCAGTCACCTGATTATGGAAATTGTACATCTATAGTTGCAAAAAATTGTGTCAATTTGGGATGCTTGCATTGACACTATTATCTAACTTAGATGTAGGTATATATTATGAAATACCTATTGAAACTAGATGTGACCACCTGGATGCATCTAGGTTATGTGTCACTTTTACTCTAGTGCATTTAGATTTAGGATATGGAGTGTCACTTCTTATCAAATGAGAAAACCCTAGTTCTCCATATTCATAGTGGTTATGAAAAAAATGGGTTAGTGGGTACATAATATATAGTTGATCCAAATAACCCTATGTCAATGAGTGATTCTTGTATAACCAATACTTTGAAGAGGGCCTTAGACTTATGTATTTCTCCCCTATGTGTTGGTTTGTGTGTGAATCATATAATGTGTGATAAGCAAGTACAATAGTGACCTAAATTTTAACTTGGAAAATGTGGCTCATGGAATGCTCCTTCAATAATTCAAACCTATAGATATGTTATCCCTATGATTGATATGGAAACAAGAGACAATAGGGAAGTTTTGCTCACTTGAGTGCTTAATTGAGTATTTTTTGTTCTATGTTAAATGAGGAATGAATGAGGATTGATCATGTATTTATATCAATCCCTTTGGATAATATCTCATAGTAAATCACTTAGGTTAACCATAGGAATAAATTTATTTTTCAAATTAGATAACTTTAGGGCACTGGACACTTGCATCGATGTAGGCATTTGACTTAGAGGCAAGTGTCTAGGTAGCTAGAAAATAGGTGTAGGTCCAAAACTTGTAAAAATTGAAGATAAGAAGGTTTATAGAATTTTGGGCAAGAAAGAAGCTTGGGTCATCAAAATGACATTGGTTAGACTAAGAGATAAGAAACTAGGCACAAAAAAATAGTGTATGCGAGCCTTTTGGTAGTGGGAAAGGTTTAAAAGTTGAAGTTACATCCATGATATGTATTTGCCAAGTGTACAAGACTAATGTGCTCTATAATTTAGAAATAGTGTCTACATTTGGCCCTCTTTAATCTAGTAATGATATTATTGGTTTAAAGGAGAAGAAATGCATACTTGGGTGTGTATAACACACATTTCCTTTACTTGAGTTTAACTTAAGTGCTTTGCTAGTGACTGAACTACAACTAAGAGCTTGCTATAGTATATAATCAGTGCATATAGTTTGAAATTGAAAACATTGAAATAATTTAAATTAAAAGAGAGTGAGGTTTAAGAGTACACCTGTGTATCGATGCAACCATCTTACCTTTTGAAAATTTGATTTGAAAATATATATCATAATGAATCATTAGAGCTAAGATTAAGACAAATATAAAATCTAGAAAGTGCATATATCTAAAGAGATAGAGAGATATTGGAGGACACATGCCCCCAAATTTAGAAAAATTATGAGTTTTCATCTGGCAGGTGATGTAGACATCCAATTCCAACCACAACTAGCTTTCGATCAGACTTTTGACTGATTCCTACTAAACATTTCAAATTAAGCTTAGGAATCACTAAATGTCCCAATTTCATTTATGCATCATTCATCAAAGCTTAGAATCATGTTGAGGCATCCCTATTTTGGGTACAATCTTGTATGTAACAATAAACTCTCACAGATTCATTCTTAATCACCTTGTGGCATAACAACTATCAATTTGGCCTATGGACCCATTAAGCAAGGCACTTAAACAAAATCTTGAAAGAGATAAAATGCTAATTATAATCAATTAACAAATTAAATAAGATTAAATGCATAGTTTAATTATCCATTTGTAATTAATGAATATCTAAAAATCAAAATATCAAGTTTTTTCATCATTGCCTTTATGAGATGTCAAGCTCTTTGAAAATATCCTAAAATATATAATTTGAGAGCCATGCCTAGTAATTATAAATCATAATTACATGACAAATATTAACTCAAATAAAGTTAGTTTTAACTCACCTAGGGTTAATTTGAACCCATTCCAATCCTAAATTCAACTTTAACTCACCTTGGGTGAGAGTTAATTCTAAAATCTATAAATACAAGGTCATACCCCTTCATTTCTAAGCTTGGGTATTGTAGAGTTATCATGCAGGATTTCCTCCATAAGCCTCATGCAAGTAGTGTTACCATGCCCAAATATAAAGCTAAGCAATCAAAGCCAAGGTGCCAAGGAGAGAAGGAGCTAATCAAGTTTCATTGTCAAAGACTTCTTGATGCACAAGCCAAGCAAGCCATTCAACAAGCCATTTGGATCTCCAAGGAAGGTAAAAGAGTTGTTTCTTTTATGTTTTTTGTTGTCTTTTCATTTAGATTTGTTACCCAAGCTCTCCTTAGTGTCTAGGCTAGAGGTGTTAGGATTTTAGTGTGTTTATTTCATTTATTTTATGAGACTAACACAAGACTAACCTCTCCAATATTGAAATATTTGATCACATGTTAGCACTCCTGGTGGGACATGCACCCCACGAAGTTGCTCCTAAAACTGGTAGAATTGGGCAAATAAATGACTATGTGACTACAAATTTTAGTCATGACAATTAAAAATGACTAAATTCTACTAATTTTTTGTAACACAGCTATAAATGACTAATTTGATCATCGAGTAAAAAACATAACTAAATAATTAGTCACACAAATAAAAATGACTAAATAATTAATCACACAAATAAAAATTAGACAATATGATATTAAAGTGGGTAATCAAAAAAGAAATTTCAAATTGGGAATGGCAAGAGTGGGTTGTATTGCGCATGTAGGGCTAATAGCGAATTAGGAAATTGTTGGTGGGAGTGGGGAGTACAGTAGAGTGCAGAATTTGGTAGAGGTAATTCAATGGGGGAGTGGGGAATACAATTGGCATTATTTATGCAATGCACCTCTAAAATTAGAAGGAAAGTTTCTTAATTATTAATAGAGATGGAACCGACCAGAGAGGATTTGTGTGTCAATTTGATGGCATGAGGCATTTTGGGTTTTAGCATAGAAGTATAGCAGCTACTTGCATGGGTGATAAAGCTTGTTTGGAGAGGACTTGGAGACTTCTAAAACGGCAAGCAAGGAATTCAGAGTTTGTTATAATGAATTCGAATTCATCAAGTCCCTTTGTAGTGAAGTCGAATTTGGGGATGCCCTCTATAGTAAATTTGGAGGTAATTCAAAACCCTCATTACATTAAACACAAAATCTATAGCTTTTTGATTGGCAATTGTATCTAGTTAGAAGAACAAAATCAGTGTATTATAAGAGATGAGTTACATAAATAAGAGGGTATCTTGTCAGAAGACATTGACTACCATGTAATAATTTGAAGTTTTTGAGATTATGAAAGAATTGGATGCTTTTATTCATTATATAATCAATACAATGTAGTGACCATATCTTGAATTTGTATATTTGTGTTCCATGTTATCATGCATGGGTATGGTATTAATTTCTAATTTTGTAACCAATTCACCAACCTAATACCTGAGGCTCCTTTTCACTATGTCTTCATGGAATGGGTAGTGCATGTACATCATAATTAGTTTGTTATTAGTTAGTGTAACTTATAGTAGTTACATAGGCAACTGAGTATGAGAACCATATAGGCAATTCTAATTTTAGCAGACTATTTTTTCATTAGTTTCCTCTACGCATTTTGGAGCATATGGGAATTGAACTTGTAACATGCATCCAAATTTCAATTCCTTTGATCACTTTTCCATTAAACCATGGGCTCATGTCCCTAGCCTAGACCTCAATGCTTGGGTAACATTGTGTGCGAGTCTAATCTATTAATTGCATGGAATCCTAGAAGATGGTCTCATATGGCATTGTTGAAAGTTATGCTAGTTCATCAAATCAATTTGGTCACCAAGCTATTTTAATTGATACTATATGTCCACACATGGGAGTATATCAATTATTAGAACAAGTCATCTTATCTCAACATGTTAATAATTTATGCTAGTAAGTAATGCTCAAAGTTACAACAAAGAATTCATTACCCTCTTTTTTAGTGTTTGTGTATTCATTAGCATTGACAAGATTACCATATGTTTAAATGCTTGTGGTTCATCAATAGAAAAAACATAAATTCTATGTTTCATTTCTAAAGCATTTATTTAATTATCATTTAGACAAGGAAGGCCCTCAATAAAACATGGATAAAAATAACATTTATTTATTTCTAGTCATAAAAAGAACATATGATTCTATAGAGTGATGCCCAGTTGTATTTCTTGAATTTGAATTGCTGCAAAGTGATTTGTATCCTGTAGAGTTATCTAATTCTAATTCTATAGAGTGCTCTATATCCTAATTCTATAAAGTGCTTTGAATTCTGGGTAAGTGCTGAAGAGTGCTAAAGAGAATGACTTTACATGTATTAGATCCTGAGTAAGTTGAGTTTTTTAGATTTCTATTTTTTTCTTGAAATAGGAAACTAAATTAATACTAAAATGCAGAACATTACAAATGGATCAATTTCGAAGGTTGACTATGGATCAATACCATGAATATAATGAGAGAGTAGCTAATGAGAAGGACATGGACAAATATCCATGTCCATGTAATGACTGTCTTGGTGGAAAGGTGAAAAAATGAAATGTGATTTATTGACAAATGATAAGATATGGGCATAGTGGTATAAGCCCTTATGATTACAATTATTATGAAGATATGATAGAATTGCAGAGTGTGAGAGATGAAGAGGCAACAAACATAGATAAAGTGGTACCAAACATAGGTGAGGAGGTAGCAATGTTAGATGAAGGGTTTGAAGTTGATAGAATGTTGAATGACGGTATAAATGATGATTGGGCCAAGTCAATGGAGGATGTTTTAAATCCTGTGTATGTTAATTATAAGTTAAGTCATTTGGCAATAATCCTTCAAATTCTTAACTTGCAAGTGGTGATTGGTTGGATAAAAGAGAGTGTAAATCAGTTATTGGCATTATTAAGTTTATTATTACCACTTGACTCCACATTTCCAATAAAATGAAGTCAATGTAAAAAATAAATCACTAAGCTAGGCTTAGGGTATGAAAACATACACACATGTGTGAATGGTTGTGTATTATTTCTCAATAATCTTGCAAGTGAGAGTGAATGTCTGAAAATGTCATGAAGTGAGGTATAGACAAGGGTTGAAATCAACTATGGTTCCTAGAGAGGTTCTTCACCACTTTTTGATAATCCCATGATTACTCTGAATGTATAGGTGCAGAGATATTACTGAACTTATGCAATGGCATGCCCAAAATAAGAGCACTGATGGAAAACAACATGTGCCTGATTCTAAGATGTGGATGGAATTTGATAATAGATGGCCTAATTTTTCTCAAGATCTTTGTAATATAAGGTTGGGTTTGGATCTAGATGGGGTGAACCCATTTTTAGATCAAAGTACTAAATGGTCAACTTGGCCAGTGTTTTTAATAAATTATAACTTGCCTCCATGGTTAGCAACTAAACCATTTTTCTTAATGCTATCATTGATTATACCAGGAAAGAAAAGTGTGACTTTAGATACAATCGATGCTTATCTAGAGCCATTATATGATGAGCTAATGGAATTGTGGAAAGGAATTGAAGCAATTCAATCTATAAGGGATGGTAATTCAATCAAATTCACTTTAAGAGCTTCCTTATTATTTATGATTCATGATCTTACTGCATATGGCACATTGTCTAGTCTCACTATTCATGCATATCATGGATATCCTACTTGCAACTTTAAGGATTTTGTGAGGCACTCAAGAAGTTTGCATAAGTGTATTTATTATGGACATCATGCTTACCTTAAAATTAATCATCCATATCATTGAAAAAAAACACATTTCAATGGTCAAGAAGAAAATTGTGAAACACCATTGCTAGTAATAGGTGATTACATTGTTGAGAATGGACAAAAAAGAATGTCATTGCTGGTAGTAGATATGATCTATGTAATGAAAGCAGTGTAAAATTTTTGTGCATATTCTATAAGTTGCCATGCTTTAAGGATATAACCATTAGGCATACTATTGACTTTATGCATACGAAGAAAAATATAGCCTATGATATTATAAAAACTCTTCTTGGTGCTTTTGATACTATTTCATCATGTGAAGACTTTTGACAACTAAAGATTCATCAAAATATTTGTGTTAAAAAATATGATGATGAAAAATATAGAAAACCTAGTGCTCCTTATGTTTGGATAAAGGAACAATGTGCACAATTATTACAGTTGATGTCTCAGACTCACTTTCCCACTAGATATGTATGTAGTAGTATTAGAAGCTAAACTGACATTAATAGCTTAACAGGCCTCAAGACCCATGACTATTGTGTCATAATCAAGAATATTTTACCTATTGTGGTAAATATATCAAGTTTGGAAAAGGGGCTAAGATTGGCAATTATAAGGTTGGGCCTAATATTAAAGAGAATGAGTTTACATGTATTAGATCCTTCAAACTTTGATAGTTTGAGGGAGGAGGTTGTTGAAGTCCTTTGTCTATTGGAACGGGAATTTCCACAAATAATATTTAACATTTTTATGCATCTTTTGATACATCTAGATTATGAACAAGAGCATTGTGGCCTAGTAAGAATGAGATGGATGTATCTTATACAATGATATATTAAGGTTTTGAAAAAAAATGTTCATACTAGGGTAAAACTAGAAGGCAACATGTCTAAGGGATATTTAATGCAAGAGGCCATGGGATTTTGCATAAAATATATGAAGTATTTTTAAAATGTCAATCAAAGTGTATGGGATGATGATGAAGATGAGAGAGTTACAGGTGAATTATGAGAAGGTAATGGATTTCACTTCAAGCTATCACATTAAGAAGTGTGATACATGCTTATATTCTTCAAAACACATCTTCATTAAATAAGTGATGCAGGTAAAAAAAATCACACACTAGTTTATGTACTCAATTGCATTTACATATTTATATTATTAATCTTACTATTTGTATGTTAATATTCTATGTATAAAATATGAAGAAGAGAATCAAACTTGGATGCAACATAGACCTCAAAAGTGCAAATGTCATGATTTGATTGGAGGTGATTCTTTTCCAAAATTTGAATAATGGATTGTTAATGCAGTCAGTGATGCAAAAGAAGAAGGTCAAGATATTAAAAAGAGGAAAGTGATATTTCAAAATCTCCATATTTATGGGCTATGCATTTTAGTGGAATGTGGGCCTATGGTAGTCATTTAAGAGTGGAAGAAAAAGACAAAGGAAAGACAAATTGTGATTGTGTTGTTAGTGTTGAATTTCTTCACAAAATTGAGAAGAAATTTTATGTTGGATTCATCCAAGAAATTATTCAAGTGGATTTTGGTGAAAATAGTCCTATATTATTAAAATGTAAGTGGATCCAACCATCCACAGTACAATTTGATGAGTATGGATTTGTATGCATAAATACATGACAATTTTTATCAGAGACGGATGAGCCGTATGTTTCCCCTCTTCAAATTAACCAATCATTTCTAATTGATGATGTAAGAAGCCCAAGATGGTCGTATGTCATTCAAATAAAGTCACATTTAAAATGAAAATTTATGGAAGTTGTCGATATAATGCCTGATGGGCAATATGTTAATTTACAAGAAACATTCAAAGAAGTGGATGAAGATGATGATGAAGTATTTGAAGAAGAGATTTTGATTACCAATGAAGAAATTGGGATAGAGAATGTATTGCATGTCATAAATGAGGATGAGGAAGAAAATCAAGGAGATGCAGACATGAGTGATCAGGATTCTGATCTTGCTGGCAATGTAGATGATTATGATGATGTTTTGTCACCTTAACTAGCATGTCATCTTAAATTGTTAGCTTGTCACCTAAACTTTGGTTATATGTATGTGTAATTTATTATTAAATTTAATAAATATTTGAGTATAGGTGTGCTTATTCATGTTGTTTTACTGATACATTTCTGAATGTAATCATCATTATTTTTTTGGTACATTGTATACAAAACCTGAGATGTTCACTGTTGATTTAAAGTGCATTTAAAGTTAGGTTCAATCATTCTTATTAGTTTTCTTAGTTTGGTTGAAATTAATTTTGTTAGTTAGAATATAATTTCTTGTATGTCCTATATATTTTCTAGATGCTAGACTTTTTTTAACTTATCTAGAACTGCTAGATATGAAAAGAAGTAAGCAAGGTCTAAAGGTATCAAATAATGCAATAAAATACCTATGAAAGTAAAAAACTCTTTAAAATCTTGGCAATAAATTGTAGTCATTTCTCTGATATTTGGATAGCTTTAGTTTGTAATACAACTTCTAGCCTCCACATGCATTGAATATGCTTGTGTGAAGGAAACAATAATGAACATCTATGATTTAATAATACATATAGATATCTTAACATTAGGGGAATACAATATTTAACCTATACTATTAAAAAATTTGTGTGAAAAGACAAATAGAATTCCCTATCATTTTCACCCTTACTGTTATGTTCCCCCTAACTTTAGTACTATCATGATGTTTTGGATCATGTTATGTTTTACTGCTTCAATTCTCCCCCTTTGACATCAATGGTGAAAGTGCCAGTCAATTAACCCCCTGACTTAAATCTCTTCATCAACTTATACTACAAGAACTTTAAAAGATTGAAATCAGAACAAGAGGTCAACGATGAATTATAAGACCAAAATCCTTAAGGTACAAGGGTTCCATATTTAGGCAAAATTTTGAAAAATGACAACCCCTATGTTAGAAGCTCCAAAATTTACCTAGTTTCATTATCATAACTAGCCTTAAGCCCAATGACTAAAGCCCTAATTCCTATGCTAAAATTCTCTCTATCTGACTAAGCCTCCTCATTACGAACAAAGAAATGATCTCTTAGGTTTGACTAACACTAAAAACTAAAACTAAGAGATTGCAAAATTCGAAAATTGTTCAATATTTTCAATAAAATGATATCTAAAATACTGATTTCATAATATACCCTTATATTCCAACCTAAAATACATAAAAAATCCAATACCATAGCCTTGTAAGGGGTAAATAGTGACATTACAACATGGTGGTGAACAATCACTCAACCACTAGAATTAACCTACCATCCTGTGGGAGTCCAAAGGGGTGTGCACGAGGTGGCGGTATGAGACTATCTGACCCACTGTCCCATAGTAAACAAAGTGAAGGTATGTGGTATAGTAGAGAGTAAAATTTTAACTCTACCATATCGCTACCCCACAATGGTCTTGATATGATAGAGCAGTACTACAGTACAAGTTGTCAAAGCATTTAAATCGTCAGTGGCAATGATTACACCTCTAAACATGAACCATTCAATTTCCCATGATCAAAGGCATGTATTCAAACTCAAAATATGAACAAATTATGAATTATTCTATAATAATTGACATTAATAGTGAGGTGCCTGAGTTCAACAACAAATATACTTGGGATTTGATGTTATTTTTGCAATCATTCACACAACTCAACATACTAGAGGCAAGGGAATTCAAGGAGGAAGAATCTATAGCTATTATTTCATCGGGTAAGTTTATAGAAACCCTTTGTAGCAAGTGTATAAGAATTGAATTTTCTCAATTCTACTAGTAGACACTAAACTAAGAAAGGTACAAATACTTTGCAACTAACCCAGTCAACCTTTAGGTGGTTAGTAACTTAAAGTTACTTGTTTTTATCCATGACTGGGTAAAGGACAATATATTTTATTTGTTTATTTTGTTTCTTGTTCTCCTTTCCATTGTCCTCATCTTATCTTTTGGTAGCACATCCAAGTTTCTATGCATGTGAGGGATCCATACAGTTGTTATAGAGGATCCTCTTCAATCATTTAGTTTTAAAGATAGTTGGATGTGTCCTTAAAAACCAATTACTTATTATTACAATAGTTGGTTTTGTGTAGTGGTTGTGGGCTCCTGTAGGTGAAAGTCTACAGTTGCTACGAGCAACCTATAGGTGAAAACCTATAGTTTCTATAGGTAACCTGTAGGTGGAAAGCTTGTTGCTTGGTAGTTGCTACAACCAATATATAGGTGAAAGCCTGCAGTTGTTATGGGCAACCTATAGGTGGAAACCTGTAGATTGGTAGCTGCTACAGGCTAGAAGCCCCTTTTACTGTGAGCTTCTCTATAAGTGTTGTGACCAAGTAAGATTCTTGCAATCTTATTATACCCTTCAAATGTCTATTAAATAATGTTACACAAGTATAATCTAATCAAATAAAAAGCATCATTAATCTATAACACATGTATATATTAATGCACACATATAATCCTTAATTAATTAATTCATTTACATGAGTAATGGATAGTTCTAGGGATTCATATAGGAAAAGTATATACAACTATTTATGGATGAGGCTATAAATAGAATAATTAATGGCCTCATCACACCCCCCTACTCAACCTCTTGTTTGTCCTCGAGCAAGCCTTCTTTGCATTTTGAATCCATGATATTTCTTGAAATCTAATGGTTCAGTACATCCCATCCCTTCGAAGATATAAATCCCTTTAGCATCATTTATGTTTTTCCATCTTTTCTTTTATGCCTTTCTGTCAACTGACACATTCCCTTCCCAATCAAGAATTAGGAACCAAAACATGGGTGGATGAAACATCAACCCCAACCAACGTATCCTTCTTTTCCTGATAAGCTCAATGTACATATATACTCTGTGTATTGCCTCTTTGAGGTTATGAGGGGAATAAGGTTATTTTCATTTCAGGGTATCTGAAATCTCTGCCTATTTGAGCAAACAGGAAACAAAAAATTATTTTTCATCTCCCTCCATGAGCTCAAGTAGTGGTTCTAAACCTTTACTTGTTTATTTGTGACCCATGCTCATGCAGTATCTACATTCATAAAATCAATCCATTCCTCTATTATAGCTTTTGAATCAACATATTCACCCCTAATCATTAAGGTAGCCTCTTTTTCTTTCTCTTGATAATCCTCAACCTATTTTTTTCTTCTTGTTTCATTGAGGACATATGAGGTAAAGACATTCAATTGGACATCCCCTAGGTATATATTGGGATTCCACTTTGTGTCATATGGCATAACATACTAATACATGTAAAACTCACTCAATTGTGCTTGAATATCAGGGTTAGCATGCCTATAGGCTTCAAAGAAAGACTTAGAATCACATACTATGTAGGACTAATCACTATATATCCTGTCATATTTGAATTTGAGCCACCTTTCTTCTAAGTGTATAACTATACCTTAGAGGATGATCTGAATTCCATTAACATCTTAGTGGTCTCATGCATGCTAGTGATCTTCTCTTTCAAATAAGTGATCCTAGTCTCATCCCTTTCTAGGCTTTATTTTAAATCTTCCTTCTACTCCCTTGCTTTAACATATACTGTAAACCTTTGTATCAACTACTTATGATAAGTTTTATCATCACTAAACTTTTCCTCAAAAAGTCTCAAAAGATCATAAGTTTTTACTGTCCTAGCAGCTAAGAGGTCTACATCAATTACTTCTTATGTTGCAAGTACTTTTGTAGTGGTCTTTGTAAAATAAAACCTATTGTGAAATGGTACCAAAGCCATAGTATTATCTATTATAAGTTCTTCTAGGGATACACATCTAATTCCATATGTAGGTAAGGTGGATAAAAGTGTTGCAGGCACTTCTAAGGGAGTTATTATAGGCTCCTCCAATGTCCTTTCCTTTCTTGACTCTTCTTCCATAGATGGATTTAGAAATTTTGCTATTCCAAGAAGTGTGTCTAGGCATCTTTTGCCTTTAAACTCTACTATTTTGTTCCTCAACCTATATATCTCTTCCATGGCTTGTTCCAAAGTTTGGAATTCCTAGTCATGAGGAATTGTGTCTTGCTCTGTTGCTTCTTCCATGGTCCTTTCTTCAAGCAATTCTTTCTCTTTTACATGTTGATATGACATTCTTATTTCTTCTTTTGTATACTTTATTTATTTGAGTAGTTCCATGTCTTCTTCTCCTAATCTAAGACTTAGGTGACTGCATTTCCTCTTCCTTTATAAACTCTTTTTCAATAGACCATTCTGCTATCTCAAACCCATCAAAGGTCTTATAAATTATGGGTTCCTTCTTTTTCTCTTCATCCTCACTGATGTCTATATGTGAGGATGTTAGGGTTGACCTTTGTCTTTTAATTATTTGAGAGATCCTAGGAGGAGGTCTCCTTCTCTTTGATGCAGAGGGCTTCTTCCTTTCAATCTTCTTTTTATTTTTAGGAGGGGGAGCTATTGAAACCTACTTCTCCTATGTAACTGGTGACAAAATAACTTTTTGTTGAAGATCAAGTTTTGTGACATCCCCTTCTTCCTGTATAACTAGTGATAGAAGAGCTTCTTTTCCTTTTGAAAGAGCCATGGTGGAAGAATCTACTTCTTGTGATGAAACAGTTAGAACATTAGGAGAAGAAATATCCTACCTAATTTGTTTTGGTGGACTTTCTTCCTCTATATCTTTAAGAGGTATCACTAATTTTATTCATCTTTTCTTACCTAGAGTAACTACAGGTGAGACTATAGTAGTTGTGGGCTGACTAGTTGCACTAGTTCCTATAGCATCCTCTTGTGTTATTTTCTAGACCTATCCCTTGAGAGATTCTCCTTCATTGTTTCCCTCCTCTTGTTGAAGTTCATCAGTCCTTAAGGTTAGAAAATATTTCTAGTTAAGGTCAGGTCTAGTATCTCTTATTCCTTGTTTAACTAGCAACCAAATCAGACAATGATGAGACAAGGCTTTCTCCACACCCCTTTGGTATTCTTTAGACATTTTATTCAATATATTCCACAAATGGTTTGGGACATTAATAGTCCTACCATGCCTTAAATGATTCAAAAATTAGAATTAGAGGGTATAGATCAAGGAGTACCTACCTTCTCATGTCAGATAGTTAATGATATATGAGGCCACTTCTCTTCAAGCTGGGGCTAGAATCGATCTCTCTACACCTCCTTTCTTAATCACTAGCCTTTCATTGTCTTGACAAAACTATTATCTAGTGAGTTGGCCATTAGGTTTCTCTTCCCAATTTTCCCCAATTCTGGCAACTTAGTAACCTAGCTTACCATTTCTTTGGTAACTAAGAATGTGATACCAAATACTATCACCTATTCTCTAGTAAAATAACCTATAAATTCTCTAGTGAGATGTTCTAAAAAATACTACAATTTCTCAAAATAGGTAGCCCATCCAACCCTACTGAAGATGACCCAACTATTTGGGTCTCCTTGGAACTGCCTATAGTCTGAGGGTTCCCTTCTCACTATTGAACCTCTCATTTTGGCTAGTTTATCTTCCTGTCAAATTTTTAAAATAGATATCTCTTCAAAACACCCAATTTTACCTTCTAATTGTTGCCTATAACAAAGCAAGTTCCTTCAATAATGGCAGTTTTGGTTGTAGGCTACAACAATGTCTTGCTTAGGTCTTTTTGTGAATGAGCTTTGATCTCGAAGTGGAAAACAATAAAATTGATTATTTTACCTAATCAAATATGGGTGTAGTTATGGCATAATTATGGGCTTTCAATCCACACATGTAGATTATCATGTGATTGATTGCCAACAACATTCTTCCCCCCGATGTAAAGTGTCACTTGCTTTAAGTGATGTGGTATATGTATGATGTAAAAAGATATGACAAGGTCATAATGAGGGTTTTGAGTGGTGAGTTGGCATAGCTCATGATAAGACTCACTGAATGATGTTTTAATGATTAAATATGATTTTTAATATAATGTATGCTATATTAAAAAAATAAAGTATTTTTTTATGACTAAAAGATACACCGTACCTTTATAACCGTTTGTTCTTAGGGTTGTGGCATAGGAAATCTGCATGTGAGTGTTTTCTGGAATGGAAGCTTAGCTTGTTGTTTTCTCATGTAATTATTATCTTGGTAGTCATGGATTTTGCTATATTGTTACCCTTGGGTAATTATGTGATCATAGTGTATTTTCCTTTAATTATGCCCTCAATAACCTGCATGCATCATGATGACCTAAAAAACACTAGAGTAGTGATCTTGTAGTGGTATGAGATACTATTGCCATCCTTCCACAAGGTGGTTGCTACAAATCTTTGTTTGTTACCCAAGTCAGATCCTTTATAATCATGGAGGAGGGTGGGTGATAGCATTTTCTACTCTTGATCTCCTCTGTATGAGCCTATTGATGGCTTGTTTCTCTTTTGTCGTACTCCCAGTAAATGAGGATGTTTGCTGATGGATTCTTTATTTAGTGAACTTTTAATTTGGAAATCAACTAGTTTATCAAACTTGAGACCTATGCTCTAGAAAAGATCCCAAATCTCTCTTATTGATAGAGTGAAATTATTTTCCATGAAGTGAACAGAAGTTGAGAATGACTCTTTTATATCCCTATAGTCATAAATTCTAGTCTGCAACACTCCAAATAGAGATTAGAAGTATATGCCTTTATTGTAGCACTTACTTTATTATTCAGGGGCATGGTCATTCCTTAGCAATATTTGAAGTTTCTGCTCTAATATTCCTTCACTCCTCTATCTTGTCTGGTGTATTCCATGAATTTCTCAATAGCCCATAGCCAAAGACATAGCTCATCATTTGTGAGGAATTAATCTATAGCTACTAGAGAGGTGTATATAAGGGTTAGGATGCACTTGTAATAACTATAGGTTGAGCCCATAGCCACTGCAAAGTTGTGCCCAATAGTGAGGAAGGTGCCCATAATAACTACAAAATAGCTCGTAGCAACTAGGAGAAAGCATCCACATCTTCATGGCATATGACTGCTAACATATTGACACCTTTTATATATAACATCCATTTTGTATCTAGCATCCATTATGTATCAAATAGTGGAAAGTTAATTTTTGATTAATATGTCAAGTGCATAGTTTCAGGTTTCCTATAATCACTTTCTAGTTTCTTATAAATATTTATCAAATGTTTATCTATGTGTTATCAAATGTTTTATATATTAATATAATGTGTATTTTTTTTTGTTTTTGTAGAAATGTATTGATAAACTCCAAGAAGGGGATAAAGTTGGGGTGTTGGATCCGTTTGATGGTGTTAATGTGGGCATTGGGCGGATTCACTCACTATCTATTGTACATGGAGTCAAATTGAAAGGAACAAGAGATGAAAATGTAAATATTTCAAAGGTCACAATTACCCCTTGCTTATGAAGATAAAATATATGGAGATGTCCATCTAAAAGAGAAAGAAGGAACCTTCACATGGTACATGGCCAATAAAATATTTACAAAAAATGACATAGTTGATGTTTATCATGTACTCATTGTTAGACAGCTTGGCCCACTACTTTATGCAGTAGTTTGAATGTGTTGTTCAAGAATCTTTATCATGGTGTATTTGCAAGAGTTGGAAACTCTTAGACTTTGATATTTTTGATTATATATGTGTGTGTGTGTGTGTGTGTGTGTGTGTGTGTGAACATCTCACAGTTCATCAAAATTGCATTATATTTTTTATTGCAGATTACCTTTTTTTTTTCATGATATTGAATCAATCTTTTAACTTCTAGCATGGTGTAGCTTGTTCGTATATGTAATATTTTTATTTGATTTTATATTTTAATTCAAGTTTAATAATATGTTTATTTCTATATTTTTATTTGCTTTAATGTTTTAATTCAAGTTTAATAATATGTTTATTTCTGCACTATACAATTATGGTATTTAATAAATTATTCATATCATATCATATCATATAAATTATTAATATAATGATTATGCAATTAATTAACAATGTATCAATATAACACCATATTACAAAAATCAAAGAACAAAAACAATTAAATAAACTACCAAATGATGGCAATTAAAAATTAAAATGACTAAATTTACTACCAATTAATGAAAATCAATCAATTAAAATGACTAAATATACTACTAATTGACATCAATTAATAATTAAATTGACTAAATATACTACAAATTGACATAAATCAATGAATAAATATGACTAAATATATGAGCAGTTGACAGCAAAATAATGAAAACAATGACTAAATTAATGACTAAATATACTACCAAATTGATCAATAAATGACTAAAAATGGTTTATTCATAAATTTGGTTGCGTTATAAATTACCGAAAATAAACTACTAATGGTCACGTGAAAAAGCTTAGTCATTTATATGCAATTTTTAGTAGTTTTTTAAATCATTTATTGTTGTTTTTCTACTAGTGTAAGGTCTTTTAGGACATTTTCCTAACGATTATCATGTAAAAATTTAAGTTTGTTGATCAAAATAGGTGAAAATTGAAGTCTAAAGGATGTTTTCCTAGAAGTTGCTTTGTGTAGTCATGATTTTTCTCATTGAAGTCATGGTATTGTCATAAATATCATGGTATTGTGTTGACCACCACAGTTTTTGGACTGACTATTTATGTTTACAAAGACATCCATAATACTACAATATCATGACTTTGACAGTGATGATATTGCCTTAAAATTAGTGATATTGTATTATCACTACTTCGTAAATAGTGACATTACTATAATTTTAGTGATAGTGCCTAAAGTTTCATGATATTACTAACTGCTAATGATCTAATACTAACAATTTCATGCCATAAGGTTAAGTTGTAATATCATGACTCTAAAAGTAGTGATATTGCATTTATTTCTACATTATTATTCTTAGACTATTGATATTGTATTAAATACTTTATTTTCATGAAAGTTATGGTATTATGCTAACAGTCATAGTTTTGTAGAGAGTCATGGTATTACTCTGTGTTTTTGCAATTCTGTACGCTGTATAAAAAAAATAGAAACTTAATAGTAAGATTTGATAAGTCATTTTTCCACTCATGATGTGCTTCTAAGCACAAAGACTCCCTCATGTGTTTTATACGACCCAAAGGCCAAAAAGAGACATCTAAAACACTCTAATTTTGCAAATGTCACATTTCTAATTGGTGTTTTAAAAATATCTTCCACTCAAGTTATTTTCATTTTGTTTAAAGATTTAAATAACAAATGTCAAGGGGGCCAAAATTTCACAACATATTTCATTTTAGTGTTATAAAATTGAACTCTTACATTAGTTACATACTCATAGGAGTTTTTCATTTTATGCTTATTTATTGAAATTATTTGTTTACGCAAGATAAGTGACGCGTGTATGCTCTCTCATGTCCCATTTAGGGAACTTAGGTGATCAAAAATGTTCATTCTTTGCATTTGTCACTTTGGTCCAAAAGCATGGAAAAAAATTCGCTAAGGGCCTCCTCAAATTTGTATGATTTGGGTGATCCCAAAATGACCATAAAGTCTTTTCACTTGTCTTTATTTTTATACATTTTGGCTTGTGAGCAGGAGTTCATTGCCTTCTCACGGGTTCTCTAGGAAAGAATTAACCTAGGAATTCATATCCTAGCATCATTTCAACCCCAATCCATGATGGAGTATATAAATTAAGGGTGGCCCATTGGGATGCTTGTTTTTAGTGGTTAAAATAAGCTTCGTTAGTGGTACTCAGCCTTAGAATGTAGGGACAACTCAAACATTACACTACACTGAGCAAACAACAAATGAAGTAGTTGTGAAAAGGACAAAAACTTTTCATAATAAGCCTATTAACATGAATCTAAATTATGTTATTGTATCTTTAGTTTTAGCCATACTTGGGACTATTTAGAAATGAGCAAAATTAGATAGTCTAGAACAACCCACTTGCCACGGATGTACTATTGATCCAGGGCAAGTAGTCTGAAGTTCCATGTCATAATATAAACTCTTGAGAGAATTGGGGGCCTAAAAACCCTACTTTCATGCACTTTTAATTTTTTATTAGCAATTAAAATATTATTAAGATCAAGTGTATAGATAGAATTTGATAGTATGATGTAACCTTATCAGTTTTAAGATTTAGGACGTTACACTTAGATATTTTTATCATTTTTATCCTTTTTACTTGTTTGGTCTTGAGTCAAAACTATTTATTTATCTTAGCACATCAAAAAAAGTCTTGTTTACACATCACTCATTTGTTTGAGGAGGCATTACATCACTCATTTGATATCACACTTTTGCCTTAGTCTTTAGACAAACTTGTTTGTGTATGTCACTTGATTGGAAAGGGTGTCATTATGCTACCCAATTCATTCCAAGTATTATGCATTAGAGTCTTGAAACAAACCATTGATCATATATTTAGCATAGGATAACATCATTACACTACTCAAGTTGTTTCACAATCTTATTGCCTTGTGTCTAAGTTCCAATTTTGAAACCAAAACCATGTGTGCCTTTTGGATCTATACCTAGTGTCGTTATGTTATTTGTCTCTCTAGCTTGTTGTCTATTTTTAGAAGCCTATTTTTCTAAGTTGAATTTGAAATTAGCCTTGATAAGTTCAAATCCAAACATTGATTTATTTATGTCAATTCCTTAGGTAATTTTGACTTGGGCATTGATCTTTCACTTTTGGGTTGTGTAACTTAGGTTAATTCTTTATTTAATTTGAAAACTATTTTTGTGCCTAGATTTGGGGAAGTAGTCTATCTTTTGTGTGCCTATTATTTTATGTCTTTTGCCAAATGATCAAGTTCATGTTTAAATCCAAATGCCTAGTCTATGTCAAAGTGTTTCAAATTTGTTAAATTAATCTCATACTTTTAGACGTTATTTTATTTAAAGTTTAACCTTTGTGCCTTTTCCAAAACACCCAGCAATACCTATTTTGAGCCTAGATTTTGTGACTTATTTTCTAAAAGACCTAACAATTTTTGTTTCTTTAAACCTAGTTTAGACTTGTTTGAAACACTTTGTACCTAATTTTAGCATTTCAATTTTATTTCATCCACTAGATATTTTTGTGTAAAGACATGTGACATTAGATTGTTAAAACCAAGTTTTAGTAAACCTTTTTGGAGATACAACTCCACTTTTTGACTAACTTAGACCAAGTTCAAACCATTTGTCCTTTGGACATTATTTTTGAGATTTTATAGAACTGTAAGCCTATTTTCCTAAAAAAAATCATCATTAATTTGAATGTCTCACTGTAATTGTAGTAGAGCCATGTATAATCTAGGATATGATAATGTGGTCACACAAGATGACTTTACTCAAGACCCCTATGGTGATGATGTTGTTTGTGAGACAAATCCTTATCCTCCTTACAACACTCATTTTAGGGAATAAAGCCAAGATCCTGTAGCCCACTATTTGATTAACATGCCTCTATATTTGGAGCAAGACCAAGAACAAACAACATAGTACTTTACTAGTGTATCTTTAATTGTATAAAAAGTTCAACAAAAATGTATTATATTACAATGCCATTGACATATGACCCTTATTTGTTTCAATGTCACTTTCTTGCAAATAAGGATAAATTTTTAATCAAATCCATAAAGTTAGGGGCTAAGTTTCCAGTAGACTTATCCCATGAAAATTTGCCTAGTTTAGTTAAAGTTATTTTAACTATACCTTATAACCAAACCATTGAATAGGCCTCTTCTATCTATACTCAAGTGCTCATATCAATGACATATTAGAACCCTGATATCCTTGTCACTAGAAAAGGCCTCATGGAGGACCACTTTTTACAAATCCAATAAGCATATCAAACCTATTTGAACTTAGGGCACAACTATAATAACATGGCCATGTCAAATACTCCATTCATCAAGTTAGATCCTTCAACATAAGTATTCAATCAATTGATAGGCCAAGATAATTTGGTTATAGACCCATTCATGTAAAGTGCTTCAGTTGGAAATAGGTTCAATGCCCTAGCTATTGAAGAAGTATCTACTACTTTTACACAGCAAATGTGCCAAACAATATGGATAACATGCAAGTATCATCCAATCTAGGCCAAAGTGATTTAAATGCATCGATAACTAGTCCAAAATAAATGTCTTTAGTAAACACCATGAGTGGTTCACAATAGTAGGGGGAAGGATCTCCTACATCCCAACCACCACAAGCTACCTCTAATCCTCAACCATTTGTTTCATCAAGCATTCAATCGTAAGGATTAAGTAGTTAAATGCTAAAAAGTACCTTGCCTCAAAAAAACATGAAGAATGATACTCCACTTCAACAGGTGACACCTAACATTCCATAATAGGCATAATCCAATAGACCACCACAATAGAGATCAAACATTCTGGCACCTCAATAAGGGGCAATAAATATTCCACCTTGATAAGTAGTGACAAGTATAGCTTAATAGTTGCACACCCACATGTCATTACAATCATATATATTGTCTAATCAATAATATATGACCATTGGTTAATGACAAATATCAAATACCCAACAAGCATCTGCTTCATAACAAGTGTTCACATAACAAAGAGGTACCATTATCCAACAAGTACCAATTAGGCAATAATTACCTTTCATTTTAAATGTGCAAAAAATTCAATGATAGGGCCTTATTTCATAACAAGTTCCCCTCAATAATCCAGGTTTGACTAGTCGGTAACAAGTCCCTACTCAACCTCAGCAGTCATAGTACTTCACCTCGAGCAATATCCTTCCATCTCAACCATAATTCCCTCAAAACTAGGCCTGTATACCAAATTCAAACCAAAATGTTGCACCATAACATGTGTAATTCCAATAATTATATCATAATCCATGGACACATATTATTGATTAGTTTCAAACCAACATTCCACAAGCCATGCCTCCATTATACCCCAATCAAGGTAATCCACCTTTGGCTGCCTAACTTCCACCTCAGGCCACTATTCCATCTAGTTTCTTGGCATAAGAACTGTAATAAATGAAGGATGTAATTGCCACCATTTAATTAGGAAAATAGACCAAGGAGTTCAAGTTGAATAATGTGTGTTATTACCCCTTCAACATGGAGTATCTACAAATACCATTTCCTTCAGGTTACGAACCATCAAAATTTGATAAATACAAGGGTAAAGGAAACCCTAAGGCCCATTTAATAGAATTCTTTGTTGTTTGCCAACCAGTGGCTTATAGTGACATATACATCTTACTTTTGTTTCTTCAGAGTCTAGTAGAATAGGCTTTGGATTGATTCATGAAATTATGAAACTCATTATCTGATTTTGATGACCTTTCAAACAAATTTGTGCAGTATTTATCATATAATTTCAACCTAAGATTTCATTGGTAGATTTGACTAAGACTAAGCATAAAGCTGATGAAATTTTTTCAATCTATCTATAGAGATGGAGATCACTTGATAACCACTTCACCCATAGCTTATTAGACAAATAATTAGTCATTATGTTTACCAAAAAATTGCACAATGAGATATCCTATCATCTAGAGCTTCAGTGTGCACACACTTTTAAAGAGATTATTGACAAAGGTTTGTTAATAAAAAATGCCCTTATTAATAAATGGATTATAAAGCTAACCTCATCATACCAAAATCATCCAAACTCAGAACCAAAACCAAGTCCAAGCATAAGCGTGGACACTAGCCCAAGCTTGTATTTATGAAAAATCTAAGCAATTCAACCATAACAAGAATGTTGTTATAATTGAGTCACATCATATCCAAATGGTGAAAACGCCATCTACTCAACTAATGCCACAAATGAAAATTACTCCTCATCAATAACCCATTCAGCATGTGTAGCCTAGACCAGCTCAATAAACATAGCAAATATTGCCTTTGCAAACCCCTCCTCCAAGGAGAAATGTGCCTACTCATCGAGTATTTAGTGACCTTAGAGAACCTATTAAAGTTATGTTTTGTAAGCTAATCACCACTAATCTAATTATTTGGCCAATACCAAAACACCAGCTTGAGGGTATACCTTATCTAGACTGGTATATGGAGAATGAGTTATGTGAATACCATCATGTTCATAGACATAATCTACGTTATTGTGTGCAAATAAAACACTTAATTGAAAATATATTGGAAAATAGAGATATTACATTGTATAAGAGAGCATTTACATCCAATTAGAACCTAGGTATTTACCAAAACCCTTTTCCACAACATAACAATACCAACCAATAATAATAGTACAAGCCAAAACAACAACAACAATAGTATTAATAGTTATGACAACAACAATAAAACTAGTAGTAATAACAACAACGTCAACCAATTAGATGGAATTAAGGCCACAATGATGCCAACACCCAACATAGTTACCACATATTTGCACATGACTACAACAAAGTTGTAGGTCATCTCGCATGTTTCTACCATCATCATCAATCTAAGACCAAGTACTAATAGAGCAAGATCATCGCTAAACAATTCCAATCAATCCATCTATGCCAGTGATCCTTCCTTGACCTAGAACCGCATATAGGCACACCAATAAGTAGGGATTACTACTTTTGGACCTTATATCAAAACTCATTCTTATCTTGTGACCATAAATAAGTGCACTGGCAACTAGGGCTTATCCTATCTGGTCCCTTTCCACCATCATTTTATATCAATAATGGTTATATCTAATCTTGATTATGCAATCACAACTTTATGGTAAAAAATTACCATTCCAGGCCCATAACCACATGAGATCGAACCCATACAACCCACCATTGTAGCTAGAAATAAGCCATATATTGTTATGAAGTAAAACATGTTTGATATTATGGAACAACTTTAGAAGATGCCAACACAAATCTCCATTTTGGATTTGTTGTGTATGTCTACTATCCACAAGAGCATCTTGATAGAGTTCCTAGGCCAATCATAAGTTTCAAATGACATAAGCCCAGATAAATTCCAAGCTTTGGTTGGACATCTATCTATAGGATAATAGTTTACATTTGACTAAAATGTTATGTTATCCCTTGGCCCTCTCCATAACAATCTGTTATACATTGAAGTTTTCATTACGTAGCACAAAGTGAAGCATGTCCTCATAAACAATGGATCAAGCCTGAATATTATGTCTCAGATACATAATATTCAATCTAAAGGCAAAAATGATCACTATCAATGCCTATGACAATGAACAACAAGAATCACAAGCAACCATCAACTTGCCAGTTATCATTGGGCCCTTGACCCATCATACACTTTTCCATATGTTAGACCTAGACTTATCTTATAATTTTCTCTTGGGTAGACTTTGGATACATGAAATTCATATAATCCCTTCAACATTGTACCAGTGTCTCAAGTTCTCTCATTCAGGTATGGAAATCACCATCAATGGAGATTTACAGCCCTACGAACATTATAAACACCTAGAGGTTGAGTATGAAAGCTATAACTACCATTTTGTCTTAGATCTGGGTCCTAAGAAGGAGAAAGGCAAGGACATACTTGTCTTACTAGAGGCCAATTGCATAAACCCATATAGCCTTGATTCATCTTCCCATATGCCACCTCCTGAATTGTCAAATCATTTTACCATCTCAACCAATGGCCCAAGAGAATATTTGACCCATGATAGGTTTGACATTGTCAAGCTTCCATAGAACCCCAAGTCTTATGGAAGACCTAAATCCAAGTTTTCTTACATGGAATGGTAATATAAAGGAAAAGGCAAATTGCATAGTCCATCTCATATTATTTTCATACTAGTCATTGGCCAAGAACAAGACCCACTTACAAATGATGAATCCTGGCTATATGATGACAAATTGGTTGAATGATACAAAAATGCCAAGTATCTTATTCATAATCAGATCATGGAGAACTAAACCTATGAAGGAGGAGGCCTCAAGCCAAATCAATAGGGTACACTTGAGCCAATCGCTATAACTCAGTACAAAAGAACCTATGGTCTCAAATTTAAACTACTAGGGGGTGACCCCATATATTTTATTCTTGTTGCAATGCCAATGACTAGTGATGATGTTGGTAGTGAAGCATATTTTAATCATAGCATTTATGAAGACCTTACCAATACCAATTTTTTTGACACCCATACCATTTGTACCCTTAGCCCAATTATTTTTAATAATTTGCTTCCTCTTTATCACCCTTAACTTATAGCCTAGGACCAATAAGAATCCACAGTCCCTATAGATGAGTTTGAGAATGATGAGTCCTTTCATGATATTCTAGGCCTAAAATACAATGTTTCATTGGGAGACCATAAATAAGGGTTCTCTATCAAATTGGATCCTACAACCTATTTTGGACAACAGGTGAACACCCTTAACCACAAATAATTAAATAAAACATTGAGGTCCCAAAGTGAAAACATCTTTGAGGCACTTTAGGACTAGGGTAAAAGTAAAGAGAAAGGCTAGTCTTCTGGTGAAAACTTGTTCCAAGTGCCATTAGACGGGGGTGTTCACCTTTCCTCCAATATAGCTCAAGAAACCACCAATGATGAACTTGCCTATGGGTCTGAGTTCAATTTTAAAGAACAACATGCCTTTGACATAATCATCCAAGAGTTTCCAATAGTGTTTGTAATGTGGCCATCCCTACCATTAAGAGATTCCAATTCATCTTGCCTGGGAGAAATTAAAGATCCAGTCCCAATAAAGGACTTTGTAATTGTAGGCCAATTCAAATCATTACCAACCATTCTAGAAGATGGTTCGACTCTCCTCATAAATGACACTATGTAAGTCAACATCAAGACTTTAGATGACCCAAAATGGATCAAATTAGGTGCATCCCTCACTAAGGAGGAATGCGACATCTTTATAGCCTTTGTGAGGGAATTTGTTGACATCTTTTCTTAGGCCTATTCTGACATGTTAGGTTTAGACCCTGCCTTGGTTGTACACCACCTTGTTGTGCATCCTGATGTCAAACCTATGAAGTAGAAATTGCACAAGATGCATCCTCACATTACTATATTGGTAAAGAAAGAGTTGTAAAAACTCTTAGAAGCGAGATGAATTTGACCAATCGACTACTTAGAGTGGATTTTGAATGTTGTACCAGTTAGTAAGAAGCCAGAAGGAATCAAAATCTACACTAATTTTAGAGATATAAACAAGGCTTACCTCAAATATGACTTTCCTCTACCAAACATTGACATGATAGTTGACTCCACAGTAGGGTAATAAATGCTTTCACTAATGGATGGACTTTTAGGATACAACCAGATCCAAATTGCACTAGAAGACCAATAAAAGATAATGTTCAGCACTCCATGGGGAACATTTTGTTATCAGGTTATGTCATTTGGTCTTAAGAATGATGGATCCACATACCCAAGATCCATGACTATCATATTTCATTATATGATGCATGACATTGTTGAAGACTACGTTGATGACATGTTGGGTAAATCAAAGACCAGGGTTGATCATCTAGCCACATTAAAAAAGATATTTGAGAGACTTTATGAATATAAGGTTAGAGTCAATTCGAAGAAGTGTGTTTTTGGAGTTACTTCTAGTAAATTACTAGGATTCATCATCTCTTGGAGAGGCATTGAAGTTGATCCTACCAAAGTACAAGCCATTCAAGAGATGTCATCACCTTCTAATTTGAAGCAACTTCATAGTTTATAAGGTAAGATCCAGTCTATCAAATGCTTCATATCTTAGTTGGTTAATAAATGCCATCCATTTACACACCTACTGAAGAAGGGTGTTACATTTCATTGGGATGATGAATGCTAGAAATCATTTCAACACCTAAAGGAGTATCTTGATAATCCACATATTTTGTTGCCACCTATGCCAAGAAATCCATTCTTATTGTATCTTTTTGCCATAAATAAAGCCCTGAGGGCACTTCTAGCTCAACATGATGATAATGGAAAAGAACACATTATGTACTATATAAGTCGTACACTAGTTACCTATGAGCACAATTATATGCCCATTAAAAAAGCATGTTTAGCTATGGTCTTCATATCATAGAAACTATGACATATTAAATGCTAAACAACAAGATCATATTTATTTCCTGAGTAGATCTGCTCAAGTATCTACTATCCAACACAGGTTTACAAGGTCGTATGGATAAATGGATCATGTTTCTGAGTAAGTTCAAGATAGAATATGTTAACCAGAAGGCAATAAAGGGACAAGTACTTATAGATTAGCTTATTAAAGCTCCCCTTACAGATACTGAACCATTAAATTTTCAATTCCTAGATGAGTCCATTATGACCATCATTTAAATACCTCTTCAGGAGCAACACTAGAATCTATATTTTGATGGATCATTCATAGCACATGGATCAAAGGTAGGCCTATTATTTATTACACCATAGGGGGATCTTATCCCTAAATTATTTTGTATCATCTTTCCTTGTACTAACAACATGGTTGAATATGAAGCATTTATTGTAGGGCTTCATTAGGTAGTATAATGGAATATACAACATCTCAAGGTTTATGGTGATTCTCAGTTAATCATCAATTAGGTTACATACCACTTTCAGACCAAAGATGACAAGTTAGTGCCATATAAGGCCATGGTTGACACTCTAAAACAACATATTGCTGATAGTTTGAACACATACCAAGGGCTAATAACATAATAATAGATGCCATGGCCATCATTGGCTCTTTGATCTGCCACATAGACAAGTAAAAAGAATATCAATACCTCATTGAAAATATTCTAACACCTGCTCATGAACCTTCAACCATCGTAATAACTTATGATATTGTTGGTCTCAACTTTATATGGTACTTAGACTTTTTTCACCTACTTACATGGCCATATTATGCCACCAAACCTATCATGAAAATAACTAAAATACTTTACCTACCAAGCCTCATGATATAACTTACTTAGACCAACCCTTTACTGTTGTAGCTTTGATGGAACTCTGCTTCGTTGTTTAAATTTGACAGAATCAACATTATTTTTATAGGAAGTTCATGAAGGAAATGGGGATCCCACACAAGTAGGGTTGTCCTTTCCAAAAATTTCCTATGTACTGGGTATTATTGGCCAACTATGAATGCAAATGTAGTTGCTTACATCAAAAGGTGCAAAAAATGTCAATGGCATACAAATTTGATTCATGCCCTAGCTAAAAATTTAAAACCAATGATTAATCCATGGCCATTTATAACATGGGGCCTCAATCTCATTGGAAAGATTGACCCTACCTCATTTGATGGCCATAAACACATCCTTTCCACTATCAAATATTTCACTAAGTGGGTTGAAGCTATACCCCTCACTTATGTGACTGGAAAATAAATTTTCAAGTTCATCTTTAATCATCTCATTTGACGCTATGGCATCCCATCTGACATTATATATGATAATGGTAGATCATTTAAGAACAAAGATGTCAAAATGTTGTGTCCCTAGTATACCATCACCCACCATTTTTCTAACACATATTACCCACAAGGTAATGGGCAATTAAAAGCATCCAATAAAACCATTGTCAACATTCTTAAAAAGATTGTCAATGATGTTGGCCATGATTGGCACTTCCAAATATTTTGTGCCCTCTGGGCATATCACACTAATTACCATACCCCAACAAAAGCCACTCCATATTCCCTAGTTTATGGCACTGAGGCAATTATTCCCATTAAGGTCAAGTTACCTTCTCTATGCATCTCATTAAAACATGTCCTAGATGATGAATATTATCGAGTAGCTTACTTGCAAGAGCTAGGGTTACTTGATGAGAAACACATGGCTATTATCAATAGCCTTCAAGCATACTAGAACAAACTTCATGGTCACTATAACTTATGGGTCAAATATAGAAAATTCAAGCTTGGGGATCATGTTCTCAAAGAAAACCAATAGAATACCATAGTTGAGAAGAAACACAAAGGCAAGTTCAAACCCAACATGATAGGCCCATATATCATTATTGTAAATTATGGCTCTGGAACATACATGATCGCTACACCAAATGGAGATGAACTTGATGAGCCAATAAACATTATACACTTCAAGCATTGCTTCGCTTGAGAGACCTAAAATATTGTCTATGAAGCATGTTTTCATTGTACCACAATACTGACATTTTTCCTTGTACCATACATTCTACTATTCTACCATGCCTTCCCTTCAGGCCAAATTTTTTTTTAACCTCCCTACCCAACACTTTGACCTTGGTTTCATTCCATTGGTTTGTTAACCACCTTCAACGAGGTGGTCAAATCAAGTTTCAGTAGTTGATTCAGTATTTTAGACAAAGACAATATTTTGGACCAGTTTGAGAGTGGTTTGGCAGTTACATCCTTCATTTCTTGTTTCATTTCATTTCAAGTATTCTTGATTATAACTGCTTTTGGGCAAATCAATGTCTCACATCATGCTACTAATTATAATCTCCTGTGGGAAAATTAGTATCATTAACCTATACCATTATTTCTTAACTATAATTAATTATGGGCAATTTATGAACAACACCTTTATCATGCCTTGAAGTCCTATCTTGTCATTGTTATGCCATACTTTGTTATTTTCCTAATTATCCTACTTTACAAAATTTCTACTACCTAGTCATATTCCTTCGCTATAAGGTATAATTATAGTGACTTGAGGTCCCCTCCTGGGACTATGTAGGCAATGCTCGATTCATGTTGAGGTCAGCTCAATCACCCTTTGCCATGCTCTCATTGTTTTATGAGCAATTTCAGTTTGAACACACTCATCATTTCTTAAGTTGGGTCATTTAATATCTCATCATTCTCAATCGAGTTGAGATACTTAGAAAATTCCAAAAACATTTGAAAACAATCTATAAAAACTTAAAAATCACCAAATCGATAACTTCTTTGCCTTAAAGATTTTGAGAAACCTCATTAATTCACAATAAACCACATTTTTTATTTAGTTTTCCCATCCTTCCTGGACTAACATCCCACACACTCACCATTTTATGAGACCATTCCCATATTCCTCTATTACATCAAACCTATTTTTCTCAATCATCATTTTCTTTTATCTTATATCCTAGGAGAACTACATTTGGCCTGAAGTTTATTGAAATCTTGAGTCCATGAAACTATGTAGGCAGAGTTTGCTTGCCTAGTGCATCTAGAGTCAACTTGGTGACCCCTTCCTTTTATTTTATTCCTCCATTTTCTTTTTTTCATTGTCTCCTATAACCTAGGGATAATGTTTATCATCTTGTTTGTTCTCTATTTACGCTAACATTGTAATTAACCATTATTTATTTGTTTCCTTTTTATTTTATAGTATTTTTCTATGCCTTTTATTTCTTGGTGTTTTGTCTTTTTGTTTTTTTGTTTATTTACCTATTTGTTTGCGTTCATTGTTGTGCCTTGACTTAGTATACTTGTGTTCATTGGGTGATTCCTTGTGCATTATACTTAAGTATATCCATGTTCATATGTCAACATTGTCATCATGGTTTTTATCATCAGTGCATTGTTTTTAATTATTTATTAAATTACATGATAGTCCTTTTGTATATTTTAGCTATGTTATCATGGTGTTTTATATCATGATGCATACCATCACGTGCTACATCAAAAATCAGCTAAAAAAATATTATAAGCAATGAGGCCACAATACTTTTCCTTGGCACCTAAAAACTTCTCAATCTACCCAAATCATTTACCACATATAGATTAATTAACTAACTAAAGAGTTTTAATTCTTGCTAGTTAGGACATGCATCTCTATACTAGCAGGTGACCTAAATTCATCTTTCTTCTTTATATCGACTTATTTTTACTCTGTGAGTACAAATTTTGCATGTAAGCATCCTATTCCAATTTTCCATATTACTCACATGATTTTGCCAATGATTCTAACTGCCTTTGGGCAAATCATTATGTATCATCCCACCCATAGAGCCAATGGTTATCATTGTCTATGGTCAAATCATTGTGTTTTAATCTATCTAGAGGTTAATGACTATAATTGCCTTTAGGTAAAACATTATCATTCTTCTACCCAACTAGGGTAATTATTCATTGTGATAATGCTTATAACTGCCTTTGGTAAAATCATTCTTTTGTTATCCTTATCCTTTGGTTAATGATTATAACATGTGGGAAAATCATTATACCATATTGTGCCAAGGATTATAACAACCTTTAGACAAATCATCCTTTTTGTCTACCCAACTGGGGTAGCTCATTATACCACTAATTATAACTACATGTGGGTAAATTAATCTTTTCCACCCATTTTATCCTATTTGGTCCCATAGTTTTCCTTTTTTGAGGGACCGATCACCAAGCTTCTTTTCCAACTACTCTCTTAAAGGGGCATCTAAGGCTCATCCATTATCATTGAAGTATTAGGCATACAAAACCTTTTCATTCTTTGAGAAGATGTTATTGTGCTTATAACTTACAACACCTTCCCAAATAAGGGCAAATTGTAGACACTCAATTATGACCATAACTGGGTTCAGACTGAACTTCAGATTGATTACTATGAACTATTGTAGATTAAGCCTAAGAATCACTGAATGTCCTAATTTCATTCATGCATCATTCATCAAATCTCAAAATTGTGTTGAGGCATCCCTATTTAGGGTACTAGCCTGTATGTAATAATAACCTCTCACGAATTCATCCTCAGTCACCTTGTGGCATAACAATTATCAATTTGGCCTATAAACCCATTAAGTGAGGCACTTGAGCAAAATCTTGAAAGAGTTGAAATGCTAATCAAAATCAATTAAAAAATTAAAGAAGATTAAAAACCTAGTTTAATTATCCATTTGCAATTAATGAATATCTAAAACTGGAAATTCTAAAAATCAATATATCAAGCCTTTTTATCATTGCCTTTATGAGTTGTCAAGCTCTTTGAAAATATCCCAAAACATCTAATTTGAGAGCCATGCCTAGTAATTGCAAATCATAATTACATGACAACTATTAACTCAAATGGAATTAGTTTTAACTCATTAGGGTTATTTTGAACCCATTCTAAGCCTAAACTCAACCTTAGCTCACCTTAGGCGAGAGTTAATTCTAAAAGCTATAAATATAAGTCCATACCCCTTTATTTCTAAGCTTGGATATTGTAGATTTATTATGCAAGATTTCCTCCACAAGCCTCATGCAAGTAGGGTTACTTTGACCAAATCTTAAGCCAAACAATCAAATCCAAGGTGCCAAGGAGAGAAGGAGCGAAGAAAGCTTCATTGTCAAAGATTTCTTGATGCACAAGCTGAATAATCCATTCAAAAAGCCATTTGGATCTCCAAAGAAGGTAAAAGAGTTATTTATTTTATATTTTTGTTATGTTTTCATTTAGCTTTGTTACCCAAGCTCTCCCTACTGTCTAGACTAAAGGTGTTAGGATTTTAGTTTATTTATTTCATTTGTTTTATGAGACTAACACAAGTCTAACATCCCCTCTATTACAATCCTTGATCATAGTTGAAACTTGTGATTAGCTCAACTATGCAACCCAATCATACTTATAACCTAGTGAGCATGAGTAAACCAAGTCAATTCACACTATAAATATGGTGAGGTTGTATGATGTAATCAAGTTTAACTTACAAACTTGGTGAGATTGAGTGATTTAATCACCTCAACCATACTAAAAAGGAACCAACTACTACAATAGATTGACTCAATCCAGTCCCTAAAAGTCCAACTTGGTGGGTGATGATAGCCCCTAAAAGAGCTTGAAATCTGAAACTAATTTAATTTTGGAATATTAGGTGCACATTGCATAGCATATGCACCTTAGATATGTCTCATGTTGAAACTGAGTATAATAATAATACTGATATATAGAATTATGCCACAGATGTGTATCTGAATCATATAACTATGAAATTGGCCAATTTAAAATTGTGTAAGTGTGGATAACCTATTTTCTAAACATGCCCCCACTCTAAACTAAAACTAAAAACTGGTTTATATGTGTGGAGAACATGTTTCTAAAACATGCCCCCATTGTAATCATGGTATGTTTCATATTGAATAAGTGTGGAGAAACATGTTTATAAAACATGCCCCCACTAAATCTAAAACAGTGAAAAATGTGGAGAACATGTTTTCAAAACATATCCCCAATGTAATCTGAATCTGTGAAGCAATGTGGAAGTCATGACTCTATGGCATGGCTCCTACCGATATGCCACCTTTTGAGGTGAGGGAAATTAAAAACTGGTAGTTACCTTACCTCAAAAGGATAATATAACCATGTAAATCATGAAGGTACCATATAGCATACAAAGGGAACATGTCTAGGTAGATAAATCATTGAAGCACGAAGAATGTGATCACACCTAATTCTAAGATGCATGATGTAGATCATGGCAAGGTCTAAATAGTAATAGTATAAGCTCAATAATAAATCAAGCACACACACAAGATCACTCAAAATAAAATCAAAAGACAATGGTCTAAGAAGACCTCAAACAATCAACATGTTCAAATACTGCACAATAGAAGGGACATGACTTAGTCAAATGTCCACAAAAGAAAGAATGACATTCAACTATCAAAATATAACAAAAAATGACATATTTAAATGTCAAAGAGGCAAACAAAGGAATAAAGGCCACAAAAAATGGAGCATGTTCAAATGCTCAAACAAGTAAGACAATAGCAAGACAAGACACTAAAGAAAGTGCATGAATGAAGACATAAAAAACCATCATAAACATAGCATACTAGTCCATATATCATATGTGTTAGCAAAAAATGTTAAGTATATAGCATACCAAGTACACTATAGAAGATATAAGCATGGTTAAAGGCATATGTAAATATATAATCTCAAATAGGATAATATAAAATGACCAGAGAATGATATAATTTGGATGTATTGTGATCAAAGAAGCAGATGCCCCTAGTGTCCATATGACATGAGTGAAGAGAAGGCCCAACATTTGAAATTACATAGATCATGTATCTATGTCTACTTGAATCACACTCAAAATATGTGTGAAACACGTGTATATAGTAATAAATGATATGTTATCTACTAACATAGAGCTAACAACATAGGTGTTAAGGAGCTTATAGGGCATGTAAATGTTGAACATATTTTTGGATTTTTGAAGTTTTTTTTTATTTTTTTTATTTTTTTTGGTATATGCCAAAGAAATAATTATCTTATGATTTGATCCAATAGATTAGAGTCTTTGAGGAGTGGTAAATGTATAACCTATCCTAAATGAGATGTGTCATACGTGTGCACCACAGAATCAAAAAGTGTACCATGTTCATTTGGTAAGTTTGTACTTAGTATGTTTGGTTTGCATTTATCCACATTTGGTTTCTCATTTGTTGGTGATGGATTCAATCAATAGGTATCAAATATTTATAGATATGAATAGATTATGTAGTAAGCTACTGAGCGGATCAGAACATAGTTTTCTAAAATTTTCATCTAAATATTGTTTACCATCTATATGAGTAATGAATTTGGCTTGATTTGAAGAAAGGCCCATAGTTTCCTCTTTGTAACCACATTTGGAACCTTAGATTTTTCAACCATATATCAACTTTTTACTTCATTTGTTATAAATATTGGTTTAAATATTTAATGTGCCCATTGCACTTTTTGTGGTGATGTCTTTTCTATCTATGCTTTATTCTTTAACTTGTTCTCATTTATAGGTTCTTGCTCTTTTGCATTGGTCAAATGTATCTTTGAATTATTTGCATTAGTATTGCCAATATAGCCCAAGCCTTGATGATCATTATGATCATCTGTGTAAATAAGATGAGTGATACCTTGGGAATGTTTTCACAATATTTGACCATGATAACCAAAGTTTTGTAAATATTTCATTCCAAAACCACATTGTTTGGAAAATTGAGTATCATTATTGAGATGTAAATTTATATCCTTTTCTTGCTCTATGTTTGATATTTGCAACTATTTTTGTTTTGAATTTTTATTTCGTAGCCACATTTTTTGTTTGGTACTTATGGTTTAGGAAATACATTTGTAATGTGAGTGGTTTTCTTGGTTGATATAGCAATGATATAAACACCACTACCATTGTGACTTTGTATTTTTCTATTTAATGCAAAACAACAATTTATATGGTTCCAATGCATTTTATGATATACACAATAGTATTTGGATTTCTTGATAAGAGGTGGAGGAGGTAATTTGATCACTTTGTCTGGAATCATTTCTCTTAGGATTTTAATTGGACTCTTAGTAGCCTTTTGGTCACCTTTTAAATCATTTGTTCTAGATGTATATGTTTTAGCTTTTCATTTGGATAAAGGACCTTGTTTTACAAAACATTGGTAGATGAAGATGTAAACACATGATTAACACTAACATGTTTGGAATTTTGTAGGTATGTACTTTAATTTTCTAACAGTGTGATCTTTGAACTAAAATTATTTTTCCACTCTTCTATTGAATTTCTCACAAGGATGAATTACTATTTTAGGGTTTCACAAGCACAAACCCTAGTTACCTCATATTGAACATGTATACATGCACTGTATACCTTATCCCTTGAAGGAGTGATATTATGGACCTTGTTTGGAGGATGATAGCTATCACCCTCCTTAGGGTTAGGAGGAAGAGACTCAGTACTATTTCCATAAGATTTGTAAAGAGAGTTTAAATTGTGATTTTGTTTTGAAACCCTCTCATTTTATTGCTCAAGATGGTTACTCCTTTTAATTGATTTCATTAGACATGAAACATAATGTGTAACAAATATATTATGTACTATAAAATTAAATAGCTAAGAGATATATCCATATTAAACATGTTTTTAGAAAAGGGGAAATTTTGAATTTTTAAATTTTGAACACTCTCAAATCAAGATTCATAAAATAGTAAGTCAAGAAACCCTGGGTCAATATATAGGTTTTTTGGGGACTAGAGGTCAGGTTCACCAAATGTTTAACCCTAAAATATAGATATAGGGAATATAAGGTTAAAATGGTAGAGATAACCTAGGGCACAAGGATGGTAGACTATCTCTAAAGTAGGCTAATTAATTATAAAACTCAAATAAAACAAACATTGAATTTATTATGTTAAGATATGTTAAAAATGAAAATTATAAATATGCTAGATATGACAATGATAACAAAAATAAGATACTTAGTTGATTCTAATGATAATATAGATATGGATCTGAAATAAGCAAAAATTAGATTGGATATGGATTCTAAATCAGTTACCTAATTTTGGAAATTATACCTCTCTAGCTATGGATACTTGTATCAATTTGGGATGGTTATGTTGATATTACTATCTAACTTAGATGTAGGTGTCTAATACAGAATACCTACTAAAATCAGATGCAACCACCTGGATGATTATGGGTTTTGTGTCACCTTCACTCTGGTGCATTCAGGTTTGGGTCATGGATTATTTTTCCTCATCAAATGATAAAACCCTAGTTCTTCATCTTCATAGTAGATGTGGGAAAAATGGGTTAGTGGGAACATAATGTCAAGTTACTCCAAAGACCCCTTTATTAATGAGCATTGCCTACATAACCAATACTTTGAAGAGGGCCTCAAACTTATGTAGTTCTTCCCTATGTGTTGGCTTGTGTATGAATCATACAATGTGTAATAAGAAAGTACAATAGTAACCTAGCTTATAACTTGATACATGTGGCTCATGTAATGCTCCTTTAGTACTTAAGACATGTAGATATATTGTCCCTATGACTGATATGGAAATAGGAGAAAATAGGGTAGCTTTGCTCACTTGAGTGCTTAATTGAGTGCTTTTTGGTTTATGCTAGGTGAGGAATTAATGAGAATTGATCTTATATTTATACCAATCCCTTTGGAGAATATCTCGCATTAAAACACTTAGGCCAACCATAAAAATACATTTCATTTATAAATTGGATGAATTCAGGGCACTAGACACTTGCATTGGAATAGGACACTTGCATCAACATAGGCATCTTAATCAGACCCAATGGTCTAGGTAGTTGGAAAATAGGGGCAGGTTCAAAACTTGCAAAAATAGAAGATAAGCAGGTTTACAACATTCTGGGTAAGATAGAAGGCTTGGGCCATCATAATGACATTGGTTAGACTAAGAGATAAGTAATTAGGCACATAGAAATAGCATATGCAAGCCTTTTGATAGTGAGAAAGGTATAGAAGTTAAAGGTACATCCATGGTATGTATTTACCAAGTGTATAAGATTGAGGTGCTATATAATTAAAAAATAATGTCTACAGGTTCTTCCTAATGGATCAAAGATATGTTTTGTTGATTATTATTTTGCTTGAAATAAAACACACCTACTAGAATTTTGAAAGCCTTTGTTGCAGTTTGTCATACATTATAACTTATGCTCAATTTATAACCAAAAAAAATCATAGCTTTTGGAAAATACTAGCCATACCATTTTTATGAGTTGGGTTAGCTTTGATCTGGGAGGCTTTCTTGTCTAGATATTTAATTTTAGCCTAATTACACCACATAGGAACATGTAGATGAGGCTTCCCATTTAAGAGTTTCTTCTTGGGATGATATCAAAATTGGTTTCTATTGAGTGTTTGAAGTCATGATGATGGCTTGAATAGGAGGCCCTCTGATTTTGAACAAGTCTTTCCATTATTGAGAATGAAAACCATCAGGTAATTCTAACTAGAAATAATTTTTGAGTTTATATCCATATTTTTATTTTACTAGGGTTTTAATCGCATCAACATAATGAGAAACTACTAGGAAAGAGTTTCCCAACCATGAGTGTTCTCACAGTGGAATTTTCGCATTGTTACAAATTTCTTAAGTTAAGTGGTGAGCTAACACTCTTTTTCATGATACCAAGAAGTTCCAAATATGAGATCATTTAGGTAGTTTGACAGTAGAGAATATGTGCTCTAGAATATTAGAGTATGGACACTCATTTCAAAGAGATGTATTATATACATGGTTCAAATTAGCATATAAGCATCAGATATTTTTGGCTCCCAAAGTTAAATTTTGGGTCTAAAAGTTTTTGAATCTTTCTCCCATACAATTTTATGGAAGGGAATATTTCTTCAAGTTGATGAGAGGGGTTTCTATTTATGGTTCAAGGCCTTGCGAATGAAAGTTTTTAATTTTCTAATTAAGAGTATATATTTCATTACTTGGATCTTTGAGGGCTAAGATAAAATAGGTTAGAAGATATTTTAGGATAGTTTTTAGAAGCAAATTTTGCCCAACCAAACTTAGCCATTTTCTTTTCCAAGTGGAAAGCATACTTTCAAATTTACCTAAAATTTATTTCCAAATCACTTTAATCCCCATACCTTGAAAGAAGGGAACCCTGAGGTATTTTATAGGGAGAGAGTCAATTGGTAATCTCTATATTCATGCTATTTTTTATTAAATATGAGGTGGAACATTAAAGAAATAAACTATGAATATGTCTTCGTTGATGTGTTTACTGGATATAGAAGAGTAAGTTGTTAAGATTTATTTGAATGCTCTCATTTACCTATTGTGGGATATCCTTAATAAAAGTGTGTCATATGCAAAAGTGAGGTGAGATATTTTTTATTGGAAATAACACTTTTATTAACATGCAATATAGTATGACATTGATGCTACAAAAATATGGTGGGAAATGTTATACCCCAGGCTACCAAAATTATATCGAGACAAACATCAAGAGAGTAATTACATCACATCATAGAAAAAGATGTACTATAAATTTCATAAGTGTGGTTCAATTAAAAAAGTGATAGAAACCATAATTAAAAAAACCTAAAGAATAAGGCCACTAAGCAACACCAACAAACATGGTGGTTGGAGGAGGTGAACGAGGGTGGTGTTATCCAGATTACCCATTAGCCACTAGTGCTCAGAGGATCTATTATGTCAGGTATGGGTTCCCATCCATCTATTTGGTACTTTTCTTTAGAATCCTCTACCTACCAAGAGGGGGAAATGAAAAAATCCAAGTGAGGAAACTTGTCCTAAGGAGAAGTCCCACAACCACTACCACCACTATGACCAAGTTGGTCACACATGTTACCTTTGAAAGGAGGTGAAGGTCATAGAGGATGAGAAGAAAAGCTCCACCTACTTTTATGGTGACATAATCAAAATCCTTGACCCTAACCCTAAGAGGGAGATTAGTTAGGAGTAGGATTTGAAGGCTCATGACTGAATTCACACAAAGCACTCCGTTAGTGGTTTATAAGGGTTTGAAGGTACTCCACCTTTAACAAGACTTTATCTACCTGAACTTGAATATGAAGTAAAACATTGGAGATGAAAGTAACTTTATTAGTCACAAATAAAATATTTTTCATAGCTTTATTATTAAAAATAGCATAATTTCTAGCTTTCCATATACAAAAAGAATATCAACATGAAAAATCTACCAAAAACTATTTTATCTTAAACGTGACATGACCGAGTCCCAAAGATGAACCATTTTCTAGGCAAATAACTCTAGAATAAGGTAGAAAAAGGGTATGGATCCACTTCCATCTTGACTATGGGGAAAAATTAGAATAGGTGCTTTAAGGTCTCAACTTGATGATAAGCATGATAAATGGGATTTAAGACCCCCATATTCTTGAGCTGGTCTCCAATCAGTTGGCCTTGGTAAAGAATGGACAAGAGAAAATTATCTTTTTGGGCTCAATATGGGCT
The DNA here is from genome assembly GCA_037957365.1 of Torreya grandis. Taxonomy (NCBI): domain Eukaryota; kingdom Viridiplantae; phylum Streptophyta; class Pinopsida; order Cupressales; family Taxaceae; genus Torreya; species Torreya grandis. The sequence continues at coordinate 937,394 of JARHVA010001587.1, forward strand.
TTCCATATATCAAAAAACGTTACATCCCAAACAACATCCAAAGACCTAAACTTGCATTAGTGCTTGAGGGTTTCACTCTAAATATATTGGAAAACATAAATATGGTACCCAATTTAGGGTTTACATTAGCAAAAATGAGTAGTTGTAGGCCAATGTCAGTCTTTTCACCATGGGACTCTAGAAAAAACACCAATTTTATGGAAATAATCATTACAATTTTTTTGATTTGAACATTTCTTAGGAGAGCCACCCTCTAGAGGCCTTGCACAAAATTTCCCCAATGTGTTAGCAGAGGTTCCTGAAGCATCAAAAAATGCTAAGTATGAGGATATATATAAGTTTTACTTTAGTGCACAGGATAGTGCAAAGAATTAAATACAAGGTAGGAAAATAGAAGCATAGTGTAGATAAATTATTGTGCATTAAGTAGGAATTAGGAACATCTAATATTTCATTAGTGATTATAGAACACTCAAAGTATTTTAGATAGATATAAGCTAAGCATTATACATGAGAATGCATGCAAGGAACAAAGTAAGAATCACAACAGGTAACCATAACCAAAATAGTCTTTATTGATCTCTTTGAAGGTGGAACTCTCTTCTTCTTACAAAGAAAAATATATATAGTCATTTGTTATCTATTATTATTCATATTCTTCTTGTACTTGGCACCAAAAGAGGACTATGTTCATATTCTAGCCTATTACAAGTCATGGAGATAGGACAAAATATACATATATCTGACAAACTGAGTACATAACACGAATATAGACAAATATTGTGCACAACTTTACTATCTTATTTATTCTCCTAACACTTTTATGAACTTAAAATGTTGTCTCATCTCAAGATAACATCATAGGATCTTATAAAATTACTCAAAGGGCAAAATTTGAAGATGTAGTTAGACCAATAAGAGTCGCAGTAATCATTCAAGGCACCATTTCTGGTTTTCACCTCTTATGTACTACTTAGTCACCCTTTCAGGTTTTCAACTAAGTATTATACCAACCTACCACCCTTTCAATTTTTTAATAGGATAGCATAACTAGGTGGCCACTCTTTAGGGTTTTCACCAATCCTAGCCTCACTTGTCTTACTAGTCATACCCAATACAAATGTGTTTACAAAATTTTTAAAATTGGCACCTTGCATAGTACTTAACTTGATGAAGGAGGCATGGTTATAGATGAGGACTAGATAAAAGAGTCCTTAGCCTTGATCTATGTAGTCTTACATTGAGCGATAACCTATTGGATCTCAGATAGTAGATTGTACATTGGAGTGTTGAGGATCTAGTCAACTTCACTGTACAATGGAGATAAGTATGTCTTATCAAGCATAACTTCCTAGACCATGCATAAAAGAGTGAAAAATGGTACATGATATTCAATGAGATGCTTCAGGTCTGAGTCATTAATGATGCTCATGGCTACCTTAGTATTATTCACCCTCATTTGGATTTTACCATTTAGTTGCTCTAGTTTGTTTGTTACATCCTAATTTTTTTGCCAGATAAACTTGCTAGATTATCCATAGATATCTACAATTAAAAAATTTATATTTGGTTATATTTCTAACTAAGCTTGTGATTTATGCCATTTCAAAATAATAAAATGTTGCTTAGTTAGATGATACTACATGATTACTTATTATAAACTAGATGATGTATGTGTTTACATTTTTAGGCACAATAATCTATTGATTTAGTTATATATTGTTGCTTATGATTATAATGTAAAAAGATTTAATTACCTATGTGTTGTGAGGTGGATGCAAGAGAATTCATCCCTTGAGTGTACCAAAGGGAGAGCATCATCAAAGAGGATGATGTAGATGGAGACATCGCTAGTCAATAGATAGCTAGTGAAACCCTGCACACACCATAATAATTAGTCATGGTAGAAAATGTATTTAAAAATTATTGTTTTGGTGTTTATTTAAATTTTTATTTTCTATGATTGCTTGATTATATAAATTTTAGGAATAATTTACCTTGTGTGCTTAGCCTAATATGCCATTAATACGTGTAAAGACAAAATTAATATGGGTTATTATTTTATCATTAAATTTTTAAAGCATAATTAAATGTTAAATTGGTTGAATATGAAATTGAAATTTCATATTAAAATATAAAAATGAAACTTTTTTTTTTAAAAAAGAGAAAAGGAGAAAAACATTGAAATTAGAAAAAGAGAAAAATAAATAAAAATTCTAGAAAAAATAAGAAAAGAATTAAAGATCTTAAAATTAGCAAAAACAAAAAGATAAAAATCAAAAATAAAAACCAAAATCAAAAATTTGGAAAATAAAATAGTATCTATTTTCTATTGAAAAGAAAGATTGAAGGGAAATCAAGGGAGTCTATGCATTGAGGAAGGGAAGAAGAGAAGTGCAGAATGTTGAAGAAGAGAAGGACTAAACCAAGCAAAAAGTGTCTAGATAGTGCCACGTAAGTTTGGAAGCTTACAAGGTAGGTGGTGTCTTAAATTTTGTTATGAAGCTTGTTAAATAATCTGTGATACTGAGATTATTATTGTTAAATAATCTGTGTGTAATATAGGGATCTGAATACTAAGTATGAGTATTGGTTCTATATATACCAATGATCTATATCATATAAATACAAATATTTATATATACAACAATATATATGCAAACATATACAAATAGCAACTTAAATATGTAGTAATATATTGGAAGTTATCTAGATTTAGATAAAAGTAGTGTTATACCCAAGATGTATAATAATGCTATACATATATTGTGATTTCTTTTACTCTATAAAAACCCTCTGTGTGTGTGTGTGTAGATTAGGGGTTTTACAATGAGAATTGTATAAATTATTTATTATTCATAAACTAATTATAATCATTATGATTAAACTAATTAGTATTGTATCACTATTTTTACATCAATTTGTATTCAAAAAATTTAGTGATCTATAAATCTATTATCAGAGTTGGGGCCTGATTTATTACCATAGTTCATAGTTCATAGTTTATACAATCTATGTAATGAACAATAGTTCATACAGTTTAGGCAATAAACAATGTTATAACTTAGCGATTATCAATTACCATTGCCAAGAATAACATATTTCATGCAAGTGTTAAGATAATTTAACTTGGGTAGATATAAGAGCCCCATAAGGTGGTGATAACTTTGGTAATAACAATAATATCAAAGATCATGGTGTCAAATTATCCCTTTGTACATTTTGCCATACCTGATATCTAAATAATATGCTATAGGGCATTGACCTGTCTAGCTAGATGGGTAAAATTGACATCATAATCTAGTAGGGCACTAATAGCCTATATAATTTGTGTGTGCTAGAAGCCACCTTAAAAGGGCAATTTAATAAATTTTCATCTAGGCATAATGGGCATCGCCCTGTTTTATCTTCCCAACCCATCTAAGTATATTTCATATTGCTATTTTCCATTATATGAATTGTCTTCCTTAAAATTCTGTAGTGCCATTTTTATATGATTTATATATATAACCTTCATCTGCAGGTTACATTTTGTTGTGATTCAGGTTCTATCTCCTTAAAGTTTGTTTTGTACTTGGACATTTAATTCTCTCATAGGCGTTGATATGAAGCTTGATAGAATACAAATGAACATACACTTTTACCCATTTTTAAATGCATAAGTTGATAAATGGAAATCAAAATAGTGTATGGGGCTAGAAGTGGATGCAAGATTGAAATTATTCTTGCCTTATTAGATTCTATATTGTAGAAATTGGCATTGAAAAAATATGGCAAAATATACTTGTTTTTTATTCTATTATAGTGCAAGTACTTTATCTACTTCTCAATCTATTGATTCTTAATATAGAATGATGGTATAACTCATGGGGAACTATTTGATATACACAGGTGATGTCAATATATGCTATAAACCATGTTTTTTTACCTAAAAACCAAGTAGATTGTTCCATATATATGGTGTCATTGATAGTTGATTTGAAATTATTGGTGGAAATGACATATAAACAATTTTAGTTAGAGGTAATAGTACCTTAGGTAAATACAATATTTTTTGTATTATGAGATAACCATGAGGGATAATGGGATTACTTGACGTATGAAACCCATCATACAGAAGTTGATATTATACCAAGTTATACATTTATGGCTATTGACAAGAGAGCTTGTTAGAAAAGGGGTGTAATATGTCTTATAGTGTATAATAGTACCTCGGGGTGTGTACTTGGGTATAAACTACATTAAATAAAAATACTTATCAAACTTCAATTAAATAAGTGATTTTAGTATATTGCCTAAAACTATAACAAATTATTTCATTTATGGAGATATTAATAGATGGTTTACGCTTGTGTAAAAATAATGTACAGTGATTTATAAACCTTCTTGTTTGGGATAACAAGTATTCTAAATGAATAATACAAACCTAAGAAAATAAGGTTAACCATGTGAAATATTGAGATCACCTGTTATATGAAAACCCATCACGCAAAAATTGATATTGAGTTACATATTTATGACTTCTATTATAATTACAAAAATTGGGGTAGATTTCTTTAGTTAATATTCTCGAGAGAATTATTAATAGAAAATTGAAAGGATTGTTTAAAGATGGCGTATGATTGCTTGTAAACCCCCAAATATAAACTAGTTGTAAAATTGGATTACTTGCATTTTGGGAAAACAAAGTTCATTTTTTCTAGTTGTTTGCAATAAGTGTGTTCCATGTATAACTAGTTTATTAGTTGATTTCTATGCTTAGTAGTTTTGATTAAAACACTAAACCATGGTTTAGAGATTGCAAAACATTATAATACCTACATGTGGTGCACATTAAGATGTACAAGTGCATGTGTGTAAAGATTTAACCTATAGTTCATTAGTTGATTGTATAAGTCATTAAATTACATATGAATCATGAACTATAACCTTTAAAATAGTGTCCTAGAAATAAATGAGTCAATAGGATAACGGGTTTATGAATTATCTGACTCATTATTAAAAAAATGAATGATTGTTAATCATGTGTATTCAATATGGAATACTTGTGTGCATTACATATTATGAGTGTGTTATATGTATAAACACTTAATTAAACTTAGTGCAGAATGGGGCATCGTGATGCATGTTTATATGTTGTGATACTTTGGTGTGTTTGTATGTAGTTCAATTTAGGGTATACTCGAGAGGTATAATCCTATATTATTTGCTTGTTATTATCTACATTGACCGATTGAGTCTCAAGATTCGTAAGTTTGGTTTATGTGTTGTTATGTAGTTGGGAACCTATGATAGTATGGGATATCATAGTGTACTATAGTATAAAAATATGTTTTACCAGGTGGTACTTAATATACTTATTATATCTAACTCATATCTACATTTATCTATATATTGTATACATACTAGTTATTATTGTGGATAGTGTGTGTTTCACAGTTGGTAGACTTGTGTATGCGTGCATGCAAACTTGAGAGTTTAGAAAATATTTTGCTGAAATGTTATCATGTTCTATGGGAATGATGACTTTCTTGTTATGTGTTTTCCATGTATTTGAGACTATTTCATATGATTGATTGTGGAAAATTCGTAGTTAAGTCTTAAAACACTGGATTGTGGTAATATGGATTGGCACAAGGTGTAGATAAATTGGAAACCAATTATATTATTTGAATTGTACAGTTAAATTATAAGTTTACATGGGTGGTATATTTGTAATCATTATTTCTAGTATGGGATAGAATATGATAAAAGATTCATGCATAAGTTGGATGGACTTAATGTATATTGTTATTTCTCCTATGTATAGTGTGTCATGTGATACATTTGCTAGTATGATGTAAGTTGTTGAATCTTGTAGTTGAATTGTATTTGACCAATCTGTATTATTAATGTGGAGTAAGGATTGAGATGGATTTCACTAGCCTACTAGCATTGTAATGTTAGATGAAGGCAGTTTGATCAAGTGGTGTGCGTAAAATTGGTAGATCTATAGATTGATTTTATATAATTATTTGTAAAACTTTGGGCCAAAGTATGTTTAGTGAGACATTATCATTTCATAAGTGTGATTCACATGTTTTTGTAATATCTTGTAATAGAATAAATTTCTATGATACACTGTGTTGGGTAAATATTTTGTCAATCAACTAACTCATGAGAAAAATAGGTCTTATCATCCACAGCAAAGGAGATTAGTCGGCCCAGTGTGCAGGTTTACTACATCAGAGGTGGACAAATATCTCCTCTCATCAAGGGGAGGTTCCCTATAAATATGCAAGAGCTATATACTATATATATAAGTAGAAAATAAAACTCAGGGGCAGAATACACCATCCATCTCTCTTCTTTTAGAGATGATGTTAACAAATAGGGGAGAAAATCCAAGTGTAAACATTGAGGGCACTTCTCTTCTTTCAGAAGTGGACTTACACTAAATAGCTGGAGTTCTTTCTGGTGGGTAACAAGTAACTAGTAACAAAAAGGGTGCAGTAACTAGTAGAATGAAATAGAACACAAAGTTTCCACCTCAACTGCCCAAAGAGTAAAACACAAAGGATAATGAGGGCATAAAGTCATCCCAGAATCCTCAACATAGAAAAGAACTAAAAACACACACTGAAGACAACTATAACAGCACAAAGTCTGAAAGTAGCTGACTTCAAGACATCTTCTTTTTCACTTGCACTAGTTCTGCTTGTTAAATTAAATAAATAAGAATGCATCTAGAAGACAGGCATAAGAAAAATCTCCTAAAATGGCACAAGATATAACATCACAAAGTCTGCAAGTGTCTTGCTTTCTCATTCAAATAAAATAAAATGATCAACAATTTGATCTCAAAGTCTCAGTATTCGCCTTTCAATTTGGGCAGAGTTTTGCTCCTGTAAAAATGGAAAGATCTCATTTCCATAAAATAGGATTTTACAATATATAGCAGCCCAAAAAAGACTGGCACACTTTTTCTTAGAGTGACCCATGTTGCCTTGAATGCTTTGAATGCGTCTTCAATTTTGTCCTTTGACCATGCTAGAATAGGGTGGCTGCCTTAACTATGACATGTTATTTCATTTCACATCTCTCCTCTTGTCTGCACAGCTGCCTACTTCGTCTTTACTCCAAGGGAGACAAACAAGCAATGTCTTTAATGTTTAAGCCCTCAAATATCTATTTTGTGGACTGTTCCACCTACTAAAATGACTTTTACATAGATATTTCCCTCTTTCACTCTCCCCACTGCGATTTGAGCCCTCAGGCTACCTTTTCCAGCTTTGCTGGCTCATTCGGCTTCTCTTCACGGTTCTTGTTTTTTGGCCATGGCCTTAAGGCCATTGAATGCATTCAAGTCTACGTTTAAATCTGTAGGGATTAATGGCTATTTCAATACCATGAATTTGACATCTTTAGGCCTGTCATCGTTTGAAAGCCAACAGCTAGTTCGTTGCTCTAAATTTGACGATTGCGGGGACGTTGCTAGACTTTTGGATCTTAATGGCTAGTGTGCGACGTTCAACTTTGACATTTGCAGGCTCGTCACTTTCCTTGACAATTCCTTTGACTTTCTTGTTTTGTCTTTCTCGAAGGGGAAGAATCCCTTTGGGATCTTGAGAATGGCCTATTTTAGCCAGCTAGAGCCCCCCCCCCCGCATGGGTACATGCCCTTCGAGGTGCTTCAGATGGCCTTCAAGCTTTTATTCCTTCGATGGACTTTTCTTTGGGCTTTTCCTTCAGACATCTTATCTGAAGGAAATGTTTCTTTTGCTTTGTCTTTTTCGATCGGGCATTGGGCCTTTGTCTTTTTGTCAGGCTTATTCCTTCAGACAAAAGTCTGAAGGAATTCCTTCGAACATTTTGTCTGAAAGAATTTGCCTTGTCTTTTGCTTTGAACAAATCCAAAGGAATTCCCACTTTTCCTACCTTATTCATTTTTTTGAAGGAAATCTCTTAGTCTGCCTCTACTCACTGCCCTCCATAAGGGCACTCAGCTTTGCTCATTTCCCTCTGCAAGGGCACTCAGCTTTGGGGCACTCCCTTGAACCTGTCAATTGAACCGACTGATTGAACCAACTTTGGTTCAACAATTTAATCTTGCATTTGAAGCCATCTTTTTGTCTAAGTCTTTTGATCTCTTTGAATCGATTGAACCCATTGAACCAATTTGGTTCAAGGTTCAATGGTTTAATGGTTCATTCCTTTATTTTTCGCTAAGTCCTTTGATCACTTGAACAAAACGCATTGAACCAACTGCTCATTGAACCTTTGAACCATTGAACCCATTGAACCTTTAAACCAAAATGGTTCAATGGTTCAATCCTTCTTCTCTTTGATAAGTGTTTTGAAGCCGTTGAACCTTGAAGCGGTTGAACTTGTTAAACCTTTTCCGAAGTGCTTAACTCCTTAAGCTCACCAATATTGTTGAACCTTTGAACCTGTTGAACCTATTGAACCCATTTTGGTTCAAGATTCAATGATTCAATGTTTAATCCTTCTTTTAAAGCTTGCTGATGAACCTTTTGGTTGAACCTTGTTGTTGAACCAACCTTGAAATCACCTAAGTGTTGAGAGCTTATTTCTTTCCTGCAGAGTCCATAGAAATCAACCTGCGAAGTCCGTAGTTTTCTCTAAGTCTCTTGAGCCTTGAAAGAGTTCATAGAAATCTAGCTTGCAGAGTTTGTAGTTCCACTTACAGAGTCTATAGTTATGAGTTCATAGAACTGGGGGAGTTCATAGATTTAAGCTCGTAGATTTATTCTTGCAGAGTCCGTAGTTCGACCTGCAGAGTTCATAGATTAGAGCCTGCAGAGTCCATAGAATTCTATCTATGGAGTCTGTAGAAATCATCTGCAGGGTCCCTTAGCTAAAAAAGTTTGAAAAATAGAGAATTTGAAGGCTCATAACAATTTTTTAGAAGGGAAGAAAGAAATTTTGGCTTATAAGACCAAAAAATAGTTCATGTGTTGTCCCAAAAAGGATTGACAAATTTTGGGAACAACAGCTGGCTCCAGTTGGGGAACTTTCCTCAGTTAAAAAAAATTGAAGCAGCTAAGGAGAGTAGAGACCAGAATCTCCAGTGCCTTGAAGTGTGCATTGGGCTATGGAGTCGTGCTACCCAAAAAGAAAGGCTCCAAAAAATGAAAATGAACAACACAAAGTAGAAACAAAAGACTATACAAATATGCATATGTACAGGTGAATTTATTTGATAATTCAAAGATTGAAGTGATTCAGATGCTGCCCATTGTGAGATAGTGAAAATGGTGTTCCATCTTGATAAACTAGCAGGAAACCATTTTGTCCCCAGAATCGGTGATGGGTGAATGGAACTCTCCACCAAGAATCACATTTCCTATGCACTCCTTTTGGTTCTCTCTTCTTGCTCCATGGCAAGGCATGGTCTCCAATCTAAAAATAATAAATATTTTCTATCTCAGTGAAGAGTTCCTTCTCCTGACTTTGGCACGCAATAGTATGGTCCACCACCATAGCTTGTTCTTCTACTAGTTCAGTCCAGTGCATGATTTGATTGTCAGCATCAAACTCCTGATAAACCATCAGTTCAGCATCTCCTTTAGCGTGAAGGAGTTTGACACCTTTGTCTTGAGCAGCCTTCAACCTGAGTAACAGAGATTCATACTCAGCAGTGTTATTGGTGTTGCTGAACTGCAACTCATGTAGAGGAATTATCAACACGATCTCGGCTCCAACACTTGTAGAGGAATTACCGCCATCGAATTTATGGTTCGAAACATCATCAAAAACTAATCTTCTATCAGATTTTTCTCTATTAGAGACGGAAGATCCTTTCATCTATACTGCACCCTACTAATTCTTTTGATGTCTCATTTGAATCAATTTTTAGATTGCCACCTACAGGACTTTCATTTGCTGAAACATGAACATCCTCAATAGACAAAAATAATTACCCCTGCCTCAAGACTCAAATAAAATTTGAGCTTTAGGCACTGATGTCTGAGTGACAACATATTTTACCTCCTTAGGGAGCAGCCTCTTCATGATGCCTTTGACAGGGATCCTTTCCTCAAACAGGTCCATGCTCAACTCATCGTCCACATTTTTACAAAAAATTTGTCCAAGAAGGATGCCATATGATGTTGGGACGTCGGGCACCAGGACAATCGTCTTAATTCTCTTGTCTGTGAATGCTGCAAATGCAAATTGGGCATCTTTGATTTGTCCCAACAGTGGTACTTGTTTGTTTTCCATGGAGAAGCATCTACCAAATGTTTTGGTTAGTGTGAGGCCAAGAGATTCAGCCACTTTAGTAGGCATGACATTGTTTGAAGCACCAAAATCAATGATGTAGTTGCTCAGCTTGTGACTGTTTATCAACAGGGAAACATAGAAAGGCTCTATTTTCCCAGGGGCAGCAGGAGGATTAATGACAAGATTGTTTAGGATGGGCATGTTCCTTGGGGGATCATGAGTTACCTTTCTAATCTCTTATCTTGCAGGGATGGCTTTATTCTTCACACACTCCACCAACCTGTCCAAATGCTCAAGGTTGGCTTGAAGGAATTCAAATTAGTCATTTGAATTTTGGTTTTCTTGACACGTTCAATTATGTCAAATGACTAAAATGGACTCGAAAGAGAGGATGGGAGTTCATCCTTTTGGTTTTTGGGAGGGGGAGGACTGGCCTACAAATTTGAAGTTGAAGGTGCAAAAATGTTTGGGGTACTTACTTTTTTAGCAACCACCAAGTCCTTTGGCTGGAAAGGCAGAGTGGTTACTGTTGACACAGAAGATTACACCCGGTGGCAAGAAAATAGGTTCTTGCCTTCTCCTTGCAACATGGAAAATCTCCTCTCGCCTATGGGACCGGCGAAGCTGGAGGAGAGAGTCTCTAGATAAGAGCTAGCTCCCTTTGATGCATCATGTTTTTTCCAGCAAGAGTTAACATGTATATATATATATATATATAGATATAAAAAGGGGGGGATTAAAAGGGAGAAAGAGAATGTAGGAAAAACAAGCCTACTCTAAAGAGGTGATGCACCAAAATGAAGGCGACCTTCACACACCCACACTGAAACCAAACAAACACATACATACACTACACATTTGGCAGAAGGACCAGGCTACTGGAAACTAGCAGGGAGGCCTTAATGGAAGATACAAAAAAGAAAGAGATCACCAATAGTGTTGTGAGACGCACACTTATGTAGCAACTTCCTCTGTTTTGCACTTCTCAAATACTGCTCTTCTCCTTTCAGCTGCAGAGATGGCATTTTGTAGATAACAGGTCTGCTAGTGTTGAACCTGTGAGAGCATCAAGAAACAATGACTGGACACAGACAAACACTCAAGACATACTCTGAAATATCTATCCAAATGGAGGTAAAAAACTACATTTTATTTGATTCAAGTGAAATTTTAGCAGAGCTGCTCCTGGCTAAAACTGTGAAAAGATGATTACAAAAATGACAAGTATCAAATATATATGAGAAGCAAAGAGGCCCATTTGGCGCTCCTTCTTTTACAAGTGGCATGCGTGTCCCTTCAAAAAGAGGAAAACACTATTGTGTTGTCATTATTCTAGAAGAACCCTGCTGGAACCATGCTGTATAATCGCCAAATTTGACTTTGGCGTTCGAGATTTAATGTGGAAGCATGGATCGTGCCTCTTTTTTGCCAACAGACTAAAATTTGTCCCCTTTTTTAAATGCACGGGCCATGCTACTTGATGTTGTGCCATTTGGGGATTAACAAGAAATAAATTGCCTTCTCTCTATGCCACTTGGACTGCTTGACTGCTCCATGCCTCGTCATTCTTCTTTCCTTGTCACCTCTTGCTTTGCCCTTTGTCTTTCTTATCTTTTCTAGCTTGTTCGGCCCCCAAGGGCAAACTTCTGGCTGGGTTGTTGCATTTAGGCCCTTTTCCCTTTTCCATGTTAGCGCTTTCCCATGTTTGAAAACCCAACGGCTATTCTATTTCATTAAATTTGACGGCCTCAGAGACATTGGGTCCATGCTGGTAGCCTTCGGGCACTTCTCTGCCTTTGTTAATTCTCCTGGGTTGCTCGACTATGCTGTATTTTCTACAGACAAATTGTCCACGGAAATTCTTTCACTTTGACTTTGAGCTTTGAGCCTTGACTGTGCATTTTTGTAGACAAATTGTCCACAGAAATTCTGTTCGGTCCATTCCTTTGTTATTTTGAAGCGCACCCAAATCTTTGAAATTGAAGTGTCTACCCTCTGAAAAGGCACTTTGACTTTTGACTACCCTGCGGCCAAGGGCAACCCTTTGAACTGAACTCGTTGAACCTCTTCTTTTGAATCATTCGGTTGAACCTTTTGTCATTGAACCAAGTACGTTGAACCTAGCCCGTTGAACCAAAAAATTGGTTCAATGGTACGAAGGTTCAACGCTATTGAAATGAGATGCTTGAACCGAATGATGAATCCTTTGAACTAGAAGCTGTCGAAACACTTGAACTAGGTCATGAACCAAACATATACCAGGCCCGAACTGAGCATGAACTTGAAGATGGCTGGCATTAAGATAGAAGGGGAGAAGTTGACCGAGATTTTGCCTATGGGCAAAATTGGTCAACAGATTGGTGACTCACAAGGGAAGCATGCCTATCATGCTTAAAACTTAGTTGCCTTAAAATCCATCAGGCACGGAGTCAGGTGCAGCCATGAAAGAATTAACAACAGCCCAAAAGATCAAGAATCACCCACACACAAAGGGAAACACACAAGGCTAAAAAACACTCCCTATGTAACTGCACTTAGGGAAAGTGGGAAAGAAACTGAAAACAAAGTATTATGTACAGCTAACCAGGAATGCTCACCTCCCTCCTGGACCGAAGGGAAAATTTATTAAGTCCCCTTTCTGGCAAGAAGACACATGGTGCCAGGCAAGTAGCTGAAGGAAAATGAGATTTGGTGACTTGTTCCTCTTGTCGGTCACCTAGTTTGGCTGGAATCCAAGTGGATCAGATTCAAACATGCTTCTGACATATATATACTCTGCTTGTCCATGGAAGTCTGTTAAATGTTGGTCCTTCAAATTGGTGCTCTTCTCCAAGAAATCTGTGGCTGTTGGCTTATCACTGTTAGCCCTTTGATATGTATAGCTCCTCTACAGTGTATCATGGTCTAACCCATTTCCTTTTGCTTCATTGCAGGCTCTGTCAGACTCATCCTCTGCTCTTTCAAGGCCTTCCTCAAGGAAGATAGACCTCTCCTTTTCCTCTTCAAAGATCAAGATCTCTAGATGTTCAAAGATATCCTCTTGATCCTCCTCCAACTCAGGCTCCTCAGTGTAGTCATCCTCATCATCAAAATAGCGAGGAAGTTCATCAAACAGAAGGGAAGAGAGCTCACCCTGCATTTGATCCTCCTCATATTACTGGAACATATGCATATGTGCAAGACCTACATCTTCTCCACTGCTAATGGTGTCTTCCCAAGAAGCATCAATGATGATTTCTTCTTCATTGTCACTAATGACAGCCTCTTAAAGGACTACAGATTGGATCTTCTGCTCCTCACTCACCTCCTGCAGAATAGGTTCCTCCTCGAGAAGGGGTGAAGTGGAGAAAACATGTGGAAGAGGCGGCAGTCCTTGAGCTAGAATCGAATGATTCTCCTCCTTCCGCTTGGTCAGCACTTCATCAATATCAGGTGTGGCCTGATAGCTCTCTTGGAGGTGTGTGGATGGGCTGGGTTCAAACAGGTCCACCACATGTTGGCTGAGGAATCTCATTTGGGACTCCAACTCTTTAATTCTCCTAGCTATATTTTCTTGAAGGAGCCTTTCTTGGAGATCACCAACATTATCCTCTTCAAAGCTCTGAGCTGGTTCCTGGCATTCCTTCCTCCAACTTGGAAATGGAAGATCATGTTGAAAGACTTGAGGAGGTTGGGGAAGATTTGGGAGGGTCTGCTCATGTACAAGAAGCATTATTTGAGAAGAGGCATGTTAAAAATCTAGGCACATAGGATTGAGGGTAGGATCGATTGATGCAACGGATGAGTCAGAATGAGCCAGGGCCATCTGATAGAAAGGATTCAGCATACAAGAGGGAGTTTTCTCTAGAATAGGAGAGGGCAGACTTTGGGCCAAAATTTCTTAATTTTTGTCCCTCCATTTTACCAACACTTCATTAATATTGAAATTAGCTTGTGGATTGGTGGAAGGGGTGTCCTTTGGCGTCGACTCCTCTGCAAGGTCTAAAAGCTCCATCTCTCTTTCTCTAAGCAGTCTTATTTTCCTTTCTAAATCCTCAGCCTACCTGGCCAGATCATCCTCATTTTGCACTTCTTAGAGCTTGTGGGAAACACCATAGAGATGGGGAGTGCATGAAGATTACCGTGAAATTCAAGGATCCTCCTGAAGAAGGGTGGGTGGAACTTGAAAAGGACTAACCTGATCTTCTACCTCGCACTCTTAGACATTGTCTTTCGCCCCCTTGTTGTTCTGTGACTCAACCACTTGATTCTAGCTCAAGAAATTCAGACTGGGCATCTCCTTTGGGGTTGATGAGGCCATAATGTGAGAGGGTAGTGAAGATTTATATTCTACTTCCCTTGCTGCCAAAATGGATTGCTGCATCTGAAGGTTTGCCAACTCGATCTGTCTATCAAGATTAGCCTTAAACACAAGATTTGTCATTTTGGAACTCTCTTCAACACGATTGGGGAAACGACTTTGACAGGCTTGATTTGGCTTATAAGTAGGGGCTATATATGACTGATATGATGCTTGGGGTAGTGAGTATGTAGGTTGATAGACTTGGTAAGGCTACCTCTCATAAATACTCAGCTTCTCCTCCAAAGATGCAATCAAACCACTCACATCCAGCATCTCATTTGTAAGCCTGTGCCAATTGGCTCTTTCAATGGGAGTCCATTTCTTATTAACCTGATTCAGTGCATTTCTCACTTGATGGATGACATGATCAGGAACTTCTTGGCCACATCCCCTTCTGGTGTCAAGATCTATTACATACTTTTCATATCCCAACAGTGCTCGCTTGAAGGCAGAAACAGGTTGATTGGCAAAGAGACTGGGTTGAGTGGGAGAAGTGACGTATTCAGAAGACTGGGCATAAGGCCGATATAACTCATGGCAAGGGTGAGACTGGCCATATTGAACCTGATAAGGATCAACATAAGGCTGGTAAGGATCATAGCCATGCTAGCCAAAGAAAATAGGGTCCATGGCTCTAAACGATGGGATTATACATACCAGAATGTTGTTTCTTGATGGTATGGCACCATGACTGCTTAACCAGTTGATTTAACTCAGAGTCACCATTGGTGTTTGATGTAGAAGCCTCTAAAGGCTGGTCAATTGAAGAACACACCAAAAATTCTTCAACTCTTTGGATAAAACCTGTCCCAGTTGGTCCCACCGAGCGTACCAGAACTATTGACGCAGAAGATTGCACCCAGTGGCAGAAAAATAGGTTCCTGCCTTCTCCTCATAACATGGAAACTCTCCTCTCGCCTATGGGATCAGCGAAGCTAGAGGAGAGAGTCTCTAGATAAGGGCTAGCTCCCTTTGATGCATCGTGTTTTTTCCAACAAGAGTTAACAGGTATATATATATATAGATATAAAAAGGGGGGATGAAAAGGGAGAAAGAGAATGCAGGAAAAACAAGCCTACTCTAAAGAGGTGATGCACCAAAATAAAGGTGACCTTCACACACCCACACTGAAACCAGACAAACACATACATACACTACACATTTGGCAAAAGGACCAGGCTGCTGGAAACTGGCAGGGAGGCCTTAATGGAAGATATAAAAAAGAAAGAGATCACCAAAGGTGCTGTGAGACGCACATTTATGTAGCAACTTCCTCTATTTTGCACTTCTCAAATACTTCTCTTCTCCTTTCAGCTGCAGAGATGGCACCTTGTAGATAATAGGTCTACTGGTGTTGCACCTATGAGAGCATCAAGAAATAATGACTGGACACAGACAAACACTCAAGACATACTCTGAAATATCTATCCAAATGGAGGTAAAAAAATTCATTTTATTTGATTCAGGTGAAATTTAGCAGGGTTACGCCTGGCTAAAACCGTGAAAAGATGATTACAAAAATGACGAGTATCGAATATATATGAGAAGCAAAGAGGCCCATTTGGTGCTCCTTCTTTTACAAGTAGCATGTGTGTCCCTTCTAAAAGAGGAAAACACTGTTGTGTTGTCATTATTCTAGAAGAAGCCTGCTAGAACCATGTTGTATAATCACCAAATTTGACTTTGGAATTTGAGCTTTAATGTGGAAGCATGGATCGCGCCTCTTTTCTGCCAACAAATTGAAATATGTCCCCTTTTTTAAATACATGGGCCATGCTACTTACTGTTGTGCCATTTGGGGATTAACAAGCAATAAATTTCCTTTTCTCTATGTCACTTAGACTGCTTGACTGCTCCATGCCTTGTCATTCTTCTTGTCTTGTCACCTCTTGCTTTGTACATTGTCTTTCTTGTCTTTTCTGGCTTGTTTGGCCCCTAGGGGTGAACTTTTGGCAGGGTTGTTGCATTCAATCCCTTTTCCCTTTTCCATGTTAGCGCTTTCCCATGTTTGAAAACCCAATAGCTATTCTATTTCATTAAATTTGACGGCCTCAGAGACGTCGGGTCCATGCTGCAGTTGGGTCCATGCTGGCAGCCTTCAGGCACTTCTCTGCCTTTGTTAATTCCCCCAGGTTGCTCAGCTATGCTATATTTTTCGTCAACAAATTGTTTGCAAAAATTCTTCTGCTTTGACTTTGAGCTTTGAGCCTTGACTGTGCATTTTTGTGGACAAATTGTCCATGGAAATTATATTCGATCCATTCTTTTATTATTTTGAAGCGCTCTCGAATCTTTGAAATTGAAGTGTCCACCCTCCGAAAAGGCACTTTGACTTTTGACTACCCTGCGGCTAAGGGCAGCCCTTTGAACTGAACATGTTGAACCAAAATTTGGTTCAACAGTTCAAGGTTCAAAGGAGCGCGCCGATGAACCAAAAGGCTGATGAACTCATGTATTGAACCAAACGTTGAACCTCTTCTTTTGAACCGTTCGGTTGAACCTTTTGTCATTGAACCAAGTACGTTGAACCTAGCCCGTTGAACCAAAAAATTGGTTCAACGGTTCAACGGTACGAAGGTTCAATGCTATTGAAATGAGATGCTTAAACTGAATGATGAACCCTTTGAACCAGAAGCTGCCAAAACACTTGAACCAGGTCATGAACCAAACATATACCAGGCCTAAACTGAGCATGAACTTGAAGATGGCTGGCATTAAGACAGTAGGGGAGAAGTTGATCGAGATTTTGCTTGTGGGCAAAATTGGTCAACAGTTACATGCTTAGCAATTGAAATTGTTGGTTGAGGTCGTTCCTCTATCTTCTCTTTATTAGCTTGCTAGGCTGATTGATTCTTGGACCGAGTGAATACAACATATGATCCCTCATCTACTTTACCTTCACTTCTGGGTTCATCCTGATAATTCAAAAAATCAATGTTGGAGTCGCCAGCTAATTCTTCTTCTTCCTTAGTGAAGAGATTAGCATCATCTTCAGGATTCAATTTAGGCTGAAATGAGAAATTTGATTCAGCCTCAAGATATCCAACCGTTGAGTTGGTTGGAGGTGCTTTAATGGCAAGGTTATTCCTCTAAGGGGGAGGGAAATGATTTGCTTGCCCTTGGTTCCTGGTAGCATTACTTGGTAAGACTGATCAAGGAATGTCCTCCTTGGTGCATCTTTGTATGAAGGAGCAGATGACATCCCTTGTGCCATTTATTTTTTGAAGGCCAACAATTCATTTGCTAGCTTCTAGACCATTGGATCAGTGGTGGTTGTAGGTGAGTATTCAGAGGAAGAAGTAGATTTACCTCTATTAGGATCTCTCCTTATCTTTTCAGCCAAGATAAGTCATCTTCCACCTCAGTAGCCAGGTCTTGAGCAGCCTCAAGGTCTATGTGGCTATCACGCCTTAGCAGAAAGATCACTTTAGGTAACTATGAGTTGATGAAGAAGCACTTGAGGTTTTCAAGAGTTGGCTGAGCAATGGCAGGAATCCGATTCCTGAGCTTGTCAAAATTTGCTATGAAATCCCTTATGGGTTCATGAGGTTCCTTCTTCATCTATGTAAGCTGGGCCAGCAAAGCATGTGCATCTTCTATAGGCTTGAACCTAGCTTCAGACTTGGCTTTAAGTGTGTCCTAGTTAGTCACTGATCTAGCTTGTAAATGGTAAAACCAGTCTACAGCAGAACCTTGTAGTGTTTCCATGAAAAGCCTGATTGACACGTCCGTAAATTCCACTCCTATTATGCCATAGGCTATGTTAAAGGCTGCAATGTGTTCATCAAGATGAACTCTCCCATCACCAAATAATTTAGGGAAATTCTTTCTTGAGTTATGTGGAAGTTCATGTAGAGGTGGAATAAGGTTTAGTGGGCCGAATGAGTTACTCGAGGGGCCTTGAACTGCCATGATTGGAATATGAAAAAGAGGGATAACAGATATGGGTGGTGCATGGATAGACAAAGCTTTGCTAATAGTAGAAAAAATAGCTCTACCTTGTGTTGGTGACTTGGTACAGGTAAGCGGAACACTCCTAAATCTTTGAACATGGAGTTGGGGAGGGAACAGATCAAAATTTCCTTGCAGCACCAACTCAAAGATAGGGTCAACAACACCTTGAATTCTCTAGCTTCTAGTATAGTGTGGATTTGTCAGATTGTGAAATAAAAATGGAAAAGGACTGGTCTTGCTTCAACTTAAAGCTTGAGGCTTCAAACTGCTTGTCCTTCCCCAGCAGACTCGCCAAAAAGACTGTTGGGTGAATATTTTGTCAATCAACTAACTGATGAGCAAAATAGGTCTTATCATCCACAACAAAGGAGATTGGTCAGCCCAGTGTGTAGGTTTACTACATCAGAGGTGGACAAATCTCTCCTCTCATCAAGGGGAGGTTCCCTATAAATATGCAGGAGCTATATACTATATATATAAGTAGAAAATAAAACTCAGGGGCAGAATACACCATCCATCTCTCTTCTTTTAGAAATGATGTTAACAAATAGGGGAGAAAATCTAAGTGTAAACACTGAAGGCACTTCTCTTCTTTCAGAAGTGGTCTTACAACAAATAGCTGGAGTTCTTTCTAGTGGGTAACAAGTAACTGGTAACAAAAAGGGCGCAGTAACTAGTAGAATGAAATAGAACACAAAGTTTCCACTTCAACTACCCAAAGAGTAATACACAAAGGATAATGAGGGCACAAAGTCATCCCAAAATCCTCAACACAGAAAAGAACTAAAAACACACACTGAAGACAACTATAACATCAAAAAGTCTGAAAGTAGCTGACTTTAGGACATCTTCCTTTTCACTTGCACTATTTATGCTTGTTAAATTAAATAAATAAGAATGCATCTAGAAGACAGACATAAGAACAATCTCCTAAAATGGCACAAGATATAACAGCACAAAGTCTACAAGTGTCTTGCTTTCTCATTCAAATAAAATAAAATGATCAACAATCTGAGCTCAAAGTCTCAGTATTCGCCTTTTAATTTGGGCAGAGTTTCACTCTTGTAAAAATGGAAAGATCTCATTTCCATAAAACAGGATTTTACAATATATATCAGCCCAAAAAAGACTGGTGCACTTTTCCTTGGAGTGACCCATGTTGCCTTCAATTCTTTGAATGCATCTTCAGTTTTGTCCTTAGACCATGCTGGAATAGGGTAGTTGCCTTAACTATGGCATGTTATTTCATTTCACATGTCTCCTCTTATCTGTGTAGCTACCTACTTTGTCTTTACTCTAAGGGAGACAAACAGGCGACATCTTTAATGTTTAAGGGCTCAAATATCTATTTTGTGGACTGTTCCACCTACTAGAATGACTTCTACATAGATATTTCCCTCTTTGGCTCTCCTCACTATGATTTGAACCCTTGGGCTACCTTTTCCAACTTTGTTGGCTCATTCGGCTTCTCCTCTTCACGATTCTTCTTTTTTAGCCTTGGCCTTAAGGCCATTGAATGCATTCGAGTCCACATTTAAGTCTGCAGGGATCAACAGCTATTTCATTACCATAAATTTGACATTTTCAGGCCTATCATCATTTGAAAGCCAATGCCTAGTTCGCTGCTCTGAATTTGACGGCTACGGGGATGTCGCCAGACTTTTGGATCTCAACGGCTAGTTCATGACATTTAACTTTGACGTCTGCGGGCCTGTCACTTTCCTTGACAATTCCTTCAGCTTTCTTATTTTGTCCTTCCCAAAGGGGAAGAATCCCTTTGGGGTCTTGAGAAAGGCCTATTTTGGCTGGTGAGAGCCCCCCGCAAGGGTACATGCCCTTCAGGGTGCTTCAGATGGCCTTCAGGCTTTTATTCCTTCGGTGGACTTTTCTTCAAGCTTTTCCTTTAGACTTTTCCTTCGGACATCTTGTCCAAAAGAAATATTTCCTTCGCTTTGTCTTTTTTCGTCAAGCATCGAGCCTTTGTCTTTCTGTCGGGCTCATTCCTTCGGACAAAAGTCTGAAGGAATTCCTTCAGACATTTTGTCTGAAAGAATTCACCTTGTCTTTTGCTTTGAACAAATTCGAAGGAATTCCCACTTTTCCTGCCTTATTCATTTTTTTGAAGGAAATCTCTTAGTCCACTTCTACTCACTGCCCTCCACAAGGGCACTCGGCTTGGGGCACTCCCTTGAACCTGTCGATTGAACCAACTTTGGTTCAACGGTTCAATCTTGCATTTGAAGCCATCTTTTTGTCTAAGTCTT
The DNA here is from genome assembly GCA_037957365.1 of Torreya grandis. Lineage (NCBI taxonomy): Eukaryota > Viridiplantae > Streptophyta > Pinopsida > Cupressales > Taxaceae > Torreya > Torreya grandis. The sequence goes on from JARHVA010001587.1 coordinate 958,178, forward strand.
TTGATCTCTTTGAACTAATTGAACCCGTTGAACCAATTTGGTTCAAGGTTCAATGGTTCAATGGTTCATTCCTTTCTTTTTCACTAAGTCTTTTGATTGCTTGAACAAAACACATTGAACCAACCACTCATTGAACCTTTGAACCAAAATGGTTCAATGGTTCAACAGTTCAATGGTTCAAGCCTTCTTCCCTTTGATAAGTGTTTTGAAGCTGTTGAACCTTGAAGCGGTTGAACTTGTCGAACCTTTGCCGAAGCACTTAACTCCTTAAGCTTACCGATATTGTTGAACCTTTGAACTTGTTGAACCCATTGAACCCATTTTGGTTCAAGGTTTAATGGTTCAATGTTCAATCCTTCCTTTGAAGCTTGCCAATGAACTTTTTGGTTGAACCTTGTCGTTGAACCAACCTTGAAATCACCTAAGTGTTGAGAGCTTGTTTCTTTCCTATAGAGTCCATAGAACTCAACCTGCGAAGTCTATAGTTTTCTCTAAGTCTCTCGAGCCTTGAAAGAGTCCATAGAAATCTAGCTTGTAGAGTCCATAGTTCCACCTGCAAAGTCTGTAGTTATGAGTTTGTAGAATAAAGGGAGTCTATAGATTTGAGTTGGTAGATTTCTTCCTGCAGAGTCCATAGATTTGAGCCTGCAGAATCTGTAGAATTCTATTTATGGAGTTCGTAGAAATCATCTGCAGGGTCCTTTAGCTGAAAAAGTTTGAAAAATAGAGAATTTGAAGGCTCATAACAATTTTTGAGAAGGGAAGAGAGAAATTTTGGCTTATAAGACCAAAAAATAGTTCATGTGTTGTCCCAAAAAGGAGTGACAAATTTTGGGAACAACACACTACATGTTTAGTATAGAATCATACAATACACAGGTACTTGCTAGTTTCTTTGGATTCTTGTGTAATCACTATCTACCCATCTTTGAAGGGAGGGCCATTCCCTGATGGGATTAGTGTGGGCATTGTTGGTCTATGGTTGGTGTGATAAAGCGCTCGAATGATGCTCTCTCTCTTCACAATAGTACTACTTATCAAGATGACACTTGAGATTACCATAAATACTTGAAGTTTGAGAACTGTGCTCCCAGATAGCCAAGTATCTCATTTGTATATTATATTATATTGTACTTGTTATTATAAAATTGTCATGAAGAGTTACAATTATACATTGATGCACTTTCATAGTGGTGATTATGTAACTAGATAAGTTAAAATGTTATAATTACTTTCTATTTTGAGTTGCCATTCTCTAATGATATGAGAGATCCATATTTTATAAATATGAGTTGATGTCATGTTTGTACGTGAATACTATTTTAATCTTTGTTAGACTCTCAGGATGTAGTATACTTTTGCATATGTTATTTTTAAAAAAAACATATTTATAGTTAAATCCCAATAGGGATGTTACATGTGGTATCAGAATTATGGCTTGAACTCTAGGACCTAATGAGTCTATTAGCATTTTCATGTATTGTGAACCTAGTGACATGAAATTTTACACTGGTATTTGGACTCCTGGTGTCTCAATGAAGAACCATGTTACACCATGATTGAAGTGTAGTGACATTCATAAAATGTGTGTGGAACACTAAGTGTTTAACCTTAATAGAACAAATACCCCTTTAAATTATTTAGGAGATTGGTTTAGCAAGTGTTCCATGGTGGTGGTTGCATTCGAGGCTTGGGTAGATGGGTATACAACATAGTTCATGAGTTATGAACACAAGCTTTCTACCATAGTTTGATCACTAAGATTGAACACCTTAACTATGATGACATCCTTCTTGATTTTCAATTCATCTTTGTCATTGAGTTTTTTGAGTGTCTATAAGCTTAGGATGCTTCTCACTTAATTTATATTTGTGATATAATGGAAAATTTTATAAGACCATTTTTCTTTTAGTACCACCTAGGGTGGTGGAAATCTTCTTAGTAGAGTGTTGTTGCATTGTTTGATAATTCCTTTGTGTTCAAAGTTTGTTTATGAAATTTTCACTCATAAGATAAGTGGTTTAAGAAGAAGTGTCATCTCTCTTAGTTAGATTAGAGGTGATTTTTTTTATTGCATTCTCTTTCGACATTATTATGATGATGTTGGCTTAGTATTCTCTTAAATGGGAATTGTTTATGAATGTGTTTGACTGAACTTCCTTAAAATTTGTGGAAGAATGTTTTCTACTCTTGGTGAGAGAGACGTTTTAAGATTGGATGGGTGGACACATCTTTGGTATATCTCTCTCAGTTGTGAAAATAGATTGAGATACCATACATATAAAATAGAGTAAGTAGGTAGTGTTTGGGCAACCTTGAGTTGCGGTATTTTCTTTTTACCTTGGAAGGGTAAGTATGAGTTTTTGAAATGATAGCTCTTTATTTTTTAAGGTAACTAATTGAACTAATTTATGATTTTTAAGGCCACATGACGTGTCAAACCTTGATTTATGTATTAAATTATATACTATGAATTATAAGTTGACTATAATTAGTATTAGACACCCTGATCAATTTTTACTTATAACATGTTATTTTGAAGAGATATTTGTATACCTTTTATCAGAAGTGAGTAGGGTATAGGAGGTGTGGAACATTTTGTCAATCTAAGGGGTTGGAATAAACTTTTAACTTGTTGTGTACTAGTTAAGCAAGTAAGGAGATATTGTTTTGTTTATTTCCCTATAAGACTGAAAGAATGGAGTGATTATTGGCCTATGTATGTTATGTTAAATTTAACATTATTTTTCTCTTAATAATGAATATATATAACTCTATAAGTTAAGACTGAAATATAATACTAGTATGTGTGGCTAGTAGTAACTTAATACAATTACATATTGATTGTATCATTTATTTTATATGTATAAGGATACATCTAGAATTATTTGGCATATAGCTTTGTTTTCAATGATTTGATAGCATAAATTATGATTTTTTGGAATAGTATGCACATTTTAGAGATCATTAGGTCATGGAGACCTAAGGAAAGAGTGGTGAATTGGAAACATGAGTTCTAAGTAATAGGATAGTATCCTACTTAGCCTCATATTAACTTAGATTATTGGTACTGAGTTGGATTGACAAATGGACTTGTTGAATCTAAGATTTGATAGGTAAAACTTATCAAATTCAGTCATATGACCATACACATGTATATAGTGGATAGGGATTTCATATGGATGAGTATTTCATGATTTTTGTATACTTTATATTTACCTTTCCTATTCATCATCATACTTGTCAAGAGCTCTATGGAGTAATGATAGTATTGACATGTTATACTTATCTGAATCTATGCAGAGTAATGATAGTATTAACATATACACATTATTTTTACCGTCTTCCCTAATTACTTTTCTCTAAAATAAGAAAAATATTCTTTGGGTTAGGGAGATGTGTTGGGGTTGAAAGATTTTGTGGAACTCTCCCTGGTCATTTATTTTGGCTTGTATGATGATCTTGTGTGCTCTTAAAAAATTAGTGAAATTTTTACTAAGACATGGGACCTTTCAAAGCAATAGAAGTGATCAGCACTATATTATATAGGCATGTCTTGATGATTATGGACCTCAGGATGGTCATGATAGAATCAGTCAGAGTAAATAATACTTGAAACCATGTTTAATTAATTTAGAGATGTCATTGAGTAGGGTCTTTTGGGACCAATACTATGGAAATGGATCAACTTGAAAGAACTTCGATGAGTTCTGCAGGTAATTTCCCATTTATTTGCTTAGTTTGACATTGTATATCATGTTACTGCTTTGCTAAGAAATGTTTTTGATTGAGAACTTATCTTTAAATAAAAGTCATCGGGGATAATGACTAGCTTTAAGGGGGAGGATGTTACATCTTGATTTCCTCGCCAGACAAACTTGCTAGATTATTCATGGATATTTACAATTAAAAATTTAAATTTGGTTATATTTCTATCTAAACTTGAGATTTATGCTATTTCAGGATAATAGAATATTGCTTAGTTAGATGATAATACATGATTGTTTATTATGAACTAGATGTTGTATGTGTTTATATTTTTAAGCACATTAATGTATTAATTCAGTTATATATTATTGCTTATGATTATCACATGAAAAGATCTAATTATCTGTGTATTGTGAAGTGGATGCAAGAAAATTCTTTCCTCCAGCGTACCGGGGGGAGAGCATCATCGAAGAAGATGATGTAGATGGAGACATTGTTGGTCGATAAATAGCTAGTGAAACCCAACAGATATACATAGGTGATGGTATACATAGGTGATGGTGTTGGTCGATAAATAACTAGTGAGACATTGTTGGTTAGACATTGATGGTATAACTCATGGGAAACTATTCAATATACATAGGTGATGTCAATATTCATTATAAATCATATTTGTTTTAACTAAAAACCAAGTAGATTATTCCATATATATGGTGCCATTGATAGCTGATTTGCAATTATTAATGGAAATGACATATAAACAATTTTAGTTGCAGGTGATAGTACCTTAGGTAAATACAATAATTTTGGTATTATGAAATAACCATGCGGGATAAAGGGATTACTTGATGTATGAAACCCGTCATACAGAAGTTGACATTATACCAAGTTATACATTTATGGCTATTGATAAGAGAGTTTGTAAAAAAATGGGTGTAATATGCCTTATAGTGTATAATAATACCTCGGGGTGTGTACTTGGGTATAAACTACATTAAATAAATACACTTATCAACTTCAATTAAATAGGTGATGTTAGTTTATTGCCTAAAACCATAGCAAATTATTTTCATTTATATAGTTATTAATGGATGATTTACGCTTGTGTAAAAATAATATACAATGATTTATAAACCTTCTTGTTCAAGATAACAAGTATTCTAGGTAAATAAATCAAACCTAATAAAATAAGGTTAATCGTGTGAAATATCGAGATCAATTGTTATATGAAAACTAATCACGTAGAAATTGATATTAAGTTACATGTTTATGATATTGTATAATTAGAAAGATTGGGATAGATTTATTTAGTTAATATTCTTAGAGAATTATTAGCGGAAAATTGAAAGGATTGTTTAAAGATAGCATATGATTGCTTGTAAACTCCCAAATATAAACTAGTTATAAAACTGGATTACATATGTTTTGGGAAAAGGAAGTTTAGTTTTTCTAGTTGTTTGCAATTAGTGTGTTCCATGTATAACTACTTCATTAGTTGATTTCTATGCTTAGTATTTTTTATTAAAACATTAAACCATGGTTTAGAGATTGCATAACAATAGAATACCTATATGTGGTGCACATTAGGATGTGCAAGTGATCATGTGTGGAGATTTAACCTATAATTCATTAGTTGATTGTATAAGTCATGAAATTACATAAGAATCAAGAACTATAACCTTTGGAATAGTCTTCTAGAAGCAAATTAGTCAATATGATAATGGGTTTATGAATTATTTGACTCACTATTAAAAATATGAATAATTGTTAATCATGTATATTTAGTATGGAATACTTGTGTGCATTACATACTATGAGTGTGTTATATGTATAAACACTTGGTGCATAATGAGACATCATGATATATGTTTATATGATGTGATACTTTGGTGAATTTGTATGCAGTTCAATTTAGAGTATACCCAAGAGGTATAATCCTATATTGTTTGTTTGTTATTATCTGTATGGACCAGTTGAGTCTCGAGATTTGTAAGTTTGGTTTATGTGTTGTTATGTAGTTGAGAACCTATGATAATGTGGGATATCATAGGGTACTACAATATAAAGGTATGTTGTATATGGGCGGTACTTACTATAGTTATTATACCTAACTCATATCTACATTTATTTGTATATTATATAAATACTAGTTATTGTTGTGGATAGCATGTGTTTTAGAATTGGTAGACTTGTGTATGAGTGCATGGAAACTTTGGAGTTTAATAAATGTTGTGTTGATATGTTATTATGTTATGTGGGAATCATGACTTAATTGTTATGTGTTTTCCATGTATTTGAGACTATTTCATATGATTGATTGTGGAAAATTGGTAGTTAAGTATTAGAACATTAGACTGTGGTAACATGGGTTGCCATAGAGTGTAGAAAATTAGAAATAAATTATATTTTTGAATTGTACAATTAAATTGTATGTTTACCCAGGTGGTATATTTGTAATCATTATTTCTAGTATGGGATCGAATATATTTAAAGATTCATGCACATGTTAGATGAACTTAATGTATGTTATTAATAATCATATGTATAGCATGTCATGTGATGCATTTGATAGTAGGATATAAGTTTTTGAATCTTATGGTCGATTTATATTTGACTAATCTACATTACTAATATAAAGTAAGGAGTGAGACAGACTTCACTAGCTTATTGGCATTGCAATGTTAGATGAAAGCAGTCCGATTAAGTGGTGTGCATGAAATTCATAGATCTATAAATCATTTTTATATTATTATTTGTAAAAAAATTGGTCAAAGTATGTTTAGTGAGACATTATCATTTCATAACTTTGATTCACATGTTTGTGTGATATCTTGCAATAGAATGGATTTCTATGATACACTGCATATTTAGTATAGAATCATACAATACATGGGTACTTACTAGTCTCTCTAGATTCTTATGCCATCACTATCTACCCATCTGTGAAAGGAGGGATATTCCATGATGGGATCAGTGTGGGGGATCATTGGTCTATGGTTGGTGTGGTAAAGTGCTCAGATGATGTTCTCCCTCTCTACAACAGTACTACTTATCAAGATGACACTTGAGATTATCACAAATACTTGAAATTCAGAAACTGTGCTCCGGGGTAGCCAAGTATCTTATTTGTACATTATATTATATTGTATTTTTTCTTGTAAAATTATCATGAAGAGTTGTAATTATACATTGATGCACTTTGATAGTGGTGATTGTGTAACTAGATAAGTTGAAATGTTATAATTACTTTCTGTTTTGAGTTATCATTCTCTCATGATATTAGAGATCTGTATTTTATAAATATGAGTTGATGTCATGTTTGTACACAAATACTTTTTTAATATTTATTATACTCTCAAGATGTAGTCTAATTTTGCATATTTGTTTATTTAAAAAAAATGTATTTCTAGTTGGATCCCAGTAGGGATGTTACATTGTTTGCATGGCATTGTGACCGGAGACCTATGAATGAACTATGTAGAATCTCACTCTACCAGTGGAGTAAATTATCATGCACATTGTCCCTGGCATTGAGAAAGTCCTAAAGAGCTCTATAATTTTTCATCTATAGAAGTGGTGTAACTACCCATAATTGTTTTGGTGATGGTGGTTGTGGTGAAGTCTATGTTGGAACTGGCCAAAGAAGTATTTAATTACTGCTTCCAGTCCAGCAAAATGTGTGTGACCTATTATGCTTGTAGTGTGGTGATGTCAAGCATGCCTTGGTATTCCTCCAACAAGATGATTAGTGTGGTTTCCTTGGTCTTCATCTCATGGCCCAATATGCCAACTACATGGATTTTTTGAGTTGTGTACTAGTCCTTAGTCAATTTAGAAACTAATGTCTTGAGTCAATGTTGGCCAGCCATGACTTGGCCCCTGATTGCTTCAGTGACCAATTATGGGCAGGTGTCCTAGATTATCTTCGTAAATTCATGAAGGTGAACCTTCAATTTTAAATTCTCCACCTTGGATTGATCCATCTCCATCTCCAAGGAGGTGGCCTTTTGTGTAATTAATTCTTGAAAAGTTGTTGCACCCTCTAGTTGTTTTTTAGTGGGAGCCTGAAAACATCTAAGGATGTTTCCTACTTGAGAGGGAGTGTGACGAATGTACTCGTAGGTGTTGAGGGATCCAAATGTGGTATTATGGTAATTGGGAGTGAAAAAGTGGTGCATCAAGCACTAACTATTGGGACATCCTAGAGCCAAACTCCTCTTAATGGCAATTATGGGAGCTGAGGACCTATATGAGCTACAGCTAGAGCTTTTTGTTGTGTTGGCTGCTTTGCTTTTTCCTATGGCTACTTTGTTACCTATTTCTAATGTGTTGTATCCTCTACTACCATCCTGAGTTGATGTATAATGTATTTAGCCTTCATTCTTTTTACTTCTTCCTCCTCCTATGTTTTCTTATTTAATTCTTCCTACACAGCTTGCTTCTTTGCTTGTTTTTCCTTAGCCTGTAACTTATTGGTAGGTTCTTCTTCTATTCTATAAGGGCCATAGCCTTGGCTTGTTATTATGTAGCATTGTCTTGCATTTTTGCTTGTGCCTATTATTGACACATGGATTCATCTTCTTTTTTTCTTAGTAGCTTCCTTTGCTTGCTACTGGGTGCACTTTGCAGATTCCATGGCCTGTTGTGCTTGGGTTGTTGTGCCCTCTTTTTGTTTATCTTCTTCCTCTATCTTAGCCTTGGTAGTGATCTCAACTTCTTTTTCTTTCCTCATTTATTTCTCTTGTGATTTATGAGGTATGTTAGCAGCTTTTTGGGTCTTCTTGGCCACATCCATGGTTTTTTAATCTATTAGCCTATACGTCACTGGCCTTTTGTGTAGCCTCAACTTCTTTAGCTTATTCAGTAGCTTGTTATTACTAATCTCGTTATTTTTCTCTCTTCTTCTCCTCCTTCCTTACTTGCCACTTGGCTATGAGAGTTGTTTCTTATTGACAGACATGTTGTTGCTCTTCTATGGGTTGCTTGTGTGTGAGCTCTTAAACCTCCTAAGCATGTGGTGTTGGTGGTGAATCACTTAGTCAAACTTCTAAACTAGAAACCTATGCCTTCTTATGAATGAGCATGACCAATCTATGTTTAGGTGGTGGTGAAGTAGAGGTAGGGGTAGGTTGTGCTTCTTGCACTTAGTCATTCGAATGTGCACTCTTTAAGTGTAGGGGATCCCCTAGCCTCTTACCTAGTTTGGAGTCTACACATGAGTGTTTCTAGTGGGCCTTCTAAAAGTGGCACAAATATATCCTCAACTATGAAGGTAGGATCAGGTTGTGGCTAGCAAAAATCAATATGCATTGCAGTTGCTCTGCTTCTTCCTCTACAATATCAATGCCAATGGATGGTGGGCAAGATGGGAGGTCCACCCATAGTTATAGAGAAACCTATTTTTACACTTGAATTATGCACACAACCTTCCAAAAGAAGAATTACTTCTCCTCTCTATCATATAAATCTCTAGCCATATCTATAACATGACCTAGTAGACTTCCTACTCATTTTTGCCCATCTATAGAAGGCCATACAAGCTAGCGATCAAGGGAACCTTCGGGTCGTCTAACCAAGTGGTCATGCTTCATGTCTTGCATTTAAAAGGAAGAGATGTTAATTAGTGTTCTATGGAAAGCTTGTGATTTCCCTTTTGTTTCTATGAATTGGTGGTTTCTTCGATTTGTTACACCATACAAATGACTATGCTAGGTGGTATGGCCTATAATGGAGTCACACGTCTGGCTGCAAAATATTTTTATTTGGTCACTTCTACCTTCACCATGTCTATGGTGATAAAAAATGGGAGTGGTGTGATGGGTGACCACATCAACTCATGTATGTGAATGAAGACACCCTTTGGTAGTAAAGTAATAGCTACATGTTGGCCCAAAAACTACATGACATCTAGAGGTACCCAAGGATGTGTACCAATCATTTCTAGACACTCCTCCCACCATGCTTTGAATTTTCCCTCATGTGCTAGGGCTCTACACTCCTATGTATAAGTGAGGTTGGGCAACTATTACACTGGCCAATAATCTATCTCAAGATGCACTTCTCCCTCTAAGGACTTTCAAAGTAGAGCAAGAATGTGAGGAACTGGTATTGAAATGTCTACCTTGGAGAGGTGCAACACTTGTCTATGCTGGTGAGTAACTCCTGAATGAAGTATTTTGGCCAGTTGAATTGTTTGTTCCTATGGATTATGTGATGGGTTATGTCCATGACTCTTTTTAGTATTCGTTTCAAAGACTTGGTCATTTACCAGAATATTCTTATGATTCATTTCATGAGGATCCACACTGGTACGTCATAAATTTCCTTAATTGGAATCCTTCATAATCCTTGCACATACAAATCTCATACTTCTTATAGAATAAGGAGTGTTCTAATCTTGTAGGGAGATTGGGAGTCTCTTCATGTAGGCATGCCCAAAGCTTGGGCTATGGATTTTGTATTGATGACAATGGTGACATCTGGGCTAAAATAGATGTTGTCATTATTGTATCAACTGAGCAATACTTGGATAACCTCCCCCAGTGAGCTAGAGGTTGGCATGTGAAGCAGGGGCTTGACATCTATGTTATGGAATTGATGGGGGGCTGCAAGAGCGAGTGGTTGTACAACATCAATGGGTTCTAGGCAAAATAATTTTTGTTATGTTTCTCGAAGGAACTCAAATGGATTTGGATCATTCAACTTTGTTTATCTGAGATCCATGTCAATGCCCATTGATTCTTTTTATGATTTGGTCCATCACCTGATGATTCATGATGTATCCATGATTCCTAAGTGATGAATGTGAAACTCTAGTGGCTCTGTGTGCAAGAAAACTAGTTTGATTCTTTGTATTTATAGGTCATGAAAATATATGAAAGAATGAAATGCCGACTTGGTTATTGAACTTAACCTTTATAGATTTTTTACCTATTAGATTTCACATAAATGTGATGCTTAGTTGTTCGCTCATCATGAATGCAATGGTTGATGTGGTAAATCTGATCCAATTTGGCAATTAAGGCATTTAGTCAATGACACATGTGTGGAAATACATTGTTATGCTCTTTATTATATGTATGGGGGTATGGGTGGATGATATTGATGGGTCAATAATTTTTTGAAAATTAAGTCAATCAAACTTTGTAGTTAGCATTTTCTTCTAGTGGATGACCATTATACAGTGGAGATCTTGTTGACGTGACTTTTCCATACCTTTCCCAGACTTAATTTCTTTTGTTCACTCTTGTTGACATCCATGATGGTGCACGTGCATCTTCCTACACATGATTGGCGCACGCTATGCTTGGTATCTTGGTTCTTGATTGGTAGTGAAGATATCATTAAAAAAACACAAGGTAGAAATAGAAACACATAAAAACATGTAAAATTGAGAAATCCTAATCTACTTGGTATTACTCAGCATCCACTCACTTAGTAGAATGAGATCAATTTGACTATTGGTGGTATGTCTTAATCCTAAAACCATTTACCCATCCTAGTACAATGGTTCCCTAAATATATCTTAAAACTACAATAATTTATTGTGATAGTTCATGTATAACATAAGGCCATTTTCATAAAATTTGTAACTTACACAGAAATGCTCAAAAATGATTGTCATATAATAAGATTGGTTGATCCTTATGAAATTTCTTATGGTGCAAATTTCTATCATGCCATGCTTTCTAGCTTTGCTTGTAAACTTCCTGCATCCATAATGCTCTATGTATATATTCATCCATCCTATTCAGTTTGAGAAGTTTGTTGGTAAGAGATTCACAACACACTAGTCTTATGACCATGGCAATACACATACTTGGTACTAAGTATCCATTGGCATAACTGCTTCAAGTCCGTACACCAATTAGAATTAAGTAAAGTTGGTAGCTCTCTTATAGTGCATGTAATATGCCCACAAAATCACATGAATATGATCCTCCCAATTATCCCTTTTGACGTCACAGATATTGGTCACCATTTTATCCAACGCTTTGTTGGAAGCTTTAGCTTGGCCATTTGCTTGTGGATGGTATTTAGTGCTTTTATGATGAGAAATCATAAATTCCTCAATAAGAGCCTTGATGGTGTTATTTAAGAAATGAGTCCCTCGATCGTTGATGAGTTTTATGGGGCAAATGAAGCTTGTAATTATGTTATCATAGAGAAATTTTTCTATCTTTCAGACCACAACTAAGTGTCATAGTAGCTTCAACCCACTTGGTAAAATAGTCAGTCGTAGTGATAATATATCTTGATTTATTATGTTTGCTCAGTGGATTGATAGGTCTGACTAAGTCAATGCCCCATTGTTCAAAGGGTTGATTAACTAACAGAGGCTACAAAGGCATTTCATCATTTTGTAGTGGTTTACCCATGCATTGACAGACATCATAGTGTTGTGCTACTCATTATGCATCTTGAAAGAGATTGGGCCACCATAACCCACTCTATAATAACTTCTTAGTAGTAACTTCTCCAGCAAAATGTCCTCCTATGACTCTTTAGTGTGCCTTTAGCAAGATTTGAGGTCATTCAAGTTCCAAAACATCCCTGCATAGTACTTCATCCTTACCCAAATGTTATAGAAGCCCATTGATGATGGTGTATGATAAAGCTTGGGTGATAAATTACTTTTTATCCCTCTCTTGATAGTGTGTAAGGAATACTCCTTGTTCGAGGAAGTTAGAAATTGATTCAAAATTTTCAAGAATCATAAAAACATGAAAGAGATGAGCATTAGAAGAGTCTTCCTATAATTCATTTAGTTCTTCACCATTAAGAATGTGGCTAAGATGATCCAGCCCCACATTCTCTCTTCCTATCTTGACATTAATGTGAAATTGGAACTACTAAAATAAAATCAAGCACCTAGAGATGCATCCTCCTAACACCATCTTGTTGACAAGGTATCGTAGAGTTTGATGATCAGTAAAGACTTTGAATGGTGTCGCAAGAATATAGTGTTGAAATTTTTGTAATGCAAATATGATAGCAAGTGCTTCTCATTTAGTTATTGTATAGTTCTCTACATCAAACATTTTCTGACTTACAAAATGAATGGGATGGTTGAGTCTACCATCTCTTGGGTGTGTAAGGATAACACCAACTACGATACCTGAAGCATCAATGTGCACATGAAAGGGATTGATCCAGTTTAGAAAGATGAGGATGGGTACAATAACCAATTTCTATTTTATCTTGATGAAGATTGTTTAGCATTCTGAAGTCTAGACAAACTTCACACTTTTGTGAAGTAACGATTCCAATGGAAATGAAATGTTTGTGTATGCGTTGATAAACTTGTGATAATACCCTATATGACCCAGAAAATATTATATTTCCATGGAGATGATGGGTAGAGGCATACTCAATATTAATACAATTTTTTCCTAGTCAACCAAAATGCCTTCTTTACATACTATATGGTATAGCAAGACACAAAAATGTGTAAAATAGAGACATTTCTATAAATTCAAAGCAATGCACAGAGCTTGACATCATTCTAACATTAGGTGCAGCTTAGACAAATGCTCTTTAAATAAGGAAAACACTACCCAATCATCAAGATAGACTTCCAAAAACTCATGAATGAAGTCTTTGAACGCAGTCACCATTGTACGAGAGAAAACCACAAGTGCATTCTTAAGGCCAAAAGGTAATACCTTATATGCATAGGATCCCCATTCCATGATAAAAGTCATTTTGGCTTTGTCTTATTCTACGATGGGTATTTGATGATAGCCATTGAAACCATCCATGAAATAGTAGACTTCATGTCCTATGATAGATTCCAAAACTTTGTTTGTGAATGGAATTGGGAATGGATATTTTACTCATACATCATTCAGAATACGATAATACCCACTTACTCTGATCTCCCCTATTTTTTTAGGTTGCACTACCATGGGGCTAACCCAATCTAACTTTTCTATAGGATAGATTATTCTTGCATCTTGTATTCTATCAAGTTTAGCCTTCACTTTTAGCTTCATGTTTAGCTTTAGCTTGTATGGTTGTTTCTTTATAGGTCATGTGCATTCCCTTAAGTTTGATATGCATCTTGTCTAGTGATGGATCAACTCCTCAGACCTCTAAAAATTTAGTAGGAAAGACTTCTTGATAATCTCATAGGATTTACATAGCTTCAAAAAAATTAGCTTTTGTCCAATAATCACCTATATGTGCCAATTTTGGAACCTCTTCAATTCCAATGTTTTCTACATGCTTTTTAATGGGTTGTTGGTAAATTGTGTTTTTTTCATTAATAGATTATTGTATCCTCCATTTCCCTTTCTACTCTAGAACTTGTATGATGTATAACTTGTCTTCTTTAGTAGGTTCTACACTTAGGTCCTTTAGTGGTTCTGTTGGTCGTTCAGGTTTAAATAATTCAGTCAAATCTAGATCACCATCAAAATCAAAATCCTCAATGTCCTCTTCTTTGTCTTGTATTTGATGGCATGGTTGCCTAAGAGATTATTCTTCTTTTTTGGTAGCTTTATATCTTTGTAATGCCAAATTGAGATTAGAAGTTGCATTCTTCTATATTGTATTCCATCATGATGTTTAATCTTTTGTCACCCATGATATAACAATTGTTTGATTTTTTGTAGTGCATTATGAACCGAAGGGTTTTCATCTTAAAAAACAAATGTTTGTATGAAATCACTTTGCACCTATGCCCAATGATTTATCTCCCTCTTGTGCTCTTGATGCATATACCATGCTAATGGTAAATTAGCAAGTGTATAATGGAAGATGTGAACCTAGTATTTTGATACCACATGTTCCTTAGTTTGGAATTTAACACATTTATGAATATGAAATTCAGGACACTCACCTTCTTGAAATAAAGGCCAATTATTTTTTATGATCTATGGTAGTTATAACTTGTTAATCATGAGCTCGCATGCATCATCCCACTCGAGTTGGTTATTTATTTGAATTACCCACCATGTCGCTACAAAGAGCATAATACAGAGCACTAACTTATTGGCTGATAGTAGGTACATGAACTTGTATGTTCAAAATAAACTCATTGATATCCTCAATTTTATAGTACACAATAAGTTGTCTTTCACATGTAAAGACCATTCTCATAGGTCAAAGTTCATGATCACCTTGAGCCCAATTGAGTAGGTGCATGTCTGAATATCCACTAATAGATGAAACTATTTTCCAAGGCAAAGTGCCTTCTCTAGTTGGCTCCATATAATCCTACTTATGATCATCTTCTTGATAGAGGAAGTCAACTTCTAAATGAGTAGGGGATTTTACAGACATAGACACATAATCTTCTATGATAAACTAGGTTTGAAATGACTGAGTAACTATTGTTTTGGGCCTCCATATTCAAATGTCTTCAATTTTTGAGTGAGTGATGATTGTACTTGAGGTTTAATATGCTCATACACTAAGTTACATTTGAATGTGCATAGATCTTTTGGATTTTCTTCAGAGTTCACTTTCATCCAGCTAGTTACTTACATAACATATGGAGCTCTGGTTCAACCAGAATGATGTATGGTTTGTGCACTCTATTTAGAGGAATAATGACAAACTTATTTCCTTGGTGTGCCTCTAATTGATTTTGAACTTGTTAATAGTCATTTGACCATCATATGCCCATTTCTTGCCAATCAACAAAGGGTAATATGTTGTTGTTGTCTTCATGTCAATGACTTCAAAATCACCATGAAAGATCAATTATATGAATTTAATCTCAACATCTTCTAATCTAACAATAGGCTCAACTCATATGTAGTCAGCTAAGCTTAGAGTTATCAGACTGTATCTAAGAACCAGTCGTCTAATAGCCTCCCATGTAGACCTAGGAATCATATTGATTGTGCTACCAAAATCAAAGACAATATTTGGAATTTCATAACTTGCAAACTCAATGTTGATATATGCATCTACATCCCAAGGCTTCTTTATTGTGACGTACTAAACCTACTTTTCTATTTTTATTGTCCTCATTACACACACTCTAGTAGATTATGTAGCAGGTTTGTGATATTTTGAGAAATGTCTTCATTATGCAGTATGTTTAAAAGTTTTATAAAATCTATCAATGTAGTGATAACTCCATCCTGATGCATAATGTAAATGATTCGGCCATGCATTTGAGCATCTATTGCTACATCATCTCCTTTAATATTGTTTTGATGTTGTATATTTTTCAACAACTGCACAAATTTATATATGAGGCCCTTTTCTATAGTTGGTTCTAGGTATTTATCCTATTTTGCTTTTTGGATTCCCGGATATGAAGGCATTCAAGTCGAGGAAAACCTTTTTTCTGTGTGTTATTATCATGTAACAACGTTCAAGAATACATCCTCCTTAGGTTGTGTACTCACCATATTCACATTCTAGATGACCTTGTTCTTTTTTTGCTTCTCCAAGGTAGGACAATATTTTGTGTCATGTTGGTCATATATTCTATAGTATGTGCAGTAAGACTATCTTTGAATATTCAATAGGCAATTTCATTGTACATGATTGTACACTCCATACATGTAGCATTGCAAAAGAGGCCATTGATAGTTATTTCTTCTACCACCTTGGTAACCTATTTTGTATCCACCCCTAGCTCCTCCTTTGTTGGATTGATATCCTCCTCTATACCCTCTTTGTTGTTGCATAGTGTTCCAATGTTGATGTTGTTGGTTATTATCTCCAATTCTAAATTTTTGTTACATAACTGGTGGGGTCCAGCTCATTTATTATTACTGCATCATGGCTGAACTCCAAGGTGTTGCTTATTGATATTATGATGATGGCGATGTCCAACTCAATGAAGAATGGGTCCAACCAGATAGACCTTAAGGTTGGTATTGTGGTGAACTAGGAATACATTATGGACCTGCTTAGGTTGCACAACCTTTATCAACCTCTAGGCCAAGAATCATTTTATTTACCAAAGACATGTTTTGTACAATGATGACAAATATATTTTATGGTGATGCCTTCCTTGAGATCTTGTAAAACCCTACAGTTCTTTTCATCATTATTATTCAACTTACAAAAATTACAATATAGATTCTATAGATTCTCGACATACTATTATAGAATATGGTAATGTGTTGTTGCATGCCCCACTACTTGATAGATTTCACAAAATTATGTCTTGATCTTAGGACAATAATTCCTATAATGTCCTTCTTTTCTGCACTCCATACACCATAGATTCAATTTAGGTTTATCTGCCTCATGGTATTATTGCATTTTATTCATAAAAATACTATAGTGTATTTTCAATCTGGGAATTGGCAACAAGAGCTTCTTCATAGTCTTGAATTTGCTCTACTTATAGGGAAGCAGCTCTAACATCCACTTTAGTAGCATATTGAGTCTATGTAGTTGCAAACCTAAATCTGGAGTGAAATCTTTTGATGAACCACGTAGCTTTGTCTTTATTTATTAAGGTAAATTTTACCTTATTCATCACATCAGAGAATCTTCAGTCATAGTCACAAATTGATTCCCCTGACTTCTACCTTATCTCCTTTAAGTCCTAAATATTCTAGATTGTACATTTATTTATCTTGAACTTTGTGATGAGACATTCCTTAACCTATTACAGAGTTTCTCATTGAAAATCTATGTGGTATATGAACTCAAGTCCTCTTTAGGTTAGTGCCCCTACTAACTCGCACTTTTAGATAGCTTCATTAGTAATGGCCTTAGCTTGCCATCTCATTTCACAGGTTAATAAGTATTGTTCAGGGTCCATAGACCCATCATAGATTTCTAGGTTTATGAATCCTCTAAAATAACCCATTATGTAAACTAGTGTCTATAGAATATGTAGTGCAATTGTTACAAGAGGAGGCTATGTTTTAGGCGATCCTACTTTCATACTACTCTACGCGTTAGGAGAGTCAACATGTGCATTTTGTTTTTTTTGTGTTTACTTCTTTTTTTTTGCTTGGTTTCAACAAGCCTTATGGCATTCAAAGCCTTTCAAATTGATGTTGTTTCAATTTTGGTAACCCAAGGATGCACTTTCTCTACAAATGGACCTTCCCAGATACTATCTTCTTGTCCACTTGGCTAAAAATTTCTACTAGAATATAATAAATTGGATTGTGGATATGTGTGCTCTTCTAATGAATGATTATTTCCTACAACTTCTTTAATTACACTTAAACCTATGATTAATTTGTGACTATGTTCTGCTTCTTTACTAAATTCTTTATGTCCTTTTGATAATATCCATTCTTGCAGCCATACACTACATCTATCATCTAACTGCTCTACATTATTCTTGCCTTATTCTTAGAACATCTCTTATTCATCTCATTCTTCATCACTTCATTCTATTTGCTAGAATTCATCATCTAATTTCTTCATCCTTTATTTTTATTCTCTTTCATCATGCTCATCACATATTCTTACTCATTCATCATCTAGTTTACTACTACTCTTACCTCTACTCATAACTACCTAGGTATTCTTCTATTTATTCCATCTATTCTATTGTCATAGTTCATGTTAAATCCAAAGTTTTCTTCTAACTTTTCTTTCCTTGTGTCTTCATTCTATATTCAAGTTTAAGACCTATCTACTCATCATTCACGATCATATCACACACACCCCCATATGCCTGAAGTGACTACTCTATATTGGCCAGAGTAGGAACCATGGCCTTGTCCACAACCAACATCTTCACAAGGAGAGGTAGTCATTGCAAAAAATTCCCTCTAATTCCTCAGACAAACAAGTCCTACACAGATTTGAAATCTATGTATCTTCGTAATACAAACTCAATGATGTATCCATCTATCATGGTAGCAACCCAATAATCTATTGCCCTCATCCAGTTAGTTTCTAGCTTCTATAACCGGTCTATCTTCTCTTTAGTCCAAATGATTATTTCTTTCATTCTTGGGTTAAAGCAATAATATTCCAACCATGATAACCAATTTGCTAGCAATTTAGGTAACTTACACCAAAATATTTCATAAATATCTCCATACATATGTTCTCGAATGATTTCTTGTGTGGTAAGGCTAGTTCATCTGGATTCTTCTTCTATGAAATTTCATACTTTTGGTCTAACCATGTCTCAATGTCTCTCTACCCCAGTAACCATCTTAGCATAGTCTCCTCTAAAAGGAGTGTTTCCTTGCTCATCACACCATTGTTAGCAATGGTTCCTAAAACATCATAATATGCTAAGTATGAGGATAACTAAGTTTTACTTTAGTGTGCAGGATAGTGTAGAGAATTCATATACAAGGTAGGAAAACATAAGCATGGTATAGATGAATTATTGTGCATTAAGTAAGAATTATGAACATCCAATATTTCATTAGCTATTATAGAGCACTCAAAGTAATTTAGACATAAATAATCTAAACATTATACATGAGAATGCATGCAAGGAACAAAGTAAGAAACAAAACATGTAACCATAACCAAAATAGCCTCTATTGATCTCTTCGAAGGTGGAACTCTCTTCTTATAAACATACATAAATATAGTCATTTGCAGTCTATGACTGTTCATATTCTTCTCATACTTGGCACCAAAAGAGGAGTCTGTTCATATTTTAACCTATTACATGTTGTGGAGATAGGAGAAAATATACATATATTTGACAAACTGAGTACATAACGCATGCATACAGATAAATATCCTACTCAACATTACTATCTGATTTCTTCTCCCAATAATAATCTTGATTCCATTTTTAAAAAGCCTCATACTCTTAATCCAAGGAACCATATCAAAATCAAGATTATAAAATTTAAGGATGAGATACCACCAAAGGGAATGAGAGTTAACAAAGAGACTAGTTTTGAAGCCATCCCCAACCTAGATGAGTTTAGGTTTGAGAAGCTCCCAAGCTTTCCATATGCTTTTAACCATAAAAGTGCCACCAATCTAGATTAGTACAGGATAAAGAATAAGAATATGTAGATCCATACCCTTCAACCCTTCTAACCAATAGGGGTTTTTTGGGTAGTGTGATGCTTCAATAGAATCTTTCAAGCTTCATTTCCTTATATATTTTGATGATCCATTTCACATTTGTAACATAGCCCTTAAGTTTAATGTCAATGAGCCTAAGGTCCCCAACTTATTTAGGCCTACAAAAAATATCCCATGATACCATGTGGAAACCCATATGACCTTATATATTCGCCCAAAGGAAATCCCTCCACAACTTCTCCAATTCAACATAGGTAGCTTTAAAAGGAGCCCAACAAGAATAATATTACACATGAGTAGTAACCAACACTTTGGAACAAACTTAAAACTTCCCTGCTAGAAAAAAAGTATTGGTGATCTAGTAGGCAACATTTTTATCAACCCTATGAGCAAAATATGATCGAATACCAAAGCGGAAAGCCTTAAAGGCAAAAGGAATGCCCAAAAAATTAAATAACACACCTGACAAGATCCATTTTCATTGATATCCTTCCAACCAAAGAGATTTTGGGGAAAGGGACTGCCTATAACACTGAGTCCTGCATGAGGTGAGATATTGATGGTGCTCCTTATGTAATTTTGAGACCTTTCAACTTCCTCTTCAATGATGATTTTTATAGAGAACAATTGAAAGATTCTATAAGAAAGATGAAGAGATATGTGGATATTGAATTGCCTTGCCTTAAACCCCTTGAACTAGGAAAGAATACCACTGGAAATCCATTAATTAATACAAAAAAGTAGGTTGTTGAAATAAAACTTCCAATCAATTGACACCAATCCAACAAGAAGCCATATTTACATAATACTATCCTAATAAAATCCTAATTGACATGGTTGAAAGCTTTAGATATGTCAAGTTTGAAAATCATCCCTTTAGTATTAGAAATGGAAAGAGTATGCACTATTTCATGTGATATGACGACTCCATCAAGAATTTGCCTCCCTTCAACATAAGCCTCCTTGTTTAAGAAAGATTAAATATGGGAAAAATTATTTCAGTCTTTTTGTTAAAGCCTTTGAGAACCTTATAGAGTGTATTATAGAGGGAAATTTAAAGCAAATGAGAGTAAGTAGTGGTGAATGATTTTTTAGGAATAAATGCTTAAAAAGTGTAGTTTATAGATTTGAGAGCTTTCTTTGAGTGCCTAAATTCATTCACAATAGCAATCATTTACTTGCTTAGAAGGTCCTAAAAATTTTGATAGAAATCTATGGGAAAACTACCAGGGTGAGGAGATTTATATCCTTACACAGAGAAAATAGCCGCTTTGAGTTCTTCTCGAGAGAAGGAAGAAAATAATGCTACACTTTTCTTAAGCATAATTCTTGACCAAATTTGACCCTGTAGGTCAAATTGGGACCCTTATAGGTAAATACTTGATTTTTAGGTGTTTTATGGGTCTAATATAATTTTAAAAGGTATATCATAGGTCATTTGATGTCATTTAATGTCCTATTAGCCTTAGTCTTAGTCTAATTAGTCAATATATTATTTTGAGTCATTTTGAATGTCATTAATAGAGCATTAAATGAGTTATATGGCCTCTTTGGGAGATGTGAAGGTGTCAAAAGGTGATTTTATGCCCCATGTGTCCTCATATGTCTTAAGTAACTATTAATAATTTAAAATTGGTGGGTTCTTCAGAAAAAGGGTAATTTTCTTGAAAAACTTGAGTATTTAATGAGGTGTATAGAATTGTATGACCTCCTATAGCTAAGGATATCTCATTAGTGTCTATTGGTCTTCCAAACACTTTTTTTAGTGATCAATTTGATCATAAGTTCAAATAAATGAAGAAAACCACTTATCTCTCCTTCCACTAGGCTTGGCAAGCAAAAATGGTCTTCAGGTTTGTACTTGGTATGGTCAACAGGAGAGGTTTCAATAAAAATGATCTTGGGGGTGTTTTATAAAATCAATCATCTTCCATTTGATGGTTTTTTTATAGGAATGGTGTCTTGTTATTTATGAACCATTCCTAAGAAGTTGACCTATCCAATTTGCTTGCTAATCTATATACCCTATAGGTTTTGCTTTGGTTTGGGCAAGTTCGTATAGTATAATTACTAATTTTATTTATAGATGATGTTTACTCTCTCCTCTCATGCTTCCCATGCTTAATTTCATGTTTGGTAAAGATCTCATGGGCCTTTTAGTTTAGTTTGCATGTTGATGTCCTAGGTGGAGTGGCACTCATTTGCACTACTTACAGAAGGTTGTATTCTCTAAAAGAGCTTCATGTGAAGGGGATATGGTGTTTTATATGTTTCAATTCCATATGTACTACCTCCTTTCCATTTTTGGCCTCATAATTCCATGTTTGGATCAAACTTTTAGTCTATTGTCATACTTAGTCAACTTTTTACCCGCATCTACTTGCAATCATGGTGAAGTATGTGTATGGGGCCTATATAACATGTTCACAAAGGTGTGATGAAAGTTAAAAATATATGGTATGTATTTTATCAAAATATACTAGTAATTTGAGCACTCAAATGGCTGAGAGAATACTGTAACAGTCATATAGAACACTTTCACATAGTCTGCCATGAACATACTCACCTACAAGTGCCATGGACAA
Source organism: Torreya grandis (assembly GCA_037957365.1). Classification (NCBI taxonomy): domain Eukaryota; kingdom Viridiplantae; phylum Streptophyta; class Pinopsida; order Cupressales; family Taxaceae; genus Torreya; species Torreya grandis. The sequence continues at coordinate 980,416 of JARHVA010001587.1, forward strand.
GAAGATCACATTGAAATAAGGATATTTTGATTTGTTATAAATCCTCACAATTTTAAGTGATTTAATTTCAACATTTGAAGGAGGTACATGATTATTGAAAGTGAGACTCATTGTTTGCCTGCATACAACTCAAAATTTGCACCTATAGGTGCCCTATTAGAAACCAAGCATGTTGAAAATGATAATTTGAGCTAAACAGGGTCCTTGAAAATTAAAGGATTCTATCTAAAAGTTTTGAGAAGAGTTTATAATGTATGAATATCACAAAACATGCACATTATCCACACTTTCACTTTGTTGCCTATGTATGAAAATGACCACCTATAGGTGGCACTAGCAAAAAGTTGATAAGGATCATTTAGAGAGGTCTTGATATGCTTGGAAGCTTCTATGAGGTTTTTAGGATTGTTTGATAGTATGAAAAACATGTTTGAGGCCTAAAGTTGGTAAATGGGAGTGAAAACCTTGATCAAAGGTGAAGTGACTTAATTATGGGACATAATCCCCAAAAGTGCAAAACAAAGGCCCAAGTCATTTTGTTGAAGATCATATCATAGGGATACTAAGGGTTTTGATGCATCTAATGACAAAATCTTGTAGTCCCTACATAAGACAAGGACTCAAAAAAGTTTGAGGAGTAGATTATCAATGGAGATTGGTTTTTTGGAGACCCCAAGTCACACTTTTATGCAGTCTTTCCAAGCAGTAAAATCTACAGACCTTGAGCTCGAAGTAGATCTCTTTCCCTTATGTTGCAAAACTTGACCATACCTCCAAGATAGAATGATTGTAGATGATGAAGGAAGCATTCATGACCTGAAGGTCATATAAAGAGTTGGAATTCTATGCTTTGGACCCTATGTACACCTATAGGGGTCCCTTCATTTGAAATATTCACCTACAGCCAATTATAGATGGCTCTGAGAAGCAATGAACAAAAAGGGTGATGATTCTTGGTGTTGGATAAGTCCAATCATTGTTAAATGACCATGGAAGCTGAAATAAATGTTTTAGATATGGTCTCAAGGCCTAGAACATACATTTTCACCTAGAGGTGCCCTTCCAAGACATAAAAAACACAATCAACTATAATTGTGGTAAGACAATGAACAAAGGTTAGTATTCTTGAAGTTGGCATTGTAGGTATATGATGTGAATATACAAGAAAAATGATTATATGGACATGAGTACCAAAGGAAGGTCTTATAACACTATATCTAAATTCAAATCATGCAAGCCATATATAGGTGTACCTATAAAACAAAGACATAGTCAAGAAGGTTGCACACAGTCTTGGTTGGTTAGTCTTGGGAAGGAGAATGTGAAGAGTTAAGGTGATTGACTAGCTTAATACACCTTGGTTAAGGTTTTTATAGCATTAAGACACTCTAATACAACGCCAATCAAGCAAACAAAGGGCTCTAGACAAGTATCACACAGTCCTTATGAAAATCCTGCATACATAGTCTACTTGACACAAGTCTTTTTTAGATATTGAGAGATTTGAGGGGTCAAATGACCTAATAGAGGTATGAACTTTTGTGTATGAGGTCCCCATCACTTGGATAAGCCCCTACAATAGTCACCATTATTTGAAGAAATATGGGAGTGCCCTTTGTTTTGTCTCAAATAGAGGGCACTCCCCTCATGCAAAAATCCTATAGTCCTTAAGATGGGAGATGAAGGATGGACCAAGAGTTGTTTTAACATTACAAAGAGGTTTGGAAGGTTAGATGACACCTATAACAAAAATGTAAACCAATCATACAAGGATGGAACCAAATAGGATGGTATAGATGGCTAAGTTTGTAAGTAGGCCTACTAGGTAGGTTTAGGCCCAGAGCATTCCAATGTATTTAGGCATGTTCATAGGGTCATAACATAGGTTATCAAGATTTTTTAAGGCATAGAAGTTGTAGGGGAATCCATTTTACTTAAGGACAACATCAGGCCTATGCAAAGTGGAGAAAGAAACTTGATAGGAGATGTTTGGAAGTTCATATTTCTTTTGATGCTTTGCATGGAGATCCAAGAGGTTTAGAGGTGTTAGAAATGATCCTTAACACCAAATTAGTGGATTTTTTTGGCAAATTCAATGTCAAATCTGCATGAATAAACCTTAAGGTCCTAAAGCACCCAAAACCCTTAGAAGGACCCGATTGGGAAAACAAGGTTGGAGATGCATCCAAATAGATCAATTTGACCATGAAAGTGATTAGATGTTGTAGAGGACTTAGTCAAGCTCCCTACCATCAAGATGAGTTGTATGGAATTTGTATGGATAGGGTAAAACATTGATCTTTTTGACTATTTTTTGCATTATGTAGGTTCTAGGAGGTTTGGGAGGAGGAAGATATAGACTTTTATTAATTCAATATTACCATATAATACTTTTTAAAAAATTCCTAAGTGTTCAAAAATTAGCTCTCATCTTAGCCAATCAAAACTGGTATAGTAAACATGGTAGTGAGAAGGGTGAAAAGATTCAAGTGGATTTATTTTAAGGTGTCCCTGATACCTCTAAGACCATGGATGGTCTTGACACATGTCATTCACAGCCTTATATGGATTTTCATGAGAAACTAAAGTGAAATTTGAGGCCAAGTGTGCATGGTGTGTGAAAGAGGAGTTTTCTTAGAGTGTAGGTAGTGATAGCTCATTTTCAGATGATTTTAGATAACCAAGGATGCAACCAATGCATGGAGAGGCATGTCTGAAAGTCTTCCCTCTCATTCCAATCATCATACCTATCCCTAGTTAGTTTTGGGATGTTCAAACAGGGCTAAATCATGAAGGTAGTTTTTTGAACTAGCAAAAGGAATTCCATGCCACTTTTCATGAGTTTCATGACTTGGAAAGCCACTTGTCTCTTTTGACCTTAAATGGTCTATTCACACCTTCTTCTCATTCACAATTAACTCTTTTTTTCAATTTTAAAAGTGTCTTTGTGACCTTTGGAATTATTTCTTCTCCTCTCTCTCTCTCAAGTTCTATAAGAATTAGCCATTTTGGCCTTTATAACTATACTCCACCTGAGTATGGTGAAGCCTGCTCATTTTCATACCATGGATCAATAAAGACTACTAATTTTTACCTCTTCCATGACTATTCATAGTGTGTTTTAATTAGATGATTGATCTTGCTTAGTGATGACTCTTATTTCCTTACCATGTTGTATCATTTTCTCACTTATTTATAGTTAGAAAAGTTCTTACAAGTCATGTGAAGTGTTATATTGATGTGTCAAGTTTGAGTGAGTTAGTCTATTCAAATAGTGCCATCCTAGGCCTCTTGTTTAGTCCTCATAGCCTAAACATTTATCACAACCTCATAATGAAATATTGATGTGATAAGATGTAGATTAGAGAAATATATGTTTGTTTAGTCCCTTCTTCTCATGTGTAACATGCAGCTAATTGGTATTCATCAACTAATTTGGTGTATCACCTCCTTTAGGATAGTTTGCTTTCAATTTTATCTCTCCCTTTTCCCTCACAAGTTTAGGTGTAGTAGTGATTTACAAGTGGTACATCAAGGGAGTTATCCCTATCTAGAGATTTAGCTCATTTTTAGGCTCACCCATAGCCTAAAGGTGATTCAATTGTGCCAATTGGATGAGGAGAGTTGAGAAATCTCCTCAAAGGGTACAAATCCAAGTGGCAATAGTTTTTCGCATGCTTGGTGGGACTCTTAGTCCAAGAAGTTGAAAGATTTTTGGTGTTGTCTTTCAACACATCACCTTGTAGAGGCATCTATCTAAACATCAATGGCAACTCTAAAGTTACATACGCTAGTCAAGCAACCCATATATTCCTTTTGAATATTGTTGATAATCATTCCTTATTTTCTTGCTTCCTAATGAATTTTTATGGCTAACTTTGGTGTTGAGTATTATTTTACACAAGTTGGTGAGGTTTATCGAGCTTATGGCATTCCTTATCAGCCTGGTCATGATCCTTGCCAGCTCCAATATGATTCTTACCATATCCAATATGACCATTACCAGCCTTGACATGAGTTGTATCATCCCTATAATTAGCCTTCTCCATGTCTTGCTCCTCCTAGTCAACCTAGTCACTTCTCAAGTCAATCCATTTCCACTTTTAAGCAAACACTCTTGGGCTATGAGAAGTACATGTTGGATCTTGACACACAATGGGGACAGGGTCTAGATATTCCTAGTCATCTTATTCATAATGTGAGAGATGCATTAGAGTTGGTTACAAGAGAGTGGGCACCTATTGAGAGACCCAATTGGCAAAGGCTCACAAGTGAAATGCTAGATGTGAGTGGCCTAATTTCATCCTTGGAAGATAGGCTAAAATTTAATGAGAAGTAGCCTCACCAAACCTATCAGCCTTCATATCCACTTCCCCAAGATTGCTATTAGTCCTACATGATTCCTACTCATAAACCCAATCAATCTTATCAAAGTCATCCTTTTCCCAATTAGCTAGAAGAGAGAGTTGGGAAGACAAACCTTATTTTTAAAGAAAATCTTGATAGGTAGATTGAGTTAGCCAATAAGTAGATGTAACAGTCTATATCATCAACAAAAGAAGTGGAATTTAATCCCTTATTTCCCTCTCTAATTACATCCCCACCTCAAGAAGAGACTCTTAGATATGAAATCCCAAGTTGGAGATAAGGTCGATAATCTAAGCCTAAGGAGATCCCAAGTTTCTTGAACACTTTATCCACTCCTCAAATTGCATCACCATCTCAAGAAGAGACTCCTAATCCTAACATCCTAAGTTGGAATAAGATAGTGGAATCATAGGGAAAGAAAAAGGATAGAAGCCTTGATAAGGAGTGTGAAGTTGAGAAAGAGCTTGATCTTATGCAAGTCCCTCCCACCCTTCCTCAAGAGACCTTTTATGTTCCATGTCATCCCTATTATACTCCTTATCCTCATGAATATGTTTATCAAACTCAAGAGAGACTTTTCTAAGAGAATCGAGCCAAGCAGATTGAAGAATTAGAGTTGAGAATGAAATTGTTGAGTCAAGGTGTGATAGAAGGTTTAGACCCAAAAGAAGATCCTATGCCTAAACACACCCCATATAACCTACCTCAAGAGAGTGTTCAAGCTAAATCAGATATGAATGAAGTGATTGTCAAATGGAAGGAAGAAAATAAAGCTATTTTAGCCCAAGGTCTACCTCTCCTTCCTCAAGAGCTTCTAAAAGGATCCTTTACAATTCACTCTCAATCTAATTTTGAGTCCTATGTTACACCTCCACCAACTAGTTCATCTTGTCCTCACCCCATCACCCTTTGTCTTGATGGAGCTATGGTCTAGGAACCTAAAGAGGAGTATTTGGTTGAGGAAAATTTAGAACTCTTGCTTGAATAAAGTGTAGCTCCTTGGCAGCCTCATTGGGTTAAGTCCCCTGATTTTAAGATGCCTAGTCCTGGCATCACCAAGAAGGAGAAGGAGAAGGAGATGAAAGATATTGCATACCTTGAGAATAAAAGTTAGGTTATGACAACCGAGATATAACTTGAGATCCCTCAAGAGGTCCTAAATTTTGAGGTAGAGGTGAGTCCTTGTGTTGAGTCTTCTTGTTGTGTTGATAATGAAGAATGCCTTCCTTGTGTCAAAGAAGAAATTTTGGATGAAGTCATTTTGGATTATAAAGAAGAGGATGAAGGATATTTTCTTGTTGTTCCCCTTCATGATGTTAATCAAAGAGAAAATGAGGACTTGTGGCAATAGTTTGAAAACATTTGTAATCAGTTTGGGTCTCTCAAGGGGTCTACAACTTCCTTAGAGCTGATTGCAAGTCATGGTAAACAGGCTAAAATTTTGAAAAATGTCATAGAAGAGCCAAATAAAAGTTCACCTCAACCTTTGAAGGTCAAAACAAGCTTCTCTTTCCCTCAATCTTCCAAGGAACAAGAAACCACTCCTCTTGAAATAATGTCTACAAAGAAGATGCAAGTTGATCATGAGATGAAGAGTGGGCAACAATATGAGGTATGCGTATAAGGCCAAGAGGAATAATTTTACATTAGAGACGTATTTGAATATGGTCTACTTGAGAGCATAGAAATTGAAGTGCCAAGAAATATGTTTAATCCATTAAGTATCCAATCCAAAGAGCAACATGCTTGGCACTATCATTCATCTCATGAAGAAGGAGATGCAAGAAACTTTCCTTTTAATACTAGAAAGGGAGGTATGCTTAATTTTTAGTTGTACATAGTGGTTTATTTTTTTTATTTTTCTAAGTGCCTTGAGTACATGTGTGTGTGTGTGTCTTGTCAGTTTGTTTGCTTAGTTTTGTGTGTGTCCTTTATTTTGTGTGTTTGAGGTAGTCAATTGATCTTGTCTTGATCAAAGTTTGTGGTTAATTTCCAAAGCTCTCCTTGTTTTGTTTCAGACTTCAGATGACTCTTTAAACCCAATGGACTAATAAGTTTATTGATCTTTAGCATAATAGGCATGTTGTCCTTATGAGTCACAAATTTGTTGACCAAATTTGACCTTATAGGTCAAATTGGGACCCCTATAGGTAAAGACTTGATTTTTAGGTGTTTTAAGGGTCTAATATTTTGTCAAAAGGTATATCATAGGTCATTTTATGTTATTTAATGTCATCTTAGCCTTAGTCTTAGTCTAATTAGTTAACATATTATTTTGAGTCATTAATAGAGCATTAAATGAGTTGTACAACCTCTTTGAGAGATGTGAAGGTGTCAAAATGTGATGTCACACCCCAAGTGTCCTCATATGTCTTAAATAACTATTACTAACTGAAAATTGGTAGGTTCTTAAAAAAAAGGTAGTTTTCTTGAAAAACTTGAGCATTTAATGAGGTGTACAAAATTATACAGCCTCCTACAACTGAGGATATTTTAGTAGTGTCTCTTGATCTTCCACACACTTGTTTCAATGATCAGTTTAATCAGAATCTCAAATAAATGAAGAAAACTATTTACCTCTCCTTCCACTAGGCTTGGCAAGCAAAAACAGTCTTCAAGGTTGTACTTGGTACGATCAGCATGAGAGGTTTCAGGTAAAATGCTCCTAGGGGTGTCTTCTACACTCAGCCAACTTCTATTTGATGTTTGGTTTTAGATGAATAGTGTCTTGTGCTTTATGAACCATTCCTAATAAGTTGACCTTGTAGACACCTAAAACTAGCCACCGATAACCTTCAACCATGTTTTTGAATAATTTTCAAGAAAGTGCACAATTTGGCTTTAAAACACTAAAATGCATTAAAAGAGTTGAAATTTTGATATTCAAGTGTCAATTTTTTCTAAAGTATCATTAAAAGGGGTAATGTAATTTATGAAGTAGCTAACTTTGATTAGATCATTTCGAGTCAAAATGACATTTTCACACCTAGGTACTTTAGATTGCTCTTTTCTATCAAATTTCTTGTATAATACACGTCTTTGTTATTTTGCATTGGCAATAACCTAAATGGATAGAGTTTCCAATGCATCTAACATCAACTTCCAATTCTAATCTAGTCAAAATTCAAGCCAATAATATGACATTTTGACCAATTTGATTAATTTGTGGACAAATTGCCAAGGTTTTGCATCAAAGTTGACTAATCATGGTTAAGGCTAATTAAACCAAATCAAGAGATTATGTTAGTTTTCCATGAAACTTTTTTAATATTTATTTTTAGAAATTGATATTGAATATATGTATCATCAAATGACATAATTTCTTGGAAAGACATCCGTAAGCCATAAATGCATAAAATATCTCATCAAGCCACCCCATGCCTCATTAAGACCCTCACATGCCTCTTAAATTCCCCTTCTTCCCAAATACTTATGGGGGATATTTATGAATGTAATTACATAATTTGTATTAATTCATGGCCACACATCTCAATCTTGAGATGGACAGTTATGGTTGATCCTAAACCATTTTAAAAATATAAAAATAGAAGAGTCATGAACATGAATTTAAAGCTTAGATAATGCAAAGTTATAATGCACAAATAATTCTAAAAGTCATTGCAAATAGTGTTATAATGTCAAATTGTTGATCCAAACCAAAGCCAAAGCCATCACAAAGGTGCCAAAGAGAATAGGAGATAACCAAGCCTCCTTTGATGAAGACTCATTGAGCACAAGCTGACCAAGCCACTTCAACAAGCTATTTGGAGCATCCAATGAAGGTGAAAGATTTATTTATCTTTGCACTCTAGTTACGTTTCTTAGTTGGTTTTGTTAATATGCTTCCCCCTTGATATAGGCTTAGCATTTTAGCTTAGTGTGTTATTTATTTGGATTTGATTTCATTCACTAACATCACACTAGTCTCCCCCTATTGTAATACTATATTCAAATGACCCTCAATTCAAATTAGAAATTAAACTCAAGTTAAAACAAGTTGAGTGCAAAGTGGTGGACCCAATTTAACACATCAACCTTTAAAACTTGGAAGCATCTAATTTTGATTTTAAACTATCAATGAGAGACTTAAATAAAATGTGGCAAAAGGTCTAGACTCAACATTGAGCATAAGCCGAGCAAGCCACTTCAACAAGGTATTTGGAGCATCCAAAGAAGGTGAAGGATTTGTTTATCTTTCTATTCTAGTTGTGTTTCTCATTTGGTTTTGTTAATATGCTCCCCCCTTAAGATAGGCTTAGTGTGTTAGTTTAGTGTTTTCTTTGTTTAGATTTGATTTCATTCACTAATACTATACTAATCTCCTCTTATTTCAATCCTCTATTCACAAATGGCATGCTCAATAGGACCTAACGTCATAAATTTGATCAAATTGCACCTATAGAAACATACTAACCATTGTCATGTAGGATCTTGGAGTGTTGAGCAAAAATCCATTTTTTATAAGCCATGGTTTTATTCTTGAGACTGTGCATCCCAACTTGCATGTCAACCCAACTCGCCTGCCAACCCAACTCACCTGCCAACCCAATTCACCTGCCAACCTAATTCACCTGCCAACCCAACTAGAACGCCAACCCAATTAGCCTATCAACCCAACTTGACTGCCAACCCAATTCACCTGTCAACCCAACTCGCCTGTCAACCCAACTCGACTATCAACCCAACTCGCCTATCAACCCAACTCGATTGTCAACTCGAGAGCTCATTTTTCAAAAGTCCTTGTCTTATCCTCTAAAGTGTTTCAAAGCAGGTAGTCCTAATCTTGTTTTTTCAAGTTAAAAGGATGGTTTAGAAGTTAATTTATGATCCAAAACTCAAAAGTTCTAGTTGATGAATATTTCAATAGCATAGAAATAACATAATAACAATGGATTCTCTGAGAAGAGATGTCGTAATACTTAACAACTGTAATACAAAACATGCGCTTATCTCTACGAAGAGATGTTTGTCTTCCCCTTTCGAGTTATAATACATTTATACATATTTTTGAAGGCCACCTCGGGAGATTGTGTGGCTCACGGAATTAATAGTGAGGACTAAACAATACAACGCTCGAGGGTATAATCGCTCGCAGCATTAAAACAATACAATGCTCGAGGATATAATTTCTCACAGCATTGAATAATACAACACTCAAGGATATGATCACTCAAGGACCAAAACAAAATGAAAACCATACAATAGTCGAGGAGCTGACTGCCACCTAACTACCACCGAGGACAAAATGAAATGAAAACAATACAAAAGTCAAGGAGTTGACTGCCAACTAACTACTACTGAATGGTCACCTCGAATGGTTGCTTGGATCAATTTAGGTGTTTTAACTAATCATACACTTTAATTTGGAGTTTTAAAAAGAACTTGGTATAAATCATGCACACTTCGAATTTGGTGCCTAAAATGAATCTTTTTAGCATGCTAAGTCTTGAACACTTCAAACTTTGGGTTTAAAATGAACGTAGGTGCTTATTATTTCATTTAGTATTTATTGTTGTAATATTTACATGTTTTTATAACTTAAGACTAAGGGGTCAAAAAAACATCACCAAAATTTTATTTTAGTGCTTAAAATTGGACTCATTTGTCAAGTTTGTATTCAATAGATGATTAATTAATTGATTGGCAAAAAGAAGGTTTGTGTGTGTATGTTCATCCATCCATTCCCTTTATGGAAATTTTGGAATCAAAATAACCATCCTTATTGCAAACATGCCTAGTCCAAGGCATAGATAGAATGTCGTTTAAAGCAATCCCTAAAAACTCGCAATAGTATTGGGTGATCTTGAGGCGAGCATAAAGTCTTTCTATTTTAAGTCATTTATTTTATGCAAACTTGGATTGCAAGGGGGACTTCATTACCTCTCGTAAGTACTATAGGGAAACTTTGACCTAGGGTTTAATCTTCCAGCATCGACTTCATCACCCCCACTAAGATCAGAGGTTTGAGTGGTTAAACCAACTTTTGGTGTTGGAGTCAAGCACTGAGACATATATGCACATTGGACATTGCACTACACTGAACAAGTGATGGATGTAGTGGTTGAAAAAAGGGTAAGACCTTTTTACAACAAGACAAGTGCCATAGATACCCAATTAAAGTGCATTTATTTTGCATCAGTTAGCATGAAAGTCATTGTGTTATTGATCCATCTAGAATGTTCATAAAACAAATAGTTTAGTTAACCCCACTTTACCATACCTTGTCAATTTAGGATTTAAAACAATTAGTTGGTTTGTCTTTGTCTTAGATTACTTGGTCTTGTTTGAGAGTCAAAACTTGGTGTTAACAAAAATAACTTAACCAAATACATGATCCCCAAATTTTTTTGAACAAGGAGGCGTTATGATGCCCAAGTGAAAACATCTTTTTTCTTATTCAAATTCATCATCATACACTTTGTGTCATATCTTCCAATTTGGTGTAGTTATGCTGCCCACTTGAGTCTAGACCTTTTGCCACATTTTGTTTAAGTCTCTTGTTGATAGGTTAAATTCAAAATTGGACTCTTCCAAGTTTTAAAGGTTGATGTGTTAAATTGGGTCCACCACTTTACACTTGACTTATTTCAACTTGAATTTAATTTTTAATTTGAATCAAGGGTCATTTTTAGACTCAACATATATATCATCATTTTCTAAGACGAAAGTCTTCTCACGTGTTTACTAATACTTTGAGTCTTAGACGTTAACTACCCATCCTATTTTGCCCTTTGTCCATTTGATAGCAGACTCATGCCTTAGATAAATTTGTCCAACTTTGTGTGTGGGTATCATTTGAGTTGAGGAGGGCAGTGTTACATTGCCAAAATTATGTTGGAACCATTTTGACTAAGATTTTTTGAAACAAGCATTTTCCACGTCTTTTGAGTAGTTTAGCATTGTTACGCTACTCAAATTAATTTTGAGACTTGTTTCATAAACCTCTTTGCATAAAATCCTAGTCTGTCCAAGTTTCAACCATTTCAAATTTCCTTTGAAAATATTTGTCTAGCATGGTTATGCCATTCACCTATGTTTAGCTTATTCATCAAAAGAACCTAGCTTTATGCCATTATTTGGGAGAAAATAAATTATCTCCAAGTGCCTTTTGTTTCATACCTCATATTTATCGATCAAGTTTTTACGACCAAGAGTCAAATGCTTGGTTTTTACTAAAAGTGTTTCAAATATGTTAGATTAAAAATCTCATCTTTTAAAGTCTAGCTTTTGGCATTGTTTTCAACCTAAAGTCCTAGCACACACACTTTGTTTAAGCCTAGCTTTTGATGCCATGTTTGGCCAAAAGACCTAGCAACTTTTGTTTTTCCTAGATTAGACTGATTTGAAACATTTTGACCTAGAATTTGGCATTTTGATTTATGGCCCTTTTACTTGACCTTTTTGTGTGAGACATGTAGCATTCAACACTTGACGTTAGCTAGTTTTGTCACAAGTCATTATATCAACCTTTTTGGATAAACATAACCATCCTTTTAACCAAGTTAGACCTAGTTTAAACTTCTTTTTAGACATCTCATTTTTATTTAGAGTTTTTACAACTCTATTTAATTTTGTCACAAAACATTCACTATGGATCCCAACATGTCTTCCTACACTCGCAGTGGCCTCATGTATAATCCAGGATTTAGTAATGTGGTTACACAAGAAAAAATGGTTCAAGACCCCTATGTGGAAAATGATGCTTATGAGATGGATGCCTGTACATATTATAACACTCAAATAGGGGCACAAAACTAAGATTCATTGGCCCATTACTTGGTAAACACACCTCCTTTCTCAAAGCAGGATCAAGAAAAATTACAACAATACTTAGCTACGATACCTAATATTGAAGAGCCTTTCCCTCAACAACCATACTATGTTATTGCACCATCCACGTACGATCCTTGTCTATTTTAGCATCACTTATTAGAAAATAAAGATGAGATTTTTGTTAGGGCCATAGAAGTAGGGGCCAAGTTTCCAACAGACTTCCCCCATGAGAATTTACCAAGTCTAGTAAGAATGCCTCATAACATAATGTACAATCAACAAGCTTCTTTTAGCAATCATTTAGCTCTAGTCTAAACAATGTATCATAACCCTAGTATGCTTATCAAAGGCAAGGACCTGATGGAGGATCACTTTGTATAGATGTAGATAACATACCAAACCTACTTGAACCTAGCATGTAATTTTAACCAGATGACCATGTTAAATAAGCCTCTCATAGATTTAGTTCCCTCAACTGGAGTGTTAATAGAGTTAACTAGTCAAGACAATTAGGGTGCAGACCCATTCACATAAAACACTTCGATCGACAACTTATTTCATAACACAACATTAGGACAAGTGTCTTCTACTTCTACATAGAATAGTGGATAATGTGTAAGCACTGTCCAATCCAAACCAAGGTGGTATACGTACATAAACAACTAGTACACAAGTAGGTGTACCTTTAGTTAACACCATAAGTGGTTCTCAAAATCAAGGAGTAGGAGTTTCTACATCCCAACCTCAACCAACTACTATTGTTAATCCTCAACCAGCTACTTCTTTAAGCATTAAACCAATAGGATTACGTAGCCAGCCAGTAACCAATGCCATGCCTCAACAACAAAATGTGACAAATCCTACTCTTTCCCAAGAGGTGATGAGTAGTATTCCATAACAGTAGAAAAAATCTAGCATACCAATGCAACAAATGTTGAATGTGTTTCCACATCAACAGGGGACAACTAATGTTCTACCTCATTAAGTAGCAGTGAACATACCTCTTTCCTTGTAGACTAATGTGCCACTTCAAAGCTAAATGATGTATAATTAATAACATATGACTATTGGTCAACAAATGTTGAATCTCAAACATGTGTCCACTTCCCAATTAGGATTTGTGCAATAAATAAACTCTAATGTTCCTCAAGTACCAATCAGGCAACCTTTGCCTTTTGTGTATAATGTGCCACTAGTTCAAAGATAGGGTCTTTGTTCACAAGTACCCCCTCAACAACAAGGTTTGATTAGTCGATAGCATGTCCCTATTCAACCTCAATAGGCATGGTATAGTTACTTCCCCCCATCTCAACTTAAAAATCCATAAAACTAAACCTATATATCCAATCCTAACCAGAATATTGCAAAACCACAAATGCATTTCAATAATTATATTCTAATCCATGTATGCATATTCCTGGTTTGTTTCCTAACCAAACTAACATACCCCAACAAATACCATCATCATACCCTAGTCAAAGTTTTCCAATAGGGACTTCTCAACCATCTACCCAGGGCAATGTGCCCCCTCAAACCAATGTTCCCTTTAATTTCCTAGCCCAAGAATTGCAACAGATGAAGGATGTGATTGTTGCCATCCAAACTCAAAAAAAACTAAAAAGTTTAAGTTGGATGATGTGTGTTTTTATCCATTCAACATGGAGTACTTTCAGATACTGTGAATCTAGGAATTTGACTCAAGAGAGGATGGTTAGTATGGGGTTAGTTTCAAAATGAAAACAACATGAAGGAAACACACTAACTACCATAACATCTCTAGGCCTAGACACTAGGGAGAGCTTAGTTAATAAACATGAATAAAACACACAACTAAAATGCAAAAAAAATCCTCTTTTACCTTCCTTAAATGCTCTAAAATGCTTGTTGTAGTGGCTTGCTTGGCTTGTGCTCATGAAGTCCTTGGTTTAATTAGCTCTTAAGCATGATTAAGCACTTTATCCACAAATTACTCAAATTGATCAAAATGCTTTGTTATTGGTCCAAAATTTAACTGGATTGGAATTGGAAGGTGATGTCAGATGCATTGGATCTGTTATCCCATTTAGGATGTTACAAATAACAAAGGCACAAATCTTATGCAAGAGATTTGATAGGAAAGAGCAATCTAGAGCACTCGGGTGCAAAATTAGCATTTTGACTTGAAATGATCTTATCAAAGTTAGGTGGCCCATAAATTGCACTACCCCATTTAGGGATAACCTGGCCAAAATTAGTACTTGACTATGTCAGTTTCATAGCTTTTAATATGTTTTAATGTTTTAAGGCCAAATTGTGCATTTTGGGTGGAAATTGGCCAAAAGCCTAATTGGAGGTTATCAGTGGCCAAAATTAGGTGTCTATAGTTTGCCCATGTTTGGGAAGATGTTACAAACCGTGGGTAAAGTAATGTCTTCTCAAGTAATGAGAGATGGCCTATATGCCAAAAGGAAGATGATGGTTAAATAATAAAGCTCTAAATGGTTTTGGGAAGCCTATGATGATGCCCCCTTGAGGGAGTGGTCATCACATTATTTGATGGATGGTCCCTCAAAAAGAAACAAGAAGGTGGAATTAACCCATGGCTGAGATTAATCCAAATGATAAAATACTTGCATGCATTGACGTAAAAAGAATAATGATTTTCCCAAAGGTGGTTATAATCAAGAATAAAAGTCAAAATAATGATTTGCCCATAGGTGGTTATAATCATTAAGTAAACCTAGATTGGCTAAAACTGATGGTGCCCTAGTTAGGGATGATTAGCAAGCATAACTCAAGGATATAACCTTGAATATAGATTAAAGATGAGCGGGTGAAAAGTGATGAAAGAGATGGATAGAGGAATAAGATTGATCATTAGAAATGATTCAGTTGTACCTAACAATGAGAAGATGCTCATCCTTATTAGTAATGATACAACTAGAATGGCCAATGGGTTAATTTGATCAAGGGTGGGATGGAAGGGTTTGCCAAGGTGCCAAAGAGAAACTTTTATATCTCCATTGATTATAGACCTTTTTGAAGCTAATTTTTGTTGTAGGATGTGATGGTAGGCTTCATGATAGAACACCATGAAGACTATCCCAAAATATGCATAGGGACTGACTCTTGATCCAATAAACACTCAAAAATAATGCACCATAGATAAAAACCATGATGACAATGTTAATGGATGAATATGGATGAACTCAAGAATAATGTTCTCGAGGAATCACCCAATAAACACATATAGTCTATGTTAAGGCAATAGTGTTGAAATCAAACAAACAGGCAAGTGAATAAACAAACAAACAAATAGAAAAACAAATAAACAAAGACCCTGAAATAAACAAACAAAAGAAAGCATCATAACAATGACCATACCCCAGTAAGGTGGATAGAGGATAACTAACTAGGCTTAGACAAGACAAATATTTTTGTTATTTTTGAAACATTATGGATGTTTTTAGAATTTTGAGGTATTTTAACTCGTTAAAGAATGACAAGATACCTACTCGCAAAACAGTGAGAGCATTTGGCTTAAGTTGCTCACAAAAAGTGAGAGCATATAGAAAGGGGGACTAAGGTGACCTCAACATGAATTGAGCATGACCCACATAGTCCTAAAAATACCTCAAGTCATGGTAATTATGTCCACACAAAAGGTGAGGAAAAACCAACTAGGTCCCAACAAGTTCTCAAAACTGGCAAATGGCTAGTCAAATGAAAATAGTAATGGCAAGGTGATGTGGTAATGCATGATAAACAAGTGTTGTCCCTATTTTACCCACAGGTAGTTATAACTAGGATACAACAACATAGATTAATGATACTAATATGCCCATAGGTAGTTATAATTAGTAGCAAGACTGGTGAGACACTGATTTGCCCATAGGCGGTTAAAATCAGGCTCACATAAAAAAACTTGATAAGATGAAAAATATCTTGTTAGATCAATTGTCACACTACTTTCATAGACTGTCATTGTAAACATGACTTGGATGGATTGTTGAAACTTGATTGAACTCCTCTCACAAAAAGTGTAGGAAGAACTAAAGTAGCTAAGATCAAAATAGGATTGGGTAGGATGACTAAAAATAGGCTTTGGTCTAGATAGAAATGGAATGATAAGATGGAATGGCATTAATTTCAAATAATGATGGATTGGTAGGATGGTAGAATGATAAATAATGACGTTGAGAGGGTTTTCCCCTAGGTGATGGGGTAAATGGTAGGATCTATGATAATGGCAAATAGGCATATGTAATAATGGCAATGGAATAGCAATGTGAAACGGTATGGTACATGTTTTTGGCCTGGGTGTGGTTTTCGATTCTATTGTTCATGTTGATGAGGAGATGCACGTCCTAATTAACAAATGATACAAACATAATACTTGATCATGTTAATTTTTATCCCACACCTCATTTGAATAACTGCTTTATCAAAAATTACCTGTAGATTTGGATTCTAATAATGCTTTTGTGATCTTCATTGGTCATTGATTCTAATTCTGTCAAGCATCAAGATAAGGTATCTTTGTAGCCTCTACAAAGGAAAGTGCAACCATGGATGGTAAACAAAGACAAATAATGGATGGTAGGTTTGATTATGAAATGGAATGGTAGATGATAACAAAATGTATAATGGTGGGGAAATAAATGAAGATCATGACTTTCAGTCACATGTAATGTTGTTGATGCCAGACTCGACATAATTTTTGTTGTGGTGGGGCCAAAGACTTGATCTCTTGATAAGACCACCAAATTTTTTTTTGTTTGATCTTGAGAGTAACTACCATCTGATTAAGCTATAGATTGGAAGCTATTTTGATTTGATCTTTGATTTTGTCTTCATCAAACAGTGAAGAACTTTTGCACTCATCTATTGGTGCCTGAAAGAGGTTTTCACCAATAAATGTGTCTTGATTGTTCCATAGTGACTCTGAGAATGTTTCACTAAGGAATATTAACTTTTGACTTTGATTGTCTTCAAGTGCTTCTAAAAAAATTTCACTAGAAGATGTTGAGTTCTGTCTTTGATTATCCCCTACCACCTATGGAAAGGTTTCACTAGGAGAGTATTCTTATGTTATATGAATGTGGTCTTGGCCTCCTTGCTCTTCTTCAAATACTATGTCACCATGGATGCAGTTCAACAAAGTGTGATTCTGTTGATCCCAATCGACACTTGTGGGAGATGGAATGCCAATGATATGGCAATTTTGGTTGATGGTAATGGCCTGTGGAATAATAATGGAATGGGTGTTGGCATCACAATCCTTGTAGAAGATACTAGGAGAAATTGTGTCAAAGTTAAATTAATCATCCTCAAAAAATTTAAAAAGATCACAAATGTATTCAAATTGATCTACAAGGCATGCATAACCAATGTTGTAACAACCATGAACATATTCTTCTTCTGAATCCGGTTCTAACTCAAGGGACTTTGAATCCAATGTTGAGACTAATGTTGATTCTGATTCTAATGCTAAATTTGATGTCAATTCAAGAATAGAACCTGACTCTGACTTTAATTATGCATCTTATGGGTACTTTATTACAATGATGTCTTACTAAATCTTTGGTATTAGACAAGTAATAGCATGTGATGGCATAATAGGTTCCACAAAAATTGGTTTGTCAGAATGGGACTCCTCAAGGATGGGAAAAAGGTCAAGAGACAACTCCTTAGAGACTGGCTTGTCTATAGGAGGCTCATGAAAAATAGGCACATGGTCAAGGTAATGATTTTCCCAAAGGTGGTTATAATCATTAAAAAAGTAACTTGACAAAGATTGGCTCATCAGTGTGAGATTCCTCGACAACTGGTATAAGATCAATAAGTGATTCATCATAGGTTGACTTATCATAAGTGGTTGTCTCAACAAAAACATCTTGGATTGGTTAGTTCTCTTAGCCTTGGTTTCCAATGAGTTGGAAAATACCAATTTTGAACACAACTTGGTCTTTAAATGATTGGATTGGTTGAGGTTTGGATGGGACTGGTTCTAGATGAGTAATGACTTATGGTTGGATAATGGTAGGGCCTTGAGGAGCATGATTTATTGCATGATCCAAAGGATGAAGTCCTAATATGATGATAATAGGGCGTTGTGGGGCTTGATTGCTCGCACAAGCCAAAGGACTAGGTCTAGGAATGGTATTCCTTGCATGTTGTAGAGCTTGATAGCTCATATAATCCAAAGGAGGGTTAGGGGTAGTCGATGATTGAATAATAAAAGGATGTCATGGAACTTTATTGTTTGCACAAGCCAAAGCATCCAAGTCTTCTTCATAAACCATATCATCCCAATGGTGAGTTGGCTCATAAGTTGGTTCTTGACTGTGTTCCATGTACTGATTATTACCAAGAGGGTATGGATCCATATCTCAAACAACATTATCCATAGTTGGGTCTTCAAAGTCTTCCTCATAAGCCTCTTCATGCCAATCAAGGTCTTGATTTGGATTTTGTGGATTTTGACTATGTTGCTCATATGGAGTATTATAAGGAGAATAATAAAACTCTTTAGAAAAAAAATTATAGGGGTTCCTAGTGGGATTTTGTGCAACCATCCTATCATAAGTTGGATTGTGCGTGACTCCACCATAAGTGTAGCTACACATATCCACATAAATTATGAAATTTCTAAAACAAAAAGGCTTAGAGTTCTACAAACTCTAAAAAACTATGTCCAAAAGGACAAATGGTTTAAACTTCGTTTAACTAGGTCAAAGGAGTGGAGTTGTATCTCCAATATGGTTTGAAAGTGGAGTTGTATCTCCAAAATGATTTGTGCTACGACTTGGCATAAAATAGTCTAACATCAAATGTCTAATGTCAAATGTCATACACACAAAAGGTCAAGCATCTGAATAAAAATCGGCATGGCAAAGGTCTAAGTCAAAGTGTTCCAAACAAGGTCTAAACTAGGAAAGGGAAAAGTTCAGTTGCTAGGTCTTTTGTCCAAACACAGAGTCAAAAGCTAGACTTGAAATAAATGTTGATGTGATTTGATTTAATCTAAAAAGTTTGGAAATAACTTTGACATAGACCTGGCACACAGAATCAAACATAAACATGATCAATTGGCATAAGGCGTAAGACAAAAGGATTTTTGAGAAAGGTTGTGTTCTCCCAAATAAAGGCACAAACAATGATGAGGATAGGCTTTAAACAAATAAACCATCAATAGTTTTTCAAATTTGGGTAATCAATTAACTAAAGTTATGTAACCCAAAAGAGAAAGATTTATGTATCAGCCCCACAAATTAAGGCCTAAACAGAAATCAATCAATGTTTGAATCCAAACTTGACAAGGCTAATTGAAAACTCATTGTTGAAAACTAAGATTTGACCAAACAAGCTAGACAAGATGGATAGCATGATGATACAAGATAAAGGTCTAAATGGTTGATGTAAAATGGTTTGAAACAAACAGTTTTTGATACAAGGTAAACTAGTCTTGAAACAAATTGAGCAGCCTCATGACGTAAGCATACTCAAATGATGTGATATATGTTATGCTTCAAAAGACTCAAAGGAAAAATGGTTTTAATGTGATTTGGGTAGCATAACACTACCTTCCTCAACTCAAATGACACCCACACAAATACGTTTAGCAAAAATTTCAAGGCATAAGTGTGGTGTAAAATGGTCAGCATAACACCTCTTTAGACAAAAGAGTGATCTATAGACAAATTTATTTTGACATGGATTATGAACAAACAAAAAAGTTTTAGTCTCAAAACATGCCAAGCAAAAATGACCAAAATACTCTAAGTATAACCATCCAAATCCTAGCAAGGGTATGGCAATGTGGGTTTGACTAAACTATAAATATTTCAAATGTTTATAGGGGAATCAATTGCATAATGACTTTCATGTCAAACAATGCAAAAGATAAGCACATAAATTGGGTAACCACATCATTAGCTAGTTGTAAAAAGGTCTAGTCCTTTTTACAGCCACTACATCCTATTATTCACTTAGTGTAGTGTGATTTCCAAATGTAGATACGTCCTATGTGCAACTCCAATTAGGAGGAAAATGAAGTCAATGCCAGGAGGTGAAACCCTGGGTCAAAGCTTACATAAAGAACTTTTGGGAGGTAATGACGTCCCCCTCTCAAGCCAAGTTTGCATAAAAATAAATAAAGCATGAAAGTAGAAAGACTTTAGGGTCGATTTCATGCTCGCTTAGAATTTTATGAGTTTTTGGGGAGTGCTTTAGACGACATTATTTCTAAGCCTTGGACTAGGTTTTTTCTAATAAGAATGGTGATTTTGATTCCAAGGGTTCCCTAAAGGGGATAAATAGAAGAGCATACACGTGGCACCCCTCTTTTTGCCAAGCAAAGATTTAACTTAAATAACTAAATACATACAAAAACTTGGAAAGGTGAGTTCATTTTTAAGTCCAAATGGAAAATGAGGTGGTGTTCATTTGACCCCTTGGTCTTAGTTGAACCTTTGAAACTAATGCTAAAAACTCACTTAAGCACCTAAATATTACTTTAAGCACCCAAAATAATGTTTCTAATTCATTTTAAGAATGCAAAAGCTGATCTAAACATGTTTTTAGTAAATGTCAAGCTTGGTCCTGTAATAAAAATGTTAACATGTCCTTTAGCCTTGAAGCTCTTTTAGGCTTGAGACAATGAACTTTTAAAAAAAGAGCGCTCAGGTCTGTGTTTTAAGAAAAACATAGTGGTTGACATCAGTTATATAACTGATGATGGTTACATTGGCTAATCGATGATGGTTATCTAACTAACATCGATTATACCAATGTGACTGATGACAACTATCCAACCGATGTCAGTTTTACTAACTGACGTTCGTTACTATGTAAACCTGTGGCAAATAAAAAATAGAAAACCAAAGTTAGAAAATCAATTTATAATAGTTTTAATGATCCAAATGAAGATTTTAAAGCTGAAAAATGATCTTTTTCATGTGTGGGATTCGTCTAATCCCACCGGGCATGCCATATGTGAATCTAGGAATTTGACTCAAGAAAGGATGGTTAGTATGGGGTTAGTTTCAAAATGAAAACAACATGAAAGAAACACACTAACTACCATAACATCTCCAGGCCTAAACACTAGGGAGAGATTAGTTAACAAACATGAATAAAACACATAACCAAAATGCAAAAGAAATCCTCTTTTACCTTTCTTGAATGCTCCAAAATGCTTGTTGTAGTGGCTTGCACGGATTGTGCTCATGAAGTCCTTGGCAATGGAAGCTTGGCTACCTCCATCTCTCCTTGGCACCTTTAACTTGTGGCTTGTCTTGGCTTGGAATCAATTTGACATAGTAACATGAATTGCCATGGCCTTTATAATCAATTCTACATTATAACTTTGCATAATCAAGACTTAGAAATGATGTTCATGGCCTCTTTATTTATAGATTTTTGAGAATGTCTAGAATCAACTTGAATTGTCCATCCTGAGATGTAGATGTGTGGTTGAGGATTAATTCAATTTTTGGAATTAAGTTTATAATTATCCTTACCATGATATTAGAAGAAGGGGAAATTAAGAGGCGTGGAAGGCATTGATGAGGCATGGAGGGCATGAATCCTGATATTTGTGGCATTTATGGCCTAGGGATGTCTTTCCAAGAAATGAGGTCACCTGATGATGCAAATATTCAATATTCATTTCTAAAAACAAGTATTCAATAAGTTTCCATGGAATTCTTAATTAGGCTCTAATTTGGTTTAATTAGCTCTTAAGCATGATTAAGCACTTTGTGCAAAAATTACTCAAATTGATTAGAATACCTTATTATTGGTCCAAAATTTTATTGGATTAGAATTAGAAGTCAGTGTCAGATGCATTGGATTTATTATCCCATTTAGGATGTTACCAACAAAAAATAACAAAGGTACACATCTTGTGCAAAATATTTGATAGGAAAGAGAAATCCAAAGCACCCAAGTACAAAATTAGCATCTTGACTTGAAATGATCTTATCAAAGTTAGTTGGCCCATAAATTGCATTGCCCCATTTAGGGATACCCTGGCCAAAATTGACACTTGAATATATCAGTTTCATAGCTTTTAATGTGCTTTAATGTTTTTAGGCCAAATTATGCATTTTGGGTGAAAATTGGCCAAAAGCTTGATTGGAGGTTATCAGTGGCCAGAATTAGGTGTCTAAAGATACCATTTCCTCTATGATACAAACCACCAAAATTTTATAAATACAAGGGGAAAGGTGACCTCAAAGCTTATTTGACTGAGTTATTTGTTGCATGCCAACCAGTGGCATATAGTGACATGTACCTATTATTTTTATTCCAAATAAGTCTAGCAGGACAAGCCTTGAAGTGGTTTTTAAAGTTACTCAAAAATTCAGTATCCAATTTTGATGATCTTTCAAACAAGTTTATCCAGCACTTTTCGTGCAATCTTGAACATGATATTTCTTTGGTTGACTTAATGCAAGCCAAACAGAAGGCCGGTGATAGCTTTGCAAGTTATATACAGTGATGGAGAGCCCTTACAAGCTGATTCACCCATAGTTTAGTAGATAAACAATTAGCTACTATGTTTACCAAAAATTTGCATAGTGAGATATCCTATCATCTAAAACTACAGTGTGCACATAATTTTAAAGAGATCATTGACAAAGGTTTATTGATCGAGTGATCCCTTATTAACAAAGGGATCATCAAGCTTACCTCATCTAATCAGAATCAAGATACCAATCTAGGAAATGGCCAAAACCAACATCCAATACAAGAGCAAGCATCACAACTAGCACATGCCCATAATAATTATAGACCAAGGCAATTCAACCATAACAAAAATGTTGTTAGAAATGGAGAAACTAAGTCATGTCATATCTAAATGATATAAACATCATTTTCTCAACCCATATAGCATATGGAAATTACTCCTAACCCATAACTATTTCAACTAATGCAAAAAACACAACAGCCTTGGCTTGCGCAATAGACACAACAACCTTTGCCATTGCAAGTCCCTCCTCCAAGGAGAATAGTGCCTACTCATTACATTTTTAGTGACCTTGGAGAGCCTATTGAATCTATGCTTCACAAACTCACCACTACTAATTTGATTAGTTGGCCTATACCAAGACATTATCCTCAGGGCATTCCTTATCCTGATTGGTACCATGAAAATGAATTATGTGAATATCACCGAGTCAATGGGCATAATTTGTGAAGTAGTATGCAAATTAAACATTTGATTCATAATATGTTGGAGAATGGTGAGATAACATCAGATAATGGTGCTTCCACTTCCAATCAAACCCTTGGAATCTATCAAAATCCCTTTCTCCAATGTAATAACCAGCAACAACAACAATAGCACCGACCAGTGCAATAACAAAATCAATAGTATCAACATCAAAGGCCCAACCAACAGAACCAACATAACCAACAACAAAGCCAATAACTTCAAAATAATGGATAGATCTAAGGTCATAATGATAACAACCAATAAAATTACCATGCAGTTGCACATGACTACATTAGAGTTGTAGGCCATATTGTAAGAGGTAGTGTTAACACCATCTCCATTAATCCCAGACTAAATTCTAATCAGATAAGACCATTGCTAACCATACCAAACTAATCCAATCACTTTAGCAATCCTTCCTTAACCTGGGACCACACATAGGTGAACCAACAAATAAGGATTCTCACTTTTGGACCTTATACCAATAAATTATCCTTGCCTCGTGATCACGCACAAGTACACTGGTAATCGTAACTTGTCCTATCTAGTCCCACACCCTCACCATTATTTGTTAGCAATCATGGTCCTATATTTAACCCTGATTGAGTAATCATAACTTGAAGGTCAAATATTACCATCCAGGCCCATAGCCATCTGCCACTTCGCCTATTATCCAACCAGCTGTTCAACCTCATAACAAGCCATTTACCACTGACCAAGAGAAGAAATTTGACATTGTGGAATAATTATAAAATATTCCCACACAAATCTCCATTTTAGATTTGTTGCATATGTCAACAATCCACAAAAACATTTTGAATGATTTCATAAGCCAATCCACTATTTCAAGTGACATATCCCCTGATAAATTCCAAGCTTTGGTTAGACACCTAGCTCTAGCCCAACAAGTCACTTTGAACCAAAGTGATATGTCATCCCTTGGCCCAATGCATAATAACCTATTATACATTGAAGTTTACATAAAGCAGCGTAAAGTGAAACGTGTCCTTATAGATAATGGATTAGGTCTAAACATAATATCTCTTAAGCTCATCAAGCTTCTTGGTACACTATGGTAGATCTTCAAGTACAAATAATAACCATCAAAGCTTACGATAATGAGGAATGAGAATCACAGGGCACTATTTGTTTGCCAATTATCCTTAGGCCCTTGACCCATGATACACTTTTCCATGTGATCGATCTTGATTTTTCATACAATATGCTTTTGGAAAGACCTTGGTTACATGAAATTTGTGCAGTCCCATCAATGTTACACCAATGTATCAAGTTTTCCCATTCAGGTATGGAAGTTTTTATACCAAGAGATTTGCATCCATACGAGCACTACAAGTACCTAGAGCTTGAGTTCAAGAGTTATAACTATCACTTCGACATGAATCCAATGGCCAAGTAGGATAAGGGAAAATCAATACTCCTTGATCTGTTGGAGGATAGCTTCACTGATCCTAATACCCTTAATTCCCTTTCCCACATGTGACCTCCTAAAGTATCCAATCATTTTACTATCTTACTTAATGGCCCAGGGGAATATGTGACCCATGAAACCTATCATATTGCAAACCTTCCACAGAATCCAAAGTCCTTTGGAAGACCTAAATCTAAGCTACTTCATCCAAAATGGAAACAAAAAAGCAAAGGTAAAGGCCCTATCATGTTTGTACCAGCATCTGGCCTATAATCAAACCCTCTTGAAAGAGATGAATCATGGTTGTATAATGACAACCGAGCTGATTGTTACGATAATGCTAAGTATCTTATTCCTAATAGGACCATGAAGAATCAAGACTATGAAGGAAGAGGCCTTGAACCTAATCAATAGGGAACACTTAAGCCAATTTCCATGAGAAGGACCCTATGGACTTGGTTTTAAACTGCCTAGGGGTGACTCCATATACCGTACTCATGTTCCATAGCCATCAGTGAGTGATGAAGATGTTAGTAGTAAAATAGAGTTTGATCATATCCTTTTTGATGATCTAGCTGAAACCAACATGTTTAACCCTCATTCCATTTGTACCCTTATCTTAGTCATTCATCATGACTCACTACCATTGTATTATCCCCAGCTGATAGATTAGGACCAACAAGAGTCCAACATACTGATTGATGCATTTTAAAATGATGAGGCTTTCTATGATTTTCTTAGCCTTAGAGACAATGTTCCATTGGGGGACCATAAATCAGGGTTCTCAATCAAGTTAGATCCTGCATCATATTTTGGAGAGCGGGTGAACACCCTTAGCCAAAAATAAATAATTAAAACATTAAGGTCCCAAAGTGAAGACCTCTTTGAGGCACTTTCTAACCAAGGTAAAAGTAAATAAAAAGGTCATTCTAGTGGTGAAAACCTTTTTAAGGTGTCATTAGATGGGGGTGTTCAACATTCTTCAACCATAGCTCAGGAGACCACCAATGATGAACTTGTCTGTGAGTCTGAGTTCAGTTTTGAAGAACAACAATCTTTTGATCAAATCAATCATAAGTTTCTAATAGTTTTTGTTACATGTCCAAACCTTCCATTAGGGGACTTTGATTCATCATGCCTAGGGGAATTTGAAGAGCCAGTCCTAATAAAGGACTCTATTATTGCCAACTAGTTCAAATCTTTGCCCACTATCCTTGAAGATAGTTCGACCCTTCTAGTGGAAGATATGATAGAGGTTAACACTGGGTCCCCAGATGACCCAAAGTGGATCAAGCTAGGTGCTTCCCTTAATAAGAAGGAACGTGAGGTCCTTACAACCCCTTTGAGGGAGTTTGTGGATATTTTTTCATGGGTATATTTTGACATGCCAGGTTTGGACCCTGGCTTAGTTCTACACCACCTTGTGGTCAATCCTGATGCCAAACCAATAAAATAAAAGCTACATAAGATGCATCCTTGTATTGGTGTATTAGTAAAGAAAGAGTTGGAAAAAATTTTAGAAGCAGGATGTATTTGATCCATTGACTACTCAAAGTGGATATCCATTGTTGTACCAGTTAGCAAAAACCTAGAAGGAATCAAAATTTGTACTAATTTTCATGATATAAACAAAGCTTGCCCTAAGGATGACTTTCCCTTGCCAAACATTAACATGATTGTTGACTCCATATCAAGTTATGAAATGTTTTCATTAATGGATGGATTTTTGAGATACAACCAAACAACATAAATCAACATTCATCACTCCATGGGGAACATTTTGTTATCAGGTTATATCGTTTGGTCTTAAGAATGTAGGGGCCACCTACCAAAGATCCATGACTATCATATTTCATGATATGATGCATGATATTATTGAAGACTATGTCGACGACGTTCTTGGCAAATCAAAGACCAAGGCCGATCACCCAATAGTGCTACATAGAATATTTGAAAGATTATGTGAGTAAAAAGTCTGACTTAATCCTAAGAAGTGTCTTTAGAGTCACATCAAACAAATTTATAGGATTCATTGTGTCTCATTGAGGCATTAAAGTTGATTCGGCCAAAGTCTAATTTATAATAGAGATGAAACCACCAACTACTTTAAAGTAGCTCTACAGTTTACCAAGCAAGATCCAATTTATTTGATGTTTCATATCTCAATTAACTGACAAATGCCATCCTTTTATGCATATTTTGAAGAAAGGAGTTACATTTCACTAGGTTGATCACTACCAAACAAATTTTTAGCAACTAAAGGACTGTCTAACGAATCCACCTATTTTGTTGCCTCTTATGTCCGGAAAGTCATTCTTGTTGTATCTATTAGCTACTGATAATACCCTAGTGACACTTTTAGATCAGCATGATGACAATGAAAAGGAGCATGTCATGTACTATTTAAGTCGTACATTGGTCATGTATGAAGACAGTTAGACACCCATAGAAAAATATAGTTTAGCCATGGTCTTCATAGCTCAAAAGATGCACCATTATATGTTAAATAATAAGACCATGGTTATTTCAAAAGTAGATCCACTTAAGTCTTTACTATCTAAAATAGATTTACAAGGCTGCATGGCCAAATGGATCATGCTTTTAAGTGAGTTTGACATCAAATATATCAATAACAAAGCTATTAAGGGGCAAGTTCTTGCAGATCAGCTTGTTGAAGCACCCCTTGTTGATATAGAGCCACTCATATTCTAATTTCCTGATGAATCCATAATGATCGTCATTAACACACCTCTTGAGGAGTAGCATTGGAAGTTATATTTTGATGGATCATTCACAACACATGGATCAGGGGTAGACCTTTTATTTCTTACACCATAGGAGGAACTAATCTCTAAATCATTTAGGATCAGTTTTCCTTGTACCAACAACATGGATAAATATGAAGCACTTGTTGCAGGGCTTCACCAAGTGGTACAATGGAACTTATCTCATCTTAAGGTTTATGGTGATTCTTAGTTAATCATCAATCAGTTTATAGACCATTTTTAGACCAAAGATGACAAGTTGGTTCCATACAAAGCCATGGTTGACACTCTCAAATGACACATTATCGACATTCAATTTGAGCATATACCAAAGGCAAGTAACATAACTATAGATTTTATGGCCACTATTGGATCTTTTATTCGACAAATAAACATATCTAAAGAGTATTAGTTCCTTGTAGAGAACTTGCTAGCACCAGCTCACGAACCTTCAACCATCTCAATGATTTGTGATATTATTGGTCCTAGTTCTATCTGGTACTCAGACCTTTACAACTACCTTCATGACCAAATTTTACCACCTGACTTATCCCAAAAATAAAACAAAGCCTTCATACACCAAACCACTCATTATACCTTACTTGGATCAACCCTCTACCATCATAGTTTTGATTGGACTTTGCTTTGTTGTTTAACTTCGGTAGAATCTACACTAGTATTACAAGAAGTTCATGAAGGAGTATGTCGAGCCCACACTAGTGAGGCCATCCTATCTAAAAATCTCTTCTGTATAGGTTATTATTGGCCCATGATAGATCCAAAATGCATCTACACATGTAAAGAAGTACAATAAATGTCAACGGCATGCCAATTTGATTCAAACTCTAGCCAAAACTTTGAAAATAATGTTAACACGATCGCCATTTGCTACATGGGGCCTTGACTTCATTGGGAAGATCAATCCCACCTCATCTCATGGCTATAAACATATCCTTGCCACCATTGAATATTTCATTAAGTGGGTTGAAACTATACCCCTCACATGATTGGAAAGCAAATTTCCAAGTTCATCTTCAATCATCTCATTTACCGCTATGGTATCCCCTCTGACATTATATCTGATAATGGAGGTTCATTCAAGAACAAAGATGTTGACAAGCTATGTGTTGAATACATCACACAACATTTTTCTATAACATATTACCCTCAAGGTAATGGCTAGGTCGAAACATCGAACAAAACCATTATCAACATTCTCAAAAAGATTGTTACTGATGTCGGTCATGATTGGCACCTTTAGATATTCCATTCCCTTTGGGCATACCATACTAATCATTTTATACCCACATGAGCCACTCCATATTCACTTGTTTATGGTATAGAAGCCATCCTTCCCATTGAGGTCGAGTTGCCATCTCTATGCATCTCTTTTAAGCATGTCCTGGATGATAATGACTATTGAGTAGCTCACCTACAAGAACTAGAGTTACTTGATGAGAAACACATAAATGCGATGAATAATCTCCAATCCTATCAAAATTAACTTCAAGGCCACTAAAATTGGCATGTGAAACATAGAGAATTTGAACTTGGTGATCTTGTCCTTAACGAAAGCTAAAAGAATACCATGACTGAAAATAAACATAAAGGTAAGTTCAAACCCAATTGGGTTGGTCCTTTCATCATTACAACAAACTTTAAAATAGGAGCATACAGGCTTACCACACTAGATGGCCATGAACTTGATGAGTCGATGAATGTTATCCACCTTAACCGGTACTATGCTTGAGTGACTTGGTGCATTATTTATAAGGACCATTTCAAGTTGTATTATTTTATCAAATCTTCTTTGTAATTTTATCATCCTACCAACTTATCACTTTTCATATCACATGTCTATTTTACCATACCTTCCCCATCAACTGAGTTCATCTCTCCCTCCCTACCCGGCCCTATGACCTTGGTTCCATTCCATTTGGTTCCATCGCCACTGTCAGTAAGAAGATTAAAATTTAGTTTCAATAGTTGTTTCACACATTCTAGATAGAGGTAGTATTTTGTAAAAGTATGATAGACATTTGGTAGTTGCATCATTCATTTCTTGTTCTATTCTCTCTACCAAGTGTGTCTAATTATAACTACGTATGGGCAAATTAGTGTCTACCCAATCTTGTCACTAATTATAATCACCTATGGGCAAATTAGTGTCATTGACCTAAGCCATTATTTCCTAAGTTATAACCACCTATGGACAAACTAGGGGCAATACTTGTTTATCATTCTTTGACATACCAACTATCCCTTATCTATGTCATATTATGCCTTTATACCAACTGTGCATGTTTTATTTGAATTGATTGCTACACTAGTCAGATTCCTCCACAATAAGGTGGAACTACAATGACTTGAGGTCCAACTTTAGGACTATGTAGGTAGTGCTTGATACTTGTTGAAGTCATCTCAATCACCCTTTCCACCATGCTCTCACCATTTTATGAGTAACCTAAGTCATGCTCTCACCGTTTTCTGAGCAAACTAAGTCACAATCTCACAATTTTATGAGTAACCTAAGTAACACTCTCACCATTTTTTGAGCTTGAACCATTTAGTGTCTCATCATTCTCGATCGAGTTGAAATACTCTAAAAAATCCAAAAACATTTGTAAAACCATTAGAAAAAACCAAAAACATTAAACAATTATTTGCCTTCAAGATTCTATGAACCCTTACTACGTTACAAGCAAATCACTTATCACTTAGTTTCCCCATCTTTTTGGCCTTTTCTCCAATACACTTGCCATTTTACAAGACTATTCTTATTCTTCTATCACATTCATTCTATTTCTTTTTATCGAGTATCATTTTATTCCCATTCCCTAGGAGAATTACATTTACCCTGAAGTTTTTATTGGATATTACATCCATGAAACTATGTAGGTAGCGTCCACTTGCCTAGTGCATATGGAGACAACTCGGCCACCCCCTTCCTTTTCTTCTATCCCCCCATCATGTTTGTTTACTAAGTTGTCACCTATTTTCTAGGGGCAATGTTTGTCTCATTTAAGTCATGTTATTTGTATTAACATTAGGACTAACTCTTCTTTGTCTCTTTTTTTATTTTTTTGCTTATTTGCTTGTTTGTTGTTTGTGTGCTTATTTTTTTGATTTCAGGACTGTCACCTCGATTCGGTCTATATGCATTCATTGGGTGATTCCTTATGCATTTATACTTGAATCCATCCATATTCATGTGTTTACATTCTCATAATGGTTTTTATCATTGGTGCATTGATTTTATTTAGTATTGGATTTTAGGACTCAGTCTTTATGCATATTTCGGCCTAGTCCTCATGGTGTTCTATCATGAGGCTCACTGTCAAGTGCTACAACCAAAATTAGCTTCAAAAATTATACTCAACAAGGGTGATATCAACATCTCCTCGGCATTGGCATCCCAATCATATCCTAAACAGAGTAATTAACCATGAAATAATTTCAACCTTTGTTACTTCAGATGAGCATCTCACTACTATCAGGGTGTTATAATTCATCATTACCCTCTGTGTTAAGTTACCATCATCATCAGCCAATCAATCATATTTGCCATAATCAGGGTCTAATGATTATAACCACCTCTGGGAAAGTCATTAGATTAATTCATGGCCACACATCTCAATCTTGAGATGGACAGTCATGGTTGATCCTAAACCATTTCAAAAATATATAAATAAAAGAGCCATGAACATGAATTTTAAGCTTAGATAATGTAAAGTTATAATGCTCAAATAATTCCAAAAACCATTTCAATTAGTGTTATAATATCAAATTGTTGAGCCAAGCCAAAGCCAAAGCCATTATAAAGGTGCCGAGGAGAAGAGGAGATAGTCAAGCCTCCTTTGATGAAGACTCATTGAGCACAAGCCAAGCAAGCCACTTCAACAAGCTATTTGGAGCATCTAAGGAAGGTGAAAGATTTATTTGCCTTTGCATTCTAGTTATGTTTCTCATTTGGTTTTGTTAATGCACTCCCCCCTTAAGATAGCCTGAGGGTGTTAGCTTAGTGTGTTCTTTGTTTGGATTTTATTTCATTCACTAACACCCTACTAATCTCCCACTATTGCAATCCTATGTTCATAGACCTAGTCAATATGCTTGCTAATCTGTGCACCCTATAGGTTTTGTTTTGGTTTGGGCAAGTCTATACAATCCAATTATTAAGTTTGTTTCCAGATGATGTTGACTCTCTTCTATTATGTTTCTCATGCTTAATTTCATGTTTGGAAAAGATCTCATGGGCCTTTTAGTTTAGTTTGTAGGTTGATGTCCCAGGTGGAATGGCAGTCATTCACACTACTTGCAGAACATTGTATTCTCTACAAGAGCTTCATGTGAAGGGGATATGGTGTTTTCTATGTTTTAATACCATAGGAACTACCTCATTTCCATGTTTGGCCTCAAAATTCCATGTTTGGATCAAACTTTCAATCCATTGTCATACTCAGTCAACTCTTTACCCACTTCTACTTATAGTCATGGTGAAGTATGTGTATGGGGTAGGCATAACATGTTCACAAAGGTGTGATGAAAGTTCCAAATCCTTGTTATGTCTTTTATCAACATGAAGTAGTAAGTTGAGCATTCAAATGTCTAAGAGAATATTGTAACAGTCATATAGAGCACTTTCACATAGTCTATCAAGAACATACTCGCCTATAAGTGCCATGGACAGGAAGATCACGTTGAAATGAGGCTATTTTGATTTTTTCTAAAACCTCATAATTTGAAGGGAATTCATTTCAATTGTTGGAGGTACATGATTATTGAAAGTGAGACTCATTGTCTGCCTGCATACAACTCAAATTTGCACCTATAGGTGCCCTCTTGGAAACCAAGCATGTTGAAAATGATAATTTGAGCTTAATAGGGTCCTTAACAATTAAAGGAGTCTATTTGCAAGTTTTTAGAAGAGTTTAAAACTCATGAAGGTCATTGATGATAAATCTACTACTATTTGTATTTCTAGGATCTTTCTACAAACTCTTGTCACATGAACTAACTTATAGGTCTTATCATTTATTTAGTCCCAAATTCTATTATCTTTTAACATGCTTGTTTAACTCTTTATTCCTTGTTTAGGCCTAAATTATTAGGCCTGCCATATATAATATAATGTAACTCATGTTTCAAGGATCACCAAGGTTCAATGGTACTATAAACCTATCTCAAAACCATCCCATAACCTTTCTATACAGTCCCTAATCATTTGGAGAAATCAAACCAAAAATGTGCTGACATGACTTGCTTAAGACTAGGCTTTTAGGTCTTGGTCTTATTCACAGTCATTTGTGTTTACAATTTCAAGGATTATCAACTCTCGAAACAATTTTGGTCATATAAAATACTTCCACATACGCATGCCTATGACTGAGTTTTTGAGTTTTCCCTGTTGATCCATGAGAACATGGTCTTGGAACCATCTCTATAACAAAGGAAAATGCACTTAACCCCCTCTCACTATTTTTGTGCATAAACAACTCTAGACAGTTAACCATATAGTCGATTGTAAAACCTTATGGAAGGTCATTAAGTTTAAACCAACAATTGATTCTTGTTAAATAAAATACGCTTGAGTACCTGAGAGAGTCTCACTAGATTCCATCGATCCAAACTCTTTATAGAAAGATCTTAGGTATACCTCAGGTTCATCTATCGATTATGAGCCTGAGAGATCGTAAATGATTATTCCTAAAGCCTTTTGAGTCTTTATGTGAAGTTTACCTTTGCCTTCTTCATTGCCTTCACGCAATCCTTATTATCATCACATCAAAGATTGAACCTCTCGAAGCAACCTTTTCATCTAAAAGCATTAATGTTGTTGCCATACCAAGTTTTATTCTTTTTGTTTCTTTAACTCAGACTAAGAGCTACACTGCCACCATTATTTTTATCTTAGCTATTTCAACTTAATCAAAATCACATTCTATTTCAATCAAAGAATTCAATAGACTACAAATATGCATTTATCTTCATGTCTGAACAGGGAATATATATAATGTATAAGTATTGTGGTCATGTTTATTTATATCATCAACCATTCTAATCACACTTGCATGTGGTCAATACCAAAATTAATCCCAATATATTTACTTTATTGAGTCATGACTGACAAATTTATAAGATTCTTATTAAATTCAATTCACCTTTATCTCTGCATGGATACGATACAGCTTGCATTCTTAACTAGATAAATATCACACAATACCAAGCTCGTTAAAGTGATGAACAAATTGATAACATACTCAATGAACTTAAATGTTTTTGGATGTTGTAGTCGACCATTTTTGTCATCAACCAATAAGAAATATGAACTCAGTCTCATTCGACTATAGTACTACGAATAGATTCAATTGATCTCGTAAGAGTATGGTCTTACTTAAATCAATTCAATTGTTTTTTTAGATGTAATTGAGGCTAATATAGACCTTCAATACTGATTTGAATCGTTCATCCAAGTATCCTAAAATATTCACACAACACTATTTATTCCCTCAAAAATTTGTAGACCGAGCACTATTTGAGGGTTGTTGATTGAGTTTCAATAGACTTTTTAAAGATCCAATAGTTGTATCTTAGTCTTAAGAAACCTCTTCACCTATTCCATATGAAAATAAGAACCCATATAAAGACTTTCACACATAACCAGGTCTCTGTAATTGATTGTGTATGCACAAATAGAGCATTTTGAGGATTTAGGAAGTCTTAATAACAAAAACTTACAATTTGAGTGAGAAATCATTGTAAAACTAATTTGAATTTACTCATACATAAATAAACTATGAGCACAACAAATTCTCAAACCACACACCTCTATTTACGAAATAAATGAGCTTACAAATTACTCAGACCTCTATTATAGACTGCAACTCATCCTCATTATTTTCAATGATGAACTAGTCCTTTTATGCCTAAAATGTCCCTTGTACAATTCCTTCAAGTACTGATTAATGTTTATCATATTGTTTAGGTCCATACCAAGCTTAGAAATTGGCTAAACTAACTCATATTTACTCTTGCTTGCCCAAGTTCAACTTAGTAAGTTGACCTTTTATGTAGCTATTTGCTGATGTCATTAACTAATTAGGACAATAAGAGTAATTATGACCTCTATAACAACCTTTATACTACGTGAAACTTCCTAAATAACATGATAGGAACTAATTTAATATCCAATTACTACAAGTTTTGTATATATTTACAATAAAGACATTTGTATTTAGTTTGAATTCAAAATTTTTGAAGGGAAACTCTTTAAATACATATATGGCTTAGTGAAAACCTCCTAAGACTATAAAAAATATTTATATTGGATATATATTGATGCTCCTGCATCAGTAAAAAACCATGCACATTGTCCACACTTGCACTTTGTTGCCTGCGTATGAAAATGACCACCTACAAGTGGCACTAATAGAAAGTTGATAAGGATCTTTTATAATGGTCTTGATATGCTTGGAAGCTTCCATGAGGTTTGTAGGATTGTTTTATATTATGAAAAACATGTTTGAGGCCTAAAGTTGGTAAATGAGAGTGAAAACCTTGATCAAGGGTAAAGTGACTAAATTCTGGGACATAATCCCCAAAAGTGCAAAACAAAGGCCCAAGGCATTTTGTTGAAGATCATATCATAGGGATACTAAGGGTTTTGATGCATATAATGACTCTTCATTTAAAATATTCACCTACAACCAATTGTAGATCATTGTGAGAAGTGGTAAACAAAAAGGGTGATGGTTCTTGGTGCTGGATAAGTCCAAGCATTGTTAAATGACCATGGAAGATGAAAAAAAGGTTTTAGATATGATCTCAAGGCCTATAACATAAATTTTCACCTACAGGTGCCCTTTTAAGACACAAAAAAACACAGTCAACTATAACTGTGGTAAGACAGTGAACAAAGGTTAGTATTCTTAAAGTTGGCATTGCAGGCATATGATGTGAATATACAAAAAAAATGATTAGATGGACATGAGTACCAAAGGAAGGTCTTGTAACACTATATCTAAATTCAAATCATGCAAGACATCTATAGGTGTACCTCTAAAACAAAGACATAGTCAAGAAGATTGTTCATAATCTTGACTGGTCAATCTTGGGAAGGAGTATGTAAAGATTTAAGGTGATGGACTAGATTGAAATACCTTGGTTAAGGTTTTGATAGCATTAAGACACTCTAATACAACACCAATCAAGTAAATAAAGGGATCTAGATAGTTTTCACATAGTCCTTATGAAAATCCTGCATATACAGTCCACTTAATATTAGTTTGTTTTGGATCTTGAGAGAGATGAGGGGTCAAATGACCTAATAGAGAGCTAAATTTTTGTGTAAGAGGTATTCATCACTTAGAGAAGCCCCTAAAATAGTCACAATTGTATGAAGAAATAATGGAGTGCCCTCTATTTTAAATTAGACAGAGGGCACTCCCCTCATACATAAATCCTGTAGTCCTTAAGATGGGAGATGAAGGATGAACCAATAATTGTTTTGACATTGCAGAGACATGTGGAAGGTTAGATGACACCTAGAACAAACATGTAAAACAATCATAAAAAGATGAAACCGAATGGGATGGTCTGGATGGCTAAGTTTTTAAGTAGATCTATTAGGTAGGTTTAGGCCTAGAGCCCGAATGAAAGGTCACTTTCACATACAACCTTAGCAGAGCATTCCAATGTATTTAGGCATGTTGAATAGGTCATAATAGAGGTTATAAAACTTGTGGAAGGTGGATAAGTTACAGGGGAATCCATTTTACTTAAGGACAACATTAGGCCTATGCAAAGTGGATAAACAAACTCAATAGAAGAGGTTTGGAAGCTCATTGTTTTACTCAAATTTTCTCCTCATTTCATAGTTTATGAAAGAAGAAGTAAAATTTTAAAAAAAGGGATGAAGGGTACCTAGTTGAAAGTGTGTGCACATTGATCTAGATGAATTGGGAATTCTTCTTTGGCTAGGGAAGAATACTTGCAGTAAGAAAGCACTAAAAGAAACTTGTTTGTTAGACAAAGAGATGGGGGATTGCCTAGCATATGCTAGATCCAAGAAAGCAACAGCTTATTAGGATGGTTAAATATCCCTTTTCTGATAAAAGGTTTGATACAAATAAAAGAAATGAAAACTCACATAACATGAAAGTAATAAATCTAATGAAATAAATACTTTTAAATGAAATGCATGAATTAACGAATTAACATTAATGTAAATGCTAATTAATAAAAAGAAATGTTTAGGTTAGGTTAGGTCTGGTTTGATTAATGATGGAAGGCAGAAAATAGAGTTTGGTCAAAGGTTTGGTCAATGGGTAAAAGGTTGTTGGTTTGGTTACAAATAGGTAATCGATGATGGTTAAGGTAACCAATAGTGGTTGGGTTAACCGTCAAACGATTTCTTGTCAAATTCTAAGAATGTAGAAAACAAGGATTGTAGGTTGGGTAAAATATCAAAAAGAGGTTTGCATATGATTTTAGTCCCAGTAGAGGTCTAATACATGTTTAAGGTAATAAGAACATAATACAAATAGAATTTGATCAAGATATTAAGCGTTAGAAAAGAAATATAGAACATACAACAAATGGAAAAATACCTATTATCAAGAGTAATTGAAAAAGGGTAAAAATGACTTAGAGGAATTTTGTCAGTGTAACGATATTATAGCCTCTAAGAATGATTTGGGCAGTTTTTTGGTAAGGGTGGATACCTATAAAAAGATTTTAGAAGTGTGTACTTACAAATTTTTGGATCAGATCCCATTCTCCTTCCTGCAGCTCTATATTTATAGGAAGAAGTTGCCAAATAGAGTGGAAGAAGTTGCCAAATAGGTAAGGGATAAAGATGCCAAGTTGGGTGATACAAAGTTGATTTGTATCACCAAATGGAAAGGTGCTAAATTAAGCATGAAGTTAATCTCACACTCAATTTGGAAATTACTTTGGTAGAAGCAGGGGACCTGACCATCGATGGTTAGGATGACCATCAGTGGTCAAAGGTCTAGATGAAAATGGGTGACAAATGGTTTAAAAAGTAGATTAAAATTGTTAAGTTAGTACATTAAAAAGGGGGCTAAGTCCACTAGGTGGTTAACGAGCTCTAGTGTTAGCTAAGGGTCCAACAGTGTTTCAACATCAAAAATATGGTAATTTTTTAGTGTCTACATTTTGCCCTTTTTTTATGTGGCTTTGGGTTAATAAGCTACAAAACAAAAATAGAGTAGGTTGCTGGTCAAGGGTGAAGGGTGATGGCTGAGCTGACCCCATATGCACTAGGAAAGAGGATGCTACCTACATAGTTCCATGGAGGTAATTTCCAAAAAGAGCTTTAGGCCAGATGTAGTTCATGAATGGTTCATGGGTGGGTTACAGAGAATAGGTGTTCTCTGATGATAAGGTAGAGATACTCAACTAGGTTGCCCCAAATTTAAAAATCACATGGTTCAGTTTGGGTAAAGGTTTACAGAGAAGAGTCATCTTTAAAATGTCTAATTACCTCGAGTATGGGAGGAGGTATTACCCCTCAAACTGGGAGTCAATAAGGTAAGGTCGAATTGGGTTAGGGTTTGATAATAGTAGATGATAAGTCATGAAGTGGGTGATAATAAGGTAAGGTTGGGCATTTAAGACACAAAACTTTGCACAAAATACATCTAAGGGTGATAGCCAAAATTATGCAAAGACAAAGATTGCCATGTTCGTAAAAATAAGGTCAGGTTATAGGATAACTAATAAGGTACCAGTCCTTAGCCTTGGTCATAGCTGATCAAGTTAGTCTTATCAATCTCCTAAATAGGGTCGATATTTACTCAGGTATCCAAGGTAGGATGTGCTCCGAAGAAAAACACAAATAGTCTAGTTGTGCATGAGGTAGTGCAAATTCAAATGTGTAAAATGGAAAAATTGGTCTGTATGGTCAAAAAGACCAAGGCATGGTCATCATAAACTATGTGATAGTTTGGGTCAAAAGGGGCCAACGTCGAAGTGGACATGGTCAAATGGTTGGGTAGTTTATTGGAGAAGGGTAATCTCCAAGATCTAAGGGAGAAGGTGACTCCCAAATAGGTTGGTGGAGAAGGGTAAGCTAAAAATTTTGAGGGAGAAGGTGACTCCCAAATAGGTTGGTGAAGAAGGGTAAGCTCAAAATTTTGAGGGAGAAGGTGACTCCCAAATAGGTTGGTAGACGTCCAAATGGGTTTTCCCACTTGAGTGTACTACTTGGATTGGTTTGGGTTGATAGGGTTGATAAAGTTTAAGATAGGTAAAGTTGGATTTGATAGGTTAGGTTGAGTGGATAAGGTTTGTTAATAGGTGGTTAGGTATATAGGTGTTTTAGTCATGGTAGGTAAGGTTTAAGAAGTTTAACTGGTAGGTAAGGGTTTGATTTGGTAAGGTTAGTTGATAGGTTGGATGAATTTGATAAGATGGATTGATTGTATAGGTTTGATAAGGTACGTAAAGTTGGTTAGTTGTTGTTGGTTGATAGGTTTGATAGGTTGGAGTTGGTAGATCGATAGGTTGGGGTGATGGTTATTGGTTTGACAAGGTAGATAAGGTTGATAAGGTTAGATAAAGTTGATAAGGTTAGTTGGGTTGACAGATTAGGTTAGTAGGGTAAAGTTGACAAGGTAGGTTAGGAAGGTTGTTGGGGGTGGATAACCCAATGGTTGATGAGGTTGGATAGGTTGGAGTTGAGTGTCAGGGATGCGAAACACCGGAAGCATACAATTGATTACCAAATACCAAGCAACTATAATATGCGGAAATAACCAGATTCACCAAGTAACTAGAATTCAGAATAACACAGCATATGAGAGACAATACACAACTTGTATTAACACTTTATACAGAAAAGAATACAATAAAGAAGATGCCACTTCTTCTCCACCACCTTACAGAGGTTTCCCACACCTCAAGTGAACAGTAATTCTTCTCCCCAAAGCTCTCCCTCTCACAGGTCCCAACACCCAACTCAAATACAGAGTTGGTGTTCACCTCCCATGTTCCACGCACAACACAAGTGCTCCACGCACTCCACAAGCACTCCACGTGCTCCACAAGTACTCAAGGTACTTCAAGTAGATCTCCCATGAATCTGCAACAACCTGCAATTCAACAGACCATACTTATGGAAGGAACTCCCTTGCCTTCCTCTTGCTCTATCCGAGTACACCCCTGTACTCCAAGTAGATCCTACCTGATACTGCTCCCTGTTGTGTTGCTGTCTATATGACCTTGCACACCTGCAAATCAAACAACGGTTCTGCTCACCTGTGAACCTCGACCTTGCACACACATACACCTGCAGATCAACGATCTTACTTACCATGTAGATCTCCTATATAGGCCATGTAATTGTGACCAAGATCCTACACTCCTGAAGAACCCAGCTGGCTCTCCAATCCAACACCAACACACTTGGTACTGAGGCACTAGGAGGAACGCACCATTGCTCTACCTCACACATAGAAGGAGCTTATAATTATGCTCTCTTACTCCCTAGCCCACTTTTCTAATACAACCATGAGTCTATTATATAGATCTCATCCAAACAATAATTAGACATCTAATTACAATAATTAGATCCGCAGCTATGAGTCTAAAATTAGCACTCATCATGCAAACACTTGGTTCGTTAGCTAACTGTCCGTAATTAGCTCGCAGTCGAACCACACAGGCGACCGACGTCGGTCCCTATCTGCCTGGAGGTGACCGACATCGGCCGATATATGACCGACGTCGGTTGCTTCCCTTTGCTATCCTGCCGACGTCGGCTGATCAGACCGACCCCAACTTCTCTGCAACTCAGCAACCTTCAGCAACCTCCTCTCCTGTTTGCATCAGTGAAGCTTTTAGCTCCACAATCCTAACATTGAGATTGGTAAAAATGATTGTTAAGTTGTTATTGATGGGTTATTGGTTGTGTACGAAGATGAGGTGATTGGAGAAAAGTAACCTCTAAAGGTTAGGTTTAGTTTGGTTTTGATTGGCTGGGATTATGGAGAAAGGTAACCTCTAAGGTTTAGGGAGAAGGTGACTCCCAAAGGTAAAAGGCCAAGCTGCTTCATTGGTTGGTTGGTTTGATATGTTGACTTGATTGGATGGGTTGGGTGGATGTGATTGGTAGTTGTGGTTTTGGGTGGTAGTTATTGGTTTATTTGGATAAGGTAAACACGTTTGGTTGTATAGGTTTGATGGGTTGATTTTGGTTTGGGTGGTTTGGTCAATTAGGTGATGTTTTAGTTTCAATGACTCAAAGGGTGTCTTCTCAAGTGATCATGAAAGTATAAAGGGGAGGCTAAATGCTCTGATTAACAAAGACCATGATGGCAAGATGGGTGGGTTCATGAACATAAAAACCCTTATCATGCTTTTGCTTTATTGTTAGTTAGATGGTTAAACAAGGTAACTTGATCACATGGTGTCAAGTAAGCCAAGCGTTTAAGAGGTTCAAGCTTGATATGCCCCAGATCCATGCTTGCATAGATGGGTAGTGTCAATCAAAAGAGTAGATGTCCCCTAGTGACCTTGCAGCTCTTGGGTAGATGGGGAAAAGGTATGGGTTGACAAAAAGGTGAGGTTAGTTAGGTGATAGTTTAATGGAGGAAGATAGTTTTAAAACATGTGTAAAAGGTAGTCAAGAATGGATAAGGTTAAAGTTATTTGGTTGGTGGGTTGGTGGGTGGAGAAGGGTAATCTCTAATGGATAGGTTGGTGGAGAAAGGTAATCTCTAAATAGGTTTGGTTGGGGGAAGAAGGTGATTCTCCAATAATTTTGGTTGGGTGAAGGAGAAAGGTAATCCCCAAGATTTTAGGGTTGGTTGGTTGGTAGGTTTGTTTCGTTGGTTTGGGTTAAGTGGGTTTGATTGCTTGGGTAGAGTTGATAAGGTGGGTTGGGTTAATAAATGGTCAAACCCCCATCCAGGGGAAGTTACCCCAGTTTTATTTTTCCATTGATGGTCAAAAGAGGGGAAAATTATCTCGAGGTGAGGTGATGGTCAGTAAAAAGGTTTTAGGAGGGGTGAAGATGACTTCACCCACCTCCCCAAGGGTTGTTAGTTGTTAGTGGTTAATAGGTCAAGCTCGTAGGTGGTGGTTCTAGTGGGATTTCCTCGAGTGCACCAAGGCTTGGAAAAGGCAGTTGAGTTTGATTTAGGTAGGATAGGGTAGGCTTGATATGTTTAAAGGATAGGTTTTGGTTTGGGTTGTTAGGTAGGTTGGTTATGGTAGAGTTGAAAGGTAGGTTGAATGTGGTTGATTGGTGAGGTATAGAGGTTGGTTTGACTGGTTGAGAGAGGTAAGACAAATGGTTGAGTTGGTTTGTTGGTTGGGTTGGCTTGATTGTTTGGTTTGGTAGATAAGGTAAGGTTGGGTGAATGGTTATAGGTAAGGTTGGGTTAATGGTAGGTTTGGTTTGGTTGATGGTCGTTAAGGTTGGATTGATATATTTCACAAAAGTGGTAAGTGAAAAAAAGCATGTTGGTTGGTTCTACATGGTTGAGTGAAAAATGGTGGTTGGTTTCTTTCATATGAGCGAGTGGAAAAGTTTAGTTGGTTGGTTCTACAAACGTAAGTGGAATAGGTTGGTTGGTTTCTTCCACAAGGGTGAGTTGAAAAGTTTAGTTGGTTGGTTGGTTCCTTGAAGGTGTTTTTGAAGGAAAGTTGAAAATAGTCCACTTGGTTGACAAGTGGTTCAGTTGAGGTTTGGACCACGATTTCTTCAATAATGAGTGAAGGAAGAGGTTCAATTATTGATTGTTTGATGATATTTAAGGTTAGGTTGGAGGGAACACAGAGAATTTCCTTTGAAACCTCCTTATGATCAATAAGGTTTTGGATGAGCATCTTAAAAGAGCCACATCTATCTACCCCATGTTTTTTAGTGCGATG
Source organism: Torreya grandis (assembly GCA_037957365.1). Classification (NCBI taxonomy): domain Eukaryota; kingdom Viridiplantae; phylum Streptophyta; class Pinopsida; order Cupressales; family Taxaceae; genus Torreya; species Torreya grandis. Next base: position 1,022,855 of record JARHVA010001587.1, read on the forward strand.
ACAGGTGTAATCACATAAAAATACAATTTATACAACTTGAGCATGACTTGTGACACCCAAACCATAGGTCTCTCCTGCTTTCTTGTGCAACCCACTAAGCATGTTTTTTATTATTTCTTAGTCATCTGAAGCCTTCCAGATTTAGCCCCAATTGTCTCAAAATCCTCTCCCAAGCATAGACCTATCCCCTAGGGTCCCTTTCCCCTTGGACACTAGCGCCATAAGTTGGACTATAGCGTTAGACCCCAGGGTGTCCACTTTTTGGTGCTATTGTCCAAGTCACTCTTAGCCTCAAATGATCAAATTTCCCCAGTTCCTTATCTTTTTCTTTGTTGGCCTAATGTGAAGTCATCTAACCCAGGATGATCAATTTCCCCATAAAATCCTATTCAAGGGTCACTTAGAAGGGTTGGCAATCATTCAAAAGGCACAAGATAGAAACACACTAAGCACCTTCAAGTAAATCCTCCTATTCTCTACATACAACTAACCATTGATATTTCCAACCTACTCAAGCTCTCACACAAGTCATGAGTCATCTCAAGCTTGCCCATATTTGCATAATACTTGTATTGCATATATAGAATTACACAATACACATTCAATTTTGGAGAATTACATTAGTCTTGATCCCTCTTCAGAGTATTGGTATGTAGGTAGCATGCCCACACATGGGGTGTGATTACACGTTTAGTGCATAATACACACTAACCCCTTTTTCCAGTTGATTCAAGACCACTTATCAAGCCTAAGGAGGAACTAGGACCCTAGGAGATAAAATCAATTACACACAAAGCTCTACAGATAATTGAGACTTACAAATTTAGACATAGACCCTCCAAAAGCATTATAACAGAACCCAAAAAGCTTAGAGGAAGTAGATCAAAAGGATTATAGTGCCAAAAATAGGACTATAGCATTGGACCCTAAAGTGTCTATTTTTTGGTGCTAGTATCCAAGCAGAAAATAGACTTTTCAGCCCTATTTATGATAATCTACCTAATCATCTCATCAATTTACAACTCTAGATTCCTCTGTCTCACTCCAAAAATCAGCTAAGTTCACTTTTTATCCCTTTGCTTGCTATTTTTAGTATTTAATTGATCAAATCTAGATTTAGCAAATCAGTAGATTAATATAGGCATATTGTATTACAGGTTTTCCAAATTAATCTAGACCCTTCACTAATTAAGAAATTAAACACTTAGTTTCACAAAAATAGTAAAACATTAGGTGAACCTGACTTAAATTTTTTGCACAAAAAACCTTAAAAACCCTAGGGCTAATTATTTTTTATTTTTTACAATATTTTCCTAATTTTTACATAATTTAAAAATTAGAAAACTACAAATTTAGTGCAATATTTTCAAAAATTCCCTTAAAACCCTATTTTTCACATACTAGGTCTTTTTTGCATGAAATCACTTCCAGATCACTAGGAAAAATATTCTGCTAAATTTAAAAATATTTTTAGATTTTTCCTAAAATTTTCAAGTTCAAATCTACAAATTTTAATTAAAATTTTTAAATTATTGTATTAATTTTGTAAAAAATCATTTCAAACCCTACTTGCATCAACTAATTCCTAGTAAATTTCTAACACTATTCCACTTATTTTCTACAAAATTTTGATTAAATATTAAAATTAGAAAATCATTCCAAATTCAAAATTTCATAGTATTATGCAAATAATATTCTTGAAAAAATCCCTAGGTGTATACACTACGTCCTATTGCATTCTAAGCTATCACCTTACATGTTGATAGCTTTGTATCCTTTTTTGCGCAAATTCTAAATTACTATTTTAGACTTTTGTATTTCTTTTATCTAGTACTTTCTAGTTTTAACACATTACCTATTACAACTTGTTGCAAAAGATTCAAATACATTTCAAATTGTTTTCCTACTTGCACAAAGGCCCAATATATTAGTTTTCATGAAACTGATAAAAGAGAGATTCAAGAACTCTTAACCAAACATTTGGATGTGCAAGATGACATGATTAGAATTATTTAAGAGGAACAATAAAAGGTAAACAATGGTCAATCTTCTCAAACTATAGACGCACCAGTTACACATGACACTACGGGGGCAACTATGTCACAACAACCCCCTATAGTATCCCAGCCTTCTCCTATGCCAACAGTTGTAGTTAGTACATCCCTATCTCCTGATGTGGCAGCCCTTGTCTAAGATATTTGATCTCTTCAATCCAAGGTGCAAAATCTTGAGCAAGGTACCACCAAATCTACACAGGCATTAGATTTTGTCACTTTATTGCATACACCTTTGGCATGACATATAGATGTTACACTCTTACCACCTAGATTTGTACAACCTAAGTTCACTCTTTATGATGGTAAAGGTGATCTAGAGACTTTCACATAGCATGTTTGGATTATATACCAAATGACTAGATATTAACTAAGTTATTTCCAAGGAGCCTCAAGGATTATGCACTACAATGTTTTTACCTTATATTGAATCAGTCGATCAATGCATTCAATCCTCTTATCGATATTTTCCTAGCAAAATTCAGTATCAACATCGATGATAGGGTGTCATATTCTCAAATTGCACTATAGAAATAGAAGTCAAATGAGCCTCTCATCAAGTATGTTCTCATATTTAAGACCATATTGGGTAAGATGACTAGCCCTATGGCAGATCAGGAGTTATAGGACCTCTTCAAACAAAGTCTTATACCAGTTTTGCACGAGACAATCATGTTCAAAAGATTCTCTTCTTTCACTAAATTGTGTCACACTTTAAAAGAATGAGAAATCACACTCATATCAATGGACAAACTCAAGTACACAAGTGTGTCAGATACAACTAATGAGAATAACAACAAAGTCCCATATAAGGTCAAGTTCAATGATAGCAAAGGATAGACTCAGCAAAAAATCAATGCAGCTTTAGAGCCCCCACAAAGAGTCACATTATCAACACCTCCTCGGTGACCTTTTACAAATCTACCAGTTTCTCCGGCTAGAGTTATACAACTACTAAAATGTAATATCATTTCTCTACCTCATATTAGAGAAGTTGATCCAACAAAGCCTCTTCCATGAAGATATGATCAAAATGCATTTTAAGACTTTCATAGGACACCAGGGCATATTATAAATAGATGCATTAGTCTCAGGCATAAGATACATGATTTAATTGATGCCAACTAGATTGATCTAGGCACTTCAGTTGAGCCTACTTAGGCCAAACCAACACAGGATATGTCACTTAAAATCTTTTCAGATCTGTTTCCATAGCATGGCAAGTCAGAGGTACATGACACATTAGGGGTACATCATGCATATTAGGCACATCTTCCACTAGCTACATATAGGGCACCAACCACTAATTCACATCCATTGAGCCACATGATTGGTACCTTTCATTCCAACCTTCCATTGCCTTTTTTGAGTAGGAGATTATCGAGGATAACACAAATTATCATGCACTCTTCATTAAAGCTTCTATTCATGATCATCCCATTCACAATGTTCTAATTGATAATGGATCCAATGTTAACATGTGGACTATGACACTACTACAACATTTAGGGTATATAGAATAGGATATCACTATGACAAATATAGTTATCAGCGAATTTAGTGGACATAGTCAGACTACATTGGGTGAGATCCTTAACCCTTTATAGGTTGGTCCTATATGCATGACCAGCCCATTCACTATAGTTCCCAACACATGAGTATTTGACATGTTACTTGGTAGACCTTGGATACAAAAACTTTGAGCAATTCCATCTATAGTGCATTGATGTGTGAAATTCATTCATGTTAATCAGGGTATTACAGTTACTGGAGTTCCATATGAGTTACCACTTCCAGTTTCAATCCCAGTTTTAGTTCCAGAGCCAGTTTTAGTTTTAGCACTAGTTCTAGCTCCATCACTAGTATAGATGGTCCATACACCTCCACATCTTTGGGATTCTAGACAACTTCCAGCTATAATTTTCATACTCAGAAAAATTTCATTGAGATCTCATGCATCTACACATCAAGCACATGTTCAAAGAGCTTTTCATACTTATAGATGGATCCTTAAGATCCCTACAATTGCATCCACTTCTTAGAGTCACAGAGGATCCCTATAGTTAGTTTTTACTTCACGTAGTTTAGAGCATTTATAACATATTCAGCTTTCAGAGCCTTAGTCTCAGCACTTCCATCATGTCTCACGATCACACACGATTCCACTTTTTGATACTGGACACCATGACACAGGTTCTCATCCGAGACTCATCGGTTAGTATCATTCCTTTGTAGTATTTCCTTTACATAGTCTTCATCTGCTTGATTGTACATTGCTTATTCTAAAAATTCAAAATTCAAAAATATAAATATGTCATTTATATGCATCATCTATGTTTCTTACATTCCTAAAACATTACGATAGACATACATTACATTGCTCTATGTTATTTGTTTGTTGATTTATCTATATTATCATGCTTCACTTGATCTTCTTTGAGTGTGTGCAATACATCCAGATCTTTCATTGCTTTACTCCACCCATTGAGGGGGCATCTTACTTATACATTCCAGCTACACATCGATACATCTACCCATTGGGGGCACACTCGACATGACTACACCATCCAAGTTATGTCATTCTCACACTCCACACTCTAGACATCTTGTGTAGTATGTACCTTACTTGCTTACACATAAATCACATCAACATCCAGTAACATTTATCACACTTTTATATTTCATAACATATACATTAACCTTATACCACATATCTTGTATACTCTTGCTTCTTGTTTTCCATAGTTAGATGTTTGTCTATATTTCCAGTACTTTACATGTTTCTATTTGTGCTTTGATTAGCTAGATGTGTTTAAATTTTCTAGTTCCTATTTGCTTCCTTCTTGCATTTCAAGACATTTTCCAATGTCCTTTGCTTCTGTCTATATTATATGTGCCTTTGCACATTTGCCAATGTCCTTTGTGTGTGCCTTCTATGTGTTTTTGGCCCTTATGCCAATCTTTACTTGTTCTTATTATGTGTTTGTGATATTTAAACATACCTTGTATGCCTTGCATGTATATTTGGCGCATTGGCCACCCTTGCGTGTTTCTTACTTCTTGTTTTGTATGCTTGTTGCTTGATTATTTCTCTTTGTGTCTACAATGCCATGATTCCAATCATGTATTTACCTTATTTATTTGATGCCATGATGGACATCATGTTCCATCCCTCCATGCTACTAACAAACTAACAACTAACATTGTGCATTCCATCTTTTTTTTATGCACATGTTATTACATTATTATATCTATCTAGGCATACCTCTATGGATCTAACAATCTCTCTATACAAATTTTGCTATATCTTGAGATCATGAATATCAATGTTATATCAAATATTTTTGCATCTTAACACACTTACAGGGCTTCTTCTTCTAAGGGCAGTCATTGTAGGGTCTTCATTCCTACCCTCAAAAGAGGGGGCAATAAATAGGGGTTTTATCATAGAGATTAAAGCTCCTAAATGGTCAAAAAAGTAGTTTTAGAATACATAGTCCATATTCTAGAATTCAAGATAGGCAGGCCAGATCAGGTAGACAATAGAGAACATAGTCCAATTTTTAGTTTTGGCTCTGGGCAATAATGCTAAAAATAGGACTATAGCGCTAGACCTCAAAGTTTCCAGTTTCTAGCACTAGTGTCTAAACAACAGAATTTCTAGTTTTTCTAGAATCAGGCAGAGGGGTGAGTTCAGTCATCGTTTTGCCACAACAGTACAGTCTAAAAGATAATAGTTTTTAGCACTTATTTGCTCAAAGAATCTAGATACAGGGGGCATCATGCATGACATGAGGGTTTCCACTTATAGTTCAAACTTGGTAGTTGATACAACTTTTAGTTTAGAATCTACGTTCCAGACACCAATTATTGGGAGCAATGTGCATGGCACATGGGCCTTCTCTTTTCCAAATTTAGTAAATTTTTCTTGCATGTTCCTAGTAGTTGCATGCCTTACTCCATCTGCAGGTGGTTGGCATCACTTTCAAGTAAACTTTCATACAAGTTTGCTTCTCATGTACCCGAGTTTTTAAGTGGCTTCCTAAGACTTGATTTTAGTTTCAAAGGGGCTTCTATACAAGTCCAATCTCCATCTTTCGAAGTGGCCAACATTGGCCTAGTTTCTAGTTACATTCGACTATCGATGCCAACATTGTCAGATTATAGCATGTTCATGGGTTTCATGAGCCATGTAATATGACATTCAACTTATATTGATATCTTTCTATTTAGTTTCACATCACAGTGCAACGATGGAGCAAAAGGACTAGCTAGCCTTTGTATTCTTGAGCCACATATTCAGAGAGATTGGACACATGATCTAAACATCGATTAGCACATGCATGATTCATTAACTTCGTATAGTTGGCGATGATGAAACTAAAGGGCCTGCCTTTGCATTCTGGAGCCACCTTCCAAGGGATCGAGCACTCAACTCATCCATCGATATAACTCTTGGTTCAAACATACATCTAACATCACTCAGCATAATCCAATAGCACAATAGGTTTTGTATTGGTTCACATACCTGGTGAGGTGTATTCATTCATTTCTCTTCTTTTCTCTCTTTTTACCTATATTTGTACATTCTTATTTTAGATATAGCGTATCTAGTAAGAACTGATCTACTTTCACTTTACTTACTTGCAAATTTATGCAGTATAATGTGCTCTCACTATGCATAATCTAATATGACACATCTTCTTGGGCTTAGCCCCATAGGTAAGTTCAGGTGTGCTTCTATTTTTCTCTTTTATCTAGTATTTTGCTTTATTACATACTTAGAATAAAGGGGGGGGCACATAAAAATGCAATTTGTACAACTTGAGCATGACTTGTGACACCTAAACCATAAGTCTCTCCTACTTCCTTGCACAACCCACTAGGCATGTTTTTTACTATTTCTCAGTCATCTAAAGCCTTCTAGATTCAACCCCAGCTATCTCAGACTCCTCTCCTAGGCATAGACCTATCCCCTAGGGTCCCTTTCCCCTTGGATACTAGCACCATAAGTTGGACTATAGCATTGGACACCATGGTGTCCACTTTATGGCACTATTGCCCAAGTCACTCTTAGCCTTAAACGGTTAGATTTCCCTAGTTCTTTATCTTTTTCCCTATTGAACTAACACAAATTCATCTAACCTAGGATCATCAGTTTTCCTATAAAATCCTATTCAAGGGTTATTTAGAAGGGTTGGTAATCATTCAAAAGGCAGATGCTATAAATACACTAAGCACCTTCAAGAAAATTCTCCTATTCTCTGCATACAACCAACCATTGTTATTTTCAACCTACTCAAGTCTCACACAAGTCATGAGTCATCTCAAGCTTTCCTAGATTCTCATAATACTTGCATTGCATATACAAAATTGCATAATATAAATTCAGTTTGGGAGAATTATATTGGCCTTGATCCATCTTTAGAGTATTGGTATGTAGGCAACATGCCCACACATGGGGTGTGATTGCACATGTAGTGCATAATACACACTAACCCCTTTTTCCAGTTGATTCGAGACCGCCTATCAAGCCTAAATAGGAACTAAGACCCTAGGAGACAAAATTAGATGCATATGGAGCTCCATAGAAGATCGACACTTGTAAATTCAGACACAGAGCCTCCTAAAGCATCAAAATAGAACCTAGAAAGCTCATAGAAAGCATATCAAAAGGTCTATAGTGTGAAGAACAAGACTATAGCATTGGACCCCAAAGTGTCTAGTTTTTTGTGCTACTATCCAAGCAAAAAATAGACTTTTAGGTCCTATTTATGATAGTTTTTCCAGTCAGCTCATCAATTTGCAGTTCCAGATTCCTCTAACTTAGTCCATAAATCAGCTAAGTTCGCTTTATATCTCCTTGCTTGTTATTTTTAGTTATAAATTGATCAAATCCATATTTAGCCAATTAGTAGGTTAATTTAGGCATACTATATTACAGGTTTTCCAAATTAATCCAGACCCTTTACTAATTAGGAAATTAAACACTTAGTTTCCAAAAAATAGTAAAATAATAGGCACAAAACCCATTCTCTGTAAACCAAATGGGCTTTGGAAGAGAATTATTGATAGGTTTGATTGGGGGGAGATCAATGATGGCAACGTCCACAAATTTATCAAGGATTGTGGCATATGACTCCCCCAGCGAGGTGTATTGCCTAGGAAGAGGGTGCACCAATGGATCTTGAGTTTATGAGCTAGTTTATTGGTTTGATGGATTTGATAGGTTTGAAAGGTTAGGTAGGTTTGGTGGGTAGTTGTTGGTTGGTTTTGATAAGGTTGATAAGGGTGATAAGGTGGATAAAGTTGATAAGGTGGGTAAGTTGAATAGGTTATATTGATCAGGTAAGTTTGGTTGATAGTGGGGTAGGATTGGTTGATACGAGTTGGGTTGATATTATTAGGTTGATTTGATAAAATTGGTTATTTTAAAAAAATTGATTGGTAGTTAACGATTTGATTTGGTAAAGTTGGTTGAATAGGTGGATTTGATGGGTTGGGTGAGATTGATAAGATTGTTTGATTGGGTAAAGTGGGTATGGTAGGTTAATGGTAGTGGGTCGATAGATTGATAGGTTTGTTGATTGATTTGTTTGGTTAAGGTTGATAAAATTGGTTGGGTTGATAAAGTGGGTTGAGGTAATTGACATAATGAAATGGGTAAATGGCCCAAGTTTTGATAAGGTTGGGGTGATGGATGTGGTAGATGTTGATAGGTTACTGGTTGGGTAAGATAATGGTTAAAGTGTCATTGATAGGTTGTTGGCCATTTGAAGTTGAAATTTTATTGGTTGTAGATAAGGGTTGATTGGTCATGGGTACCAAAAATAGATAACTCTACTTTGTTTATTTGGTCCATTAACATTATAACCAGTTTAGGTGGTAATTGATGGTTTTGGGGTTGATTATGGTTGAAGTTTGATGGGTGATGTGTAGAGTTGGGTTGATGGTAGGTAAGGTAAGGAGCATAGATAGCTCAAGATGCTAAGTAATGCTCGGATGTAAGAGGGTTGTGGTATGATATTCTAGAAAAGCTAGGATCTCTAGAAAAGGTTATAGAAGAGCTCTCAATTCAAATAAGGTAATGGAGATGAGGGTAAATGAAGTCAAAATGATGGAATGTTGATGGTAGGTCGATTATTCACAACTCAAACAAAGAGCAAATAAGAAAAAAAGTCCAGAAAGTAATGCATACACTAAGTACGTTAGCTTCTAGATTAACTTTTATCTCATTTTAGCTTATGCCTTAGTTAAAAATGTGTGAGGGTAGTTTGGTTTGAAAATAGGGTACTAGATAGGCAAGCTAAGGATGGTTTTGAGTAATGTTTAGGCACTCAAGAGAATCTATGTTGGATCGGGTATGTGGCCTGGTATTGGGGGCTTGCTCCCCGCACTTCATGAACCCAAAACTGAGCCAGGCTGCTTAGCCAATATATATCATCTGTCTAGGGCTTATATTCTACCAGAGAATGGAGTGGGCTCTCTCCTTGGTGATGAAATCCAAGTGGGATTACCAGATAGGGTAAGGTTATCCATTGGGTGGGGAAATCCTAGTCGGTCTTGTCTCAAGTATGTTATGGTGTGTTGATTGATTATGTAGTTTAGGTTTTGTGTATGATATAAAAGTGAAGCTATGATAGATTACTTGCATTCTTAAGTTACTAGGTTAACCAAAGTAGCAAGCAAACAATGGATGCAAGGATTGTTTTAAGCCCAAATGGAAAATTTTAGATTTATTTGGATGAGAAAACAATAGAGAAAGGGAGAAAGCATACAATGCTAACTAAGAAAATAAAGGTGGTGTGTCCCAATGGGCGTGCTAGAATGTTTTACTCAAATTTTCTCCTCATTTCTTAGTTTATGAAAGTAGAAGTGAAACTAAAAGAAAGGGGTGAAGGGTACCCGGTTGAAAGTACATGTGCATTGATCCAAACAAAGTGGGAACTCTTCTTTGGCTAGGGAAGAATACCTACAGTAAGAAAGCACTGAAAGAAACTTGTTTGTTAGACAAGGAGATGGAAGGATTGCCTAGCATATGCTAGATCCAAAAAAAAAAACAATTTGCTAGGATGGCTGTCAATCCCCTTTCTGATAAAAGGTTTGATACAAATAAAAGAAATGAAAAGTTACACAACATGAACGTAATAAATCTAATAAAATAGATAATTTTCAAATGAAATGCATGAATTAACGAATTAACATTAAGGTAAATGCTAATTATTAAAAAGAAATGTTTAGGTTAGGTCTGGCCAGGTCAGGTATAGTTTGATTTATGATGGAAGGTATAAATAGATTTTGGTCAAAGTTTTGGTCAATGGGAAAAAGGTTGTTGGTTTAGTTATAGATAGGTAACCAACAACAGCTAAGGTAATCATCAACGGTTGGGCTAATCATCGGTAATTTCTTATCAAATTATGGGAATGCAAAAAACAAGGATTGTAGGTTGGGTAAAAAATCAAAAAGAGGTTTGCATATGATTTTAGGTCCAACAAAGGTCTGATATAGGTTTAAGGTAACAAGAACATAATACAAACAAAATATGATCAAGGTATTAAGCTTTAGAAAAGAAATACAAAAACGGACAACAAATGGAAAATACCTATTATCAAGAGTAATGGAAAAAGGGTAGAAATGAACTAGAGGAATCTTGTCAATGTAATGATACTCTAGCCTTTGATAATGATTTGGGTAGCATTTTGATAAGGGTGGATACCTATAAAAATATTTTGGTACTGTGTACTTATAAATTTTCAAATATGATCATGTTCTCCTTCATGTAGCTCTGCATTTATAGGAAGAAGTTGCTAATAGGTAAGGGATAAAGATGCCAATTTGTGTGCTATAAATTTTATTTGTATCACCAAATGGAAAGGTGCTAATTAGAGGTGAATTTAATCTCGCACTCAATCTAAAAATTGCTTTGGTACAGGTAGGGGACCTGATCATCGACGGTTAGGCTAATCGTCAATGGTTGAGGGTCTAGATGAAAATGGGTGAAAAATGGTTAAAAGAAGTAGGTTAAAATGGTTAAGTTAGTATGTTAAAAAGGGGTCTAAGTCCACTAGGTGGTTAACTAGCTCCAATGTTAGGTAAGGGTCCAAGGGTGTTTCGACATCAAAAATAGGGTAGTTTTTGAGTGTCTACATTCATATCTCTTTTGATGCTTTACATGGAGATCCAATAGGTTTACAGGTGTTATCAAGGGTCCTTAACACCACATTAGTGTAATTTTTTGGCAAATTCACTGTCAAATCTACATGAACAAACCTTAAGAGCCTAAAGCACCCAAAACCCTTACTAAACCCTTAAAAGGACCTGATTGGGAAAACAAGGTTAGAGATGCATCCAAATGGACCAGTTTGATAATGAAAGTGATTTTATGTTGTATAAGACTTAGTCATGCTTCCTACCATCAGGATGAGTTATATGAAATCTATACATATAGGGTACAAAATTGCTCTTTTTGACTATTTTATGCATTGTGCGGGTTCTAAGAGGTTTCAAGAGATGAAATAAAGTTTGGGAGGAAGATATAGAAATTTAATAACTCACTATGGCCATATAATACTTTAAAAAAACTCTTAAGTGTTCAAACAATAGCTCTCATCTCAGCCAGTCAAAACTAGCATAGTGAACATGGTAGTGAGAAGGGTGAAAAGCTTCAAGAGGATTGATTTTAAGGTATGCTTGATGATTATAAGGACATGGATGGTCTTCATACATTTCATTAGCCTCCTTGTATGTATTTTAATGAGTAATTGAATCCAAATTTGAGGCCAAGTGTGTGAGGTGTGTGAAAAAGGAGTTATATTAGAGTGCAAGCAGTGATAGCTCATTTTCAGATGATTTTAGATGACCAAGACTGCAACAATGCATCGAGAGGCATGTTTAAAATCCTTCCCTCTCATTCCAATCATCAAACCTATCCCTAGTCAATTTTGGGATGTTCAAACAGGGCTAAATCGTGAAGGCAGTTTTCTAAGCTAGCAAAAGGAATTTCATGCCACTTTTCATGAGTTTCATGACTTGGAAAGCCACTTATTTCTTCTAACCTTGCATGGTCCATTTCACACCCTCTTCTCATGCACAAGTAACTCATTTTCTTAGCTTGAAAAATGTCTTTGTGACCTTTGGACTTCTTTCTTCTCCTCTCTCTCTCAAGTTCTATAAGAACTAGCCATTTTGGCCTTTGTAACTTATGCTCCACCTGAGTATGGTGAAACCCTGATCATTAGCATACCATAGATCAATAAAGACTATTGATTTTTACCTCTTTTGTGACTGTTCATAATGTCTTTTACTTGGATGATTGATCTTGCTTAGTGATGACTCTTGTTTCCTTAGCATGTTGTCTCATTCTCTCACTTATTTGCATTTGGAAAGCTTCTTCTTGCAGGTCATGTGAAGTGTTTTATTGATGTGTCAAAGTTGAGTGATTTAGTCTATTCAAATAGTGTCATCCTAGGCCTCTTGTTTAGTCCTCCTAGCCTAAACATTCATCACAACCCCATAATAAAATATTGATGTGAGAAGATGTAGATTGGAGAAGTGTATGTTTGGTTAGTCCCTTGTTCTCATGTGTAACATGTAGCTGGTTGGTAGTCATCAACTAATTTGGTGTATCATCTCCTTTAAGATAGTCTGCTTTCAATTTTCTCTCTCCCTTTTCCCTCACAAGTTTAGGTGTAGTAGTGATTTACAAGTGGTACATCAAGGGAACTAGCCCTATCTAGAGATTCATCTTATTCTTAGGATAACCTATAGCCTAGAGGTGTTTCAATTGTGCCACTTGGATGAGGAGAGTATAGACATATCCTCAAAAGGTGAAAATCCAAGTGACAACAATAATAAGGCAAGGAATATCAGCTAAAAAGTTGTTAAGTTGGCACTACATGCTGGGTTAGCTTGGACGAGGAGATTTTAGAAGAAGGAAATGTCTTATCTTTAGATGTCTTTAGGGTCTTCAAACGCTTGGAAATTTTGAGAATTTAAATTATTGATTTGTTAACATGTATTCTATAAATGGTAGAACTATGGAAAGACTTTAAAATTTTGTCCCCCTCCATGAGCTTGGTCTCCCAAGATTCCTACATCCAATAAATCTTTTATCTAGCATAAATTCCTTCTAGATTGGATAGAAGACTTTATTTTTTGGATAAATCTTCATCATTACTATCTCTGTACTACATTTTTCCATTAAGGACATAGAGATCATCTTCTAAATTCATTTTCTATTAGAAGATATTTTTAAAGCAGTTGTTTTCTAGCCCTAAATACAACTTTTGAGATGTTTTACTTTGGTCACAAAAATAAATGATTTGAAGCCCTATATTTTGGTGCATTCATTTCACTATCCTCAAACCTTTTTGAAAAATGCTTCCTCCCAAAACCACATGAACTTGAATATGAATGGACTATGAGGTGAATTATAATCTGCTAAGATATCCAACCAAACTGGAGAATGGTCCAAACATTAAAAATTTAAAATCCAAGATTTTGAAATCCATGTTACTTCCATTTAAGATTTTGATACTAAGAATATATCTATGTAACACCACAAAATTTAGATCTTCAATTGGTCTAAGAGTAAATCCCTTCCTTAGGTGTGAATTCAATTAGACCATGGGATGAGACTGAAGAGAAGTATTTTTGTGATTATGTGATGAAGTTATTTATTTCACATTTCTCACTAACTAACAAAACCACATTGAAGTCACTCCCAAGAAGAATTTTTGTATGAATATGTTATTGGAGTTCTAAAAAACCTTGTATTTTACCTAGCCCTGTTTCTTTAAACCCACATGATTTATACCATAAACATATATGCAAGCATAAATTATTTCACCATAATTACGAATGTCACAATAAATACAATTCTTGCTAGCAAAGACCAAGGAACACTTTACCCTACATGGGTCCCATACAATATCAATACCCCATGAAGCTTCCTTCACATATGTTTCATGTGAATCCCATAGTGGTCACTACTTTTTGACAAATGATGACAAGTTAGAGGCATGCATTTTTGTTTCTTATGCAAAGACCACACCTAGTTAAAGAAATTGAAGTTAATATTTGATCAGCCTTTATTTGTTAAGGGTATTAAGGCCCTTAACTTTCTTAAAAAGGCACTTCATTTTGACAATGTATGGTTCTTCCCCTTGGCCATACAAAATAAGAGTTAAAGGTTTTTTGTTATTCAATACTTGAGATTTTAAGTTATTCTTGGTATTTTGTTATTTTATTCTTTCATCCTCTTGTGCTCTTAGAATGTTTTGAGAGAAGTAGTAGCTATCATATTAGAATATTCCCAAAGGGGTCATCACCATAAGAAGCTCTAGTTGTTCTAATGAAGCCTCATGAGATTCATACATGCAGAGGTCCCAAAGAAACTAAAGAGGGGAGGGATCTAGAGGGGAAAAGGTGGACACATGGTGTGAAGGGATGAATATAGGATAGGAGGAAGGAGGAGGTTGTGAGGAAGGAGTGTTTGGGAAGTGTAATGTTCCTAGAGAGGGGTGTAATAATAGAATATATAGTAGAAATAGTAGCATAATTAGGGGAATGTAATAGTAATAAATTAGTAATGCATTAGAAGAATAATCCCACATGCATAATAAGGAGGAGTTGGGTAGATTGGAACTAGTATAAATAAAGGGGCATAGTATATTGTAAGTCATTCAACAAGTTATTTGTAATTGAGCATGCTCTAATAGGACGTAGCCCCCTCGAAGTGGTAAACGATACGGAGTTATTCCTTCCACAAAAGGAATGTTGTGTTTGTAATGGTGTGTTAGTCTAATATATGAGTTGATTGTTGTTGTTTAGTTGTGTGAGTAAGAGGTTTATATCATTTGGGATCCTGGTGATCAGAAAGTGGAAAAAATTTGAGTTGGAAAGAATATTTTTTAGAAAGTTAGTTTCGAGAGAGGAAGTTATTGCAAAAGTAAAGATATTGTGGGGATTTTTTCATTACAACCATACTTTGGAGCTTCATGGAACAAGTCTAAATTCTTCACTACATCTTGGGAGCTTTCAAAAGTTAGTTGTATCTACTATTTACTTGTAGTTTCAAGTGCAGATCTACATCTTTTGTCCTAAAAACCCAATTGGTTTTTGTTAAACTAATCTCAAACTATGATGAATCACGTCAAACCATTTATAGGTTTTGTGTGCCTCATTTCCATATTGCTAGAACAGTTTATAGTTTTGATTTTTATGTAGTATTTTAAAAGTTATCATAGTTTTAGTGACTGGCTTTATTGTAAAAAAAAGTGTATTTTTTATTGTTGAATCCGTATTTTAGTTGTCATGGACATTTCTATTTTATGTAGATCATTGAATACACTTAATCAAACTAGCATAGTTTGAGAATATCAAGCAACATTTAAACACATCACTAATCAGACTATAGGTCTATCTGATGAATTCTTTCAACATTATCTCATTAATAGACTTCAAGAGGATATTCAAGTAGAAGTTCAAATGTGGCAACCTCAATCCATGATGGAAGCATGAGGCTTAGCCAATCTCACTGAAGACCATATCAATTGGGAACTGTCCAAGACAACTTCCTTTAGCATCCCATCACAACAACACCTCTCCTAGCCATCAAATGTCTCTCTATGGAAGTCATTGAGTCCCATTTCATTACACTCCTACCAACACTAATAGATCTTGAGTGGGCAATAACAACACCTGAAGAACCCAAGATGGAATCAAAAGCACCCGAGTTGACACTAGATGCACCCCAATAGGCCCTAACAACAACACCCAAAGAGCCCAAAATGGAAATAAAAGCATTTGAGCTAGAAACCTAAGCTCCCAAGTATTCAACTTCACCTAAAACAATCACTATGGTAGTGGTACCCACTCCAAAACCAATGTGTGTCAAGAATAATGATAAGGGGGATGGCATATATCTTCTGTTGACTAACTTGATACCCTGTTTTGATCACCCTTCTTCTAGATTTGAGGATATGATCATCGTACTTCAAATTACACTTCAACCCTTGGTTATGGTTCTCATGTTTAACTTTTTGATGTACATCCTCATATCCCAACAAAGGCAGAAGAAGTGGAAGCCAAAAAAAATGCATGAATGTGCTTCCATTTAGTCTTTAACATATTTTTGATATGTAATTCTTATCATGTTTTGAGGGCGAAACATTTTAAAGGGGATGGAATGTAATGTACCTAGAGAGGGGTATAATAGTAGAATAGCTAGTAGAAATAATAACATAACTAGTGGAATTTAATAGTAATAAATAATAATACATTATAAGAATAATCCCACCTACATTAGAATGAGGAGTAGGGTAGATGCGAACTAGTATAAATAAAGGGGTATAGGATAATGTAAAGCAATCAAGAAGTTATTTGTAATAAAGCTTGTTCTAATAGGAGGTTGCTCCCTCAAAGAGGCTTATGATACAAAGTTATTCCTTCCACAAAAATAATGTTGTGTTTGTAATGGTGTGTTAGTCTAATATATGAGTCGATTATTATTGTTTAGTCATTGTGTGAGTAAGAGGTTTCTATCAGATGGAAGGCAAGGAAATGGATATAAGAAAGGGAAGGGGAGAGGGGGAATTGTAAAGGCAAGGAGAATATTGGAGGAAAAGGAAGGATGAGGAGAGTAGTGAGGGGTATGAGAGGGATGAGGGGGAGAGGGGAATGGTTGTGGGGGATGAACATGAGGGACTAGGGAAAGATTTCCCTAAGTGGCAAGTAGAATATTATTTGTAGCAAAAAAAAAGTAAGGCTTTGATAGTCAAAAGGTTGAAACCAAGTGCCAAAAGAGGAGCAAAGTAGGATATATTCAGGTAAAAGTCGAAAGATGCCAAGTTTAATGTAAAGGTGAGCATATGTAGCTTGAATATGATTAGTCAAGTCCACAAAGATGTATATTGTAATGAACCCACCAATACACTCAAATATGGTGGGCTAGAATTATAAAGGAGGATGGTCATAATACAAATATGTTATACCTTACTTGGGTAAAAATAGGGCTTCTACTTTTGAATACATGAACCAACATTTTTTAGGAACATACATATTTCAAAACAAACTACTACACCATTTCTTAAAGATGAAGGTGACTTGAAAGAAGACTCTAGGGTGAATTTTTACAGTTGTGACACCGTACTCAACCCATGTGGGATTCACCCACATAGTGAGCATGGAAATTGCAGGGCACACACGAATGAATTGACAAATGAGTGCCATTTTTTCAAGAGTATTTGCTTCCAATGTGAGGGTTGAGTCATCCAACTCCGAGTATAATGTTTTTTTATGAGACCAAAATATATGGATCTTATGATATTTTAAAGGGAGGCCATGTTGAAAGTAATGAGTAAGATAAGTGAGGCGAGGATTATTAGGACAAATGAATCCAAATTTAACACCAATCTTGGTGTTGTTAGCATTTGAAATGAAATAAGGAGAATGAGTCCAGATCTAAGGAGAGTATATGAAAAAGGACTTGGCCTGAGAATTGGAGGGTGAGAGTTGATCAAAGATCTAAATTATTAAGAAAAGTGGTGGGGGTGATTTGAAACTTAGAAGGTATAGGGCACAACACTCTAAATGAGGGTTTAGACGGGTTGTATGTGTATGTGAAAGCTATATTGAATATGATGGAGAATATAAAAAGTAATACAATTGGAAAAAAAAACTATATTAATCTATATGCTCTATACATGGCATACTCTTGAGAAAAATGTATGGTTGTCTATTTCACTAATATATGCCTGCTATTTAATGCTATAGATGTGTATACATAGAAGTCTAAGGAGTTGTTATGCAATTTGAACCATTTAGGATTCCATATCTGACTTTTCATCTTACGATAGTTACATGGATCAATTGATAGGTGCATAGTATGCTGATAAATGTTACGATAAAACACGGGCCTTAAAAATGCTCCCTGACATGGCATAAAGTGTCCACATGGCCAAAGAGCAACCTGGATGTTCTATGTAGAGGTTGATCTATGCAATATGTTTGAAGGTGTTGTGCCATTGACCAATATTGTGTGTATGGTATGAAGTGGCTCAATATGTGTGAATATTGTGTTGCATAGAATGTGGAGTTATGTTTAATGGAATTTATATTATCCACATTTTGGTTACCCTTCAACCCTGCACTAATTAATCCTTTGAAACTTATGTTCTTTGTGCCAGTCATGTGGAATGTACGATGTAGTCTTTGGAGTTGTGCAACATGGTTCTTGGTGCTGCATAAGATGCACACGATGTTGGGAGCTCTATGGAGGTTGTGATACATGTTCCTTGACACTACGTATAAGGCACATATTGCAAGGGGTTACATAGACTTGCACAAGTAACTAAGACACTTAAGGTAAGATTAAGGGATGGTACAGTTCATGTAGATTAAGGGGTGAGTACACCGCTTGGGGATCAATGAGGAAAATAGTAGAGGGAGAAAACACACGAGTAGGTTTGTAGGGATGATATTTTAAACATGATCTACCTCTAGTAATGAGACAAAGGTTAACAACTTAGTTGAGAGGGCAGTTCAAATCTTTTTAATGACTGAGAGACTCCTAAAAATTATTATTACTAGTGGAAAAATTCAAGGGAACATTAGAGCCATAAATGTCGAATGGATGCTATTGAAATAGGTTCACATTTGGGTTGGTAATGTCTTATATTTTGGATTTTGTGAAGAAGATGTCTCCCAAAATGCTAGGGCCAAGCCCCCCTAGAGTAGAGGAGCAGGTAGATGCCATGACATTTTTTCCATCTTCTGGCTTATTCATTATACTTGATTATTTGGTTAACTTTAGATCAATGAACCCTAACTTGGCCATGGCTCCATACTTATAATGGGGATTAAAGGACTTTATCATGCCCACATATTTTTACTATTT
The DNA here is from genome assembly GCA_037957365.1 of Torreya grandis. Classification (NCBI taxonomy): domain Eukaryota; kingdom Viridiplantae; phylum Streptophyta; class Pinopsida; order Cupressales; family Taxaceae; genus Torreya; species Torreya grandis. The sequence continues at coordinate 1,041,806 of JARHVA010001587.1, forward strand.
TATAGCAACACCTCATTAACAACGAGTTGTCCATCAGGGAGCAGACTATACTATCACATAGTAGAATTTGACCCTGGGTCTCTCAATTTTGAAGACGCCCATTTACCTCTACATCCATAACCTCATGGATGATTAGTTAGTTAGTTAATTAATAAAGAGACTATAAATCAATTATTTTATATGCTCAAGCTTTGATCATGTATTAATTATCAATACATTAACTTCTAATCACACTTTTCTAATGGATGGCTTATTAGTCCTTACCATGTAGGTGTTATTTGGGCATATTCTTTTAAATTGAATGCAATATTAACACATGTCCCCTACAATAATGCAATTTTAAATGCTCCTTATTTTATGGATATAAAAATAGAATTAAATATGGAAACTCTTAAATTCCTCATTGTAACATGTGTAATTTTGTTAATTATTCTCTAAAATGCTTTAACTTTATGACTGTTAATAATCATAGCAATTTGAATCTCCATAAAGTTTATATAAATAATTAAACATGTATTTCTTATTTCAATGTAAAATTATTAATTTGAATAATTCAATTATGTATGATACAATTAAAAAATTATTATTTCAAATTTCAAATTTCAACAACTATATATTAATAAAAATAATTATTAAGTTATATTATAAAAAATTTAATGGTAAAAATATTACAAATTTTATTAATTAAATTCTTTAAAATTTGAATATATTTAACTTTTTGTAATTGCATAACTTGGTGGTATTCTGAATGGATTGTGTGTCATAAGACAACACTGAAATTGTATCTAATTAATAAATTATCTTTTATTTTATATTTTTATAACTAAAATAGTTGGTTATAAAAATGTTCCATATTTTATTTTTTTGTGCTATAATTTTAACTTACCTTTAAATCTTCCATATTTTATGGTTATAGAATTAGGATAAGAATTATTTATTCAAATATTACAATATGTAAGCTTGAACACGTGTATCCTAAAATAGAACTATTACTGTCAAAAATACATTGTGTCCATTAATATGGGACCATTAATCTCGAGTCATGAAGATTTTAAATGGTTAAATTATTACAAGTGATAATAAATTAATTCACATGTCATTACATTTTTTTTTTGTTGAGCCCACCTTTTACTTAGTGAGTGATTAATGATATTAAGTCCTTCCCTAATTACTATCATAAAAAACTATCATTTTAACAGATTTTAAATTTCAATGAAACAAATTATTAAATCATATTATAAAAATCTTAATATAACAATATTACAAACTTTATCAATTAAATTCTCTAAAATATCAATATATTCATATCAATATGACACTAATTTTATTATCAATTACAATGGTGAATAACATTTATTGATTATGAATAAATATTATTAATATTTCATAATTTAATTATATGCTCTGTATGAAAACAACCCCTATTAATACACATCTACAAATACGATTTAATTATTCAATTATATATAATAATACTAACCACGCTACAATCCTTATATTACTCAATCATAAACAATTTTCAATTTAAAAATAAAAATTGACAAATTTAACATCCTTATAACAACTAAATTCACAAATTTAAATATTTTATATATACCAAAATACAACAAAAGTACAGGATAAACTATCCTACAATTGTGGACCTAACCTTTCGCTTTCTTGCAAATCAGAGCATGTGCCTCCCACTCAGTGCCCCCATTGGGATTCCCCTCAACAACTTGCCAGGTGTCCATAACAGTCAAAATTTAACGAACCTGTTTGGAAAATTTCGCTGAAAACTCTCCCTCTCGCTGCACTGCAAGAATTAAAAAAAAAAAATGTTTACCCTGTCCTGTCCGACTGCAAGATATAGATATGGGCACTGCAGAAATGCGCAGACATTCTCCCCCGCCTCAATCACCAACAATACCCACAACAGAAGAAGATGATATTTCCCATCACAACAACAAAAACAGGGGATTGTGGGGAATTTTTTCACTACGGGTAATCCGGACTTACTGCTTGATGGATTTTTGGAGGAAAATGATGCTGCTTGCTGTTTGTGCATTTCTGTTAGTTGGCATTGTTTCATTGCCCCCTGTTTGGAATAGCCTGGTAAGATTTTTGACTGTTTTTAACCAATTTTTTTAAAATGCAAGGACTAAGTGTGTGTGTGCGCTGCGCTGAAGTTGATTGTTTGAGTTAGTATAAACTGGGGTGTCTGTTTTTTTTGTTTTTTTAAAGATTTTTTAAGAAATAATTTACTTGGACCTGGTAAATCCATATTGTAATGTTGACCCAAATGGCAAATTTTGAAAAATTGTCATAAAATTTTTGGGTTTGGACTTTGAATTTAACCAACATGATATTTTTATGCTTTTTGGGTTTTTTCTTCCTGGTTAAAAAATGGGCCAATTTATATTCCTCCTGTTCATCAGGCTCAACATTTCAACGTTATATAGTATATCAGGACTGTTCTTTAGTTGGCATTATTTCGTTGCCTCGTTTGGAATATAGCCTGGTACGTGTTTTGATCATGAGAGATACAACGCTTCTCCTGTCCATAATAATGAGACAAAAGTTCCTGGGTAGAAGCTGGGACAAGAATTTTAACATGCTGGTACATATTTTGATTATTTTGATCATCATTTTAAAGTGTTAGGACTAGATATCTAAGCTGGTGTTGCATTTGAATTGGTATAAACTGGGGCAGCAGGCTTTTTTTCAATTTAATAAGAAACAAATTATATTAGTCCAGTGACCAAAAATAGGCTAATGTGACTCAGAAAAAAGGTCCATACTCAAACTTTAAGTCTAGATCAATACCAGAGTTAGAGGGAGTAACCAATACTGGTATACCCAAATGCTGATGACGAGGACTCAAAATAGGTTATCGGGATTTAAAAATACACTTGAATATGATAGACAGGTGTTAGAGATAAAAGTACCCTAACACAAACTCTAGATCAATACCAAAACCAGAGGGAGTAACTTAAGGTGAGTATACCCAAATAGTGATGCTCAAGGCCCACAATAGGACAGTTGGATCTGGGTATTGGTAGACAAGTGGTCGCAACAAATGTACTCTAATACAAACTTTTTCCAGATCAATATCAACACTAGAGGGGGTAAAGCAAGGTGGGTATACCCAATCACCAATGCCAGGTACATAGAAATGAAAAAGTAAATTTCAAGGAAATGTTAACACTAGAGGGAGTAAAGCAAGGTGGGTATACCCAATTACCAATGCCAGGTACATACTAAATTTCAAGGAACTGTTAAAGTCAGATGGTTATGCTGACTCAAATGTCAAATATACCATACTTTTTACCATAGTTGTAATTTATCGAATTTGGACTTGGAGACGAATACAGATGATATTTTCTTCCATTTAAGGCTTTTGGTTTTCTAGTTTTAAAATGGGGCAATCTTTATGTCCCACAGCTGTTCATTGGATGTAATTTAACATTACATCGTATATGAGACTGTCCAGACTTATACTAATACATTCATTGAATTTAACACTCTAAAAGTGACTGTGTACTGAGCTGTGGCCTAGTGGTAAGTGAGGGCACTTACTGCCAAGATGGACACGTTCTTATTTCGGTTGGCTCGTGCCCCCCACAATCTAACTATGTGGTTACTGGATGGATTGAAAAGGATAGGTTTAATTCCGAGCTTGGTCATGACATTGAAACCTTGTGGAGCACAAAATTTGAACTGAAAAAGTTCTCTTCTTACCACAAGGGGGGTTTCCTCATACACCAAATTGGTGGTCTTTCCGGGGATAGTGGCCTTAAAATTCAACTTTACCTTTATGTTTTATCTAGTGATAATTTCTGAGTTGGATGATATGAGTGTGGAGTTAAGTACCTTCGGGTGATCAAAACTTAAAAAAAGGCAGAGTTAAAAAAATAAATAGATTTTGATCTCTGCCATAGATTCTAAACACTACATGTTCGATATGAATTGATTTTTCGAAGAATAGAATTGCTACACATCAATATTAACCATTATGCTGGGATAAATGTGTAACTATGGCTTATATCACCTAGATCTTTAGTTATTATTGAAGATGCCCACTTAAGTTACCGGGGTATGGGTAAGGGCTCGGTTTGAGGTTTGAGTATGGGATTCACCTTTTTTTTGGGATGTAAGGTTCGTTATGTCTTGGATATGTCTGTAAGTGTACATAAAAGAAAAGAAAAGAATATAACAAAATTAACCATAACCAAAATTATATACATAAAATAAACAAAAATGAACAAAACACTATCGATCATTGTTTTTTAAAACTGAAGAGGCTTTGTTTTGTGTATGGCGTGGATCAGTTGGGCCCTACTTGGGAATGTTCTGGAAAACACTATTTGCATTAACAAAACGTTCTGGGCAGGAACTGGAAAATGCAGCATATCCAAGACGTATCTAGTAGGCATCAGGACTGGGACCAGTACCTGAATGACAGAATCATACCGATATTGGAGGGGGTGTTTTCAACATGACCCAGTAAGATAGATGTCCACTTTAGGAGACTCTTAATTATCTTAAGAAAATGATGACTATATATACAAATAATGATAAATGTCAAGGTAAAGGTCACCATCCATGTGCGCAACAAAGACAATGAAGATGGAGGAAAATACTAATCGGCCATGAAGAGACCTTGGAGGGGAGGTGGACCTCTCTATATCTGCAACGACATGTATCTAGTGTACAAATTGGAAGCAATTAATGACACCTTGGACTGAACGCTGTCAAGGATGAGACAATCAACCCCACTTGACCCACAAACAGCACCTGACCTGATCTGCCCCATGGGGACCAGGGTGGCGGCCGGGAGGACAACCCAACAATTTAGCTCTCACTTGGTTATAGAATATGCAATAATAAACAAAAAAGACTGTAAATAACTACACATATGAATGAAAAGGGATAGAAGAATAATGCTCTTCCATTTAATGAGAAATGAACAGGCATGGTACATATGTGTACAATATGTAGCAAGGCTGAGAATGAGGTTCATGCAATCAGAGAGTGGAAATGCTTCCTAACTGTTTTGCCTAGACTCTAATGTGTGAATAGATGACCATTTGATGTTTGTGCCTCTTGGGGTCGAATGGTTAGAATATATCATTACAAGAAGAAGATGGTTACAAAACAGTTTAACTTTTGCAATGGATGACAGTTCGCCTTCCTGTAGGTGTGTTTGATTTCCAAATGCGTAATATGGTAACAGGTGCACTGACATGGCACAAGCTTTGAAAGTGATGCTTGTTATGGCGTGACATCGTGTATAGTCTCCACGTGGCTGATGAATGCTTTGTGCAAATGCTGAAGTGCGTGATGCTCCTCAATGCTTCACTCTACCTCGTGGTGGTCCAATTGAGTGAAGCGTTGCTTGAGGATGAGTGCTGATGTGTTCAGCAGCATTGTGTGCCTTGGTGTTGGCGCTGTGTGGGAAGCCGCAAGATGCGTGGGATTGTGCTAGAATGCACAAGGCTGTGGGGATTGTACAAGACCCTCGAGTGCTATTTGAGACAATTCCAAACTGCATGAGTGTTGACGTGAAGGTTGGCTGAGAGTGTGTGCTGCCATTGTAGTGTTGGCACAATGAGCTATTGCCTTAGTGGTGTGGCGCGATGAACGAGGGTAGCATGGAGTACGCCTTGTGTGTCCAAATGATGACAAGAGTACCATGATGAGAAGGTAGTCTTATGTGACATTGTTGGGCATAGATCATGACCTCCTTACCAAATTCTAGGAGTTGAGATTCAATACATCTTGCAATAGGGGAGAGCTAACTTAGGGCTCCCATGAAACTTAGTAAAATAAAAAGATCTTGTGATGCAATAAGATTCCTTGAAAGTTCCTGGAGAAGACCACATTGCATCATTACAATCAAAGAAAACACAAAGATGCCACCACCCCTTACTGGGACTTGGGAATTGGGGGTGGTGGGGAATCATGACTCAATGATTACGACCTAGTTATTATCCTTCCTTGTAGCCACAACTTGAGCACACACTTTTTGAATCATATTATATCGGTGCCATTGGAAGTTGTCTAGGGTTTGCCAATTGAGATATGTTGGGAAATGTCTCAACTTTGCTTGTATCTGCGCAATTGTAAAGATGCCCATGATTGGTGTTGTGTAGGCAGGTTGGCTATGCAAGCTGGGGTAGTTGTGCAGTGTTGCATGGAGATTGCTTCTGGGAATTGTGCAAGGTTGTCAGTGTGCGAGGATGATGGAAAAGTTGCATAGGGTAGTCTGTGCAGTTTCACTACACTTTGGTGGATTGCGAGGTGGTGCTTAGTGGTTGAGTTGTGGTAAGGTGTTGCAAGGAGCTATGCAACACTCAGAGCAATGAAAAATTATTTGAAGGCGTTCTTAACACATGTCTCACTATATCTTTTAGACTAAAGAGGTGTTAGCAATGCTCTGGTGGCACTTAGACACCCTATTATGGAGCGTTACATATTAATCACTTGGCGTTGTAGTTGGTGCATGCATATTCCTCTATAGTACAAATGTTGCAAGTGATGTGTCTGCTATAAGACATAGTTCTTCTAAGGAAGATGATATATCAAATATTGAATACACATGGTCAAGTTTGTGCATTGTGATATAAGTGGTGTATATAGGATACAAAACTTTGCGACTTGATTATAACATTGTAATATGTCCAGTTTATGTTATTATTCAAATAGGTTATTGTGTTGGGTTTTTTATCTGAAAGGGTTTTCCTAGTCGAAATTTTGTCTTGTGTGTCTATCTCTGTATGTGCTTGTCATTCTTATTTTCTTGTGTTGATTCGCATTAGTAAAACTCTCCTATGTGTTTGTTTGTTGTGGACAAAGCTTATTCCCAACATTTGGTATTAGAGCTTGGTTGTGAGCTTTGTAGAGGTTAGGAGTAGCTTGCAATAAATTGATTGAAGTGGGAGCTTTGCAGAAGAATCATGTGCAAACAAGATGACTAGAAGCACCATAGTGGAAATTGAAAAGTTCAATCGTCACAACTTTGAGTTGTGGAAGCTCAAGATGGAAGATCTCTTTGTGGATAGATCAGTGGATTGTCATAGCAGAAAATGCACCCACTGGAATGAAATTGAAAGAGTGGGAGAAAGTCGATAGGAAAACATGAAGCTCTATCAGACTACATTTGTCGGATTTAGTTTTAACGAATGTATCGGCTGAAAATACTATGAAGTTTCTGTGGGACAAGTTGTCCACGTTGTACCGGGCCAAGTTGATGGTAAACAAACTTTTATCGCGAATGAAATTGTACTCATTACAAATGAGTGACAGTGACTCAGTTGCAGAACATCTGAATGCCTTCAACATTGCGGTTAGTCAGTTGCAATTTGTAGATGTCAATTTGAAGGATGAAGAGAGGTGCATCATGTTACTATGATCCTTACCAAACTCGTGGGATAATTTGGTGATGGTTATCACCAATATTACGTCTGACTTGAAGTCAGAGAATGTAGCAGAAACTCTTTTGTCTAAAGAAATGAGGCACAAGTTTGTGGAAAGTGATTAGAATAATGATGCCTTGACTGTGCGAGGTTGCTCACAAGAATGAGGCAAGTGAAAGACCGGGGAGAAGAGCTCAAAATCTAAGGAAAGATCAAAGACTCCAAAAAAGTTCTTGAAGAAATGTTGGAATTATGGTAAGACCCCTTCAAAAGGAACTGCAAAGCAAAGAAGGTGGAGAAGAGCAAACCAACAGATACTGTGCAATCCTCAAGTGACAAGGTCTCCAGTGAAGATGGAGATGTATATCTTGCAACCTGAAGTTCACACACATGCAATGATTCGTGGTTAATTGATTCAGGTGCCCCCTATGATATGACTCTTCTGAAGGAGTGGTTCTATGAATATGAAAAATATGATGGTGGTGATGTCTTTCTCAGAGACAACTCAACTTACTGGATTGTGGGCATGGGAAGAGTGAAGCTGAGATTTAGAGATGGGAGAATCAAGACTATCCTAGTTGTATTGCACATTCTTGGCCTTATTAGGAATTTTATCTCTGTGAGCTAGATGAATGTTGTCAGTGTCAATGTCAACATAGACAGGTGCAAGATGGTGCATGGAGCCATGTGTTGGCAAGGGGTGTGTGCACAAGTACTCTATTCAGGTTTGATGCAACTGCGGTAAGCAATGCATGTAACAACTTTGTTGTTCTTGGACCCAAGGTTGAAGGAATGTGCACACTGGATCCTGTAGAGGAGACAATGCTATGGCATTAAAGGCTTGGCCATATTGGCGAGAAAGGTTTGTGCATGTTGCAGACAAAAGATATGGCAAAGAGATGGAGAATTGTCCCTTGGATTTTGACTTTAGTGAACACTGCGTTTATGGCAAGCAGAGTGGGGTAAAGCTCCCCAAAGCTGTTTTACGAGCAAGTGAAATCTTGCAAGTTATCCACAATGATGTGTTAGGACTGGTTGAGATTTCGCCATTGAACAAGTCTGTTTACTACGTGACTTTCATAATTGACTACACTCGCAAGACCTGGGTATACTTCATTTTGAAGAAATCCAAAGCTCTTAAGAAATTCAAGGAGTTCAAAGCCCATGTGGAGAACCAAATGAAGAAGAGGATCAAGGTGTTGCGCATGGACAATGGAGGTGAGTACTATTCGAAGGAGTTAAACGAATTCTGCAAATAGAATGGTATACAAAGACAAAAGTTGAATCCATCCGCTACAACAAAATGGAGTCGCAGAGTGGATGAACAAACGTTGATGGACAAGGCCTAGAGCATATATAGTGGTGCGCATTTGGAGCAAAAATTCTAGGCTGAACCAGTGGCTATTGCTTATGACTTAGTCAACTTATCCCTATCACCAGTGCTGGTTGACAAGACCCCGCAAGAAGCATGGAGTAGTAAGAACCCATGCTTGAAACATCTGCACATTTTTGGTTGCGATGCATACTCTCACAACCCAAAAGAAAAGAGGGCGAAGCTTGATATTAAGTTTGTAAAGTGCATCTTTATTGGATATGGAGGTGGCATCAAAGGGTATAAGTTATGGAATCTCGAGACAAAGAAGGTAGTCTACAACTGGAGCATAGTTTTTAGGGAAGTGTGCAAAGCTCTTATGCACAAAGAACCAAAGAAGCATCGAAAGGAAGAAACAAAAAAGGTACAAGTCGATGTAGATGTTGAAGAGTTTGTATTTAGTATGGTGCAATAGATGACAAGTCGCAAGAGTCACAAGAAGAGTAGCCAACTACTACTACATTAAGGAGACCAAAATGAGTGCGCAAGCTGTCTGTAAGGCATAGTCCACTGGATTTTTGTTTTGCTTTCTTGTTATTAATGACTGATAGTGATGAACCTATTGGTTATTTTAGCCACCAAGAGGCCTCGGGCACCTGTATATAAGGAGGGGTACATTTTTTGTAAAACTAGCTAGATAGGGTCCCCTACAAGCATCTTCATGGTGACTAGAGTTGCAGGGTGTTGAGTTTTGGAGAGGTTTTAGACTATGTAGATGACACGGGTAGGGCAAAACGAACCAAGTGTTGAACACAACTATCTACTGAGAGGGGGTTGAATCAGTAGATCAGCTAAAACTAGTTCTTTAACTTTTTAATGAAGATACAAAACATATGCATATCAAAGAACAAATGTAGAGAGCGCACACACACACAAAAGCATAGTACACCACATTTATACGTGGAAAACCCAAAGGGAAAAACCATGGTGAGAATAACTGCTAGAATCTACTGTTCTAATCTAGCCTCACAGTTAAATTGCCTTACTGACAAAACCACATTGGTTACATTCAAGGACACCTATCTTTAGGAGACACCAATCCTCTAACTGAGCACCTACTTAGTTTAACCTTAATGGTTACAAGATTTAAGGCCACAACCCTAAGGAGACTCCAATCCGCTAACTGAGCACCAACTCAGTTTGTCTGATGGCACCAACCAATCAGAACTATGGAGCTACAACTCTAGTATACAAGATAGATTCACAAAGGAATCCAGTTTCTTTGTTACAAATCTAGTCTGTAACTATTCACTCTCTATTCATTCTATGTGCTTTTTCTTTCTCTCTGCTCAATCTGTACACATTCTTTGTGTGCTCTTTCTTCCTCTCTGCCTCACTCTGTGTCCAACTGTCTTTCATTCTGTGTCTGCATACATACTGAGTTAACACCCTTCGAATTTTTTTTGATGGCATTTTTTAGTTTCAAAAACAACAGCGGCAGTCCATTTTCTTTATCTGCGTATGTTTGGATATGTTTTGTTTAGACACGGTTCATTCCCCCTTCTTCTGCCTTTTACTCTGTTTGCGTATGTCTCTAATTGACAACCTTTTTCACAATCTGCATATGTCTCTAATTGACAGCGTTTAACTCACTCTCAGAATTGCAATGGCAGTAGCAACAATGACGACAAAAAGCACATTACAATGTTCAAGATGTCGTATATGTATAGACAATGAAGCTTAGGGTTTTCTCTCTCCAATTGCATTCACATTTCAGTTACAATTAACCAGTTCTCATTAAAAGCGATTTTGACTTATGCTCTTTCCTGTGTCTCGGTTCATGCATCACATTGCAATGGTCAGATCCTCTTTCTATTTTTGGCAACTACTGGATTCTGGGCATAAATGCACCGCTTCTTTAATCGAGGATTGATCTTGAGCTCCATGTAGACTCGAGTTCACCGTCTATCTTTAATCTAGGATTATTCTTGTCTTTGGCACCAATCACTGTCCACCTTGAATCGTCAAATATTTCCATTTTAAAACAGAACCGTCGATCTCTCTTGCATTAACCATTGAGCTCTTTCCCTCATCTTGATATCTTCTATATGATTGGTTCGCTTTTGCTCCTTTCGATTGATTCGAATATGCTCTATCCATAACTTTAGTTAGATGTTAATCTTCAGCAGATTTGACTATATCTCGCTTGTCACGGCATTCATGAGAGCTTTCGCTCTGATAGATCTTATCGGACTTGCTCGGTCTTTAACTTCGCCACTGTGCATTAACTTTCGAGCACTTTTAAGGCTTTGGATCCACTTGCTTCGTTGGATCTTCTTAGTCTTGACTTGCATGTGTCATTGGATCATCAAAGATGTTTGCTCTTTATGTTGACTAGATCATTAACCTTTGACATGTTGACTTCATCTCACTTCTTTCAGCGTCTTTGAGATGCTTCCCCTTCGTCGATCTCTTCAGACTTGCTCGAACTTTAACATGTCCCCTTCGGGGCAATTTTCGCAGACTTTTTGTTCGGGTCTCCTTTCGGCACTTTTGTTTAGGACACATACCCTTCGGGGCTTTGCAAATGTACCCTTCGACTTTTTTGCAAGGGTCCACATACCCTTCGGCCTTTCCAAAAACTACCCTTCGGCTTTTCTGCAAGGGTCCACATACCCTTCGGACTTTTTGAAAAGATCCCTTCGGACTTTTTGAAAAGATCCCTTCGGACTTTCTGCAATGATCCCTTCGGACTTTCTGCAATGGTCCACTTGCCCTTCAGAACTTTTGCAAACTACCCTTCGGCTTTTTTGAAAGGGTCCACATACCCTTCGGCTTTCTTGCAGGCGTCTACATGCCCTTTGGAACAATTTCCGCAGGCTTTTTGTTCGAAAGATTTGTCCTTGCCAATATCTCTGAAAGATTTGTCCTTGCCAATATCTCCGAAAGATTTGTCCTTGCCAATATCTTCGAAAGAATTCTTCAAGACCATTTCGGGTTCTTCATTCAGCATGACTTATAGACTCGGAAGAAGTAAAGTCATCTTAGAAACTTGATCAACTCTTCCAGACCCATTCGGGTTTTCAACTTTGCTTATCTTATTAAAATGAAGTAAAGTTGTTGCAAAACTCTGATCAACTCACCTGGACCAATTCAGGTTTTTCACATTGCTTAACTCATAAACACGAGAGAAGCAAAGTCACTTCGAAATCCTGATTACCTCTTCCTTGACCCATTCGGGTTTTCCACATTGCTTATCTTATAAACATGAAAGAAGTAAAGTGCTTCCGAAACCCGATCAACTCTTCTAGATCCTTTTGGGTTCTTGAGACAACTTGACATAGACCCATTCGGGTTTTTGGGACAACTTAACTTATAAAGTTGAGAGAAGTAAAGTTGTTCTGGAATCCCGATTTGCACTACAAGACCCATTCAGGTTCTCAAGACTGCTTTACTTATATTATAAGTAGAAGCTCTTCACAAACCCGATTTACTCCACAAGTTTGTTCAACTCATCCTTTGACATTAATGCATGATAGCACATTCATCCTTTGACATCAATGACAATATTACAGACATCAATGACTCAAATTGCCAACACCAAGAACAAGCAGTGATTTTTCAATGCATAAGGGAGTTGTTGCAGGTTCAATTGTTTCCAAAGGGCTAAGTCAAAAGTAAAAGACTTAGCATATTTACAAAATTGGCTTTTGCGCTTTTTGGCAAGGAGAATAGTCTTCGCATTTTTTGTCAAAAGGATTAGTCGGAGATTTTGCGCAAATGAGAGTCTACAAAAGTTTTGAAGACTTTGCAAGAATTTTCTAAGACTTGTCTTCGAGAAAATTGTCAAGACTTGCGTTAGAATCTTTGCACGAAAGCAAGTTTGGTGAAAACAAAGGCTTAGGTCTTTGGAACAATTATTGCGATAACAATTTTCGCGAAGGCTTAGGTCTTTGGAACAATTGTTCCGACAAAATCTAGGACAAAAGTTGCGATGACAAAAGTCGTGAAGAAGGGAAAAGAGGCTCGCATTTTCGCAAGAATTGTGTTAGAACTTTTGCGTGAGTGTTCAACAACAAAACTTGCGAAGACTAAGTCTGAACAAAAAGCGAGAAGAAGGAAGAGAGCCCGAAGCAGTTCATGAGAATTTTCTAAGTGTTTTGATCTTTAGAAAAAGTGCTACGAAGATTAGTCGGAACTTTTGTGACAACAAAAGTTCTAAACAAAAGTCGTGAAGAAGAGAGAGGGACTCGCTTTCGCGAAGATTGTGGTGGATATTTTGTGCAAAAGCTCATCGACAATTTTCACAAAGGCAAGATGCGCGAAAGATGAGTCGGAGATTTTGCGAAGCGCAAAGACAACAAAATTTTTGAAGACCCGTAGTTGAGTGAAGTGTGCGAAGATAGAAACCCTGAACATTTGCCACATGTCCTTAGAAAAATGCAGTAGATCAAAGTTGACAAGCGTCTGCTCGTCACGAAAACTTCCTGCTCAACTGGCTCAACAACGTTGAAGAAGCTCTAACAGGTTTGGGAGCTATTATGCTAGAGAAGATGGTGGTGGAGAAATCCAGGTTGCAAGTCTCATTCTCCATGCATGAAATACAAATTCAATGGGCAATAGAAGCCAAGTATGGCGTAGGAGGCTATGAATGGGAAATGAATGAGGACTAAATGCGGTTTGTAATTGCCAATTTGTGACTGAGCATGCCTATTGCTTGCCTAGAATGAGAACATGTGCTAGTTAATATCATATGGAGACAAGTGTCAACTTTTAACTCCTATAGCGAGAAGAGAGGTTAGTTTCAAGAAGACAGGGTGAGTCATAGAAGGCCAAGAGACTCCTATGCCACCTTTAATGAAGCCATCATCAATCAAAGCCAACGCATGTAGAAGGGGAATTTAGGACTGTTTTCTCCATAGTTTGCATAACTGGTTGGGGCAAGTACTCACCAAGGGGCCAAGATGGGTAACCGGCGGTTATTCAACCCGCTCGGTCAAATAACCGACAAAGGCAAAAAATACTTGAATTTATTAAAAAAACATTTTTTTTATAGAAATTGCAAAAACAAAATAGATGAAATGAGTCTGTAAAATGTTGAGAAAGTGTTTTCTATTAGATTTGAATACAAATAAAGTACAAAATTGCATAATCATGCAAATACAACAGAGTCAAACTATAGTCATACTTATAGTCTTATACAAGAATCTACAAGTACAAATTACAAGAATCTATAATTTTCTCTTCCTTGCACTCTGAAAAAGTAAGGGAGACTGAGAAACTCTAGTCCTCCCACTCGGTTGCCCTGCCTTGCTCTATCTAGAAAGTTGCACTTGCTCCTTTGGTTCCATCTTTGCCTCATCTTCAAGGATGTCCTCCAATCCAATCTCTCATCCTTTTGCTTCAACTGCACCCTCCATAGTTTGCCTCTCGAAATCAACAATCTCCTCCCCGTGAATATGGGGGCCGCCTTCTGTGCAATCCAATCGCTGTAGGGATCGATCTCATCAAGATCGATATGCTCCTCTGATGCATTCTCCAAATTTTTGTGCGAAGTCGAAGGTTGTATTGCACAAAAACCAAGTCATCGAGGCGTTGTTGGCTCAACTTATTGTGTTTATAAGTGTGAATGGAGTCAAACAAACTCCAATTGTGTTCACATCCAAAAGCGCTACAAGGTTGAGATAAAATCCAGAGGGCTAGCCTTTGAAGATTTGGGGTATTTCCACCCCAATCTTCCTACCATGACCTTGCAAACAAGATATTCAAAACTTTGTAATAAATTAATAATTGTATATATGTAATTGGTAAAGTACAAGTAAAGACTTCATTTTGTATTACCTGGTGACTGCGTGGCTCTCCCTCGGATAGCTAGTGCTGAAGAAAAGAGCCTTCCCTTGCCTGCTTGTAGCTCTACAACGTTGCAATAATGAGGTCTCTCAACTCAACGTCAGGTGTCATACTCTCAATGCATGTTGAGATCCCCTCCATAAACTCTCCACTAGCATTTGTGAAGCCATCGGAGTAGAAAAACTTGGGGTTAAGGTAGTACCCCGCTGCATGGATGGGTAGGTGGAGTTGATTGTTCCACCTCTGATCAATCGAGTCCCAAATGGGATCAAATCTGCAACATCTCCTCTATAATAATTTTGGACAGCCTCTTTGGCCCTATCCATGGCCTCATAAATATAACCCATTGGATTTTGCTTTCCATCCACCAATCGCAAAACCCTCACCAAAGGCTTGGACAGCTATAAAGTTACAAACAAATTAAAGTTAGTGTTACAAACTTATAGATAAATTATAAAATAAATACTTCAAGTTTAAAAAATTGAAAACAAAGGAAACAACTTGAAATTTAAATTGCAATTTCAAGTTACTTTGATGATCTTTGTAGCTCTCGTTTCGAAGGCCTCATTGAAAATTGTCTTCCCAACTTTCACTCTATCAATTTTTTTGGAATAGGATGACTCCATCCATGTTTGAGACACAAACCTCTGCTTCAAAGGAGTCAACAAACTGCGAATACTTTGCAATGTAAGAAAGTTCATTGCAAACTTCGTGACCAGAAAGTTCATTGCAAACTTTGTGACCCCTACTTGAACAAGCTCTTTTCCCTTGGTGTGCTCTCTCATCAAGCTGAGAACCTATTGGTAATTTGGCCTGTCAAGGCCAAATAGCAATCTGTACAATTTAAAACTTTTCCTGGTACTGTTGAGCCCGTTCAAAGTGGTCTAAAACTGTGTATTTTTAGCCTAAAAGGACAATTTTGGTCTTTAAATATCAAAATTGGAGTCAAAAGTCATTAAAAACATTCAAATTACCTTCGACCATATTCATTTGAATGATATTAGCTTTAGTCCAAAATTTCATGCCTTAAAAGGGTCTTTTAATGCAATTTTAAGTTAAAAAAGAGCCATTTTAACCTCCCACGTGCCAATTTTGGCCCTCAAGAGGGTGGAAAAAGTTTATTTCTTGTTTTTTTGCATGTAATAGACTCGTGGATATCTCCTTCATGCATAAAAGTGGCGGTTCTAATCTCAAGTTGTGAATAAAAGGCAAAAAGAGGCTATTTTCATTCATATTTCAAAGAGTAGTACGGACTTGTACAAAATTTCGTACGTCTGAGGTTTGAAACAGGTGGAAGAAGGCATGATAGGTCTCCTAGAAGAATTTCATGGCATGAAGATGCAAGACAGGCTCAAAACTGGTCACCTCCAGTCAAGTGGCTTCTTTGCACATAGAGACAGGCCTTAAGGTTTGTAGCTGGTACAATTTGGAGAGAGAAGGTCCAGGTCTGAATTTTTGGTCAAAGAAAGTAAACTCAGAGTGCTTCCAACTGGAGCAAGTGGTTCTGAAATTGGTTTTTTCTCCCTCATGAATCATCCATTTGAAGTCAGGGTTAATTCTGCAATCTTTCATCCATGAAAGCAACCGGTTTTCTGCAAATTCTCCTCATCAGGGCATCATTTCAAGAAAATTCAAGTTTTCAGAGATTCTTTGGACCTAATCCATCTTTCCATGGCCTCTTTGAGTCCTTTTCCACACATGTGAAGGTTAAACAAAGCTCACAAAGACAAGGAGTGCAATCTGCAGTTTGGCATGCTTCTAAAGAGGAATTGTACGGTCTAGGAGAGAGAATGTTTTCAAGATTTCTTGGTTTCCTCCATGGCATGGATTTCCTTCATGTTATCATGTTTACAAACAAGTTTTCTCAAGAAGTTCTCCAAGGATTCATAGCTTATCCCATCATTGTGTTTTCAAGCATCTCCAAGGAGTCCCAGTTTAGCATAGTTTAAGAAAAATTAGCATATTTTGAGGTTTTTTGCAGACTTCTATGTTTCATTTTCCCCTCCTTATCCTCCTCCAATTGCCTCCAAATTGATGTATGTGGTTAAGTATAGGATTATGCTTGTATATGACCTTTCAAGCTGGCCTTGTCATGCTCACAATGCTCTTTCTCACCTCCGTCTCACTCACCTTCAGCCTCACTGTCATACACTGCCTTTACCCTGTGGTTTGGCTTCTTTTCCCTCTTCATTCAGATGTCCTCATTCTCCATTCATGTCATCACCCCCTCCATCCTTCTCCACACCATGTATTCATCACAGTGAGAAGTCAAAACATAGCAAAGTCTGATAACTCCTTGAATAAAATAGTTTGAACCTTGTCCTTGCTTAGTGCGAGTGCACAAGTATTTTATTAATATTCAAAAATCAAGTACATAAGGGCGCCTTTACTCCGTTAACCCTTTTACATAGCAAACATTGATTTATATAGTTTTTACCAATGACCGGTAAAAACAACTAACCTATAACCAACAATTTATGGGAAAACAACTCGTAAGGTAGTTTTAATTAATTAAACTCAAAAATATAAAACTACTAAAACTAAAACTAAGCAACTTTATTTTATGGGGGTGTCTTTACTAAAAGATGCATGCCCCATTTACAATAATTATTTATTACCTACCAAAAATCTAACCTAATGTTAAGACTTTGGAACAAGTCCTAACAAACCCCCTATGATTCAAATTCAGGTCTTTGGACACATACCAAGCATTTTTTAAAATTTTTCAAATTTGATTATGTCAAGGGGTTTTGTGAAGATATCAGCTGTCTGATCGGCAGTTGGGCAATATATTGGATCAAGAGCTTTTTTTGCCACCAACATTCGCAGATAATGGTATTTGACATCCATATGTTTTGTTTTTGCATGAAACACTGGATTCTTGGACATCTTGAATGAACTTTGATTATCAATGTATAATTGTGTAGGAGCAAATTGAGAAACCTGAAGATCTTTAAGAATACGACGAAGGTAAACAATTTCTCTGGAAGCATCCCATGCTGCAATATGCTCTGATTCTACTGATGAATTTGCCACTGTATCCTGCTTTTTACAACACCAGGCAATGGCAGTTGAACCCATATGCATAGTGTATCC
The DNA here is from genome assembly GCA_037957365.1 of Torreya grandis. Lineage (NCBI taxonomy): Eukaryota > Viridiplantae > Streptophyta > Pinopsida > Cupressales > Taxaceae > Torreya > Torreya grandis. The sequence goes on from JARHVA010001587.1 coordinate 1,059,461, forward strand.
TGTGGTTGACACTCTGTCATCCACACATCCGCCAAAATCTGCATCACAATATCCAACAAGTTTGAAGTTCTTGTTGCGGCGGTATTCAAGGCCATATGTTTTCGTTCCTTGAAGGTAACGAAGTACTCGTTTTGCTGCATGCCAATGAATTTCTCTAGGCTCATGCATAAACCTAGATAAAATTCCAACTGAAAATGAAATATTAGGCCTGGTAGTCATCAAGTATATCAAACCTCCCACCAATTGTCTGTATGTGGTGCCATCAAAAAAGGCACTGCTATCATCTTTAGACAATTTCAAATTACTTTCCATGGGAGTGAGGGCAGGTTTGCAATCACTCATGCCAAATCTCTCTAATAACTCAGAAATATACTTAATTTGTGAAATGAAAATACTATGCTCTTTCTAAGTTACCTCTATGCCTAGATAGTAGTGAAGAAGTCCAAGATCTGTCATCTCAAACCCATCTTTTAATTCCTTATTCACAGACTTGTTATGGTTTTCATCATTACCTGTGATAAACAAGTCATCGACATAGAGAACAAGTATCACCATTTTCTTACCCTGCACTCGAAAATAGAGAGTATCATTAGATTCACTGCGATGAAAACCAATGGATTTCAAGTATGAATCCATTTTCTCATACCAAGCCCTGGGTGCTTGTTTGAGCCCATACAAAACTTTTATCAATTTACACACTTTGTGTTCAGCACCCCCCTATTCAAAACCCTGAGGTTTTTTCATATATACTTCTTGTAAATCACCATTTAAAAAGGCACTTTTAACATCCAATTGATGTACTTTCCAACCATTTTGTGCTGCTAAGGCAAGTACCATACAAATAGTGTGCCATTTGGCAGTTGGTGCAAATGTTTCTTCATAGTCAATACCTTTTTGTTGCGCATATCCTTTTGCAACAAGTCGTGCCTTATGTTTATCAATGGAACCATCTGATTTATACTTAGTCCTATAAACCCATTTGCAACCGATGGGTTTAACATGTGGAGGAGGATCAACTAAAACCCATGTATTATTGCTAAGAATGGCATCATACTCATTTTTCATTACCTGTTGCCAAACATGTTCAGTAGATGCCTCCTCAAAAGTGGATGGCTCAGAGGAAGTAGTAACAATCATAGCATAGTTTACCTGTTTTCGAGAATTCCTGGGCCCTGTTAAACCAACTTCATCTGCTTTCAAGTCAGAAAAAGTAATTTGAGCCCATTTTGGATACTTAGTTAAATTATTTAAATTAGAAACTCTAGAATTCTCATCATGTGCATCATTCGAAGGGGGACTTAGAGAATTTTCAACAATTTCTAAGTCATCAACCTGTGAACTTGTAGATGGAGAGGAAAGTGAAGGAATTTGAGTTTCATACCAAAACTTCGAAGAGTTATCCCCATTATTCAAACACTTATCTCTTTTTATATTTTTCCTCTCTAATCTATCAAGTTGAGAATCAATCTCTACAGTGTTCATAGTCTCAAACTCATCAAATATTACATCTCGACTGACTATGAATTTACTTGTATCTTGTGCAAGCAAACGAAACCCCTTTTTATTTTCGGAATAACCAAGAAAGATGCATTTTCGACTTCGTGGTTCCAACTTAGTTCTGTGTTTAATAGGAACCAAAGCAAAACAAAGACATCCAAACACTTTTAAGTGTTTAACTTTTGGTTTAAACCCATACCATGCCTCATATGGAGTTTGTTCTAAAAGTGCAACTGTGGGGGCCTTGTTTGTCAAATACATTGCAGTACCAATAGCTTCTGCCCAAAACTTATCATCAAGTTGTTTATAGTGCAACATGGCACGTGCTGTGCCCTCTAAAGTTCTATTCATCCGTTTAGATACTCCATTTTGTTGTGGAGTATAAGCATTACTATATTGTCGATGAATGCCATGTTCTCGACAATAATCTGAAAATTCATTTGAGGTATACTCACCTCCATTATCCGAACGAAGAGTGGCCAAATGTGAACTTGTTTCTTTTTCGACTAAGTGTAACCAATCAACAAACTTAGCGAAGACTTCAGATTTGTTTTTCATAAAAAATACCCAAGTCATCCGAGAAAAGTCATCAATAAACATGACAAAGTATCTACACCCACCAATGGATGACTTTTTCATCTCACATACATCACTATGAACTAACTGTAAACATCTGTTAGCTCTCCAAGATCACTGTTTAAGAAATTTTTCTCGATTTTTTTTGCCCAAAACACATGACTCACAAAGAATACTATCTTTGCGAAAAGTGGGCAACCCATTCACCATACCATATCTCTGCAAATCCACTAAAGAGTGGATATTCAAATGCCCATAGCAGAGATGCCATAACCGCTGTGTAGACATAGTACCTGTACCTGTGTCAACAACTGCCACAAGTTCTATAGTGGGAGGAAGCACTTTACAATGCAATCTAACCAAGTTTCCATCTTCATATCCTGTATACATTGTTTTATAATCATCTTTCACTGAATTGATGTAAATGAACCCATTTTCAAGCACTATTTAATAACCTTTCTTTCGAATAGTTACCAAAGAAAGTAAGTGTTTCTTCAATGTGGGAACATACCAAACATCCTCCAAGTATTTTATAGACCCATTAGGAAGAAGAATCCGAATAGATCCAAGTCCTAGTGGTGTATGCATAGACTTATCTGCTAAGGCAACTGGAGAGAGAGAAGCTTCCTTAAAAGACCAAAATAAATCTCTCCTAAATGTCATGTGTTTGGTTGCTCTTGTGTCTAAAACCCATACATCTGTGAGCTCATCTCTAGCCTCATTTCAATATAATCAATATGCCCCAAAGTAGTGATTGCAGATTCATGGGCAACATTATTGGACTCATCATAGTCATGATCGGCATACTGAGCAGAGTTAGACTTAGTCACTTCTTGTGGCCTCTGAATTTTATCAAAAGGAATCCTACATTGTGAGGCAATGTGACCAAATTTTTCACATCTATGACATTGAATGTCTGATCTACCTCGACCTCTGCCCCTATAAGAGTTGTGACTATGTCCTCGATCACTTGTTTCATGTGAATGTGATTGGTTAGATTGTTGATTATTTAAATGACCCCTACCTCTGTTTTGATATCTGCCTCCTCTGTAACCTCGACCCTCTCTATAACTGTTTCCTCTATTGTTTTGATGCCCAGATGAAGATGAACTAGGCTTTGACTCTAAAACATGGGCTTCTTCAGTTTTTTTGGATTTCTTAGGTAGAGAGAGGTCATGATGGATGAGCAACTCAGCCAACTTATCAAAGGTGATACCTGTGATCTTGTCAGAGACATGCAACATTTCAACAAAATTCCTATAGGACCCAGGTAGTCCTTTCAAAGCAGCAATAACTATGAGGTCATCATCTAGTTTTCCAAATCCAGCCTTAGTGTACTTAGTAGTGATATTTTTCAACTTAGACATATATTTTTCCATATCCCCATCTTCATCTAATGACAAAGTAAACAACTGCATATGAATATCTATCTTCTTATGCTTAGGTTTCTTATCATACAAATCTGACAATGTTTTCCATGCAGTGTAACTATGAGGAGAATTTTCAATATGAACATAAGTATCACGAGTACAACAACATTTAATGAGAGCTAAGGCCTTAGAATCACGCAAATTGAATATATCTAATTTAGCCTGTTCTGTTGGCAATGAGGGATTTTCATTCTTGACAATATCCCATAACTCATTAAAAACTAGTGAAGCCTCCATCAATCGTTTTCAATTAGAATAATTGAAAATTGTTAATCTATCACCATTTGAAAGCAAATTTTGAATTTTCGGCATCTTGAAATGAAAGCAAGTGCAGTAGAGAAAAGTGCGACAAAATGCAAAAAGAGATGAAACAAATATCACACTCACTGCACAAGACACTGCTTCTACGGAGTTTTTCACTTAACCTCCACATAGAGCACAAAAGAAAAATAAGAATTTTGATGGATTTTGCAATTAACCTCACAAAAAATCAATGATTACACTCTTATTTCGCCAAATTACAACCTTATTCCACCAATTGCACTCTTATATCACCACAACAATGTAAAAGAAATAGAATTGAATTCCCCTTTTTCGATTTTTAAAACAACACAATACAATAAATATGCGTTTTACAACTTTCAAATTTAAAAGGGAATATTCTTTTTACAAAAAAAGTATATTTTAGAGTAAAAAGAACTTTTTCCAAAAAGAAGGGATTTGAACCCTTGACCTCCTCCTTGCAAGCTTCTTTACAAAATAAGCTTAACCAATTGCTCTAAGAGCATTTTCAGAATATAATACTCGGAAATTTCTACTTATTCTGGATTTTTTCTATGAGGGAAAATAAAAAAAAATTTACATGTTTGTAAATAAATCAAAACTTTTCCCTTTTCAGTCTTCTCACTCAGGGTTTTTCACGTGGGACCCAGCTAAGAGAAATATTTGAATCAAACTTTAGAAATAGCAAAAAATTTATTTCCCTGAGTTTAAACTTGCGCCATTTTTCCTTGGGACGCCATGGCTGCTCCCAGAAGTCTTTGTACCCCTGTTCTCTCTCCTACAGGGCGTGCAAATCCGTACAGGGAGGATAAAATGGATTTTCGCTGAGTTTTGGCAAATTTTCAAGGTATTTATTGCTGGAGATGGATTCAAATTGCAGCGAGGGCGTTGGAAGGCCGTACAACTCATAAAAAAGTTCTAGATTTTTTTTTGAGAATGCAAAAACAGGGGTTTTAACCAGTTTAATCAAGATTGGCAGGTGTTTTTGGATTCAAGATGGCTGAAATGAATGCAAATAACAATGGCAGCCATGAATGAAAAATTACAAAAGTTTTTCACAAGTAAACATGACGTACAAGTCCATTTTTGCAAAACAAATTATGAATTTAATAACATTTAAATGCTAAAAATTCATTTTTTATGCCAAATTAGGAGTTTGAACACAATTTTAATCGAGTATGAATGATCAAGATGACCAGATGGTGGTATATGAAAAATACACAGGTTTAAATGTAAAAAATATTTGAAAAATTAAAATAATTTAATAATTTTTCAAACATTTAAACCAATAAATTTTTTACTTTATATGGCATACTTTATTTTATGCCATTGAATTTACGTGAATTTGACTTTTCACCTGGCCTTCCTTTCAAATTCACCAAGCTCTCAAAATTACCATGCTCTGATACCACTGATAACTCCTTGAATAAAATAGTTTGAACCTTGTCCCCGCTTAGTGCGAGTGTACAAGTATTTTATTAATATTCAAAAAATCAAGTACATAAAGGTGCCTTTACTCCGTTAACCCTTTTACATAGCAAACATTGATTTATATAGTTTTTACCAATGACCAGTAAAAACAACTAACCTATAACCAACAATTTATGGGAAAACAATCCGTAAGGTAGTTCTAATTAATTAAACTCAAAAATTTAAAACTACCTAAAACTAAAACTAAGTAACTTTATTTTATGGGGGTGTCTTTACTAAAAGATGCATTGCCCATTTACAATAATTATTTATTACTTACCAAAAATTTAACCTAATGTTAAGACTTTGGAACAAGTCCTAACAAAGTCCATCATGGTTATGGTTACTCAAAGGAGTTATACAGACTTACAAAGCATCAAAACTCAGCCAAGGAAATGATGACCTACAGCCAAGCACATATAATCAACATATATTTCATGAAAATGTTGGAATGAGGGTGCTAAAGACATGGCTCTCATATGAAGGACATTGAATGCTTCTCTTAAGTTGCGGGAATGGACTAATGGCATGATCATGTTTGGTGACCTCCTTTAAGGACAAATTCACTCATAATCCGTACAATAGTCATATACAGTTAAGAAGGTTCTGATATTAGTGAAGATTGTCATCATGGTATGAGTATATGTGTGAGGATGAACTATCATGGATCATCTTTGAGCTTGGTTATATCTTCATTTATGATGCAGGCTAACAGGCAGCCTTTGGGCAAACAATCAGGTGTCCTTGAGACCACCTACACGCCTGACCCATCTCAAGGAAGGCCTACTTGGCAAGTTTAAGGACTCTTCAAGGTTTAAAGAAGACTAATTGACGATCAAGAGTCTTAGAAGCATGGAGACTGCTTAGCCTGCAAACATAGCTCAAGAAGTAGTCATATTAAGTTCAAATAAGGCTAATGAAGCATAAAGGGAGACATACAGCCAGCCTAAATTACAACTACAGTCAGGAAGGTCAAATGATACTTTAAGTATGCTTCAAGGGTTTTTGAACATTTCAAGGAGGATATTGAGTTTATAGATCATCATGATGAGAGAGACTCAAGGAGACCTTATGCTTTTTTCAAACTCTCCAAGTACAAGGAGACCCTGCCACAGTCCGTACACCTACAAGCCTAGTACTACAGTCATCAAAGAAACACAATCAAGTACATGGAGTATGAGAGATTTGTCTTCATAATGAGGGAATGGTGGTTTGATATGAGGGAGATAGTCCTCTAAGGTGATGTACATGAGGTTTTGTATCAAAGGCAATCCATTGACAAATCAAACTCAGATTAAGTCTTTGAACATAATGGAAATCACATCTACAGGTTCTCAAGGTATAACCTTTGGCAGTCTTAAGGCCTATCAATGTGAAAAGAAGCTACTTGGGCTAACTAATGCATAATCAATATGAGATAGGTAACTTCAAGAGGTGGCTAAGATGCAATACATATCTAGGGTTTTGAACCATCAAACAAACACCTTCAATGACTACCTACAGTCAGTTTCAAAGACAGCTACAGTCAAGGAGGGCAAATATACTATGAAAGAGATTGTCATTGGGTTGACCCTCATGTGGGTGGTTGAACTTAATGGAATTCATCATGAAAGTTCTCAATTCTTATTGCATATTGTCAAACTCTTACAGTTCCAAGAGACCTTGCCACAGTCCGTACAAAGGACTTACAGTCATCATATACAGTCAAGAAGGGTACGAGAAAGAAGTTTGTTTTCATAAAGATGATGAAGCCTATGAAGGAGACAGTTTTTGTAAGGCAATGCTCATTGACTAAAGATCAAAAGCAGACCTAGGAGGGGTTTTGAACTCAAGCAAGGTCATCTTCTCATGAGGCTACAGTCACCTACAGCAGGGTTTCTTAAGCCATGAGGACTTATTGTCAACTTCTAAGCAAGAAGGATTGGCATCAAGGGGACTGTTAAGAGAGTTTCATGTCTTGAAGTTCAATCAAGGGAACAATTAAGATATGAATGAGATGAGGAGGAGTGTCTTAACATGCTTTGACAGAGTCATAGCACACCTACAGCCATGCGTAGGGGCAGACCTATAGCCATTTGCAAGGGTGTTCTTGTAGAGTGGTCTCTTGAGGAGTTTAGTGTTCAAGATGACGTTTTGAGGAGGAATGAAGATGATATAAGCTCATACAGAGTGTAATTATGATGCTCAAGGACATGGTACTCAGTCAATTTCACCTCATCTATGCAACCTACAGCCACAGTAATGCCAGAATCCTCTCTTACAGTCATGTACCTAAGGCGGAAAAGCTAAAGATCATCTATTCAAGGAGGCAAGTTAGATATTCTATGTAGTCAAGCGATCAAATGGACAATCTCTGAAAGAAATTCAAGAGAACTAAAACATTACTTAAAGCATGAAATGAAGATACACAGCAACTGTACGGAATATGACTGTGTGAAGGCTAGAAAGCATTGTTTGAGGGCAAATATGCCAAAAGAGGGGTGAATTATGGTTGCAAGGAAGGTGAGAGGACTATTGGGAGCTAGATGACTGTGAAATTGATCTTAAAAGTTTCCATTTCCCATGAATCACCTGCAACATGCATCAACACAGTCAAATGCACACACAGTCAACACTTGGTAGGCAGTTTTGAGAGAATTTTGTGTCTTTAAGGTACCTTTAGGTGGAATTTGCCTCTCAAATTTGGAGGAAGTCATCACGATGACTCATCAATCTTTTCATGCCTTTGGAGAGGTCAGAGGATGAATGGAAACACTCACTGTTTTAACACAGCCATGAGGCAGTCTGCTAACAGTCTTAATTGAATCAATGATGCCTATTTGAGGTCCAAAGCATTAAACAAGAGATGTTATCATCATGAGAAGAGTTTTTAGAGAGCAAGGAGGAGGTTTCAAGAATGATGATAAGCTCTAATGCAGAGATAGAAGGCAGATTCAGTGATCTAGGGTCGCACAGGCCATGTTTGCAAACCCCATAGGCAGCCTCAAAGGCATCAAGACGAAAATGGAGCTTGGGAAGCAAAAGAGAGGTCATAGGGATGGTAAGTACATGTAAATGGTGTTTTTATCCTCTATATCATCCGATAGGTTTCTAAATCATCAAAACTCAGTTTTAAGCCTAGAAGGCCTATAGCACCAAAAGGCATTTTTTAGACCTATCAAGCAAGATGACTCCTACAGAAGGCTATGATGAGATGGTACAGGTCCCATGAAGATGTATTCAAGCAAGTAAGATCATGGGAAAAGGTCTTTTGGTCCATTATAAGAAAACTCAAATTCTGCAGTCAAGACACCCATTTGAGCCACCTAATTAAGTGCTCATATCTTTCACCACATGAAGATTTTGGCCAAACACTAATAGCATGATTTGAGGACTCCTTTGCATTGATAATTCATGAACAATTGAGGTTGGTTGAGGGGCTGTGCTTTATGAACAATCGCTAAGAGCGTAAGCATGTCCAGAGTGCTTGCAAACCCTATAGGCAAATTTCTTCACGTGGCTATCTTTTCATACCTTTTGCATGGGAAATGAATCTTCTCAGGGAAGTTGAGGGGGTCTGTATACTAAACATTCATGGTAAGAAGTCTGGATTTGGATGATTGTACCTTATGAATCATATTTAAGAAGATTCACCTCCAAAACCCTTCCAAACCCTCATAATGACCAGTTTTGAGAAAAGTCGATTTTCTTGCAATTAAAACCTCATGGATCAACTTGAAACCTCCTCAAACATTAAGTACACTCAGAGAGGGTCCCAACAATGGTAATTTGTTGTATGGAATTGTACGGATCAGGGCAGAAATAGGGTTTTGAGAGAAAAAACAAAGATGAGGTACAAGGTAGTTTACATGAAATCCAATCCATGGAGATTGAAGCTTGGGACTTGTTCTTCATCCTCAAATCATCAGCTGGTCAAAAATCTTCCCGGAAGTGTCCTTACTAGCTCATCCAAAATAGCCACTCTGCAGGAAATTCAAGCCAATTTGACCTAGTCAACTAGTTTGATTGAGTTGCAGGGGGCTCTTCATCAGGAGGAGCTATTTCATGAGATGAAAAGTTGATTCAGGTCTAATATCACCATTTTTGCGGGTTTTCATGGTTTCATATAGGTTTTTAAGAGCCATCAAGTGCAAAAGATAGGCTGCTAGGCCTATTTGGTCAAACATTTGAGTTGAAATTGGCGTTGGAAGGCTATCAATGGAGTTTATGTGGAGTTGTCACGCCACTTATCTACTCTTAAAGTGAGATTCCCATGCACGACTCAGTCTACAAGTGCCAGTTCTTGCAAATAAGGGCTTAAGTGGGAGTTAACAAGTCTTCAGGACCAATCACTTCAGTTGACTAATCCTTGACTAATCCAAAGTGGCACGTTCCATGATTTTCATGCAAGAGAGGACTTTCACATATTTTGAACTCAGTTCAAGTGGATTTCACAAACCAAAGATTGGCATAGCATTCATGCAAAAGGAGCTTTGAGCAACTCAAAAGGGACCCACCACCTTTCCAACGCCAAAAGGAAGATCATGCAAGGCTTTTGAGACAAAGGAGATAAATTGAAGATTATTTTTAACAAATTGTGATGAAATTGACTTGGAGTTAATTGGAGTTGACTTCTCATTCTCACGTCTACGCCACATAGGCTAGAGCTTTTCTATTTCTTATATATTCAGGCTTTCAAGCCATTTTTCGGTATCCCTCTCTTGGGCACGATAGAACTCTACCAAGATTGAGCTTTGTAACCTTTGGAGATGAATAAAATGACAGTTTTTAGATTCCATTATTCTGGGGTGTTTATGTTAGTTGATTTGAAAATGTGATAGTATTTTCTCCCATGTCAGGTCCTAATCTCATCTAGCTACTAGTATGCTAACTTATGTAGGTCATGTTCAGTGTTTGATGTCATTTGACTAAGCTAACAATGGATATAATTGACTGGTTAGTGCCTTGAATCAGGTCTATTCCATCATTTCCCTCATGCTTTGATCCCCTGATAAAACCTCTATATGAAATACTGATGCATAAGAGTCATTTGAAGTGGTGGATTCAATTATTTGCTTGTCTTATTAGTGTTTTAGAAGCTCAAATAGAGTGAATGAACCGGCAATGTAGGTGTATCACTAACAGTAGAATAGGATTTACCTTTCGGTTTCCTTCTAACCCCTTTTCATCCCAAAAACATAGGTTTTAGTAATAGTGAGCAAAGTGATACATCAGAGGAGCTAGCCTCATCAAAACTAGAGGTTTGGTCTGAGAGCAAATGTCCCACATCTCAGGGCATTTTAATGTTAGTTCAGGTGTGAAGGAGATCCTGAGCAATCAACAATAGCCTTCAAGCAGGGTGCTATTTGGGTTGCTAATAGAAGCCAAGGGTAATTGTAGATATATTTTGTTATTTCTCTAGCTTCTTTTACAACTAGTCGCACCCAATCAAGTTTGCCTATATTCTTCAAAATAAAGGCAAGGCAATGGGCCACACAAGGTGTCCAAAAGAGAGGGATGTCTCCCTAAAAAGTCTCCTAACTGCCACATATGCTGCTGCATTGTCTGTGATAATTTGGACAACATTTTCGTTGCCCACCTTTAAAACAACCTACTTTAGCATTGAACTCAAAGTTTCTGCATTTTTTATTTTACTTGATGCATCAATAGACTTTAAAAAGACTAGCTCGCCATTTGAAGATGCTAAAAAGTTGATGAGGGTGCGGTTCTTTCAATCCATCCATCAGAAAGAATGGTGCATCCAAACTTACGTCACTTCTTCTGATCTTCGACAATTACCTTTGCATATTCAACTACATTCTTGAGCAACTTCCCACTCAAGTCTTTTGGAGAGGGTGCCTTGTACCTTTTTTCTGCAACTATCAATGCTGTAACCAAATATTTCCAGTACAGACTCCTCGCGACATTGAAGGGAAGGTTGTTGAAGTACCAAAAATGTGTGCAAATTTTATCTGCGTTTGCATGTGCCTGTTATTTTATTATGTAGCTTGCAGTGAAGGTTGTGTCCCAGGTGTGTTTCTAGGCACAAAAAATGAGTGTAATTGAGTCAAAGTAGGTGAAGATGTGCCATCGCTTGTGTGGATCACGACTAGAGCCCACAATTTCTGTCATCGCTGTCGCTTTTTCCTTTGCCGATGTGGCACGAATGGTTGCTATTAAGGCTCTTTGCATCCTTGCCCTCTCTAGTTTTTTTTGGTCCAGTGATGCACGCTCCGCCATCATTTCTCATTTTGCCTCTTCAGTGACATCGGGACAAGACGTGATGTCGCGAAAGGAATGCATGAAAAATGGTACTTCATGCAATTGATGCTCCCTGACATCCTCTTCGAGTAAAAGTTGCAAATTGAAATCGTTTGGGACGTTCCAACCCACATGGCATACTTCCAAGCATCAATGCGAGCATTAGCGAGAGCCAAGTGGCTACCACTGACTGAATCTGAGCCTGATGCACTACTAGATGGCATTGTTTGCTAATGAATAACTTGCAAAACGCAAACATGTTGAAAACATTACAAAATTAAAAAAACAAAAACATGTAATATAAATTAGTAATTAAAATATGATAAATAAATTATAATGATAAACTTTTAAATGGAAACTAAAATACATTTATGATTTAATATTTTAACGAACAAATAGAAAACTATAATCTATAACGGTTAAAAATAACAATAAATAAATTGTAATGATAAACGATAACTAACCATAACGTCAACGGTTAAAAAACATTTTTAATCAAAATTTAAAAAATATTAGGCATAAATTGTAAATACTAAACCCTAAAATTTAATGGAATGTATGAAATTTGACATAATGCATGAAATTAAAGTGAAATGCATCAAATATGAATACTAAAATTTAAAATATTTATGAAACGTGTTTTTAATTAAATTAAAATTCCTTTACATTCTTGAAAATTAAAAAAATAAAAATAAATGCACTAACTTGGAAATTTCTTTGCTCAATTCTCCTTCCAATCCACTTTTGAATGCTCTAAATTTTGTGTGAATGAAATGAGAGGTGTGTTGCAATTTATAAGATAAAATTCCGCGTATTTTCAGCATTGGAGGCCATTCCCACAGTGTTCCTGTGGTTCCGCTGTGTTTTCTGCGTGGCACCTATGTGCACAAAAATCGGCGAGTAACCGCTGGTTACTCACGAGTACTCGCGAGTAACTGACTGTTTTTTGCCGGTTATTTTTTGCATATTTTTTAGACTTTTCGGCACTTTCGAACGATGGTTATTCATTTGAGGGAATTTTTGGCGAGTAACCAACCAACCAGCGGTTACTCACCGGTTATTCCATCTATGGTTTTCTCATTGTTCTTTGAGGTTGTAACTGCTGTCATGATTGGATGACAACCATCATGAATTTCTCCTCGTCCACCTCTCTCTCTTATCTTCTCCTATATGTACTCTTGCAAGTGAAGTTGAAATCATCCTCCACATGAGTATGATGAAGGCCTGCGCCTTTTGTAAGCCTTTTGAATCAATAGATGACTAATTTTTACCTTCTATGATTGCGTTTAGTGTGTATTCATAAATGGTTGATCTTATCATGTGATGATTCAGTTCTCTTTGTTTGCTGTCCCATTTTCTCACCTTTATGGAGTTTGAAGTCACCCTTGCAGGTTGTAGTTAGTGTCATATCTAATTCATGCATTGATTATTAGTGGAGATCTTTCCTCCCTCCTAGTTGTGCATCAAATCTATAGCCTTTCTACAAAATACTGATGCAAGTGGATTATATTAGTTGTGTAGTGTAAAGTCAGTCCTATTGTTCATTTGTGCACTTATGGTAGTGGTCAAGATATTTGGTGCATCACTTCTTTTGCTTTCATGTTAAGTTTCTCTCTCCATTTTCCTTGCAGTTGAGTAGGTGTAGTGTTAGTCGTAGGTGTAGCATCAAGGGAACCAACTCTTTTCAGAGATTCACTTCACCATTTAGGTCACCCATAGCCTAGGAGTGTTTCCATTGTGTCAATTGGGTGAGGAGACTTGAAACACCTCCTCAAAGGGTGCAACACAAAGTGACAATAGAACCCGAGCCTGTGAAGGAGACTTTGGTTGCGTAGAGAGCATGTCTTGGAAAGAGGCTATGAAGGAGGAGATGGAGTCTCTGGATAAGAATGAGACTTGGTATTTGGTGAAACTACCTCCTAGACGAAAACTTGTTGGGTGCAAGTGGGTTTTCAAAAGGAAGCAAAATGCACAAGGGAAGCTGGAGAGGTACAAAGCTCCCCTAGTGGGAAAAGGATTTTCTTAGATTGAGGTAATTGACTTTAGCGAGACCTTCTCTCTTGTTGCAAAATTGATCTCAATCAAATTTATTTTAGCTATTATTGTTGCATTTGATCTAGAGATGGAACATATGGATGTAAAATAGCGTTCCTGCGTGGGGAGCTTGAAAAAGAAATCTACATGTCGCAACTTGACAACTTCAAGGTGAAGGGGAAAGAGGATGTGGTTTGTAGACTAAAGAAGTCCTTGTATGGCTTGAAGCAATCACTCAGAATGTGGAATCATAAGTTTGACAATTATGTGGTTGGACTTGGGCATGTGCACAACAATGCTGATCCTTACATCTATTACAAGGAAGAGGGTGATCACTTTTTCATCATAGTCCTCTATGAGAATGACATCCTGCTGATTGGAAATGATATGGACATGATTAAGCAAGTGAAATCTCAACTGTCTACGCAGTTCGACATGAAGGATCTCGGTGCTGTGAGATTTATCTTAGGCATGGATTTTAAACGGGAGCATCTGAACAGGTTCTAGCTTGACTAGAGGAAGTGCATTGGGACGATTTTGGATGCAAGAAATCTAGTTGGTGGGAACCCCTTTCCCAGTTGGTCAGAAGCTATCAACTGTGCAGTGTCCGTGGACTCATGAGGAGTTGGAGGACATGTCTCAGGGGTTGTATTGGAGTGCGGTGGGAAGTCTGATGTACAAGTAGTGGGAGTAGTCAGTAGATTCATGTCCAATGTGGGCAAGGAGCATTGGGTAGTAATAAAGAGGATCTTTAGATATTTGCAAGGAATGTCTGATCATGCTATTTGCTATCAGGGTACATCTGATGGAAGAAGAATTTTGAATCTACAGTTATTTGTGGTTTCTGAATGGTCTGCACAAAACTTGATATTGCACAAGTAGTGGGAGTAGTCAGTAAATTCATGTCCAATTTGGGCAAGGAGCACTGGGCATAAATAAAGAGAATCTTTAGATATCTGCGAAGAATGTCTGATCATGCTATTTGCTATCAGGGTACATCTGATGGAAGAAGGATTTTCAGTCTATAGGGATTTGTGGTTTTTGATTGGGTTGGAGATCTTGATTGCCATAGGTCTACCAATGGTTATGTCTTCAACTTGTTTTGTGGAGTTGTAAGTTGGATGAACAAATGGCAGTCCAGTGTGGCTATCTCTACCCCCAAAGCTGAATACATCGTAGCTACTCATGCAAGCAAGGAAGTGGTGTAGCTTCAAAGGTTGTGTATTACTGTTGGGTTCAAGTAGGAAGCGATAAAGATAAGTTTTGACAATCAACACACAATTTGTCTGGCAAAGAACCCGATGTATCATGCTTGGACAAAGCACATTGACATGCGATTTCATTTTGTGAGGGAAACAGTGGAAAAGAGAAGGATATCTTTAGGAAAGGTGGACACAAAGGAAAATATTGCGGATTTATTAATGAAGGCAGTAAGTGTTGAGAAGCTCTCTTGGTGTAGAAATGAGATGGACATAGTTTTCCAAAAGCTGCTGAAAGATGAGTGCGTGCTCCTTTATGCAAAGTATTCAACAAGTGGGAGATTGTTGGGAAATGTCTCAACTTTGCACATATTTGCGCATTTGCAAAGATGTGCATGATTGCTGTGGCGAAAAGTGTTTTGTGCAAGCACAAGGATTGCGCAGGTTGGTTGCGCAGTCTTGTGTGGAGATTGCTTCTGGAAATCACGCAAGTTTGTCAGTGTGAGAGGTTGATGGAAAAGCTATGTAGGGCAGTCTATGTAGTTTCACTACACTTTGGTGGATTGCGAGGTGGTGCTTAGTGGTTGAGTTGTAGATTGAAGAGGTGTTAGCAATGCCTTGGTGGCGCTCAAACACATACATGTTACGGAGTGTTACACATTGATTACTTGGTGCAGTAGTTGGTGCATGTAGATTCCTTTGTAGTGCAAATGTTGCAAGTGATGTGTCTATTATAAGACATTTCTTCTAAGGGAGATGATATGTCAAACGCTGAATACATACAATCAAGTGTGTGCATTGTAATATACATTAAAGTGTTGTATGGAGGTTACAAAACCTTGTGACTTGATTATAACATTGTAACACGTCCAGTTTATGTTATAATTCAAATAGGTTACTACCTTGGGTTTTTCACTTGAAAGGGTTTTCCTAGGTGAAGTTTTGTCTTGTGTGACTATCTTTGCCTGTGCTTGTCATTCTTATCTGCTTGTGTTGATCCGCATTAGCAAAACTCTCCTCTATGTTTGTTTGTTGTGGATAGAGCTTATTCCCAACAAGATATCCTTTAGGCCTAAAGTCTTACCCAAGAAGGTATGTCTCACTTGAAGAGGACCTTTGGGTTGAGGGAGGCCACGAAGTCAAAGGTTTAGGGTTGAGCTTTTGGGCCTATCGTGCTCTTTCTTCTTCAAACATCGCTTGGAATTCCATCTCAACAATACAAGGGGATTTTTTCCCCTTTGACTACTTGCATTCTTGAGCTTTGCTCATCTACTTTTTAAAAAATACATTGCTGATATTTTGTGGTTTTCTTCTTTGGGTTCTTCTGTTGCATTAGGAATCGGGATCTCATTCTGTTTGTTTTTAATTTTGTAGACCAAGGTGTTGAATTCCATAAATGTGGAGTTATTGAGGCTGCTCAAGTGTGCCATTTTATTCCTTTTAGGTTTAGACCTTGTTTTTTAATCAACAATAACCTTATTGGGTATCTTAACCTAGCTTTCAAGATTTGAAATATTATTATTCATTTTGTATACCAGAATCATACACAAAATTTGGCCTAGAATCATTGGGTCTGATTGTGAAGTTGTGACAGTTGCTTGCAGAACCCAATACCCATACTTTCAACTCCTTGATGTATTTAAAGAGTCTCTGGAAGCAGACATCTTCATTAATGTTGTGGGAGGGGCATGACAATACGCATTGTCTCGTGGAAGACTCTTCATTATCTGCAAATATAGTTTTCATTGACTTATTTAGTCAGTAATTTGTACCATATGATAAACAATTTGGCAAAAGTCAATCCTTTCAATGCAATGTAAATGTCAGAATACTTGCAGCTCTATTTCTTCAAGTCAAGTCATTACAGATCTTTTTTCTTACCCTACTCTCAGCTTTTTGAGCTTAAGTTCCAAGTATATTTGTGGCATTTTTTAAGGGGCATGGGGAAACACTTCAACTAAAACAGTGGAACTTTGCATCTAAGATGCTGGACTTGTACAACAATGATGTGTCTTGAAAATAATCTTGTAACCGTATAGGTTTTTAAGGATCGAAAGAGGTGCCTAGAATTATTTATTGACCCTTCTGAAGGAAAAGAGTGATGGTGATGTCATGCACCATAGTTATTGAGTGAAGCTCTTTGTCAAGGCAAATACTTGGCACATCCACTCAGCAATTACATACGTGCATTATTATATTTTTCTAAAGCAAATAGGCCTGTAACAACTACAATTCTTTGTTGAATATTCAGAGAACCATGAGATATCATCATTTTTCTCATATTGTATCTTAAATTGAGTGTGCATATGCGATTGTTAAACTTCACTGTGTAATGCTCACAAGGATTCAAACACATTCTCATGAATCATGCTTGAAACTTGTTCTGGCACTAACATGATGTTGAAGTTGATCCTTTCCTCCTCTTCGATGAAAGAGTGATGGCCTATTCTCTTTTTCATGGAGAGTGAATGGGATTGCCTCCTTTAGAGTCTTACTTTTCCAACCAGTTGCTTTGCAAAATAAGATTGTTTTGGAGTCCCATTAAGTCATTGAAGTGATTTTCCTCAAGCGATTTCCATTCATGGTTGTCATGTGATGATTTGTATTCTTTTGTTGGTTCTCTTATCAGTATTTGCTTCACGATGTTGAAGCTATACTTGCACCTTCCGCCCTTAAATGAAAGAATGGAGAGCTGCTATTCTCTCTTTTGCTTTTCTGCATACCCATGTAGAATACGCCAAGAGTGTCATGTCACAACTTCATTTGTTAGCTGAAAGTAAATGGTCATCCATACATGCTACAATCCTTCTTGTGATATCAAATAACATTCTACAATGGCTGCCATGTGCAAATTAGACTCAATTTCCCAACTACAACGCATTGATATAGTGGAACATGCATGATACTATACATTGTCATGCCTAAGCTTACATACTTGGAACACGTGATGTGAATGGATGAAAAGTTAAAACATAACCTCTTCTACATAGCATCACCTTACTTGGATCTCACTAGTTGAAATTTGCATCAAACAACAATGAACCATGATTAGAAATGCTTTCAATGAAGGTTGTGTGTATACCACGCTATACACCCATGGAACCAGCAGCCTTTGAAGTGCTACTCACCTTTAGTTGTAGTTGCTAGGAGATGGGTACGGGTACCAGTACACCATTTTTTGAAAAATAGCAGACGGGTACAGGGAGATGACAATATATATATATTTTATTTATATATTAATAATATTATATATATAATATATAATATGAATATTATTAAAATATAAGGTTAGAATTTAAACTTTAAAGTAAAATTAAAAATGAGTCTATAAATTGTATAATAAATTAAAATAAAAAATATAAAACCTAAAAGTAAAATCAAATAATAAAATTAATTTTTTTAAATATTAAAAACTTAAAATAATTAATATTAAAATGTGAAAACTGAAAATATTAAGAATAATAAATAAACATTTTATAAATATTAAAAACCTAAAACGAAAAACCTAAACCTAAACGTCTACCATAGTAAAATATTAAAAAAAATAAAAATTAAAAAATTAAATTTAAAACCTAAAGCTAATACCTTAAACGTCTAACTAAAGGTTTAATTTTAAAGTTTTACCTATTGCCATTCACGGCTTAGACAAGCATTCTTGCTAATGCCAATGATCGGCATTGCCATTCGCAGTAATACTTGGCTAAGCCATGAATGACAATACCCGAGTTTTTAAATACTGTGGAAAAAAATTCAAAGACAGGTATCTTGCGAATCCGACAAATATTTCTTCGACACTCTACTGCAACTATGATTCTGTCTAATGTCTCTTCGAATCTTGACTGCAACTTTGAATCTTGAAACTGGTTATGGTAAAAACTGTTGTATTTTGTCGTTTTTATAAATTTGTTTACACATTTAGGGTTTTGATTATTTAGGGTACGCATTTTTGTGGTCGGGAGATGGCCGGGAGATGTCGTATGTCTTTGGAAGATGACAGACATCTCCGTCCCTGTCTCCTATACTGAAGACGTCCCGGTACCCGAGACGCATCCTAGGGGGTGGGGGATGTGTCTCCTTGCAACACCACCTTTAGTGCTTACTTACCATGCTATCATTGACCAAATATTATGCCTTTTCTCTTTTACTATTAAAAGTTGAAAACAATTCCTTGGTTCACAAGTATGCTTTTAGATGCCATTCATGCACAAGACACTGCCGTCATACAAAAGTCAGATTTTAAAAAGTTGTTACAACCATGTCTCATGTGCATACAACTGAAAAATTCATGCTACATCTTGCCATGTATATTAGAGCTTCTTATGTGCATACCACAATCACCAAAGTTTCATAGGCATGTTGCATACATTCTGAAAAGAGTCTTCTACATTATTGTGATGCCAAAATGCATGCTACAACAACTCAGTGATGCTGAAATAAGACCTATACATCCATGCAACACAATCATTGTCATGCCCACAACATACTACAACAGTTGCGTGATGCTTAAACCAAATCATGTACTCATTCTGCAATCATTTATGATGCCTTTTTTGCATTCTACAACAATTGTGATGAGAGAATAAACGTGCTACCCATTCTTTGTCATAAAGAACATGCATGCGACAACAGTGGAAAAATGTAAATCAATTTTCTACCCACTATTGTGATGCTCAATTATGAATGTTCATAGGTAGAAGTGTTTTTCCAACATCATGCTTGGAGTGATTGCTCTCTTGTAGTCCCTTTCTTCTAGCTTCTTTGCTTGCACAACAAGTGGTGTGAAAAACTTGTATATCAATATGAAAATTTAATAGCTGAAATAATTCAGCTTTTGATGCCATTTGCTGGCCATACTTGTACTTTTCAAGTGGACTTGTTACTCTAATCTCACCCTTTATGAGAGGAATATTCCCCTATGCTTGGCCATACAAATGGAGTTAGTTCCCTACATGCTTCTACCTACAAATGGAACTATGAAATGATTTTCAAGATACATTTGGAGTCTGTATATAATACAAATAAAAAAGGCTCAATATATATCCATACAAAAACTGACAATTTAGGGAGCTAGCTTATCACTTTAGCACTATCAATAGCACACGCTTATCTATGGAAAGACAATGACAATAAGCAAACCAATATTAGGGTTTATTGTAAATAGACCTAACTTATGTATCCTCCCTTAATGACTAAATTAGAAGCAATTCCAAGTTTATCTCTAAACTTTGCAAACTTATCTTCACCAAGAGGTTTAGTCATCATGTCAATAGTTTGCTCTGCTGTAGGACAATAATAAAGACATTTTTTTTCATTATTAGCTAATTGGTGGATGTAATGGTGATGAACTTCAATGCGCTTAGTTGTGGCATGATTGACTGGGTTCATCATCTTGAGAACACTTTGGTTGTCACAGAAAATTGGAGTTGGTTCAGTTTGTTCAAGTTGAATATCATCCAATATTGTTTGTATCCACATAGTTTCACAACTTGCACCCACTACTATTATGTATTCGACTTTAGTGGGGGAAAGATAACTATAGTTTGAAGCTTGCTTTGCCAAGAAAAAACTCATGAATCGAAAGTGAAAACTAACTTGTGGTGGACCTTGAATCAACTTATCCTGCTCAATTTGAATCAATATATCTTGTTAGCACGAAATCAACAAATTTCTAATGTAGAATGCCAAAGTCAAGAGTCCCGTTGACATATCAAAGAACTCGTTTTGCAGCTAGCCAATGTTCTTTTTGTGGTTTAGATATGAAGCAAGAAAGACAACTTACTGCAAAACACAAATCTGATTGGGTGGTAGTGAGATAAATTAAATTCCCTACCAACTGTTGATACACTGTTTCTTTGATCTATGGTGAATTGGTGTTAGTTGAGAGTCTTATCCCAACTTCCATAGGTGTAGTTGTTGGATTACAATCAAACATTTTGAAAATTTCTGATAGAGTTTTTACATAGTTTGTGATACAAAAATTAATATGATCAGATTGCCAAAATTCTACGCCTAAACAATATTGAAGAGGTTTAGATTTGTCATTTCAAATACATAACAAATATTAGTTTTCCCTTGTTGAGTTAAGTCGGAATTGCTTCCGATGATGGCAAAATTATCAACACAGACAACTAGAACCACTATGTCATCACCAACCTTTTTTACATAGAGAGTTGGTTCAAAATCATTTCTTCTAAAACCAAACTCTCTAAGATATCTATCAATCTTAAAATACCATGCTGGTGGAGCCTCCTTAATTTCCATACAAGGACTTTACCAACCTACACACTAGATGTTCTTTTTCAGGAACCTAGAATCCTCACTGTTGAACCATGCACACTTCTTCCTCCAAGTCTCCGCTCAAGAAGACACTTTTAACATCCATTTGATATACCTTCCATCAAAACTGAGCAACAATAGTGACAACCAACTAAAAGGTTACCATCTTTATAGTTGGAGCTAAAATTTCTTTCCAGTTTACCCCTTTATGTGCATATCCTTTGGCAGCGAGATGAGCTTTGTATTTGTCTAAAAAACCATCTGTTTTACATTCAACTTTATAAATTCATTTACAACCAATGGTTTTCTTACTTTGGTAATGCTGACAACACCTAAGTCTTGTTTTTTATGAAAGCATCATATTCCACCTTCATGGCAGATTTCCGTTCATGCTTCCCTTTTGGCCTCTTCAAAAGTACCTGGCTCAAATACCTGTGAAACTATTGTAGTTAGATAAAAATTTGCTTGCTCACAATTTTGCATCGTTTGTCTCCCTGATCTCGTGGATCTTTCTTCCGTTTGTTTGTGGAAACTCACCCTCTTGTATAACCTTCACTATGGCATGATACCACTTCGGTTTCTTGTGTTGGCTTCCCTAATTTGACTTTGAATCACTATTTTTTTCACAAGATTGCTCCCTTGAACTTGACTCATCCGATGTTTCCCCCTTTGAGCCTTGTTTAATTTTAGCACCAAAACTTGTTTTAGAATCAGTAACAGTTATCCATATACTACTATCTATAGATTTACCATTATTTGAGAAAATTGTATTTTCTCTTCTACAACATCTCTATTTGCCACAATTTTGTTTGTAGAGATGTCTAATAATCTATAAGACTATATGCCTTAGATTGCTCACTATAGCCAACAAACATATATACTTTACTTTTGGCACCTAAACCACTCCTCTTTACTTTAGGAATCAATGCAACCAAAAATACGAATATCATTTACAACGGGTGTTCTACCTGATCATGCTTCCTCGAGAGTAATGTTCTACAAGGCTTTAGAAGGACTTCTATTAGGGATGTAAACAATTGTATTCAGAATGTCTAACCAATACCGATAAGGTACATTCTAACACTGCATCATGCACCATGCCATCTCTCTAATTGTCTTGTTCCTCCTTTCCACAACTCCATTTTATCGTGGAGTGTATGGAGTAGTCTACTACTTTAAATTGTTTTCAGACAAACTAGCCTCCATTGTTTTGCTCTTAGAGATTTGACCTGTTTACTTGACTATCTTTCTATGAAAGCTTTCCATGCAACAAACATAAAAAACACTCTTATTTTTTATTAGAAAGTAATCCCACATTTTTCTAGAAATGTCATCAACTATCAACAGAAAGTATTGTGCTTCAGACACGTCTTAATTCGACCATGCAAGTCAACATGTATTAGGTCCAAAACTCTTTTGGCTCGCCATGCCTTACCAGTATCAAACGAATGTTCAATCTTTTTGCTCGACTAACACCTTATACACACATTTTGACTTTCTTGAATAAACTAATTTGTATAAACCCTTTTCATCAGTTCCAACTTCAATAACCTTGTTATTATGAAGGTCATTGACCATACATTTACTTCCTTTAAAGTTTACACAAGGTAGGATTTATCGGAAATGTCACCAGTTTTGGATAAAGCGAATGCAAAGGTCGAGAGCACATGAGACGAAATTTGTGCACACCACAGTGTTGTTGAAGCAAAATGAAATCACTCAAAGACAATATTGTAAGAGACAAAAAGCAAGTGGAGCAAAATCCAATCTTTCATTAAGTGAAAAGCTCTCAAATGAGATGAGTACATATAGGAAAGCAAGCAACTCCTCCACAAAAGGTGGTCAACAGACCCCCGAAATAGACAAGTAACTCCTCCACAAAAGTTGGTCAACAGAGCCAAGAATAAAAGAATAATTCCCATACCCGGCATAGCTGGTCAAAGGAGTTACTTCCTAGTCACCTGGTCAACATGCATACATAAGCAAGCTTCTCCATGAAAGTAGAAAAATTTCAAGTGAGGGAAAAAAGCCCATAATAATTAAATATGTGAAAACAGAAAACCCATACTCTAACACCTCCCATAAGCGTAGCTTAGGTGGGCAGTGTAAAAAAAAATATGCCCCGACAATTAGGCCTGATCAGGTACCCATGTACAAAACAATCTCTCATAAAGTAGAGAAAAAGAGAAAATCCATAGGAAAAACTCTCCCCCAAAAGAAAGACATAGAAGAAGTGAAGAGGCTAGAAGGTCCCCATTGAAGATGATGTTGCTGCTAATGTAGACCGCACATCAAGAACTTGTAGATGAATGAACTTGCTCTCGGTGAAGTGTTTGATAAAGATATTTGCAACCTACTCTGAAGACCAGGAAAATCTCAAGTTGATGGCCTGATCGTGAATAAACTCTCGAATAAAATGCATGTGAATCTCAATGTGTTTGGTCTGCTAACGTTGAACTGAATTCCCGCATACTTGTATAGTACTTTGGCTGTCACAATAGATGATGGTGGGTTGCTTGAAAGGAATGCCAAACTTGGATAGAATCCCCTGAAGCCAAATAACCTCAATGGCTACATTAACAACTCCCTTGTACTCTGCATCTATGGATGATATAGCAATAACATTTTGCTTCTTGTTAGACCAACTGATAGGACTAGAACCCCAAAAAAATTGTAACTTGAAGTGCACTTGCAATTTTGAGTATCGCTAGCCCGATCTGAATTTGAAAAATGAACCAAGTCAACATCTGTGCCAAATTTGTATTGAATCCCAAATCTATAAGAGCCCTGAATGTAGTGGAGTATCTGCTTTGCTGCTTTCTAGTGCAGCTCATGGGGCCCTTGCATGAACCATGAAACAATGCCTACTGCATATGAAATATCAGGGTTGGTATGAGTCAAATAAATGACGTTGCTAACAAGCTGTCGATACCGAGTGGCATCGACCAAAGGTGTAGAACAGTCAGCTTCAAGCTTGACTCTTGATAGAAAGGGAGTCGAAGATGGCTTACAATCAGTGATGTGAAACCGAGTTAGAAGATCAAGAGCGTACTTGGGCTATACAAGTGAAATCCCTAAATTGGATTGTGAAATCTTGATGCCAAGGAAGTAATGCAGAAGACTCAAGTTTGTCATGTCAAATCTGTCCTATAGAGTTGTCTTCACCATTGCAGTAGACGATGAGGAAGTTTCAGTGATCAAAAGATCATCAACATAAATGACTAGTATCAGTAAAAAATCATCTTGCTACAAGAAATATACTTGGGGTTTGAATGACACCTGGTGAAACCTGAAACAAGGAGGGAATCCATTGTGGCATACCAAGTCCGAGGGGCCTATTTGAGGCCATAGATGGATTTCTTAAATCTGCAAACTAAGAATGAATCTTGAACAAACCCAGGTGGCTGTTCCATGTAGATCTCCTCACGGTCTCCATGAAGAAAGGCACTCTTCATATCCATTTGGTACACATCCCAACCATGTGTTGTGGTTATAGCTAGTGTGAGTCGGATTGAAGTCATCTTTGCAACAGGGGCAAAGGTCTCTGAGTAGTCAATGCTGGCTACTTGTGAAAAACCATTGGTGACCAATCACGCTTTGTACTTATGGGTCGACCTATCTGTTGCAAGCTTGGTCCAATATATCCACCTACATCGAACGATCTTCCTTTCCTTAAGAAGTGAAGTCAAATCCCAACTGTGATTTTTGATTAAGGAAGAATATTCTTCCTGCATGGCACTATCCCACTCAGGTATGCCTAAAGCCTCTTGAAATGTGTGTGGATCCGAAATTGAAGCAAAGAAGGCATGTGGACCACTCCGATAATCTACCCGAGTATGTCTGGCATCCATTGGATTTATTGCCCAAGTGCTTGTGCTCTGAAGTGTTTGCGTGGCCCAAAGGGGCTTGGATGTGGGTGAGTCAGGTGCCGACTCCTCATCCTCTGAATCATGACTAGAGGGGGATGTAGATGACTCTCCATCACTACCCTCACTGTCAGAACTGAAAGAAGAATACCCTGGCTCAGGTACCTGCTCTGGATGATCCGAATCGAAAGAAGAATAATCAAGTCTAAGTGAATCCAATGAAGAAGTGTCAAGTGTTGAGTCTTTGAGACTCTCTTGAAAGTGGACACTTCTTTCTATGAACTCATGTGTGGTCGGATGAAGAAGGCAGTATCCCTTGACTCCATCAGGATAACCTACAAAGATGCAAGGCTTGGACTGAGGTTTCATAGCTTTGCGTTTCTTCTTCAATATGCATGCCATAGCTGGGGATCCGAAAACCCTGAAGTGCTCAATTGCAGGTTTCCTTCTATGCCAAGGTTCAAAGGGAGTTATGTCTTTCAAAGCTTTGTGAGGAACCCTATTATGAATATAACAAGCACAATTGATGGCTTCGGCCCAAAACTGAGGTGCCAAGGACTTATAGTGAATCATACAGCTAGCCATCTTTTTCAAGGATATGTTTTTGCGTTTTGCAACTCCATTTTGTGAAGGACTGTAAGTAATTGTTTGCTGCATATCAATCCCTTTTGTAGTGCAAAACTACTCAAATCTGTTGTTGACATATTCACCTCCATTGTTAGTTTGAAAAACCTTGATGGATTTCTTAGATTGTTTCTCAATAAGTGAATTGAAGTCTTGAAAATCTTCAAACACTTCAAACTTTTGTCTAAGGAAGTAGACCCATGTGTATCTTGAGAAATCGTTAATGAAAATGAGAATGTACTTAGCCCTTGTAAAATATAATGGGAAAAGGTTTAGATACATCACCATTTACCAACTCCAATGCTTGTGAAGCCCTCCAAGCTTTGCCTTTGTCAACTTTTTCTTTGGGATGTTTCCAAAGGGAGCAACCCTCACAAATACCCTTAGAGAAATGGACTCTAGGCAAGCTTGTGACCATGTCATTTTTTTTGAGTAGTTCTAGATAGCGGTAGTTGAGGTGGCCAAACCGCTCATGCCAAAGTTTGCTAACTCCATTTGAATGAGTCAACAATGCATTTGTTAGAAATATTGTCATTGATGTCAAAGGTTTAGTATTATTGATGATAAAGGCCCCATTGCATTTAATATTGTTTATCTTGGCTAATATGAGTTAATATTTATTTAATATTAACGAATATATTTTTGGTTGCATATGAGACAAAATAAGGGCCCATGGAGAAGTCGAAGAGTCACGGGATAAAGACAAAAGAAGGATGGGACGCATTTTCCCATGAAGAGTCATCTTGGGGAATACCAAGAGTCACCAAGTGAAGACAAAAGAGTAAAGGGCGAATTTCTCATGAAGGGACACTTAAAGAAATACGAAAAGTCACCAAAGATAAAGACAAAAGTGGGAAGGACATTTTTGGTCATGAAGGGTCACCACATGACTTTTCTTCAAATGCTTGGATATGAAGGGTCATGGAAAATTGGCGCCATTTTCCATGAGGAATGAAAAGTCACAAAGGGGGAAGGCCAAAGGTCATTTGGAAAGCTATAAATAAAGGCTTGAGTAGCCATTTGTAAATGTGAAAGTGAGAGGTTGATTTGATATTGTAATATCTAGCTTAGAAGAGCAATTTTGAGAGATGATTTGTATTTGTTATATTTAGCTTAGAAGAGCAAAAATGAGAGAGAGGAAGGAGATGTATTGATCTATTATTTGTTGAGATAGCAACATTGAGAGATAGGTGTGTGGTATATAGAAAGGGGTTGGTGCTCCTGTGGGTTGGTGCTCACGAATGACAGCTGGGTTGGTGCTCGGCAAAAGGGTTTGAAGCTCCTGTGGGGTGGTGCTCACGAATTGTAGCTGAAGTTTGTACTTGGCAAAGGGATATGGTGCTCCTGTGGGTTTGTTCTCACGAATATATTTGAGATTGATTCTCCGTAGTTTTTCCCACATTGGGTTTCCCCGTTATATCTGGTGTCTTTCTCTATCTTGTGTGGATGTTTATTGTTTGAGTTTTATTGCATATCTTTAATGTTTGATTAAGTGGAATTTGGTTAAAGGAAAGATTTATAAGATATATAATATACTGATTCACCCCCCCTCTCAGTATATTCCGTGCTTAACAATTGGTATCAGAGCAGGTTCTTTTTTGAAAAGTTTTACAGCTTGAAGGTAGATCGGTAAAGCACGATGGCTGGGCCACAGGAAGGATTTTCTACAAATAAGGCACCTTTGTTTGATGGGACGAATTATGCTTTTTGGAGCATGAGAATGAAGGTTTATTTGATGGCCCCTTGGATTCGACATATGGAAATCAGTGGTGGAAGAATATGAAGAGCCACAGACATCTACAATTACTCCAGTAGAAAAGAAGTGAAGTGAATGTAATGCTAAAGCTTTAAATGCTATTTTATGTGGTTTATGTGAATCTGAATTTGTTAAAGTTATGCAATGTAAATTTGCTTATGAAACTTGGGTAAAACTTGAGAATATTTACAAAGGTGATGGAAAGGTATAACAAGCTAAATTGCAGACTTTTAGAAGGCAATTTGAAAGTTTGAAGATGGAAGAAGAAGAAGATATAGCAAGTTATCTTTTGCGAGTTGATCAGATAGTAAATCAGATTCAAGGTCTTGGAGAAATATTAGAAGAGTCAACGGTGGTGCAAAAGGTTTTGAGATCTCTACCAATGAGATATGATGCAAAGGTTTCAGCAATCGAGGAGATGAAGAATTTAGCCAAGCTGAAGATGGATGAGCTTCATGGTATTCTCACGGCATATGAGATGCAGACAGAACAAGATAAAACCTCAAAGAGAGAAGCGGCTTTCAAGACATCAAAGAAAGAGAAAGCTAAGATTCAAGAATCAAGTGATAGTTCCAGTGATGATGAAGATGACAACGAAGCACTTTTCATTCGCAGGCCAAAAAGAGGAACAGGTAAATATCAAGGAAAATTACTTTTTAAATGTTTTAATTGTGGAAAGATTGGACATTTTTCAGCTAGATGCCTAGATAAGGTTAAAGATGATGAAGAAGAAAAGCCTACATACAAGAAGAATTTCAAAGGCAAATCCAAGAAGGGATTCGAAAAGAAGAGCCTGTATTCTAAGGACCCTTCAGCGATTTAGAAGATGAAGAGATTCTATTCATGGCCATACATGAAGATGATCAAGAAGAAGAAGAGGAGGAAGCTGAAGTAGATATGGAAGGAGAACTCAATTGTGCCCTAGAAGAGTTAGAAGCTGTTCAGAAGAAGAATCGAAGGTTAAAGCCCCAGATCGAGAAAAATGAACAAGAGTCAAAGGAAATGATTGAAGATCTACAAGCACACTTTGAAGAAGCCAAGAAGAATGAAGATCTCACAACACAGTTGGAAATAGCAAGACAAGAATGTCAAAGGTATGTTATTGAAATCGCTTCCTTAAAAGAAGATATTCATAAAGCAGTCAATGATAAAGTAATGAGTGATTCAAGATTTGAGGATAGCACTAACATGTTGAATAAGATATTGGAAAGTCAAAAAGCAAATTCAGATAAGACAGGGATCGGATTTGAAAAGAAAAAGAGCTATGCTGAAGCTCTTACACGAGAGGAAACAAAAAGGGGAGAAGTGAAGAATACAGAGGACATTTCAAACAGAGAAGGATGGAGAGAACAAAGCTACAAAAGGCAATCAGGTCAGAGATATACAGACAGGTCTTATTTTTATGGCTATTGTTTTTATTGTAATGGATATGGTGCAACAACTACGGACACAGCTTGATATTGCAGAAGCGTGTTCGAGTCAGTCAAGAAGGATCAGAGGTTCAAAGCTCCATTCATCAAGAAGAAGAATCAGAGTTTCAAAGCTCCATTCATCAAGGAGAAAGTTCAGACATGTTCATGGCAGAAGAAACAACATGAAGATTCTATGATGGTGGAGACAGCTCTGCATGTGGGAGGTAAAGATCAGCCATGGTTAATTGATAGCGGATGTTCGAGGCATATGACAGGGGATAAAAGTAAGTTCATTTCTCTAAAGAAGATTAATGGTGGTACAGTGAGGTTTGGAGATAAAACCACTGCCAGAATAGCCGAAAAAGGTACTTTGAGTTTGGATTATGGTAAAACTAAGACTAAGAATGTTTTATATGTAAAAGGTCTTAAGCATAATCTGTTGAGTGTTAGTCAAATATGTGATCAAGGATATACATTAAAGTTTCATAAAGAAGGTTGTGAGATTAGAAGAAAAGATTCAAATGAGTTGATTGCAAATGCTCAAAGGACAGGAAAAAATGTGTATGTATTGTCAGATATCTTCTCAAAGGCACGATCAAAGGATACATTCAAAGATCGGCGAGAGGAGTTGGGAGTAATATCTATTACTTCCTGCCATTGATGTTCAGTATCAAGTGAGGGGGAGGTAAGTGTTAGCTCCAGGTAGGCCCTTTGCCATTGATGTCAAAGGGGGAGAATAATAGGTACAGGTACAGGGGCAGAAAATAGGTATAGGGAACAGGTACAGGTTGCTACAGTAAGGGGGAGTTACTGTATGCTTTCAGATGACAGTATGTGTAAGTGACAAGATATGGTAGTTTCAAGATTGAGGTTGCCATCAATGACAAAGGGGGAGATTGTTGGAAATATTGTCATTGATGTCAAAGGTTTAGTATTATTGGTGATAAAGGCTTCATTGCATTTAATATTGTTTATCTTGGCTAATATGAGTTAATATCTATTTAATATCAACGAATATATTTTTGGTTGCATATGAGACAAAATAAGGGCCCATGGAGAAGTCGAAGAGTCATGGGATAAAAACAAAAGAAGGATGGGACGCATTTTCCCATGAAGAGTCATCTTGGGGAATACCAAGAGTCAACAAGTGAAGACAAGAGTAAAGGGCAAATTTCTCATGAAGGGACACTTAAAGGAATACGAAAAGTCACCAAAGATAAAGACAAAAGTGGGAAGGATGTTTTTGGTCATGAAGGGTCACCACATGACTTTTTAAATGCTTGGATATGAAGGGTCATCCAAGATTGGCGCTATTTTCCATGAGGAATGAAAGGTCACAAAGGGGGAAGGCCAAAGGTCATTTGGAAAGCTATAAATAAAGGCTTGAGTAGCCATTTGTAAATGTGAAAGTGAGAGGTTGATTTGATATTGTAATATTTAGCTTAGAAGAGCCATTTTGAGAGATGATTTGTATTTGTTATATCTAGCTTAGAAGAGCAAAAGTGAGAGAGAGGAAGGAGATGTTGTATTGATCTATCATTTGTTGAGATAGCAACATTGAGAGATAGGTGTGTGGTATACACAAAGGGGTTGGTGCTCCTGTGAGTTGGTGCTCATGAATGACAGCTGGGTTGGTGCTCGGCAAAGGGGTTTGAAGCTCTTGTGGGGTGGTGCTCACGAATTGTAGCTGAGGTTTGTACTTGGCAAAGGGGTATGGTGCTCTTGTGGGGTTGTTCTCACGAATATATTTGAGATTGATTCTTCGTGGTTTTTCCCACATTGGGTTTCCACGTTATATCTGGTGTCTCTCTCTATCTTGTGTGGATGTTTATTGTTTGAGTTTTATTGCATATCTTTAATGTTTGATTAAGTGGAATTTGGTTAAAGGAAAGATTTATAAGATATATCATATACTGATTCACCCCCCCTCTCAGCATATTCCGTGCTTAATAGCAGTTGGAGAAGAATCAAGTACAAAATGTGAGAAGGTATGTAACCTAGCTTGATGATCTGCCCTATTCACTGCCCTTGTAGAATCATTTTGCAATTCTCTGATTATGAATGAATTTGGTGAAAACTCTACGTGCATGCCCTTATTGGATGTGAGTGATTTGGTACACAAATAGAAGATTAGTTGAAAGTGATAGAACACTTAGAACATTATTGAATGTTCCTCCATCCATTTCAACAGACCCTCTCCCTGCAACTTCTATTGAAGTGTCATCACCCAAAGTCATAGAAGACATGCTACAAGACTTTAAGGAAGAAAACTCAACTTGTGAAGAGCCTATGTGCTGGGAAGCATTCGAGTCAATAATCCATGAAGAGGTTGGAGTTGCAACTGCTACAAGAGCCTTGCTCTTTTCTTTCTCTTTACCTTTGCCTTTTTCTTTAGAAAAATCTCGAGTTGATGAATTTTGCTTGATAGACTCGGAACATCTATGTTGTTTTTCTCTAGAAGATGAGTTAGGTGATCAATTTGTTTCTTTATGCATTTTTGTTTATCATGCCCATTTTTATTGCAATAGGCACACTTAACCTTCTATTTCTTAGGTTTGTCATTGGAAGAGGAGGTTTTAGTGGTTGGTTTGGCAGAGGTTGATTTTTGTTCTTCTCTTGATCCTTCTTCTTCTTCTTCTTCTCTTTGTTTGAAGTCTTTGCTTTTCCATTCCCAATAATTAATGTTTGAAGTTTTGTGGACTTCAATGTGCCCATTTGTATTAACTTGTCTTGCTTCCAAGTCAAGTCGACAACAAAGGCATTTAAAAAGGACATTTTTCATGCAGTGCCTTGAGCACTTTTAGTGGCATGGAAAGTAGAGACAAAGACTAAGTAGTCAGGACCTAACTTAGAGAGTATAGAAAGAATTAGTTGGTCGTCTTTCATCTCTATTCCACATTCTTTCAACTGCAATCTTAAAGACTTGAACTTTGTGAAAAAATCTTGAAAGGTGTCAAAGTTGCTAGGACTTAGGTTGATAAACTCATTTTTAAGTTCGTGACCTCTCATCACATCTAGCTTCCCAAAAATATTTTTCAAGGTGGTCCACACTTTATTGGGTGATTTAACAAGTTCTAAGTGAAAGAGAAGATCAGAAGACACAAAAAGACACAACCCATAGGCTTCATCACAACGGTTGTACCACTTAACTTTTTCTGCTTCTATACCAGGTTCAGTTTCATTGTCCATTGTAATACGATGTAAACCACAAAAATATTTTTCAAGGTGGTCCATACTTCATTGGGTGATTTAACAAGTTCTAAGTGAAAGAGAAGATCAGAAGTCACAAAAAGACACAACCCATAGGCTTCATCACAACGGTTGTACCACTTAACTTTTTCTGCTTCTATACTAGGTTCAGTTTCATTGTCCATTGTAATACGATGTAAACCCTTGCTCCTTATTATAATTTGCATTTTGGTTTTCCATTCATAGTAGTTAAAAGACGTTAGTGGAGTAATTGAACTTGAATCCATTAGTGTAGAAATAAAGTTGAAATAGTGCAAGTTGAAGTTATTGTCGCAGAAATGAAAGTGCAAAATAGAATGGAAAGTGCCAGAAAACAAAGTACACCCCCCTTGAACTATGAAATAGTGACCCCCTTTTTCCCCCCTCGTCGAGTGTTGCAAATGAGATGCATGCTCAAAAGATGTCGGGCACAGTTTAGAGTGCATCTAGATCAACGAGTAAAAAAGACAATTTGCAAAACAAACGAGGACATCGAACTCGGTCAATAATACGTCCAAGAAAGCAAGCACAATGTGAGTTGGCAGGAAGCAGAGAAATGTTTGTTTTGTATGCGAGGGAATTTGACCTCTTGCCAAACAGGTTCTCACCCTCTGGTCTTCGACGAGCGAGGATATGAAGAGTATATTAAATAACAACTTCTCGTTTTTTTTTTTAAAGGCTCACAATCTATTGTTTTTATTAAAAAACAATAAAAAAAAATTCCTTGATAACACCAACCCTTTAAAAATGCACTACCCCCTACAATGTATTATATTGTTTTATTTAAAGGAAGACCCTTCAAAAAAAATAATATACTTCCCTCTTGTATTTAACCCTGGTTATAATAAAACTTGCCCCACCTTTACAAATGGTAATATTAAATAAAAGGATTTAGAATACTACAAATTTCAGTGAAGGGAGGTTTTTCCAAAAAACGGTTTTATGACCAGATTGAGGTTGTTTCAACTCAAATACCTGCTTGGAGGAAATTTGAAAATCCCTATTGGAAGGTGAGTTGCTAGAAGGTGATGCCAATGGTGGAAGACCAACTGATAGGAACAACTTGAGGAGCTCGAATTGTGATTGGAAAGTTTGTAGCGACCTAGGAGAAGATCAATTGAGCCTCCAATAGCTAGTTCACAAAGGAATTATGAGCCAGGGCATGCATGGGAATTGACTCTCTGGTAGAAAGGACCAACACAATTGTAAGAGGTCGTGTAGTGGTCAGATTTTTGCGAGAGAAGCTTTGTGGAGCAAAATTCCTTTCTCTGTTTAGAAAACACGTTGCACCATCCACATTCAAGCCGTAAGGCTCCAATAGCATCCTATTTGAATAGGGAGGTCTTCCTCTTGAATGGAGCACAAAACCAGACTATGAGAACCCGAGGAACCAACCAGGTCATGAGAGGAAGCCTGGAAAGGCCGTTGACACCTCCAACCTTGTCTTTGAGCCTTGTTACACAACAGAGAATTCCAATGCCTCCACCAAAAAATAGGCCAGCGTGAAATGTCACAAACCAACTCAAATACTTGTTGTACTAGATCTGATCTTGTCACCAAAAACAACAAAAATATTCATGCAAGACAAAGGGGCAACATGCAAATGCAAGTAACAAAGCTTGTAGTTCCTTTGCAAACAAAACTCCCGATTTCATAAAATAAGCTAACAACAAATACCCAGACACACGATTATTGGGGTGGCTTTGATACCATATCGGAGATGTCGCTAGTTCCAGATACAGCGAATGCAAAGGTCGAGATGACACGAGATGAAGCTTGTGCACACCACAATGTTGTTGAAGCAAAATGAAATCACTCAAAGACAATATTGTAAGAGACAAAAAGCAAGTGGAGCAAAACCCAATATTTTATTAAGTGAAAAGCTCTTAAATGAGATGAATACATATAAAAGAGTGAGCAACTCCTTGACAAAAGGTGGTCAACAAGGCCAAGAATAGAGGAGTAATTTCCATACCTGGAATAGTCAATCAAGGGAGTTACTTCTTAGTCACCCAGTCAACCTGCACACATAAGCATGCTTCTCCATGAAAGTAGGAAAACTCCAAGTGAGGGGAAATAACCAATAATAAATAAATATGGGGAAAAGGAAAACCCTTACTCTAACAGGATTCTTAGTGATCTCATTGATGGACAAATTTTTATACATATTAGGGATGTACCGAACATTCTTAAAAGTATAGTTAACATAATTGTTCATTATGATACGAACATCTCCACATCCTCTAACATAATGAGTCCATCCATCACGTAGAGAAATGGTTTCACTGCTACATTTCAATGAAAGTAATATACTAGTCTATGACATGTATTGTGTCAGGGTGCACTTGAGTCAAAGTATTGTGTTCTAGACTTCGTTGACTGGTCTTGAGATGCAACGAATGCAAAATCCTCTGGTGTCTCTTCTCCGTTTCCTTCAACAACATTCACATACCACAATCTCTTATGACCAATTTGCAGGTCTTGTTGTCGCTTTCGATAATCCTTTTTGAAATGTCCAGGTTCTTTGCAGTACCAAAACAACTTTATTTTGATCATCTATTTGCTTTTTAATGGCAGTTAGTTGATCACTAAGATCTTTTAGACGTAAGAGGCATTAAAAAACAAAACCTTCTTTTAGCTTAGTGAGAAACAACAAACTTTTGAAATACAAAGCCCTTCTTGATTTTGATGCTTGATATTTAGTATTTATATTTTTCCACAATTCAGACGCTACGATGGAATTTATAACTTCTGGCACTAAGATATCAACAATTGATAGTTTCAAAAGCATTAAAGCCTCACTATGTCTTTTATCATAGTCTTCATGATTAGTTGCGGGTCTCCGTTCTTTATTAAATATAATCTGGGCAAGAGTCCTATATTCACAAACTGTGGCACCATAGATCATAATTTTTACCGGTTAAATTTTGTGATTTAGGTAATTAAAAATGTTGCATACCAACCATTTTGACCTTACAGATACACTACTTTAACTAGTAAAACAATTAAATTAGGAATATTACAAAGTTTTCGACCAAACTTTCTTGTTCACTACATTTGATTCCTTGGTATGAACCTCTAGGCAAATTTTCAGACAAAAATACACTTCCAGGAAAACATTACAAAATTAAATGGTTCCGAGGGTCTTTTAAGGGAAATTTAAATAAGTTTGATAAAGTTTATAATTTGATAAACTTTAAATAAAACTTAATATTAAAAAGATACAGACTTTTGCCCTAAATATTTATGTTTTAAAACTATGTTAAAATTTTAGAATCTAAGCAAAATTGTCGTAATCCTTTTTTGGCTGGTTTGCACCATAGTATTGAGACTCTGCGAGTTTATGAAAAACTTGAAGAGTCCCAAGCCGAGTATGGGTCCACAAGTGTTAGGGCCTCGACTCAGGTAACCTGGTAGCTTTTATTTTTCATGATTTTAATTTTTTCTTGATAAATAAAATTTGTATTAAAAGAAATGTTTCCCAGTTACATCTTACATGTACTCAAAGTTTCCTCTTTCCTAAAAAGCAGGTAGCTGTTTCTTTTGCCTTTTCCAATCATAGCATGTTTTGCTTTTTCCTACTTTTTGCATGCATGTAGAGAAACACAAGCATGCATGCATGCAACTCCAACAAATTACATGCTTGCCTATTTTTTGGTAGAACTTGCATGCATGTTTTTTACAATTAATCCGAAAATAAGTAAAACACTGAATGAAACTATTAATGTTGTATTTTCTTTTTTCTCTCCGAACTTGTTGGGATGATTTGGAGCTGCAAATCTTGCCCCTCTTCAAAATTTGAGGTTAATTGAATTTTATTTGGAGAAGGGCTTTTGTGATTCATTTTCCTCTTCATTGTTGATTTTTGTCTTTCTTCCAGGGGAAATTTGTTTTCCCATCCATGTTATTCATAGTAATCTCCATTTCTTGCGATCTTTGTGATTCCTCTACTTTTTCCAAAGGAGTGTTTGATAGCACTCCTTCCACAGATTCCTTATTTTGATCACATTTCGACCGACGTGTGGTCCAATGTGGCTCCCTTCCACCAAGTAGCTTCTTGTTTTCTCTTTTTTTGAACCACTTGGAAACCATTGTCACCTGAGATCATATTCTTATGCAATGGATTTTGACTTGGAGCCTGTAGTTGTGGACATGCAACACCTAGTTGGCCATATTCAATACATTGCTTAATCTAAAAGCAATATTTTCATAGTCTATTTTTTTGGATTCTTGTTGAACCACCCCAAACTAAGGAAAAATCACTAACGAGCCCTTTGCTAAAAAACACACAAATGCGAGCACACGTTGATTTGAATCCATCCTCTATTGAGGAGTCTTGGCTACAAAATACATCTATAGCATCTCCAATCTGTTTCAGGGTTGGTCGTAACAAGCCTCACCCAAATTGGAACGTAAGAGAGGTTTTCAGTTAAGGGGTCAAAGTTTGAAAACCAAGGTTTCATGAACAATCCCGCCTCCTTATGAAACTAGGGCCCCTTTTTGAAAATATCACCTCGTTTTGACTGGTCCCTAAACAACACAATAAAGAACCCTTGGGCACAAGGGAAGATTTCCACCTTTCCTAATACGATAGGAGCCCATTGTTGGCTTATCCACTCATGTAAATTAGGAAGAGTAGGCCAAAATCCATTAAACCCACATATTAGCCCTCTTTCATTGAGCATATATGCAAAACCGGACGTCTCCTCATAATCTGGGCAAATCGTGAGGGGTATAGCTGATTCATCAACAATAAAGCCTTGCTTAAGAGAAAGAAGGGGAACATTATCCGGTCTGTGATATTTATTAGTAGCTACCATATGTCCGCCTTTTCGCAGTTTTGTATTCCTTATGTTTGCCATACCATCGGGAATCAAAATAACCTCTTTGAATGAGGCTTTTTGTGAGTCTTTTCTTTGCTTGATCTCCCGCTTGCACTCTGGGAGGTTGACTTGGGTTCTTCTTTTGGGTTATCCGCTTGTAGGGTCTTTGAATCTCCTTTGCTCTTGCTTGCATCCTCCAGGATAGACTTGGGGCTTCTTACTAGTGGATCCTCCTTCAATAGGGAAGAAACCTCTCCAAACCTATTGCATGCATTCGTGGGTTTTGAACTTGAGGATTTCCCCATCTCTGTAGAGAATGATCACCTTGGCGTTTTCAATATTTCCACGATGTTAAATTTATTACTACATTATAACTACATCCCTTTATAAAAAATATTATTATCTTCGCCTATTAATACATTTGGTTCTTTTTTAACTATTTATCATTTTCCGCATTTTAATATGTATTTTGAAAAAATGTATTGAGTAGTTAGCCTAAATATGATTTTTCAAAATAATATTTAAAATGCAGAAAATGATCAATAGCTGAAAAAGAACCAAAATGTATTAACGGGCTAGATAATAATATTTTTTTCTAAAGTGATGTATTTATAATGTAATAATAATTTTAACATCGTGAAAAAATAAGTTACTGACTTACCGAGTTGAGGCCCTAAAACTCGTGGGCCCCTACTCAGCTCGGGACTCTTATGAGTTTTTCATAGCCTCTCAATGTCTCAATACTATGCTTTGTACACTACCGTGCCTCCCTCAAGCTTTCTCACGCCTTTCTGTAATCTGTACAATGCTTTTGCCGCAGGCCACTGGCTCCTGTCAGATATATTGGGTGTCGTACGGCTGTGCCAGGCTCACCTACAAGTTTTAATTCAATGCCACTCTATTTGATAAGTTATCCGCATGCATATTCAGACACCTTCAGCAGCGTGCTTATTCAGACGCCTTAAGCAGCATGCTTATTCAGATGCCAATCAGAAGATTTTCAGCACATTGAACGCGACAATAACAGTGCCACACAACCGGAATAAAAACAAAAATGGAAACACACTTTATCTTTCCTTAGATGCCTCCAAACAGCCATGCACCAGGTCCACACTTCTGATCAGACCAGCAGATAGCAAATACTGTCAGCAAATAGCAAACATTGTTCAGAAAGTAGCAAATAGTGTTCAACAAATAATAAAGTGCGTCCTCTAGGCACTGTCATGCTTGCACAGGAACACTGGCACGCTTCCTCAAAAAACCAATGCTTCCTCTTCAATAAAAACACTGCTCTTCACGCTTTTGCACTCCAGACGCCACGCTGCAAATGGGAGTCACGGATAGGCTCTGATACCATAAAATCTTATGGCTCAAGCTATGTATGATACAATTAAAAATGGCTGAGTATATAGCCATACAAAAACCTACAATCTAGGGAGCTAGCTTATCACTTACGTCCTATCAATAGCACATGCTTATCTACCGGAAAGTCAATAGCAACAGACAAGCCAATGATAGACTTTATTGTAAATAGACCTAACTTATATAACTAGCCTAATCTAATATTATTCAATGTGAGTGGTGCTCGTATATGTCTTTGGAACTCAGCTCCTTATATATTTCTTCTTTGCAAATTATGCAAATGCTCAATCCAAGAATCAAAGGACACGCCCTTACCACTATTTATTGATTGCAATTGTGATGGAGATACATGTGAGGACTCTACTACCCTTCTTGATTCTTGTGCTATTGTAGGCTCTTCTTTCCCTTTTGCGTGTGGCTGTCATTGCTTTTTCCATTGTTTGGGTAAAAAGGTGGACGAAGTTTCCAGCGCTTTCTATCCCAATACCCATTAACCTTGCAACGAGTATAAAAAGTGTCAGACTTGCACATACCTCCTTGGAGTGTGACTAGGCCTTCCTCTTCATGTTTGCTTGAAGAGTGGATTATTCTTTTACCATCTTTAGTAAAGAGCTTGGACTTCTTAGGCGTGAATTGTTTCTTGTTGCATATGGCCATCAAATGGCTATGCATTCCACAGTAAGTGCAAGTGATAATCAACCAACAATCATTTGCATCATGTCTTTCCTTGTTACAATGGAAACAAATAATGGAAGACTTTTCTTTGGCATACATTTTTGGGTTGTCCCTATGTGTGGTTTCTTCCTTTCATGGGCTTCCAAGTGGTGAGGTTGGTGGAGTGTAATATAATTATTTCTTCTTGGCATTTGTATCATGTGGATGGAGTAGTGATGCATTATATTCTCCTCCTCCATGGTTTGAAAGCTGCTTTCTCTTTGAAAGTGCTTTCTTGGCCTCTTGAAGTAGATTCATACTTCCCTCTCCTTGTGCTTTCTGTCCACACATTGGTGAATTCTTGCAATAAACTTAAGGCTTCACCAAAACTAAATCAGAAATGTGATTACCTTCTCTAGGCTGCTTTTGGCGTGTAGGTGGCATGTCATACTTATCTTTAGAAGCAACTCTTGCTTGGGCTGCACTAGAGCTTTCACCAACCTCCATTGTGCTTCCACCATACCCAAGTCTTGTATATTGTGGTCTTCCCTGAATAACAGTGGGATTGTGAATTCTTTGGCTATCCTTGAGAAGACCTTTTCCAATATATCCCATCTTATGCAATAAATTAGAATCAATTCCCAGAGTATACTTCTCAAAACTACCGAAGGATTCATACACTGCTTCATTAAAAGAAAGAGCATGTAATGGAGTGTTTACCATGTATACCTCCGCCTTGGTTTGTGCATTTTTGGGAGTGGCTGGTCTCATTTGATGGGTAGACTCTTGTTTTCTTTTCACTCCTCCATTGTCATCTTGGAGCTTGGTCAACTACTTCTATTCTACATTACCGGTTCTTCAGTTTTTGCAGGCGTTGGGGGTCTGGGTTCGAATTGGGTGCGGGTACGGGTTCGGTTCTCCATCCCAATGCCTAGGGTTCATCCCTGGGCACCCGCGTATGACAAGTTTCTTCTGGCAAAAGAAACCTGTCGTACTTGGGTGCCCAAGGACGAACCCTGGGCATTGGGACAAAGAATTGAACTTGCAGCGTATGGCAGTCAACAACAATAAAAAATGCCTTTTTTTATTTATTTTTCATTTTTTCACCAAAACCAATGCAAGTAAATAATAAAAAACACATTCCTAAACCTTAAAAGCCAAGTATAAACATTTTTGTTTAATGATTATCAAGTTGCATTCTATGTGGTTAATGACAGTGTCACTAATTTCCTATGTATTAGTCTAGAATTTCTATATTTTTTAATTTTTTATATATTTTTTGTACGAATGAACCCAAAATGAACCCAAGGGAAAAAAAACGCCATACCAACGAACCCGGTTCTTCTTACTTGCACTAGAACCAAAAATGAACTGGTAACTAGCTCCTCTTTTACCCATTGTTACAACCCCTTGAGTTGTACTTGGAAAACTGCAGTAATTTAAAAAAAATAAAATAAACAATTACTTAACATTCATTCCACATAAACATACATAACAACTTATCAAATCTCTAACTTAGAACAATAATAGTTCCAGATTCAAATACCAAGATGCAATATAACTTATTACAATTGCAAGGAGAGTAAATACATTATGACACAGCCACGACTGGTCTCATAATACTAGTATATATATACACACATTACAATTATATTTCCTTCAGGTGTTCAACCTAAATACAATAAATAGATACCAAGCTCTCCGGAGCTCGAGAATCAACTCGTGTATCTTGATAATCTCAAGTATAGTCTCCAAGTAAGTGCTGTAGTGGGGAGGGAGAGCATCATTTAAGCGCTTTTCCACACCAACTACGGACCATCGATTCCCCGCACATTCCCCTACCAGGGAATGGCCCTCCTTTTATAGATAGGTAGATAGAACAATGCGGGAATCCAAAGAAACATGCTAGTACGTCGTGTGCTGTAAGATTTCTACTACATGACGTGTATCATAAAGAAAATACGTTTCTAACATGATATCACACAACATGCAAATCAAACATATGAAATGACAATGTCTATCAAACATTACTTTGGCCAAAGTTTTCAAATAACATACGATCACCCGGATCGGTTAATTTCATATCACACCACTTGATCGGATTATTTACATCCAACATTGGTGGTGCTACTTAGGCTAGTGAAGTCCGTCTCACTACCTACTTAGCATCATTAATATAAACATATATATCATAACATATAACTTAAAGATTCATTCAGATTTTCCCTATACTAGGGATGGACAATTTTAATCATACGTTTTATCCATCAAATGCATAATGATTCTAAAATGTGCTATAAAAACATATAACAAAACATAGTCCATACAAGTTCATACCATCCGGGTATGCTTTAAACAAGGACTATCATATGTATGTCAAAAGTAACATACTGGTTAATTATCAACCAATGGATTCAATTGGAATATTTCTAATAGCCATATTAACAACTATTTATGGAAATATACATAATACATGCATTTAATTGTTTTATAGTATGCAATGAATCCATTATCATTCATCTTATAACTAATAACATTAATCAAATACTTTATCTATAAAAACATGTCATACCAATACTCAATGACATATCTTTCTAGTTTAATATTTAATAGAGTACATCAATCTTATTCAATAGTATAATGATTTACTATTTTGTATCCATATTTTACACTTTGAATTGTTCCAACAAGATATCCAAGTTACGACCTTGATGACTCAACTCTTTTGCATGTACCCTTTTAGGCTTATTTTTAACAGCAAGGGAGTGTATAATGATACTTGGTTTACACTTATAATAAAATGGCTCACTCATGTAATTCATTTCTTTGTAAAACTAGTCAACACGTTAATTACTAGTAAAGGGTACATGACGTATTATGGTTACCTTTGCCCTATTTTGGAGTATTAATGAATTCAAATAGATAACACAAGTTCAAAACCGCGTATATGAATAACAATATATCGACTTGATTATATAATAATACAGAACTCAGTTTTCAGAGTAATCGAAGTCCTAACTAGTTGTATATATATGACTCATTCCATATATATTTCTCATATATAATTATAAGTGGCACTATCAATATATATTCTTATATTGAACAGTGTCTATACACATGTATTTATGACGCTGTCAAAGGTATAAGTAAATTATGACACTATTATCATATGTCATTATTGTTCGCTGTATATTGGGACGCAGCCTATAAATGTAATAAGCGCTGCTCTATATTTACACAATCCAGTCAATGCGGCTCGCATATATTTAAACAAAGTCTGATCAAACATAATTATATAAGACACAACCATCTATTTTGGATGCGGCATGTGTCTTTAAAACTCAAACTACCTAAGTGGTACGCAGCCCTAAAATGAGATATGTAGTCGTACATAAATGATACGCAGCTCTGAAGGTATAAACACTGTCCGAATGAATAAAATGCAGCTTATTTAGGCTTGACGCAGTTATCTTTACTATAAAACGCTGCCATAATATAATAAATACTCAGCTTGCTTTCAAAATCAGAATTTGTTTCAAATTAAAATGCATAGACCTACAGATATATACGATGCCACTAAAGTAAAATGCAGCCCCAGATACCCTTGATATATAAAAAGGATGTTGGACAAAACATATTAAATAGGATGCTACCTAAGCATTCTTGAAACGACACTGATAATTAAATGGGGATGCTGGTCATTATAAAAAAAATAGGACACTATTTATACTTAACGTTTATATGATGCAATCACAAGGACAAAAAACACAGACCTATTTAAGACACTGCTCAAATATATATAACGCTGCCATTTATTAAGTGATACCTAGTTCGAAGAGGTAAAACACAGTCATGCACATATACTAAGGCACTGGCAATGGAAATACTAAACTCAGAGGATACTATACGCTTGCCATGCAGTCAAAAATAAGTAAAACGTTGGCTTATATTGAAACGTGGGTCTTTAATTCTGCAACTCAGTCTCTAATAAGAAACGCAGTCATTGAATACTCCAAACAATCACTAAGTTTCTAGATGAATTTCTGGTTTACATCCATAAAATATTACACACAAATATAATTTGCAAAACTTAGTACGAAATTGCTTGGAAAAAGAATACGCCCACTATCTCTTGCTTTCTCCCGCTTCTCTCCAAATCATACCGTTTCTTCTATCTCCCTCTTTGTCTGTCTTTTAGTTTCTTCCTCTTAATTTATAAATCTCTGCACCGCTCATTCTGCGGCACCCTCTCTTTCCATGTTATTTCCCTTAAGTTCCCACTTTCATGCATAGCATCCACTCTCCTTTTGATTTCCTTAATTGAAGTTGTCTCACCTCCAAAACCATAGTCAACTTACTTTTAACTTTATTAATTAATATTAAAACATGTAATTTGCTTATTAAGGATCATTATGCCATAGTTCTCTAAGTCATCTTAAACTTAAGTTGACTAATAAAATAATATCTAATTTCTAACTTCCATGTAATTTCATGTATGATTTAAAAAGACTAATTTAGTTTATCTTTACTCACGGTTAGTACATTAAGATAACTAAAGCTCTTGAAAGTAATTGAATAAGGGTAATTGTTTATTTATTTAATAGGTAAATAAGATTCTAATTATTTTCAATAATAAGATAACTGTATGATTGATTACTATTCACATATAGCAATTAAATATCTATTCTCGAAAATCTAGACAATTATAAAGAATCTTATATAATTAAGAACTAAATCCACATACAACTATAATCACAAACAATATTTCCTTAACTACGCACTAACATTTTATGCATATAACATTTAAAATCTAATGTGCGTGTATGTAGGGTCATTAGCAATTTCTCTTACATCCCCTCAATCGTTCCATCTAGTCCATCCTCTCTGATGATGCTCTCCCTCGTCAAACTCTGAAGGTAGGATCAATCTTGCATTCACTTTGCAACAAGTAGGTACTTAGTTTGAGTCATCATAAATATCAACCAATGATGTAAAACTAACAAATACATATCTACAATGTACAAGATAATAAAATACTATTGTCATATCATGTATACTAATCAACAATATCACTGTTCTATTATAGTATATGTCATAAAGCTCAAATCAAAGCAATAATAATCAGCTAATAACTATATTAATCCACAGATTCAGAGGTTATAAATCATAGGTTGAAATTGGGATGTAACATCCCTCTAAAACTGGTCATTGCTCTGATGACACTTATTCAAACAATAGTTTTGAATATTAAAAGAGTTTAACAGAATTCAAAAACATAGTATCAAGTATCTATCATGTAAACAAATGCGGAAACAACTTGTAAAACTCATCATAGTCTTTCCAAGTCGCACTATCTTCAGAGTATTGGTCCCACAAGACCTTACACTGAGACATCTCTCTATTACGCCGAGTGTTAATTATTTTGATTGGTTCCACCGTGACCACCCCGGGATCCAAAACTTGCAAAACATTCCAATCCAAAATATGTGAATGATCAGCTATATACTTCTTAAGATAAGATACATGAAAAACATTGTCATAAAGCTAAGGTTGGCAACAATGCAAGCCTATATGCAACAGGGTTGACCACTTCTAACACTTCGAAGGATCCCACATATCTTGATGACAATTTTGCTATTTTTTCGAATCTAATCAAGCTCTTCTATGACTTAACTTGCAAGAACACTTTATCACCAATAGAAAATTGCCTGTCTTTTTCAGATCAGCGTAACTCTTCTGTCTATCATTGGCCTCAGCTAATATCTAT
The DNA here is from genome assembly GCA_037957365.1 of Torreya grandis. NCBI lineage: Eukaryota > Viridiplantae > Streptophyta > Pinopsida > Cupressales > Taxaceae > Torreya > Torreya grandis. Next base: position 1,103,957 of record JARHVA010001587.1, read on the forward strand.
CTGATTAGCTTAACTTGATCTTCCATTTCAGAATGCATCCCAGACCTAAAGACTACTTTGTCTTCTAACCTGTCCCAATTGATTGGTGTCTTGCACCCCCTTTCGTATAGTGCCTCAAATGGTACCATCTTCAAAGCTGACTGGCATGAGTTGTATGCAAACTCAACTAATGGAAGATAATCTTCCCATTGGTATCGCTGATCCATGCAATACACATGTAGACGATCCTCTAAAACCTGATTTACCCGCTCAGTTTGACCACCAGTGTCTGGATGATATGTGGTGTTGAAATTTAGTTGTATACCCAAAGCTGAGTTTAGAGTTACCCAAAACTTGGAAGTCATTTTTGGATCACGATACGAAATGATCTTTTCTGGGAGCAACCTATACACTTTACGAACTTCTTCGCAAGGGTGGGTGCATCATCTATCAAATTCCCTGGTATGAAATGAGCCACCTTGGTTAGTTTATCAACTACCAATATTATATCATGCATGTTTCGTGACATTGGTAAACCTTGGACAAATTTCATACTAATCACCTACCACTTCCACTTTGGTATATCATGTGGATATAACAATCCAGCGGGGTGCACATGTTTAGCTTTAAATAGCTAACATTCCAGACATACACAAAATATGCCACATCTTTGTTGATTCCCTTCCAGAAGTACAAAGGTCTAAGCTCTGCCATGAGCTTGGTAACTCTTGGATGTCCTGAATATGGGGCATTGTGTAACTTCTTCAACACCGTGCTTTGCAGATTCTCTCGATCTGACACATACATCCTCCGGTTAAAATGTAGAAGACCATCACTCTCAAAGGTGAATCCTTTATACCAAGGATTCTGAGCTTATCAGAGAATGCTTTTCTAACCTGATCATAGTATTCATTTCTTGGTGAGAACTTAATCACATGATTCCTGAAAGTACTCTTGATAGTAACTACAATTGCTATGTACCTTCTACGACTCAAAACATTAGCTACTTTGTTCTCTTTACCTTTGATGCAATTGATATCAAAGTCATAGTTGAAAAGAAATTCCAATCGTCTCTAACGAGCATTTAAATTTGGTTGGGTGAAGATATATTTGAGTCCGAAGTTACCAGTCTTGAGCTCAAATGGTTTTCCCAACAAATAATTTTGCCAAACTTGCAAAGCATGAATAATTGCTGTAAGTTTAAGATCATGAGGGGCATAATTCATCTCATGAGTTTTCAGCTTCCTTGATTTAAAAGCCACTACAACACCATCTTGCATAAGGACTCCACTTAGACCCTCTCCTGACGCATCCTTGATCATTGAAAATTGACCATTGGGATCAGGGACTCTCAACACTGGGGCTGTGATGTAAGCCTTCTTTTCAACTCTTGAAAAGCTACTTCACATTTTTTGGACCAAACAAACTTCTGGTTCTTCTGTTGCAAGGAGGTAATTGGATTAGCTATCTTGAAAAAGTTTGGAACGAAGTTTCTGTAATAGCTTGCTAACCCCATAAAACTCCTTACCTCGTGCACATTTCTCGATGTTGGCCACTCCATAATGGCTCTTATCTTAGCCAGATCTATAGAAATACCCTCCACAGATATAATATGCCCTAGATATTGCGCACTCTTGAAAAATTGCGCATCGAGACAACTTGCCATACAGCGTGTGCTTCCGCAACCGTTGCAAAACCAGTTCTAGATGTTGTAGGTGTTCCTCTTCATTCGTAGAATATATAAAAATGTCAGAAAGACTAAAGCAAAATGATTTAAATAATCTCTGAACACACTGTTTATGAGATTCATGAATGCTACTAGTGCATTAGTCAACTCAAAAGGTAACACCGTGAACTCATAACGCTGATAACAAGTTTTGAATGTTGTTTTTGGAATATCCTCATCCCGAATTCTCAACCGATATATTCTGCTCTAAGATCTATCTTTGAAAAGATTGTTGCTCCCCACATTTGATCGAAAAGATCATCTATACGAGGTAGTGGATACCTATTTATGATAGTTGCTTTGTTCAACATTTTGTAATCGATGTAGAGTCAAAGAGTACCATCCTTCTTCACAAAAACAACAGGTGCATCCCATGGTGACACACTAGGCCTAATCAACCCTTTGGACAACAGTTCCTAGTGTTGAGCCTTCAATTCAACCAACTCAGTGGTTGTCATTCTATACGGTGCCTTAAACTGTGGTTCTGATCCAAGAATGATGTTGATAGAGAAATCAAACTCACATTTAGGAAGCACACCCAGTAATTCTTCTGAAAACATATCATGAAAATCTTTAAGAAATGGATAATCTTCAAGAGATGGTTTCATAGGTTTATCCATTTCATTTATCTTGACGATAAATGCTTGGCATCCTTTTGCTTGAGCCCACCTGAGTTGAATTGCAGAAATTTGTTTGCGTCGCAACTCTCTTTTTTCACTTTGAATTTGTGTCTGATTTCCAAAATCATCAAAACACTCAACCTTCTTAAAATAACAATCAACCTTGGATTTGTGTTTAGCAAGTCAACTGACTCCTAGAATCACATCATATGACCCTAGTGGTGCTACATACAGATCTACAACAGTTAAAAATTTAGGGAATTCAATTATTGCCTCAACTAGACATTTGTCAACCATGACTTTTGAGTCATTCCCATATTGTACCGACCATGCATTTGCCATATATCTAGCGTTTCTAGGAAACTTACTAAGCATTTTAGGAGTTATAAAACATTCAGCAACCTCTGTATCTATCAAAACAAAAATTGGATGTTCAAACAAAATGTCTGACAGCGCTATGGGTGATACTTGAAATTCGGCTTGCCAGTTATCAATTGCTGCATGAATATGTTGCTGAAAATTGCCCTGTTGAGAATTATGATCTTTGTTCTTTGACTTGTCTTGAGGACATTCACGAGCATAATGGTTTCCTCCACAGCTGAAACAACTGCTAGGTGGACCTTTCTTGTCAGTTGGTGGGTTTCCTTGGAAACCGCCTTTAGAGCCATTACCTGGTTTCTTGTTGCCGAATCCACTGTTGAATTTGACATTTTGGTTATTGGACTGCCCCTTGGAGTTTTCACTCCTTTGCTTCTAGTTCTTCTCCTTGAAAGTTGGTTTAGAACTTCCCAACTATTTCTTGAATTTTTTCTTGACCTAAGCAAGAGACTTCAACTTCTGCTCCTGTTTCACTGCTTTCTCTAAGCCTTGGTTCATGGTAGAAGGTCCATGAACATCTACCTCACCACCGATCTGGGGTTTTAATCTCATGATAAACTTTTTGATTCTGAAGCTCTCATGAGCTTGGTACTGAGGTACGTACTCTAGAAGTTTGGTGAACTGCTCCCAGTACTCATTCACTGATGAGTCTCCCTGCTTCAGATTCTGAAAATCTAGGAGCTTCTGATCAAAATATACTGTGGTAGCCACTGTGATCTGAACATCACAAATTGCTCCTAGGTTGTGGTGGTCGAGTTAAGATTCATTTCCATCTTGTTGGCCCACCAAGTAGCTGTATCACCAACCAACTGGTAAGCTCCCCAAACTGCTTTATTGATTTTGGAGTAGTTTCGAATCTTGAAATACTTCTCTATCTCAGTCACCCATGCTTCAACTTCACCTAGAATAGTTCCATCGAACTTAAGTGGACTCACTTTTTTCATGTCCCTAGACAACTTTGCAACTACTTGGGCTCTTGCATCTTGCTAGTTTACCTGCTCAGCGGAGTGCTCAACATGTACTACCTGATGTTCTTCCTCGTCTTGGCCGTGAACTTCTTGTTCTAGGGCTATGATCCGATCCTTAGTATCATTCATGGTTGCTAGAATCTGATCCAACTTTGTTGAATGCTTAGCAGCAATTAGGTTAAGATCATTGGGAGGGTTGTTGTCATTGACATATGAAGGACCCTCCCCTGATGCTCTTGTTTGTACCATTCTTCTTTCTCACTGAAAAGAAGAATACAAAAACGTTAGCAGACTCATAAAGTCCTAGAGTTCGAGCCTAAGCTCTGATACTACATGTTACAACCCCTCAAGTTATACTTAGAAAAATGTAGTAATAATTTTTAAAAATAAAATAAAAAATTAAACAATTACTCAACATTCATTCCACATAAATATACACAACTTATCAAATCTATAACTTAGAACAGTAATAGTTCTAAATTCAAATATCGAGATGCAATATAACTTATTACAATTGCAGGAAAAATAAATATATTATGACACAACCACAGTTGGTCCCATAATACAGCAACAATTGTTCAAATATATATATATATATATATATATATATATATATTACAGCTACATTTCTTTTAGGCGTTCAGCGTTAATACCATAAATAGATACCAAGCTCTCCAGAGCTCGAGTTGAATCAACTCGTGTATCGCTAATAATCTCAAGTATAGTCTCCAAGTAAGTACTACAGTGGGGAGGGAGAGCATCATCTTAGCACTTTTTCACACCAGTCACGGACTATCAATCCCCCGCACAATCACCTATCAAGGAACGACCCTCCCTTCTCGAATAGGTAGATAGAACGGTGTGGGAATTTAGAGATACATGCTAGTACCCCGTGTGTTGTAAGATTTCTATTACATGACGTGTATCATAAAGACAATACATTTTTAACATGATATCGCACAACATGCAAATCAAACATATTAAATGACAGTGTCTATCCAACATTACTTTGGTCAAAGTTTTTCAATAACATACGATCACCTGGGTCGGTCAATTTCATAACACACCACTTGATCGGATTATCTACATCCAACATTGGTGGTGCTACTTAGGCAAGTGAAGTCTGTCTCACTACCTACTTAGCATCATCAATGCGGAATCAATATAAACATATATATCATAGCATGTAACTTAAAAATTCATTCAGATTTTTTCTATACTAAGAATGGACAATCTTAATCATACATTTTATCCATCAAATGCATAATGAATTTAAAACGTGCTATAATAACATATAACAAAACAAAGTCCATACAAGTTTATACCAACCGGGTATGCTTTAAACAAGGACTATCATGTGATGTTAAAAGTAACATATTGGTTAATTATCAACCCATGGATTCAATCGGAATATTCCTAATAGCAATATTAACAACTTTTTATGAAAATATACATAATACATACATTTAATTCTTTTACAGTATGCAATGAATCCATAATCATTCAATTTATAAAGAATAACATTAATCAAATACTTTATATATTGAAACATGTCATACCGATACTCAACGACATCTCTTTCCAGTTTAATATTTAATGAATACATCAATCTTATTCAACAATATAATGATTTACTATTCTGTATCCATATTTTACATTTTGAATTGTTCCAACAAGATATCCAAGTTACGACCTTGATGACTCAACTTTTCCGCATGTACCTTTTTAGGCTTATTTTTAATAGCGGAGTGTATAATGATACTCGGTTTTCACATATAATAAAAAGGTTCACTCATGTAATTCATTTGTCTGTAAAACTAGTCAACACATTTTTTAGTAGTAAAGGGTACATGACGTATTATGGTTAACTTTGCCCTATTTTGGAGTATTAATGAATTCAAATAGATAACACAAGTTCAAAATTGCGTATATGAATAACAATATATCGACTTGTTATATAATAATACAGAACTCAGTTTTCAGAGTAATCGAAGTCCTAATTGGTTGTATATATATGAATCATTCCATATATATTTCTCATATATAATTATAAGTGGCACTATCAATATCTATTCTAATATTGAACAGTGTCTATACACATGTATTTATGAAGTTGTCAAAGGTATAAGTAAATTATGACGCTATTATCATATGTCATTATTGTTCGCTATATATTGGGACACAACCTATAAATGTAATAAGCGCTGCTCTATATTACACAATCCAGTCAATGCAGCTCGCATATATTTAAACAAAGTTTGATCAAACATAATTAAATAAGACACAACCAACTATTTTGGACGCGGCTTGTGTCTTTAAAACTCAAACTACCTAAGTTAAGTGGTACGCAGCCCTAACGTGAGATATGTAGTCATACATAAATGAAACGCAGCCTGAAGGTATAGATGTTGTCCGAATGAATAAAACACAACGTATTTAGGCTTGACGCAATTATCTTTACTATAAAGCGTTGCCATAATATAATAAATACTCATCTTGCTTTCAAAATCAGAATTTGTCTCAAATTAAAATACATAGACCTATAGATATATACGATGCCACTAAGGTAATATGCAGCCCCAAATACTTCTGATATATAAAAAGGATGTTGGCCAAAACATATTAAATACGATGCTACCGAAGCATTCCTGAAATGACGCTGATAATTAAATGGGGACACTGGGCATTATAAAAGAATAGGACACTACTTATACTTACATTTATATGATGCAGTCACAAGGAATAAAAACGCAAACATATTTAAGATACTGCTCAAATATATATAATGCTGCCATTTATTCAGTGAGATGTAGTTCGAAGAGGTAAAACGTAGTCATGCACATATACTAAGGCGCTAGCAATGAAAATACTAAACTCAGATGATGCTATATGCTTGCCGCGCAGTAAAAAATAAGTAAAATGCTGGCTTATAAATTAAAATGCAGGTCTCTAAATCTACAACTCAGTGTCTAACATGAAACGCAGTCACTAAATACTCGAAATAATGGCCAAGTTTTTAGATGAATTTATGGAACACATAGAAATATAATTTGCAAAACTTACCCGGTATGAAATTGCTTGGAAAAAGAATGCGCTCGCTATCACTCGCTTCTCTCCAAATCCTACCGTTTTTTCTATCTCCCTCTCCGTTTGTCCTTTAATTTCTTCCCCTTAATTTATAAATCTCTCCACCTCCCACTCTGCCGTGCTCTCTTTGCATGCTATTTCCTTTAAGTTCCTACTTCCATGCATAACATCCAATCTCGTTTTGATTTACTTAACTGAAGTTGTCTCACCTCCAAAACCGTAGTCAACTTACTTTTAACTTTATTAATTAATATTAAAACATGTAATTTGCTTACTAAGGATCATTACGCCATAGTTCTCTAAGTCATCTTAAACTTAAGTTGACTAATAAAATAATAATATCTATTTTCTAACTTCCATGTAATTTCATGCATGATTTAAAAAGACTAATTTAGTTTGTCTTTACTCACGGTTAGTACATTAAGATAACTAAAGCTCTTGAAAGTAATTGAATAAAAGTAATTGTTTATTTATCTAATAGATATATAAGATTCTAATTATTTTCATTAATAAGATAATTGTATGATTGATTACTATTCACATATAGCAATTAAATATCTATTCTCGAAAATCTAGACAATTATAAGTAAAGGAATTTTATGTCATTAAGAATTAAATCCACATACAACCATAATCACAGTCAATATTTTCTTAACTACGCACTAACAGTTTATGCATATAACATTTAAAATCTAATGTGCATGTGTGTAGAGTCACTAGCAATTTCTCTCTCATCCCCCCAATCGTCCCATCTAGTCCATCCTCCCTGATGATGCTTTCCTTCGTCAAACTTTGAGGGTAGGATCAATTCTGCATCCACCTTGCAACAAGTAGGGAGTTAGTCTGAGTCATCATAAATATCAACCAATGATGCAAAACTAGCAAATACATATCCACAATGTACAGAATAATAAAATACAACAATCATATCATTTATACTAATCAACAATATCACTGCCACATTACAATATATGTCATAAAAATCAAATCAAAGCAATAATAATCAGCTAATAACCATATTCATAATACTTCTTGTTACAACCCCTCCATGATGCCAATGATGAATTTTCCATGGCTGGCCCATGTAACTTGCAACTCTTGATTCTCCTTTTCCAAATGCTGCACCATCATTGTCAAATCTTTGTTCTCCTCTTGTACGCCCATATGGCAAGCTTGGATCCCCTCAAGCTTCCTCCTCAAGGACTTGGTCATGGTTGATGTATGTAACCACAAATCTCTGCAACAACTTGTGAAATTTTTTTGGATAAATTATCTTTTTACGCAAAAAATTCAATGTGTTAGCGCGCAAATATTCTACAAGCCACAAAAAAATTCTACTTTGATACTACATGATCTTTTATTCCCTCGACAAATTGACTTGTTGGAAATTAAATGCAGTTCCTAAACCATTTTTGCTTCTACTCTTTGAATTAACTTCAAATGGCAGTGATTTAGTGTGTGAATTAGAGTAGTAGAATATAAATTAGTCATGGATCGATAAAAAAACAATAAGCAATTTGAAGAAATAGAAACAAACACACAACACAAGGATTTTACCTTGGAAATCTCAGTGTGGGGAAATCCAGCTTGGATAGTGTCAACTGATCACCACCTTTCATCAACTGGGCAACTTACAAAGAGCTCAATGGAGCATCACTCTCAATTGTTTGCCACCTTTTTTTCTTCCTCATGCTGCATATAGTACAAAGAGCTCAATGGGGCATAGAAGTCATCATTATACTGCTGGTTATTGTCTCAACTCTCTGCTGCTATCACTCACTCATACATCCATACACTTCTATGCTCCTATGTTTCTTATCCCATACCATGTACCTCTTATTTATGCAGTGCTGGAGATGTCCGTTTGTACTCTAAAGGATCCCCAGTCTTCAAGAGGACGAAGAGACATGTTTGCAACTGTTTCTTATGTCTTTGTCGCATTTGGACAAAACCGCATTTGGACAAAACCACCACTTTGTAGGACAAAATTTCCACCGTCAGAAGCAAAACCACCACTGACATGAGCGTAATTGCCTGGATGACAAAACTGTCACTGATACAAGTGAGACTACCATTGTCACATGCAACACCACCATTGACACAAGCGTAACCACTAGTTTGCATAGCATGATTGACAATTTCTCAGAAATTGATGTCTTGATGTAATTTTGAGTGCACTTGTTTTTCTTAATCTCGCGATCGTTTTTTCTGATCCTTTATGTATCTGAACCAGTCACAACCTTTTAGAATAGCCCCTTTACTCAATTATAGGATTTTTTAGCATGTCTTACAATTAAAGTGTAAAAGCATTAAAATGTTACATTGGTCTGATTTCAAGATGAGCTGTAATTGGGTTACATAAGATAATCCTTACTCATCTAGATAGCATGATCTCATTCGCTTAGTAGGATTTGAGTTTTAATTCTGTATGATTTTTTTGATTATTGGTAAAAAAAGGGTTTTGAGAGGGGTCCAACCCTTGCACAAAGAAAGAGAAAGATAAAGCAATTAATCACAGAATACAGATCGACCCACTACAAAACAGGGTTCCAAAAACCCAACGAAACAAAAAACAACAAAAAGAAGCCTGTCAACAGCCAAACAACAGTGAAGAAACAGCCAACGAACAGCAGAAGACCAGCTAAGGGGAGCTGCAGATCTTCTTTACTAGCCACATAATCCTCTTTATCCCTTACATTAACAGCTTTAGGCTTTTCTTTAACTCCCTGGGATGAAGAAATAGGGGTTTTGAAGGAAATGGAGCTAGAACCCTTAGCCTTCCCAATGCCCATATCCCCAACACTCAGAACAGGGGAGGATATCTTTTTCTTTGTTTCAGTCACCTTGATGACCGGATTTGGCGTGGATGCCTTGTTGCTAGCCCAATGATACATCAGAAAGATCAAGGCTTGGTGCAGAGTGAGTGCAACTTTTTGGGCTTGAACTTCCAGGATGGAATGTTCTAAGGTAAGAAGTAGATAGTAGGGTATACTTATCAATTTCTTGTGGTGAAAATGATTTAGAAAGGCAAAGTGATAAGCATGTGCACACTTGAATCTACCTTTTAGGGTAATGTACCTCAAAACTTGGTGAAGTACTTGATCCCGGGGAGAGGGAATGGAATCTCTCAAAAAAACCCCTTGAAAATCAATAAGAATTTCTTCTCTCAGGAAGGTTGTGATGTCTTCATTTTTATCCCTTCTAGATTTAAAAAACTTAATGCCCTCAGAGCTCATACCTGTGACAGTATCAATAAAGTCTTCTGAAACAGTGAAGGTGACTCCTCTTATGGTCACAACCTGAGCCAACCAAGAGTTCATGAATTCAAAAAAAATGTGGGGGTCATAACCCCTGATTCTCTCAATGAAGTTAGAAACTCCTCCTTGCTGAAGAATTCTCCACATAGTAAAGTTATTTTTTCACCTCTTCTATTGCCAAAGACTCAACCCTACATCTCTCTCCCCCCATTTCGCACTTCAGATTCAAAACTCTTTCAGGGTTTTCAAAAACAGGAAGAGTGACAATAAACAGACAAACTCTCCATCTTACCGCCTTAAGAAACAAATACCAATGATGATTAATGTTGATCTAATAAGGGGTGATGTCATAAGTACTCTCAATATGATGATTATGAGAAGTGACATGCTCAACTTCATGATTCCTTCTACCCCTTCTTGAGTTCGCACGAAGGTCATGCCCAACAAGAAATGATGGGATTTGATTTTTCATATTGGAGTAACTTTGCAAACAATGGCACGAGGGGTTATTTCCCCTATACATCATAGTCCAAAAAAGCCAAGGACTTATAATGTCATGACCTTTGTACACTGTTTGACACATATCATCATAGATTAGTTGTGTTACTTCTCTTGGAAGAGAATGAGAATCCTGACATTGTTCCATGCCAATGATATTGACCCCTTTCTTTGCAAACCAATTAACAACTTTATTTCTTTCTTTGTACACATGTTGAATAATGAGATTTTAAAAGTGCTGTAGATAAATTTCCGCATCACTAATCATGTTCCTTATGGTCCATCTTGGATTTTGCTTCTTTTTTAAACAATTTATAATGTCAAGAGTCACCTTCCACAATAAGATGAGTTACCCCCAAGACTCTGGCCAATCGAATACCTCAAAGAGCAGCCTTGGACTCGGCCAAATGATTAGATTGGATTCCCAAGTTTCCTGCATAGGCAGCTAGGGATTTCCCTTCACTATTTCTAAGAGTACCTCCTCCACCAGCGTTGCCATGATTACCCTTGGAAGCCCCATCGAAATTGAGCTTTATCCACTCTGGAGGCGGATTTTGCCATTTTACCTCCCTTCTGTTGATCTTCCCTTGATCAGTTTTATCAGGTTTCTTAAACTTCAAGTTCCATTTAACAACTTTTATGATTTCATCACCCCTGATTTTGTCTTTATCCTTGATTTTAATAACCGAGAATTTCTCCCGTATAGAATGAATAATTTTATAGGTCACCCTTTCCACATGCTTTTTTTTATTATGAAACATTCTTTGATTTTTTTCCAGCCACAATCCCCAAAACACATGAGGAATCGAGAATTTCCACAATTTTTTAAGGATTTCACTAGAGAAAGGAGACGACCATTGGAGAAAAAAATCAAGAAGAAAATTTTGTTGAACCCAACAAACCTCAAAAATGCTGAGAATACTCCTTAAAGTTTTGTAAGCGAAGGGGCAGAGCAGCAATAGGTGAACCATAGATTCAACATTTTGTTCACACAAAATACACTTGTTAGGGATTAAATGACCTCTCTTCGTCAAATTATTGATCGTAAGGCTCTTATTTTGGATGGCAAGCCAGAAGAAGAGGTTGATTTTTGGAATAAGATCCTTGTCCCAAACAGAAAACCAAGGAAAGGCATCAGCCAAAGTTTTTAAAGTAGCCTCATAATCAGATTTGACACTGTATTTTCCATCTGGAGTAAGAGCCCAAACCAGTTTATCTTGTCTTACAGATTGGCTTAAGTGGTAGCAATAAAGGAGTCTATTTAACTTATAAATGTTTTCTTTTTCCCCCTGATTGAAACCTTTAGCTGGTATTGTTCTCCAAAAAGTACCATCTTCCTTCATCTCCCTATAATTGGTTTTTTTTCACCAATCTCTCATTTCAATCTATTACTTATTTGGTTCCAAGGATGAGGTTCACTTAAAGGATTGTTTAAGAGCTACACATCATCTCAAAAGAGGGATTTCTCACCTGAGCCTACATTCCATTTAGCTCCCTTCCACAAAAACTTTCTCCCTTCAACAAGAATATTCCAGAAACAAGATCCAGGCACTAGAGAGTCTATTGAAAGTAGTCTCTTTGGCTCTGGGCTATCTAAATATTTAGCTTTGAGAATACATGTTCACTGATTTTCCTCTTTTAAAAATCTCCAACCCAATTTAGCAATAAGAGCTTTGTTCATCTTCCTTAAGTACGTATGCCTAATGCACCATGGCCTTTTGAAAGGCACACTCTATCCTAGGCCACTAGAGCATTGTTGACTAATTTTGACCCCCAAGGTCAAAATGTCAACTCCTATAGGTGAAAACTCGAGTGTCATGTTTTGCTAACCTTGTTCATAGCTTTGTCATGTTTTAATAGCCCTCAAAAAGTCTTCATAAAGCTTTATTAGCATTGTTTAAGTTTTATTTGGAGAAATTAAGGTAATACTTTGTCTTTGTATGTACTAGCCTAGTCATGTCATGGAGTGATGAAACTTGGTCAAGTGGTTCCATAAGTCCTTAGGTGTCCTTCAAGGTCATTTCATATCTTAATCACCTCGTTCAAACATTTCATACATGTTTGGAAACTTTAAGGTTCTTTTGTGGAACTTTAAGGTAGTGTTTTATAAAGAAAAGGTGATTTTTGGCTAATTTTCATGTATGTCAAAGCTCTTCAAGTGAAAATCCGTACAAGACACTTTCCAAAGACCTTGGAGCAATTACATAATTGCCACATATGTCAGCAGGTCAGAGAGAGGTTAGATTCTTGATTTTCAACACTTAAGAGGCAATTTTCACTCTCTTGTATGGACTTGTGAACTTATTTTCAGAAGAAAAAATTGTAGAGGTGTCCCTTGGGCTTCCATAGGTCATATTCCAGCTTTGGATCGAGTTTTAAGTCGTATAGATGCATCAGACACCCTCTCTCCTCCATCGGTGCTTTCACAAGCTTAGAAAGACAAAACTCAAGTGGATGGTACGACTGAGAAAGAGAGAGTTGGGAGTTGAAAATTTGGCCATTGTTAGGGGTCCTAATAAGCTTGAAATTAGCGGCATTGGTTTGTAGATTCATGGCCCCTCTTTTATGAACAATCTCTAAGAGTGACAACAAGTGACTATGTCTTGTCCATCCAAGCAGGGTCTGACTTTGCTCCTGTTTCTATACTTCAGAATTTGATGGAGAAGAATGGTTTTGAGAGATGTTTTTAGAGGTCAAAGAGCTATTTTTAGTGGTAGTTCCATCAGCGAATTCAATTTCATGAAGTATCTCCAACGAGTGAAAAAGTGTCTCAAGTATAAGGTGTTTCAGTTACTCCTGCTGCAAGTTTTTGGTTTGTTTGAGATGTTTGTCGCCTTCAAAGGTTTTCAGTACTACATTGTTCATAGAAAATTACCTCTCTCCCATGATTCATATGCTCTCTCTCTGAAGATGGCTCTTTGTTGATAGTCTTTCAAGAAATGCCATATTTCTTACTCTACGAAGCATAGTACAGTTCATCAATGGCTCCCTACAGGGTTGAACATCAATGTTGGCACTGAGTGGCAATAAGAGATTAATGTAGCATGGGAGAGTACTATTGAAAAGGTTTGAAGTTCAAGTTTTTGAGAGATGAGATCAAATTTGTACTCTCAAACAAGATTATAAGGTGCTCCATTCACTCACAGGTCTGCAGACCTGTAAGTGAGCTTTCATGGGGTCTAAGGTCTAGATTGGGAGTGTTCAAATAGTGAAAAGATCTTGAGCTCCCCTTCAAATAGCCACATGACCTTAACAAACCCTTCACTGCCATCATCATTAGCATAAGTGAATGAGAAACTCCAATTCTCACACACATACCTTATGCATGAGCTGACTGTGTGTACAGGGCTGTATAGATCAGAGAGACAAGTTGAAGATGACATAATGCTTGGTTAGAGGGTCTGTAAGCTATTGAGAGAGTGACAAAGAAGTGGGACAAAAGTTGACAATGTTAAAGTGTTAAAAGTGTCTAAAGACTCGATAAGTTGTCTTTGTAGTCCATACAAACAAAATGAAGACTTACAGGCCCTAGACCTGTAGGTCCTCATTTTGGGCTCAAACCAACTGTCAAGAACAAGGTTAATGCATGACTCTGTGTAGATGCAAAGATGAGACAAGTCACAAACCTTTGAAAGCACCTAAACCATTTGCAAGTTAAGAAATGGTTAGAAGACTGCGTTCACAAGCCTTAATGCACATACATAGGCCTGTGTACAGAATTGAGAGAACAAGGGTCTGAAAATGTCATGAAGTAACCAATAAACCTTGTGAGGAAGTGAGAAAGAACTCTCAATGAGGTTTGGCTACTGTTAAGGTGTCATGGTGGAGTTGAAAAAGATAAGCTCAAGACCACATGTTCAAACTCTCTTCCAATGACCACCCACAACCACTTTGAGAAGGCAGTCTTGAATATCATAGGTTGTGAAGTCATAATGACTTGAGAGTGTCAAAAGAAGGTGATAGATTCTCAACCTATTGCAAAAAAGATAAGCTCAAGACCACATGTTCAAACTCTCTTCCAATGACCACCCACAACCACTTTGAGAAGGTAGTCTTGAATATCATAGGTTGTGAAGTCATAATGACTTGAGAGTGTCAAAGGAAGGTGATCGATTCTTAACCTATTGCAAAAAAGTTCTCTTTTGATCATTAGTCTACAATAGAAGTCTTGAAACACAAGATGTATGCAAACTCCTCCAATGACCACCTACAACCACCTATTGAGAAGGTTGTCTTGAACAGTGGTGTTGGTGAATACAGGTCTTTGGGCAATTGAGAAGGTCCTAAGCTATCAATAACATGACATGAGTTATTGAAGAGGTTCAATGTTTGTAAGTAAAGATCCTAAAACCTCAAGATTGCAGACCAATCCTGAAGGTATACACACAAGCAGAATGGTTACCTATAAGTCTGTTTAAACGACTCAAGTGGTTTCTAAACTTGAGGTCGTGTATGACGGTTTGGAGTTTAGACAGAGAACTCAAGGTGCTCAGGTCATTTGAGATCAAAGAGATCTAAAGGAGGAACAAAGGAGGGTAATCAAAGCAAGACTCACTTCAACTCTCCATACATAACCAATTGACCACCTATAGGCTTGCTTGCCTTGTTAGGAGAAAGTTGCTTGTCTACAGTGAAAGAAAGAGGTTTGAAGAGAGGTAAAACATTTAGGGATGGTTTCATGGTAATAGGATCTCCATAAGGTCCTTAGACTTAGTTACGTGACTGAATTGACTCTCACCCTGTACACACAGTCCTATACCTATTGGCCTGTTTGCCTCATGAGAGATTTTGCTTGAATGGGGGAGGTAAAGATCAGTGAGAGGGAGGGGTAAATAATCTGAAGATGTTTCAGAGTGTTAGGATCTCATTTAGATCCTCAGACACATGATGACAGAAATGAAACAAACATGGAAACCCTGTTTAGGCCAGGTAAGCTTAAGTTCAAGCACAAGCAGACCTATAGGTGCAGTCATGATAAAGGAGGTTTGGTGAGGATAGCATAAAGGTCTGAGGATATTTGAAGATGCAGGATGTTAGTACAGGCCCTTGGGAGGCATTCACAAGCAAAGCAAAAATAAGAAAAGTGCCAATTTGGTATCAAGACCACCCCTAGCTCTCTTAATACATGACTGTCATCCAAGACCAGTCTTCTCTTGCTTGGTGAGGCCATGACCCTGTGCATGGAGCTAGGTGGCTTTCAGAGATGGAAGTGAGGTCTCCATACTTCATTCTTATGGCATTAGTTGTTGGATTCAGCCCATCACCTGCATGAACAAAGGCTAGAAGCTTAGACCCTTCTCCAATGCCCTGCTTGCAACCCGAGAGACACCATCTTTCACTTAGAACTTTCATGAGGTTTTGCATGGGACCCAGTGGTGATTGGATGTGTTGGAGGGGTCCCCTAACTACAATCTTGTGGCATTAGGAGAGAGAAAAAAGATTTGTTCTTTATGAACAATCCTTAAGAACCTAAGCCACTCTAAACCCTCCTAAAACCCTATTAGTGACCAGTCAAGAGAAATGGACTTCTAAAGCACATGTAATGACCTGGTTTGCTCCTAAAACCTCTTGGACATTGTTGAGGACTCCAAGAAGATTCTCCATGAGTACTTTATTTGTACTTGCAATTGTACGGATTGCAATAAATGCTCTATTTTGCATGGTTTTTGGTGTTTTGCGGGGGTTTTGAGCAATGAAGAACTTGCCAACCATTGGAGGTCACCTGAGATGTATTTCATCATTTCAAGCGAAAAAATCTGCACAGAGGATCTTGGAAGTGATCAAACAAAGCTTGTTTTCCAAGGCAGTCCTAAACAAGCCTAAAAAGAGACTAGATTGCAAGGCCATTTCATGGTTCTTATACTTCCACAGGGTCTTAGGACCTCAAATTTTACATGGAGGTTGGTAATAGCCTAGGAAAAGTGAATCACATGTTTTTGGGTGGTTTCACACGTGCGGGAGAGGTATGGAGCAGAAAAACAAGCTTTTAGGCAAGGAGGCGTAATTGAGGAGAGAGAAAGCAGAAAAAGACACTTCCACTCAAAGTCTGGACTTGAAACTTGGTAAGGAGTTGTAAAGCCATACTGGGTCTTCAGATATGCCCTTAGTTTGTCAGTACCATCCGTACACTTCTATACACTAGGAGGTCTGCATGATTTTAGGGCTACAAGGAAAATAGGCCTAATGAGAGCTTTTGGTGTAGAACGAGTTCTTGGGGGTGGTTTGAGACTTCCAAATGAATTGTTGCAGGTCTGATATGATGTGAATAGGTCATCCATGGAGAGAAAATGAATTGGAGAAAATGAATCCAAGTTTTGACACTTGTAAGCAAGATTGGCCTAGTGAGATGAAAAGATTTCTAGACACCTAGCAAGAGAATGAAGTGATGTGTCAAAGGGAACCTTCAGAGATCAGTTGAGAGGTGTCAAGAGCAGAGCAAAGATGTAACTCAACATGATCTGATCATAAAGAAGGCCACTTGTCATTCCACAAGCCAAAGCAAAGGGTAGTTTTGGAGAGCTAGGCAAGGTTCAAGCAAGGTTTGAAACTTCCATGCGACTTGGAGTAGAAGAGCATCTTCATAAGAGTAACACTAGTCCTTGAGGACCTTATGGGGCAATTTTAAACTCCTTTCTTGTTGTAACTCCTTTTCAACACTTGTCTCTCTCTCTCTCTCCTACGCCCTTCTTTCCTTATCTCACTTTCTTTATATATTGAGTCTTAATTCGCTAAGTTGGTATCCTCCACCTGGGTATGGCGAAGCTTTGCCCATTTGCAGCCTTTGATCAATGAAGAATAATTTGGTTTTACTTTTTCCATGGACTGGTTTCAATATGCATGCTTGATTAGTTGATCTTGCTAAGTGATAGTCTT
Organism: Torreya grandis; assembly: GCA_037957365.1. Taxonomy (NCBI): domain Eukaryota; kingdom Viridiplantae; phylum Streptophyta; class Pinopsida; order Cupressales; family Taxaceae; genus Torreya; species Torreya grandis. Next base: position 1,121,343 of record JARHVA010001587.1, read on the forward strand.
GCTTCCTTGGAATGCTTGTCCTTGTTTAGCATTCATGTTTAGTTTGGAATCCTTTTTGCATGTCTCTTGAAGTTTTCAAATGGAGTGTGTAGGGGTTTAGTGAGTTGTCTTTTCATTAGTGTCATGTCATGACCTCTTGACTAGTCCTCTTAGCTCAAGCTTGCTTCACAAACCTTCATGAGAAACATTGATGTAGATAGGCAGATTTGGATTAGTGTCATGTTCCAGTTAGTCTCTTGTTTGAAGTGCATTTGTAGCTGGTTGGTAGTGATTAAGTATATTTGGTGCATCACCTCCATTAGAGTAGGTTCTCTTCCTTTTTTAGCAAGTAGTAGATTAGTGTTTGAGCTTAAGTGATTCATCAAGGGGAGCTAGCCCATTAACCAAAAGATTCACCTCTCCAATAGGGTACCCACAACCTTGAGGTGTTTCCATGTTACATCAAAACTGGAAGGCTTGAACTACCTTCTAAAGGGTGCAAATTTGATTGATAACAAGCATATCTAGACTTCTCTTCCATACCTGTCCATAAAAACCTTTTCTGTTTTTTTTTCAATCTCTTCTATTAGGGCAGGTATCTTAAAAATTGATATCATATATACTGGAAGATTCTGAAGAGTGCTTTTAATCAACGATAGTTTTCCAGCCTAACTTAGAAGGCATCCTCTCCATCCTGCAAGTTTTCATTGGAACCTTTTAATCAAGCAATTCCAGATACTAGAATTTCTATTTCCAATGCAAATGGTAATGCCCAGATAGGTATGAGGAAAATTCTTAATCTAACAAACCAAGATTTTCGCAATTTAATACTTTCTTGAATTAGGGGTGTTAATAAAGAACAACGAACTTTTATCCAAATTCTGGCCCGAAACAATCTCATAGTCCTCAAACACTTTCTTCCATTCCTTTGCTTCATTAACAGAAGCAAGCCCCAAAAATTCTCACTCCTTTAATTTTACCTCTGGAGATGACATTTGAAACATTCCTACCAAGGGCTTCAGCCATAATAATAAACACAAATGGAGATAGAGGATCTCCTTGAAGAATACCTCTTTCGCTGCTGAAGAAGCCAACAAGGGAGCTGTTCACCAAGATTGAAAACATAGGTGCTGAGATACAAGTGTTGACAAGAGTCCTAAACTCATCTTGGAAGCTAATTTTTTTTGAGGATTTTATTTATGAAATCCCATGATACTCTATCATAGTCTTTATTCACATCCAATTTCAAGAGCATCTCATCTTTTTTGCCTTTTTCAATTGAATGGATAGTTTCAAGTAGTAATAAATTCCATCATGAATTTATCTTTCCAACACAAAGTCTCCTTGCTGTTGTGAGATGAAAAGCAGGAATGGTTGCAACCCGAGAGCCAAAATTTTAGTGAATATTTTATAAAGAGTGTTGATAGGCTTATAGGCCTAAAGTCCTTGAATTGGTTTGCCCCATGTTTCTTAGGAATTAGGGGGAGGAAGGTGTTATGAATTTCTATGAGAAGCTGCCTTAAGAAAAAGATTCATCCGCAACAGCTGTGATATCATCCTTGACAATATTTCTAAACTGCTGAAAAGAGGCTGCAGGAAAGCCATTGGGTCCCGAAGCCTTGTCTCCTATTGAAAAACCTGCAGATTTGAGTTCTCTTGAGTGACAGGTTTGACAAGGTTTTCATTATCCTCCTTCAAAATTAGAAGGAATAGCCTCCAGAATATTATTCTCTATCTACTGATTAGTGTTGGCTGTCCTTGATAGCAATTTTTTAAAAAACTGAACAACTTTTTCGTTTATGATTTCTATATCAGAACTAACAGTGCCATCTTCTTTCTTAATTTCATTGACATTGTTACCATTCCTGTGTTTAAGTGCTGAAATGTGAAAAAAGCTAGTCTTTCTATCACCGTTCTTAAGCCTTAGGGCTCTAGACTATTGCCTCCAAAAATCATAGGGCAAAAGTCTAGAGAACTAGATGGCTTTCTGGAAATCTAGAATGCCCGACACATATACAAGAAATAGTCATATTTAGCTGTACTGGAATGGAAATTGCGTTGAAGAATTTTTTCTGTGGAAAAGCTCCTGGTTCATACCCTGAGTCTGAATCTGATTCCAAACTTAAAAGTTTCTCTGTAATTCTCTTCTTTTGCCCAAATATATTACCAAAGACTTCTTTATTCCACTTTTATGGATTGAATTTTGACATTCTCAAGGTTTTTTTACCACTTTGTACATGGTTGTCGCTTGAATTTTAATATTCCACCGTTCTTTGATCTTATCGTTGAGTCCTGGGTGCTGGAGCTACATGTTTTTAAATCTAAATGGGGTTTTGGCCTTATTTTCACTTGCTAGCAGATCAAGCAATAAAGGATTGTGGTCTGATCCAATTCTAGGTAGAGCAGAAAGGCTACCATTGTAGTGGAGCATCCAATCAGTACAAACCTGAATTTTGTCAAGTCTGACGTGAATGTGATTGTTCCCGATCCTTCTATTGGTCCAAGTATACCCTCTTCTGAGCTCAACATCTATAATTTTGCAATTTGAAAACAAACTTGCTAAATCTTCCATATTATCTGTGTAATCCCGGTTTCCTCCTTTCTTCTCCGTGGGAGTAAGAGGAGTATTGAAATCTCCTACAACCATTCATTTTAAACCCTTTCAAGAGTCTTTAAAAGCTTTTAGTTCTTTCCATAACTCTCTTCTGCCAGATGTTGTGTTAGGCACATAAATATTAGAAAGGACCCAAAAAGAATTATTGGCCTTATTGTGAAACAAAATGGCTATGCGATAATTACTTCTGCCAGATGTTTATTGGGACCATTGAGCCCCCTTACATTCCAAGATATAATTTTCATTTCTGATTTCTAGAGTCCCTTAGACCCACTCAAGTTTGAGAGACTTTGGCTTCCATTTGCTACCTCTCTTGCAGTCTCTTTACTCCTGGCTTTCTAGCAAGTCTTACACATGGTTTATCTTGACTCATGTTTGAACCTTTGGACATGGGAGTAGAAGAAAGTTTTGCAAGGCTTTCTAATGAACAAGGAACACATTCTTTAAGATTTGCCATTGCTTCTTACTCAAAGTCTATCTGATCATTACTTCCATCTTCAAATGTCTCTATATTATCCTCCCTACTGTCCTTTTGCATTGATGTAGAAATAATATATAAATCAAGAAACTTACGGATAGGATTTCACCTTCTTTTGGTTCTTCTGCAGCTTATTCTCTCTGACTAGGTGATTTGTGCATGGAGTTCTCATCTAGCTTTTTCATTACGGTTTTTTCTTCCTGTTCCTTATTGTTCTTCTTCTTATGCTGAGGACAAACCTGATCCTTGACAGGTGTTTCTTCCAAAATATTGTCTTGAATCGGATTGGAATCTGTTGTGTTATTGTTGTCTCTCTGATTTTCTAATTTTGCCTTGTCCTCCTTTATTTCTTGTTCTTTGAAGTCTCGAATCTTGTCTTCCTTTCTTCTCCATATCATTTGATCCTTCCTCCTGGTAGGACAAAATCTAGCCTGATGGCGTAGCTTGTTACATTCTTTGCATATTAAAGAGTCAGTTTCATATTCAATGGGTTGGGTCCATTCCCCAAACTTTGATGAGAGCTTGATTGACTTAGGGAGAGCCTTTTCCACACTAGCATTGATGCAGAATCTAGCATATATCAATCTTGATCACGCTTTTGTCACAACATCAAAAGCAATAAGCTTACCGAAAGTCTTCGCTATTCCTATCATGATCTCCTCCTCCCAATACTCCAGCGGAAGCCCTGGTAATCTAACCCATACTGGCATAAGGTTGGTATTTTGTTTCTCTGGGTCGAATCTTAGTTCCTTTTTTCGTAGGAAAAGACCTATTTTCCCCCAAAACCAGCTCCCCCAACTAATATACGAGCATAATCTTCTTGATTCGACAAAGAAATCAGGAAAAGACCTTTAATCATGGCCGGAATTTTCACGACCTTTCGGTCTCCATTTTTGATCTGCCCATTTTTGAACTACATCTATATCTGGTCTATTTACCCAAGAACTTTCCTAAAAGTGCATTCCCCATTTTCTCATAAGATTGATTTGCAACATATTTAGGGATTTTAAGCTGGATCCCTTCACATCCCCTATTCTCAGTTCAAAAGTGATTTGTTCAGAGTGTGAAGGAAACCCGGTCTTACCCATCACTGTCTGAGCCCACGATCTTTTGATTGGGGTGTTACTTCCTCCACTGTATGCTTTGTAAACAGGATCCCCTGGGTCAGGTGGGTCCCATCGTGAGCCATCTTCTTCCTCAATGTTCTGACCATCTTCTGATCCCCAGATTCCACCATGTGTAGCATCAGGGCTGTCTTCCTTCCTGCCTAAAGCTGTGATTCGAATTCAAGTTCTTCATTATTGTATCTTTGCTGATTAATTGGAGATTGATTCTTTTTTTCCTTAGTTGCCTGTAGCATGTTGTATAAGGAGGTGCTACTGGGATAGGCTATTAATTACATGGTGTTTGAATAGTTGTATAAATAAATCTAATTCTTCGAGAATTAGATTATTTCCACTTGTTCTCATTTGCAAACAGCTATCTTGAAACAACTGTGTTATGTCCACTTTTATTTCATGTCTAACTTCTAACCCATCTTTAGGGACAAATCAGATTATAAAAATTCTTGAATTATTTTAATTTTTAGAATTGTTTTCAATCTTTAAATGAGTCATGAGCAATCTGTATATTAGGTGTATGTTGTTCCTGCTTTCCAAAAATTAAAAAGTGGTGTTCCTGAAACTCGTGCCCATTTAAAAAACTTTTCCTGTTTTCCTGTTTCAGGCTAGTTAGCTGTAAGACATCATCTTGTTTTCTCTTTTAAATTTTAATCTTTGCAACGATGAATATATTTATTTGGGATTATTCCACACGATTTCAAGTTCTAAATTTAATCGTATGCATTGCCTTCTTCTGTGCAAGTAGATTGATTATGTGTTTAGATATTAATTGTTGCAATTTCGTAACTTTGATTGCTGTGGCCTCTGGTAATTTGTGAGCAAAAGGCGATCATATTTTAATAGATAGTCAATTTGCAATATGTGCAGAATCCTCCATATCTCTGCAGTAAGGATGGGATTTTTCTTCATTGCCCACTGGTAAGTTTAGGAGCCATATTTGAAATATTACTCAGGACTTACTGTTACTGCAAGATCAGAATGCGTAGTTTGCTTAGAGAAAGGCTATGCATTTCCATGTTCTATTATGAATACACGAGATAAATGGAAATATTCGTTTGTGCCAGTTTGTTTGCATCCTTCATATTTTACTGTGTTCTTTCAGTTGATTTTGAAGCATTCTTCAGGTCACTGAATCACCGTCTCTTTGGGAGAATCCTTATTCTGCAACCACTTCATGGAGGCCATGTGCTGAAAGGAATGAAAGGAACTTTGCATGTAAGCTGAGATTTCAACTTAATTATAATTGATTCTGTGTTTACCATGGTTCCATTAAAATCCTTTCTAATTTACTCAATACTTGAAGAAATAGTCTTTGGATCCCCATGTTAGGATTATTGAATCACTGATTAATGTTCTTTCACAGAAACCCTTGAATGATCACGACTGATTAAGAGTCAGCTATAGGGTCCATCTTTTATGCAAATTTCAGTAGTTCATTTTTGGATAGAGTTATCTCTAAAGACTCATACTGTACCTTTTTATCATATTTTAAGCTGAATTAGGATCATTCCTACTCATTAAATTGAATTCTATTGATTAACTTATTTTCAGACTAATGATACTTGAATTTGTGCTGTTCCCCAATTCTTAAATTTCGGAGGTTGTTAATCTAGTTTATTTTGATTTTTTTTTTTTTGAAGATGTAGGGTATGTGCAAAATGATCCTTACATTCATATCAAGAGAATCTGATCTAATATATAATTTAGTGCAAAATGTTCCTTACACTCTTTTATCAAGGGAATCTGATCTAATAGATAATTTAGCTGAAATTGACTTTGACGTTTTGGTCTTGTTGATGCATATCTGGAAGTATACTTTCAGTTTCATGACATTTGACCTTATTGATGTATATCTGTGAGTGTATTTTCAATTTGTTTTAATTGCTTGGCTGTATGAAAAAATTGTCTAGTCTTTTCAATTGTTCATTTGACAGATGTTCCATCTGAGAATGACACAAATGGATATATTCTCATCCATGCCGAGGGTGGATTGAATCAGCAGCGCATTGCAGTGAGAAACTCTTTCCTTGAAAAATAAAATATTATATTTGCAGAATATTGAACTTACTTTTTTCTTGCTGCTTCTCTTGATTTAGTTATGTCAAATAGGAGCGGGTCTTTCTTAATCTAATTATTTAGTATTTATAGCTGAAGTATGTAACAGTAGCCCCTATTTTTACTCACAGCCTGAAACATTGCAGGCATGAGCTCCCCTTAAAACATTACTACTTTATGCATTCATAGATTTCAAAAATATTGTAATATATTAGGAAAATTCTGTTTGTTGAACTTAGGATAACTCTCTTAGTGCTTTTCAGATTTGCAATGCTGTAGCGGTGGCAAAGATCCTAAATGCAACTCTTATTCTACCAATTTTGAAGCAAGATCAGATCTGGAAAGACCAGACGTGAGTTTTTTCTTTATTATATTAGTTTCATGTGAAAATTTCTATTCGATGTTATAGGTAGAGGCATATCCTGTATTAGTACACTGCTGTCAACTGCAGTAACCTTGAGGGAAACAAATCTAACATTGTTTTCATTGGCATTAGAGCTTGAAAAATGTTATTTACTTTGGTTATCAATTGTGTGATGATACCTGTAAAGGGTCCCCTTGCGAATTTCTGTGTCACTACATGGATGTTTTTATGGATGCTCCAATCATAATTAGCTGTCTAATGTGGTTACTTTGTGCTTAGGATATGTGTCTCTTGCAGTGAAAAGTCTTGGTAATCCATTGACTGATTTTTCTCATCCAGATCATCAATGTGGTTCTTGCTTCATGGTTGGTATTTATTTGGTAACTCTTGGGATCAAATCCAAGAGTGGCAGAATCTCTGTTGCTAGTTGCTGATCAGATTAAATATTTTTTTATTTTCTATCTGACTGCTAAATGTATCTTCCTCCATACTAATGGTGGTGGGTAATATTCATAATTGACATGTCTTCCTTCAATGGCATAATGTTTTTTTTGAATTTTGAGGGCAGTTATTTTATTTTTTTGTTTGGAATGTTTAATGACAAAAAATATATTTTTTTGACCACACCCAGGAAGTTTGAAGATGTATTTGATGTAAACCATTTTATCGAGTACTTGAAGTATGATGTGCGCATTGTAAGGGATATACCTGCATGGTTTCCTGAAAAAGAAGAATTATTTACCAGTATCAGGTTAGAATGCTTCTTAAGTCCTATTTGTGAATTGCATCATTTCAACCAGTAAGTGAATTGCATTTTTGTTTCAGAAGAATAACATTTTTCTATGGAATATGGTTACTCTTACAATGTGTGATGTAATCCAATTTTTCGTGCTCATAATGTGCTCCAGATGAGTGGATGATAGGTAGGAGCATATAAAAAACAAGATGTCAGCATTAGCAATATAGAATATAACTGTATGTGATTGGAAACCTGCACAATTTAATATGCCTTTTTTATTAATACTTGTGTCAAATGGCTATAGTCTAAAAGGTCGAGCTTGTCATAGAAGTTCATATCTTGTCTATAGTCTTCTGATTTCTTGCTATGTTAACCCTCTTGATCTTGTTTAATTAGAAGTTGCAAACAGTGGTGGCTTCTGGTCAGATTGTTTCCTAATTTGTTACTCTTCCTTGCTCCTAGATTGATTGTCTCAGGTAGATTTCTTCTGGAAGAGTGGAAATGCTTCTTCCAATGTCCCAATGTGTTCGAATTTCAAGCAAAATAAAGTTGGGTAGAAAATCTTCCTCATTGAAATTCCTTTTATAGTTTGTTTCCCCAAGTGTTGCCAATCAAATTCTGGTGTAAGGAATTAAAGAAAGATCATGACCTATACAAAATATACATTTATATCTTTCTTATGCACAAGAAAGATCCTTTGTTGTATGGTGAACTCTGTCAATAAGTTTAACTAGCTAAGCAGGTCAATTGAAAATACCATAGGCTAGCTAGACCAGGAGAATGATTTAAATAACTGTCAAAAATCAGTTTGTGAAAGAAACCAAGGACATAAAATACTTGGAAAATTTCCTTCCATAATGATGGATATACCTCTCACCAAAAGTAGTTTATTTTTCTCAATAACCATCTCTCTGTCTTTAAATTTTAGGTCCTTGCCATTCCAATCGAAAGAGATTTGCTGTTTTTCCTTTAAAGAGAAACTGAGTTAACATGATAGAACATTACAGTAAGTTCAAATTTCTACCTGACTGTAAATATTATGCACGCTTAAAATCGACCTACTAAAGATAAGACGGCTAAAATTTTGGCATTTAAAGCCTTTAGAAAATTTATTGTGCCATCATTACAAACAAAACAAGGGCTATATGGCAATGCAAAAATTCTTTATGTACTTAAAATCTTGGTTTTGAAGTACCAATTCTAACTGTGACCCGAGAAACATGATAGCTGTTCGTATTAACAATAGATAAAATTGAAATCAGCAGGCAAAGCTGGAACATAGAGTTAACTATGTGAGTCATCCTCCTTTGCCTTGAATTCTTCTTAGGCATCTCTGCAGTCCAAGCATCCATTGTAGTCAGCATTCTTACCTGTTAAATAGCAAACATCCCACGTTGCCATGTCCATTTCCTTTTGCGTGTGATCAGTGCGTGGTTCATTTTCTGATACTTGTTTTTGGGTAGCCACTTTTGCCTTCCTGCACTGTTTGTTGTCTACTTTAGCATCTGTGAGGGTACTCGAGGTGGATGTATCATGTCATCAGCTCCTGGTTTATAAATTTATTTTACAAATGTGAACTGATACCCATAAAAAATAGCACACATTATTTTAATTTAAGATACAATTGATTGCAAAATGACACTAGAAACTTTTGCGTTTTTATTAAACATAGAAAACATCAGTTTTGGTTCTCCCATAGATTACAGCTTCCTTATCTCCTTCCATATTGCTAAAATTATTTCGTCAATGGTACCTGAGGCTCATAAAATATTACTTGTGACAATCCCTGTGTCTGAAGAAAATCTGTTCATATTTCCTCCAGAAATGCTAAAGAGCTCTTTTGCACCTTCCTCTTCTTGGGTTTCTTTTAGCACTCCTATGCGAAAACATGCACATTAGGTTGTAAACACTCGAGTTTTTGCAAGGCATGAAAAAAATTCAGTGATAATCGTAGATTCTTTTGAATTTTCCTAGAAGAACTATAATCTGAAGCTCAAGAATATTACTGAAAGCAAATACATGAAGAGATTATTGTATGCCCATTTAGGTAATGGATTGCAAGGGGTACCTTATTTATCTCGTTGCTGACTGACAGCTCACTTAGAGAACTCATCTCTTCAGGTAAGCATTCCATGACAATCCGGAATATCCATAGTCAAGCCCTTTTTCACAAGAAGTTGTGGCATATAGTCCTTCAGTGGCAGCTATAAGTGAAAGTTTCAATACTCCTGAAAATATCCTGTTTCATAAAGGGAGAAAACACTTTAATTGGCATTCAAAACTGTTAATGACCCAATTATACTGCTTTTCTTGGTTTTAAATTAAAGTGACAGTATCTATGATGCGGCAAAAAGTTTAGCCACATAAAGGTAATTCTGATTTATGTTTTGGAACTTCCTTTAATGTTGAATAGAGAGCCCTGATAAACACATGTAACTCTGGCTTTTCTCGCTGGGTGGTATGGAAATGCCTGGGGGTTCAAAAGAAAAACACTGGTCCCTTGTTATGCATACTCATCAACAATCATGATTGTGTGTTCCTCTTTGAATTTTTAGAAGTTGCAAATGCCTTGGCTAGGTTATCTTGTTACCTCCCATTAGGAGTTATAAAGTACTAATCACGTGTGGATTTTTTTACAGGCGAACTGTGAAAAACATTCCCAAGTATGCATCCGCTGGATTTTATATAGATAATGTGCTTCCACGCATCAAGGAGAAAAAAATAATGGCTTTGAAGCCTTTTGTTGATAGGCTCGGGTAAATCCTAGAGCCCTTACGAAGTGGGGAGAAATCTTACAACTGTGTGCTTTCTTTTTGTTTTTAAGTTTCCTTTTTTATTCTCACTACCAAAATAATTGTTCCAGCCTCCTTATGATTTCCATGGAATCAATTATTCTGCATGGATTTTGAAGAAAAATAATATTTATGGCACACTTGTAGTTCTATCAATAGAAATGCAACTTATCTTGAAGCATTAACTGAATAGAATCTTGTTTCTGATAACACAATGTCCTGCCTCCTCAGATATGATAACGTTCCACCAGAAATAAACCGCCTGAGGTGCAGAGTCAACTACCATGCTTTGAAATTTCTACCTGAGGTTGAAAAAATGGCAGAAGTTTTAGTATCGAGAATGAGGAACCATACGGGCACGTCACATCCATATATGTGAGCTTTGAGTAATTTTGATTTTTCTACTTATTGTAGTCTAACCCATATACGTACTTCTTAAAGATGAAAAATGGATTTTGAATCTGTTTCAAGGCATTTGGTGACTTCCATTTAGTGTGTGTGTGTGTGTATGTTGATATGACTCTTGTTGTAGACAGGGCTCTACATCTGCGATTTGAGAAGGGCATGGTTGGCCTTTCATTCTGTGACTTTGTTGGAACAAGAAAGGAAAAGGCTATAATGGCAGCCTACAGGCAAAAGGAGTGGCCTCGCCGTTACAAAGTGAGTGTATACTGACAAGGTGTATGTGAATTCTAAGAAGCCAAAATTTATGGTAGAGAAAATCTTCCCCTCCCTCGCGCCTCGCCCCCCCCCCCCCCCTACACACCCCCTTCAGGGTTTTTTTCTTTGGACAAATTCATGCAGTTGTTCCATACATTTCATCAGACTTTCAGTGTGATGGCATTATCCATTCAAAACGTTTGTGCATGTATAATATAAATATGTATGTGAAATGACTGTCTTTAATGCTTATGAAATACCAAGAAGAGCTACTTTTAGAATGTACTTATTGGGATTTGGAATTAAGCTTTTCATAACTTATGATGTTTGATGTTTTCAAAAACAATATTTGTCTCTTTGTTGATATGAGATATATTTCCTTACTGGTTTAAGCCTTTTAATTTTTGAAAAGAAAGCATGCATTTCCTTGCACTGAATGTTTCCTTATCTTGGATGCAGAATGGGTCACACCTTTGGCAGGTGGCACTTGAGAAACGAAAAGAGGGTCGATGTCCCCTTGAACCTGGAGAAGTGGCATTTCTGCTCAGAGCAATGGGATACCCTAAGGAGACTCAGATTTATGTTGCTTCTGGGCAAGTCTATGGTGGCAAAAATCGCATGGCTCCTCTCAGAAACATGTTTCCTAATTTGGTATGTCTATATATAATTTTTCATCGCCCTTTCCTTTTCCAAATCACGTGTCCTTAATGTGCCCCATCTTAGTTATGTGAATTTTTCCCAAAAGGAACTTTTATTTAATTTTTGCTTCTTGGTTATGTGGGAACTTATCAAAAAGGTCATTTACTCACTTGCCTTTTGTTCTTGTGGTTTCGTTTTTATGTTGTTTCAGGTTACCAAAGAAGAATTAACAACAAAGGAAGAATTGAAGCCATTCAGAAAACACATTACAAGCCTTGCAGCTCTTGATTTCCTTGTTTGTTTGAAGTCTGATGTGTTTGTGATGACTCATGGTGGAAACTTTGCAAAATTAATCATAGGGGCTCGCAGATATATGGGACACCGCTTGAAATCTATAAAACCTAATAAAGCACTCATGGCAAGATCCTTGGGTGATCCTTTCTTAGGTTGGGGGCAATTTATAGAGGATATAGTAGTTTCACATGACACAAGAACTGGGTTGCCAGAGGCAACATTCCCTGGTTATGACATATGGGAAAATCCATTAAGTCACTGCATGTGTAGAGCATGATTCGCCCATCTCCCATCTGCATTTACTCGACGTTTTTAACTTCTTTCAGGTGTCAGGAAAACCTTTAGTATTTTGCCGATCTAGTGATTGTTAATTAGTCCTTTGGTATCTAAATATTCAGGGGGTAAAATATGTGTAAACTAGTTCTTTTAGTATACAGCAGGGAAAACTTTATGGATGATATTTGCCATCTGAGTACATTTTCTGATGATGTCGAAAATGTTGATGAAGATTCATCAAACATTTATTAACAATGTTGAGAAAGAAAAGTATAAACAAGGTTTTTTGCACATGGGAAATAAGTATATTTCCTACATATTATCCATTAAATTCGGATAAAATTATGTGGCTGATACGAACTGCGAACGGTATGGTACCATGAATCTGAGCTGTTAGCTTGTTTCAACAGTTGTACATTATACTGTTCCTTTTTTCTGCTAAGCAAAGATAATTGTATTAGTTCATAACTGAAGCCAGTGTGTATTTTAATACAGTAACATAAAATTGCTGATGTATTGACACAGTACTGGAGATTTTCCGGATACAAACACAAGACTCAAATGACCACACATGTTTTACGTAACAAAATGATCAAAGACTCTTGTAAGTCCGAAACTAAAACTAAAGAGCTAGTAAAATTAACCATTTGAGAAAGACTTTTTACAGTTTGATTTTAGAGAAAAAGTTCTGACTAATTTCAATTGATGTCTTCAAGAAATTTGTTGTTTGCCCAAAACATGGCAGATGGTCTTTGGAAATCTTGGCGCATTGACTTGTATCATGTACTTAGACATCTGAATGATGACATATGAGTGATGTGTATGTTAGTTACTTCTAAAACTTATGTTTTCCTCTGATATATATTTGGAACGCACATCTGCACAAAATATGTGTATCCAGTAGATTAATTGTGCCATGTGGCACATCCTACAACCCAGGTGGAGTGAACTTATTTTAACGTTTCGTTGAGTGACCAACACTTGTGAATGGACGAAGGTTAAACATGATTGAGATGACACTGATAATGTATCCGGGTTAAACTTATAAGCAAGATAACACAATTCACAGGTCAACCACCCCGTGGGTGCAAGCATAGGGATTGGCACCTCAGGTCATTTGGACACCTCTCCACACAGGTCAGGTCAGGTTAAAACTTAAGATATGTCTACTAGCTTTAGAGCATGGTTGTATGGATGTCGGTTGTAGTAGAATTACATTCATTTGGGCATAAAGAGCGTTCTCAAATATAAGTGCAACCTGTTCGTGCAGGTGCCCCTAGTAAGGGAATTTTGCTATCAGGATTTACATCGGAAATCTTTTCTTGAAAATTGGGTACAATTATGCTTTTTGGATTGGAAAAATAAAAAAACTTAGGAAGGGCATGTTGAAATTTTGGGCTCCTAGTTGAACAGGAAGAATCTACGTGTGGCTGCTTAAATATGAAATGCATACAGCCACAATAAAATGTGTCTGTGCAGCTTTGGTTGAACAGACTGACAAACAAATAGAAACAGATTTTTTTAAAATAAAATACCTTGGACTGTGTTGAATGTGTTATTGAAAGAAAGATTGTGTAATGGCCCTGTGATTGCCAAAATTATATGCTTTATGTAGTCAAGGAAATTCCTTAAACATCTCTAATTATAAAGTACAAGAACAGTTCCAAACGGGTCGGTAGCATACATCTAAAAGTTAGATTATATCGTGCTTGTGATTTGTGTTCCATGGGGTTGATTTTTGCTTCCTTCAATTTTACTCATGTTTTTAATATTGTAAGAGCATTAACAAAAGTCTAGACATCCAAAGAACGCACAAAACGAGTCACAACCAACAATAATACAGCCAAAACAGATCCAACAACAGTATCAAAGTACCAATTAGCAATAAGATGCACTAACAACCCAAAAAAAAAAAAAAAAAAAAAAAAAAAAAAGGATAAAACAGAAATGTCAAAACCAAGTCCCATATGGGCATTACCAATCTCAACATCCATAGCATTTTTCTTTCTGACCTTCCGAACATGTCCCTTTTGACTGTGAAGGATGCTCAGGGCCCAACTGCTTGCAAATACTTTCATCACCTCTGGCTAAAGGACTGTCAACAGCCCCCTGAGAGATAAGACGACTCGTTATGGAGTTCTAAATCTGTTCCAACAGTTTGTCCATATCCTCCCTACTAACATTGTCAATTACGTTTTGGAGCTTAACCGGGAGACTGTTAGTGTTGCCATCAATCCTGTGATCAACGCTAGTTTGCAACACACGACCATAACCCCTAATTAGAAGCCCATTAGCAAGATCGGATGACTGAGAGGAGCTATCAGCACACATAGAACTGTCTTTCCCCACATCCCCAAAATCAGCTAGATTATCATGATTATTATCAATTCTATCCTGTTCTTGTTGAAAGTGATGAAGGAAAGCTTGCAAGACAAAACATTTCATCATTATTCTCAGCAATTTCTTTCTTTGCAATCTGATCTGATTCTTAAAAGCTGGCGAAAATGGTGTCCAGGTTGGATGCTTGCTCAAATTATGCATCCTTTAAAAGATCCCATTCATAATTTAGATATGGACATCTGTCGCAGTCTCATGAAGAGTTCTCCAGTTCGGAGGAGGGCTTAATCTTGGGAATCCATCCTATTCTACAGAAAATTTGGGGGCTTAATCTTGGGAATCCATCTTATTCTACAGAAAATTTCGGCACTTGAATTTTTTTTGCAAAAAACAATTCTCATGATAACTTCTATGGAGAAGTTAGAAAGAACCCCAACCTTAAACTGAAAAACCTCTAAATTTCTTTGTTTCTACAGGTCTAGAAAAACCAGCCAAAGTTTTTAAAGGAAAATATGTAGTTTCTTTTTAGCACAAATATACACAAAAACAACATTAACCCAGTAACATTACAAGAAAAAACACTAGCCCAGATATTCAAACCATTCTTCCAAACACTAACAGCAAAAGGACAAGTAAAAAAGAGTTGTTCAATAGTTTTCACCCCACCACACAAGTACAAAAGGGCCCAAAACCAGAATTACATAGAACCGCACCACAAACAAGCTTATTGTCAACAAGCAACCATGTCAAACAAGATTTCTTACGTTCAAAACATGTAGATCAAATAATCTCAAAACTCATCCTTATCCTCCAAGGTAGACATCGAGCTGGGATTATGTAGAAACTTCAATAGCAATGTATAAGTTATTCATTGTGAAGAAGGAATCTAAACTTCGTTTTTAAACTCAGCTCATAAGCCCTAGCTTCCCTGTGAGGAGATCTATTAAAGTCTTCAAGCCCTTAGAAAACTAAGCAAACACAGAGCAACCCCTAATTAATGCGAACGAACAATTATTAACCTTGAGATTCTACCAAAGAGATCTATATCCTTGACATCTTGAACTGAGCTCATTGAGTAAAGGTTTCACAACAATTATATGTTTAACCATCTTCAAGGGTTTCCAGATTGATTTGAATATAGGGGAATTGAGAACTTTAACAAAGAAAGATTAGTTAAAAAATCTGAAATGTGCATGCCTTTCCATTGAGGCTTTTCTTTAGGGAATTCCCTTGACATGTTATGTCAAATAAGGATTTTCTATGGTTCATTACCCTCAAGAGCTTTGATGATCCATTCAACAAGAACAGTGATTTCTTGGATTCTTGGATCTTTCAGTGCAAATGCACCTAATATGTTGGGCTTGAAATAAATGTCCCAAGCAATGTCCTTCCCTTTTGTCCATAAAATCTAATAATTTTATGAGATGTGTTAATTTGAGATTTATTAAACATTCAACAAGGAAAGTTGTAAATGCTATATGAAACAAAAATTTTCAGACATACTTGGATCCTGCTAGGTAGAGAGAGTAGATGTCCATGCCATTTACAGATCTTGTTTATTTTCACAAGCAACCACTCCCACATTTCTTTGAAGGAGGGAGAAAGTGAAAAATGAATCCCTAGGTATCTGATCAAGTGTTTAGGACCTTTCCACATCCATCCAAACTCAATAAGCCATTCAGAAGGGTCTTCATCTCACCCAATAATACAAAACTTTTGAATAAACAACTTTTGTTCGGTAAGTAGAGTAATATATATCAAGTCTGGAAGTAATCAGTTGAAAATTTTCTTTTTTCAATGCCAGGAACAAAATGGTATCATCCCCAAATAACATACCCAGAAGCTCAAACTTATTAGACAAGGAAATCTTCTTATAGGTGTACCCAATGAGGGTTCTCTGAAAAGGTAATGTAGAGCATCAACTATAATTACAAAGAGTGAGGGGGCAAGGGGACAACCTTGTCTAATAGATCACTAAAGATTAAGAGGTTCAATAAGCATTCCATTGACTTCAATCATAATAGAGACATCTTTAAACAAAATATTGACCATTCTACAAAATTGGTTATGAAAACCAAAATCATGGAGCATCCGGTTGATGAATGGCCACTCAATTCTCTGATAAGCCTTTTCAAAATCCAGGAGAACCATCCCAACCTTTTGATTAGAGTCATGAGCCCATTGCATGCTTTGCCAACTAGAGAAAAGATTATCAAGGATACACCTTCAACAAACCCTGTTTGAGTATTAGAGATAATGTGAGGAAACAAAAAGAAAGTCTTATAGTAAGAATATTGGCAAGGATTTTGTAGGAGACATTTAACAAGATTATTAGTCTACAATTTCTGCCCTGAGTTTGACCTCCATCCTTAGGGATTAGTTTGACAATTTCCTTGTTAATAGCAGGGCCAAGAGATCCTATCTCCAAGGCTTCTCTATATACTTTAAGGCACTCATGAGCAATCCAATCTTTATTCATCTCGTAAAATTCAATGAGAAAGCCATCAATGCCAATGGCCTTATCATTCTTGAGGGAGTCGATAGCAATCAAGTCTTCATCAAATGAGAATTCACTATCAAGGGACGACACTTGCTTAGAGGACACCTTTTTTGGATTACTATTAGCATAAATCCTTCTATTTTGCTCAATTTGTTGGTTATAGCCATATGAAGAAAACATAGTAGAGTAGAATGAAAAAAAAAAAACATTTTTTATTTCAATTATATCTGTAGACATCTAAAATTGGCAACCAATGGCTTTATACCCGACTTTAGAGCAATTCTTACCAACCTCTGAAAATCTAGCCTAAGAATCTCTAAAAGTCTTAAATTTGGCTTCATAACATGTTTAACTGGCTTAAAAATCAATTAAGTCAAATGCACACATTGAATTAAATCAAATCCCAATCAAATCCTAATTGAATTCATTCATGATCAATTAAAGCAATTATTAAAAAGGGAAATTCAAAAATCAATAAATATCTTAGGTTTTCATCATCACCTTTTATGAGTTGTCATTTTTGGAAAATATCCCACCCATGCTTATTCCATACTAATCTTGACCATTTGACACCTTTTATCCCTACTAGGGTCAACTACGCCAACCAAGGTTAGGATTTAACTCATTCCAAGTCATTTCAAAGCCTATAAAAACAAGCCTAGAGCTCTTCATTTGGAGAGCTTGAAATATAGTAGAATTATAATGCAAGATTTGATTCATGAAACAAATGTATAGTGTTGTAATGTCAAAATTGAACCAAGCCAAGCCAACCATTGTGCTAAGAGGAGATGGAGATAGCCAAACCCCATCGATGAAGACTTCTTGAGCACAATCTGAGCAAGCCAACAAACACATCATTTAGAGTATTTAAGGAAGGTAAGAAAAATTTGTAAGTTTCTTTACATTTTAGGCATGGAGGTGTTAAGCTTTGTTAGTGTGTTTGCTTTCATTTTGAGACTAACACTTGATCTAACTTCTCCTCCATCGTCAAATTCCTAGCATCACAAATAGCACGCCCGGTGGGATCGAACGCATCCCACATACCAAGGACATCAATATGCAGCTTTTAAATATTCATTTGGATGCTTGAAACTCTCTAAAATTGATTTTTTAACCTTGTTTTGGTCCGATTTGATTTTGGTTTATTTTTCAGATTTACACAAAGATCGATGACGATTAGGTACAACCAGTGACGGTTGGGCCTAAACTGACCATGATTTTGCTAAACCGACCATGATTCTATGTAAATCATCGACAATTGGGTTGCAGGGGAAAAATGTTCATAAAGCTTGCATTTTGATTCTTTTCATCATTCAGATTTGTGATTTCTAGGTTTCAAAAGCATTTAAATTCATCAACTTAACTTTGCCTTGTAGGTTTTCTCATTTTTTGTGCTAACCATTGCCTAACCTAATGCGTTTGCCTTTTTTGGTTGTCTTTGGGTCCATAGGGTATTGGTGGCGATATTTATTGACCGGCATCGATTTTGCTCAACCGGTGATGGTTAACTATTAACCGACCATCACAGTTGCCTTAAAACTGATGACAGTCATATGTGATCGTCCACGGTCACTGTGTGAACTAAATTAAAAACCTGAGAGCTAAAAATCAAACATCATTGTCCAATCAAGAAAGTGCTTCAAATCAGGGGGTTATTATCTAATAATTGCAGGTTGAAGGATTGAGTTGAACACCAAATTTGCTTGTTTTGACTAACCAAACATTTCATTTTAGGATTTTAAAAGGAATTAATCAAATCTTACACATTTCAATTTGAGACTAAAATGAACGTGTTAGATCTTACACATTTGGTATTTGGTGCCTAAAACGAATCTAACATGCTAAGTCCTAGAAAAATTTCAAATCTGGTGTTTAAAACACATGTTTAAATCTTGAACATTTCAAATTGGTGTTTTAAAATGAACTTAGAATACATCTTGCACATTTGGACTTTGGGCTTAAAACGAACTAGATGGTCTTGCTTAAATTGATCTTTTATGCAAATATTCTTTCAAATTTTTACACTTAAGCCAAGGGGCTAGTAAAGAACTACGCCACATTCAATTTGGTGCTTAAAAATCAAACTTCACTTGTAAATTGTTTTCAAACTTGTTTGTTGATTGTTTTGATTCATAAAAAGGATAATGCACGTATGCTCTTCCTCCGTCCCCTATAGGGAACTCATGGGATCAAAAACGCCTTTTGATTGCATTTAGTGCCTAGTCCAAGGTGTAGAAATAAAGTTGCCTAAGCTCTCCCCAAACTCCCATAGTATTGGGTGATATAAAAACAACCCCAATGTCATTCTACTCGTCTTTTATTTTCATGCATTTTTGTTTGTGAAAGGGGTGTCATTGTCTCTCACAAGTTCTCTAGGGAAGCATTGCCCTGGGGCTTCATCTCCCGATAGTGTTTCAACCCCTCTCCACAGGGGGGGTATATAAATTGATATTGCCCTGCTGGGATGGTGGCTTGAACGTCTAAACCATCTCCGTTAGTGGCAAGCCAGCCTAGAACATATGATCAATCAGGAGATTGTACTACACTGAGCAATTGATGGATGTAGTGGTTGTGAAAAGGACAAAACTTTTTTACAACACACTGATTGACATGGATCTAATTGACGTGTTTCTTGTCTTATGTGCAAACGTGAAAGTGTGTACATAAGAGATCAATCTAGGCGGTCATAACTTGTAAGTTTTAGTCAACCTCATTTTGCCACACCTTGATAGAATCTAGGATGATATACTTAGTTGTATTTTTGTCATCTATTCTTTTATTGCTTGGCGTGCTAGAACTAAAACTTGTGTTGTTTAAACCACATCATGAATGAGTCTTGTGTCCAACAATATTCCATTGTTTGAGGAGGCATTATGTCGTCTGTTTGACACCTTGATTTAACTTAGAAAACATTTGTGTCAAAATGTTTTGTGTGTCACTTGAAACAAGGAATGTTATATTGCCCAAATCAATTCAAGTTTTATACCTTAGCAAAATCTTTCAAATAAACAATTGTCATATCTTTTGGAAGCGATAATGTCGTTACACTGCCCAAATTGTTTCAAAAGACTTGTCTTGTCTTGTGTCTAAATTATCATTGTTTGAGCCAAATCATTTGAGCCTTGATGGATCTTTGTTTAAGCATAGTCATGCTGTTCAAATTTTCTTAGCTTGTTATCATCAAACCCTGATTTACTTTAGTTGAGTCTTTGATTCACTTTTACAAGTTCAGATCTAAACATTGATTGATTTCTGTTTAGACCTTGACACGTAAGGACTGATACATAGATCTTTCTTTTTTGGGTTGCGTAACTTAGGTTAATTGATTGCTCAAATTTAGAAACTTTATTGTTTATGTCTTTGTTTGATAGAAATAGTCCATCTTCAAAGTGCATTTTGTTTAGTGTTTTAACCAATCAGAGCATGTTTATGTCTAGAGTCAAGTGCTTAATCTTTGCCAAATTATTTCAAGTTTGTTAGATTAATCATCATCACCATTTGTTTCAAGTCTAGCTTTTGACATTGAGTTTTGTCAAAAGTCGTAGCACAGCCTGTTTGAGCCTAGCTTTTGATTCCATGTTTGGACACAAGACCTAGCAACTTTTCCCTTTCCTAGTTTAGACCTATTTGGAACATCTTTGAACATTAGAGTTTGACATCTTGTTTAGGCCATTTTACTTGACCTTATTTGTGTAAAACATTTGACGTTATACTATTTTTACCAAGTTTTTGCATCAGATTTTTTGGAGATTCAGCTCCACCCTTGACCAAGTTGGATATAATTTTAAATCATTGTCTTTTTAGACAGTTTTTCAGAGTTTGCAAAATTCTAAACCATCTTGTTGCGAAACATTTGTCATAGATTTGACTATGGCTCACTATACACATAGTGGACTATGTACAATCTAGGATATGGAAATGTTGGCACACAAGAAGACTTTATTTAGAACCCTTATGAAGACGATGTTGTTTGGGAGATAGATTCCTATCCATCATACAACACTCAAATAGGGAAACAGAGTCAAGATCTTTTTGCCAATTATTTGGTTAGAACACCTCCATACACGGAGCAAGATCAAGAATAGATGGCCCAATATTTGGATAGCATACCTATGGTTGTAGAAAACATCTAATAACAACCCTACTACATGACTATGCCATCAACCTATGATCCTAACAGATCCGTAGACGTAGGTCGTGACAATTTACCAAATCTACCAAGAGGGCCTTATAACATGTTTTACAATCCAAAGAACAATCAGGCCTCTTCTATCAACCCTAATGCCATAACACCAATGCCATATCTAGATCTGTGTATGCTTGTCATACAAATGGGCCTCATAGAGGACCAATTCATGCAAATGCATACATCATACCAAGCATATCGAAACCTAGCACGTAATTTTAGCAATCTATCCATGTCAAAAGCACCTCTTATTCAGTCACTCCCTTCAACAAGAGTCTTATTTGAGTTGACAGGTCAAGAAAATTAGGGTTTAGATCCACTTACACAAAACACTTTAGTTGAAAACATGTTCAATGCCCCAACCGTCGAGGAAGTGTCTTCTTCTTCTACGTAGAACAGTGAGAAAAACATAGTGGACAATGCACAAGCAACATCCAATCCAAACCAGAGTGGTGTTAACACACAAACAACTAGCCAACAACAAAATGTGCCTTTAACTAACACCATTAGGGATTTGCAAACTCAAGGAGTAGGATTTTCTACATCCCAACCTCCACCAACTACCTCTAATCCTCAACCAACTGCTTTTTATAGCACCCAAAAACAAGGATTACGTAGTCAACGAATGACTAGTGCCATGCCACAATAGAATGTGATGAATCTTATTCCTCCCCAACATGTGACTAGTAATATTCCACAACAACATGGATTGTTCAATCAACCCATGCATCAGAGGCAAGACATATTGCCACCTCAACAGGGGCAACTAATATTCCACCTCACCAGGTAGCAATGAACATACCTCTTCAATCACAGACTAACATGCTGATCTAAAATCAAACGATGTCTAACCAATAATGTGTAAATATTAGTTAGTGATAGACTCTGAATCTCCAACATGCATCCACTTCCCAACAAGTATTTGTGTAACAAAGAGGTTCCAATATTCTTCAAGTACCTTTTAGGCAATAATTGCCTTTCATCCAAAAGATGCCACAAGTTCAAAGATAGGGTCTTGGATAACAAATTTTCCTCAATCAGCAAGGTATGACTAGTCAAAAACATGTTCCTATTCAACCTTAGCAGGATCATTACGGCTATATACCTCCATCCCAACTATAGTATCAAGCCTCTATCCCCAATCCTAACTAGAACATTGCACAACCTCATGTGCAATTTCAACAATCACACCCAAATCTATGTATGCATATTCCTGGTTTGTTCCCTAGCCAATCCAACATACCCCAACAAATGCCTCCATCATAACTCGGTCAAAGTAATCCACTTGTGACCGCTCAACCATCATCTCAGGCCAATGTTCCCACAAGTTTCCTCAAACAATAACTACAACAAATGAAGGATGCGATTGCCCTCATTCAAGTGGGAAAACAGACCAAAAAGTTCAAGTTAGATGATGTACGTTCTTACTCTTTCAACATGGAATACTTGTAGATACCATTTCCTCCAGGGTATGAACCATCAAACTTTGACAAATACAAGGGGAAATCTGACCCCAAGGCCCATTTGACAAAATTATTTGTTGCGTGCCAACCAATGGCCTATAGCGACATTTACCTTTTGTTGTTATTTTCAAGAAGTCTAGATGGACAAGTATTAGAATGTTTCCTAAAGTTGCCCAAGAATTCAGTACTTGATTTTGATAATCTCTCAAACAAGTTCATACAACACTTCTCTTACAATTTCGAGTATGAGACTTCATTGGTAGATTTAACACAAGCAAAACAAAAATTTGGTGAAAGCTTTGCAAGCTATCTGCAATGATGAAAAGCTCTTGCAAGCCAATTTACACATAGTCTACCAGACAAACAACCAGTTGCCGTGTTTAACAAAAATCTACACAATGAGATATCATACTATCTGGAGTTGCAATGTGCACATACATTTAAATAAATCATTGATAAAGGTTTGGTGATAGAAAGAGCCCTTATTAACAAAGGGATCATTAAACTAAGCTCATCAAATCATAATAATAACTGGAACAATGGCTAAAACCAACATCCAATCCAAGTGAAAGCGTCATAAATGACATAGGCCAATAATAATGACAGACCTAGGCAATACAATTGTAACAAGAATGTTGTAGGAAATCGAGTAACAGAGTTATGACATGTCCAAATAATGTAGTCACCATCTGCTCAGCCTATGTCACCTTTCCAACTTACTCCTAACCAACAACCTCTCTAACAGACATAGCATGTGCAACAAGCAAAACAACCTAGTCTAGTACAACAAATGTAACAAACTCAAAAACTTATGCCTTTGCAAAACTCTATTTCATGAAGAAATCTGCCTACTCATCATACCTTTCACAGCCTAGAAGAACCCATTGAATCAGTATTTTGCAAACTTGTTGTAGCTAACCTAATTAACTGGCCTACTCTGAAAGAGCAATTTCATCAAGGTGAGGACATGCTAGAATGGTATAGGCCACATGAATTCTATGAATTTCATCAAGTCAATATCCATAATTTATAGCATTGTGTACAACTCAAACATATTGAAAATATATTGGAAAATGGAGAGATCACATTGGGTCATGGAGCTTACACCTCCAAACAGAACCTCGACACTTATCAAGATCATTTTCCCCAACATAACAATCAACAACAACAACAACAACCAATGCAACATCAACAACAACAATATCAACAACCAAGGCCGAACCAACAGACTTAACATAACCAACAACATAACCAAAAATGTCAAAACAATGGACAAAACCAAGGTCAGAATGATGCAAACAACCAACAAACTTACCATGCAGTTACACATGACTACAATGCAGTTGTAGGCCATATTATAAGAGGTTGCATTACCACCATTTCAATCAATCTTAGACCAAGTACCAATCAGACAAGACCATTTCTAATCATACCAAATCAACCAAACCATCCTGGTAATCCTTCCTTCACTTGGGACCACACACAGGTAAATCAAAAGGTAGGGATTCCCATGTTAGGACCTTATACTAATAACTCATCGTTAACCCGTGACCATGCACAAGTGCACCATCAACCGAGACTTATCTTATCTAGTCCCCCTCTAACGTCATTTATTAGCAACAATGGTCCTGTATCCAATCCTAATTATGTAGTTACAACTCGATGGTCAAATATTACCATACCAGGCCCACAACCATCTGCCACTTCACCCATCATCCGACTAGCCGTTCTACCTTAGAATAAGCCATTTACCAATGTCCAAAAAAATATTTTTGACATTGTGGAATAATTTCAAAAGACACTAGCACAAATTTCCATTTTAGATTTGTTGCGTACATCAACGATCCACAAAAACATCTTGACAAAGTTCTTTGGTCAATCCATAGTTTCAATTGACATATCTCTTGACAAATTTCAAGCTTTGGTTGGACACCTAGCTCCAGTCCAATAAGTAACCTTCAACTAAAGTGATATCTCATCCCTTGACCCACTGCATAATAATCCATTATACATTGAAGTTTTACATAAAGAGGCACAAAGTAAAAAGTGTCCTCATAGACAATCAATCAGGTTTGAACATAGTGTCTCTAAAGCTCATTAAGCTTCTTGGATACACGACAACAAATCTCCAAATAGAAATAATCACCATCAAAGCCTACGATAATGAAGAACAAAAATCACAAGGCATCATTAGCTTGCCAGTTATCATTGGGCCCTTGACCCATGATACACTTTGCCATGTGTTAGATCTCGATTTATCATATAATATGCTTTTGGGCAGACTTTGGTTACACGAGATTTGTGCAGTCCTATCAACATTGCACTAGTGTATCAAGTTCTCCCATTCAAGTATGGAGTTTACTATTCTAGGATATTTACATCCATACGAGCATTGCAAACATCTAGAGGCTGAGTTCAATAGCTATAATTATTGTTTCAACATAAATCCAGTCACCAAATAGGACAAAGCGAAAGCCATACTTATTGATTTACTAGGGGACAACTGCATTGACCCTGATACTCTTGATTCACTTTCCCACATGCCACCTCCTAAAATGCCCAATCACTATACCATCTCAGCTAATGGCCCAAGAGAGTATTTAACCCACGACTCCTTTCACATTGCAAAGCTTCCACAGAACCCCAGTCCTTTGGAATACCAAAAGCCAAATCACTCATGCAATGGCAACAAAAGGTCAAAGGCCATCTGCATAATCCAACACCTGTCACATTCTTACCAGCCTTTGGCCAAGATAAGGACCCTCTCGAAGGTGATGAATCATGGTTATATAATGACAAATTGGTTGATTGTTACAAAAACTCCAAGTATCCCATTCCTAATTGGATCATGGAGAACCAAGACTATGAAGGAGGAGATCTCAGGCCAAATCAATAGGGAACAATTGAGCCAATTTTTATGACTAAGTACAAAGGAACATATGGACTTGAATTTAAACCACCTAGGGGTGACCCCACGTATCTTATTCGAGTTCCATTGCCAACAACTAGTGAAAATGATGCTGACAATGAAGCAAAGTCTGATCATAGCCAATTTGATGACTTAGCCCAAACTAATCTATTTGACCATAACACCATTTGTACCCTTCAACCAGTCATTCATTATAATACACTACCATTATATTATCCCTAACTAATAGACTGGGACCAACAATAATCCAATGTGCCAATTGATGAGTTTTAGAACGATGGGGCTTTTTGTAATTTTCTAGGCCTTAGGGATAATGTTGCATTGGGAGACCTCAAAAAAAGGGTTCTCAATCAAGTTGGATCCTGAAGCCTATTTTGGAGAGTGGGTGAACACCATTATCCAAAAACAAACAAATAAAACATTGAGGTCCCAAAGTGAAAAACTCTTTGAGGCACTTTTGGACCAGAGAAAAAGTAAAGATAAAGGTTAGTCTAGTGGTGAAAACCTATTTCAGGCACCATTAGACGGGGGTGTTTAACCTTATTCAAATATAGACTAGGAGACCACCAATGACAAACTTGTCTACAAGTCTGAGTTTAGTCTTGAAAAAGAATAGGCTTTTGATCAAATCATTCAAGATACCAATGCCAACAACATTGTCTATGAATCTAACTTCAGTATTGAAGAACAACATGCATTTGATCACATCATTCAAGATTTTCCAACAACATTGTTACATGGCCATCCCTCCCCTTGGGGGAATTTGATTTATCATGTATAGGAGAACTTGAAGAACAAGTCCTAACATAGGACTTTGACATAGCCAAACAGTTCAAAAATTTGGCCACTATTCTTGAAGACGGTTCGACCCTTCTAATGGAAGACACAACAAAGGTAAACATAGGGTCTCCAAATAACCCGAAATGGATCAAATTAGGTGCATGCCTCACTAAGGAAGAGCGTGAAGTCCTTACAACCCTATTGAGGTAATTTGTAAATATATTTATTTGGGCCTATTCTGACATGTCTGCTTTGGACCCCGCCTTGGTTGTTCACCACCTTGTAGTACATCTGAATGCCAAACTAGTGAAACAAAATTACGTAAAATGCATCCTCACATTGCTATATTGGTAAAGAAAGAGCTAAAAAAGATCTTATAAGCGAGATGTATTATGCCAATAGAGTATTTTGAATGGATTTTCAATGTAGTACCAGTCTGATCCAAAACTCAGAAGTTTTGGTTGACGAAGATTACAATAGCATATAAACAACACAATAACAATGAATTCTCTGAGAAGAGACATCGTATTACTTACAGATCACAATACAAATATGGGCTTATCTCTGGGAAGAGATGTCTGCCTTCCCTTTTTAGGTTACAATGCATTTATACATATTTTGAAAACATTGGGAGATTGAGTGGCTCGAGGAATTAACGGTGACCTTTTAAAAATGAGTGGCTCGAGAGAAATAATAGAATTAAAACAGTACAACGCTCAAGGAAATAATGGCTCGAGGAAAGAACTGTCACCGATAATGTTACTTCCAAGAATGAAAATAATACAAGATTCGAGGAATTAACTGTCACCCGAATGGTCACCCAACTGGTTGCCCGGATCATTTCTGCCACCCGAGTGGTCACTCAAAGTGTTGCCCGGATCATTCCTCCCTCCTTGAAAAGAAATGGTCCCCCCATTGCGTCAATATTCCCCATCAGGTGGGGTAGTTGTGTCTTGATTTTATTCGCGGTGAGCCACTCACCTTGGTGGCTAAGCTGGCCTCTTCTGACGACTCGATATAGTGGAATAGAGCGTCCTCTTGTTGTCTTCATCCAAGTATCCACAATCTGATCCTCTTCTACTGGAGCAAAAATCTATGGGCCAAGATCATCAATGTCGAGTTGTTCTGCCACAATTGAAGTGTCCAATAGAGGTGGGTGATATGGTTTGAGGAGCTCCACATTGAATATTGGATGCAAGCCAAGGTACGCTGGTAGGTTCAACTCAAAAGCATTTTTTGCAACTTTTTTGGTGATGGTGTATGGACCATATCACAGAGGATAAATCTTTCTGTGTGGGTCTGCAAGTTGTTCCTTCTGTAGCCATAACCAAACCTTGTCACCCACAACAAAATGGTGTGCAATCCTATGTTTGTCATGGCGTAGCTTATACTTCTGATTCATCTTCTCCAAGATGTCATGAACTTGTTGCTGGATATGTTGCATGTGTTCAATAAACTTGGTCACTTTTGCTGCCTCAGAGCTTCCATGAGGTGTGTATTCCATGGTGGAGAATGGAACAACTATATCAATTGGTGTCATGGGTTGGAACCCAAAACATACTTGGAATGGACTGTGCTTGGTCGAGCTGTGTAACGCCCGATTGTATCCATGTTAGATGAATGGGAGTCCCTCGTCCCATGTGCGTGGATGTTTAGAGTGATACATATGAATCATGTGAATAATCAAGTGGTTTACCACCTCGGTCTGACCATTATTCTGTGGATGGAAGGCTGTGGACTTCATCAGCTTAGTATCCATCATCTTCCATAGAGTGGACCAGAAGATGCTCAATAACCTGCTATCTCGATCTGAGACAATGGACTTGGGGAGACCAAAATGGAGCCATACATGACTAAAATATAGTTGAGCAGTTTCCTTAGTAGACATATTTTTATTACAAGCAAGCATGATCCCCATTTTTGAAAAATGATCAACTACCACAAAAATATAGTCCTTGCCATGTTTGGAAGTGTGCAAACCTGAGAGAAAATCCATTGAGATGGATTCCTAAGGCTTGGTTGGTTCTGGAAATGGCGTGTACAATCCTTGCTTCTTATTTGTTGGCTTGGTGATTGCACATGGGGTGCAATATTTGAGATATCTTTCCACATCTTTCCGCATATGGGGCCAGTAGAAGTGTTTTTGAAGAACTGCCAATGTTTTTTCGATACCAAAGTGGCCAGCTGTCCTACTGAAGTGTGCTTCCCATATCATCTTTTGTTGCTCTACAACAGGAACGCAGATGTGCCCCATATGGTAGAGGACATTATCTTGCAAATAGAAGACAGAAACATATTCACCTTTTTGGAGTGCTTGATATGTGTCAGCAAAGGTAGGATCTGTTTCATACAGAGCACCCCAAGTGGCAGTCTCATGTCTGCACAAGTCAAGCACTGTTGTGAGTGCAGTAATTGGTGGGTGGCTTAGGCAATCTGCAGCTATATTTGAGCTCCCATTTTTGTGTTTGATTATCAGGTGGAATTTTCGAAGATACGTGGCCCACTTTTGGTGCCTCTCATTTCATAGTTTGCTTTGCATTTGGATGAATTCCAATGGTCTGTGGTCAATGTGGATGACCGTCTCTTTCCCTAAGATGTAGTGTTTCTAGTGTTTACAGGCTTGTACAATGGCGTAGAGCTCCTTATCATATGTTGGATATTTCTTGACTGTATCAGTGAAAGTTTCACTGTGGTATGCAATAGGATGGCCATGTTGCATGATGACAGCTCCCATGGCATATTTAGATGCATCTGTCATCAACTCAAACAATTGATGCAAATTTGGCAAGGCAAGAACAGGGGCTGAGCAGAGTCTATTCTTCAAATTCTCAAATGCCCTTTGCTGTATTTCAATCCACTGAAATGTAGCTTTAGCTCCTCCTTTAGTCACTTGGGCTAGTGACCAAGCAACATGTGAAAATCCAAGAACAAACCTGTGGTATAATTTGCAAGGCCCAAAAAGCTGCAAAGCTCTGTGAGGGTCCTTGGTGTGGGCCATTCTCGAATAACCCAAATCTTTTCTAGATCGATGTGGACCCCTTCCTCATTAACAACATACCCAAGGTATTGAATTGTTGTCATTCTGAATGTGCATTTGTCAAGATTTGCGTACAACTTGTGCTCCCGAAGAGTTTGAAGCACCTTATGGACATGTTGCAAATGTTCTTCCCATGTTTTGCTATAGATGAGAATGTCATCTAAGTAGACAACCATGAATGAGTTGGTGAAGGGTCGTAGGATGTCATCCATCATCCTCATGAAGGTTGCAGGTGCGTTAGTTAGGCCAAAAGGCATAACCAACCATTCAAAGAGCCCCTCCTTAGATTTGAATGCAGTTTTCCAGACATCAGTGGGATCGATGGGAATTTGGTGATAACCAAATTTGAGATCAATTTTGGTGAAGAACTTCGCACCATGGAGCTAGTCCAGCAGGTCATCGATTATGAGGAGAGGGTAGCGATTCCTCACAAAGATTTTATTCAGGGCTCGGTAGTCAGTGCAAAGCCTCCATGTTCCATCTTTCTTTGGTGCCAAGAGGATTGGGCTACCACAAGGTGAAGAGCTTGGCCTGATGTGACCCCTTTGGATCAATTCTTGAATCTGTCTTTTTATCTCATCATTCTCTAAAACTGATCTGCAATACACAGGACTATTAGGCAAAGGTGATCCTGGGATTAAATCAATATAATGTTTTACTTGGAAATGCAGTGGAACTCCTATGGGTGACTTGAATAAGTCATCATATTCACCTATGATTCGTCCTATCTACTTTTTTTTGTGTGTTGATTGTGTAGTTAGGACCGCAACATCGGCCTCCTTGGATCTCTGTGGTTTGACCATCATGAGAACAAATTGCTTTGTCTTCTCCACCAATCTCTTACATTTCTTAGCACTGATCAGGGAAACAGATGTGGGAGGTGGTACCTTTGGTACCCTATAGCCCCGTGTTCCAAGAGTGAGGGTGATCCTTCAAGTTTGGGATTCATAGATGCCATGTTGCTCATACATGAATGGTTGACCAAGGAGGACATCACAACTGTCTAGATTGACCACATCACACAAGACTTCATCTTGGAATGGTTTTATAGCATATGAAAGAAGACACTAATGGGCGACACAAAGGTCTCTCCCTGGGCTCAACCACCCAATATTATATGGCTTTGGATGAGGCTTCATGGATAGACCTAGACTTTTCACAACTTTAGCTGAGATTAAATTCTTTTGACTCTCGCTATCAAGAATGAAATGCAGAGGCTTAACTTTTACCCATAATTTGGAGTGAAACAATCTTTCTTTATCATCTAGTCTTTCCTCACGGGTCTGTGATGAAGCGACGATGGTGTTGGGCTCAACATCTACAATTTCTTCTTTGTCCTCTTCGACTGTAGGTTGTGTATGAGGCAGAGTAGTAGACGTCGAGTATTGTGACTCAGAGAGTAGTGACTTGATGGCTCGACATTCTTATTTGGAGTGAGTTCCAGTTTTGTGGTAATCACACCATTTTCTAGCCTTCCCCTTTTGGGATTTCTTATCCTAAAACTCCTACTTCCAATTTTGGCCTCATGTTTGACCTTCCTTGTCACTTTTCCATTTTGAAGGTTGACTCTTCGTATTCTTCCTGCCATGCTTCTGTTCAATCTTCACTGCAAATTTATATGCCTCACCAAGGGTTTCCAAATTGAAGAGTTCAATTTCCCCCTGGATGTATCATTGTAGTCCACCACGATATTTGAGAGTTTTATGTTTCTCACTTTCTTGAATGCCTAGTCTTGCAGATAAAGAATGAAAAGTGTCTGTGTAATCTTACACAGATTGGTCCTTGCCTTGCGAAGTTGTTGCCATTATATGTACAGATCATCATACGCACCGATGGGATAGTATTCTTCTTTTACTGCTTTTGTAAAATCATCCCAAGTGGGTTCCACACCAAGGCCAATGATATATGTACTGAACCTCTTTTTGTACACTTCCCACTAGTTTTTCACGGGCAATGATGATTTCAAAAGAGCAAAAGTGATCTTTTCTCCATCGGTGAACTTATTTACAAAGAAGTAGGATGACAATTGATCCAACCAATTTTCCACTGCATCAGCATTGATTTTGCCTTCAAATGTGGGAATATCAAAATTTACCTGAACCTTGAAGGGTGTTGGGGCATTGAAAGGAAGCTCCCTCGATGAGGAGCCCGGATGTGTAGCCACGGAGCCAAAATATCCCATCAGAAGTGTTTGAATAATTTGAGCAAATTGTTGGAGCATTTGCACTTGTTGCTACTGGAGGGCTTCATTTACCATTTCCTTGAAAGGATCAGATGTCTTGGTGTCATCTGCCATTTGAAGTCATTTGGGGTGCACACGTGGAGCATTTGGAAGCTCTGTCGCTTCCCACCCAAGTTTCCTATATCCTGACCTCATCCTTGAGACCTCATCCTCGAGAACATACACTCTCAAGACAAACTGCTATGATACCATTGATCTAAAACTCAAAAGTTCTAGTTGACAAAGATTGCAATATCATAGAAACAACACAATAACAATGAATTCTCTGAGAAGAGACGTCGTATTACTTACAGATCACAATACAAATATAGGCTTATCTTTGAGAAGAGATGTCTACCTTCCCTTTTTGGGTTACAATGCATTTATACATATTTTGAAAACATCGGGAGATTGAGTGGCTTGAGGAATTAACGGTGACCTTTTAAGAATGAGTGGCTCAAGAGAAATAACATAATTAAAATAGCATAGTGCTCAAGGACATAATGGCTCGAGGAAATAACTATCACTGACAATGTGACTTCCAAGAATGAAAAAAAATACAAGATTCGAGGAATTAACTGTCACTCGAATGGTCACCCAAATGGTTGCCCGAATCATTTCTGCCACCCGAGTGGTTGCCCAAAGTGTTGCCCAGATCACAATCAATAAAAAGCCAGAAGGAATCAAAATCTATACTAATTTCAAAGACATTAACAAAGCTTATCCTAAGTCAAATCCACAATAGGTTATGGGATGCTTTCATTGATGGATGGATTCTCAGGCTAAAATCAAATCAAAATTGCACTAGAAGACCAACACAACAACATTCACCACTCTGTGGGGAACATTCTATTATCAAGTCAGGCCATTTGGTCTTAAGAATGTATAGGCCACCTATCAAATAGCCAGGATAGTCATATTTTATGATATGATGCATGACATTATCGAAGACTACGTTGATGACATACTAGGCAAACCAAAGACCAGTGTCGATCATCCAACAATATTGAGGAGGATATTTGAGCAACTACGTGAATCCAAAGTTAGAATCAACCCAAAGAAATGTGTTTTTGGCATCACATCAACCAAATTACTTGGCTTCATTGTGTCTCATAGGGTCCTAAATCGATCTAACTAAAGTACAAGCCATAATTAAAATGCCACCACTGACCAATTTGAAGTAGCTCCATAGTTTGTAGGGAAAGATTCAATCCATCAGATCATTCATATCTCAATTGGCTAACAAGTGCCACCCATCTACATACCTACTGCAAAAGGGTGTGACATTTCTTTGGGATGACAATTGTCAAATTCTTTTTCAATAGCTAAAAGACTATTTGGTGGATCCACCAGTCTTATTACCTCCTATGCTAGGGAAACCATTCCTTCTATATCTATCAATGATAGGCAAAGCTATGGGAGCACTTCTAGCTCAACACGATGACAATGGAAAAGAGTATGCAATGTACTATTTAATTTTGTACACTAGTTGCATATGAACACAATTATATGTTCATCAAAAAAGCTTGTCTTGCTATGGTCTTCATAGTTTATAAACTATGACATTACATGTTGAAAAATAAGACCATGGTCATTTCAAAATTAGATTCGCTCAAGTATCTACTATCTAAAACAATGCTATAAGGTCGTATGGCCAAATGGATCGTGCTTCTCAGTGAGTTTGAGATAGAATATGTGAACCAGAAAGCCACCAAGGGACAACTTCTTGTAGGTCAGCTTGTTAAAGCACTCTTTGTAGACATAGATCCACTCACATTCCAATTTACCTATGAATCCATCATGACCATAATTGAAGAACCTCTTGAGGAGTAGCACTAGAGGCTGTATTTTGATGGTTCATTCACAACACATGGATCAGGGGCATGCCTTTTATTTATAACACCACAAGGGGATCTAATTCCTAAGTCATTCAAAATTAGATTTCCTTATACCAATAACATGGTCAAATATGAATCACTTGTAGTAGGGATTTGACAAGTAGTACAATGGAACATATCTCATCTAAAGGTTTATGGTGATTCATAGTTAATCATCAATCAGGTTACATACTATTTTTAGACCACAGATGATAAGCTAGATCCCTACAAAGCCATGGTTGATACTCTAAAGCTGTAGATTATCGACATCCAGTTTAAGCATATACCAAGAGCCAACAACAGAATAATAGATGCCATAGATACCATTGAATCTTTGATTCGAGAAAAAGATAAAACTAAAGAATACCATTTTCTTGTTGAAAATATGCTAGCACTAGCTCAAGAACCATCAACCATCACCATGATTTGCTATACTGGTGGTCCCAACTCTACTTGGTATTCATACCTATATGCCTATTTACATGACCATGTTTTACCACCAAACTTATCCTGAAAATAAACCAAATCCTTCATCCACAATGACCAACGTTATACTTTACTTGAACCCACCCTATACTGTCGTAGTTTTGATGGAACTCTACTTCATTGTTTACCTTTAGTAGAATCTATACTAGTGTTAAAAGAATTTCACAAAGGGCTATGTAGAGCCTACACCAGTAGGGCAGTCTTGTCCAAAAATCTCTTGCATACTGGTTATTATTGACCAACGATGGATGCAAATACAACTGCATATGTAAAAAGATATGATAAGTGTCAACAACATGTTAATCTAATTCATGCCCCAACCAAGACTTTGAAATCAATGTTGACACCATGGCCATTTGTTACATGGGGCCTTGATATCACCAAGAAGATAAATACCACTTCATCAGATGGCCATAAACATATCCTTACTGCCATCGAATATTTCACTAAGTGGGTTGAAGCTATGCCCCTCACTTACATGACTAGAAAGCAAATTTATAAATTCATCCTCAACCACCTCATTTGATGCTATGGTATCCCATTCAACATTATATCTGATAATGGCATATCATTCAAGAATAAGGATGTTGAAAAAATATGTGCTTAATACAAAATCAAATAACACTTTTCTATGACATATTACCCTTAAGCTAATGGCCATGTCGAAACATCAAACAAAACCATTTTCAACATCCTTAAAAAGATTGTCAATGATGCCAATCGTGATTGACACCTTCAGATATTCCACACCCATTGGGCATACCATACCAATCACCACAACCCAACAGGAGCCACCCCATACTTGTTTATGGTACTAAAGCCATTCTTCCCATTGAGGTCAAGTTACCTTCATTATGCATCTCACTAAAGCATGCCTTAGATGATGAAGACTATTGAGTAGCTCACTTTCAAGAGCTAGAGTTGCTTGATGAAAAATGCATGGATGCAGTCAATAACCTTCAAGCTTATTAGAATCGACTCGATGGCCACTACAATCGACTTGTGAAATATAGATAATTTGAACTTGGTGATCTTGTCCTCAAAGAAAACCAAAATAATACCATGATAAAAAAGAAGCATAAAGGTAAGTTCAAACCCAACTAGGCTAGTCCTTTCATCATTGTTGTAGACTATGGCATAGGAGCATACAAGTTCATCACACCATACGGGCATGAACTTGATGAGCCTATGAACATTATACACCTCAAACGGTACTATGCTTGAGTGACTTGATGTATTGTCTATGAGGACTATTTCAAGTTATACCATATTATGAACATTCTTCTTTGTACCATAACTTTCTATTATCCTATCATCCTATCATCCTACCAGCCTATCACTTTGCCTATTCCTTATCTGCTCTATCATTCTATTCTATCAACCAAAGCAGGTTTTGATCCGTCCTATCCTAGCCTGGTTGACCTTGGTTCATCCATTGGTTTCATGTTTAACACAAAGAATCATATCAATTTCAATAGTTGCTCCAGGCATTCTAGATAGAGGTAGTATTTTAGAGTAGTATAACAAAAGTTTTGGTAGTTACATCCTTCATTTCTTATTCCTTTCTTATCATGTTTGTTTGTAAGAACCTAATTATAATCACTTATGGACAAATCTATGTTTCACCAGTCTTGCTACTAATTATAACTACCTACAGGAAAATTAATATAATTGATCTGATCAATTTAAACCTAGTTATAACCACCTATGGATAAACTAGGGGCAATATTTGTTTATTGTGATTTGACATATCAACTTGCCATTTCTTATGCCATACTATGCCATCATACCAACTGTGCCTGATTTGTTTGAATTGGATACTACACTAGTCAGATTCCTCTGTTGAAAGGTGGAACTATTGTGACATAGGACCATTTTACGACTATGTATGTCATGCTCAATTCATGTTGAGGTCAGCAAAATCCCCCTTTCCATCATGCTCTTGCTATTTTACAAGCATCCATTTCAAGTTAGCCATGCTCTCATTATTTTTCAAGCTTGGACCGTTTAGTGTCTCGTCATTCTCGATTGAGTTGAGATATTTCAAAATTCCAAAAACATTTTAAAAATCAATTTAGAAAAACCAAAAACATTGACCACTTCTTTTCCTTAAGGATTTTGGGAACCCTCACTAAGTCACAAGAAATCACTTGTCACTTAGTTTTTCCATCCTTTTTTTCCTTTTATCCCATGCTCTCACCATTTTGTGAGTTCATTCCTATTCTTCTATCACATCCATCATGTTTTTTTTCGATCATCATTAGTTTTTTTTATCCCATTTCTTCAAAGAACTACATCGACCTAAAATTTTGTTGGATATATCATCCATGGAACTATGTAGGTAGCATTGAGTTTCCTAGTGCATATGGAGATAGCTTGGCCACCCCTTTCCTTTTCTTCTATTACCCCATCATATTTGTTGGTTAAGTTGTTGCCTATTTTTTAGGGGCAATGTTCATTTTCTTTGTGTTACGTTATTTGTATTAACATTGAGACTAACTGTTGTTTCTTTCTTTCTTTTTTTTTATAAAAATTTCTTTGTATGCATATTTGTTTGATTTCAATACTATTACCTCAATTTAGTCTACATGCATTCATTGGGAATTCCTTGGGCATTTATTCCTGAATCTATCTATATTCATATGTCAACCTTGTCATCATGGTTTTTATCATTGGTGCATTATATTCCCTTGAGTATTAGATCACGAAAGTCAGTTCTTATGCATATTTTGACCAAGTCCTCATGGTGTTATATCATGATATATATCGTCACATGATAAAACATAAAGTAAATTTAATAAGTCTATACAACAATGACAACAATGTCATCTGTTCGACACTAGCACCAAAAACAATCCTAATCATATCCCAAATAGAGTAATTAAACCATGAAAGAATTTCAACCTTGTTAGTTCAGACGAGAATTTACCTACTAGCAAGTTTTCCCAATTCATCTTTACCCTTTGTATTAAGTTGTTATCATCATGTTTTCAATTATCAACCATCAATCTTGTTTTCTATAATCGGGGTGCAATGTTTATAACCACCTTTGGGTAAACCATTGTATACAATCTCACCTGTATTCTCAATGATTCTAACCACATTTAGGCAAACCATTGTACACTGTCTCACCTGTATTCTCAATGATTTTAAATTCCTTTGGGAAAATCATTGTGTTATCACCATTTTGAGGGTTAATGATTGTAACCACCTTTGGACAAATCATTCACTTTCTTCTACCCAACTGGGGCATGCTTTTATCCTGTTTGTCTATTCTAAATGAGAAAAATCTATATTCTCAATGATTATAACCATATTTGGATAAATCATTATGTTATTATTGTTGTACCCCAAAAATATCACTCATTTTTGGGACAACATTTGAACTATTTTGGTCCTACAGACCAAAATTGTCTCTTCCCTTTTCAAAATTTGTCCTGGGCATTCAAATTCCTCATTTTTCAAGCTTCTCAAAAATCTACGGACTCAGCAGGTCAAGTTTAATGGGCTTCTATAGGTTGAAATCTACGGACTCTTTCAAGGTTAGAGAAAACTACGGACTTGGTTTCTACAGACTTTGCAAACAGGCTCATTTCTACAAGTTCAACGAGTTCCAGGTTCAATCAGTTCAATGCTTTCAGTTTAACAGCGGGTTCAATCAAAGGAATGGTTCAATGTCTCGGTTTAACCAAGTGGTTCAATACTTTGGTTCATCCTTTGGTTCAATCAAACAATTCATCAATCAGTTCAAGGCTTTGTTTGAACCGTTGAACCAAAACTTGGTTCAACGATTAATTCAAACACATGGTTCAAAGGCAAGTTCAACAAGAGGTTCAAAGCCTTGGTTCAATGGAATGGTTAAAATCCATGGTTCAATGGAATGGTTCAATAGTTGGTTCATCACCAAAGTTCAAAGAGTTTCTCGAAGGACCTCGAAGGGCAGGTGCCCTTGCAGGGGACTCTCGACTGCCAATTCGAAGACACTTCCTGAAGTTGAAGGGATGCCCGAAGAAGCCCGAAGGCCATTCAAAGATTACATGAAGGGTAGATACTCTTGTGGGAGGCTCTTCTCGACTCAAAATGGGTCATTTCTTAAGGCTCGAAAGGGCAAGTTCAATACAAAAAAGTGCCAAACAGAAAAATTGAAAGAGGACAAAGGAATGACGCGCTCAAAAACATCAAATTCAACACAGTGAACTAGCCGTTGATCCTTTAAACATACATACCAGAATACATTCACAAATTTCAAGGCCAAGACTAGAAAAAAGTGGGGAAGGAACATAACAACAAACTGAATCCAGGACCCGATTCAATTAACCAGAAAAGGAGGAACGATGAAGATAAGATAAGATCACCAGGTGGACATTGAAAGTTGCAAACTTTCAATAAGTATGACTTGTTTCCCTGTATTGATAAAATCAAATAGGTAAAACACCCCTAAGTTCGAGCCTATTTTATTAACAGAGTTTAACGCAACATGATGTATTATTGTTCTCGAGTCCTTGAAGAGGCTATATAAGGAACTCTCTTCTTTTGTAAAATGGATCTCTTTTTGGACAATTAGAATGAAATTCTGCCCAAATTGTAAGGCATTATTGAGACTTTGAGCTCAGATTGCTGATCATATTTTGTTATTGGAATAAGAAATCAAGTGACTTTTCAGACTTTGTGCTGTAATATCTTTGTTGTTGAGGAAACTGTTTTTGTCTTTTTCTTCAATATATTTTCTGTTCCTTTAATTCAACAAGCAGGATTAGTGAAATTAGTCAGAAAGGTGTCCTAAAGAGTCAACTGAGGAGAGACTTTTTGCCCCCATAATTGCCTTTCAGTGTGTTTTCTTTTCATTTCTATGTAAAGGACCTTGGGACGATTTTGTGCCCTCATTATCCTTCGTATCTTACTCTTGAGCAATCTAGGTGAAGACTTTGTGCTGCATCTTGATTTGCTAGTTATTACATCCTTTGTTACATTTTGTTGTTACTACCTGGAGTATTCTTGTGGCTTGCTGAATAGTACTTATGAAAGAAGAGGAGTGCTTTCTGTCATTTTCCTTGAGTTTCTCCTTTGATCTGCACACATCATCTCTGAAGAAAGAGAGATGGATGGTTTGTCCAACCCTTGAGTATTATTTTTTGTTTATATATATATATATATAGCCTATCTACAGGGAACCTCCCCTTGATGAGAGGAGAGATCAGTGTCCTTTTGATGTGGTAAACCTACACATTTGGATGACTAATCTTCCAACTTTGGTTGATCAAATCTATTTTGTTTATCAGTACGCTGATTGATAAAATATTCAACCAATAGTTTTTTGGCAACTCCACTGGGGAAGAATGCACAATTTGAAGTCTCAAACTTCAAGTTGAAGCAGAAATTGCTCTTTTCCAATTTTTGTTCTACATTCTGGCAACTCCACGTTATACCAGAGGCCAAAAATCCCAAGGTGTTGTCGACCCTACTTTTGAGTTGGTGCAACAGAGTAATTTTGAGTTATTTCCTCCACAACCTCACCTTGGACGAACTAAGAGTCTTCCTTCTAGCCCTACCAGGCCACGAACACAAGGCAAAGCTTCTTTTTTTGCTACTGGTCGAGCCTTGCCCACCCACACTCCACCTGGATTAGTGATCCCACTTTTTCATAATCAAGTCATGGCTCAAGGACCTTGGGGTAATTCTTTTGGTCCCCTAAATTTGACTCCACCTCTACATGAGCTTTCACACAGTTCAAGGAAGAATTTCTCCAAATTATTTGATGATGGGAAGGTTCATCCTGATGAACACATTATAGCTTTCAGCATAGCTTGCGATGTAATAGGGGTGGAATTTGAAGACATAGCGGTCAGGCTATTCGTGGAGACACTAGAAGGCACTGCTACAGATTGGTTCTACCACTTACAGACTGGGTCAGTGATTGATTGGGACACTCTGAAAGACAAATTTGAAGCCAGTTCAAGCCTACAAAAGATGCACATGCCTTGCTGGCCCAGCTCACTCAGATGAAGAAAGAGCCTCATGAATCTATGAGGGATTTTATTGCCAGGTTCGACAAGCTGAGGCACATGATTCCCATGGTCGCCCAACCGACACCTCAGAACCTCAAATGCTTCTTTATCAACTCACAACTGCCTAAAGTGAGTTTCTTGCTAAGACAGGCCAGACACATAGACCTTGCTACTGCTCACTTGGCTACTAAGGTAGAAGATGACCTTATCTTGGTAGGAATGATAAGGAGAGACCCTAATAAAGGTAAATCCTCTTCATATTTTGAGTACTCCCCTACATTCACTACTGACCCAATGGTACAAAAGCTAGCAAATGAAATGCTGGCTCTCAGAAAGCAAATGGCACAAGGGATGTCATTTGCTCCTGCATATAGAGATATGCCCAGGAGGACATTCCTTAATTAGGCGTACCAAGGTAATGCTGCCAAGAATCAGGGACAACAAAATCGCCTTCCTCCCCCATAGAGGAACCTCACCTTTGAAGCACCTCCAAACAACTCGACAGTTGGATATCTTGAAGCTGAAGCAAAATTTTCATTCCAGTCTGAGTTAAATCCTGAAGATGATGCTAATCTCTTCACTAAGGAAAAAGAAGAATTAGCTGGCGACTCCCATATTAGTTTCCTAAACTATCAAGATGAACCCAAAAGTGAAGGCCATGCAGCTGAGGGGTCGTATGCTGTATTCACCCAGTCTAAGAATCAATCAGCTTAACAAGTTGATAAAGAGAAAGTAGAGGAGTGACATCAACCAACAGTTTCAATTGCTAAGCAGGGATCCACTCTTCCTTTCCAGCCAAAGGACCCGGTGGTTTCAAAAAAGGTAAGTACCCCAAATGCCCCTACACCTTCTACTTCAATTTTGTAGTCCAATCTTTCCCCTTTAAAAAATCAAAAGGATGAACTCCCATCCTCTGCTCTTAGCTCATTCTAGATATTTGATATCATTGACCATATAAAGAGAACCAAAATTAAAATGTCTGAATTTGAATTTTTGCAGTCCCATCTCGAGCAATTAGATAGACTGGTTTAATGTGTTAAAAACTAGAACATCCCTGTTGAACGAATGATTCCCAAAGTGACACATGATGCTACCAAAAATGCACCCACCAAGAACAACCTTGTTATCGCTCCCCCTGCTGCTCCTAGCAGGACTGAACCTTTTTATGTCTTATTGCTGATAAATAGACATCAGCTGAATAATTGTATCATTGATTCTGGAGCTTTAGACAATATTATGCCTGTGAAAGTGGCTAAATCCCTTGGTCTCACACTGACCAAGACATTTGGGAGATGTTTCTCCATGGAGAATAAGCAAGTACCATTACTGGGGTAAATCAAAGATGCCCAATTTGCATTTGCAGCCTTCCCAGATAAGAGAATCAAAATGACTGCCTTGGTGGCTGACATCCCAACATCCTATGGCATTTTGCTTGGATGAAATTTCTAAAAGGACGTGGGAGGAGAATTAAGCATGAATCTATTTGAGGAAAGGATCCCTATCCAAGGCATGATGAAGAGATTGCTTCCTGAAAAGGAAGCAAAATATGTGGTCACCCAGACATCAGCCCCTAAAGCTCAATTTTTTTTTGAATCTGTAGGTATG
This sequence comes from Torreya grandis, assembly GCA_037957365.1. Lineage (NCBI taxonomy): Eukaryota > Viridiplantae > Streptophyta > Pinopsida > Cupressales > Taxaceae > Torreya > Torreya grandis. The sequence goes on from JARHVA010001587.1 coordinate 1,162,780, forward strand.
GGTAACTATTTTCTGTCTACAGATGAAGTGCATGAAACACCTAAAAGTATCAACTCAGAAATCAATTCAACAAGAACAACAGAAAAATTGGTAGGCTACAGTATAGACCAAGAAGGATTCTCTATTTCTGATGAAGGAAAGTCTAAATAAAAGTCATTATCAGATGAAATATGGACTTTGAAAATTAATGACAGCTGTTCCTCTACCGGTTCAGGAGCTAGAATTGTTTTGATATCTCCTCAAGGAAATATGTTCCTTTCATCTTACAAATTACAGTTTAGCAACACTAACAATACAACTGAATATGAATCTCTGTTGCTGGGTATGAAGGCCGCTCAAGAAAAAGGCATCAAGTTTCTTCATGCCAAAGGAGATGCTGAATTAATAGTTTGTTAAATGAGGAACTTATACCAAACTAAGAATGAAAGATTACATCACTATCGTAACTTGGTTTGGGACCAAATTGAAAGTTTTGATGCTTTCAAAATTTTTGTCATACCCAGAGAGTCTAATGATAGAGCTGATGCACTTGATGTGTCAAGAACTCTTCTAGTTCCTCATTCAGATTTTAAAGAAGACAGGTATACCATTGACCTGGTCTATAGACCAACTGTTCCTAACAATGCTAATCATTGGCAAGTATTCAATGATGATCATCAAATCATTGCCTTCCTGGAACGAAAAGATAATTTTGAACAACTATGTTTTGAAGGAAGTGAACCTTAGAAGAATGAATCTGTGTCTGAATCCAGCCTAGATATAAATGAAGAATTCTTACAGCTGAAAGGAAACAAAATTCTCAAAGGCCTAGTTTTTATTGAAAAGCTATTTGACAAACATGATAGATTCATTAAACAACAATAAACAGACTCGAGTTTCTCTCAAAGATTTGATCAAGTGAATTTGTCTACTGAAGAAAATCCCATGATCAATATTGGTAAGTGCTGTACCCCTAAAAAAAGATTTAAGTTCACCTCTTTACTCTATCAATACATGGATGTGTTAGCATATTCTTATGAAGACTTGAAGTCTCTCAGACCACATGAAATCCACCATAACATTCCTCTCAAGGCCAACTCAATGCCATACAAGTAAAAATCTAGATAGTATAATCCAAAAATATTAGGTACTATTCTGTTTGAGATACAAAAGATGTTAAATTCTAGAATCATCTTCCCAATCCATCATTCTACATGGATTGCAAATATAGTGCCTGTAAGGAAGAAGAATGGAGAAATTTGCATTTGTGTAGATTTCAAAAATCTGAATCAAGCATCTTTAAAGAATAATTATCCTTTGCCAATTATAGATCAAGTGCTTCAAACAGTGACAGGTGCAGAGATGTTATCAATGCTGGATGGCTTCTCAGGTTATAATCAAGTTGAAGTTGGTGAAGCAGACCAACACAAGACTGCATTCACCACGCCTTGGACATTTGCATATAGGAGAATGCCTTTTGGTCTAATAAATGCTGGTGATACTTTTTAGAGAGCTATGGATTTGGCTTTCAAAGATGAGATTGGTAAATTCATAGTGGTATACCTTGACGATTTGACTATCTTTTCAAAGCGTCAATCTAATCATGTACACCACCTACAATAAGTGCTGGATTGATGCCACCAGAATGGTATTTCCTTAAATCCTAAAAAGTCTATTTTTGGAGTAATAGAGGGAAAACTCCTTGGACACATTGTGTCCAAAGAAGGCATAAAGATTGACTCAGACAGAGTCAAGTCTATTCAAGAGCTTAATTTTCCTACAAGTAAGAATGCTGTTCATTTTTTCTTCGAAAAGGTGAATTTCTTATAGAGATTCATCTCCAAATTTGCTGAGAAGACTAGACACATTATGAACATGATGAAAGAGAAGACCGTCTTCAGCTACACTAAAGAAGGTAAATCAACATTTTAGGATATCAAAACTGCCATTGCTCACGCCCTTACATTGGTTTGTCCAGATTACAACAAAGATTTCATCATATACAGCTATGCATCTGAAAACACTCTTTTAGCAATTCTTGTTCAACAAGACAAGGAGGGTATGGAATCTCCTATCTCTTTCAAGAGTTGCCCTCTCAAAACCCATGAGATGAAGTATTCAAATATAGAGAAGCATGCTTATGCCTTGGTGAAAGCAGTTAAACATTTCTGCTTCTATATTCTAAATTCACACACTACTACCTTAGTTCCTGACACTACAGTCAAGTCTATATTAACTCAGTAGGAGTTTGGCATGAAAAGAGGTAATTAGATTGCAAAGTTCCAAGAGTTTGATCTAGACATCAAGCTGACAAAGCTGATCAGGGGTAAAAGCCTATGCCAAGTAATTGCTGAAAATAATCCAAAAGACACACAATGTGAAGAAACTGAAGTGGAAGAGACACCCATAGTCCTTTTTGTCTCCACTATCAATGAGTGGTATTCAGGTATTGCTCATTTCTTTACTTATGGTGAATACCCTACTCATTTATCTTACAAATAAAGGAGGACTATCAAGTTGAAAGCTGCCAATTTTATCTTGTGGGACAACGGCTTGTATAAGAGAATCATAGATGGAGTATTCCTTCATTGTGTAGACAAAGAGCAACAAAGCCAGCTTTTGAAATCTTTCCACAATCTGGCCTATGGAGGACATTTTTTTGCTCCTGTGACTGCTCAAAAGATTCTACAAGCTAGGTATTCTTGGCCAACTCTTTTCCAAGATGCACATAAGTGGGTGAGGAAATGTGAACTCTGTCAGCAATTTGTTGGAAGACCTAAGTTAGCTGCTATGCCTCTCAAGCCAGTGATCATAGAAGAACCTTTCCAACAATGGGGACTTGATTTTATTGGGACCATAAACCCATCTTCAAGTGTTGGACATGATTATGTCCTTACAACAACTGACTATTTCACCAAGTGGGTAGAAGCAATCCAAACTAAGCATGCTACTTCAGAAGTTGTATGCAACTTTATCAAAGAGAATATCATTTTTAGGTTTGGAGTTCCAATCAAAAATGTTACTGATAATGTAGCTAGTTTCACCTCTCAGAAAATTACACAATTTTGTTTCCATTATGGAATTACACTCTCTCACTCTTTTAATTATTTTCCACAAGGGAATGGACAAGCTGAATCTAGCAATAAGAATCTGGTAACTATTATCAAGAAGCTGGCAGATGACAATCAAAGAACATGGCATAAAGCATTGGTTGATGCTCTGTGGGTAGATAGAATCACACCAAAGAGGGCAATTGGTATGTCTACTTTTCAACTTTTTTATGGTATCAATGCTGAGATACCAATCACCTTAGAATTTCTAGCATTGAAATTGGCAAAGGCAATTGAAGATCATACATATGAAAGCTCTCTTGATAAAAGAATCATGTGCCTAACTGAGCTGGAGGAATAGAGAACCATGGTGGTAGACATAATTGCTGCTCATCAAAGTCTGGTAAAGAAACTCTTTGACCAGAAGGCCAAAAATCATGATTTTTAGATTGGAGATCAAGTCTTGCTGTGGGACAAAAGGAGAGAACCAAAGGGGATGCATAGAAAGTTTGAATCCCTTTGGATAGGCCCATTTATAATTCATCAGCACATTGGTGAAAATAGCTTTTTGTTGAAATATCAAGATGGCACACTCTTTTCTCTACCTCACAATGGGCAGCATCTGAAACACTTCAACTCTTCAAGTATTAGATCATTGCATATGTATATATGTATATTTGTACAGTTTTTAATTCTGTTTTGTTTTGTTTGTTTCTATTTTTGATGCCTTTCATTTCTAGGTAGCATGACTCCATAACCCAATGGTACACATGAAGACACTAGAGATTTTGGATTCTACTCCTTTCAATTCTTTTTGCAATTGACAGAAGTTCCCCAATTGGAGCCAGTTGTTGTCCCCCAAAAATATCACTCATTTTTGGGACAACATTTGAACTATTTTGGTCCTACAGACCAAAATTGTCTCTTCCCTTTTCAAAATTTGTCTTGGGCATTCAAATTCCTCATTTTTCAAGCTTCTCAAAAATATACGGACTCAACAGGTCAAGTTCAATGGGCTTCTACAGGTTGAAATCTATGGACTCTTTCAAGGTTAGAGAAAACTACGGACTTGATTTCTACAGACTCTGCAAACAGACTCATTTCTACAAGTTCAACAAGTTTCAAGTTCAATCAGTTCAATGCTTTCGATTCAATGATGGGTTCAATCAATGGAATGGTTCAATGTCTTGATTCAACCAAGCGATTCAACACTTTGGTTCATCCTTTGGTTCAATCAAACAATTTGTCAATCAGTTCAAGGCTTTGTTTGAACCATTGAACCAAAACTTGGTTCAATGATTAGTTCAAACACATGGTTCAAAGGCAAGTTCAACAAGAGGTTCAAAGCCTTGGTTCAATGGAATGGTTCAAAACTGTGGTTCAATGGAATGGTTCAACAGTTGGTTCATCGCCAAAGTTCAAAGAGCTTCCCGAAGGACCCCGAAGGGCTGGTGCCCTTACAGGGGACTCTCGGCTGCCAATTTGAAGACACTTCCTGAAGCCGAAGGGACACTCAAAAAATCCCGAAGGCCATTCAAAGACTGCTTGAAGGGTAGATACTCTTGCGGGAGGCTCTTACCGACTCAAAATGGGTCATTTCTTAAGGCTCGAAAGGGCAAGGTCAATCCAAAAAAGTGCCAAACAGAAAAATTGAAAGAGGACAAAGGAATGACGTGCTCAAAAATGTCAAATTCAACACAATGAACTAGCTATTGATCCTTTGAACACACAGACTAGAATACATTCACAGATTTCAAGGCCAAGACCAGTAGAAAGTGGGGAAGAAACAAAACAACAAACTAAATCCAGGACCCGATTCAATTAACCAAAAAAGGAGGAATGATGAAGATAAGATCAGATCACCAGGTGAACATTGAAAGTTGCAAAGTTTCAATAAGCACAACTTGTTTCCCTGCATTGATAAAATGAAATGGGTAAAATGCCCTTAAGTTTGAGCCTGTCTTCTTAACAGATTCCAATGCAACATGATGTATTACTATTCCTGAGTCCTTCTTGAAGAGGCTATATAAGGAACTCGCTTATTTTGTAAAATGGATCTCTTTTTTGACAATTAGAATGAAATTCTACCCAAATTGTAAGGCATTACTTAGACTTTCAGCTCAGATTGTTGATCATATTTTGTTACTGGAATAAGAAAGCAAGTGACTTTTCAAACTTTGTGCTGTAATATCTTTGTTTTTGAGGAAATTGTTCTTATGTCTTTTTCTTCAATATATTTTCTGTTCCTTTAATTCAACAAGCAGGATTAGTGAAATTAGTCAAAAAGGTGTTCTGAAGAGTCAACTAAGGAGAGACTTTGTGCTGCCATAATTGCCTTTTAGTGTGTTTTCTTTTCATTTCTGTGTAAAGGACCTTGGGGTGACTTTGTGCCCTCATTGTCCTTTGTATCTTACTCTTGAACAATCTAGGTGAAGACTTTGTGCTACATATCGATTTGCTGGTTATTACATCCTTTGTTACATTTTGTTGTTACTACCTGGAGTATTCTTATGGCTTGCTAAATAGTACTTCTGAAAGAAGAGGAGTGCTTTTTTTCATTTTCCTTGAGTTTCTCCTTTGATCTGCACACATCATCTCTAAAGAAAGAGAGATGGATGGTTTGTCCTACCCTTGAGTATTATTTTCTATATATATATATATATATATATATATATATATAGCCTATCTACAGGGAACCTCCCCTTGATGAGAGGAGAGATCAATGTCCTTCTGATGTGGTAAACCTACACATTTGGATGACTAATCTTCCAACTTTGGCAGATCAGACCTATTTTGTTTATCAGTATGTTGATCGACAAAATATTCAACCAACAATTATACCATGTTTTCCACTATCAGGGTACAATGCTTATAACCACCTTTGGGCAAACCATTATACACCATCCCACTTGCATTCTTAATGATTTTGACCAACTTTGGGCAAATTATTGTGTTGTCACCCCATCATTTTTATTTGTTTGTTCCATTCATTTCCTTCTTTCGAGGGACCATTTGTTGCCCCTTTGATAATTGATCCCTCGAGGGGGGTACCCTATAGTTCATCCATTGCTGTTAAAGTTGTAAGCATATAAAACATTTTTATTCTTTGAAAAAACATTACTATGTTTATAAACCTTCCCAAACAAGGGCAAATTGTAGACATTTTAAATTTTACACCAATGGCTTTATACCCAACTTTAGATCAATTCTTACCAACCTCTAAAAATCTAGCCTAAGAATCTCTAAAATTCTCAAATTTGGCTTCATAACATGTTCAATTAGCCTAAAAATTGATTAAATAAGTCAAATGCACACATTGAATTAAATCAAAATCTCAAACATTGAAAAATCCTAAAAGAGATTAGTTAACATTCAAATCCCAATCAAATCCTAATTGAATTCATTCATGATAAATTAAAGTGATTATTAAAAATGGAAATTCAAAAATTAACAAATATCTTAGGTTTTCATCATCACTTTTTGTGAGTTGTCAGTTTTGAAAAATATCCCACCCATGCTTATTCCATGATAATCATGACAATTTGACAACTTTTAACCCTACTAGGTTTAACTAAGCCAACCAAATTTAGGATTTAACTCATTCCAAGTCATTTCAAAGCCTATAAAAACAAGCTTGGAAGTTTTCATTTAGAGAGCTTGGAATATAGTAGACTTATAATGCAGGATTTGATTCATGAAGCAAGTGCATAGTGTTATAATGGTAATATTAAGCCAAGTCAAACCATTTTAAAGCAACATCAAGCAAAATAAAATCCAACCATGGTGTTAATAGTATATGGAAATAACCAAACCCCATTGATGAAGACTTTTTGAGCACATTCTGAGCAAGCCAATGAAAACATAATTTGGAGCATTCAAGGAAGGCAAGGAAAATTTATAAGTTTATTTACATTTTAGTTGAGCTTTGTCATTTGTTGTTTGTTCACCAAGCTCCCCCTATGATCTAGGCATGGAGGTGTTAAGTTTTGTTAGTGTATTTATTTTCATTTTTATTTCATTTTGAGACTAACACTTGATCTAACCTCCCCTCCATCATTAAATTCCTAGCATCACAATATCCTCAATAATAACTCCAATATCAAATTGATTAATATTTTACTTATATTCTTAGCTTTGAGTAATATGAAGAAGTACTTAGTACCCTTATTCCCCAATTTTAACCAATTAATTCCGGCTTTACTTTAAGCTCCCCTAGCAATGTATTACTGGTTCATTTTAATATTATGTTTTGGCACCACCAAATTCTTGAGGAACTTATCATTAGATGGATCAATCCAAATAACATTTTCAACATCAATTAGTTTTCCCTGTGAGTCTCTAAAGAGTCTTATCCTCCTTTTAGCCTCGACTTAACCAAAGCTTCTCTAAAATTGCTTGCTCATATCCATATTTTATTACAAATGTCAATTTGGAAGAAGAATCACTCAACATTTTTGCAATATTCCATGAAAATTTTATTCATATCTACATTATTTATTTTGAAAATGAGACACATTAAGTTTATACAACCCTTTAAAGTCATCATCAATTCTTAGTCAAGTATGGATGTCAATGGGGCGATGGCCAAATATAGTAAAAGGAAGGACAATGACCAGGTTTCCCCCATCCACCTTGTTGTCCCCCAAAAATATCACTCATTTTTGGGACAACCTATGAACTATTTTGGTTCAACATACCAAAATTGTCTCTTCCCTTTTCAAAATTTGTTTTGAGCATTCAAATTCCTCATTTTTCAAGCTTCTCAGAAATCTACGGACTCTGCAGGCTTGAATCTACAGACTCTACAGGCTTGAATCTACAAACTCTGTAGGAAGAAAATCTACGGACTCTGCAGGCCAAGTTCTATGGGCTTCACAAGTTGATTTCTATGGACTCTGTAGGAAAGAAGCAAGCTCTCAACACTTAGGCAATTTCAAGGTTGGTTCAACAACAAGGTTCAACCAAAATGTCCATCGACAAGCTTCTAAGCAAGGATTGAACCATTGAACCGTTGAACCTTGAACCATTTTGGTTGAGTGGGTTCAATGGGTTCAAAGGTTCAATGTCATCATCAAGAGTTAAGCGCTTCGGAAAAGGTTCAACAAGTTCAACCGCTTCAAGGTTCAACGGCTTCAAAACACTCATCAAAGAGAAGAAGGCTTGAACCATGACCCGTTGAACCATTGAACCACTTTGGTTCAAAGGTTCAACGGGTTCAATGGTTCAACATGTTCAAATAGCCATTTGGTTCAACACGTTTGGTTTAAAAAGATAAAAAGGACTTAGCCAAATAAAAAGAATGAACTGATTGAACCATTGAACCTTGAACCAAAAGGTTCAATGAGTTCACAGGTTCAAAGGTTCAACCAGTGCGATGAAGATCAAAGAGCTTAGAAAGAACAAGTGACAGACAAAGGATGAACCAATGAACTGATTGAACCTTGAACCAAAAGAGTTCAAAGTTTAATGGTTCATGGGTTCAAAGGTTCAAAGGCAGCCTCAGTCAAGGAAAGAAGCAACAAATAGGTGGTTCAACAGATGGTTCAACCAAGGAGCAGGAAAGCAATTGAACCAAGAAGCGATGGAACAAAAGAGACAGAATGAACCGATGAACCAATGAACCAATGTACTTTCAGTAGGTTTAAAGGTTTAAGGTTAAACATGCTTCAAGCAACGAGTGACCATTGATAGCCTTGCAGATGTCAAATTTAAAGTAAGGGAAGATCCATTGAAATTCAAATAAAGCAAAAAACTTAAAGGAAGAACCAAGTGACTGATTGAAAAGATAGAATTCCTTCAAATTTGTTCAAAGGCTGACAGAGAACATTTCCTTCAAACTTTTTGTCTGAAGGAAAAGCCCGACTGAAGAGAAAAGCCCACAGAAAAATGCACGATGGAAAAAGACAAAGTGCAGCGAAAGCCACCACATGTCCATTATAAAGCAGAGCGGAAGCTACCACATGTCATCTTCTGCATGACCCCAAAAGGTTTCTAAAGCTTTTATAAGTTAAGCGGAATACATCAAGTGTCCTGTTATGACTCAGTGGAACGTGACAAGTGTTTGCATATGTGTTCCCCTTTTGAAGTTGCTCAGGCAAGACGTGTCGTGGATCCCATTTTTTGTAAGTTTCTAATGAGTTTTATAATAGTGGAACTTGACACTTGTCAAAGACGCATAAAGGACCCCCCAAAGACTTAGACAAGAAGGGCTAGAAAGGACAAAGAAGCAACATGGACGATTTCGAAGGCAAGTTCAATTAAAGTGATGGTTCAACTAGAGAGCAAAGAAGCGCTTAAGTAGTGAAGAGAGGAGGGAGACCAAAGGACTAGAAATATCTTTAAAAGAGTTATTTCTAGTGGGTGAAATAATGGATCAAGTAGACTTCTGAGCGCACCAAATCAAGGATGCAAGCCTATTTTTTTCCATGAAGTAATGGCGAACTGGACAACTACACAGACATCATGAAAAGGACCAGTCAGTCCATACTAAGAAGAGACATATTAGAGGATTGGACACACCATAGTTATCGCAATGCACTATTTTTAGCATGGTCCCTCCAGATATAACTGAAGGTGCATTAAAGACATTGACTGCAGCATGGGCCCTTTTCATGAAAACAAGCGCCCAAGTGTTTCTTGGAGCGCTATATATTGTAATCTCTCTTTTGTTACAAGGGAGATCTTCCCAATATAGAAGCGAAACTCTGCCCAATTGAAAGGCTTCTCATAAGATACACTATCCTTAATCCTTCCACTAGTTCATTGTGTACTACCCAAAGCAATCATGCTTCTAGTGCTTCTTCCTCTCAACCATTCACTAGTCCATCTTTTGATTCACAAGCAAATTTTGCCACTAATTCCTCACATTCTCATAATTCTTCTCAAGCTCATATCAACACTCATAGTGGTACCCAAGCCGCTAATACTAACACAAATACTAATTCTAATGATTCTAACACTAATCAAACACACCAATTTTTGTTGCAAACTCTCAATCAAATGAATACCTTTCAAATTTATAACACAAATCAAATGATGAGAATACAAAACCACCTTCTTAATTTTCAATCTCATCCACAACCAATGACTTGGGACACATATAACCAAACTGTTCCCCCTCCTCCTCTTTGATATTCTCAAGGCAATCTCATTCCTCGATCTCCTTTAATTAATAAAACCATTTAACATCTACAAAATGAACCTCTTACTAGTCAAATTACCAACATTGATATAGGAGGTATAATACTTACAATTTATTATAATGGGTCAACAGATCCTACCCTTCACCTTAAAATAGTTGGAAACCTTTTCAAGGATTGATTCAAATTAAACACCTTTGCTGCTACCAATATCCTAGCTAAAACCCTCATGGGTGATGCCTTGGATTGGTACAATCAACTTAGAGGTCATTCCATTTCTAGTTTAGAGGACTTAGTAAATGTTTTAGTGCAAGAATTACAAACTAATAGTCTTCTTAAAACACTTTGGCCCATTTCATTAATTACAAACAACATGAGAATGAAACTACCCAAGCCTTTGTTAAGAGATGGAAGACTTTATCAAATAAATGTGAACATAACATGGATGATGATAATATTTTTCATCTCTTTACAAATGCCCTATTTCCTAAACTACAATATTGAGTCCACACTCTCTCTCCACATACATTGGAGGAGGATATTAACCAAACTCAACATCAAGATTTACTAATGCATCAATTTGAGCCACCCCAACCTTGTATGGGTCCTCATTTATTATTAAAGAATAAAAACTACAATGTTACTAATGATGGTGTTACCGATTCTTATGATACCATTCATAATGTTCAAGCTATCATTCCTAACTCTTCTTTAGAACCAGTTCCTTCTCCTCAAAAATACACTAATCCTAATTTATCCTCACCCAACAACATTAACATTCAAAAACCTCTATCCTTAGTTGAATTACTTAAACATCTACTTATTCCTCTTTCATGAGAACTTGACCCCACCCATCCTATGAAATCCTGGTATGATCCTAAAAAGTTTTGTTGGTTTCACGCTAGTTGGGTCATTATCATGAGACTTATAGACAACTTCACAATTTAGCTATGGATTTTCTTCTTGGACCTAATTTTGATCATGATTACATTATCCATAAGCATCAACAAGCCTATGAGATTGATTTTAAGGACTATAAATCACATGATGAAACTCAAGCCTTGAATCAAGCCAATGCTCATTTAACGATCTATAAAGATACTTTACCTAATTATCAACCGATTCAAGATACTCAAGACAATCCTACCCCTTCCACTAATAACGTAAAAATTCTTGTTGAACCAATTTTTGAAGAGAAAGTGGTTAGCATGACTAATATGCTAAGGGTGGTGGATTTCATTGATTCTCAACCTATCTACACTGCTCCTTCCCATAAGACATATTGTGTTATCTATGATTATTCTCCAAATCATTTAAATGAGTTGGGGAAAGAATATCTTATTACTTTTGACAATGAATTTTTCAATTCTCCCTTGGATAACACTTCCCACTCTATTTATGCCACTCTTTCATCATCTTCCAATGCTAATAGTACTCAAGATTCTACTAACACTTCTACCAATTCTCAAAATTAACTTGAACCAACTAGTTCATCATCTCAACATGATTCACAACCTTGTCCTAAATCTTCTTCTTTTTCTTACCAACATAAATTCCAATATAATTCAGCTCCTCTTTTTGAGGAATTCCTTATTCATTATGCACCTTGATCTAAAAACCTTCTTATGGGTTATGATGAGTGGGATCCCATTTCGGAACTCACTAATCTCCCATCTCAAATTCCATTCCTTGAGCTTGTGAAGACTTCTCTATGTCATAAAAACTGTCTCAAGCAACTCTTATTCGAGATGAATGTCCCTCATCCTCCCCTAGTAGAATGGGAGGAAGCCTTATATGGTTCTAAAAATAGTATTTTACAAAAATGTGAAGAGATGTTTATCAACATTGATGAAACCATAAACACTTCTCTTTCTTTAAAAATTCCCATAGCTTCTATGATTCTTGATAAGATTTTGCTTCATACAAGTGATCCTCCCTTATTCATTAGAATATAAATAGGTGATATCCAAGTCAAGCATGCATTGATTGAAGAGGGTTCTAGCATGTGTGTTGCCTTTCTCAATTTCATTAAGACCCTTGGATATTCTGAATGTAATCTTAAGTCTACATATAACACATGCCAAGGATACGATATAAGGAAAATGCCTCCTCTAGGTTGTGTGTGGCTTTCCATCACTATCCCACCTATCACCATTCATGTGAAGGTGATGATATTTAACTTCCCCCTTTATTATAACATCTTGCTTGGTAGGATATGGACTCACCACATGAGAGTTAATGCTTTCTCTACCTACCAATGCATTAAATTCCCTCACAATGGAGCCGTTTATAAGATTAAAGGTGATAATAACCCTTGAAATTTCAAATAATTCTAATATCATGATATCTTCAAGATTCCTACTCTCGATCTTTTTCCAAGAATTTCATTTCATGAGTCTTAGTGTCTCAACTTTCCCGTTAACTCAACTTGAGGTTAAAATGGGCATCCTGAGCTCATTGGTAACATTCATTCTAATCTCTTAGATTCTAATGATGATTATCCTGATGAGATTAAATTGAAAATCAAAACTTATGATCTCTCACCTCATCTCATCTCATAGTTCCCTACTTCCTTGCAACCTCATTCTCACAAGCCTCCTTATAATGACATTACCGTAGTCTTGACCAAAACTAGGAATTCTATTCACGATACTTCATCAAATGACAAGGTTATCCCTACCTATGTCATTAATATTTACACCTCATATTATGATGATGGTTACTCCTTAGATTATCTATTGTTAGGCAGTCTTGTACAGGCTTGTGATGCTGAGATTACTCGTTATCATTCTTCTTTACTTGATTTTTTTTACATCTCATCATTTTATTTTAGTTATAGTTCTTTATTTTTGCATTTTTCCCCTTTATTATAGGGTAGAGATGGTTCCAACACCTCTAGTTTATGAGGATCCATATAAGACTATGCTCATAGATCATGCTATGAATGAGCCTTACCATTTTTCTAGGTACTCTGACCCTCATAGTTGGTTTACCCTTGAGGTTAGTGAAACTCTCCTTAGACCTTCTGTAGATCCCACTCCTCCCTCAATATATCCTACTATAGTTCAGCCTCTTCCCACTCCTACTATAGTTGATCATATTTCCATTCTTACTATTGCTGAGCCTACCCTATTTTTGATGCTATTGCTCCTTTTGTTGAGCCTAGTTCCACTCCTTCCTCATCATCACTCTCCCTTGGTGATGGTTTACTTCCCCTTCCTAAGATGGATCCTCTACCCACCAAATAGGCCGATGAGTTTTGTCTAACTTCTTCCACTCCTATTTTACCTCCTTTCATGAGTGCTTATCCTAAATCCACTCACAAATGTATCTATTGCTTCCATGGGATAAATAATAATTCTTCCACCCATTATTGCAAGTTGAAAAAATATATTGATACCTTGCATCTTTTTCCCCCATCATCATACAAAGCCATACCTCCTCCAAAGGTACTTCTTGAATACATGTCTAAGTATGGTGAGGTATATTGTCTATGGCATCTATGTGGTACCCATCACATTGATTATTGTCACATCCTTCAACAACATCTCAAAGATCACCTTATAGCCATTCTTGGACCTTCTTCTATTCCTACAATAGGTCATTCCCATAATAAGGATTATCCTTCTTCTCCCATGGCTCTACCTCCAGTGGTTCTATCCCCTCCTGTGGTCCCTTCACCACCTTCTATGCCTCCACCTATGATTCCTTCACCCATGGACCTTCCCTCACCTGTGGATCCTTCTCCACCTGTGAGTCGTTCACCCATGGATCCTTCTCCACTGGTGATTCCTACATCTCCTTTAGAGCCAACTCCCATGCATTCTCCTGACCATCCCTTGCCTAATTTTCGTCCTCAACATGATCCTTTAAGCATTATTACTTTTTCTATTGAAGATACTAGAAAAGAAGTATTTTTATAGTATTCATTGAAGATTGATGAATCTATTGAGTATGGAGTCCGTTTCAACCCTAAGGTAAAAATAAAGTTATCAAGACATTTTTAACATGAAATATTTACCTTTTAAAATGGTGGGATGAAGTTTAACCACTTCCCCTATTTGTGGTGCATTTTTGGGAAGTGGGTATGATTTAAAGGTGTTCAGAGAATAAGGGGATTATATGTTTGAAACCTCCTATATTTTTTGCCTTAATTTGTGGGGATATGGTTATCTCTATGGTTATGGCACATTTTTCAAGGAAATTTGAAAAGTATAAATAGGGATGAGGGGTAACACATTATTCATTGCATTTTGCATCTCATTTTGAGCTCTATAATTCTCTCTTCAGTTAGTGTGATCGAGTTTGAAGTGTAGCTTAGCATCTCAAGAATTCTAGTGTGAATTCAGGTTGGAGAAAGTTATCTTTGTAAGAGGTTCTTGTTGAGATTTGTATTGTACTCTTGTTTATAATATTATTGAGATATTCTTGGTGGATGTAGCCCATATTGGGTGAACCAAGTTATATCGGTTTTATGTGTATATTTGCTTATATCTAAATTTTCTTTCATATGTCTTTACTACTATGATTATGTGGAATGAATTCCATGCTATATATTTTATTGCATAATTAATCACTTATTCCTAATAATTAGTATCATAGCTAGCTTTAGTGGTTTTGCTAAAGTGGTGAATCATAGGGAAACATATTATCTTGAGTGGGAGCTATGACAGATAATGACAGATCTAGAGTTGAAAAATTCAATGGGAAAATTTTTGGATTATGGAAGATGAAAATGGAGGATTACTTGTTTTAGAAGGATATTCAACTCCTTTTTATGGGAAAAACATACCAACCTTTAGGTATGAATCAAGCAGATTGGAATTTGCTTGATATGAAAGCACTAAGAGCCATACGGTTGTGCTTTGCATCTTCGATTACCTTCAATATTTTAGAGGAGATGACCACATTTGGTCTGATGAATAAATTAGTGGAGTTATATGAAAAACCCTTTGCCTATAATAAAACATTTTTAATGAAAAGGTTATTTAATATGAAAATGTCTAAAAATGGTTATGTAGCTGAACATTTGAATGATTTTAATATGGTTGTGAGTATGCTAAGTTCTATAGGTATTAAAATTGAAGATGAAGTTAAGTATTTATTAATTTTGTGCTCCTTTGCTGATAGTTGGGATAGCCTGGTTATGGATGTGAGTAATGCCATCCTTGTTAAGGGAAGTTTAAAATTTTAAGATGTTATAGGTGTGATTCTTAGTGAGGAAATATAAAGGAAGAGCACTAAGGAATCATATTCAAGGAATGATTTGATGTTGGAGACTATAGGGAGACAAAAGGACATAAGAAAAAGAAACTATGGAAAGTCAAAGGGTTGGGGAAGATCTAAATCTAGATCCAAGATGGTGTGCTGACACTATGGGAAAAGTGGACACACAAAGAAGGAATGTTGGGAACTTCAAGACAAGAAGACCAAACATGAGGAGACCAAGGAGGTAAATATAAAAATAGGTACTGTTAGTCAGGATGCTTTAATTCTTTCCTTTGATAATGTTTTTGAATCTTGGGTATTAGATTTAGGGGCTTCTTTTCATGCCACCCCACATAGGCATCATTTTAATGATTATGTTCAAGGAGATTTTGGTCATGTTTATCTTAGTGATGATGAAACATGTATTATAGTAGGGAAAGGTTGTGTTTAGGTGAATATGAAAAATGGGAACACATGGATACTAAATGATGTCAGACATGTTCCATGGTTAAGGTATAATTTAATATTAGTAGGGCAGTTAGACAGTGAGGGTTGTTCAATGTTGTTTATAGTAGACTCTTGGAAAGTAACCAAGGGTGCTCTTGTGGTTGTGAGATATAAGAAAATTAGCGCTTTGTATTTAAATAGTAGTGTTGATCACTATAATTTAGTTACCATAGATGGAGATGCAGCTTTGTGGCATTACAGGCTTAGTCATATGAGCTGAAAGGGTATAGAGATATTAAAAGACAAGTTGCCCAGATTGAAATAGTTTAATTTGGACTTCTATGATGATTGTGTATATAAGAATCAAAATTGAATTAAGTTATTGAGGGTTGGACCTACAAAGAAGGAGAATAAGTTGGAGTTGATTCACTCAGATGTATGGGGGCCAACTCAGGTATCTTCTATTGGTGGTTAAAATTATTATGATGCAACTAGGAAAGTTTGGGTTTATTTAATTAACAAGAAATCTAATGTGTTTGAAACATTCAAGAGATGGAAAAATTTGGTTGAGAATGAAACAGGGCTCAAGTTTATATGTCTCAGGTCAGATAATGGAGGTGAGTATTGTAGTAAAGTGATTGATGATTATTATTCACAAAATGGAATTCATAGGTAAAGGATGGTTCCAAGGATACCATAAGAGAATGGAGTGTCAAATAGGATGAACAAGACAATCATGGAGCATGTTAGGAGCATGAGCTTGCATGCAGGGTTGCCCCTAATGTTTTGGGTAGAAGTAGTTAACATAGTGGTATATCTGATTAATAGAGGACCTTCAGTGGCTTTGGATGGAGGCATACCTATGGAAGCTTGGTTTGCTAAGAAAGTTAATTATTCTTTTTTTAGGGTCTTTGGATGTGAGGCATTATTTCATGTTCCCAAGAAAGATAGGACCAAGTTAGAAGCTAAGTCTGAGAGATGCATGTTTATTGGCTATGGTGAGGATGAATTTGGTTTTTAGGTTTGGAGTCTTAGAGATAAGGAAATATTATAGTTTAGGGAAGTTGTCTTTAAATAAAAATTCATGTATAAGGATCAGTTGCAAAAATAAGAACAAAAAGAGTAAATAGTGTTGGATGATATTATGAATGGTAAGGTGTTTGAGGAGATAGTTCAGGAACCTCCTACACAAGAGCCCCAAAATCCTATAGTAAGAAGTTCTTCTAGGGTAAGAAAAAATCTTGAATGGTTTTTCTCATCTTTGAGTTATTTTTTACTTAATGACAGTGGAGAACTGAAATGTTTTGAGGAAGCAATGCAGGCAAATGCTAGGGAGAAGTGGGAGCAAGCCATGAAAGAGGAACATAGTTCTCTCATGGAAAACCAGACGTGGGATTTGGTGAAGCTACCCAAGGGCAAGAGAGCATTAAATAATAAGTGAGTATACAAAATCAAAGAAGAGGATGGAGGAAGGAAAAACTACAAGGCCCAGTTGGTGGTCAAGGGGTTTGCATAGAAGAAAGGTATTGATTTTGATAAGATTTTTTCTCTTATTATTAAGATGACTTCTATTAGAACTATGATTGGTATAGTTACAGTAGAGGATTTGCACTTAGAATATTTAGATGTGAATACTGCATTTCTACATGGTGATTTGGAGGAGGAATTATATATGGAACAACCACAGGGTTATGAGGTCGAAGGAAAGGATAAATTGGTGTGCAGACTAAAGAAGATCTTATATGACCTGAAATAAGCTCCATGGAAATGGTATAAGAAGTTTGACAGTTTTATGTTAGAACAAGGTTATTTCAGCTGTCATTCTGACCATTACATGTATATCAAGAGATTTGAAGATGGTAATTATATTATCCTATGCTTGTATGTAGATGACATGTTGGTTGCAAGAAAAAACATGCAATAGATTCAAGTACTCAAGAAGTATCTTGGTGATTCCTTTTCTATGAAGGATTTGGGTGCAACGAATCAAATCCTTGTTATGAGTATAACTCAAGATAGGAAGGAAAGGAAGATGATCTTATCCTAGGAAGATTATGTTAAGAAAATTTTGGAGAGGTTTAGTATGCAGGATGCTAAGCCGATTGGGAATCCTTTGGTAGGCCATTTCAGATTATCAAAGGAGTAGTGTCCCAAGATAGAAAAAGAAAAGCTAAATATGTCCATATAAAAAGAAAAGCTAAATATGTTCAAGGTACCTTACTCATTGGTAGTTGGTAGCTTGATGTATGTTATGGTTTGTACTAGGCCAAATATTGCCCATGCAGTGGGAATAGTAAGTAGGTACATGAGTAATCCATGTTATGAGCACTAGCAAGCAGTGAAGTGGATTCTTCAATATTTTATAGGAACCATGGGTACAACATTATATTTTTGTGGATCGAATAACACTTTTCATGGTTATATGGACTCAAATATGGTTGGGGATCTTGATAGTAGGAGTACAACATGTTATGTATTTACTTTCGGGGATACAATGGTTAGTTGAATTTATTGGATACAGAAGGTTGTGGATTTATCAACCAACAAAGGTTAACAAGGAGATGATTTGGTTACAATAATTACTTAATGATTTGGTTACATAGTGATAGTGAGAGTGATATACATTTAGCCAAGAAATCTGCTTTCCACTTGAGGATGAAGCACATACATTTGCATTATCATTTCATTAGGATAACTTTGGAGGAAAACATGGTGAAGCTAGAGAAGATACATATGAGCTAGAATCCTACAGATATGATGACCAAGGTAGTCACATTGGAGAAGTTGAGGTTATATTCAGCTTTGGTTGGTCTTCATGAAGATCATGGAGGAGTGTTAAATTTTGTTTAGGGGGAAACGAATTCCAAGTGGGAGATTGTTGAATATGAAGTCTATTTCAGCCCTAAGGTAAAAATAAAGTTATTGGGACAGTTTTAACATGAAATATTTATCTTTTATAATGGTGAGATGAATTTAACCACTTCCCCTATTTTTGGCACATTTTTGGGAATTGGGTATGATTTAAAGGTGTTGATAGAATCAAGGGATTATGTGGTTGAAATCTCCCTTATTTTTTGCCTTATTTTGTGGGGATATGGTTATCTCTATGGTTATGGTTCATTTTGCAAGGGATTTTGAAAAGTATAAATAGGGGTGAGGGGTAACACATTATTCATTGCATTTTGCATCCCATTTTGAGCTCTATAATTCTCTCTTCGATCAGTGTGATCGAGTTTGAGGTGTAGCTTAGCATATCAAGAATTTTAGTGTGAATTCAGTTTGGAGAAAGTTATCTCTGTAAGAGGTTCTTATTGAGAGTTGTCTTTTACTCTTGTTTATAATATTATTGAGAGCTTCTTGGTAGACGTAGCCCATATTGAGTGAACCACGTTATATCGATGTTATGTGTGTATTTTATTAGATCTGAATCTTCTTTCATATGTCTTTGTTGCTATCATTTTGATGAATGAATTCTATGTTATATATTTTATTGCATAATTAGTCACTTATTCCTAACAAAAATCTTAGCAATAGTTTGATTACAACTTCATAAAGACTTATCTGATGTATTGGATAATGTGTGTGGATAGATTTACCAATATTTATGAGTACATGCATGGTGATTTCACATTTATATTGGATTGGATTTGTGATCCAATCTTATTTTTATCTATTATATCATTTAAGATTGTGTCAAATTTTTGCTTATCTTATATCATGATCTTAATTGTTGTATGATATCTTGCTTATATTATTATTTATATTCATATATGGTTGTATTTTATTTATCATTGCTTTCCCTTTTTCCTTGGAGTTTTTTTCAAAACTCTCTTGTATCTTTACGATTGTTTTGGTTTCTTATCCTTTTTTTTCATAGATAATTTGTCATGATGATTTAGTTATACAAACCCTATTCCCTTTAGTTATTATCACCCTTTACCATGTGATCATCTAGTAAACAATCCTACTCATTGTTATCTCCTTTTTCCCTCTTCCTTTCACTGCAAACTAAGCATATACATGGTTGAGACTTGAGATCACATGCTAGTTCATTGTCAAGACTGTCATACTGAGTCTTTGTCTTTGGTTACTTATATTCCTTTAGCCTTAGCCTACAACTCATTGGTGTGTATCACTATCTCTCTCATGATTGGTCATTCCAATTCCATATGGAGGAGGAATCTTAAAAATCAAAAGAAAGTTAAAATCCAAATCATTTAAATAAAAGGCAATGATATCAAAAGGCAAAAACATTTTTAAAAGTCAAATCACACTAAAAGATGTGATTCAAAGCACATCTCCTTCTTCTAGTCAAAGATCAAAATCCAAAGTTAGCCTCATGGTAGAGTCGAGGTCCTTTGGGGTGTGTTAAGCCAGTAGAATAGAAGAGGAGAATAAAAAAATATTTTAGTATTACCTTCTTTCTCAGGCAGGTAACCAATCTTCACAGTAGATCGACAACTTTGTAATTGGTCTTGAAGAATGGGGAACACGTCATGGGAAGGTAGGTCCATTTTAATTTTCTTTGTACTAATCTACCTTCATGAGTTGATATTAGTAGCATGATTATTTGCCTACAAATATTTGTGTCTATAGTGAACAGGTTTCCTTTGTACATAGACAACCATTAGTCATTTAGTGTTTTCTGATGTCCTTAGTATGCTTCCTGTCTCCTAAGGTCTTCTCATAAGATTCTTAACTCTTGATTTTTACACTCCCTTTTTCACTCCTTACATCCTTTATATTTTCGCTTGAGAAATATTGTTTTGTTTACTGATCACTCCCCTTGGGATTTCATTTGTGAGTTGCTTTGTAAGACTGTAGATAGGACCTGACATTCCTCACAAAATACCATCTTTTCCTTCCTATTATCCACATCCTTTTATTACCTAATCTTCCTATTTATTCCACCCCAGTGGTGTTTTCTTTGTTGAGTTGTAGTGTAAGACCATGAATAGGACCCGACCCTCTTCACAAAATTTTCCAATACCCAAGCCACCATCCAAATTACATGTGTCAAATTTGAGATAACATTCGATCGATTATGAAGTTACATGTAATTTTACATGCTTCTCATCTTGATTTAGTATGTTTTATGCTTACTACATTTTTACTTCACCTTTTTATCTTATTATTTTCTAAATTCTTGTAATATTATAACCATTTCTTGAATTTTTCATACTTCCCAGCTTGAATTAGTATGAGCAATTTAAGACCAAACTTTTTACAATTTTGTTTTTCTTTCATACTTCCTAGCATGATTCAGTATGATTGATTAATTTAATTAATTTGTTTTTATACGATTTGTGCCCTTTTACATACCTTCCATTTTATTACATTGTTTCCATACTTCCTAACATGATATTAGTATGATTTTACTTGTTTTAATTTGGTGCAAAAATCTTTCATATTGGTTTAAAAACAAATTCTTTTTTACCTTCTTGTTTTACCATTACTTGGTTATTTATACGTAGTAATTTTTTGTTATTACACATTTACCATCTTGAAATAGTGTGTAATACATTTTCTTGATTGATTATATTTTTCCAAGTCCTTTTGCCTGTTTCTTTTTAACCATGCATGTGTTTTTCATAGTGCTATAAAAGAGACCACATCACATATATTTCCTATAGCATATACAACAAAGCTAAATACATGTGCTAGAAAGAAATATATCTAAAACATCCACAACCACAACCATAATGAACCAAAAAAATCAACCATAATGACAACATACATAATAATAATATGCCAAAAATCCATCTAATATATATATATATATATATCATGATTTTAATACAACATATCGAACCATATACAATGATCCAGCTCTATGGCTGGGCTCTATCTTGGCTATCTCGTGGCCTAGACACGTTTCCTACTGAGGCCTCAGTCTGATTCCTCTAATAGTATGATGTAATGAGGTTATTTTGGATCTTAATTGCTCTACTTGTATTTATAGGTGCACTACCCATACCTGTGATTCCACTAATTGGGTCTGAATCTCTATCATCTACGCTACTATATCTAGATGTGTATCTCTCTCATGTATTAAATCCTATCATACCTATATCTCCCCAACACCCATCACTACTGGTGGTTGCATCCTCTCCCTCTATGCCTGTATCTAACTCACTGCCTCTCTAGCTAATCTAAACTAGCTCGCCTGAGCTAGGGTAGATGGTAGACTCAAATCCTTTAGTGTCATGGGGTCGTATGGATATAGAGTCTCATATAAGATGTCATGGAGTGCTCCCCTCACCAAGGAACCTCATCCCTCTATTGTATCCCCATACACCTCCCATCTGAAGGTGTTAGTCAATAATTCTTAGCAATTAAGTAACATGACTAATAGATTAGCACTAAGGGGGATCTGACACATCTCTGCTATACTGCCTAGACCTATGGATCCTAGTCTAGCCCTATCTCCATCTAAAAACCTATCTAATAAGTCTGATAACCATGTCATATCCACATGTCTCCAAAATATTCATCATCCTTGATCCTAAGAAACAACAAAGGATGTATCAGTTCCTTCATGTCATGAATAGTTAAAATACATTCTTTTTATATTTTTACATAGAAAACAAGCCTAAATTACTTTATTTTATTCTCTTTAGCATAATTTTATCCTTCTTGGTCCTTCTTAACCTCACTTGGTCATTTTGGGACATTTTATCCCACTTTTTGGCCTTTTATATGCTTTTACATACCATTCTAGCCCTTTGGTCAAACTAGTTTGACTAAAATTTCCTTATCTTTTCACCTTGTTGATTCAAAATCTAAGTCAACCCCCTTATCTTCTCCTCCCTAGTGCTGACTTTCCATTCTAGACCTTTCAGACCACCTGGTAACTCTAAACTAGGACACCAACCTACAGATTGTACAGGGTCAACCCATACCTACTGGGTTGGCACTGTGGATTATGCTCATTTTCTAGCCTATTGGGTTGACTAAGTTGACCTAGTGTTTTTTTACCTACTGACCCCTTGTATTTGCCCAAAAAAGTGCAATTTTCTTGATTTCTTTCTAAATCCTCCAAACCCATTTCCCATCTTTCTATTTTCTACCCTTAAAATCTAATTTTGCCTCATTTTGACATCTAGACATGCTTAAAATTCAAAATTACTAAAACTACAATTAATTCAATACAAATTTCAAAAATTGGTTTGAGATTCTCAGTTGCATACTTGTAGTGCACCTACTGCTACCTCTGGAGCCTATCCCTATCTAGCCTATCGTCTCCTCACCATCCTATCTCACCTTTGTCTCTAGAGCTCTTTTTATCCTCTCTCACAAATCAAAATAACAAATAAATTCTCTTTTTCCTTTTTAAAAACACTTTTTCAAAATTGAAATCTTTCAATTATTATCTTACAGATTTCTTATTTTGCTTATATCTTTGTCTCTACTCATCCATTTTACAAACCATAAAAAGCATTGGATTCATGATGATGTAGAGAATATTTTCCACTATCATTTTCTTATCTTCCATTTTTTTAATCTTTGGCTATTTTTTGCACTAACTTCTACTAGTTCGCCTAATGTTCTTCACATTAGACACCTTTACATCTCTTATAGTATACTTCTTTATCTATAACATTAAGGTAAGTAAAGGTATGTGTTTTTCAATTCTATCCTTTCCTTTATCTTATTTTATACTTACGACACTTTACTTAGCATCAATTTTATGTGTTACTATATTCTTTCTTGAAGCACCTTCCCATGTTTCACTTACATGACATGTGATGAGCTTCGAGTGGGGCATATGTATACACACAATATTTTTAACTTTTATTGATTACTGACACTTTGTATCTTGTAGGAACCTATCGAGTCTCGATCTCTTTAAGTGCATACCTTAAGGGGTGCACCAATAAATGGGTGGCCAAACCATTGATGCTTCATAAGATTATTGTCCCTTTTGCTACTTACCATCTATACACTCATCTCCTAAAACCATTGACCCTAAACTTATTATTCTTAGCCTTACCCATTCCAGTCATTTTCCTCTTTTCATCCTCTTTTTTGCATTAATTCCCTTTAGGATAGTCAGTTGTACTAGGTCAATTGAGTTGACCTAGTATAATTTAGGGGTATTATTCACTTTCTTAGCTTGGTAGATTTTCAACCAACCTAGCTCAGACCTAGTGAATTATCCCTGAAAACACATTGGGTTGACTGGGTCGACCTTATACAACCAATGTTTTTGGGAGGATTTAGGGCAAGATCCACACACATACACACACACACATATACAAATTTATTTCCTACCATTTCATAAAATAATAATTAATAGCAAAGAAGTGTGAATGAACATCTGCTTATTGACCATTTTACTTGAGAAATAAAGCGTAGGGTTTCATACTTTCTTTGGAGATATGGATCTTGTCTTGTGGAGAATTATTTTGGATGCTTAGATAGATTGTGTAGCCTAGATCTGATTTATCTTAGTTATCCTTACATACCAAAACAATATCTTATGAAGCACCTTGGCTAAAGGAGAGATTGAGGCTAGACAAGTTTGTCTTCAAAGGTAATTATTCCTAACTTTATTTCTCCTTTGTAAGAGTAGATAGATAATGCATTTATATTCTTCTCCCATGTATTAGGATTTCGTATACATTGATGTGAGTATATATCTTCTAATACATGTTTAGTTTAGTTGTTTTATTGTTTCTAACCCCCACTTTGTGCCACAAGTTTTGGTGTGCACTATATTTGATTTACTTTCTTGTTATTAGAATAGGTGGATGTTTTAAACCTTAATATTCCATTAAGGGTTTTTTGCAATTGTATTATATTTTAGGCTTTGGAACCCTTCTTAACATGATATGTTGTGATAAGTGATCCCCTAATCAGGTCTAGCAGATCCCCATATTGGTCATGCTCCCATTTAACAAGTGTATCTTAATCGAAAGTGTAGGTATGCTCTATCTTCTCCGAGCTAGGATTGATTTATAAACATAATTTATTTTTTATTGTGTACAAGACTCTCAGTAAAATCTTACACCTACACCTTTTGTTCCCTTTGTTATTGCACAAAATCCTCCTATTTAAGCCTATATTATTTAGCTAAACATTATTATAAATCTCATACCTCAAATGGTTGTTCCTAAAAGACAAGCCTTTTTGCCATTCAATGGTGGTCGTCCTCTAAATATTAATCAATGGGATGATATTCTAGTCTTATATTTGAATGCTCTTCCTTATTTTATAAGAGAAAATCTAGTTACTCCTATAAAACATATTATAGATATTACTAACCTTTGTTCAGTGCATCATGTGACTCAGGAAAATGTAGTAATGAAGTTGTTAGTAATTTCTTTAAAAGGGAAAGTACTTCAATGGTACAAAGGATTAGTTCCTGAATTAATAAAAAAATGGGATAAATTTGGAGAGGTCCTATGCAACCACTTTGAGGATAAAAATGAAAACCTTTCATTATTAGAGCAACTTACAATAATCAGTAGATTTAACCATGAATGCATTGTAGATTTTAATTACAGGTTCTGAAAGACTTGGGATAGAATTTTTGTAGTGATCAAGATTACACCCAACTATGCTTTTTGGTACTATTCTAAGGCTCTCAATTCAGACGTAACTATGATGATTCAATCTATGAGAGGGAACACTCTACCCAAGTCTTTTGAAATAGCAATCAAGGCTAAAAATTGCCTTATACAAGCATGCAAATTGTCTCCAAGGCCACCAATGCCTCTCTTTACAAAGATCTACCCTCCTTCTCTAATTATTTCTCCACTTCCACATTCAAAAATGTTTTATCAAATAGAAGGTGATCAAGTTGATACACTGGGGAGGATAAAGAGTCTTCTCAAGACTCATAAATACAAGTTTGTTTCAATGAAAAGATAACAAGCTCCACCATACAAGCCATATCAGAATACTAATCAAAATATTCAATATAATAGGCCATCCTATTAGTCTAATTAACAAGGACAAGGGAAAAATTCTCAATTAAGATAATACAATCCCAATGCTCAAAGCAAATCTAGAGCTGTTGTGCCAACTTGGAACAACTATGCTTAGGAAGAACAATGGAAAAATTAGTGGGATCAAGCAAATGACACGGTAATGGTGCCAAATGGTGAGAAATAACATCAGTCTTATATGAAGAAAATTTTAAATCCTCCTTCACATGAAAACTAGACAAATAAGGAAGCCTCTCTACCGCATTGAGACATTCCTTCATTCACGTAAGTAGAAATGCCAAATCAACAAGGAGGAGAGAATGGTAAATCACCTATTGAAACTATATTTTTGAACTTTCAATAAGGTGAGGATTATTTTGAATACATAGCTAAAAATCAAATTCAAAATGTGCTTAATGTTGATAATACAGTTGTAACCCATACTAGATCCAAGAAAAGGGTAATTGGTGATGGTTGAGGCCCTGATGAGGTAGCCCCTCAACCTTCTTAGCCACCAAAAAGGACCACCACTCATGAGATGCCTCAAAATATATCAAATCAATAGGTTTGAGATCCAAAGGGGTAGAATGTAAAAGGACCTTACATCACCTAGTTCACACAACATCTAATAGCCCCTCTTGCTCCTAAATTATAGTCAAAGATAGCTACTTATCCACTCAATATTGTAGATCATATGAATAAAACATTAGTATCAATTTCAATGTGGGTTAAAATGTTAATTCTAAGACAAAAGGAGTATCTGCAAGAGGATATTTCAAAGCTCAATGTCCCTAATGAACCACTTGAAAAGGAAAGAGTAAGTGTTGTTTTTGTAGACACCAAAATTACATTACACAAGTGTATAACGTGTTGTGTCAAAACCCCCCTTAAACCCCCTTTGTAACAAGTCTTCCTAACCCATGCCTTTACCCCACATATTTAATTAATTAATTAAGATTAATTGAATATTCCCTGTGCCACCTTGCTTAGTCACCTTGCCCCAAGACCAATTCTCCCCCTGTGAGTCACCACTAGACATGGTCTCCCACAAATAACAAATTCTTACCCTATGAACCAATTTATAAACAATGAACTTATACCCAACATCACATATTGACTGTTTCTTAATGGGTGTCATACTTGGCATGGAGAAATGAAAGAAAAAAGCCAAAAATAGCCCTTTTGACCTATTCTTATACCACTGATGTCTGTCAACCCTCGACTGACATCAACGGGTTCACCGAAATTGGTTAATGAAGCAAAATTATAAACCCATTTTGAGATCTTGCAAACATTCTCTCTCAAGCAAAAACTCACTCAAGAGATTCAAAGCACTCTTAACAAGCTTTTGGTGATTATCCACTATAACCAGGCTCACAACTTCTCTATACTAGTCAAACCCTAAACTAGAATTGATCCATTGTGTAAAGAGCTTAAACTATGGTGAACAGATGGCACACACTCATCTCCATTCAGTTAGTCACCTTAACAAATTTTTTATCAAGAGTATTTCTTCAAGTACTCATATCATTTAAGCATCCTTGTATTCTGTGAATTCTAATTGTTTTTGATTAACATTTACACAAGTTTCATCTATCCTCAAGGAGGAGTTTCAAAACTCCTTCATCTCCATACCTCTGCCTTAACCAAACCAAACTCCTCACCCAAAATTCTTACCATCTCTCTAACCCCTCATATGACTCTTTTCCAACCCCATTAACCTGTCAAATATCCTTCCCTGCACTCAGGAAATCCTTCTAGGAATTTATGACACCATTGCCCCTACCGACATCGGTTATCCTACAGACATTTGACACATTGCCACTACCAACATCAGTTACCCTACCAACATCTGTCTTCCCTTTTACCCAAATCACCTTGAACAAGCCCAAACAACCCTCTAACAAACCAAAATTGTATTTTGATTTCTTTATGCTACTGACTGCTACACACAGGTTATAGAAAAGGTACATGCAAATCTCTCTCTCTAATTTACTTTATCATTTCATTTTTAACTCTTTTTATTAAATAGTGGACTGTCATCCCCCAATAAGTTTGTCACTCCAGGAATAAGTAAGTTGTTTTCCAGCTCACTCACCAAGCTACTAAAAAATATTTTGTGGTAGTGTGTTCTTACTTATAGCTGGTACTCCCTAGCCAAAGAAGATTTACCAACTTCATTTGGATATAGCGCACACTAATCTAGGTACATATAATCACTAATCCCCAACCTTTTTTCTCTATTTCTCACTTAAATTTAATAAAAAATAATTGAACATTTTTGGCACGCCCGGTGGGACACCTGAAGTTTTTCTTGGGTTCATTATATGCTTATTAAGCATTCGTTTAAGTGAAAAATAGTGAATTTGTCATTTCTTACACTTTCTCTCTCCTCTTCTTGCTTAGAAAAAAGGAAAAAATAAAGAAAAATACAATTTTCTTAATTTTCTTATTTTAGAAGTAGTAAATTGAACTCTTCTCTCTCTCTCTATCATTCTTTTTGCTTCACAAAATAAACTCAATATATTTTACAAGTTAAAAATAATTATTTTCTTCTACATGCACATATAAGATAGTGAAAATCATCCTCTTTGTTTTCATCTAAATTAACACAATTTCAATTTGGGTTTAAAACACATTGCATTTCATTCTCTGTCTGTTGCATAATTAACATATCTAGTTAATTAAAGCATTATGAATGAATCACAGGTCATAAATGTTACACATCTAAACCACAAACAAAAAATAAGCACTTCAACATACCTGAGATAAGGCGCATTAAGATTTCATCACCTGGTGGATCACCTTACCCTACCCAGTTATTCTACTTGGACGTCATTATCAAGGGAAGAGCCCACTCTGTTCTCTAGCAGAGTATAAACTCTAGGAAAATGGTATATTTTGGCTAAGCGACTTGGTTCAACTTCAGGCTCATGAAGTGGGGAAGGCAAGATCCTGGCATAGGCTACATACCTGATCTAACATAGCTATTTTTTTAAAATGAAAATTTACCTAAAACCATCCTTAGACTAATTTATAGTACCTATAATAGCTAATTTTTCTTCTCATTCTCTGCTTAAGGCATAAGCCAACATGACTAAAATTAATCTCTAGTAGTTAATATTAGTGGTTGCATGCTATTTTCTATTTTCTATATTTTTGAGTTTGTGAGGATGCTTCTTTTCTGATTCACGAGATCAAAACCAAATTTGACAAATACAAAAGTCATATAATCTCTAAAAATTAGACTTCTTGAGTGTTTATCACTCTCATAAGATTCCCTAAGACTTTTTAAACACCTGGATTTCACTCTCTAAATTCTAAAAACTCATTTTTTGGACTTTTCAAACTTCCATAATGACCGATATCAGCTATATATAACAGAAGTTGGTAGCTACCCCAACTGACATCGGTCATAAGTGACAGATGTCAGTGACTGTGTAAATTTTTAAATTTATAGTCTGCCTTAAAAAACAACTTCACACAATATTTTAAACTCTCTGAACCTCATTTACCTTTAACCTGACCTCAACACAGTGTATTCAAACTGTTAGTGTATTATTTTGCATGGTTTTAACATGAAGCCAAGCAAAGACACTTGCTGATTATGAAAGCCATCAACCACTTCCACCTTCCCCTTCTATTTTTAAATCCACAATGGAACATGATATGGAAAGAACACCCAGCCCCAATCAAATTCCTGTTATAGTTGTAGGTGATCAAGATTTCACTCAATTTCTTGATCGTAATGTAACTACCCTCCAACATTACCTTGATGCAAGCCAATCTTGAACCTCTTTGGGTGACCACTCCTTAGAATGCCAACATCATTGATAGTATCAAATCTAGTTTTGGCTCGACCTTCCATGGTTACCCAAACCATCACATCAACCAATAACCCAATTATGCATGATGTTCCAAGTGTGGCATCACCCATCGTTCAATCCAACCTCTACCCTATCATAACTTGCTTACCTTCACAAGCACAAGGGGAATAATGTATTTCAACCCCATTTCATAACTTAGTGTTACCCATCCCATCAAATCTTGCACCTGTTAACACCTGAATCATAACTCACCCCTCACCAAGCATAAATATGCTTTCCACTCAACCCATAACCATAAATCAAACCATTGCCCTTACTTCAATTGGGCAAGCCCCATTTCTTTCTATGCCTCAACCTATGACTCACTATCCTTATGTTGTGTCAACACAACCACAATAGGTAGTGTCATATATGCCTTCAACTTCTTATTCTCTTCCTTACAATGTAGGAGGTGTTTCTCAAACAAATCCTCCTCCCGACCTCATCAAAATGCTCATGGATAAAATGAGAAACCTTAAGACATATATTTTCTAGATCAAAGAATATTCTATCTTATGATCAGATCTATAATGAACCCATTCACCCCTCTATACCAATTCATCCATACCCAAACCAATGAGAACTCCCAAAATTTTCCCTTTTCCAGAGCAAAGAGGACCCACAAAAACACTTGTGAGCATTCAAACATGCTTGCTATTTGATAAGACATGATGATGTACTATTACTTCACACATTCCCCATGTCTCTTTTAGGAGATACTTTGGATTGGTACAGTTCCATCATGTGCCATTCACTATTCTCCTTCACTCAACTTGCACAACTTTTCCTTGATCACTTCTCCATTAATATGTCCAAAAAGGTTTCCATAACATACCTTTATTCTATTTGGAAATTTGATGATGAAGCTATTGCTAATTTTGTTGCTCATTGGAAAGGTCTCATAAACCAACTCTCCTTCTCCCTACCTCAACCTGAGCTCATTGAGCTATTCTCTAGAGCATGTGCAAAACATATTTCATCCGCACTCTAGGTGCAAACCTTTCGCACATTCGATGAAGCTTTCACAATGGCATGAAATTTTGAAATCTGGGCCATAGATGAGGATATGATCAAATTACGTAGTAAAAATTCTAATTCTAAAGTAAATGATCCTTCTTCATATAAAAATTCCCATCCAAATCAAAAATCTAAAGGGTCTGCAAATGCTATGGTTGTGAAATCTACTTCTTCTACAAGCATAACTCAAGCCACAACACAATCAAACCCAATCAACCCAACAAAGATCTTTCAACAATGGTATGAGCAATGACAATATACTCCTATTGGGGAGTCATACACCTCTATTTTAGAAAAGCTACTCAACCAAGGATTTGTCAACCTTCCTACCACCAAACTTCCAATCCAATTTGATCCTTCTCGACTTATTCCAACATGGTTCAAAGATGATGATTTTTACAACTATCATCGTGCCAAAGGCCACAACATCAATGATTGCAAAACTCTTAAAAATATTGTCCAAAATATGTTGGATAGGGGTGATCTTTTTTTAGATAATCCAAATGCTACCCCAAACTAGAATATGGACATATTCAAAGAACCCTTCCCTAATCACACACCCAACCAAAACATAGTCCACACTACTCCTCAAACTTCTTCAGATCATAAGATTCATACAGTCAATGTGATCTTTCCCTTAACCCAACCATTGCCACAATAAGAGGTGCCTATTTTACCTATTCCTACCCCACAAATGGCAGAAGTTGGTTTGACTCCATGTCCTCTTTCAATAGAAGAATCTATTTCTCCTCTTCCACTTCCATGTGAGGAAGAACAACCTTTACCACTCCCATTACCTCATGAGGAGTCACCAATTACCTTTGCACTTACCTCACCTACACTTCCAAAAAATAGAGTTCATGATTATCCTACTTGTCAAACAAATAGTGAGATAAATCCTTTGTTACTTCCTCTTCAACCCATAGAAGAAAGTGACTCATCCACTCCTCTTTCAAAAATAGATGAGTTGGATTTCTCCACTTTTAAATTTGATGAAGCAACCATTGAACCACCCCCAAACTAACCCATCTTTCCATTCCTATAACCCATGGAGGATCTTACCTTACCTTTTCCTCATCCACATGTTGAAGGAATAATCATACCATTTCTTTATCCTCTTGAGGAGCCCTCATCTCCTCATTCTCCGCCTACTATAGAGGAACCTACTTCATCTATTACTAAAGAAGATGACCCTATTTTGACTCTTTCCCATCTTTGGATGGAAATATTAGAGGCAAATAAATATCCTCTCTCTCAATCATCTAAAGACAAATAGGTTGAACCCACACGAATGACATCTAAACCATTTTCACATTTAGTAGAAAATCTCAAATTCCTTGATTCTAAGAAATTAGATCAAGCAACATTTTGGGATCGCCTTAAAATGCCCTATCCAACACAGAGAGTATCTCCCTTCACTACTAACCCTCTCACAACCATTTATCATAAGGTTTTTGATAAGTTGTGTGTTGCTTCACCTAAGCTTTTAGAAGCCTACTCTTCTACTTTAGAGCCCTCTACCTCACATGCATCTACTACATTGAAACAAATAATATCTTTAGGCAAATGACCAATTTATAATCTAGTTCATCTGCGTATGAAGTTAGATTTAACCCCTCAAAAAAAGGGGGTGTCTCTCTCCCTAAACCAAATAAGAAAGGTAAAACCCTAAAACCTCATCGATCTACCCTTCTTCCACCTTCAACCTTACTTTATATTTTGGGTCCACATCCATCTACCTTGGTGGGAGTGCTACCAACCCATGTGAAACATAAAGTGACATTAACTCCATTATTTGCATTACAACCTCATAAACCTTCAACACCTAGCACCCTCTTACCCAAACTTAAAAAGGTAGAAGTGAAACATGTTGGTTTACCACCACCTAAAAGGGTGTCACACAAGACTACACCCATCACCACCAAACTCAAAAAGGTGTCCACTCCACCTATGAAAATGAGTGTTAACCCATTTCAAGGATCCTAAGTATTCTATCTATGCCATTTATTACAAGCATCAGTAATAACTCTTCCCCCCATCAAACCATTTGATCCTCTTGGATCAAAACCATTATGGTTCAATGATTCACAAGTTTGTTTATATCATCATTCTCTGGGACATGATACTGAGAGTTGAAAATCTCTCACAACAATCATTCATCACCATTTAGATGTTGATGCTCTTTTAGGTGTTAAATCAATTGAAATTCTTAACATTCAACTCTTGACATCCACAATGCCTCACAAAACCCCCTTTCACATTAAACCCAAAGATGTTATTATACCTTCTCTATCACCTCCTTCACTTGTATTTTAGATTAACATGATCAATATGACTACATGATCACAAAATCATAAAGATAAAGGAAAGAAAAAGGTCTCTACTCCTTGGTTTTTCCCATTTACAAAGGATGTCCTTATTCAAAACCCAAGATTTCCATCTTGGGTGTCCCACAACAGTCATCATCGGGAGTTATCCAAAACTCCATGGGGAAGAAACTTCACCAATCCCCAGTGAAGATGTATTTGTATGAGTTAATTCAAAACTAATCCCAACATAAAAAATATCTCATTAGTGCCTTAAAATCAGTTGAAGTTCAACCCAAAGACCCTTAACCCCTTGTAGCCTTCATCAATTCTCTCAACACCATTTTTATGATCTCCTTTAGTGATTTAGAGATCCCCTCTCAGCATCCCAAAAAATCAAGATTCTACCCTCTTTATCACTGCCTACATTGATCAAATTCATGTCAAGATATTTATGATTGATGGGGGAGCCAACATCAACATAATTTCAACCCATGCTTACAAGAAATTATCATTCTTTGATAATTATTTGTCACAAACGGATGCAGTGTTACATTTTTTTAATGACTATGCTGCTAGAACTATTGGCACCATGGTCTTGCACATCAATGTGGGTCCTCATACCCTTCCCAAGTTATTTTATGTTGTATAGGGTGAATTAAAATACAACATAATTCTTGAGTGACCATGGATACGTGCTATGGCATGTGTACCTTCCACATTACACCGTTATGCTAAGTTTGAATATAATGGTCAAGTTCATGTCATTCCTGCCAACCCACCTCCATTCAAGACTTGTAACATGACCTATAGCCCAAATGATGTTCTTATTCATTTTAAAACATCATCACATCTGTAACCCACTTACACAGGTTTCCAACAAGGATCCCCTAGAGGAAAACTTCAAGTGATTATCAGTTGGTGAATATCATTTGTTAACTCTCGACATGTTCCATACCCCTCAAGAGTATGAAAAACCTCACATGGGTGCCAAATATGATCCTCGTATTGGTATAATCATCCCATATGGTTCACCCCATCTCAAAACCAACTTCACATATGGGGGAATTGATCAATCTCTTATCATGGGTAATTCATCCTCTTCACCCCAAAAGTTTAACTATGACTTTTCCTTCTTAAGCAAGCCTAGCTTTACACATAATTATCTCTATAGGTGTGCTTGGAAAGGTTTTGGCCTAAGACGTTACGAGCAAGGTGTGAAACATCCATTAAATACCCTACCCATCAAACCATTGATAATGCCAAACAAAGGCATGACATTGGTTATGTTGACCCAACTCAATCGATTAATACTTATTCTATTCCCATCATTGAAGAACTTGTATTTGCTTCCAACTCTTTTTCTCCACCATCACCCACTGAATTAAAGGTATCTATACCTCCTAATTTTTTTTTCAATAAATGTCATTCACTTGGGCCCCCTTACCCATCACCAGGGTAGGGAAAAATGGTCCTTTCCTCTCATACATCCTCACATGATCGATGAGGATTCTCCCATAATTAACACCATCTCTTGTGCAACTGATGACAACATTCTTACCTATATGGGTGCTGATGATTCTTACATCAAATGATTACTCCCTTCTAAGACACAAGTTATGTTAAACAAATCAACCATTGACATTAACTTGCCTTCTCATGATGACCCTCATATTCTTAAAATAAGCCAATCTCTAGATTCTTCTGAATAAATCAACTACACCACATTTATCTATGACCATAGTAAGGCTTTTGCTTGGTCCTACAAAGACATGCCTAGTATTGACCCCTCAATCATAACCCATAATATTGTCACTAATCGTGATGCTAAGCTAGTTAAGAAAAAGATTCACAAAATGCATCATCATATTGATCTCCTTGTCAAGGCTGAGCTCCAATGCCTCCTCTCCATTAAATTCATCTAGCCTATTAACTACCTATAATGGGTCTCCAATATTATACCTATTATGAAAGCAACAGGGGGAATCCATATTTGCACTGACTATTATGACCTCAACCTTGCTTGTCCAAAGGATGACTTTCCTTTGCCAAGTATTGATCAAATTGTTGATTTAAAAATTGGCCATGATATGTTATCACTTATGGAGGGATTCTCAAGATACAATCAAATCATATTTGCCCTTGAGGATCAACACAAAACAACTTTTATCACTCCATAGGGAACTATTTATTATCGAGTTATGCCCTTTGGACTGAAAAATGCTAGTGCTACCTATCAGCGTGCCATGACTTATATCTTCCATGACCTCTTACACACAATTATGGAGGATTATGTTGATGACCTACTCAAGAAATCTAAACTTCATCAGGATCACTTGGGGGTCCTTAAAATCATTTTCACTCACCTTCTTCAGTATAACATTCAACTCGATCAAAAGAAGTGCATCTTTGGTGTTTTTTCTAGAAAGCTCTTGGGATTTATCATATCTATTCAAGGTATTCAATTTAACCCTACTAAGGTTTGGGTATCCTCAAAATTTATCCACCAACCACACTCAAACAACTCTGTAGCCTCTAAGGTAAACTCTAATTGATTCATCACTTTATCTCTTAGCTATCAAATCATTGTCAACCTTTTCACCATCTTCTCAAAAAGGAAATTCCTTTCCATTGGGATAATTTTTTTGAGGAAGCCTTTGATGCACTCAAAAAAATATCTCCTTTCTCCACCCATTGTTATTCCACC
This sequence comes from Torreya grandis, assembly GCA_037957365.1. Lineage (NCBI taxonomy): Eukaryota > Viridiplantae > Streptophyta > Pinopsida > Cupressales > Taxaceae > Torreya > Torreya grandis. The sequence goes on from JARHVA010001587.1 coordinate 1,198,431, forward strand.
TAAAGAGGACCAACCTTTCTATCTTTATATCTCTTTAATTGACCATTCTTTAAGAGCTATGATATCACATAGGGATGATAACCACTGTGAGTAAGTAGTCTATTACATAAGTTGAATTCTTATTGACTATGAAACTCACTAAACTCATATCAAGAAGCTATGCCTTGCTTTGGTATTTATAGCTTCTAAACTATAACATTACCTCCTCAACCACAAAACTTATGTCATCACCCAAACTGACCCTCTCATATACATGCACTCTAAACCTTACCATAACCAATGCATTACTTAGTGGCTTATGATTCTACCTAAATTTGATTTGGAATGCATCCAACAAAAGTCCATCAAAGGGTAAACCATCACTGACCAACTAGCTACCATTCCTCTCCTTGATAGCCAACCCTCAAATCTCAAATTCCTCGATGAGTCTATTGTTGTGCTTTCTACTGATGATATCACCTATCAAATGATGATGTTCTTTGATGGGTCTAATTGTCAAAATGGTGGGGGAGTGGGGGTTATCCTCATCCCTCTTGATGATGAGCTGATGCCTTTATCATTTAAACTAGACTTTGATTGCACTAACAACATGGCTGAATATGAAGCCTTAATTCTAGGGCTTCAAATGGTCATCTTCTTAGGAATAAATTCCATAACCATTTTTGGTGACTTACAATTAGTCATCAACCAGGTCAATGGTTCTTATCTATACAAGAATGAGACTCTAAAATGGTACAAACATCATGTAGATATCTTATTAGAATCATTTGACCATTACATTTTTTAGACCATTCCTCATTTAACCAATACATTTTCAGACACAATGGCTTCTTTAGCCTCCCATATACCCTCTTCCTCCTCTTCCTCCAAAATCTACGTCATTATACATCACCGAACTTTTCCTTATTACATTTCCTCTAACATCCTCTTTGTGGGGAATATCACTAATGATCTGCATGACTTGTGGTATACTCAACTCATAGATTACCTCTCTTACTCTATTACTCCTCCTAACCTCTCCCACAATTCATAATACATAAAGTGTGATGCACGTTACACTATGCTAAGGGGACTTCTCTACAAATGGGGTTTGAATGGTCTCCTCCTTTAGTGCCTCACTAGTAAAGAGGTTCCCTTTGCTATTAAGGAGGTTCATGATGGAATTTTTGGTGGTCATTTTAACAGTCATGCAATTTCCAAATGTCTCCTTTGCCTTGGATATTATTGGCCAACACTCTCTCATGATTATACTGACTATGTTAGACATTGTCTCAAATGTCAATAATATGCCAACCTATTTCACGTTCCTAGTCATGCCTTACAAGTCACTAAGGACTTTTGGCCCTTCTCTCAATGGGGTTTAGACTTAATTGGTGAGATTAACCCCCATTCCTCTCTTCATCATCAATCAATCATAATAGCAATAGAATACTTCAATAAGTGGGTTGAGGTCATTCCTCTCATATCACTAAGGCTAATAAAATCATTGAATTTATCAACCATCATATCATATGCCATTTTGATGTACCTTACAAAATCATAATTGACAATGGTAAGTCTTTCAAAAATAAGACTATCTAGCAACTCTGTGATGCCTTTGGTATCAAACTCAACTTCTCTTCACCCTATTTCCTACAAGCTAATGGGAAAGTTGAAGCCTCTAAAAATTTTTTGACCAAAATCTTTATGAAAGTGGTTAACACTACTGGTAAGGATTGGCACATTCACATCCCCTATGCTTTATGGGCTTACTGTACTAGTATTCACACTTCTACAGGAGCTACACCTTTCTCCCTAGTCTATGGGATGGAAGCTATTTTTCCCCTTGAAGTCCAAATTCCTTCTCTTAGGATTTCACTACAAGATATTCTAACTAGTGATGACTTATGCCAAAAATGTTTGGCTCAACTTAAGCTACTTGATGAATGTCTTCTTGCAGCCCTTAACCATCTCCACATCTACTGAGAGTGTATCAAATGTGCCTATGACAAAAACCTTAAAGAGCATGATTTGGAGATCTTATCTTAAAGGAAAATCAACATGTGACTAACTTGGAACAGAGAAAATGGGGCAAGTTTTCTCCCAATTGGCTAGGACCCTACATTATAACTCATAAATATGGCTCTGGAGCTTATCGCTTGTATTCTCTCAAAGGATGACTAGAACCTGAACTTGCATTTATGACCATTCTTTTGTTAATTAAGTGACACTTTACCTTGTGTTTAACTTAAGCTCATTCCTTGGGCAAACCCACTATATTCATATTCTTTTCACCTTACCCTTATTCCTCCACACTTAGTTAACCTATGAAGTGTTTTGGTTTTGTCCCAAGATATGGAAAACCTATAAACCTCTATAGACTTGTTCATGACTAAAGTAACCAAAAAGACTCAAAAAATAAAAATTAAAAGAAAATAATATAAGATACATCAACTACTCCAAATCATGCCTAGCTCTTAAAATGGTAGACTGCTCCCTTGAAGGATAGCTACATTCAAATAGACTTCTCCCTTGAAGGACAACTAAATTCAAATAGACTGCTCCCTTGAAGGAAAACTATTAAAAACTAGCAAAATAAAAAAGACTAGTCCATGCCCTTGAAGGATGGCTAAAAAAAAACCCATTATCAAAGGCAAATATGATTTAGAAGCTTCCCTATTGATCAGCTTCATCCCATTGTGAACTTCCCACATCGATCAGCTTATACAACAAAATCAAAAACAAAGAAAAAAGAAAAAAAGCAACACAATAACTTTATGTCATGGACTTGTCTATAGTCGCTTTCAGGCAACCCATAAATGGGGCATACCATTATTACTCCAAAGGTTACGCTGCCTCAATACTCCTATTCCATTTTACACCCTCTTTCCCTCAAAAACAAATTTTCAAGAGACTTTGAGCTTACTTAACACAAGGATATAACCACACTTTTCTAACTAACAAATGGTCAACTAATGTGATGCATAAAAAAGGTTCAAACTTTAGAGCCTATTTACGTTGTTATTTTGGTTTGTGTCAATAATGAGCACCTTGTCTCTCTCTTTTTTACCTTTCACTTCACATTTTGAATTTTCTTCTATAAATACATTTTCTAATAAAACAACTCACCATCTCAACTCATAAACATAACTCTCAATCCTACACCTATGCCAAAACCAATGCCGAAAACCATCACTTATGCATAAACCATCACATATGGAAAATGTAAAAAGCAAACAAACATGACCAACACATTCATTTATAGTATATACCATCAAATTTATGGGACAATGCTAAAAATGCAACATGACCACCATTTTCCTAACTAACAATAAATACGAATAATGTCACAATGCCCAAAACCATCACTTATGCATACACCATCACATATGGAAAATGTAGAAACCAAACAAACATAACCAACACATTCATTTTTAGTATACACTCAATCACATATATGGAAGTTACTTAGAATGAAACTTAAGCATCATTTTCCTAAAAACCAATACATAGGAAACAAACCAAGACCAAACCGCTCATTTTCATTTTTAGTATGAAACCAATCACATATATGGTAAATACTAAGAATGCACCTGAACCACAATTTCCTAAATACCAATACATAGGAAATAAACCATGACCAAAACATATATTTTTAGTATAAACCATCACATATGGAGCATGATAAAATATAAATTAACCAAGCATATACCATTTCACATATGGAAAGTGCTCAACCTTTATCTCATAAACACAACCATTTCATTTTATGCATATACCATCACATATGGGAAAGATAAAACGTGCAAATCTCATCTACTATGCATATGCCATCCATACATAGAAGTGCTAGTAAACCAACATCATCATTATGTCAATATCATAAAAATTCATCCAAAACCATAAACATATACATGAAAATAACATTTACATCATCATCACATCAAATAAAACATCTCATCATATATGTGTGTGTGTGTGTGTTGAGCCAATATACATCATATAAAAATATCAACATCTCTCATCTCTCTCTCATAGACATCTCACATCATCAGCTCATAGGCTGGTATATATACAAAAAATGCATAAATACAAAAATATCTCTCAAAATCAAGATCTAGACGGCCTCCTCAAAATCACAGTAGATGTGATGAGGTGGTGTCACCACCACCCTCTCCTTATCTCCATCTCCATGCACTAAAACCTGAGGTCCATGTCTCTAACCACTTTTGATCCCTAAACTCTTCAAATCTTGGAATTTATAGAAACTCATGGATCACCCTCTCATAGTATGCAATCTCATCTAGTGTAGTGTTGTATCTTGTAAGTGATATAGCCTATGGAAGACCCATGGCACCTACCTATCCTGCTACCTATACTACTGCCTATGGAGGAGGAGGAACAAATACCAATGCCCATGTGGCTGACCACAAATGATATTTCTCTACTATCAGTGAGGTCACTCATCACTGTAGACTAGTCACTTGACTCTGAAGATGGACCACCTAACCATATAACCCTAAGACCTCTACCTGTGAGGAATCTTATGAAAGGATTGTAGCATCTCTCTCCTATATGGCCATGTCCCTGGTATATAATGTTTTATCCCTCTCTATAAATATAACATATCTTACCTACACAACTACATCTCTCACCTAAATAGTGACATCTTTGGCCTTTAATGCTGCATCTCTATCCTAAATCATGGCATCCTTGGCTTGCATGGCCGTATCCCTCTCTTGTATGGCCACATCTCTAGCCTATAAAGTAACATCTCTCTCATGTGCCAAACCTTGCTCTATGGAGCCAACCTCCTAACTAGTACAACTAGGTGTAGCCATACCCACCATGCAAAGTATGCCCTAGTGCATCTAACATCAACCACATTTGTACCTATTAGTAGCTCCTCAAAATCAGGTCCATCTTTCTCTAATGGCACAAGGAGTGGTACCTTGATGTCATCATGCATGTATCTAGGGAAAGCAGGTGGAATATCCTACACAAGGCCATGTTGTCTCATAACTCATGCTATGGGTATCATCTCAAGCTCCCGTGCTCTCCTGACTCTAACTCATAGTGTGATATATAGCCTAATGAGCTCCTCTACTTGACCTCTAAAAACTAGATACATCAAGTAGAGGTTCCATATAATAAATCCTAGACTCAAGACATCTAGTATCCCTCTAAAATTCATGATATACCGCATAATGCCATCAACTCATGTCTATGCCATGACCTCTCACCATCATCTGAACCCAAATCTAAATCCTGCTACCATCATGGACAACAGTCCTAGTGGCCACATAACTAAGATGTGCTCATACACCCAATAATGTAGTAGGTGCCCAACACATAAACTATAACATCTATATAGATGCAAACCCCACAACTCTATATACAGTTGAGCTAAGTATATAGGACCCCATGCAAAAACTATCCTCTGCTCTATCATCTGAGCCAAGACCCCTATCAAGGTGATAAAAAATCCACCACCATCTACATCTAGCAGTGTGTACACCATGATGTCGATCATCATCAAGATTTTAAGACAATGCTCCTATTCATCTGTCAAAAATAGAGGCTCATAAGTGAATGATGCTGAGTGATATGTAACCTCACTCACATGCTCACTGAACAACAACACCATATGGATGTCATGCTCCTCCCTCATGTATGCAAAAATTTTCTCACCCTACAGTGATAATCTAAGGATCTTGTATACATCCTCTAGTGTGACTGTCATCTCACCAATCAATAGGTGAAAGGTGTTAGTGGTATGATCCCACCTCTCAATCAACATGATCATCAAACTAACATCTCGAGTGACCTAACAATACTTCTAAACTCCACCAAAACCAATTATATCCGTGTGGTCCCACTCATATACTGGCACATCTCTCTTGATCCCAGTCAGGAGTGTCAAAAGATGGTCTCTTAGGGTCAACTCATGCCTCACCTACAACCATAAACACACAAAATTAATCAACAGACCTTTCTAACCACTACCTTAACCATTTTCCCTATCCCATGGGAGAACTACATTGGCCTGAGCCCCTTTTGGGATTTTTAGGTAGCACTTAGTAGACATGGGGTTTTTTTGGGCTACCTTGGCCATCTACCCACCTAACTATCCAACATATCCCTTTTTACCCAAGGTCTTATGACCTATCTCTCTTAAACTAGGACTTTTCACTAATCTCTCGCTATTCAACTGAGATAAATCTAGTCTATGCCACATGATTTGCCTATTCCCTAAGGCCTCATGGCTTTTCAACTCTTTTTATCCCCATTTTTAATCTTTTTACTTTAACAAGGCCACCGATGTCAGTCACTTATCGACTGACATCAGTGCCTAGACTATCGATGTCGATGCACAACATGTTGACAATGGTGACTAGTTCAGCTCTAGGGCCAAACCTTGCCCGTTACCCATTTCCAATTTTAACCCTAAATTACCCTAAAACCCACCCAAATAAGCCTAAATATGCTCCTACCCTCCCCACTACCCACCCACTACTCACTAGCAACCTATTAAACCCCCCACTCAACTCAAATCAACAAAAATTACCAAAAAACACAAACCAAAGGTTTAAATAACCCTACCTCATCTCTCTACCTCTATTAGGCCGGGATGATTGGTGCCTGTGCTGCCACACCTCTAAATAGGTCTCTATTATGTCCCACCATTTGCTCAATTTTTTTGGCTTTTTCTTGCTCTTTGACCAATCAACATGTAAATGAAATTGGTTAGCCACCTAGCCCCTTTTTTTTAGGCTTGGTTAGCCACCGATGTTGACCACTTTACCACCAATGTCAGTATAACACTATCAATTTTGGTACCGTGTAATAACATTTTAATGCTTGCACATCACTTTTTATAGTCCCTTCTTCATTCTAGGGAAACCTTAGACAAACCCTACCTTTAAAAACTTGACCATGGGGATCATTTTCATCTCTGCTCATGCCAACTATTACCCACACACATGTTTCATTATGCACCCACTCATTACATATAATTTTTGTGTCTTGATCATTCATGCTATTTAGTACATGTTGACAATACCTTACATGTATGATTATCAGTTGATTTGGATCACCACTAACTAATCCTATCACTTATGACCTATTGTATTTTTAGGAGTACTTCCTACCTTAGATACTTGGAACACATTTGACAATTGGAGTTATAGTTTTGGTTGATCCTACCTTCTCATCTATCACTAACAAGTTGTGCTTTGGTAACTTTAACCAAAATCCTCCATGACCACACCTGTTTTCAACTTGTCAACATAGCTTTTTAGTACTTTGTAACCATGATGTCATCTCTACACTATTAACCCACAACCAACTAATCTCATTTAATCCTTGTCAAATCAATCACTGATTTTAGGTTTTTCCCAATTAGTTCCCATTTTGAGGGGGAGGATATCACACCCCATGCCTAAACCACTCAAATTTTATTTTTGTTTTTCAACTTGCTGGCATAACTTACCAATATAAAAAGGGGTAGATGTAGACACCAAAATTACATTACACAAGTGTATAACGTGTTGTGTCAAAACCCCCCTTAGACCCCATTTGTAACAAGTATTCCTAACCCATGCCTTTACCCTACATATTTAATTAATTAATTAAGATTAATTAAATATTTCCTATGCCACCTTGCTTAACCACCTTACCCTAAGACCAATTCTCCCCCTATGAGTCACCACTAGACTTGGTATCCCACAAACAACTAATTATTACCCTATAAACTAATTTATAACCAATTACCTTATACCCAACCTCACATATTGACCATTTTTTAATGGGTGTCACACTTGGCATAGAAAAACAAAATAAAGGAGCCAAAAATATCCCTTTTGACCTATTCTTATGCCACTGACATCGGTCAACCCTTGACCGATGTTAGTCAACCCAATATTGATGTCAGTGGGATCATCAATGTTAGTTACTTAAGCAAAGTTGTAAACCTATTTTGAGCCCCAACAAACATTCTCTCTCAAGAAAAAACTCACTCAAGAGATTCAAAGCACTCTTAACAAGCTTTTTATGATTATCCACTGTAACTAGGCTCACAACTTCTCTTTACTAGTCAAACCCTAAACCAAAATTGTTTCATTATACAAAGAGCTTAAACTACGATGATCAGGGGGCACACACTCATCTCTGTTCAATCAATCACCTTAAAAAAGCTTTATCAGGAGTATTTCTTTAGGTAATTATATCATTTAAGCATCCCTATATTCTATGAATTCTAATTGTTTCTGATTAGTGTTTACACAAGTCTCATACATCTCGAGGAAGAGTTGTAACAATCCTTCATCTCCATACCTCTACCTTAACCAAACCACACTCCTCACCCAGACTTCTTACCATCTCTCTAACCCCTCATATGACTCTTTTCCAACCCTATTAACTTATCAAATATCCTTCCCTACACTCAGGAAAGCCTTCTAGGAAATTTTGACTCCATTACCCCTACTAACATCGGTTATCCTACTGATGTCGGTCACATTTCCACTACTAACATCATTTACCCTACCGACGTCGATGACTACCCTTTTACCCAAATCATCCTGAACCAGCCCAAATAGCCCTCTAACAAACCAAAATTGTATTTTTAATTTCTCTATGATACTAAATGCTACACATAGGTTATAGAAAAAGTGCATGAAACTCTCTCTCTCTCTTTAATTTACTTTATCATTTCATTTTTAACTCTTTGTATTAAATAATAGACTATCATCCCCCTAGAAGAAGCAAGTTGTTTGGTAGCCCACTCACCAGGATACTAACAAATATTTTGTGGTAGTGTGTTCTTACTTGCAGGTGGTCCTCCTAGTCAAAGAGGAGTTCCTAACTTCATCTAGATATGGTGCACACCAATTTAGGTACATATAATCACTAATCCCCAACCTTTCTTTCTCTATTTCTCACTTCTTAAATTTAATCAAAAAAATTGAAATAATTTTAACCAAATCTAATTCAATTGTTGAGTCTCAATCTCCTAAGATGACTAAGCCTCCTCCATTATATCTTTCAGTTGTCATAGGAGATTATCTTGTCCACAAATGTATGATTGATAGTGGAGATAGTAATTATGTCATGCCTAAATCTATAGCTGACAAATTAGGGCTCAATTATGAACCTCATGAGAAATGAGTGTTATTGTTATAAGGTTCTCCTACAAGACTGTGGGCATCCTCAAATATCTTAAGATTTTACTTGCTGCTTGTCCAAATTTCACCATTTCACAGGATATAGTTGTTATTGATTTACCTCCATACTTTGCACTATGCCTATCTAGGGATTTCACTGCTAAAATATGAGGTTAAATTTATTAAGTTTGGTCATACATGGTTTTTATAACCATATATGAAACCAAAGTCACTATAATATTAGAACCTATTTATAAATTCCACCTTGAACCATATATGCCAAATATGTCTAATATGAATTGCCATAGTTTAGAGGAAGATGAGGGTACTATTTATCAAGAACCTTCTAAGCCACTTGAAGGCATACCATATCTACTCTTGGATGAGTGGGCTACTGATAACCATGGGTATGACCCATAAAAAGGTATTCATGAAGCTGATTTTGGTGTCTACTACATACATGAAGAAGGTGACTCATTATCTAGGATCACCAACTTAAAGTAAGATTGAGAGGGAGTATGGAATCTATACTTTGATGGATCCAAATCAAAGAATGGGAGTGGAATTGGTGTAATGTTGATTTCACCTAAAAATCAAAGGTATTATTCTTAAATTAGATTTTAGTTCAATTGTACATCAAATACTATAGAATATGAAGCTCTTATTTATGGCCTTTAGTGGGCTAGAAAGAGAGGTATTAAACTTTTACAGGTGAAAGGTGATAGTGAGTTGGTAGAGAAATAAGTCAGAGGTTTAAATGCAAAAAATAACCCCCTCTTAAAGTCCTATAAACATAGAGTTTGGGACCTCATGGAATATTTCTTGGCATTTTATATCCTCTCCATTCCTATAAGAGCCAATCAACATGCAGATAGACTTGATACTATAGGAGCACAATATGATATAGTGGGGAGCTCAAGGAAAATAAATCTCAAATCCAAAAATTTTTGTATGCAAGCCTTCAATTCTAAATAATGAGGTAAGTTGGCAAGTCTTTGATAGTGATAAACATATAGCCTATTTATTATAGAATGAGGCATAATTTTTCTCAAAGAATCAAAATGAATTGCAATGCCAATATGAAGATTAGATTATACAATTGAGATAAAAAAATATGCCTAAAGTTTTAGTAACTTTGGAGAGAATTTTTAATGAAGATGATCAACTTAGAAAGGATAAGGTAAGCATCTCTTTTAAAGAAGAACATTATGATCAAGTTCACATAATTGAAGGTAAACAACTAAAGTGGGGTAAAATGAACACTATTTCTAAGAGAGTATCTTTCATTTTCTTATGTAATGGGTACATGGATTTATTTTCTTGGGAATACCATGATTTGAAAGGGTTTGACCCTAGATTAGCACATCATACTATTGAGTTCGAACAAGATGCAAAACTAGTAAGACAAAAGTAAAGTCCCATCAACCCCAAGGTTGAAATTTTCTTGAGAAAGTAGTTTACCAAGCTGATTGATTCAAGTATAATATTTCCTATCAAACACTCAACATGGGTAGAAAACCTTGTATGAGTGAGAAGGAAAAATGGAGAGATAAGACTATGTTTGGATTTTAGAGATTTGAACAAAATGTCACTGAAAGACCACTATCCTCTTATTTCCATGGATCAAATCTTATAGAGGGTATCAGGTTCACAAAGGCTCTCCTTATTATATGGGTACTTAGGTTATGAATAGATATTAGTGAAAGAGCAAGATCAGTATAAAATAGCTTTAACAACCAAATGGGGTACTTATGCCTATCAAAAGATGCCTTTTGGGCTCTCTAATGCTTGAACCACTTTCCAAAGGCAATGGTTGTTGAATTTCAAGGTATTTTGAGTGAAATGGTCTTAGTTTATCTTGATGACATAGTTTTTTTTTCAAAGGATCCTAATGATCATATAATACACTTGAGACTTATTTTTGATAGATGCAGACAATTTAGAGTTTCATTAGATCCAAAAAAGTGTATCTTTTCAGTGCATGAGGGGAGACTGCTTGGGCATGTAGTGTCCAAATATGGTATTTATATTGATCCAAAGAGAATAAAACCAATCCTTGCTCTATCATTTACAAAACATAAGAAAGGATTTCAAATATTCTTAGGTAAGATCAATTTCATCAGAAGATTTATTCCTAGATTTGTAGAACTGGTAAGGTGACTCACTCAAATGCTGAAGAAACATCAAGAATTCACATGGAGTAAAGAAGGTAAGATAAGTTTTGAATCCATACAAAAATTATTCAAACAAGATCCTAATTTAATTAATCCATATATTAGTAAGGATTTATTTATGTATGCTTTTTCTACATTTAGTACAATTTCAGCCATGTTTATTTAACAAAATAGTGAAGGTTTAGAGCAACCCATTGCTTATTTCAGTCAAGATTTAAAAGACTACAAGAAGAGGAATTTTTGAAAATAATATTTTTTATGTTATAAGAGGTTTGAAAAAATTTAGACATTTGGTTTCAAATAAAAATATTATACTAATGGTAGCTCATCCTAGAGTGAAGGATTTCATCCTCAACAGAGACATAAGTGAAAAGAGAGATAGATGGGTCACTAAGTGAATGTTATATGAAATAAAAGTGAAAGTAAAAAATATGTTATGAGATAAAGGATTTTGTGAACATATTATAGGAGATGTGAAATAAGAAAAGGAGATGGTTTTGACACTTCAAGACACCCAACATGAAGCTGAAACTAATCTTCCATCCAACCAGACACAAGACATTACTAGATTTATTCAAATAGGAAAATGTCCAATGGGCTTATATGAATAAATGAGAAGAAATTTTAGGATAAAATCAGTACCATAAATTATAATTTATGGAGTGTTTTTCAAAAAAGACATTAGAGGTTTGCTTTTAAGGTGTGTTGAAGTTAATCAATTTGAAAAGTTTTTTGAACAATTTCATAATTGTCCTTATGGAGGCCATTTTTTAGCCAAGAAAACAACTAAAATAATAATTAGAGATAGTAAATTTTGGCCTAATTTATTTAGAAATGCACATGCATGGGTTAGGAAGTGTACAAATTGTGCAATGTTTACAAGTAAATAGAGACTAACTGTTATGCCATTGAAGCCTATTCAAGTTGAGAAGTCTTTCATGCAATGGGGTTTAGACTTCATTAGAATGATACATCCTCCATCTAGTGTTTTTAATAAATGGGTCTTGATATTTAAAAACTATTTCACTAGATGGTGGGAAGTAGTACCTTTGAAAGAGGTAAATGAGAACTCTATGCTTGAGTTATATGATAATCTAGTCACCTATTTTGGAGTACCTTCTACTATAATATCAAATAATGATTTGGCATTCAAAAGTGAAAAGGTATGTGAATGGGATATTGAGAAATATATTTATCTAACATCTTAATTAAATTACTATCCACATAGTAATGGACTAACTAGTTCCACTAATAAGAACCTGATTCAAATCATCAAAATAACACTAGAAGATAATCAAAAATCTTGGCATATGAAGTTGAAGATTGATTTATGGGATGAGAGGATCACCCTTAATAATGCCATTGGTCATTAAACTTGTCTCTTAGTTAATGGGAGAGAATCAAGGCTGCCTATCTCATTATATCTCCTAACTTTGGAACTTTCACACCAACTAGAGCTTCTAGAAAGTGATGCAATCGAGGTTAGGATGAATGAACTGAGAGAATTGGAAGAGATAAGAGATGATGCCATGCATACCATGTGGTATAGATAATATAAACTCAAGAAATATTTTGAAAAAATAATTACATCAAGGAAATTTTAGTAAGGTGACATAGTCCTCAAATGGGATAAGGACCGTGCAAAGCTAGGAAAACACTACAAGTTTGATAGCCTTTGGAGTGGAACTTATGTCATCATAATTTGCAAGGAAAGAAACACCTTTTAGATTGATAGATTGAATGGATAAAACCTTCCCGTAGATTGAATGGATAAAACCTTCCCATATGTGTCAATGGGAGGTATCTTAAGTTTTTCTATTAATTTGATCTCTTTCTCTTTGTACATAAGTAGATAGGTCTATTTTTTCTCCAAGTGCCTTTGCACATTGTAGTTTTTTGTTGTTTAGTTAGTTTTGGTCTATTTTATTGATTTATTGTTTTTTGTGGGCTCCCCATTTCTCCAAAAAGTGCTTCAAGAATCAATAAAAGTCCCTTTTTTTAAGTAGTACCTTATTTATTCAATCACCATGAACAAGCTTGGTCAATAACTAGGTTCTATGACTAGCAGGCTGGTCAAGGTAGCTGAGTCACCAAAAATGTTAGCCTTTTTGGTCCACATACCAAGATTTGCATAGAACTAAAGAGAATAATATTATGGTAATAATTGATGAGTAAATAAAATGGCTTAGAATTAGGCTTAACATTGTAAGGTGAAGGGTTTAAACAAGTTTTCATAGTGCTCGAGTAGTTTCAAGAATAAGTCCAAAAGAGCCTACATGTTTAAAAGCCTAGTTTAAAATTGGGAAATATTTCAAAGTTTTTTGGCTAAGTGATGGAATTATTTTGGTAAAATTATCTAAGGCAAAGATACCATAGAATTATCTCTTTCAGGCAAAATTTCTACAATAATTTTTTCAAAGGCTAATTATTTTGGACATTTTGTCCGCAACATAAGTCCTGAAGGCAAATTATTTTGGAAATTTTTTCTAAGATAATATTTCTAAAGACACATTTTAGTCAGACAAGTATTTTAAATAAAAGGTCTAAAGGAAATATCTCAGGGAAATTATTTTTAAAATTTTGCAAAGTGTTGGATTTATTTCAGGGAAAATGTTTTACGATAATTTCCCTAAAGACCAAATTCTTTTGGGAAAATTATCCATAGCAAAATATAAGTCTATTTTATTTCAGACATTTTGTCCAATACAAAAATCCTACAATAATTTTCTCAAGAAAATATTTCTCTTGGATATTTTGCCTGTAGTAAAAAACCTCGAAGGCTCATTCTATCAGATATTTTGCCGAAAGACAAAAGTCTTGAAGACAAAGACATTTATTTTAGGAAAATTGTCCCAGATAAAACCCTAAGGAAAATAACCCAATGAATCTTTTTTGAATAGGTGAATTATTTTGAGGAAATTTTTCTATAATAATTTCCCTAAATACATAATTACATCAGCTAAATTTCATCCAATAGGGTGGTAACAGGTGTGAAACTGTCAAAGTAAAGATAAGCAGTCATCTATTGGAGTCCAAAGATTTATAGTTGTGTGGACATCAAATACATTCACACAGACATCAAATCATGGGTGTGTGAATATCAAAGTTGGGTCTCATGAAATATCCATTTGGATTCAAAAGCAAGATCAATGATCGACATTTGATCATACACAAGATCTAATGATGAGTGATGGCTGACAGGTTAATGGGCCCAAGTAGATCAATGGCTTACATTCAATCATGCATTTATTGTCAATGGCAAGTGAGGTTAAAAGAGGTTGGTGAACCCTAAGTGAAAATGCATAAGTGAAAAGTGGCACTAGTATGTGAGTCTTGGTAGAGGATCAATGGATTGCATTTATCCACACCGAGTAGATCAATGGAGAGAGATGAGTCAAAAGGTCAATGATTTGAGTTAGTTTTTGATGGCTAATCAAATGAAGTGACTTAGAGGAAGGTCGATAAAGCAATTTTTAATGGGTTAAGGTAAATAAAAAGCATGAAGTCGAGTTCAATCATGGTCCATTTTAAATTAGAGATAATGTTTGTAAATATGTCACTAAGGTAGACATGTAGACTTCAACAACTTCATCTCTAGATCTGATTTCATGAAAGTGACCCTTTTCTCCACTCTTACATGTCATGATAAACTAGTAAAGAGCAGTTAGTGCCATGATAAAAATATAACTATTTGATCTAATGGTTGTAATTGCATTAATTTTAGAACCTACTTAGAATAACTTTATCCCACCATTTTAACCTTAGAAAACATTAGTGAGGGAATAATGTAATGGTGCAATTGATTAAAGTGACCTGGATCAATCAGGAAGCTTGAATGAGCATAAATGTAGAGATAGTTGTAACTATGGTTCAAAGGGATTTGTACTCATCTTGATTCCTTTTTTAGTGAGAAAATCCCTCTATCTACCTCTCCTTCTCTCTATAAATATAGCCTTTGAGCTATTGTTAAACATCCCTCAGGATGGTATGACTAGACTCTATTAGAAATTATATTTTGTACCTCTTGGAGTAATGAATAGAGCATTTTATAGTTATTTACTAATATGTGCTTAATGTTTTGTATTTGTTTGATATGCAAAAGTGGTTTTCATCTTCCCTTTATAGGTCCAAGTTTAACCTAAGTACTAATAAACCCTCCTTGTAGGTCATCTGGCGTGTCTTAATGTTGATGTCTCAAGTATAAAGTGGATTGTTGATTGTAAATGATTTCAATCAGGCCTTAACCTCATCACCCTCCAGCCTAATTCCATCAAATTGACCTCTAGGTGAAGTACTATTGCTTGGAAACTATAGTAAACATTGTATTAATTTTTTTCACAGTTTATTAGTGTGCTAATGAGTTCAATATTGAGAGTGGATCTTTGAACATTTGGTGCATCACAATATGTTATAATAGGTTTTATTTTATGCAATCTCTTAACTCTTTTCACCCCAACTTGTTTAGATCATAAAAAGAGAGGTCCAAACTATCATATCTAAGGAACTAGCTTCATACAAAACCTTAGAGGTCTGATCTAGATATAGGCATCCCAAAACCTTAGATCATTCCCATGTTAGTCTAGGTATGAGTTAGATTTAAGTAATATGATATCTATTGGGTGCTATCTATGTAGCTAATAATGTATTTGATCATGCAACCAATATCTAATGGCATGTAATGACTGAAAAGATCAATGGTTCCAATCAGATTGATGATGTGTATGCAATTATATAAATCAAATCCAATGGAACACAGGCAAAGATAGAATTAGTGGGTCCTAAAGATCTAATGGTGCACATTTTATTAGGTACCCAAGATCAATGGTGAGCGATGGGTTGAAAGGTAAATGAATATTGAAGATAAATGTGTGGGTGACAAGTGTCTTAACCACATTAAATGAGTGAAAAATCCATATCTCTCATTAATTCATATAGGGAAAGATCAATCATGCATAAACAAGAAGATCCAATGGTGCTCAACCAATATAGATTATAGATCGATGGTCAAAGATGATGGTTGAATATTCTATGATCTCAAAGGCTTAGATCAAGATCAACAACTAAAATTAAAAGTCAAAATTTAGAGTCTTCAATGGAGAAAAAATTTAACCATAGGTTAAACTAGAGCATATGTTATCATTAGAGCACAGTCAAGTATCCTTAAGCATAAGATGCGGTGATATAGTCAGGATTGTCAATGTTGGAGTTTCATCACCATTAAAACATAGTCTCAACCTCTAGTTCAAAGATTTATAACTTATAGAGACCATCTTTTAGGGTTGCAGAATTGTTTCACAACTATGATCATTGATCTTTAGGAAGATCTATGCAGGCAATGAGTTATCATTGCCATAAATGCTCAAAATAAAAATAGGTCTTTTAGGGCCTAGTATAGATATCAAACATGGACTAGTAGTTGTTAAGATAGAGCTATGTGACATGTAAGTTTTTATCAGATAATAGCTATGGGAAAACCAATAAAGGAGATTGGTTTTCAAACTATCATAATACCTATGCTCAAACATTGGAGTAGGGGCAGATATAAAAAAGATATGGAAGAGTGCCTTATCTTTCAAAATAGTCATAGTTTTGATAAACCACCATTCAAAGTAGACATGGTGATGAATTTTTCAAGCCCAAGGATATAAGGACCTTGCCCTCATAATGAAGCAAGTGGAGATGGCATGCAAGATCAAAACAAAGAGATTTGGTGGTTAGAAAATCAATTAATGTATTTAATGCTATTCAGATCAGAAAAGATCTTTTCTCCAATAGATTTAGTTATAATTCATCATGCAAAATAAACCCTTGTCTTCTAGTGGATCTCTTAGCCAATGAAAGGTTATTGAATCTATTAGAGCAAATAAGGTAGCTTGTTTGTGAAGTATTAGTCTTGATTGGAAGAAGGCATATGTATATAAAAAAATCAATGAAATGCCACCACATTTTTTGATCATTGATGACTCCTCCATTCTCCCATGCATGTTATTCATCTCTCTCATTCCAATTCTACTATATATATATAGTTTTATAAGCCTTAAAATGTATCCCTCTCTTGGGCATGACTAGAATCTACCAAGATTGAGCTTTGTAACATCTTAAGATGAATAAAATATTATTTTAGATTTCATTATTCTGGTATAGTGTGTTCATGTTAGTTTGATTGTCATATGTGGTAGAAATATCTCCCTTGTTAATTCCTGATTTCACCAAGATACTATTTATCATATTATGCAAGTCATGTTTAATGTTTAATGTCATTTTATTGAAGATAACATGTCGATACATTAACTAGTTAGTGTCTTGAATCAGGCCTCTCCATCATTTCCCTCAGGTTTTGATCACATGGTGAACCTTTGCATGAAATTTTGATGTATAAAAAACATTTGGAGTTGTATATTTAGTCTTTTGCTTGTCTCATTAGTGTTTTTAGGAGTTCAAATAGAGTAGATGAGAAATCAATTTATGTTCATCATCAAAATTAGCTTATACTTCCCTTTTAGTTATATTTCTCTCCCTTTTCACCCCAATAATTACTTATTTTAAGTGGAAATAAGCTAAGTGATGCATCAGATGAGCTAGCCTTGTTAAAAATCCTATAGGTATGACCCAAAATTAGGTAACCCACAACCTAGGGTCATTCCAATGTTGGAATATATTTGGGTAGAGGACTTGAACAATCCTTTGCTCAGCTATGGTGTAATCTAGGTCAGCAACAATTCTAGCATGCTCGATGGGACAAGATCCAAAAGAGTGGAAAGATTGTTGGTGTGTCTTTCCTCTAATTATATTTTGGAAGCAATCAAGTTATCACCAATGGAAACTCTAAATCAAAGATTATATTTTTAATAAGCCCAAGTATGTCGCATTGAATATTTTAATCAATTATTGCATCTTATTTGACATATGAGGTTGATATGAACAACTATGGTGAATACCCCTATCATTGACCTCCTTATTGGGAGTTCTAATGTGATCCCCATGATCCATATGAACCTAATCAGCCTTACCAAGAGTTATATCAAAGCTATGATGAGCCTCATCAAGTTTTTCATGATCTTTATTATCAAGAACATGGCTCTTACCTTCTTTATGACCCATATCATCCCTACCATGATCTCAATCATCCTTATGATGAGCATCACCAACCCTATACATAACCTTACCAATAATATGGTGACTCATACTAATCCTATGATGATCCTCTTGATCAATCATGGTAGCAACATGAAATTCATAAATAGCCTACCCATACACCAACCCATTCCATATATAGACTAAAAAAAACTCTATTAGATCAAGAGAAGAATATGATAAACATTGATAGAATGAAGGGCTATGGGTAAGAACTTCAAAAACATGTCATAAAAGGGATTAAAACTTTAGTGTATTGAGAAAAATAAATTTGGATGTCCTTCATTAAGGTAGGTTATCCTATAAATAGTATTAACATGCTTGACATAGATGAACTCATGTCCAAGATTGAGGAGAAGTTGGGAGCCCATGAAGAACATCAAACACCACATCACCCCCTGCCTTCCCTCATTCACTCTATGTCAACCTCATGTTGAACTTCCCATTATCACTCATAATCCCTTACCACATGAGTCTTAAATCCATCATAGTTTCCCCCAACTCCTCTCAATCTTTCCCTCATGGAAATCTGTCCAAAGGAGAGTCCAAGAGGAAAGGCAAGTTTGCATTGAAAGGGCCAACCATAATGAGTAATCAAGGTCAAACTTTGAAGCCTCCCTTGCTAGGCAAATTGAAGATATAGATAAAAATTTGTACTAGACATTGGTAGATATAAAGGCAACATCACCTCAAATACACATACCTCCTTTCATTCCTCAATCCAAAATACACACTATGCAGGAAAACCATGAGTCCAAATTCCCATCTTGGAACCAAATCATGGAGACAAGCAAATCTAAAGTCATTCAATCCCAACCCTCCCCTCCTTAGGAGTCTAAGTCATTTAAATCTTGTAAATACATCTAGAATAGTATGAAAAATAAGGAGGAAGACATGACAATTGAAGATAAATAGTTGGACCAGGGAGGTGTCACATATATCTCATCTCTCTTGGAGTCATCCAAAGAATATCCTATGCCACTCCTTGAAGAGGTAAGTAGAGAAATCCATGTTGAACTCATAAATAATGATGATGAATTATTAGAGTTAGAATAATTCAAAGAGGAAGCTGAGATACAAGTAAAATAATAAGTACATCAAGAGGAATCTACTCCATTGAGGTACCAAAAATCAGTCCATAAAGGTACCAAATTTCACACCAATTCCTTCCATGCCTTAATGCCCATCCATATTACCAAATCCTACAACTATTCCATTCAAAATTCCAAGCTTCCTACCTACTCAAGAGATAGTTTCCCTTTGCCAACTCCACCTACCATTACTCATGTAACCCATCCATCTCTAACTTGAAACCTTCATGGGCTATGCACTCAAATTATGTGATGTATATCCTTTATCATGAGGATCCTATTATGCCTAGTCCATTTGATCAAGCAAAGGAGGTGGAATAGGTCAATAATTTTAAGGTTAAAATCTTCATGATCTTCCTCTATGGAGAGGATACCCAAATAATTCAAGTTATATTAGAAATGGAGCTAGCTTGTATCTCTACCATTCATACTCAAGAAGAGTGTGTCATGTGGGAGCTAGAAAAGGAAATTGGTGATTCAAATGAGCTTTACAAATGATGTGCTAAGGAGGATACATGTGTTTATGAGGAGGATATTTCTATTGGTACCCCTCTTAGATGTGAAAGAGGAAATTATACCCTCAAGTGTGAAGAAGCAGAGCTACCATCTTATGTTGAGAATAAATAAGTTGAGGTTATCAACTCCTTGGACGAGCTACCATATTAAGTAGAGTATGAGGAAATGGATATAATAGGTGATCAAATTGATGAATTTTTGGGGTAGATAGAGATTACCAATAAAAAAAAAGGCTCATTAGAGGATTTATTTGAAGATTTGGGAGCATGATATGTCTTGTCTAGGAGGACTATGGTCTGATCACAACCAAAGAGAGCAACCTTGTCAAGAAAATTTAAGAACATGGAGTGGGAAGTAATTCAATACTATCACCTCAAGAGATCATTATAGACATGGACTTGTTTTGGATCTTCAAAATGGGCTATCAGATCCTTAGTGAGCCTACAAACATGGGTATGTTGCCAAAAGGTAATACATGTCTATTTGGTGCTTAGCCTAGTCAACTAGATTATTAAGGAATGGAACATTAATCTAATCTAGGGACTGATAGTAGTATTAACATTATAATAGGGTTTTCTTTAAGACACCTATTTTAGTTGGAGATTGGAAAAAAGGAAGATCCACCAAGTGAGTATGTTTACATTGGAGATTAATTTGCTCCTATTATTCCACATATGAGCATGCCAAAGGAGTTGGCAAAGAAGAGACTTGCTTACTCAACTACCAAGCTTACAAGGGAATGTGTGATACATCATTCTCCATCTCATCATGGAATTGAATTCATAAGTTTCCCATTTTACCTAGGAGGGAAGTGCTTGTAAATTGCAACCTTGTATATATTAGAGTAGATTTCATGTTTTTCTCTAAGTGCCTATGTGCACCTTTGTTTATTAGGTTAGATATTTTTTATTTCCTCAAAGTGCCTATGTGTACTTACCTTTATTTGTTTTTTTATTTTTATCCTTTTTTTAAGAGGAATTATCTAGAGGTTGGCATCCAGTGGGTCCAAGAAGAGATTCCATGCGTCAAGATAAATGGTCTAGGTTCTCAAGCATAGTAGGCATGCTTCCATATGAGTCACCTAAAATGTTGGCCAATTTTTGCCTACATACCAAGATTTTTATTGTATTTAATAGAGAAATGTTCCTATTTATGTGAATGATCAAATGACTTGTACAAGATTTGAAGGACTGAACCATCATGGGATGTTATGCAGAAATGAATGGGTTAGCTTGATTATGAATTTAATAAGTTCACTTAGGAGGCCTCTCAGAGCCAAAATATCACATGGACATGAAGTTATTCATTCCTTAAACAACCCCTACAAATATTATATCTTGATGAGCTTGATATCTTAAAATATAAATCTTCAAAGTTAGACTTATAGAATGAGACATATATGGGGACATCAAGTTTTAACTACGACAAATAGATGTTTGAATTCAAAATAAAGATAAAATAGTGCACATTTGATCATGCACCTAATGTAAAATGGTGCATGTTGACTAACAAGATAAGTGGGTCCAAGAATATCGATGGTGCATGTGCACTCATACAAAGTAGATCCAACAACACGTGGGCAAAGACAAAATCAATGGGTCCCAAAGATATAATGGTGCACATTTGATAGTGCACCCAAGATCAATGGTGATTGATGGGTCAAAAGGTTAATAAATCTTGAATACAAATGCATGGGTGATAAGTGTCTCAACCACATTAAATGATCAAAAAATACATGGCTTGCATTCATTTGTACATGGAAAGATCAACGATATGTGACCAAGAAGATCCAATGGTGCTCATCTTATTTAGATCATAGATCGATGGTCAATGATGAAGATCAAAGGTGCTATGATCTTGAAGTCTCAAATTAAGATCAATGACTAAAATCAAAAGTCTAAATTTGGAGTCTTCAATGGAGAATAAATTTGACCATAGGTTAAACTAGAGCATATGTCACCATTAGAGCAAAGTTGAGCATCCTTAAGCATAAGACACAATGATGAAATTAGGAGTGTCAATATTGAAGTTCCATCACCATTAAAGCATAGTCTCAAACTCTGGTTTAAATATTTATAACTTGCAAAGCTCATCTTTTGGGGTTGTAAAATTGTTTCATGACTGTGATCATTGCTCTTTAAGAAGATCTATGTAGGCAATGAGTTATTGATTACCATAAATGCTCATAGGAAAAAATAGGTCTTTTAGGGACTAATATAGAGATCAAAGATGGACTAGAATTAATTGAGATATATTTATGTGACCTATAGGTTTTTATCGATACAATAGCTATAGGAAAACCAATAAAGGAGATTGGTTTTCAAACTATAGTAAGACCTATGCTCAGACATTGGAGTAGGGACATATATAAACAAGATGGAAGATTGTCTTATCTGCTAAAATAATCATAGCTCTGATAAACCACCACTCAAAGAAGACATGGTGATGGCTTGATCAGGCCCAAGGATATAAAGACCTTGCCCTCATAATGAAGTAAGTAGATATGGCATGGAAGATCAAAATAGATAGATCTAGTGGTTAGAAAATTAGTTGGGGTGTTTAATCCTATTTAGATCTTAAAGATATTTTCTCTAATATACTTAGTCATGATTCATCATAAAAAATAAACCCTTGTCTTCTAGTGGATCTTTCAGCTAATCAGAGGAGCTTGAAACTATTGGAGAAAATGAAGGTAACTTGTAGATGAAGGATTAGTCCTGATTAGAAGAAGGCATGCTTATAAAAAATAATCAATAAAATGCCACCACATTTATTAATCATTGATGACCCCCTCTCTATTCCCCCATACATTTTCCCCATCTCTCTCATTCCAATTCTACTATATATATATATATATATATATATATATATATATATATATATATATATATATATATATATATATATATATATAGGGTTTTAAGCCATAAAATGTATCCCTCTCTTGGGCATGACTAAACTATGCCAAGATTGAGCTTTGTAACCTCTTGAGATGAATATAAGACTATTTTAGATTTCATTATTTTGATATATTGTGTTCATGTCAGTTTGATTTGAATATGTGGTATAAATCTCTCCCTTGTCAAGTCCTGCTATCATCTAAATACTAGTTATCTTGTTATGCAGGTCATGTTTAGTGTTTAATGTCATTTTATTAAAGCTAGAATGTGGATACATTGACTAGTTAGTGCCTTGGGTTAGGCCTCTCCATCACTTCCCTCAATTTTTAATCACTTGGTGAACCTTTGCATGAAATATTAATGCATAACAAATAGTTAGAATTGTAGATTCATTCTTTTACTTGTCTCATTAGTGTTTTTGGGAGTTCAAATAGAGTGGATGGGTAATCAAGTTAGGTGCATCACAAAAATTAGCTTAAATTTCCCTTTTAGTTATCTTTCTCTCCATTTTCACCCCAATAATTAGTAGGTTTTATTAGAAATAAGCTAAGTGTTGTATCAAAGGAGCTAGCCTTGTTAAAAATACTAGAGGTCTGACCTAAGATTAGGTAACCCATAACCTAAGGTCATTCCCATGTTGGACTAGATTTAGGTAGCGGACCTAGACAATCCTTTGCTTAGCTAGGGTGCAATCTAGGTCACCAATAGAACCTTTGAGATCAATCCGTTAGACAAGTTACATTGATGGGTCACAAAATGCATTTTTTGGCCTTGAATAAGCAACTTATTGATCTCCAACTACCATTTTTGCCTTTGGGACCTCCACTTGAGATTCTACATGTATTTGGTGATGCTCTTGCATCACCTTTACTTTCCTCTAACCTACCAATTTTGTCATTAACTCTTCAAATTATCTCACTATACATTCCTTCAGCTTAACTATGCCTAGATTCCTTTCTCTTCTTTAATACTTTCAAGATTGCTTCCTCTAGCTCTTATATCCACCTAACCAACCTTCATTCAACCCACTCAATCTACTTTCAAAGGCCTTCACATTCATTTACACTTTCTTGCACTTATATACTTCAAGGGCTATTTGGCCTAATAGGCCTAATGTGTGTTCTTGAGATTGGTTTTTGACCCTTCAACACCTCACTCTTTTAGCATGTTCAACACCTCTTTCTTGATATCATTCAATTCCCCATTGAGGTATATAGACCCAAGTCAATCCCACTTAATAGTTATATTACTTTCTAGGCCTATCCCTTAAGGATTTTAGGCCTCCTAAAATTGATCTTTGACAATATCATAAACCTATTCTAGCCTCCAAATCACCTTGAACACTTAAAATACATTTTCATGCAAAAGTGGGTGAGAAAAGGGAGAGATAGAAAATTGTATGGGGGTGTGTGGTTTAGGAGAGTAGGGGGAATTAATATGAGTGATTAGATTAGGTAGGAGGTTTAGGAAAGAGGAATAGATGGAACAAGAATATAGAAAATTGTGTGGAGGATTGAGTGGCTATAGGGAAATAAAGGGGTAGTTTCACCCTCAACTAAAGGTGGTTTGAGGAATAAAGATCATGGAGATATAGTTTACTACAGTAATATGGAAAGAGTTTGATTGATTTTTTGGTATTAATTTTTTTAAAAATAATTTCAACTAGTAAATTGAATCTTCTACCCATAGATTCCTTGCATCATTTGAAAAAACTAATAATTTTCATTCAACCATACAAAGATTAATAATAAGTGCAAACATAAAATATTAGTTCCATGTAAAGTCTTAATATGAAAATAACTCATCTTGATAAAAAAAAATAGTTCCAACACATCCAAGAAGGGAGTATAATGTTTATGACCAATTTTTGGGCCTCTCATTAGGTCTGATCGACAAATCCACCACCCATTCTAGCCTCAAGAACATCCTTCCCAATACAAGAAAAATGCTAATTTTTAGCCTAAGTTCAAACACTTATAAAATGAAACTTGTAAGTAATTTATGTGAACCATAAAATACATCCCCTACCTTATTAATTCCTCTAATTTTACCTTGGGGAAATTAGGTGGAACCTTTGAGAGCAATCTATTGGATAAGTTGCAGTGATAGGTCTTAAAATGTAACATTTTGGCATTAAATATGCAACTTCTTGAGCTCCAACTACCATTTATGCCTTTGGGACATCTAATTAAGAATATATAAAATTTATCACATCTATATAAGCAAATTACATGTGATCACACTGCCACGATGTTCAAATCCACCCAAAAGAGCATTTTTACTACCATTTAGGAACATGAAAACATTGACAACAAATATTGTCAAAGTTTAGGTTGTGGTTGAAGAATTCTAATTTTGATGCTTTCTAACCAAAAAATAAAATTTAAAACATGTCTAAAAGGGAAATATAATTTCTAGGACTAGGTTCTTTCTTCCCATCAGGCTTGATCGACAAACCACCACCCATTCTGACCTTAAGAATGCCCTTCCCAACATAAGAAAAATGCAAAATTTTATCTTAATTTCAAACACACATAAAAGAAAACTTGTAAGTAATTTATATTAATCATTAGATCCTTAACATACATATTTAATACCTATAATCACACCCTAGATCACTCAGGTGGAACCTTTGAGAGAAATATATTGGACAAGTTATAGTGATGGGTCCTAAAATACAACTTTTTGGCATTGAATAGGCAACTTATTGAGCTCCAATTACCATTTCCAAGACCTCCACTTGAGATATATTAATTCAATCATGTCTAGATATGTAAATTAAACATGATCACACTACCATGATGTTCAAATCCACCCAAAATTACATTTTCATTACCATTTAAGAGATGGAAAACATTGACAACAAATGTTATCAAAGTTTAAGTTGTGGTTGTAGAACTTTGATTTCAGTGCTTATTAACTAAAATATGGCACTACCAACATGTCCAAGGGGGGTGGATAAAATATATAAATGGGTTCTTGGCCTCTCATCAAGCCTAATCGACAAAGCCACCACCTATTCTGGCCTCAAGAATGCCCTTCCCAATACAAGAAAAATGTAGTTTTAAAGCTTAAGTTCAAACATGCATAAAATGAAACCTGTAAGTCATTTATACAAACTATCAGATCCATCATCTACCTATTTAATCCATATAATCACACCCTAGATCACTCAGGTATAAATTTTGAGAGTAATCTATTGGAAAAGTTGCAGTGACAGGTCTTAAAATATAATGTTTTAGCATTGAATAGGCAACTTCTTGAGCTCTAATTGCCATTTCTGCCTCCACAACCTAATCTTGAGAATTTATCACTTTTATCATGTCGATATTGGTAAATTACATATGATCACACTGCTAAAATTTTTAAATCCACCTAGAAGTGCATTTTCACTACCGTTTAGGAGCACAAAAATACTGATGATAAATGTTGTCAAAGTTTAAGTTGTGGTTGTAAAACTCTAATTCTGATGCTTATTGACCAAAAAATGTCACTATAAAAATGTTCAATGGGGGCATAATGTCCAGGATTAGGTACTTAGCCTCCCATCAGGTCTAATTGACAAACTCACCACCCATTTGATGTCAAGAATGCCCTTCCCAATACAAGAAAAATGTAGTTTTTTAGCCTAAGTTTAAACATGCATAAAATGAAACCTAAAGTCATTTATATGAACCATAAGATCCATAACATACCTATTTAATCCCTCTAATTTCACCTTAAATCACTCAAGTAGAACTTTTAGTAGCAATTCATTGGATAAGTTACATTGATGGGTCCTAAAATGCAACTTTTTTGGCATTGAATAGATAACTTCTTGAGCTCAAACTACCATTTATGCCTCTGGGATATCCAATTTATAATATATCCCTTTGATCACATTTATATAGGAAAATTACACATGATCACACCACCACAATATTTAAATCCACCTGAAAGTGCATTTTCACTACCATTCAGGAGTGTGGAAACACTAAGTACTTAAAAAACTAGTTTCTCTTAGCTTGAAGAATGTGTAATTATTTACTAACAATTCCAACCACATGAAGGTCATGAATAAATATAATATTTATCTATACATCATCCACCTTAGCTACACTAATGAGGTGGATTGGTGTAGTCAAGAATCAAGAAGAGCTAGTTTACCTCTCCAAAGAAAGATGTCTCTAATTTGAGGTTTTTAATCAGATTTTGAGATGTAATAAGACTTAAAAATATGCCTACACTTAATTTACATGCCTAAGGTGGAGGAATTTCCATAAGTGGGGGTACTACATTAAAAATCATGCAATATCATGAAGAATTCAATGAGAGAGTGGCAACTTGAGAGTTGATAATCAGTTACATGCAGGTATGAAGGAATAAATGTTGAATGGAGAGATAGTTAGACCATGACCTCCTAAAAAATAGGCTTTTAATAATGTCAAAAATGCTACCCCTATGCCTTGAGAAAGAAAATAGTCATTTTATTGAGTCATAGGCATTGAGGGTATTTCAAACTACCCTTTAATAATGAAACTACTTCATGGGAGTTGAAAACAAGTTGGTTGAAGAATAAGTGAAGTATTGAAGGCAAGGACAAGGTGAGTTAAGATCAAAATGGAATGAAGGAGATCACCATCCCCAAATATAGGTTAACTCATAAAGGCATTTGATTGCATCAAACACTTCAAATAACCATGATGCTTCTTCTATGCCTTCATTCAAGGTAACCTCATTTCAAGGACAAATGTTAAGTACTTTTAGCAAGATTTTTTAGCTTCAAGAATATGAAATTGTTTACTGATAGTTCCAACCACATGAAGGTGGAAGATTATCTAGCACCACTAACCTACAAAAAAATGTTACAAAGTAATTAAAAAATAAATTCATGTGTTATATAGAAAATAAAAAACATTTGGTAAAATTGATTACATCTATATTTGAAAAGTCAACATACCTGCATATTTAAATCCAATGAACCACTAGGATCTACTCTAACCTTGATAGTATCAATAATATATTCATGGTTTGACTCCTGAACTTTCCATTATTTCCTATTTAATGGCATCCCATGATATTTTTGTAATTGAATATTCATTGTAAGAATCAAATTTGAATAGTGTAGTATCTTCCTATGCATTTTAAACTCTTCAAAAAACCATTGATATGAATTTTTTTATAGGATATCATCAAAACCAAGTTACAGTGATAACCACTGATCTAGTTTGATATTCAATGTTTTCTCAATCTATAACTAGAAAAGTCATTTTTTTCTTTCTCTCTACATACCGACACAAGTAGTAATATGTTCCCTCTTCATTTTCCTC
Source organism: Torreya grandis (assembly GCA_037957365.1). Lineage (NCBI taxonomy): Eukaryota > Viridiplantae > Streptophyta > Pinopsida > Cupressales > Taxaceae > Torreya > Torreya grandis. Next base: position 1,226,695 of record JARHVA010001587.1, read on the forward strand.
ATCTACAATAACTGCAAAAACATGCCCTATATAAAAAAACCCATTTTTAGTGACACTATGAAGATATATAATGAGAATAAATTATACATAATAAAAAATATTTTACTTGGCTACACTAGATCAGATACATGGTCAAAGTCATCTGATAATGTCATATCTATAAGTTGTAATGCTATTGAAACCTAATATATGTTGATTGGAATTAGAGGTTTAGAACTTCAATTATCCACCCACTCTTGTGACTGACACTCATTCCAAATATAGTCCATGCATGTAGAATAGAAACATGATAAGTGTCTCATATGAATAGTCCAAGAACTTGTATTTGAGTTATGAAATGAGTGGAGCTCATTTGAACCTGTTAGAGTCATATAATCCTCATACTTTACCAAGTGTTATTCCTCCATTAACTATAAATGTCTAGGGACTATAGAATTTGGTTGAGCACCATGACACATGCTCTCATTACATCATTTAACCATGGTTTTTTCATCTATCAAATCAACACCCTCTTCAAATTTTAACTCCTCCATTGTAATAACTCTTTTTACACATACTTTAGGACTATCATGCTCTCCTTTTCCATGGATAATCTTGGTGAAACTCTAAATGTGTTCTACACCAGTTGTAATGTGCATCTTGCTCAACCAATAAAACATCTATGTATTTTTGAATTGTGATGTGTAATTGTCTAACCAAATGTATTGTTGATTGAAAGTAATGTTCCTATGACTCAACTATTCATAGAACTTCTAAAAATAACCTTGAACATAATTTAAAAAATGTGATTGGTCATCATTGATATAGAAATAATACTCCTTTAATATTTTCTATATTTCTTTGTACTATCAGGTACATGCATGAATGCTATATGCATGATTATGATAGCTTGTGATGAGTTATACTACTTCAATCAAACTTTCATTCAGGTTTTGAATGTGTAATTTTTAGAAAAGTTAACTACTAAAATAATTGAACCAAGTGGGAATGTATCCTTGCTTATCTTGAAATGTTAATCCAACCATCTAGCCCTGTGTGTGTGCCTTGTATACTCAAACAATTTTATCCCTAAATTTGATCAAAAATTCAAAAATAGGTATCTTTTTTGTAACAAGCTCACACCTTTTATATTCTTTGCCATCTTTTATTTGATAAGTCATTGATTTATATTTTATTAAACCAACTAATTCTTATCCAATTGCACTCATAATCTCCTCATGGATACAATTTTTTAATTTTTGACAATACATCACAAATGCTATAATTTCCATCTAAACATGATTTGTTATAAAATAATTATCCATCCAATCTTTTAAAAAAAATTGCTGGAATGAATTTCTTGGCTGATTTTGGTGGAAAATCAATGCTAGACTCCTAAAAAATGTTGTTAGTAAGCAAAGTACAATGAGTAGGGCAAAAAGCATCATAATGCATTGAAAATTCAAAATGTTACCTACAATAACAATTGGTGCATGTGTGATTTAATTTTACATAAAAAGGTTTGGCCATCTTAAAATATCTTTGATAAATAAAAATTTGAGGATGTTTTTTCAAAAACTTGGAGTACAATTATGTTTGAGTCACATCCAAGAAATGTTTCGGATGTGGTTCACGATTATGAGAACCAACTCTTTTTTTCAATACATCTCTTACTTTGGGTGAAATTATTGTATTTTCTTTCTAAAATTGAGCAAGTAACTTTTTGAGAGCGTCGGATATAACCTTGTCCTTTCATGAAAGTCTACCAGAGACTGCCCAGATCTCATTGGTATTAGGTTCATTAAGTCTTTTACATATTTAAATTGATTTCATTAATGTTTTTATTTTTATATTAAGTGTTATACTTATTTTTTAAAGCATTCATTCATATCTACAGAGCTTAGCATGTGGCATGTTAATCTCAACCTTGCATTTGGAGGAGTTTAACCTTGGTGTTGGAATTCTAAGTTTGGCACTTTCCTTTTTTTTTTCAAAGATATTCACTAGTGTTGACATAAAAAGTGAAAAGACCAGATCTGCACATTCCTATCTTGGTATTTTTTTTTTGAATGAGGTGTTCATTTCTTTTGAGTTATTTTTTCCAGCTTTGGCACTTATCTTCCTACTATGTTGTCTTTTTCTACTGGTTGGGCATCCTTATTTAGCTTTGGTGTCATTTTTTTCTTTTTTGAGATCTGCTAAGATTTGAGGAGAGAAAACAAGGATGAGCGGTGGTATTGAATTTTAACTAGGCTTTGGAATATCTAAATTTTTATTACATTTTTCACTTTGGTTGGGTGTTGTATTTGCTTAAAATCATCTTTTTAAGAGTTGGGAATTGAGATATACTAAGGTAGGTGATTTTATGAGCAAAAGGATCTGAATTTACACCTTATTTTGGATATGGAGTTGAAAACAATAGTATCTTTCTTTTTTCTCATCAAAACATCTTTATTCAGTTGCTTCTTATAAGCTAAATTTTTGCTTCAAGAGGAAGTAAACTTCACTTGCATGCATAATGAGTTAATCAAAAGGATATGTTTTCACTTCAATTGGCATTTTTGAGTCCGTGTTTAAATTCCAATTTTAATGAGTCGTTGGATGATTATGTTCTTTTTTGATTTGGTCTCAAAAACTAGTTTGTAGTATTTTTTTAATGTATTGACCCATTTTATTAGAAATTGTAACAACAATAAATTTTGAACCATAACTCAAATTTGAGTTCTAATTTTTTTCAAAAGTGCATGGTTTTTGATTATATATCCATTGGTGTCATTAATTTAAAAAAATGCATTAATTTTATAATGTGCCAAATTAGGGGGGTCTTGTAATACAATCTTTTGGGGGGATTATCTGGATGCCAAATTTATGCACCCTTTGCATTATTTTTTCTCTTTGTTGATTAGTTAGCATGGTTTCTACTTCTAGCATTGACCATTGTGAACCTTTGACTAGACATAATTACCACACGTGGAGACATTGATTGGAAATAATCATAAAGTGCAAAGGATTATTGTCCCTAATGAATAAAACAAAACCATAATTTACACATGAATTTAAAATTTTTAACAACAATATAAGTTTGAAGAATATATGGGATTGATTGGGGGTTATATGAGTGATAGTATTTTGTTTCATTTTAATGGGTGCCATTCTTCATTCAAAATATGGGCTAAGTTAAAGAGTTTGTTTGAGAAAGTAGGTCAATCAAGAGCCATGCAATTTGAAGTGGAGCTTATTTCACTAAATCCAGAAGACTTTTCCTCCATTGTAGACTACCTCACTAAGTTTAAGCATTTTTTGACATAGTTGAAGGGGAGTGGATGAAATAAAAATGATGAAGAGTGTGTATACTTGATCTTGTCTAAGTTGAGTGGCCCAATCCAAATCTTTGATTCTACCTTTTCTCTAGTATGGATGCCTTAGGTGCCACATTCAAAATGCCAGATCTAAAGTTATTTTGTGAGAGACTTATTAGGGAAGAACCCAAATTGTCTCATCTTGAGTCCTCTACCTCTCAAAAAGCATTAGTTGAATCACATCCTAAGCTTAAGGGAAAAACTAAGAGTAAGAATAAGAAAACTCCTCCTATACCTCAAAATGAACCTAAACCCAATACTAATACATCTAAACATAAACTATCTTCCCAATCCAAGAATATGTCTAACATATCTTGCTCCTACTATGGGAGGACTAGTAATGAAGAGTCTAAGTGTTTCAAAATAATGCAAGCCTTAGAGGATGCTATTAGGAAACACATGATTTCTATCTCCACTCCTCCATATCATGAGTATGGGAAAACACTTATGTTGTTGGGAGATCATAGTTACCTATTTTAGATAGTTGGGTTTTAGATTCTCTTACTTCACACCATATGACTTCTTCCAAGGAATATTTTGTATCTCTTGGTCTAATTTCTACTTCCAACATTGGGGTTGGATATTTTTCCTTCATTTTTGTTAAGGGGAAGGGTGACATACAACTAGATGGTGGTCACATTAATGATGCATTATATGTTCTAGATATCACCACTAATATACTTTTAATTTATCATATTTTCCATTATAGTTAGGGTAAGATAGTGACTTTCACACCATAGAGTATTGAAGCTCAATTTTTGTTAGAGCCACATACACTTATTACATAGGGTTGTTGATCATAGTTCTCAAATTTACTATTTTGAGGGTTTTGATGATACTCCTCCTTTAGGGATGTGTTTGGTTTCTAATGTATATTATGAGAGTCAAATTTGGCATGAGAGATTTGGATATTTAAAATATAGATATTTGAAGGAGTTGAGTACTCATATTATGGTAGAGTGTCTTCTTATAGTTTCATGTATTGATGGAGTTTACCCTGATTGTGCATTGGGAAAATAACACCAAGATCCATTTTCTAAGGGTATGTTCATGAGAACTTCTTCACCACTTGAGCTTGTACACAATGATTTGATGGAATTTCCTACTCCTTATTTCAATGGAGCTTAGTATGCACTTACCTTCATTGATAATTTATTGAGGTGTACTTGGGTTTATTTTTTTAAGTACAAGAGTGATGTCTTTGATCAATTAATAGTCTTTAAGGCTTTGGTCAAGAAATAGTAATCAAGTTGCATCAAAAATATTTGTATAGATAATGGGGGGAGTGCTTTAGTTGAGAGTTATTAGATTTTTTGGTAGTTCATAGTATTGTTCATCTACATTCTATTGCATAAACTCCTAAGCAAAATGGCTTAGCAAAAAGGAAGAACCAAACTTTGAAGGAGATGGATAATTGCATGATTCATTAATGGGATTTACCTCTTATCTATTGGGTAGAGGTCATTAATTGTGTAAACTACATTTAGGCATTCTTTGGGGATCCACATTGTTGAGGTGTGGAGCTAAAAGCTTCACCAAATGAGCAAATGCAAGGTTGTTGTATTTACATAGTTGCCAATGTCAGTCAGGGATCAACTGGAGGCTGCCGATGTTGGTTATGGATCGGCTGGCGTCGGTCATGTGCAGACATACAGGGACTGACGTCGGTTACCTGTGCATTCTAGAAGTCTATTTTCGTGGATGAACAGATTGTTTGCATGATAAGTTTAACTATTAGTATTGAGTCCACATTTATATTTTTAGTAGGACTGATTTGAGCCTTTGATTAAGAGGTGTATCTAATGGTGGAGAATGCATAGCTCATGATCCCTAATTCTATATAATAGGATAGATCTTCATAGCTTGTGTATGAGAAAAAGGGTGAATCAATTCAAGCAGCTGAATTGTGTTTGTAATTGTGAGAGAGAACTCTTGAGGGAAAGAGATATGTACATCTGAGAGGTGTGGAAGATAGAGAGATTTCTTCAATTGTATTTCTTTTTGGAAGAGTTTAATACAAGTTTTCATTGTTTCTTGTATCTCTTGTTCTTTGCTGATTTTGATTTCTAGTTACTTATTATTCTGGTTTAATTTCGTGTTTAGTTGCTTACACAAAAGTAATCAATTGTATTTGTAAGATCCTAACAAGTGGTATCAGAGCTTGGGTTCACTAACAGGTGGTTTTAGATTTGTTTAGTGTGTGTTGATTACAGGTCACTCATAGGGGTTTCTGTTTGAGTGAGAGTAAAGCAATGGCAGAAGAAAGTAAGCTAAGAATGGAGAAGTTAACGACAAGAATTATCAATTATGGAGGATGCAAATAGAAGATTATATGTATCAAAAAGATCTATACTTACCATTGGGTGGGGTTGATAGCAAGCCCACAAATATGCAAGATGAAGAATGGAATGTTCTTGATAGAAAGGCTCTAGGATTCATAAGGTTGAGCCTGGCATCTTCTATGATTTCCAACTTATCACAGGCAAAGACAACGGTAGAGTTAATGGATAATTTGGCAAATTTATATGAAAAGCCCTTAGCTTCGAATAAGGTATATCTTATGAAGCAATTATTTAATTTGTAAATGCAAGAAGGTGGATTTGTATCTAGTCATCTAAATGATTTCCATGCAATAGTAAATCAGTTAAATTCAGTCAAAACAGTTTTTGATGATGAAATTAAGGCTCTCTTAATTTTATGCTCTTTACCTAAAAGTTGGCATAGCTTGGTAATGGAAGTTAGTAATACTACATGTGCTACAAATATCTTGAAAGTAGATGATGTTGTTAGTGTAATCTTGAATGAAGAAATTTGCAAAAAAAGCACAGAGGAAACATTAGGTAATGCTTTAAGTATTGAAAGCAGGGAAAGGCAAAAAGAGAAGCGCAAGAAAGGGAGATCAAGGTCTAAGTCAAAGATGAGAAGTAGATCCAAATCTAGAAATTGAAGAAAAATAACCTACTAGAATTGTGAAAAGATAGGGCATGCAAAGAAAGATTGCTAGTTGCTGGTTAAAGAAGAAAATCAGCATGAAGGTAAAGAAGAAGCAAAAGTTGCAGGTATTGTTGCACAAGATGCTCTTGTATTTTCTTTGGATAATAAAATAGAATCTTGGGTTTTAGATTTTGGTGCCTCTTTCCATGCAACCCCAAATAGAGAATATTTCAATGATTATGTCCAAGGAGATTTTGGAATAGTTTATTTAGGGGATGATGAGCCTTGTAAAATTGTTGGTAAAGGAAAAGTGTAACTGAAATTGTAGAATGAAAACACATGGGTGTTGAAGGATGTTATGCATGTACCCATCCTGAAGAGGAATCTGATTTCTATAGGAAAGTTGGGGGATGAGGGTTGCACAGTAACTCTCACAGCTGAATCTTGGAAGGTTTCCAAGGGTGTACTTGTATTAGCTAGAGGTAAGAGAGTAGGTAATCTCTATTTATGTAATTGTATTACTGATTATTCTCCTTCTGTATTATCTACTTCAGATGTAGATGCAAAGTTGTGGCACCAGAGGCTTGGCCACATGAGTGAGAAGGGAGTGACAATTCTTAAGTCAAAAGGTAAGCTTTTAGATTTGAAAAGCATAGATCTAGATTTTTGTGAGCATTGTATTTTTGGAAAATAGAAGAGAGTGAGGTTTCTCAAAACTGGGTCAACAAAGAAGAAGCACAAGTTGGAGCTTGTTCACACAGACGTGTGGGGACCATCTCAGGTAGCTACTATTGGAGGATCACAGTATTATGTTTCTTTCATTGATGATGCTACAAGAAAAGTATGGGTTTATTGCATAAGGAAGAAATTTGATGTTTTTGATACATTTAAGAAATAGAAAGCTTTGGTTGAGAATGAAACAGGTTTGAAATTGAATTGCCTTAGATCTGACAATGGTGGTGAGTACTACAGCAATAAATTCAAAAGTTACTATTTTATGTATGGAATACATAGGGAAAAGATGGTTCTAAGGACACCTCAGCAAAATGGAGTTGCTGAAAGGATGAATAGAACAATATTGGAGCGTGCACGGAGTATGAGGTTGCATGCTGGTTTGCCCTTACAGTTTTGGGTAGAAGCTATAGATACTACCTTTTACTTGATTAACAGAGGGCCCTCTACTACTCTGGATGGTGGAATTCTAGAAGAGGCTTGGACAGGTAAAAAGGTAGATCTTTCATTTCTCAGAGTTTTTAGTTCTGAAGCTTTTGTGCACGTTGATAAAGAAAATAGAAAGAAGCTGGATGCTAAATATATGCGGTGCATTTTTATTGGTTATGGCTCTAGAGATTTTGGATTTTGATTGTGGAATCTAGGAACTAACAAAATAATTAGAAGCCATGATGTTGTTTTCAATGAGAAGGTGATGTACAGTGATCAGATCAAGAAGCTGAATAATACTAAGTAGAGCAATATTGATTTGGACGAGGTGATGATCCAAAATGAGCTCACAAGAAAGAATAATCACTTACAAGAAAATATAGACACTGACGTCAGTCAAGAAAAAATTGACATCAGTCATACAGTAACCAATGTCAGTCACACAATAACCGACGTCGATCATGTGGAATCGATGTCAGTCAAGTACAGACCCAGAGATGACTGAGATCAGTCACTGATAGAGAATTTGGACGGACAACAAGCAGTGAATGAGTCTCATACGCCCATGAGAAGGTCAGAAAGGGTAAGTAAACCTCCAATTTGATATTCTCCTTCTTTATTCTACTTGTTGCTCACTGATAGTGGAGAACCAAAGAGTTTTGATGAAGCAATGTAGGTAGAATCCTAAAAATAGTGGGAGCTTGGCATGAATGAGGAAATTGATTCCTTGAAAGAGAACCAAATGTGGGATTTGGTTGAGTTGCCAGCTGGAAAGAGAACACTAAAAAACAAATGGGTTTACAGGTTAAAGGAAGGAGAGGATGGAAAAATGAGACATAAGGCCAGGTTGGTAGTAAAGGGATTTGCACAGAAACCAGGTATTGATTTTGGTGAATTTTTTTTCCTATAGTAAAAATGACTTCTATTTAGACTGTATTGTCTTTAGTTGCAATTGAGAATTTGCATCTTGAGCAACTTGATGTTAAGACAACATTTCTTCATGGAGATTTGGATGAATAAATATATATGGATCAGCTGGAAGGTTTTGAGGTCAAAGGTAAGGAGAAGCTTGTGTGCAGGTTGAAGAAAAGCTTATATGGTCTTAAGCAAGCTCCTAGACAATGGTATTTAAGGTTTGACAGGTTTATGACTGAGCATTGTTTCAGTAAATGTCAATCTGACCATTGTGTTTATTTTAAGAGATTGGATAATGGTAGATATATTATCCTATTGCTGTATGTAGATGATATGCTTGTTGCAGGTTCACACATGCAGAATATTACTAAGCTTAAGGTAAAATTAGCTCACACATTTACCATGAAGGATTTGGGAGCAACAAAGAAAATCCTTGGCATGAGTATCAAGAGAGACAGGAAAAATTATAGTTTGATTTTGTCTCAAGAGGATTGTTGAAAAGGTTCAATATGCAGGATGCAAAACTAGTAAGCACACCTATGGCTGGACACTTCAAGTTGAGAAAAGAATAGTGTCCTAATTCACATGATGAAGTAGAGTACATGAGTAGAGTTCCATATGCTTCCATAGTTGGGAGCTTAATGTATGCAATGGTATGTACTAGCCCTGATATTGCCCAAGCAGTGGGAGTTGTCAGCAGGTTTATGGCCAATCCAGGAAAGGAACACTGGAAAGTAGTTCAGTGGATTCTTAGATATCTAAGAGGGACCAACAGTAGGCATTTATGCTATAGAGGGTCAAACACTTCTCTACATGGGTATGTAGATGTGGATATGGCAGGTGACTTGGATGGCAGGAGAAGCACCACAGGGTATTTTTTCACTATTGGTGGAATGACGGTTAGCTGGATTTCAAAGTTGCAGAAGGTTGTTGCCTTATCTACTGTGGAGGCAGAATACATTGTAGTCACAGAGGCTAGCAAGGAGATGATATGGATGACTCAGTTCATGGAAGAGTTGGGAAAGGAGTAAGAGTGTTAGAGATTGTATAGTGATAGTCAAAGTGCAATTCATTTGGCAAAGAATTCAGCCTTTCATTCAAGAACCAAACATATACAGCTTAGGTACCTCTTCATTAGACAGGTATTGGAGGATGGTGAGTTGAAGTTGAAAAAGATCCATATAGATAAAAACCCTGCTGATATGTTAACAAAGCTAGTAACAAAGGAGAAGTTGAATCTTCATTCAACTTTTGTTGGTCTTCAAGATTGAGCTTGAAGATAATTAAAAGCTAGAAGATGTTGCTGTATAGGTACAGGTGCAGCTGTTTATCTCCAAGTGAGAGATTTTTGAGGTGTGGAGTTAAAAGCTTCACCAAATGAGCAAATGCAAGGTTGTTGTATTTACACAGTCGCTGACATCGATCAGGGATTGACTGAGAGTTGTCGACGTCGGTTATGGATCGGCTGATGTCGGTCATGTGCAGACAGACAGGGACCGATGTCGATCACCTGTGCGTTCTAGAAGTCTATTTTCGTGGATGAACAGATTGTTTACATGATAAGTTTAACTGTTAGTATTGAGTCTGCGTTTCTATTTTTGGCAGGATTGATTTGAAACTTTGATTAAGAGGTGTATCTAATGGTGGAGAATGCATAGCTCATGATCCCTAATTCTATATAATAGGGATAGATCTTCATAGCTTGTGTATGAGAAAAAGGGTGAATCAATTCAAGCAGCTGAATTGTGTTTGTAATTGTGAGAGAGAAATCTTGAGGGAAAGAGATCTGTACATCTGAGAGGTGTGGAAGAAAGAGAGATTTCTTCAATTGTATTTCTTTCTAGAAGAGTTTAATACAAGTTTTCATTGTTTCTTGTATCTCTTGTTCTTTGCTGATTCTGATTTCTAGTTACTTATTATTCTAGTTTAATTCCATGTTTAGTTGCTTACACAAAAGTAATCAATTGTATCTATAAGATCCTAACACACATAATTTTTTATAAGCTCATGGGATACAAGAGTGGGATGATGTGATGATAGATGAGTATTCTTCATTGATGAAGAGTCACACATGGGATTCAATCACTCTTACTAAGGGAAGAAAGTTGGTTAGGTTCAAGTGGATTTACCACACCAAGTATGTAGTTGATGGATCTATAGATAAGTATAAGGCATGTTTTGTTGTAAATGGGTTCTCGTAAGTTAAAGGTATTGACTATTCTGAGACTTTGTCACCTATTACCAAGATGGATTATGTTCACCTTGTACTTTCTATTACTTCATTATAGGGTTATATATTATATCATATGGATGTTAAGGGTACTTTCTTGCATGGAGACTTGCATGAGGAAATATATATGGAGCTACCTATTGGGTTTTTTCATGATTCTTCTCTTATTTTTCAACTTTTGAGGTCTCATTATAGTCTCAAATAGGACCCTCAAGCTTAGTATGAGAAGATGGATTCATTTATTCTCTCCATTGGCTTTGTTCCCTACCACTTTGATCCTATAGTGTATATTCAACATATTAGGGAGGACATTGTTATTCTTGTCTTGTAGGATGATGATATGATTCTCATAGGCAACTCCTCATATCAGATTTAGACTATTTAATAGGCACTTTCAACATAATTTGACATGATAGATCTTGGTATTTTGTAGTTTTTCTTTGGTTTATAGATTTTAAAGTTAGATACATGGATCTATTTGAGTTAGTATAAGTATACCCTTGATCTTCAATATTTTGGCATGGCTAATTACAAGCCAAGTCCTCTTTTTTAGTCTAGAGTGACTCTCACTACCTTTTGTACTACTCCACTTTGTGATCCTACATTATATAGGTAGATGGTTTAGAGTCTTATGTATTTGACCCATACTCACCTTGACATTTACTTTTCAGTTGAGCTTATATCTAGGTTTGCACATGACCCTTATGATAGTCATTGGTAGGCTACCAAGAGGATTCTACAATATATATAAGGCATTACTCATTTTGGATTACATTACCCTGAGGGTTCTACTCAGTTGATTGAATATAATGATTTAGATTGGGTAGTTTCTCTTGATGACAAGCATTCTACATTTAGATACATATTTTGTCTTGGTTCTTCACCTATTGATTGGTTGTGCAAAAATTAACAAGTTCTTTGGCTTCATTAGTGATTGATAGAGTTTGGCTTCATGCAAGATTTACCCATTATAATTTTATGTGACAAACCAAGTGTAATTCACATATCTCACAACCTAGTTGAGCATTAATGGACCTATATCTCCAAGAATTTGAATGGAACCACTAGTTTTTGGTAGGGTGCTAAATCAAACCACTAAGAGGTTAGAAGGTTCAAGGGTTCTATGGGCTATAGGAGGTCTATAGTGGCTATCTGGTTTGTCATCTTTCACCAAGATATAGATAGACTAGTAAACTAAGTTGGGTCTAACAAAATAAGTGAACCAAGTATATAAACTCTTCTAACAAATCCAACCATAGTAAAACAAGTAGCTAAAATTGTACTATGGATTGCATAAATGATATGAAAGCAATAATATTAAATGAAATGAGATAACCAATGAAATGTAAATCTAGTAACTAAGGTACTTTACAACAAAATTAAAGACATTTTGAAAAACAAAGATGTTTTAAAGCAAGGGTTTAATAAAATTCCTATTCTAAATTTAGGCTATCTTTCAATGTAATACTACTGGTTTCTAACAATGCAATACTTCTAGTTTTAACAATGCAATACTATTGGTTTCTAACAATGCAATACTGAGAGAGAGAGAGAGAGAGAGAGAGAGAGAGAGAGAGAGAGAGAGAGAGAGAGAGAGTTTGCACAAGTTTTCTAGTTTATATATTATGCAGTGAAGAAAGCTTCCAAAGAGATTAATGACATACATTAAAGGAATATTTCAAGCAATGAAAGTAATATTTAATCATGCAAAAATACAAAAAAATAAAAAATCTATTCTGAGCAATATGCAAAACAACTATTTTACTAAAATAATACAAACCCTCATATGTATATTAATATAAATAAACAAAGAGTTTCACTTTGTAAATCAAAGTGACCTCATATCAATCTCAATAGATATTTTTAGACTTTATACCAACTGATTATCGAAGATAGGAGGCAAGAGAGGAAGAAGATCAGGCTGTGTATAGGTTAAGTCCAGACCAAGAGCCAAAATATGTGGAGGAGATGAAGGAGAGACCAATCTATGAGAGATAATACAAGGAGTATGAATGACAGGTGTAATGGAGTCTTGTGGAGGCAAGGAAAAATTCACAATCTTCAAGAACACTATCAATAGCAAAGAGAATCACTAATGGAAGCAACAACAGATTAGTGCATCCCTTTTCACAAAGAAAGAAATTATGCCAAGCAAGAATCAAGAGAGATTCAAGGAGGAAGCCAAGATTTTAGTATGAATGATCAATGGAGATGATCATAGTAGATATTTATAAAAAATGGATTAAGAGTGAATAAAGAGTGTGAATGAATGAGGAAAATCACCTATATCCAACCCTAATCCATTAAGAAGTTAGAAAACTAGTTGTTTATGATGGTTTTGGACCAAACTACATAGTTTTCATGTGTTTTACCTAGACTATAGCCTAGGCCATGACTTTCATGAAGGAAATATTTATCCTAGGCCATGGGTTTCCTCCCTAAGCCATGGTTTAGGTCAAATAAGGTCCTAGGAAGGTTAAAAGGTCCCTGAAAAGGCCTTAGGGGGTCCCTAGAGAGCCCGCTTGGCATGAGCAAGTACCGAGATGGTTAGAGGATGGGAATAATGTGTATAAGAGGTAAAAACAAGTGGCTTATAAATCTAAGAGAGATAACCAAGGTTAGTAGTCTACACATGAGCCAATGTGTAATCATAGGAAGGAGTAGGGTTATGAGAAGTATGATTACATATGCCCTCAAGGTAAGAGCAATCAGTGTTTGAATGAACAAGGAGTGTTGTGAAATACCTGGAAGTGACTCTAAAGCAAAGGAAATCAAGTAATAAAAAGATATCAAAAAATATTACCTACTGTGATTCTAGGAATTTGACTCAAGAGAGGATGGTTAGTATGGTGTTAGTTTTAAAATGAAAATAAAATGAAAGAAACACACTAACTAGCATAACATCTCTAGGCCTAGACACTAGGGAGAGATTAGTTAACAAACATGAATAAAAACACAACTTAAATGAAAAATTAATCCTCTTTTACCTTCCTTGGATGCTCTAAAATGCTTGTTGTAGTGGCTTGCTCAGATCAATGGAAGCTTGGCTATCTCCATCTCTCCTTGTCACCTTTGGCTTGTGGCTTGGCTTGGATTGGAATTAATTTGGCATGGTAATACTAGTTTCTTAAAGATTTGTAATAAATTCTAGATTATAACTTTGCATAATCATGTCTTAGAAATGATGTTCATGGCCTCTCTATTTATATATTTTTGAGAATGTCTAAATCAACCTGAACCATCCACCTGAGATTGAGATGTGTGGTTGAGGATTAATTCAATTTTTAGAATTTAGTTTATAATTATCCTCATCATGACATTGGAAAAATGGAAAATTAAGAGGCATGGAGGGCATCATGGAAGGCATTGATGAGGCATAGAGGGCATGAATCCTAATAATTGTGGCATTTATGGCCTAGGGATGTCTTCCTAAGAAATGAGGTCACTTGATGATGAATATATTCAATATTAATTTCAAAAAATAAGTTATTTAAATTTTTTTAATGGAATTCTTAGTTAATCTTTGATTTTGATTAATTATCTCTTAATCATGATTAAGCACTTTATGCACAAATTACTCAAATTGATTAGAATGCCTTGTTATTGGTCTAAAATTTGATTGGATTAGAATTAGAAGTCAATGTTAGATGCATTGAAATTGTATTCCCATTTAGGATGTTACCAATAGAAAATAGAAAAGGCAGTGCAAGAGATTTGATAGGAAAGAGCAATTCAGAGCACTTAGGTGCAAAGTTAGTTGTTTGACTTGAAATGATATAATCAAAGTTAGCTGGCCCACAAATTGCATTGCCCCATTTAATTATACCTTGGCCAAAATCGGCACTAGAATATATCAATTTCAACTCATTTAATGCATTTTAGTGTTTTTAGGCCAAATTGTGCACTTTGGGTGGAAATTGGTCAAAACCCTGATTGGAGGTTATCGATGGCCAGATTTAGGTGTCTACACCTGCACTTACCAGATAAGGATGGTGTTAGAATAATGTTGATGATATGATCTATAGGTGAAAGAGAAAATGCTATAGAATATAGAATCCAACTCTACCTCCACCTTCAGCTCCTCTAAATATGGAACACAAGTGATATCAAATTAAATCATATTATCCAGAATGACATTCACTAAGGCATCAACCTTAGTGTTCTCCATGTGAGGGATATGGTTGAAATGGAAATCCTAAAAAATGGAGATAAAATCATGCATCACCTAAAAGAGGGGGAAAAACTCAGAGCTAAATATGGCCCAAACATTAATGAGTTAAGACATGGCTAAGAGTGAGTCAGAGAACAACTGCACATAACCTATGCCTAACTCATGGGCATCAGTCAAGGTGATAATGATTGCATGATAATTCATGACATTATTCATCTAATTGATCAAGAAATGAATAAATATAAAAATATCATGGCTCCATATATCATCAATAACCCAAGTCATAGTCATAGGTCCTAGGTTACCCTGACTACCGCCATTTGTGTGAATCACCACTGAGAGGTGCACCATGACGAGGGTCAAGGATGCAAGATTGACAACTATATAAAGGTTATCTAAACATGAATAAAAGTAAGTGAGTTGCATAAAGGATTCAAAAAATGTAACCAAGCCACAACCAAAGTGGTTGACCAACACTGATCATGAGAAGAGGAAACCACAGAAAGTGGGGGGAAGCTTAGAAAAGATAAAGACTAGTTGGCAAGACCAAAGAAAGTCATGAACTACCATAACTAGCAAACACCATCAACCTAAAACCATGATGAAAAAAGAGAGAGGGATTTATAATGTATTGACTACATGAAATTAGATAAATGACTAACTAAAATAAGTACAAAAAGCAACTTCTATCCTTGGATGTCCATGAAATGGGGCACAGGCCTGAAAGGCCAGTGGGGACCCAAAAGGGGTCTTGAGGATGAAAATAGGGATATGGAGAGCCTAAGGAAGCTGTAGATTAAATAATGGAGGACAAAAATGTGCTTATAATATGCTAAAACCTCTAAGATGGAGGTCTCATGATCTAAAACATAAAAATGGGTAAAAAACCCAAAAAGGACCCACAAAAAGGCTAAAAAAGAGGTTAAAAAGAGGGGAAAAAGAGAGAAAAGAGGTCATTTTCACTATTGTTTTCACTATAAGAGAGCTAAAGGAAATACCATGGGCAAACCAAATACCAATTGGAGTGAACGAGGACATGGGAACATGCTAGAGACACACAAGATAGTCCAAGTAAATCCATTAAATGATTTTTTTCATTTTTTTTCAAATTTTTGGGGTTTGAGAGGCCCTAGAGATGTTTCACTCATTTTGGATGATTCAGTGTGAGAATAAAATGAAATAAGAGTGAAAAATATGGGCTTGGTAAGATGGACAAAATGGGACCAACAAGAGCTCATTTTATGGCTTGTGGAGGGAGAATTGAGGAACCCTAGGGCTCTCGAAGACACCCAAGTGCAGGTTGTGGCCTGACAAGATCAAGATGTGGCATACCAATGGTGTAGGCCATAAATTTTTTGGCTTGAACCACCAATATTCCATGACTTTACCCAAAAAACTATGTCTTATGGTAGCAAGGCCTTAGATCAAGCCCTGAAGAACTTGATAGAGCTCGAGATTTGTTGGAAAGGGATGAAAGTAGAGAGAAAAGGGGGAAACAAATAGGAATTGATAAAAAGCATGTTTTTAATCCATTTTACCTATTTCATGATTAATATGATGAGTTTGTTACATGTTGTTCACTTATGTAGACACATATAAGAGTGAACATACCAAAAAAGGGAGAGCCTTCACAAGTGAGAGAGCAGTAGGCCTAGATAGATAGGCTATGCAAGGTGTTCAATTGGGAGAGAGTTCCATCATGGATAGATGAAGAGGTGTATGATCCACCTATATAGGATAGGTATGCCTATATATTTTATGAATTTGGAGGCTTGTACATGTACCTTCACTACATTATTCTAGAGACGTGGTTAACACACTGGCCACCACATGGGTACCAAAGAGACACATATTCTAGCTAGGGCCTGAGATAGAGGTCATCCTTAGCATAGAGGAAATATATAAACTCTATGAGATAGAGAATATAGGAATAAAGACATACCTACCACTAATATAGGATACAATGGTAACAAAGGTCTACTTGGTGGGACCCCACTCTCAACAAAACAATCATGGGGTTTAAATCACACAATAATCACCAAGGGTTCCACCACTTGGGATAGTGATAGTAGTTAATTTTTTTGGGAGGATCTATGTTGGTTAGAGTATAGGATGACTAACACTCTCATGGATATGATTTTTCCAACATGAATAAAGGGGCTAGAGACATTCCTGAGGCTAGTACATCCTAGTTAAACTATACAAATAGCTGGATCATATTCAATGCACAGGTGCAAACATATTGATGTAGACCAATCAAATAATGGCTTGGGAATATGAGAGGTTCCCCATTATGAGGCCAAGTGTACCATATGGTAGTTATGCATACCTAACACTAGAGACAAGCATGACATGGGATACACAATTTGTAAATAGGGTTGGTCCCATGTGAACCACCCTAGATCTAGACGTAGTATTGAGCTATGTTCATGATCCATATAGGTCTATGATATGGAAAAAGGATGAAATAGTAGAGACTTATGTGGGAATGGAGGAGCTCCAAGGTCCATAGGGGCCATACCTTCATCCTAAGAGGTAGTCTCTAGTAGTGAGAGAGACACGCTCAACCCAAGCCAACTAGAGCTGAGTATGCCTGACAGTCATGGTAGAGTGAGTGGAGAAATGATGGAAAGATACAAAAATGATAATTACCACTACCATTATGAGGATATAGGGGTGTCATAGAGGCCATCCACACTACTAGGTAGGACAAGTACATTTTCTAGATAACACTTTATCTTTATGCTCATCTTAAGTGAGAGATATACATGTAGCTAACACATATACTCTATGTGTGTGTGTAAGAGACTAGCCTAGCTATACTGGGCCTTAAGTAGACTTAATACTGAGGGAACTATTCCCTAATGTTGTAGGAACACCACTGATGGAGTGGGTAACACATCTATCGACAAGGGTAGAGCCATATACTCGATGCTGATATGTGGGTGAATGAGCCTCATCAAGATGGTGAGGGCACACATAGGATTCCATATCTATAGTTCAAGTTAGCATGACATGAGGCATCAATGATAAACCATAAGGTAGCTATAGTAGAGACTAAGGTGAGAATAGTGAGAGCTGAGGTTGAGTTTGATTGGATTTGAGCTGAGCTACCTCTAGAGTAGACCAGAGGAGTGAAGGCACCTGGAGTGAAGGTAGATCATCTGGTTGCACTAGAGGAGATCGTAGCTCAATTGGTCTAGAGGTAGAGATCTATATCTCCACCTAGAGTATGACTATCATTGATACCACCTGATCATAGGCTGACTGGGTATACATATGTAGCCACATCAATGGTAGATTTTGGGGACTATGAGCCCATGTGATGTACCTATAAAAAAACATGTATGCTTTGTGATGTATATAAATACCTTTCTCATGATTAGAAGATGTGTGTATATGATTTTGTGTGTGATATGTATGCTTCATTTGATGTAGACTACTAGATACAATATGATTAGATAATAGACACTGCTAACTAAGAACCCACGTGTACACATATATACTAATGGCACAAAGGTAGTGGTGAGAAAAGAGAGGAAAATATCACTTTACCACCATAGGAAACTTTCCTAGAGGGCCATGCAGGCCCTAGACAAGAAATTTCTTGAGGCAAAACCCATTGATTAGGTGTCGTAGGGGCTCACCTTTGAGGGTTGAGAGATGATAGGTGCCCTATTCTTTAGAAAGGTAGTGATAACAAAAGGACCAAACCTCTTGTGAGCAAGTTTTCCCTTCTTATGGTGCTCCTTATAAAAAATAAGGATTGTATCACCTACCTTGAAATGATGAGGGTGCACTAAATTTTAGAATTAGTTACATTGATGGCACTGATAAGTATGGTTGTGCTCAAGAGTGGCTAGGTGATGCTCATCTAACTGCTCAAGCTCACCGAGGTGAGTGGCACATTCTTCCTCATTAGAAAGAGCCCCAAAGTTCTTAACCCATAATGAATGGATTAGGACCTCAAAAGGAAGAACATCTTCAGACCCATACATGAGAGAGTATGGGGTTTCCCCCATGGCCTTTCAAAATCTAGTCTGATAGGCCCATAGGGTAGGATAGAGCATGAGATGCCAATCCCTCTTGGACTAGGTTAAAATGCATAAAAACATCTTATTTTAAGTTTAATATAAATATTTTGCTTTCCCATCTCTATGGGGGTAATGGGTAGAGGATAAAATGAGCTTGAAGATGAAGCATTCAACAAGCTCATGCATCTTGAGGTTTTGGAATCCCAGACCATTATCAACCATGATCATTGTGGGAACCCTAAACCTAAAGCTTGGTTAGGACAAAATTGGTGATGGTCTTCCCATACACATCACTAAGAGGCATGGCCTCAACCCACTTCATGAAATAGTTAGTGGTGGTCATGAACCAATAATGGCCATTAGAAGAGGCTAGTCTGAACTCTCTGATGAAGTTGAGAGCCCACATGGAGAAGGGCCAAGGAGTGGAGACAAGGTGTAAAAGGCCTAATAGGACATTGATGACATCCCTAGTAACTCATCACATCTTACACTTCTTTTCATACTAGACAACATCATTAACAAGAGTGGGCTAGTTCTAGCCCATCCTGATAATATGCTAAGCAATGGCCTGCCCTCTTGGGTGACCACCATAAATGCTCCCATGGGATTATTCAATAATGAGAAGAATGTCCTTGGGGGTAAGGCAATGCATCAACACACCATCAAGACCTCTCTTGAACAAGATGCTACTAATAATGACATAATGAATGGCAAGCTTATATATTTGATAATGTTCTTGAGAAGGAACATTGATGGGATAAGACTGATCTATAAGGTAACATTTAATGTATCGATACCATTCACACTTAGAGACCTCAATGTGATCAACCTAAGAGACTATCTCATCTAGAAAGGCATCATCAACCAAATCCATACTAGGATTGGGTAGTAGGCAATCAACAAGTTGATCAACCATGACCAAGCCCTTGGTGTATTTTTGGTTAATGATGTAGAGGTCAAACTCTTGAAGAAGCATGATCCACCTCATAGTCCTACCAATAAGGTGTGTATTGTTGAGCAAGTAGCGAAGTAGATTGCATTGGATAATCACATTGGTAGTCTGACCCAACATGTAATGCTTCAAATTCTTCATGGAAAATATGAGGGAGAGGCACTACCACTCAACTAGAGAGAGTTGAGATCATGAACAAATAGTAAATGAGAGATATAGTAAACAACTCTCTCTGATAGTGTCATCCTTCTAACATAACATGCCCATGATGGAAATATCAATGACAAAGGTTTACAAGATGAACTTATGCCCCTCAATGGGTGCCATCAAGATGGGAGGATTATAGAGCATGTGCTTCAATTCCTTAAAAGCCACTTAGACTTTATTAGGCCATAAGAATGGTGTGTTCTTGTGGAGGAGATGTCTAAGAAAGTTGAGTCTTCCAAGAAAAGACTAAAACTAAACTAGATTATGTAGGGGAGGCATCTCAAGGATTACTTTTATTTTCTTAGGATCCATTTCAATGCCCCTTTATGAAATAAGGAAGTCAAGATTTTTTCCAATAGAAACATAAAAAAGCACTTCTTAGGGTTAAGACTAATGTGATACTCTCAGAGATGATCAAATATGATCATGAGGTCTTACACATGCTCATCTCACTTATGGGATTTTATGAGGATATTATTGACATAACAATCAACAATCTTATGGATGAGGTTATAAAAATTGTTTGTCATGGCACGCTGATACATGGCCCCAACATTATTCAAACCAAAAGGCATGATGGTATAGTAGAAGGTAACCCATGGGGTAGTGAATGTCATCTGGTGCTGATCTTTGGGTGCAATATAAATTTGATTGTACCAAGAGAACATGATCTCAAAACCAACATTGGAATAAATAATCTAGTTGATCAAAGGAGTCAAAATTTTATCCTTTGGGTAAGCCATATTGAGATCTCATAAGTTGATGCAAATCCTAATTTATTTTTTCTTCTTGAGAATGGGAACAATGTTAGAAACCCATTGAGGGTAGTCAACATCCTGAATGAAACCAACTCAGATGAGTTTTTCAATCTCAACATTGACTAATTGGGAGACTTTTTCTACCATTGGTCATTATTTCTAGGGAATAGGGTAGGCTCCATCATTCATAACCAGGTTATGGACAATGATGTTAGAATCCATGCACTTCATATTGGTATATTCCTAAGTGAATACATCCAAAAATTCATGCAAGAAGGTGATTGAAATTTCCCACTCCTTAGGAGCAAGGCTAGCACTGATCTTAATGATCTTTGGCCTTGATGAAGTTCCAATGTTGACATCTATGGATCCTTAAAAATCCATAGAATTGCCTTCCTTGAAATACTCAAGAGCAGGAGGGAGTGACTAGTCTAACACTTCAGGTTAAACTATGAGGATATTCATTGAGGGAATGCTTGGAGTTGGACCTTTAATGAGAGATATCTCTAAACTAAGGTGATCAAGGAGATAATGGTACTTATACTAATCTTGTACAAGATTAGTGTAAGCCTTTGTCTCCTTGAATAGGTTGTGTGCCATAACATGAATGAATTAAGACTCAAGATCAAAATTAGCTACTCTAGCAGTCTTAGTGAAAGACACGTTGAGAGAGCCTATACTTTGATGGGAAAAGTGTGACATAATGGGAAGCTCAACATATATAGAGACATCCTAGAAGAGGTCCCCAAAAAGAGATGGGTTAGCCTGATATCATGGAGAAAAAGGAGTTAGCTGACATGTGTTGGAATCCAAAGGGATGAAAATAGACTGATACTCAATTGGGCCACAATGCTCATCCTTGAGAAAATGAGATTTGGCTACAAAGGGTGTGTAGGCAACCACATAACCCCACAAAGAGAACCAAATCCTAGATTGAGGGATTTGTCTTTGCATAGAGTAATGCCCAGGGATCTTGGTCAACCTCTAGAGTGTGAACCTCACCAACTTGAATAAATTACACTATCTAAAATGTGGCCAACATGATGGCCTACATGGAGGTGATCCAGGGATGATAAAAACTCATGTTATATGAAATATCAAGGTCTAAGACATAAAACTCAATTAAAACCACCTCAAGACTAAAATTGATGTAGAGCTTCACATTCCCTATCGACATAATTGTGTAATTATTTAAACCAACGCACCTATGGTGAGAATTAGAAAGCTTCTTTTGACTAATCCTAAGCTCATCAAATACACATAAAGTCATGATATTCAAGGTAGATCCTTCATCGATAATGCATAACTTAATGTGGCAATCATCAATATAAGTCTTGATTTAGAAAGGGAATTGATCCCTCTTTGTCAAAATTGAGGCCTCTGCCAAGGAGGATGGGTCAAAAGAGAGAACAGGTAGATGAGGGTACTTAGGTGTATCAAAGTTAAATAACACTCTAATATCATCCTTTAATAGATTCTCATGAGAGAGACCAAGCTCATCAAAGATGAGGCCCCTTTATTCAAGACAAAGGTGAAGTAGGTCATAGATGGAGATCCTAGCTGAGAGGCCCTGTAACTCCTCGATGATAGAGTAAGGATGTTATCTAGCCTAGGGAGGGATGTTATGCCAAAATTCAAACCTAACTTTGGGAATACCTACCCCCAGAGGCTGGATGGGAGGCCCAACACCACTGGTATCTCTAGTGGGATCAGTGGCCTAACTTGAGTATGTGCTGACAAATCACTCATAACCAGTAGGAGTGATGTCAATAATAGAAATGAACTTGCTACTCTCACACTTGGCTTTCCCTCTTGGGTCAGCTTGAGAAGATGAGTCAAAAGAGGTTGAAGAGCAAGAAGGAGAATGTGGTGCCTTAGCCTTTGATTTCTTATTTTTATTCTTCTTATTTTCCTTATCATGGTCTAATAGAGGCTCCTTAAAAAAATATAGCTTGCATTTGGGCTCAGCAAGAGGAGAACTCTGAGGTTGAGGTGAGGCTTGCCCACCAAACTTTTGGGTGGCTTTATTGGCATCATCATGCCCCTTTATCTAATGGTAATTGAAAAACTTGGTGAGGTCATAAGGAAACACCATCCATTTTTTTATTGGACTAGATTAAAAATCTAATTTTCAATTGGTTTCTTGCTCAAAGCATTCACATTGTGATTTTCCTTCTTGTCCTTCTCAGGAGGAGAAATAGTGACACCATTATCGATCGTGTTATAGTTCTGATCATGTGATGAGGATGAATTTTTTAACAAGGTATGGGATACATGCCCACATGCACCTCAAATACTTCAATCTTTAAAAAATCATTAACAACTTCATCATAAGAGGTGGGATCATAATTGAGGACCTCAAGGTGAACCTCCTACCTCAATGCTCATGTGAACATATCATAAAGCTAGTCATTCAATAACCTAGCTATGCACATATGAATAATTGAATGCTATCTGTGCACAAAATCAAAGTTCAACTCACCTTTGGCCTATGCCATGGAGGTGAGTGACTGGATACCAAGGTTAAAATCTAGAAATATCAACATATTGGAGGAAATCATCTAGAAGGAGATAAAAACTAGAGAGAGAATCTTGAGGTAGATTTTAAAACCAAACAAGAGCTTTAACTAATAGAGAATGAATTAAGAGCTTCAAAAACATGCCTTCATCCTATTCTCAATCCATACACACCATCATGAATGTGGTAATATGCTCCATAGGATTAGATTCCTAAGTCCCATTGAACTTTGGCAGTTTAGGGATAGGAGTAGGAAGGGGAATAACATGCACCTATTTGGATAGAGGATTTTGATAGAGATCCTCATAAGCACGATTGATAGTAAGCTAGTGATGAGCTCTAAGAGGGGGTTTTTAATGGTAATTATATTTCATAAACCCATAAGCATCATCATAACCATGGATATAGAGAGCATGATGTTGAGGTAGCCCCTGATAAGGAGGCTGGTCATAATAGAAATCATCTCTACCATGAGGTGGGGAATAACCATAGGAAGTGTGATGGTCCCCACAAGGCTGATGAAAAGACATGGCATACTCATAGAAATGGTCATAATGACTATAATCTCCATGATGCTAGTCATGTGCCATCAACTAGGGGTTAACTGGTGGTTACTAAGACTCTTGATATGCATCCCATGGATCTCTAGTTTGTAAATGATGATCAAAATCAACATGCTTATCGAAGACTCTAAAATAAGGGATAGGAGGCTAGGAAAAACCCTCACGATGAAGATATATTCTTGAGTGGGAATAACTATGATCCATAACATGAACATGTAGCTATTTTTATGAGAGTTTTTAATCAAGAAATAGGTAAAGAACTCACATGAGAACTGGTTGAGGCACTCGACACTGAATGAGCATGACCTCTATCTCCAGAGGATGCACACTACCAAATCCTAGGGGGAAAGGGATGCACTTCATTCACTTGAATATGTCTATATAAATTATCAATGACTATTTTTAACTCATCTAGTCCTAACTCATCACCTTGAATGGGTGAGTGAGATGCGGCACGAGGATGAGTAGAAAAATCTTCAACTGAATGAAGTTCAGACTAGTGGAAAGGAGACCAAGTCCATTGGTTGTAGTCCTACCAATATTGTTCCCTTTCAATAGTGAAAGGGTGTAGACCCATAATGCTAGGTTGAGGGAGGATCCTGGGTCCTATGATGTATATGGTGTTCCATTGTATCCATAATTTTCTCATGAGTGAGTTCAGGGATGAGACCCTGAATCTGAAGAGAATGATGTCCCAAGGGTGGGAGGTCAACCATGGATGCAATAAAATAAGAACAATATGAAATATAATATAAAATAAAATTTTATAGAGAACCAACAAGGAGAATAACACAAAACTAAATAAGAATACAACCACCAAGGTGAGAGCCAAAACATAATTGAAAGCAAAACCTAACAGCTAACAGAGGGGAATTTCCTAAGAGATCTCTAAATGGGTTAGAAATAACATAAGACTATTTATGAGGTCCTACCAAGTGTGCTAAAATGTAGATCCAAATTTTTTAATGGAATCACCCATGCTTTTCAAGGTGTTAAATAAAAACACTAAGAAGCTACAAGGCTTAGGGCTTCTATGGACTACAAGAATTCTATAGTGGCTATCTAGTTTTTTAGTTGGTACCAAGATATAGACAGACTTGTAAACTAGGTTAGGGATAACATGAATAAGAAAACCAATTACGTAGTCTCTTCTAATGGATCCAACCATAGTAAATCAAATAGTTAAAACTATACTATGGATTGCATAAATGATATGAAAGCAATAATACTGAATGAAATGAGATAACCAATGAAATGTAAATCTAGAAACTAAGGTACTTTGAGGCCAAATGAAATATGTTTTGAGTAAAAAAGGCATATTCAAGCAAGAGTTCAAGAGCATGCCTATTCTAAGTTTGGGCTATTTTTCAATGCAATACTACTATTTTCTAACAATGTAATACTTAGTTTTAGCAAGAGAGAGAGAGAGAGAGAGAGGGTTTGCACAAGTTTTCTAGTTTGTCTATTATGCAATGAAGAAAGATTACAAAGACAAAAATGACATAAATTAAAGGAATATTTCAAGGAATGAAAATACTCTTTAATTATGCACAAATACATGAAACTTTAGAAGTTATTCTGAGCAATGTGTAAAACAACTATTTTACTAAAACAATACAAACCCTATCATGTATACTACTGCAAATAAACAAAGAGTTTCACTTTACAAAGCAAATTTCCATCATATAAATCCTAATAGATATGTTCAAACTTTTTACCAATCGATTATCTAAGCTAGGAGGCAAGAGAGGAAGATCAAGATGTGTATAGGCTGAGTCCAGACCAAGAGCCAAACACTGTGGAAGAGATGAAGGAGAGACCTCCAATATATGAGAGTTAATTCAAAGAGCATGAATGATAGGTGCAATAGAGTTTTGTGGAGGCAAGGAAAAATACATAAGCTTTAGGAACACTATAAATATCAAAGAGAATCACTAATGGAAGTAGTAATAGAGTAGGGCATACCTTTTCACAAAGAAAGAAATTATGCCAAGCAAAAATCAAGAGAGATTCAAGGAGGTAGCCAAGCTTTCAGTATGAATGATCAATGGAGATGATCAGAGTAGAGATGCACAAAAAATTAAGAGTGAATAAAGAGTGTGAATGAATGAGGAAAAACACCAATATCTAACCCTAATCTGTCAACAAGTCAGAAAACTAGCCATTTATGACCATTTTGGATGAAACTAGGTAGTTTTCACATGTTCTGCCTACGCTAAGGCCTAAGCCATGGATTTCATGAAGGAAACATGTGGCTTAGGCAAAGGGTTTCCTACCTAAGCCATAAACTAGGCCAAACAGGGTCCTAAGTAGGTTAAAAGGTTCTTAAAAGGGCCCTAGAGGGTCCCTAAAGAGCCTGTCCAGCGTGAGAAAGTGCTAAGATGGTTAGAGGATGGGAATAGTGTGTGAGAGAGGTCCAAAAAAGTGGCCTATGAATTTAGATAGGATAACCATGGTTGGTAGTCTTCATGTGAGCTGATTTGTAATCATAGGGAAGAGTAGATTTATGGAAAGTATGATTACAAGACCCAACACTTTGAGGTACATATGCACTTCATTCATCAACACATTCAGGATGTTCTTATCTTGGAGTACATTTCAACTCAATAGAAAGTTGTAAACATCTTCATGGAGCCTTTTACATCATCTCATTTCCTTGAGTTGTGTGGCATGCTTGGGGTTTCAGAAATTGTCCTTAGGGGGTTTTCATAAGGACATCTTCCTTCTTCATTTCATGAATATATAGTGTACATGAGTACCTTATCATGTCTAATACTATGGATATGCCACTAATTCTTTTTGGCTTTTGTTAGCCCCTAGATTCATTTGGGGGGGGTGTTAGAGTATGTATTTCATGCATTTTCTCATGTTTACTAGTGTATTAATTAGCTATTTTGTCTTTTAGTAAGTTTTTCTTATGTGAGGATTTATTCCACATTGGCCAGTTATGATAGTTCTATATTTTGCCTTGCCTATTTATGCAAGAGATTTCCTATTGTACTAGTATGCTTCATTCTGAATAATAGATAATTTTCTTTCTTTTTGTGTATCATATATGTAGCTTCTGTATGTGATGTTTTGTTGCTAACAATTTGGATTCTTGGGTTGGAATTCCTTTACCATTCCTAACAGAATTTGTTAAGAGGGTGTTTCAAAATCATCCTTTACCATTCCTAACAGAATTTGTTAAGAGGGTGTTTCAAAATCATTATTACTTTTATTGTTTAGAGGTGGGATGACATTTTCTTCATTATTTATTTCATCATTATATGTTTCCATGAAATTTTATTTATTGTTAATTTCATCATTATTTGTTTCCATCAAATTTTATTCATTCATCGGGGGTGAAGCATCATACATAAACTCATCATCAACAAAATAAAAACTTGGAACTTTAAATGTAAATTTCCAACATTATCTAATTAATTATTGTAAATTTCATTATTATTATTTTCATTATGGTCAATTTCATCATTATTCAATTCATGATGGTCACGTTCATCATCATTTAATTAATTATTGTCAATTGGCTCATTATCTATGGCATTTGGTTCATCACGATTAAGGTTTGTACCTTGTCTACCAAGAATTTTTTGCTTTTGTATCTTGTGTCTCTCTCAACTCTTCTAATTCCTCCCATGATTTATTCTTAAACAGTTTCCTCTTCCTTGAATGTGATCTGTACCCATCAAGGATAATTAATAACTTTTTAAAGGTGGGGTCAAAAGAAGTACACAGGTCCCATAAAAGTAAATAGAGAATGTTTATGGGGACAAGATTCTCAATTTAGGTTAAAAATAGATGTTGAAAATAAAGTTTTGTGTATATTAAGAATAATACAATTGTGTTATGCAATAACATGATCACATTATATAACATGATCATGTTATTGAATAAAATGATAACATTATTCTTAATACTCAATTCGAGTTAAAAATAAATGTTGAAAAGTAAGTTTTTTAAAATATTAAGAATAAAGTGATCACATTATTGAATAACACAAAAATGTTATTCTTAATATAGATTAAGGATTATGGATTAGGGCATTAGTGCATAAGGTTTAGGGATTATGGATTAGTGCATTAGGGCAAATGGCTTAAAATTTATGTTTTAGGGTTTAGGTATTAGGGCATAAGGTTTAGGTTTAAAGGTGTATATAAGGTCTAATATATCTATGTCATATGAACCTAATTAATACTACAATGGATGTTGATTGGGGCTAAATCTATTGGTAAATAGGGAAAGTTTATGGTTTACATTTTAGGGTATAATGTTTAGGGTTTATTTTTTAGGTCTTTGGGTTTAATGTATATATGGTTTAGGGTGTACATAGAGTCCATTATATTTTTGGGCTCAATTATCCCCCACACCACCACAAATTGAGACAAATATTCAATTGGGACAATGAGTAATGCGATTTGGGCCAAATTAAGTAATGTATATATCTAATTCTCACTCTAATGATATAATGTTAAATTGATTGGTTTAGGGTTTAAAATACAGGGTATAGGGTTTATGGTTTAGGGCTTTGGGGTTTAAGACCTATAAGGTTTAGGGTTTAGGGTACATAGGGTCCAATCAAAAATATAATTGAGGATAATTTAAATCACTTGGACCTATTTGTGACTATAGAATGTGTTTTTGGGTTGTCATTCAAGTTTAAAGATTTTATATTTATGGTTTAAAGTTTAGGGTTTAGGAACATTTGGGATTAGGGCTTAGGGTATAGGTTTTAATGTATATATGGTATAATTGTGAAGGTAATTAGGGTAAATTTGAACTCCTTAAACTTGGATTTGTGAGTAAAAAATGTGATTTTGGGCTTAATTAGCCCCCAAATCATCATAGATGGAGCCAATTAAGTCAATTATGGCAATGAGTGATGTAATTTTGACCAAGTTGATCCCTATGAACCTAATTATTACTATAAAGGAAGTTAATTAGGGATAAATTGATTGTTTTAGAGTTTAGGGTCTACAATTTAAAGGGTTTGGGGTTTAGGGCTTATGGTTTAAGGTAAATGGTACATGGTATAGGGTTTAAGGTATAGGATATAGGGTCTAATCCCTAAGGTAATTGAAGAAAATTTATGTTGTTTGTTCACCTATTTCTAACAATTACCTTCATGTTTGAATTTATGATAAAAGTCATTTCAGTTAAGCCATACATGTTGCATACATTATACAATTGATTAAGCCAAAAATTTGGTTTAAGGGCTCAATTTTGTCCAAATCATGCCCCTAATTTCACAAATTGACTAATTGGATCAATTCATGATAGAATCAAACTTAATTTTACCCCAAATCATATCTTTCACTTAAAGGGGTTCAAATTGGCCAAGGGAAAATTTTAGTTGTGAATATTCATTAATTGACAAATATTTACTTTTGGAAAGTTAGAATTCAGTGATTATTGAGGGTGCATCATATGACCCTTTCACCTAAAATTTTAGGATGTTATTTTTTTAGGGGTTGGCTCACCAACTATTTATAATATTTATGTGGTTATCTATGTAATTCACCATATATATATATATATATATATATATATATATATATATATGTTGGTAGAGGTCACAAACTTACCACTGAAGTATCTTTCTTTACCAGATTGTAAGATTTTTAGACTTGACCCTTGAGGCCACACTTTATCGCTTGACTAGTTTAAGCAACCTGACCTCCACTAGCATTATGTCCCATGACATAAACCAACTAATAGGCAATATTGTGTCATGTGATAAAACTATGTCACATGATGGCACTATTTCATGCGATGGAAAAGTGCCATGTGGTGAAATGATATCATAGAATAATAAAGTGCTACACATCGACACGATGTCTATCGACTGCAATGTGTTGCATGATGACATAGTTCCATTCGATGGTACAATGCCACATGATTGTAGAATGTCACATGATAACACAATGCCACGTGATAACACAATGCTGCATGATGGCATAGTACCACATGATGGCATAGTGCCATGTAATATAATAGTGCCATATAATGGCACAGTACCACATGATGACATTATATCATATGGTGGTGTCATGATTCATGGTGGCAACCTTGCACTTGATAGCACCACATCAAGTGGCAGTAACTAGTCACCTAATGGCACTCTATTAAGTGATGGTAACTAGTCACCTGATAGCACTTTGTTAGATGAAGTCAACCTATCACCCAATGTCGATGTGTTATTGGGAAACTAACCTGTCATCTAGTGTCAATGTGCTGCATGAAACAAACCTACTATGTAGTAAAATTTACCCACCTAACAACAAAGTTGTGGCCTTAGGTGGTTATAGCAAGGGTAACACACCACAATAAATACCAAAAAAATACATCATCATGTCATATTTTATAAATCTAGCAAAGAGGGCCCAAACAATAGGCACTTCAATACAGGCAATTCTTAATTTTAAAAAAAAATATCAGTTAGTTTTTTTCACTGTAAAATAACTATAAAACCATTTCAATGCAGAAATTGACATGGATATTGACACTATTTCCATAGAAAGAATGAATCCCAATAACTTCTCACCTCTTAAGGCTTTTAATAATGAAATACCACCCCTATAAGACATAGATCTAGGAACATTAGTAGAACACACTCATCTGGGCACTTCCTAAGAGAAAGGCAATTCTTTTTAGACACCAAATTTTGTTGAAAATTCCACTCAAAAAAGTTGATAGAGGAAGAGAAGTACATGGACAATAGGAAAGTCTTTTCAAGTTGACTGGGCTAAAAAATTTCCATTTATAGAAATTTTAGAATAAAAAAATAGTAATGAGCCTCCAACAGAATGTAGATGCACAAATTGTAGTTAGAAACTCAAAAAAGAACATAGAATGTAGCTTAAATTGGACATAATTGAGAAACACTGTAGGAAATTATATATATCCGTGAAGCACCTAGATGGACATATAATAAGAACACATAGATGGAAAAATGCAAAAGAATGTATGCATGTAAGATATGCATGTGAATATGAAAATAATTAGAAATGACAAAAACATCTTGTTGAGAAAGGGGGAGCCATCAAAGCGTAATTTGGAAAAGTTATGCAGTCCAATCTCAGGGGTAAATATGTACAGTTCTCTACTATTTTCCACATTTAAAAAAAGGGAAGACCCATTTCTAATTTTATAGATTACAATTTTTTTTTAACATAATGGTTTTTTGGATATTCCACAGTCACATTGGTCAAATAACAATGCTTGGGAAATGACAAAATGTCTAGCCATTATTGAGAAGGAAGATTTGAAAGAAAGTGTTTAAAGATCACTATCTATCTCTCTATCCATCGATGAGATCACTATAGTTGACAACACAACATGTGTTTGCATGCATGTGTACACCTTTGAAAACTACACAAGACAATCTCATCTTCTAGCTGTCCATAAAATGGTAGAAAAATACAATTTAGAAAACTTGCATAAATTGGTTGTATCCAATTTAAGAGAGAGAGCTGGGATGGATGATTATGCCATAGCTGCAAAGCTGGTGTGTGTTGGTGCTGATGGTGCATAAGTGATGCAAGGGCATATAACCAGTCTTTATGTTCACCTTTAAACAATAGTTTCTCTATTTATGATTCCAATTCATTACATGGCTCATAAGATGAATCTGGCATACAAATTTGTTAGCACTTTCAGTAATGTTTTGAAAATGGAAGAGCTGATTCATGATTTACATGCGTACATGTCTAGTAGCCCAAAAATATTTATGGAGTTTCAAAAATTTGTAATTGGGGTGACAGATGGTAAAAAACTATTAAAAGATGTTGAAACCAGATGGATTTTCATGTATGAACCTATGTGCAATTTTTTTGAGGAATATCTATCTTTGACAGGGTTTATGTATAAATATCACAGGGAAGTTGACAAAGCAAAATATTTGATATGTCATTTAACATATTTATAAACATTACCCACATTATGTGATATTTTTTGAATGATGAAGGAAATCAACTATTTAATAAAACATGCCCAAGAGAGATCTATCTATACTGTTGACTTCATAAGTTTGAGAAAGCGTGTATGTCAATGTTTAGATATATTATACACATAGAATGAAAGCTTTCATGGCCCTATTTTTAGAACCTAGAAAATTCTAACAGATATTCAAAATCTAGAGAGTTATTTGAAATTCAATATCCATGATCATCTTTATGTTTTACTAAATGGCATTTAGGTCCCAAAGTACACAAGCTCTCGAAGACTTGACATTGTGGGAGCTGAGCATGAAGACGTACCTATGACACATTTACTATATGATACTATTTTGTCTAAAACATGAATTAATTTGAGCAAAATATCATAAACTTTAGATGTAGAGATTAGAGAACATTTTAAAAGGGATGAGTTGTTGGAGGGCATGGGAGTGGTGAATCCTATTTTTTGGAATAGTGTTAACAGTGAAGAAAAGATCAACACATTATTTCACAAATACATGGGTACAATTGTAATGCATTTCTGTAGATGTGAATGAAGTTTAGATTAATGGTATTTTAAATAAATAGTTACTAATGTCTCAGTCAACATAGTTTGGGATTACAATGATGGATCAATTTCAGTGTTTAAGTGACCCAATATAAAATGGTGCAATTACTTGTCTATGGAAATTTTTTATCCAAGCAACGTATTACAAAAAAGTGTTAGTGAATATTTCAGATTATATGAACTTATTCAAACAATGATTTTGGGTTCTATGAAAGATGAGTGAGTGTTTAGTACATTATCCTTCGTGAAGTCAAAACATAGAATTAAATTAGATAAAAATCTAGAGACGTGCTTGAGACTATATGTTTCATGTTATTCTATGGACAAGTTTCCATATGATAGAGCAGTCGCAACATGGATCTTTCTAGTGGAAGTAAGAGGTGTGACTAATACTGCTACCAATATAGAGGATGAGAATACTGAGAATAAATACAACTTTGGCATGGTAGATGCAAATTACACTAACAATGAGCAAGTTTCTCAAGGATTGTTTCAGCTACCCAAATTTTAATTTGATAAGTCTAATAATTAATTTTTTTGAAAATATTTCTTATTCTTTCATCCTCAAATACATTAAATTTAGTAATCTATTTCATTTATTATGGATGTTAAAATCATGGATATTATTCATTACATTATAACTAATATTTTTTTCTCCTATTAAAATTCTATGATTTCAAATAGTACTTTCCGTTGGGTGAATATTTTGTCACCATCTAACTGAGGGAAAAATAGGTGTTTCAACCATAACATAGGGAGATTTATTAGCCAAATGTGTAGGTTAACCACATCAAAAGGGGAAAAATATCTCCTCTCATCAAGGGGAGGTTCCCTATAACTATAAGGTACCATAATTTATAAATAAGCTTGTTGTCCCCAAAAAATGCCACTCATTTTTGGGACAACCTACAGACCAAAATTTCTCTCTTCCCTTCTCAAAATTTGTTCTAAGCTTTCAAATTCCTCATTTTAAAGATTTTTTCATAAAGGGATTCACAAGTTCAATAGGTTAAAAAAGCTTTTGTAGGGGAGTTCAGTCAAAAGAACAAGTCTCTAACACTTAGTTATTTCTAGGATCGGTTCAGCACCTCGGTTCAATCAAAAGAGTTCAATCGGCACATGATAAAGGACAAAGGCTTGAACCATTGAACTTTGAACCACTTTGGTTCAAAGGGTTCAATGACCAAGTTGGTTCAACATGCTTGGTGCAAAATATCAAAAGGACTTAGCCAAATAATGAAGGATGAGCCTATTGAACCATTGAACTGTTGAACCAAAGTTGGTTCAATCGACAGGGTCAAGGGGCTGCCCCAAAGCGAAAAAGGCAAGTGCCCTTGCGGAGGGCAGGTAGTAATGGTTTGAAGGTCAAAGAGAAGACAAAATTCCTTTGGATTTGTTCAAAGGCCCAAAAGGAACAATTATTTTGGACTTTTTGTCCGATGGAAATGGCTAAGTCCAAGAGGATGAAAGAATACTTTCGGAAAGATTTTATCAGAAAAATGTTAAGGAAAAATTCCTTTGGACTTTTTGTCCAAAGGAATTCACCTAGAGAAAAAGTCTAAAGAAACAGGAAAGAACGAATGGCCTAGTAACAAGAAACTTTCCTTTAGACATTTTATCCGAAGGAATTCTTTCGGGCCTTTTGCCCAATGGAAAAAGCCTGCCGAAGAGGTAAGAACCCACCGGGGAAGTTGAACCCTGAAGGACAAGTACCCTTGTAGGGGGCACTTGACGACAAAGAAAGGACTATTTTAAAAGCCTGAAGGGACACCTTCCCTTCGGGACGTTCCAAAGGCTGAACAAAGACACAGAAAGGAACTTTCACAGACTTAGACAAAAAGGGGCTTTGACGGATGAATTGAACGAATTGAATGAATCGTTGAACCAAAAGGTTCAATGGGTTTAAGATTCAAAGGTTCAACTAGAGCTTAGAAAGATAAAGGAAGTAGTGTTTGAGTGAAACATAGAATAAACCAATGAATTGATTGAACTTTTAACCGAAAGAGTTCAAAGTTTAATGGTTCAACATGGTTCAAAAGTTCAAAGGTGGCCTTAGTCAAAGAAAAAGTGGTACACAAGTGGTTCAACAGATGGTTCAACCAAGGGGCGAAGAAGCGATTGAACCAAGAAGTGATAGAACAAAAGAGACATAATGAACCAATGAACCGATGAACTTTCAGTGGTTCAATGGTTTCAAGGTTCAACCTGAATCAAGTAATCGAATGAAAAGAGAGCTCGAAGACTCAAAGAGAGAAGATCATTGTAAAAGACCAAAAATGTCTTCAAAAGAGTTATTTCCAGTAGGTGGAATAGTGGATCGAGTAGACTTCTGAGCGCACCAAACCAAGGATGCGGCCTGTTTTCTTCCATGAAGTAAAGATAAATATGCAAAGGACCAGATGATCCATATTAAGGAGGAGACATATCAGATGAAGGGACATGCCATAGTTATGGTAGTGCACTGTTCTCAGCATGGTCTCTCTAGATAAAAATAGAGATGCATTGAATACTGTGGCTGCAGCATGGGCCGTCCCATGGAAAAGGGTGCCAATCCTTGCATAGTTGCTATAAGTTTATATTTTCTCTCATTTGTAAGGGAGACTTTTCATTTTTATAGAAGTGAAACTCTGCCCATTTTGAAAGAAGAAGACTGAGACTTTGAGCTCAGATTGTAATTTCATTTTTATCTGAATGAGAAAGTAGGTTGCTTATAGACTTTGTGCTGTTTTGACTTGTGTCATTTTAGAAGATCATTCTTACGTCTGTCTTCTAAAGGTGTTCTTATTCATTTAACTTGGTAAGCAAAATTAGTGAAAGTAATAGGGAAGTGTCCTAAAACCAACTGTGGGAAGACTTTGTGCTTTCACCATTGTTTTTAGTTTGTGTCTTTCTTTTCTTTTTATGTTGAGGATTCTGGGGTGAATTTGTACCCCCATTATCCTTTGTGATATACTATTTAGGCAGTTGAGGTGGAAACTTTACGTTCTGCTTCATCCTACTGTTACTACGCCCTTTTCATTACTGGTTACTTTACTTTACTATTCGAAAGAAACTCCTACTATTTCCTACAAGAACAGTTCTGAAAGAAGAGAAGTGCCTTCAATGTTTACACTAGGATTTTCTCCTTTGACTATGTGCATCAAGAGAGATGGATGGTTTACCCCACCCCTGTGTCTTACTTTTTACTTATTTATATTGTATATAGCTCCTACGTATTTATAGGGAACCTCCCCTTGATGAGAGGAGAGATTTGTCCCCTATTGATGTAGTAAACCTACACAACTGGCTGACCACCAAAATCCTTTACACAAAACACAGATTGAAGATAATTATGGCAGCACAAAGTCTCCCACAGTCAGCTTCAGGACATCTTCCAAATTATTTCCACTTGTTCTGCTTATTTGATTAAATGGACAAGATGGTATTCAGGAAACAGACATAAGAAAAATCTCCTAAATAACACAAGCCATTTCAACACAAATTCTGAAAGGTCACTTGCTTTCTCATTCAAATAACAAAATATGATTAACAGTCTGAGGTCAAAGTCTTAGGAATGCCTTTCAATTTGGGCAGAGTTTTGCTTTTGATAACAGAGAGATCTCCTTTTGCATAAAATAAGAGATTACAATATATAGCACTCCAAGAAAGACTTGGGCACTTTGTTTCATGGAATGACCCATGCTGCATTCAATGCCTTGAATGCATTTTTAGTTCTATGAAGGGGCCATGCTAGAACAGGGCATCGACCTTAACTGTGGCATGTCAATTCATCTCAAATGTCTCCTTTTGAAGTATGGGCCACCTGGTCCTCTTCCTAATATGTGCACAGCTATCCATTTCACCTTTATTCAATGGATAAAAATAGGCCACATCCTTGAGTGTCTACGCTCTGATGTCTACTTGGTGGACTGTTCCACCTATTGAAATAACTTTCCTACAGATATTTCTGGTCCTTCCCTCTTGTTCCCTCTTTCCTTGCCACGTTTTGTCTCTTCCTCATGATCTAGCTCTCAAGCTATCTCTTCCCTTTCAGCTAGCCTTTTTGGCTCCTTCTTTGGCCGATTGCTGAATTTATTCTTTAGGTTCTGTGCCATATTTGAAAATAAATGGGCATTTTATTACCTTGAATTTGACATCCACGGGGACGCCATTGGTCACTTGGTCGCTTGAACCACATTGAACCTCGAACCTTTAAACCATGAGAGTGCATCAGTTCAATGATTTAATGGTTTAGGCAGTCCTAATGGCTCCTTGGTTCAATCGGCTCCTTGGTTCAATCAGTTCCTTGGTCCAATTAGTTGAACCATCTCTTCAAACTTGTCTCTGGAATCTTTCACTTCCTTCCTTCGCTCGAAGCTTCCTTTCAAATTTTGGAATTCCTTAAACCTTTAAACCTTTGAAATTTGAACCATTTTGGTTCAAAGTTCAATGGTTCATTCTCTTTCTTTGAATCCTCTAGTCCTTCAAACTTTCTAGATCCTTTTCTTTTCTGTCAAACTCATTGAACCTTTGAACTTTGAACCTTTCGAGGTTCAAGGTTCAACAGTTAAACCTTTATTTCTTAGCTCTTTAAATCTTTTTTTCTTCTAAGTCTCTCGGTCTTTATTGAACTTGTTGAACCTTTAAACTTTGAACTCTTTTGGTTCAAGGTTCAATGGTTCAACAGTTCGATCTTTACTCTTCAAAGTCTTCTTTTCTTTAAGTCCTTTGAAGCCGTTGAACTTTGAACTTGCTGAAGCGCTTAACTCTTTAAGTCTGCCAATGTTGTTGAACATTTTGAACTCATTGAACCTTTGAACTTTGAGAGCGGGGTTCAATGGTTCAATGGTTTATTCCATTTATTTGAATCTTACCGATGGACCTTTTGGTTGAACCTCAACATTGAACCATCCTTGAAATGCCTAAGTGTTTAAAGAAAGACTTGTTTCTTTGTGAGAGCCCACTAGTTGTACCTATGGAACCCATTGAACCTATGAGTCCCTTAGCTAAAAAAGCTTGAATAATTGAAGAACTTGGATGCTCAGAACATTTTTGAAAAAGGAAAGGGAGAATTTTGGCCTGCAGGACCAAAATAGTTGATATGTTGTCCCCAAAAACAAGTGATAGATTTTGGGAACAACACTTTCTTTACAATGAATTTCATTCATTAAGTAACAATCATAATTCTCATTAACATTCTATAGAACATTTACTTATTTCTTTAATAGAAAATGTGAAGCATACAAGTTTCATGTTTAGAAAGGCACATTGCACTCCATGACACCATACAAGATTTATTGTTTTTCATTTTCTTAATTGTCTACAATAGTAATTTCGAGAGCATATATATAGATATAACACATGCATAATACCATTAATACCATTACACAAATATATAGGAAATATTTTTCTTGTAGTTGGAAGTTGGGCTCGCATATTTCCAAACTTCACCACAATCAATGCATTCAATGCTACAGGTAGTAGACTACTAGAATAGTGTAACAATTCATTCAAATCTACAATTAAGAGAAGTAGATAACAATATACAAATTCTAGAACATCATAGCCAAGCATTTAAATGACAAACACTACAACTATTAGAGCTGTATAACAACGTGTTCAAATCTACAACTAAAACAATAAAAAACTATAACCATGCATTCAATATTACAAATCCTAAAATAGTATAATTTGATAGAATAGTTACTTTAAAATAGGCTATTTTTCCTACAACTTCTACAATTACTACAATATTCAAATACTACTAGTACTATAAATATTTTCCTACATTTAGTTTCAAATCTACAAATTTTAGAACATTATAGATATAGTCATGCATTCAAATGCTACAACTACTAGAACAATATAATAATGCATTCAAAACAATATAACACTATAACCATACATTGAAATAACAAATATAAAACTATAATAGTATAACATATGAATTAAACACTATAACAATATAACAAATGCATCCAACACTATAACAATTTAATAAATGCATTCAACACTATGAAAATTTAATAGTGACTTTGTTTTTTCACCATACACGATATAAATTAAAGTAGAAACATTTAATATATATAAAATATTAAAATTATACAACTAAGATTATTTTGAACAACTATTAAATATCTTTTAATAAAACTAGTGTTTTTCAAACCAACATGGTATAAACTATTTTAAACAATATATATTATAAAACTATCATTTTGAACAATATTATGTCAAATAAATCAACAATTTTTTACTTGAGAATATCCACCCCTTGGTTGTTGCCATCACCACCCATTGAAACCAAGCTATCTTGACTTTCCTGTGCATTCTCTAGTACCACTCCTTCCTTCTGAAGATCCTCTACAACAACATTCATTTGAGCAAGAATAACCCTCTCCTCATTCACTGCATCTCTTGGTGAAAGAATTATAGGATCCACATCTGTTGTTTGCTTTAATAAAACACTTGGATCCATACCATGATCTTTAATGATTTTCTTCAAAGTGTTGCTCTGTTTATTTAACAAAACCATCTTTTCTTTCAATTGAATCACATTGGAGATACTTTTGCGTGCATTTTTCAAATGCACATTGAGAAGATTTGCTTTTTGCTTTAAATTTTCATATTTTTCCTACCATCAACATTTAATGTGGGTCATGCACCTACCGAGGTATAGTAATAATCAAAATACACATTATAGATATATAAATTCAAAACTTACCACAATGTTATCCTTCTCTACTTGCACAATGGTAACCAAGTCGATATCTTTAGCCCATTTATTGAAATACTATTGGGCTTCTCCATTTAAATTTTCCAACCTATTTGTCATAATCTCTAAATTCTATCATTGTAAACATTCTCAACATAGATCACTCTAGATTGAGCTTGCTAGAAAAAAGCGTCAATCTTTGATGGTTCATTTTGAACAAGAAAGAATAAATTCATTCTTTGGTCATGATTGTGATAACAAGCATTTATTTCTTTGA
The DNA here is from genome assembly GCA_037957365.1 of Torreya grandis. NCBI lineage: Eukaryota > Viridiplantae > Streptophyta > Pinopsida > Cupressales > Taxaceae > Torreya > Torreya grandis. The sequence goes on from JARHVA010001587.1 coordinate 1,265,949, forward strand.
TAAGGGCCTTTTCCCTTATCTCCCATTGTTTCAAATCATTAAATCTATCAATCACACCATCTATTAGATTAGCATGCAGATTTTGTGAAACTAGATTATCAAAAGAAAAATTAGTAAGGACATCATCAAAAACATTTAAATTATCAGTGTGAGGTGGAGAGGATGTAGCTAAAGAAGAGGCAGCTATAGGAGGCACTTGTGAAGGAATATTAGAAAATTGAATAAATTCATGTGGATTGAATCCACCAACAGCCAGGGGCCTGCTTTCAATGCTAAGAAACTCTTCATCAAGATCAATTTGCTACAAACAGGTAATACCATATCCACTTGAAATACCACCAATAGAGAAAGTTTGGAAATCAAAAATTTATAGAGTTCCTCTACTTCGTGTAGGGAGGTTGATGTTCTTTCCTCTTCTCTGAATTTGGTTTGGTGGTGGGAGAGGTGGCATACTTCTTGGTCTCTTAATAGATGTTGGGTACATTGCAAAAAAATTCAAAAATGGTAAATTCAAAAACATAAAACTAATGCAAGTTTAAATTAAAATTTTGAATGTTATTACCTGATGGCGAGACTACCTCATCCACTTTGACTATCCTTGCTAGAGTTGTCTTTTCCCCTCTGGTACTTGGGGGAGATGGTGCTTTCCCTCTTATTTTTATTATAGGTGGCAAAGAGACATTGGTCATTTGACCTACAAATTGCATAAATGATCCAGTTATTTAACTAGGAAACTCTTAACAAACTTGAAATAAAAAAGAAAGTTGTAATGGCAAACATTGATCATGTTGAGTGGAATAATCCTTGATGATAATCTTTTGAGATTCAACTACAAAAAAAAAAACCAATATGAATATTATACTTTTCCATTAAAATACAAGAAAAATAGATTACAAGAATTATGGGGGAACTTGGAAGTGGAGACAAAATAGAATCATTTCTTGGGCATTTCGTAATTTGAAATGAATTAAATGAAGACTCTGTGGACCGAGTATCAACAGAGCCCTCTAGAACATGCTAACCTCTATTTTCTATGTGTTTTATTGTGTCATAAATACACACCCTCACTTGTAACAAAAAATAGGCTATAAAACATAAAAATTAAGAAAATATAAAAAACAAAAAATGAGACTTGGTGAAAGTAAACTTACCTCCTATTCTTTGATTGACAAAGCATTAGCCTTCATTTTTTGATGAAGTTCAGTGGGAATTGGAGTATTATATATTTCATATAAGGCCTCAAAGTACAAGGCTATAATGTAGTTGGAAGATGAAATGGTGAAAATGTCCTTTGAGAATGACAGATTTAACTCAGCCTGAATCCTACTGGATATTACTATGCACCAGTCACATCTAACACTCGAGAGAGAATGAAGAATATAATAAACCACCCAAAAGGGAATGTTTGATGGTCTTCCTTGTAAAACAATTCTCACTTGAAAGAAATGGATAATAGATTTGAGAAATGGATTGTTAAGTTTTTCCATAGGGATCCTCCTTTGATTTCAAGAATCTATAATGAAAACCAAAAAATGGAACATGTAATTGAATTAGGATACCAAACTATATATAAGAAATGATTCAATTATATTTAGGAAATGAATTAATAAATTTAACACTCACCTGATGGGTCAAAGGACACTTTATAGAATGACTCCAAATAAATCTTATCATCTTCAAACAAGACAACCTTTGTGCTCATAAGACTTGCATTGTAATGTGGAAGAGCCATTAAATTGTGGATATCTAATGGAGATGTGCCAAAGGATATTGTTTTATTATTAAACTAGATAGAGAAACAGCCATCGCTATGGTTAAAACAACCACATAAAGATTTTAGAAGGTTGTTATTGATAGTTAAATCATACTGAGGCATCTACACAAGTCCTCTAAACTTGCATTGATTGATCCATTCAATAAAGGATTCTAGCTGCTCCAACATCCATAGGAAATCTAGACACACAAGATTTTTAAAAACATAATTACGCACCCCCAATGATTGAATCTGCATTTTCATGGATGTGGAAGTCATTGTAACCCTATAGAGGTATTTAAGTAAAGTTAGAAGTAGTTAGGTAAAGTTGGAAAAACTTGACTAGTCAAGATGAGAAAAAGTTATAAGCAAAGTGTGAAAATGAGTCCATTGTAAAGGTATTTATAAGTAAGGAGGGGAACTGGAGCAATTGATTGGCATGACCTATGCCGCTTCATCATTGTCATGTGGTATTGAAGTGCCACACAATTGAAACATGCCACATGGCAGTAAAGTGCCACATGACAACAACATGCCACATGATAATTGTTAAATGTTGGTGCATACCACAATGATACCATGTGACAACATGACACCAAATGACAAAATGCTACCATGGGGTCCAACACTATCGAGTGACACAAAGCTATTATATGGCAAATGATATCACTTGACAACACAATATCATGTGATAGCATTATGTCATACGATAGCAATATGTCGCATGACAACATTACACAATGTGATAGCAATGTGTTACTCGACATGTTGGTATCATGTGACTTGAAATTGACATGAGGTGAATTAATGTCACATGACACAATATTATCATGTGATATAATGTTGTCGTATGACATAATGCTATCATGTTGCACAGGACTGTCATATGACATAGTGTTATCACATGATGTAATGCTATCACACAATGCAATGTTGTCACGTGATGCAACATTATGGTGTGATGTAATGCTGTTGTATGATGTAATACTGTTGAATGGTGTAATTTTGTCATGCGGCACAATGTTATTGCATGACACATTATTGTCACATGATAGAAAGATAAGGTGATTTTCTATCTGCTCTACGTAGCCTAATTCACCAATGACATGAATCTGATTTGACTACCTGAACCTAGGGGGTTTATGTCATGGCCTCTTAAAGTAAACCCTAAATTAGCCTCAAATACCTCCTAGATTAAATGAAATTAGGGTTAATTTCATTCCAAATCACATCATATATGATTTAAAATAGGTTCATGTGGCTCATTTTGACACTAATTAGGGAATAGGGCATTAATGCATAGGGTTTAAGGATTAGGGATTAGGGCATAGGGATTAAAATTTATGTTTTAGAGTTTAGGGATTAGGTATTAGGGCATAGGGTTTAGGTTTAAGGGTGTATATAATGTCTAATCTCTATATGCCATGTGAACCTAATTCTTACTAAAAAGGATGTTAATCGGGGCTAAATCAATTGGTAAATAGGGAAAGTTTATGTTTTATAATTTAGTGTATAGTGCTTAGGGTTTATGGTTTAGGGATTAGGGTTTAATGTATATATCTTTTAGGGTGTACATTGGGTCCACTATGTTTTTGGGCTCAATTATCCCCCACATCATCACAGATTAAGCCAATTAGTTAATTGGGACAATGAGTAATATGACTCAGGCTAAATTAAGTAATGTATATACCTAATTATTACTCTAAATGATGTTAATTAATGTTAAAATTATTGGTTTATGGTTTAAAATATAGGGTATATGATTTATGGTTTAGGGCTTGGGGTTTAAGACCTATGAGGTTTAGGGTTTAGGGTACACAAGGTTCAATTGTAAAGATAATTGAGGATAAATTAAATCACTTAGAACTATTTATGATTATAATATGTGTTTTTAGGTTGTCATTATACCCCATGTCATCATGTAGATTGATTGAATTAGTCAAATGGGGAAACCAATCATGTGATTTAGGCGAAATCGAGCCCTGCAATATTAATTATTAGTCTAAATGATGTAAATTTGGGCTAAAATGATTGGTTCATGGTTTAAAGAGTTTATATTTATGGTTTAGAGTTTAGGGATGATGAACCTTAGGGATTAGCGATTAGGGTATAGGTTTTAGGGTATATACAGTACAATCATGAAGGAAAATGGGGTAAATTTGAGATTCTTTAACCTACATCTATGAGTAAAGAATGTGATTTTGGGCTCAATTAACCCACACATCATCATAGATTGCGCCAACTAAGTTAATTATTATAATGACTAATGCAATTTTGACCAAGTTGATCCCTGTGAACCTAATTCTTACTATATAAAGGATGTTAATTGGGGCTAAATTGATTAGTTTAGGGTTTAGGGTCTATAATTTAAAGGGTTTCGGATTTAGGGCTTATGACTTAGGGTTTAAGATAAATAGTACATGGTTTAGGGTTGAAGGTAAATGGTGCAGGGTTTAGGTTATAAGATATTGGCTATAGGGTCTAATCACTAAGGTAATTAGAGAAAATTTGAGCTGCTTATTCACCTATTTGTGATAATTGCCTTCATGTTTGCATTTATGATAAAATTAGGGTTAGTTAAGCCATACACGTTGCATATGGGGTGGATCATGATAGTGTGTCTCATTTTTTAGTAGAAAGGGGATAGCAAAAAATGAAAATGTGCACATTTTTCAATTTATATAGACAGTAGTGACTTAACCGTATAAAATGTGAAAATAGTGTAAACTAATGAAATGTGTTATTTTAAGTGTAGATTATATTTATATATATTTTTAGATTAAAAAAAATAAAAAAATAGATTTTTGAATGCCTAAATACATAGTGTGTATGTTTTATGTATAAATTTTTTATTGAGTGCTCAATTTTTCCTCGTCATAATATTTTCAAAATGTAATGTTTTTTAAAGATTTTTTGCAAGATGTCCTAGAAACATGGACATAGTGTAAGATAATTTTTTATAATTTTTTGATAAATTATTTTTATTTTTTAAATTTTTTAATGATCATGACACGTAATATCAACACTTTAACTTGTCATGATAATTTGATATATGTGTGTGTGTGTGTGTGTGTGTGTGTGTGTGTGTGTGTGTGTGTGTGTGTGTGTGTGTGTGTGTGTGTGTGTGTGTGTGTGTGTGTGTGTGTGTGTGTGTGTGTGTGTGTGTATGTATGTTGAAATGTCTATTTTTTTGCCATTGGAACAAGGATATTAAAATCAAGTTCATCAATATTTTTTTGAATTTTTAACTCACAATCCAATTTTTTTCTTTGTACACCGAAAAGATGATACTTTACTTTATAAATAAAAATATGTTATTAAATAAATTAAAATAAATACTAAATATTATTTAAATTTAAAAAATATATATTAGAAAGCTAATAAATAGCCCTATTTACATATGGAATCACATGTTTTTATTTTATTTTTTCTTCCTGAAACATGGCATCCGAAATGGCATTTTTAAGCCAGTAAGAAATTTCTAAATAAAAGAGCAAGGTTTGATGTCAACATGGGGTTAGAATGAAAGTGGTTTGAATAAAGGGGGTTAAAATGAACCCCCTTTATTCTAACCCCCTTCATTTTGACCCTCTTTGAATTTTGTGCCCAGCTACTTTTCCCACCATCGTGCCACTTTTCTCATCCATCACACCACTTTTCATATATTTTCCCGTCAGTGTTGTTCAAACAAAGGGGGTTTAAAATTGATTGTGAGATATGAGAGCGATGGGGAATTTGATCTTACGGATTCAAGCAATGATTCCTACAATGATAGCAAAAGTGGGAACTTTAGCAAAAGATCCTTAAGTTTTTAAAGTGATTCCTACATTTCCAGTGAAAGAATAGGATTATGGGATGATTCTCTAAAGATTCATCTATCATTTTTAGTGAAAGATCAGGATTGTGGGATGATTTCCAGTGAAATATTAGGTTTGTGGGATGATGCTCTGAAGATTGTGGGAGCTGTGCCTCTAATGGAATAGGTACTGATATTGTGAGATTTTTTTCTTAACAAATAAAACTGTCCTAATATATTTTCAATGTCTACACCTAATCTCATTGATGGCTCTATGGTTTGTTTAAAATCATCATTTATCTTTTCTATTACACTTTTAGGCCTAAAATACACCCGATAAAACTTCTTGGTCTCGGAGGATTGAAATTCTCCTTCTCTATTGATCTATGCTCCACCCTCTTACACTTATCTCCGCCATATTTATTATGATAATTTTGAAGGCTTCTTTCTGAGTTTGGTTCCCAAACACCCACTGTGATTTCTCAGTTGCATAAATTTCTGTATTTAGGTTAATTTTTCTAATGCGTCATCCCTCATGATTCTAAAATAAAACATTAATTTATAAATTTTATGATTAATATAGCTTCTTCCCTCTAAATATAAATTGTTATATTTTTAAAATTCTAATTTTTTAATATTATGGATTGCATGTTGCCCGTTGACAAATAAAATTCAATAATTTATTTATTTATTATTTTTGTGAACAAATCTTTAATTAAATTAATATAATTTATATAAATATATTTAATATAATCTCTTTACTAAATATAAGTATCAAACATTATAACCTAATATAAGATCTCTTTAAATTTTAAAGAAGGTTATGCTTTATGTTTAAACATAAATAAAGATATTATAAATATTTTAGATTTCAATCTTATAATTCAATTTATTAATAATTCTACATTAATTTCATTTAAATTTTTCATATTGATATAGATCAGAGTATTAAATTAAATTTATATATCTATTTTAAATATATATTTAAAATAAATAAGTTATATTATATATATAAAATAAAAAATTATCAATGAAATGTAGAAAGATTGATTAAATAGAATAGTTATGTGTAACTATATTTAAGTTCAGCTCTCACCAAGTTGGAGAAATATAAAAAAAATATATCACAAACTGCAATATTTGTTCTACCATTGATATTATAGCTGAGCAGGTTTTGATGTTTTTTCAGCATATAAAAACTGAGTGTGAGGGATGTGTTGTAGAAGTTTTCAAAGAAAAAAATATTAGTAGTAAAATTTCTCAACCCTATTATTTTCATGTCATAAAAGGTAAAATTTTAAATTTATTATTGAGTGATGTTTCTGACTGAGTTTGTAAAAGTTTATATTGAATTATATATATGATGAATTCCTCTATTTAATTTATCCAAGGTTGTATTTGGCCATTAGTGATTTTTGTAAGAAATAGTTTTGTAATTAATATAATTTTTATAAATTATAAATTCAAATAAAATTAGAATATTTGAATTTCAATTTTTTATAAATAAATTTGAATTTTATGAACTTTAATTTTTATATTATAAAATTTTATAATTAATTTAATTTAATTTTTTAAAATTAAAATTTATAATAATTATATAAAAAATTATAACTTTATAATATTAAGATTTATATTTTACAATCTCAATTAATAAATCTTAATTTTAAAAATCTTAATTTCATAAATATTAAATTTATAAATCATGTTTCTTTAATTTTAATAATATATATATTTTTTAATTTGTTAACATTAATATTTTAAACTTTAATTTCAAAACTTTTAATTATATAATAAATATTAAAATCTAACACTTTAATTTTGTAAATTTTTATTTTGTATATTTTAACTATGTAAAAAATCTTATATTAGAGCAGACAACTCCGAATCATTAAGCTAAACTAATATTTTTCTCCTTTAAACAAAAAGAAGATAAAAATTTAAATCTACCCCAATCCATAAAAATTGATTTAAGTCCTACGAATTATGGGCAAATTGATGCAAATTATTAAACCTTGAAATAAATGTAAGTTATAAATGTGATCCTTTTTTATCCATTTGAGGATCAAGAGGTTATCCATGTGTTTTTTTACCTCGTGATGTTTGTTATACATTCATATTGTCATATGCAAAGGGAAATCATAATATTACCATTCATAGAAATGATAATATTACTATTTATGGAACAATATTTCATATTTATGATAGAATTCAATCTTTTTTGGGGTATCCACATTCCAACGAGTCAAATTCCACATGTTTTAACAACAATGATAGATTGAAGAGTATTAATAGTAGCAAGGTTTTAGATCCAGTTCTAGTTATAACCAAATTCCACAAGTTCCCTGTTGTGATTTTGCACTGTGTAACTATGATTTTGTAGGGAGTTGCAATTTTGTAAAAAAATAAACTACTAATTCCTTTTGGTGCAGGACCCCTCAAGACCAAGGCACCCCATTATGTTTTCTAACCTTTGTGCTTGCAGGAGGGGTGTCAAAACAATTATTTATCAATTTTATTGTTTTGTATATATTTGCTTGTTGTGTGTAATTTGATTATATATACTTGTGTTTTCCTCATATAATAATTAATCAGTAAATTAATCATGTTGTGCTTGTTTGCTACCCCAGCTTGAGTCTAGGATAACACATGACGTAGAATTCATCCCCACACATGAGCTTAGTAATTAAGGGTTATTGATGTGGATTTCATCACCATGTACTAGACCAAACTCCATGTTCTAGTAGAGTATAAAAATCAGGAGAGCTATCATTCGATGCTTAAATAGAATTCCCCATAAAGGGTTTTATGGTGTGAGGGGTGGTTAAGCTCTAATATACAAGGTAGCTAGACAACATCTTATATGGACTTGGGCCCCATTGTACCTTCACGTATATCAAAGGTGCACCTAAAAATCCTTGTACAAACCTAGCATAGGACCTTTCGATTGTAACAGGTGTTTTACCAGAGGGGGCAGGATAAATCCCTAAGAAGATGTTAAGTGCAAACGGGGTAGAGAGGGTTTGATTGATTTCATAATAGGTCACCAACCTACAGCCTCACATGAGAAGCCATAAGATGATGCGAGTGTCAAGTTACAAACCCTATTCAGTTTACTATCTTTAGGACTTATCAATATGTGTGTTGTTTGAGTGTTGTGTTAGACCCGTATTATTTATAAACTGAGTCAACCATAACCCATTTTGTGTATGACACCTTAGATACCAATAGGCTAATATCCATTCTCATCATTATAAACCACACTCATCTTACATCTCACGCTCATTTCATATCTTCCACATCCTAATCTTCCATCTTCTATTTAATCTACTATCCATCTTATAGTCCCTACCTACCCCATTATATCTTAAACTAAGTCCACCCTATATCATTTACCCATCTTGTATTGTCCACCCATCAAACATTTTTTACTTTCTATCCTAGACATCATCTAATATCTAGTCTATATTCACCAATATAGTACCCACCTTACATCTTCCACACCCTTCATATCTAATATCATCCACATCCTTATCCTAAGTAATTTCTATAACCCATCTTGTCCATCCTATATCTTCCCAAACAACATCCCATATTTACCATATATTTTCCATTTTCCTAATACCCATCTTATAGTTTCTATTCATCTCATCCTATATCTTATCTTCCATCCCCCATTCATCTCATATTCTCCCATCATCCTTCTAAATCTTCATTGTCACTTCCTAAATCCTTGGACTAGGTATTATCAACATACATTGTCTTATCAAGATTCTAATCTAGCACCCATCACTCATCCATTACAAGGCCTCATCCTAAACATTTAGTTAGTAATTTTATTCCATGTTTATCACTTATTTAACTCACAACTATGGGGATTATTGATTGACTAATTACCGCTATTAATAGACCTTATACAAATACCCATCATATTGGTGCATTATTTGACATCTTCACATTTTTCTGCAATTTTCTACCTATACCTGCATATTAATAATTTCTTCCAAAATTTTAAACATTTTTTTTCCAACACAAAAAACCTTATCCCTTATAAAAATATGGTCCAATGTCTAATAACATAATTTTCTTATTTTTCCATTAAAAATATTCCTTGGAAAGATAATCATCATGTTGATGCAATGGCTAGTGTTTCTCCTTTAATTGTAATTGATAGTAATTATGATCATGTGATGTTCAACATACAAAAATTATGTAATCCTTCTATGGACTATATATTTAGCAATAAATCTCCCCAACAAAAACAATATCAATATTTGAGTCTAAAGCATAAAGGATTAATTCATAACGGTAAGGGTTGTATAATGTTCAAGTGGTATTTATGTGCCCTATATGATCAATATTGTACTTTAGATTTTAGCTTTATTTATAGCATGGATAACAAAGATATAAACCTCAAAGATTTGATGTTGTTCCTCTTTTTTAAGCTGCACTTCCATGATGAATGATGGATTCTTTTATCTCTTTCTGCAAACAAGTGTTGGGTTACGTATAAATCAAAGTTGTGAATAATTATATGTTAAGTAAAATGAGTTTTATTTTTACTCTATCTTGATTCTCTGTGTATATTTAATATTCATTTTTAATATATTTTAAACTCTAATTTAACCCTTAGAATTTTCCAATTCAACCCACCAGAGTTCCCATATGTGGTGGAAAATAAAAATGTTTTCTTTTGAAACTTGACATAGGTTCTTTCATGTGGAATAAGCTAGTACATGGACTCATGTCAACTAGTATCAGGGGCAAGTTTGTTATATTCTAGTTTTATGGAATAATTAAAAACATTTTGGTATAGTTTTATGAAGGTGCTAAGTTAAGAACTTATAAGATGGGAAATAAAAGGAATAAGCAAAGCAAAAGGGAAATGAAGTTTACTATCGAAAATGAAGATAAAAAAAAGACTAAGCTATGAATTATATAATAAGAAAAAAATGGAGCCTACAAACTATATGAGCACTAATGTTAAATCTGAACAAACTATCCATGTGAACGAGGAAGCCTCTTTACTTGGTATTTGCACAAGTGTTTAAAAACTTCATAAATGCATGATTGAACCACATGACTTAATTTATGAGTACATTTCATTATAAAAATTGGACTAGTAATTTACATTTGATGTCATTCAATAAATTGTTTTTGTTACAGTTACTGAAGAAGATATAGAAGAACCTACCAATATTGATATGATTGAAGAAGATATAGAAGAAAGGTCTGTTAATATCAATGTGACTAATGACCATGAGTGTGCCCTATCTCTTAAACCACATGCATAAATATGAACCATCTAATGAATATATATATTGGGAAATTGGAAAAATATGTAGAAGATATGAGAGAATCTCAAAGGACAATCCATATATATTCTAACCACATATTTTTAATCTACTTTAAAATTTTGAGTGAAATTGGTCGTGATCAATTGTTAGTTTATATTATAAATCATGATGGGATGCAAGATTGTATAGAGATATTGGGAGTGGATTTTTTTTAAAAAAAGATACAAACCTTTGGAGAGGAAGTAGTGGAAAATGTGTCTGAGGGGTTGGATTCAGTGGGTAAAAACACTCGCTCAATTGATAAAATCATTTCACGTAGAGTGATGTTGAGCTCAAATGTAAGTGAAAAAAAATCAAAATTTTGACATGTCAAGACTATGTCAAATGTATTAGGTGTTTCTAAAAAGACACTTACTAGATATGTGAAGAGGAGAAATGTCCTAGATGATAATAGCGTAGAAATAAATTGGGTGCTAATGATCAGGAATCCTTTTTCTGATAAGATTGAGGAGGGTGTTCGAAGGTTATTTTTTGATTTCTGGAATCATAATACATGATGTTATGGATGTTATGAAGAATAGGATTGCTCCTAAATAATATGAAGAATGTTATAAACATTGGATTGATATAACATGAGTTATATGTCAAATTTTGTGAAGAAATTCCACATATTAAGATTGGGTAACAAATGTTTGAGATTTTGAAACCTTGGTATGTGAAGCAAAATAAAGTCTTCAAAACATGTTGTCGTAATCATGTTGAGTTTGAGATTGATTATCAAGTATATAAATATATTCATTTCAAATTTCATGGAATTTTTCACATGTTTGATTAAATTATATTGAAGTTCACAATATTATTTCATTTACATGTATTTGCATAACAATTTGATTTAGGTGTATAGAAAGTTAATGGAATCAAAGTATGGTTTCCAGAATGCACCCCCTAAATGCATCAGTGCCTTTCTAGCATCTATTATGTTTTAAAAGTGCAATGATGATGTGGTTTGTCCCATGCCTTGCATTAAAGGTGTTTGTGAAACATGTGCAAATTTGGCTAAATTTCCAATAAGTAGTAAAGACAATGACACAATTCAGAGTGTGAATTGGAAGTGGTGAGTTTCAATTTGTGTATAATTATTATTTAAATGTAAATAAGAATAATTTGTATAATATGTTTGTAATATGTACATATATGTTTTTGTATGTAGGTCCAAATATGACATAAAAATAGGAAAATATGCTACAAGGTTAGACTTCTCAGAGGATGCGATCCCTGTTGCCACATTCATGGAAAGTTTCCATAAGTTGATTGGTCCTCATATAAAACATTTTCACTATTCAAAGTGGTAAGCAAATTAGTTTAAAACATTGAAGAACACATTCCACCTATGATCTATTATGTCAGTGTTTGACTTTGCATAAAACTATTCATTTTCTCATTAAAAAGATATTCAAACACAATACTATCACACCAAGAAGGTAAACATCATGGTGCATGTTTTTTATAGGCATACACAAATGGATTTATATGGAGTTTCCAATTTTTATATTCAACCATTGATCATAAAAAAAGATCACTTCTACATTAGTGATGATAAAGACCATGACACACACTTTGTTCAACATTGTTTTAATTTTTTTTTGAAGATCTTGATAAGCGCCATGTAAATTTTGAAAAACACTATGTTTGGTTATATGGTTTTGCAACACAGTTGAAATATTCAAGGCCTTTGTTTTCACTTTGTAGATATGATCAATTTCTTAACAAGCCTCATGTGTGGAGTTTTTTTTAGAGTGGTCATGGGAAGGGGGAACATGATGGTGTCAATGCTTACATCAAGAGTGCTCTAAGGAATCAAAGTATGAAATATGATGGAGATTATTTGAGTGATGCCCATACTATCATTTAATGGTGTAGGTTGTATTTTTCAAATAGTGCATCTCTAGCCGGGAAGAAGCCACCTCCACACAGGGTGTTTTGGGAAATTACAACTATGTTATGCATTTAATGTATTCCATTCATTATTATTAAATACATGTTATTATCTTCAATTTTTAAATTGGTTGCATATTTGAACAAGAATTGATCACACATCATTGTGTGGTTATCAAAGAATACCCAATACTAGGTAGGTTCATTCTGTGATGAGCACCAATAATCATAACTGGGCACTAAAAATAATAGATTATTCTTATTTTTGTTACGATTACATGTTAGGAGACTATGATAACTGTAATAGTCAAGCCTGTGGTTATGTTGGGCAATGGAATATGATATATCTAGTTGTGAATGATTCATATGGGGTAGATCAAGATGACAACCTTGAGTATGCTCCTTTGATATCATCAGATTATGACCACATATCTAGGCTAGTTGAAATAGGTAACTATATAAGCCTTGATATATATATATAATTCTTTAATATAGAATAAATTTAATTGTTTATTGTTTAGATTCTAATAAAATTTCATATATCATATAAGATATTATTTATATTGTAGGAGATTTATTTGCAATAATTGTTGCCAAAAACTCTGAAAATGTTAGTTACTACTTGTTACAGTGCATAGAACAAAGGAACAAGTTAAGAAAATATATGATAAGTGAGGGAACCTTGTTTCCTATTGGGTCGGTTATGTTGTAGGGGACATATTTGAGACAAGTGAAGGTTATTCCAAGTTTGATTCACTTGATTGATTATGAACTAGATAACAAAGTCTTGCATTATAACCACCATGTTATTGCAATTGGCTTATATCTTACTAAAGATGCCTTCATTTTTAATAGTCAATGAAACTCACAATCTATACAAAATTTAATGTTATTAGTGACGTGTCTTTTTTTCACAATTTGTCTTTTTGCTTAGATTTAAAAATATTAACTTAACAATGTTAAGAAATATTAAATTTTGGTAGAGTTTGAATTAATGCCATTAGTTTATTGATATGTAGCTATCTACAGACATACACTTGGTCATTTTTTTTATTGATTTCATGCCTACAAATGTAGCTATTTACAGACATACACTTGATCATTCTTTATGTTGGATCACTTATCAAGCACAAAATGCCTTCTTGTCACTTCATGATACCATCTTTCATCAATCACCACTTTGTCATTACCTTTGACATTATTGGGTGAATATTTTGTCGTCAACTAACTGATGATAAAATGGGTATATCAACCACAACACAGGGATATTTACGCCACAAAAAGTGTGGGTTTACCAGATCTGGATGAGGTAAATCTCTCCTCTCATCAAGGGGAGGTTCCCTATGAATATTTATATGCTATATGTATATATAATTAAGTAAAAAATAATACTTGGGGTGGTATAACAGCATTCACCTCTCTTTTTTCAGAGGTGATGTCCAAGGAACAAGAGAGAGAAATCTTGGTCATTGGCCAACAACATTCTTCTTTTTTTAAAAATGGTATCCAGCGTAGAGCATAAAATCACCTGAGGTAAGTAACAAAGTTAACAAAGAAACCTACGTAAGCACAAAGTCTTTCGTTGTCTCCTTCACCGATTCAGAATATGTGTAACCGTAGAGTGAAATGAAGCACAAATTCTTCACCTAAAACATCACAAAGATAAAAGTAGCTCAAAGTCTCTCTTTTATCTTTTAGAAATCTTCTCAGATAATATCAACACACACACTTTGCTTATTAAATCAAACAAATAAGAGATTATCAAGAAAGAGGACATAAGAACTATTTCCTAAATAACACAAATAACTTCAACACAAAGTCTGAAATAAACCTGCTTCTCATTCATTCAACAAAATATGATTTACAAGTTGAGCACAAAATCTCAAGAAGTGTCTCAATTTCAGCAGAGTTTTTGTTCTCAATTATCAGAGATCCATTTACAAAAGAGGTCCCCTCTATATATAGGGAGAAACCTTCAAAATTAAAAAGATTATAATATATAAATATCTCAATCAAAGATGAGTCACCTTTGAATTTTGAGATATTTTTCCAGATCTTTTACATGTAATTACACATTACATAATTGCATGCACTTTTACATGACAAAAGTGCATGAGAAGAGAGGAAGAAGAGAAGGGGAAAAAGGTTCAGCTCTTGCCGCCAAACTTTTTCAGATGAGCATCATACATAACAATGGATGCCTAAATTCCTATACTGTCTGGCACAACGGTGTTCTTAAAGATGACCCTAGCTCTAATTATAGCATCCTTCAATGCTGTGATTGCCTTAGCATGACTAGTTAACCTGGATCTTAGGTTATCTAGAGTTAACTGAGTATCTCAAATATTGTCCACAGAAGTCATTGAGAAGGCTTTCTCTTCAAAATCTCTCTGAATCATATCCTTGAATCCTTGGATCATCTCTTCAGATGAGAGAAATTGATTATCCCTGGTGGTGAGGTCACAAGGCAGTTCTTCCAGTCTATTTAATAGGCCTGTGTCACTTTTCTCACTAGCATCTTTGGAAGACTCGAGATCTTCAATCAGCTCCTTGAGTACCTGAATCCTATATATCAGTGATTCCTTAATCTCAACATAGAAATATTTTTTGGAAATAACACTGATGGAAATCAAGGTGCTTTTCTTCAGATCTTTCATTTCCCTCCACTTGCTAAAATATTTCTCCACACTATCAATGTCTTGAGAGATAAGAGAGAGAAGGTCTTCTTAATCTATCCTCAGCTTCTTCATCTTGCCTGTCTTCTCGATAACCTCTGTAAGGAAATTCCCCGAGTGTACATCTTCACAATGTAATCCTCTAGCACTTTTCCTTTCATATAGGTTCTCTCTGCTTTTTGGATGACGGGGTCGTCAATAGAGAAGGCTTTTGGAGTTGTCGCTTCAGAGGGAAGGGTGAATTTCCTTATTACTACCATCAACTACTCTGTCTTGGCCTTATAGTAGTCCGTCATCTCCTTTTCTCTATCAAATTACTGGACCATGATGTACATTGCAGACTGTAGATTACTTTTTGCACCTTCGTGAGTAACTTTTCCAAGTTTAACGCGAGAGATGGAATAGCTGCTCATGTCAAAACCCTCAAGGGTTACGTCATGTGGTGGTTTAGCTATTTTTAAAAATTTATGCCCCTTTTCCTCAACCAATTTTGAGAGGATCCTTGGTTTCTTAGGGGCCTTATCTTTCACCGGCACTATCTTACCAAAATTGAAGTCATCTGCAGAGATGGCTAGCTTCTTTCTTATAGGTGTGAAAGCTGACATCCAAGGAGGGAGAGAAGAAGTACCTAATGTGGCAACAATTCCTGTAGCTAGTTTTACAGTGGTAACATCTGCACTGCTAGTGGTAATGGTGGTTGTAGTAGGAGTAACAGGGGAAATCATACCAGTTGTTGATTGATCAAGGTAGAGCTTTCTCCTAGATTAAAGGAAGGAGATGCCAGACTAAGAATAGAGCAGGAGGAGTGAAGAGTATCTCCAAAAGCATCTTGAGGATTGCCAATAATTAATTTGAAAGGGGAGGCAGCTCCAAAAGAGGGAACACTGATAGGAGATAGAGGTGGGGAAGGAGAGACATCTGTAAGTGGCTGTGCCCCTTCTTGGGAAGGTAGAGGGTCAGTCTTCTGTTGCTCTGAGGGCCTGTCATCTGTCTCTATTTGTTGAGCTACTTGTTCTTGGGAGCTTTGTTCTCCAACTCCCTTAACTATTGATTTTGGATCCTTAACAACCTTTGATTTCTTGGAAACAAAGATGATTCTAAGCTTGCGAGGCCTAGATGGAGAAGGAACATCACCTTTGTTCTTGGTCCTATTTTCTGCCTTCTTCCTCATTTCTGCTTGGAACTCAACCTCTGATCCTGTAACAAACTCTTTCAGCATGATCCCTTTGGCTGCTAACCAATCATTGGTGTTAGCCAATATTGGTTCAAATCTTTTCCTCAAAGAAGTTAATTCTTTTTTAGACCATTGAATTGGAGGAAGAGGGGAGTCAGCAACCTTCTTGGCCAGGTGCCTACTATTGATAATGTTCTTGTCATTGACTAGATTGGGGGGAATCTCTGCAAGCCCCAAATATTTGATCTACTCTAGGGTCAGCTTGCTGTAGTCTATTTTCCTAATTTCTTCGGATGTCCACAGGTCTACCCAGATGTCTTCGATCATAGGCTCATAAAATTGAGTCTTTCTTTTGATCATGTCTTTGACACTCATATAGTCAAAGTTGTCCCTTCTTTTGAATTGTCTCATAGTAACCAGTTGCATCTTCATCTCCATGACCTTGGCTTTAGCTGCAGTTAAAATCGAGTATCTACCAATTTTGATTGGAAACCTGAAACTTGGCTTTTTCAGTTCCATCTGCCTAGTATGTATGACAATCATTTGTCTACACAGCTCCATCAGAACTAACTTATCAGAAGGAAACTTGGGGAGCATATAGGGATAGCCTTGGAAAAAGTCAACCTAAAGATAGCAGAAGGAGGGGAATTGTAGGAACATATAGCCATAGTCATTAACGACCATCCAGGCCTCATCAGATACTCTCTTCTGCTCAAGTTGAGGGTTGAAGAGGCATAAAAATATAGCTAAAAAGGCATCATTTACCCTTCTAAAATGGTAGATTGATCCTTACAGTGTCAGCTAAGGGTAATATGAGTAGACTAGGGTGGTCTTCCTGTCCTCTTCAGTCATCAAACCTAGAAAGGTTTGCATTGAGGTAGCTATGTACACCAGGTATGAAGTCATATCAAACTTTGAAGTAGTTTGTACCTTGGTCAGTTGCTCGTGAAGAGCGTTGCTAATCTGCTCACCCAAGAAGATGACCTGCTTACCTTGGAGGATGATTTTGATGAAAGGGTACATCCACTCATGGAAATGTGAGGAAGATAGGAGGCCTCACACTCTATTGAGAAGAGTAATCAGATCACTAACCTCTTCAATAAAATTGCTCCTTGGGAAGTTCTGCAACCATCTAGATAAATTGGTTCTGGGGGTCTTCAGCCCCATGTTATTCATTACTTTCTTTGCCCTCTCAGGGTCCTTGTCATACTCCTGTGCTTCTATGAAGTCAATTCTTAGCACTTCAGTAGTAGGAGGGCACATGAAGACCTTATCAATGAATTCGGGGTCTAGTCAAATTATTACGTTGCCACTAGCATCTGAGACTGAGCTCATCTCTTTGTTATAGAACTAGGCACACTAGAGGATGAACTTCATATGATGTGCTACAACTGGGAAAGAAGCAACTAGATGAATGTTGCTCTTGATGATTCACTTCATTTCAGAGCTCGAGTTTGTCACCTTGGTTTTGGTCATGAACTCGGCCATATCTACATGGCCAATCTCTGTGTCTCTAATGTCATCGACATTAGAGGTGATCGAGGTGATAGAAAAAATGTCCTGGCACTTGTACTTCATGGCCTTTGAATTTTTTAGAGAAGTTTCAGACATCAAAACTGGCCTCAAAAAATGAGTGCTGATGAGCAAGAATCTTTAGAGGGTACTGCAATCATGATCGTGCAATTAGGGAACAATGGGCAAATTGGGGAATTCACACGTTGGGTGATCATGACCAAGGAAGGGCACTTAACAGGGCTGGGTCAGAAACTGGGTCAAAAAATGAGGGGAAAAGGGGAGGAAGTGAAAAAATAAAAAAGAGGAAAATTTCTCGAGTTAGAGAAATTTGGAGGAAGAATGTAAGGGTGGCAAAATTCGCCGCCCAAGCATGTGGAATGAACAGCATGGAGGGGCCGTGAATTTCGTTGCCCTTGCATGAAGAGGGGAAAAAGGGAAAGAAAGAACGGGTGGTGAATTTCGCTACCCATGCAGGTATAAAGGGGAAAAGTGTAGGGGTGGCAAAATTCATTGCCCATGCACTTTTAGCCTACATTAGCGACAAATTTTGCCACCCAAACCATGCCCTACCCGAACACTTGCATCGGTGGCAAATTTTGCTACCGAATATTTTAGCTCATGAACCTTAAGTGGACAAATCATGAAGGAAATAGGAGATTCCATGCCTTCTTGGTTTTGTTGAACTAAAATAGCTGAGAGTGTATGTTCAGAGGCATAACTATATATTTTGAAGCTTTTGGTGTAGTCTGAACAAACCAATATTGGTGCGCGAGCGATCGCTTCTTTGATGTCTTTGAATGTTGATTTTCCCTCAATAGTCCACCTGAAGGTAGCATTTCCTTTCATCATGTTGATGATGTGGCGAGTCTTCTCAGTGAACTCAGGAATGAATCTCTAAAGAAAATTCACCTTTCTGAAGAAAGAGTGAATCGTAGTTTTGCTGGTAGGCAGAGTAAGTTCCTGGATGGACTTGACCCTTTTTGAGTCAATTTTAATACCTTCTTGAGACACAATGTGTCTAAAAAGTTTCCCTTCAGTCACCTCGAAGATAGATTTATTTGGATTTAGAGAAATACCATTCTGACGATAGTGTTCCAGTATTCTTTGCAAATGGTGGACATGGTCATAATGATGCTTTGAAAATACTGTCAAATCATCTAGGTACACTATAATGAACTTGCCCATTTCATCCTTGAAAGTGAGGTCCATCGCTCTTTAAAATGTGGCACTTGCATTTATCAGACCAAAAGGCATTCTCTGATAGGCAAAGGTGCCCCAAGGTGTGGTGAAGGTAGTCTTATGTTGATCCACTTTTTCAACCTCAACTTGATTGTACCCCGAGAAACCATCCAGCATTGATAACATCTCTGAACTTGTTACCATTTGTAGAACTTGATCCATGATAGGGAGAGGGTAGTTATCTTTTAAAGATAACTGATTCAAGTTCTTGAAATCCACATAGATTCAAATTTCACCATTCTTCTTTTTGATAGGCACTATGTTGGCAATCCATGTGGAATGATGGATTGAGAAAATTATTTGGGCATCAAGTATTTTTTGTATCTCAGCTAAAATAGTACCTAAGAATTTTGGATTATATTGCCTAGACTTTTGCTTATAAGGTACAGAGTTTGCCTTAATGGGAATGTCGTGGCGAATGTCATCCGGCTTGAGTGATTTCAGGTCATCATAGGAATAAGCCAAGGCATCTATATATTGGTAGAGTAGATTAGCAAGATTAAATCTCTCCTCAGGAGTGCAACATTTCCCAATGTTTACCATCTTAGGATCTCCCTTGGTTCCCAGATTTACTTGATCAAAATCCTGGGAGGGGTTTGAATCTGTCCGCTGTTATTTGATGAACATGTCATGGTTATCAAACAATTTCTCTAGGGAAACCAGGGCTTTGGGAATCTTATTCCCCTTAAGCTATAGGAAATCCTCACCTATGTTTGCATTCGATTCAGGAGTTGCTTCACATTTTCAGACCTCACTACCTTCAAAATGCAATTGTTCGAAGCTATCCTTTTACTCTAAGAAGGCAATGATTTGATCGTCATTGTTGAATACTTGCCAATGGCTAGCATTATCAGGTACACTTGGCCAAAATACCAATTCAATAGTGTACTTATCTCTTTTAAAATTTGGGTGGGGAACCAAGAGAGTAGCAGAAATAGCCAATGCATCTGCCCGATCATTGAATTCTCGTGGAACGGCAGAGATGTTGAAAGTGTCAAAATTTTTGATTTGGTCCCAGACCAGATTGCGATAGTGGTGCAATCTTTCATTTTTAGTTTGATAGAGGCTTCTTACCTGGCAAACCACCAATTTAGCATCCCCTTTAGCATGGAGTTGCTTAATGCCTTTTTCTCTAGCAGCTTGTAATCCAAGTAACAGGGATTCGTACTCAACTGTGTTGTTGGTGTTGTTGAACTGCAACTTGTAGGACAAAGGAACAATATCTCTTTGAGGAGATACCAACACAAATCTAGCTCTTGAACTGGTAGAAGAGCAGCTGCCATCAAATTTTAAGATCCATACCTCATTAGACACCACTTTTTCTTGGAAAATTTCCTCATTTGGGGGAAGAGATTCTTCCATGCATTCATTTTGGTGTGTCGATTCTCCCACTGTGTCAGCTGAACACATTTCCAAGTTGTCACTTGTAGGAGTTTTGTCGAATGCCTCATGGACTTCGTCTGTAGATAGGAAGTAGTTACCCATGTCTGAAGACTCAAACAAAATTTGAGCTTCTGGTGTTGATGATCGGGTGACTACATATCTTACTTCTTTTTCAAGAAGCAATTTCTTCATAATGCATTGAATTGGGATTCTCGCCTCTGACAAGTCCATGCTTAGCTCACCTCCAACATCTTTGCAAAAATTTTGCCCAAGCAAAATGCCATAAGAGGCTAAAACAATGGCGACTAGGACCATCATTTTTATCCTCTTTTCTGGAAAAGCTAAGAAAGCAAATTGGGCATCTTTTATCTGACCGAGGAGTGGGACTTGCTTGTTTTCCATAGAAAAACACCTCCCAAAAATTTTGGTCAAAGTTAGACCAAGGGAATCTGCCACCTTGGTAGGTATGAAATTGTTTCTATTCAAAATTCGCTTTTAGATCTAAGAGAAAGAAGAAACTAAAAAAGTAATGGACAAGGCATGGGAAGTACCTGGATAAAGATTGCGCACCGTAAATCCAGACGCTTGTGAGCACTCCTCTTTGGCTGTGGAGGAATGACACCTGCAAGAAAAAAGGAAACTTGGACAAGAAAATGTTAGATGGATAGGCGGTGGGTTGCCAAGCAAGAGCTTGTTCCCGGAAGTGTGAAAACTTCCTTAAGGGAGGTCAACCCACTGTTAACAGACAGATAAAAGATCAAGAAAATATAGAATGCCAGAATATAGAAGTGACAAAGAAATTAGGAAGGAAAGAAAAGACAAAATGATTACCTGAAGGAGTTGTTGGGCTGAAGACAGTCGCCGAGGTCAAAAATGTCGTCGGCGTCGGTTATCTGATCTACCAGCGTTGGCTACCCTGCCGACGTCGATTGGGGAAGTGACCAGTGTCGGTCGGGGTTGTGGCCTGCAGTCGGGTCTGGGTTGCTTTCTGGACTGTGGATGGGTCTGGTTCATGAACAAGGTCAAGACTGAGTTTGGGGATGGGTCTGAATGGACTGAGGAGTGGTCTTGCCCTGTATAGGGTCTTTTGTTGGCAAAAGGAGGATGAGGGAGTTGTCTGGGATTGGTATAAAAAGTGGGACAATGTGAGAGGAGGATGGACAGAGGACAGGTCCTGAGAAGGCTTTTCAGCCTCTCAGGGGGAAGGATAGAGAGAGTAGGAAGCAGCAGATAACTGAAAGCTTAAAGAAAAGAAATCAAATAATAGAGTCTGCTTACCTCTTTGCCTGCTGAATGAAGGGTTGAGAGAGCTGTTGTTGAAGCCACAGAGGATTTAGCAAGAAGAGAACTCTTGATGAAGAACCTTTGCACCTGTTGCTGTTGTTGCACGAGGTCCAAACGGAGAAGAGACGAAAGCCAAAATGCCAAGAGAGTTCAGTTTGCGAGTTCAAGGGTCCAGGGGGCTGCAACGGATGTAGAAAAGGGTAATGAAGGATGCCGACGCTGACAGTTTTGCCGACGTCGGCCGAAGGGTCGCCGACGTCGGCGGTCGTAAAATGGGGACAGAGGCTAAAAATAGCCTCTGCCCATTCTTGCACGCCGCCGAGCGAGGGGGTATGGGAAGAACGGTCACGAGGATGCCAAAATGGGCGTGGGGGGAAGATAATGAAGAGATTTGGCCTAATAAATGCTAGGGGGAAGGTGGAGGGATTCAAGGGAGGATCCAAGGTGGCAAGGGTAGGGTGGAAAGGGGGCCAAGGCCAAGGGTTAGGATAGGGGTTTAAGGCGAACAAGGAGGAGGACCAAGGTGCAGACACGTTTGTGGTGTCTACATTTGCCCCTTTTTGTCTTGTTGGTTGTTCTAGATGAACTACAAGACAAAAACAGGAGTTGGTTGCCCCAGAAAAAGGATGAGGTGTTTCCCCCCTCAAAGCGATAGTCGAGAGAAGGGAACCGAAGATCGAGTGTCGATTTGACAGAGAAATGGATAGAAGAGAGTGAGTGAAAATGCTGCAGTAGTCGTGATTGTGCGTAGTCCACTTCACGAGAGGGTCGGGTCAAATTGTCGCATGTCGAGGGTCAAGGAGTGCCAAAATTGAAGTAACCGGGCCCCAGCATTTAGTCATCTGCTGATAGGGTCACTCAATTTAAGCTGAAGCTCCAAATGGTCATCGTGTTCTAGGTATCCAAGGCTCAAGAAGTGCTCCTAGAAACACAAAAAAGCCACAAGTAGTAGGGATCAACTGGCTCGCGATCCTATACTTGCGAAGGGTCAAAAATAGTCTGCGAACAATTCTGCTAACCAGCCGTGAGGTAGCACACACGCAAAAACAACCAAGGCAACATTGTCTTGGAAGTGGTCGAAGGTCGAAGGATGGTCATTGGTCAAGGGGATGGATGGACGAAAGGATGCGGTCGAGCTAACCCCAGAAGACCCCATGTCAACTGAGTGCTGCCTACATAGCCCCTGTCGTAGGGGCCTCAGGCCGATGTAGTTCTCCCTAAAAGGGAGGGAGGGTCAGAGGGATTGATTGGTCTTGGTCAAAGAAAATGATTGGTCTTGGTCAAAGAAAATGATTGGTCTTGGTCAAAGTTGACGGAGTTGGTCGTGATAAGAGTCAAAGAAGAGAGGGTTTGTCCATCATAGAGACGAATAAAAGGGGGTGGTCGAGCTAACCTCAGAAGATGTGGTATCTGAGTGCTGCCTACATAGCCCTGGTCATAGGGCCTCAGACCAATGTAGTTCGGACAAATTGAGAAGATTGGTCGATGATGAGATTGGTCATGTGTTGAAATGACGAGGGTAAGATGAGGATAAAATGATGCTACAGATGGTGTATTCTATAGAATTGGTCGAGAGTCTTTCATCCCTAGCAAGTTTCCATAGTCGCGATGGATATATGCTAAAAATGAATAGAAGTCGATTTATGCTTTAGCAAGTATTGGTTTATGCTTAACATAAATTGGGCCTGGTCGGTAGTTTCCATGTGTATTGGTGTCCATAGAAACTATGTGAAATGGTCTAGGATGATGTCAGCTGAAAATGATGAAAATGGCTGGGTTTGAGATGAGTCGCTAATTGATGTGGTTAAATGTGACCAAAGTGAAGAGAAAAGATGAAAGGCAAATCGCTCTTTCATTGATAAGGACCAGAAAGGAAGCATAGATAGGGGTTATTAGAAAAAAAGCCCCGTTCATGCATTACGTCGTTGACCAGTGTTGTGTTAGAATGATAATCGAATCACTTTGACATTAAAGTGAGCTCGAAGTCCCTTGAGCAGGTGAGAGGAAGAGGATAGGGTAACCCAGTCTAAGAGCAAGAATAACCTTGCCCCTTTTATATAGGAGACCCTGAGACAACTACAAGCCAAGTCCGTGACTCGTTTTTTTTTTTTTTTGGGTGCAGGCTGATCGATGCGGGAAGCCTACATAGAGATGTCTTTTGATGTAGTGGTCATGTTGTGAAGCTGATCAATGCGGGAAGCTTCTAAGAAAGGTTGCTGTTTGTAGCAAGATTTAGTCATAGCCATCCTTCGAGGGAGTGGTCTATATTTTTGCTTTATAATGTTTGATAAGTTGGCCTAGCTGTCCTTTGAGGGATCAATCTAGTAATACAGCAATGATAGTACAGCTGTCCTTCGAGGGAGCACTCTGTCTTTTTGATTTTGACTTGATTTTGTGACCATGGATATGTTTTGACATCTTGATTTTGATTGTTTTGATTTAGAGTCATGGACAAGGCTGTAGAAGTTCAAGGACACCCCTTTTATTAGGACAAAGCATCCATGTATCATAAAAGGGTTGTAGAAGACTTGTTAAAGGGGAATAGGGTTGAAAGGGATGAGGATTAAGAGGACGAGGATTGCTCAAGGGACGAGCTCAAGTTACGTGTCAAGTAGACGAGTACTCGACTAGTAGAAGAATGTCGAAGATGCAACGCATTAAGAGGCTCAAGTTCTGGCCGTCTGTCGAGGGAAGACAGACGATAAGTCCCTGACCCATACTTGTGCGTGATGATAAAAGGTCCAAGCCAATTGGGGGCGAATTTGCCTCGTTTACTTCAATCCATATTGGTCACATGCTAATTCTCTTTGAGGACGAGGTCTCCGATGTTGAAATCTCATTCTCACAGATTTTTGTCGTAGGCCCGCTTTATGCGACTTTGGTAGACATGGAGATGATTAAGGGCAGCAAGACGGTGCTCGTCAAGTAACTCAAGTTGAGCTAAGCGATCTTGACAAAATTCATCGTTGGAGAGAATGTCATGCAGGGAGATGCGGAGAGATGGGATCTGCACTTCGAGAGGTAAGACAACCTCTATTCCGTACACGAGGGAGAAGGGAGTAGCACCCATAGAGGTTTGGATGCTGGTGCGGTAGGCCCACAAAGTGAAGGGAACATGAATGTGCCAATCCCTTCCTGTATCATCGACCACCTTCATGAGAATTTTGGTGAGAATTTTGTTGGAAGCCTCTGCCTGCCCATTTGCTTGTGGGTAGTAAGGCGAAGAAAAGCTGAGTTTGATGCCAAATGAGTCGCATAGTTTTTGGACAGTCTTGTTTTTGAAGGACTTGCCGTTGTCGGTGATGATTTTGTGAGGGATACCGAAACGACAGATGATGTGGCTGCTGATGAAGTCGACAATCTTGTCGGCTTTTGTGGAGACAAGAGGAATGGCTTCCACCCACTTGGTGAAATACTCAGTGGCAGTGATGATGGACTGATGACGAAGAGACGAGTGAGGTTTGATCTCACCGATGAGATCCAAGCCCCACTGAGAGAAAGGCCAGAAATCCTGAGTGACTTGCAAGGCATGGCTGGGGAGATGAAGCAGGTTAGAGTGCTGCTGACACTTGATGCAACGCCGAACATAGTCACTACAGTCTTGCTGAAGGGTGGGCCAATAATAACCCAGGCGAAGGATGCGCTTGGCAACCGAGTTTCCACTGAAGTGTCCACCACAAATCCCGTCGTGGACTTGCTTTATGGCATGAGAAGCTTCAGCAGAGGTTAGACAATGAAGAAGGAGGCCGTCAAAGCCTCGCTTATAGAGAAGACCCCCTAGCATGGTATAGCGAGCTGTGCGCTTGATGAAAGCTCGCCGCGCATTGCTAGAGAGGTTGGAAGGAGTGACAGAAAGAGACAAGTAGTCCACGAGTTGCTTATACCAGTCATCTTGTGGGCTAGAATTGATAGTGTTGATATGGTCGATATGAGGAGAGATATATGAAGGTAAAGGTACGTGATGCACTGTGACAAAAAGGTGGGATGATGATGATGAAGATGGGATATGCGAAGCAAGAGAGGCCATGGTGTCGGCAAACTTGTTCGTAGAGCGTGGAACAGTCTGCAAGAGGTGATGGTCGAAAGATGCTAAAAGAAGGTCCACACGATTCTTATACCTCTGTAAAACTTCATTTTTACAGAGATATGAACCGTTAACTTGATTAACGATGAGCTGCGAGTCGCTGAAGATGTTGATAGACTTGATGTGGAGAGAAAGGGCAGTCTGAAGTCCCAAAATTAAGGCCTCGTATTCGGCCATATTATTGGTACAATCAAAGTCAAGCTTAAAAGATAGAGGCATGGGCTCCCCTTTGAGTGGGATGAGGATAACCCCCACACCCCCACCGAGTTGACATTTGGAGCCGTCAAAGAACATAGTCATTTGGTAGACGGTGTCATCGGTGGAAAGTGTGGCGATAGACTCGTTAGGGAACTCACAGTGGGAAGGTTGGTTGTCGGGAAGAGGGGCATCTGCCAGTTGGTCAGCGATGGTTTGCCCTTTGATAGATTTCTGCTGGATGAATTCAAGGTCAAACTCCGCAAGCAGCATGAGCCACCGAGCCATACGTTGATTTTGGTATGGCTTGGAGTGCATGTACTTGAGAGGGTCAGTGTGAGTGACGACAAAGGTTTTGTGGTTGAGAAGATAGTGGCGGAGCTTGGTAGTGGAAAAGACTAATGCCAAACAGAGTTTCTCGGTATGAGTATACCGAGTTTCATAGTCGACCAGTGTTCGGCTGATGTAGTAAACCGCTTGCTCGTGATGATGCTCGTCTCGGTGCGCGATCATGGCACCTAACGAATGGTTGGTAGCAGAGATATAAAGGTAGAAGGGTTGGTCGTCCTTAGGTGGAATGAAGACTGGTGGAGAGACCAGATAGCCTTTGAGGGCTTCAAAAGCCTCTTGACAGTCCTTATCCCATTTAAAGGAGACGTCCTTCTTAAGGAGGTGATGAAAAGGCTGGCAGCGGTCTGAAAGCTGCGAGATGAAACGGCGAATAGACTGGAGCTTCCCTTGTAGACTGCGAAGCTGCTTGAGATTGGTCGGTGGTGGCATTTCGAGGATAGCGCGGATCTTGGCGGGATCTATCTCGATACCACAGAAGGAAACGATGAAGCCGAGAAGTTTGCCTGAGAGGACCCCAAAGACACACTTCTTGGGGTTAAGGCAGACATTGTATTGAAGAAGGCGAGAGAAGATAATTGTGAGAATGGTCAAGTGGTCACAGCGAAGTTTGGACTTGCCGAGAAGATCATCCACATAGTCCTCCATGATCTTGTGGAGGAGATCATGGAAAATGTAGGTCATGGCGCGCTGATAGGTGGCACCAGCATTTTTAAGCCGAAAGGCATGACTCGATAGCAGAAAGTCCCCCATGGGGTGATAAAGGTAGTCTTGTGCTGATCTTCCGGTGTGATCAGGATTTGATTATATCCTGAAAACCCGTCCATGAGAGATAGCATCTCGTGGCCGGCTGTGAGATCAACAAGCTGGTCAATGTTAGGAAGAGGAAAGTCATCTTTGGGACAGGCTAGGTTAAGGTCGCGATAGTCTGTGCAGATCTGAATCCCCCCAGTTGCTTTAGTAACTGGGACGATGTTAGAGACCCACTGTGGATAATCGATGGGTTGGATGAAGGAGACAGAAAGAAGACGCTGAAGCTCCTCTTTGACAAGAAGCGCAACGCGAGGATGCATCTTTTGAAGCTTCTGCCTAACAGGCTTAGCCTCTAGTTTGGTGATAATGTTATGGGTAGCAATGGTGGGGTCGATGCCAGGCATGTCGCTGTAAGTCCAGGCAAAGGCCTTGCTATGGTTGGAAAGGAACTGGGCATAGTCAAGCTGCTCCTGAGCATCTAAAGATTAGCCAATCTTTAAGATGTGAGGAACATCAGAAGAAGAAGGGAGGTTGATGTCAATGGTGGATTCATTTAACATAACCTAGGTCTTGGAAGGGAGGAAACGCTGGATGAAAGAGTCGTCAGCACCCATGTAGGAAAGGAT
This sequence comes from Torreya grandis, assembly GCA_037957365.1. Lineage (NCBI taxonomy): Eukaryota > Viridiplantae > Streptophyta > Pinopsida > Cupressales > Taxaceae > Torreya > Torreya grandis. The sequence continues at coordinate 1,294,003 of JARHVA010001587.1, forward strand.
GGCGTCATCGTCAACGCAGTGGACAGTGTGAATGGTTGCCAACTCATCTTCTACCATGCTAGGAAAAATGAGAGGGAGAGACCTGGACACCCCATTGAGCTGATAGGTCAGGGGTTCCAGGTGGATGGTGTTTATGGGAAAAAAAACTAGGAGGGATGGAAACCACCGACTCCGTAGGTGACGAAGGAGAAATGGGCGAGTCTGGAGGAGATTGGTCGATGGTTGGCTCGAGACAGAGGTCGGAAGGAGCCTGAGTGGGGTCATGATATCTCAGGCCATACCGTTTCTTGACATCATGATCATTGAGCGGCTCGATGGGCTGATGGGAGCCCTGCTCATAACGTCCGAAACTGAAACCCTTCCATGCACACCTGTGAAGGTAAGTGTGTGCAAAGGTGGGGTTGCCAAAAAACGAGAAATCAGATGTGAAAGGTTGGGGTGAAGAAAGGGAATTGGCATTGGTAGGAGCTTGATTAAGCCTCCCATAGACAAAGTTGGTTTGGAAGTGAGGAGGACCATAAGGTACGACCATCCCGATCCGATGGTCGTAATTGGGACTGAGGTGAAGGCGTCCATACTCTTGCGGAGTTTGGAACATGTCTAGGGTCAACAAGCAATATTCCCCAAGTGATAGTCATTGGAAGATGTCTTCCATGGGGTCTTTGGTCGGTGCTTGAAGAGGAGGGGTGAGGGCGACCGCCGATTGTGAATTGGTCAAAGCTTCCGCAGATGGAGGCGGTGCCGGAGTTGACGGTTTGATGGGAGTGAGGACATCATTGGGACGGTAGGTGGTGTTGCAAGTCTTGAAGGGTGAAGGGTCAGCGGGAATGGTATGGACTTGCCCGTCATGCTCAAACTTCACACAACGGTGAAGGGTGGATGGTATACAGGCCATGGCACGGATCCAAGGTCGGCCTAGTAGAAGGTTGTATTGAAACTCTCCTTCGATGATATAAAAGAGCTCTGGGACTGTGCGTGGACCAACGCGGATGTGAAGGATGACTGTGCCAATGGTCGTGGCAGTGGTGTCATTGAAAGAGCGTAAGATCGCGTCAGTTTTGGAGACGCAATTCTTGGAAAGAGACAGCTGATCAAAGGCGTGGGTAGAGATAATGTTGATGCTAGCGCCACCGTCGATCATAACACGTTTGATGCATGTCCGATCAACATAGGCAGTGATGAAGAGGGCGGCGTCCTGATCTTCCATGTTAGATGTGGGAATCTCAGAATCGCTGAATGTGATGGAGTTGATAGGAGATAAAGAATGGACGAGGGCAGCGAGTGGTTAGGGGTCCTCGGGTTGGACCTCCGCTGCCTGCAAGGCTTGGATAAGGGCTTGACGGTGCTGAGGCGAGGTTTGGATAAGGTCATAAAGAGACATCTTCACAGGTGTCTGATGAAGCTGCTTCAGCATGGAGTCGTGAATTGGCCCAGAAGAGGAAGACGAAGAAGGTTGGGACGCGCCAAGGATAGAAATTTTAGGCTTGGGCGCAAGAGGTGGCTTGACGAAGGGATAGGTCCAAGGAATGGTAGCTTTTTCTTTCGCCTTGTCCTTCTGCGACCTAGTGGTTATATGGATAGCATTGATTTCGAAAATAGGAGGTGAGGAAGGGGTCATGTCTTGCTGGTGAGATGTTGACGTGTTTGAAGAGGAAGGAGTCGGGGTCTGGTCGAGAGTGTCCTCAAGGAGAAGAGTGTCTTTCTCCATATGGCGGCGGATGACGGCCTTGAGAGCACAACAAGTCTCGGTGTCATGTCCTGGTGTACGATGATATAAGCAAATTTTCGTATCGTCGAACCAGGAGGGCTTGGACCCAAGAGGTTGGAAAGGCTTGATGGGCGGAAGGGTTATGTCAGAAGTCTGGAGAAGTCGGTGCAATATCAACAAGTATGAGCCCAATAGAGGGTCCGTGCTATTTGATATGCGCGAGGTTGGTGACTTTTGCTTAGGTGAGGTTAGAAGAGGTTTTCGTACCACCTTATGGGTTGATGGCGCGGTGACAGATGGAGACAGCTCTTTTTTGATGATTAGTACCACCTTTTTAGGAGAGGGATGACTGGAGATAGGCAGAGGAAGCAAAGGAGGCAACAATTTTTGGTTGAAGGTCGGAGTGGGAAGGATGTTGGTCAAGGTCGAAGGATGGGGGCCCAAAATGGATGGTAATGGTGACGGAGAAGGAGACGTTCGTTTCTGTGGTCTAGCAGTCCTCTTCGACTTGGTTGGAAGAGTACTGCTGGTCGAGGTCTGGCCTAGGTCCACCTTCACTTGTGGGTGAGTGAGGGTGGAGACAGGACGAACGCCAAATGACTTGATGGGTTTAGATGAGGTAGATGCAGGTTTCAGTTTGGACGGGTTTGGTGGAGGTTTGAGAGTCTGGTCTTTGTCAAGAGTCTGACGAGATTCTGCCTTAGGAGGATTAGCAGCATGTGATGAGAGGGCGCGGGTATGTTGAAGGGTTTTAAGACGCTCCCACAACATCAGAGGCATCACTTTCCTTGGAGGGAGAAGCACGATTTTCTCCACTAACCGGGAAAATGGCTGAGAGGAAGATGTTGATGGTTGCGAGGTTGAAGACGAGATGGGTGTAGTGGTCTTAGACGCATGGTGTGGTGAAGTCATGACAGATTTAGATGAAGATGAAGGGGAGACCGGTTCTTTCCTGGGTGGAGAAGAATCCAAAAAGCGAGGGTCCCCGAGCGGGTAAAGGGCAGGGATGACAGTGCCCTCCACTTGCGGCTGAGGAGTAGGAAGGGTCGGGTCCTCCATAGGCAGTAGAACGGAGGATGGTGAGACCGGTGGTGCTGGTAAAGCTGAGGTGTCCTCTAAGATGAGAGAGGTCGATGGAGGACTAGCCGGGGAGAGAGGTTCATCCACATGTGATGGACTAATTGATGGACTAACCTCCTGAGGTTGATTGGGGATGAAGGGAGAGACCGTATTGACTGTTCAAACGTTGTGCTCATGATTGTCGTCAATTAAGGTCTGGACGTTGTTTTGAGTTGGCAGATGATTGGGGAAAGGTTGTTTGAAGATGTCAATGGCCTGATTAGGGGGTGCATTTGGATTGTCTAAGATGAGATCCCCCTTTTCAAGCATGTCTTGGATTATGTTCTTAAAGGTTTTGCAGTTTTTCGTGTCATGGCCCTTAACACGGTGGAAGCTGCAGAAGTCATGCTCCCTATACCATGTGGGAATAGCGTGTGAGGGATCGAATTATGGAGGAGGTCAGGCTTGAGGGAGATTGAGGACCCCCTGTTTAACAAGCTTGTCCAGCATAGACGCATATGATTCTTCGAGAGGAGTATATCACCGCTGCACGTATCTTTGCTAGAATTGGTGAGTAGCGCTCTGAGATGTGGATGGCTCAGGCTGATTGGTCGAGGAGGAGGAGGGCCTAACAACCACGGCATTAGCTGAAGCCTTGGATTTAGAATTGGATGATGATGGCTTGGCAGAGGAAGAGTCATTGGTCTTAGAGCTGGGATTCTTGTTTTGCAACTTGACTTTATTCTCTTCGATGGCACACAACTCAAGTTTGCGAGCCATCGTGAAGGCTTCATCAAAAGTGCGGAAGGTTTGAACCCTCAGGGTGGAAGAGATATGTCTGGCGCAGGATTGGGAAAAGAGTTCAATAAGCTCGGCCTGGGGTAAGGAAAAGGAGAGTTGATTGATAAGGCCTCTCCATCGAGCAACGAAGTCAGCTATGGACTCGTCCTCGAATTGCCGAATAGAATAGAGGTCCGTGATTGAGACCTTCTTGGTTATGTTGATGGAAAAGTGATCGAGGAAGAGCTGAGCCAATTGTGTGAATGAGAAGAGAGAATGGCTAGGAAGGGAGCTGTACCAATCAAGTGCAGCACCCGAGAGAGACATAGGAAACGTGCGTAAGAGTAACGCATCATCATGGCCAATGAGGTAGCAGGCATGTCTGAATGCCCGCAAGTGTTGTTGTGGGTCTTCCTTGTTTTGAAAGCGAGAAAACTTCGGAAGCTCCCACTGACTAGGATATGGTCTGATTGGGACAGAAAGATGAATGGGCTCGCTACAGATTTGCTCGTATGAAAGAGTGTTGTGCGAGCCGAAAACAGAGGTCTCAAGATTGGTCATCTTGTCCATCAGCATTTTGATGATGTCTGCCGATGGATTGACAGGTGGCGCGCCCCCTAAGTTGTAGGGCGCTTGGAAGAGGCTAGGGGAGGTATGCGACATAGTCGGTTGTACAATGTACGGATGACTAATCACAGGGGCAGAGGTGGAGGCTAAATGTGGTTGGGTGGAAGACATAGCTGGGCCCATTGTCACCACGAGAGGTTGAACTGTGGTAACGGGGGCCAAGGGATATGAGGCCACCCTGGTGTTGATAGGGGCCAGGGTAGGTGGAATAGAGACGATAAGGTTTTGAAAAGGAGTGGATAGCGGTTGAGAGGGTTGAAGTTGACAGGGGGCCAGAACCCCGGTGGAAGTGGGCCCAATGATAGAGGGAGAGGCCACACCTGGAGGATTGGTCAAAGTCTGAGTCTGGTCAGTGGTCGAAATGATGGCTCAAGTGTCTAAAGGTTGAACTACGAATGCTGTCGATACAGCCGTAGTTGCGGCAAGGGAGGTTGGCATTCCGTAGATTGGATTGCCCAAGGAGTCTCGCGTTCGGCTATGTGCGAGATAGTGTTGCAAGGCCTTGACGTTGAGGTCCAAGAATCGCTCGAAATCTTGGTCCCCTTCTTGGACAATGGGAGTCTGCGGCGGGGTTGGACGAATGGGAGTTCTTTCGGTCTCTGAGTTGAACTCCATTGTAGGCTTGGTCACGGACGGGGTGGATGGAAGTGGTTGACAGCTAGCGTGGTTGATAAGAGCCTTGGCTTGGCTACGAGTCAAAACCATGCAAGGCAAAGAAGGTTCAGGTCTCAGGAACTGTGTTGCTCAGTTTCAGAAAACCAGGATGGAGTCTTTGGTAGAGAAAGGACAGGTTTCAGGCTGTTGGTTTTGAAAAAAGGACAGTGACAGAGACCGACATCGGTTTAAAAACTGATGTCGGTTAGAACGATGGCCGACGTCGGCCAGATAACCGATGCCGGTAACAGATGAAGCCGACGTCGGTATTAGAACCGATGTCGGTGATAGGGGAAGCCGACGTCGGTGGCAGAACCGATGTCGGTGACTGTGTTTTCCAGAGAACCAAAAGGTTCTTGGAAAACAATGAAGAAGGCGTCCTCACTCACTCAAACAAATAGATGAAAAGAGGAAAACAGAGAGAGACACACAAGCCTAAGTGATAAATCCTAGGAATTAACCTTAGAAATTGTGGCTTATGCCTTAGATGGATGTTTGGGGAGATTGGCTGAAAAATGGGTCCTAGAAGAAGGTGGTCTAAAGATGGTTTCAAGTGTTGTTTTAGGTGCTCAAAAATCTGTGTTAGGGTCTGGTACGTGGCCTGGTGCTAAGGAGCAAGCTCCCCTCACTTCACGATTCCAGTGGTTAGCCGGTCTCGCTTAGCCAAGATATACCTCGCCTAGAGTTTATCCTTCGCCAGAGAATGGAGTGGGCTTCTCTCTTGGTGATGAAATCCAAGTAGGGTCACCGGGATGGGTAAGGTATCCGCTAGGGGATGAAATCCCAGTCGGGCCTTGTCTCAAGTAAGTTTTATGTTCGTTTAGTGCATGTGGTTTGGTAGTGTAACATCAAGTGTCTACAGTTCAGTCAATATGCGTCTAAGTTACTAGATGTGGACTAATGCAAGCACAAGCAGAAATGAAAGTGCAATATGTTTTAATGCCCAAGTCGAAATGTGATGTTTGTTATGAAGACAAGCTTGAGAAAGGGTTGAGAGTGTGATGTTTAGACTAGTCTAGAAATGCAAAGAAGAAAGATTCATTTTAGTCCTGCTTATAGTGTCATTGAGAAGAAGAGAAAGAGGAGAAAAGGTAAGAACCTAATGCTCCTAAATGAATGAAGAAAAAGGAACCCAGGAGGAACCTAGGGTCCCACCGGGCGTGCCAGAGATGTTTCTATTCAAAATTCGCTTTTAGATCTAAGAGAAAGAAGAAACTAAAAAAGTAATGGACAAGGCATGGGAAGTACCTGGATAAAGATTGCACACCATAAATCCAGACGCTTGTGAGCACTCCTCTTTGGCTGTGGAGGAATGACACCTGCAAGAAAAAAGGAAACTTGGACAAGAAAATGTTAGATGGATAGGCGGTGGGTTGCCAAGCAAGAGCTTGTTCCCGGAAGTGTGAAAACTTCCTTAAGGGAGGTCAACCCACTGTTAACAGACAGATAAAAGATCAAGAAAATACAGAATGCCAGAATACAGAAGTGACAAAGAAATTAGGAAGGAAAGAAAAGACAAAATGATTACCTGAAGGAGTTATTGGGCTGAAGACAGTCGCCGAGGTCGAAAATGTCACCGGCGTCGGTTATCTGATCTGCCGGCATCGGCTACCCTGCCGACGTCGGTTGGGGAAGTGACCGGTGTCGGTCGGGGTTATGGCCTGTAGTCAGGTCTGGGTTGCTTTCTGGACTGTGGACGGGTCTGGTTCATGAACAAGGTCAAGACTGAGTTCGGGGACGGGTCTGAATGGACTGAGGAGTGGTCTTGCCCTGTACAGGGTCTTTTATTGGCAAAAGGAGGATGAGGGAGTTGTCTGGGATTGGTATAAAAAGTGGGACAATGTGAGAGGAGGATGGACAGAGGACAGGTCCTGAGAAGGCTTTTCAGCCTCTCAAGGGGAAGGATAGAGAGAGTAGGAAGCAGCAGATAACTGAAAGCTTAAAGAAAAGAAATCAAATAACAGAGTCTGCTTACCTCTTTGCCTGCTGAATGAAGGGTTGAGAGAGCTGTTGTTGAAGCCACAGAGGATTTAGCAAGAAGAGAACTCTTGATGAAGAACCTTTGCACCTGTTGCTGTTGTTGCACGAGGTCCAAACGGAGAAGAGACGAAAGCCAAAATGCCAAGAGAGTTCAGTTTGCGAGCTCAAGGGTCCAGGGGGCTGCAACAGATGCAGAAAAGGGTAATGAAGGATGCCGACGCCGGCAGTTTCGCCGACGTCGGCCGAAGGGTCGCCGATGTCGGCGGTCGCAGAATGGGGACAGAGGCTAAAAATAGCCTCTGCCCATTCTTGCACGCCGCCGAGCGAGGGGGTATGGGAAGAACGGTCACGAGGATGCCAAAATGGGCGTGGGGGGAAGATAATGAAGAGATTTGGCCTAATAAATGCTAGGGGGAAGGTGGAGGGATTCAAGGGAGGATCCAAGGTGGCAAGGGTAGGGTGGAAAGGGGGCCAAGGCCAAGGGTTAGGATAGGGGTTTAAGGCGAACAAGGGGGAGGACCAAGGTGCAGACACGTTTGCGGTGTCTACAGAAATTATTTGAGGTTTCAGAGTCTATTATGCAATTACTTAGTTTGTAACCATTTATTAGCAGGGAAACATAAAAAGGTTCTATTTTCTTGGGAGCAACTAGAGGAGTCACAACAATATTATTCTGGGTGTATTTATCTTTGGGGGGATCATGAATGGCCTTTGAAGAATCTTGTCCTGTGGGGATAGCTTTATTTTTCACATATTCTGCCAACCTATCAAATTGTTCAGGATTGGCTCTCAAATACTCAATATCTATCATCTGAATCTTAGTTTTCATGGCATGATTAATTATATCAAATAATTGAAAAGAATTTGAGACAAAGGAAGAGGGTCCATCATCTAGTTCTTTAGTGGGTGTGGCATTGGTCTGAGCAACAGAAGTGGAAGGTATGGGGCAGTTGGAGGTACTTATGTTTTTGTGAATTACTTGATATTTTGATATAGGAGGCAGTGGAGTCCCTCCTTTAGTGATGGAGACCACTTGTCAAGGTTATTCTTCTTCTTTCCCTTTGTTAGCCTGTGGAGCTGACTGGTTTTGAGATCTGGTGAAAATAGCATAAGACCCATCCAACCCTTCTCCTTTACTTCCAGCTTCATCCTGGTAGTCTAGGAAACCAATATTGGAGTCACCAGCTAATTCTTATTTCTACCCATTAAAGAGATTAACATCATCTTGTTGGCCCAACTGAGGTTGGAGTGAAAAGTCATGTTCAGCCTCTAGGTAACTGACCACTGAATTGGCAGGTGCTGCTTCAATGGAAAATTTCCGTAGAGGTGGAGGCAGGCGACTTGGTTGCCCTTGGTTCTAGGTAGCATTTCCTTGATATTCCTAATTTTGGAATGTTCTCCTGGGCATATCTTGATAGGTGGGAGCAGACGTACCTTGGGCTATTTGTCTCTTCAAAGCTATCAGTTCATTTGTCAATTTTTGCACCATAGGATCTCTAGTGCCTATAGAAGAGCTTTCAGTAGATGAAGAGAATCTATTTTTACTAGGGTCTTTTCTGATCTTACCTGCCAGGATAAGATCATCCTCAATCTCAGTAGCCAAATTTTGAGCCAATGTGAGATCCATAGGGCCAGTTCACCTCAACAAGAAACTTACTTCAGGAAGTTGTGAGTTAATAAAAAATCACTTAAGATTCTCTAGCATGGGCTAAGTGATAGTTGGAATCCGGTTCCTTAACTTGTTGAATTTGGCTATGAAATCCCTCATGGGTTCTTGAGATTTTTTTTTCATCTGTGTAAGCTGAGCTAACAAGGCATGTGCATCTTCAACAAATTTAAATCTAGCTTCAAATTTGGACTTTAGCGTATTCTAGTCGGTTATAGTTTGAGCTTGAAGGTGGTAAAACCAATCCGTGGCAGCGCCTTGCAGAATTTCTACAAAAAGTCTCACTGCTACATCTTCAAATTCCACACCGATTATGCCACATGCTATGGAGAAAGCAACAATATGCTCATCAGGATGAACCTTCCTATCACCAAAAAACTTCAGAGATTTTTTTTTAGAACTACGAGGTAGTTCATGCAAGGGTGGGGTCAAATTAAGAGGACCAAAGGAATTGCCCCATGGACCTTGAGCCATTATGATAAGATGATTAAATGGCATGATAACAAATCTTGGTGGGGTATTTATAGGTAGGGAACTATTAACAGTAGGAAAAGAAGCTCCACCTTGTGTTGGTGACCCAATAAGGTCAAAAGGAAGACTCCTAGATCGTTGGAGGAAAGGTGGTGGAGGAAACAGATCAAAATTGCTTTGCTGCACCAACTCAAACACGGGGCCAAAAACACCCTTAGATCTCTGGCTTCTTGTGTAGCGTGGAGTTTCCAGATTTCAAATGAAAAAGGGACTGAAACTGCTTCAAGTTGAAGCTTGAGGCTTCAAAATGCACGTTCATAGTCCCCAGCAGAGTCCCCAAAAAGACATCAATGACAATACTTTTGCCAACACTTTATTCATTTATTACAAAAAGATAAACACGTAATATTTATTTTAAAATCATTAAATCTTCTACATTTGATTTATTAAACCTCCTAAACTTATTAGAATCTTTATATATAGTTAATGCCATCCTAAGTAGGTTGCCTATCTCTAAAATAATGGAAATTTTAAATAATCAAGTCTATCATGGAATGATAAAAAATGGCACTTTCCTTGTATAATTACATAATTGGTTCCTTCCTATTGTGAATTCTAGATTTCATTGTAATCATAACATTAACTAAAACAAATTGAAGGGCTTTCTCAACAAATAGATAAATGATGCTCAAGTGGTTTCATGTGCTACCCTATTATCTTAGGTAATGAATATTATTCTAATTTAAATTAATATGGAATATTTATTAGATCAAGATAAAAACTATGAAACATGTAAGTAAATGAAATGGGTTTCCCCCTTTAGAAATTATGTCCAATTAAAGAACCATTTTGTGTTTTGTATGATACAAATCCAACATTAAGTCAATATTAGATCTATTTGACTAAACATACATTGATTTAATAAGAAAGTAATAATCCTCAATAGAATTATTAAGGAAATTTTGAAAACAAATATTAAAAATAAAATGAAACATATTGGGGATCTTATCTTAATGACAACTTGAAGTTGAATGAAAAATGAAACCTTAGAGGTTATAACACAATTAATGCTATTTTGGTTTTTGGGAAATCATGTTGTGAAATTACTTAGCAATGAAAAGGTTAAAATCTTTTAAGGGTAAGGGTGCTTCACCTCATGTAATTCATGTGAAATTAGATGATATCATTCATCAATAGCCCTAATTAACCATATAGACATACTTAGATTCCACATATCAAAAATTGGTGGGAATAAACTATGAGATACATTTTTGTAAAAAAAGTTGACATACATTATTATAAAATAAAAATTATAGGTTTAATCAAAATAAACTTGACATACATTGTTGTAAAACGATGATTTAAAATGCATTGAATTAAGTTGCAACATTAAATAAGAGAGTCTTAACCAACTTATATGATAAGATAATAAGATTAAATTGTATATCAAGCAATGCATAGAAATAGAACAATAATATTACTAATTTTTATGCACTAACACAAAGCATGTTACTAACTATAACTAATCCAAAATCACAAGTATATAAACAATAATACGTCACTGAGTGTTTGTCATGTATAAAAGTTTAGATGTAAATATACATGAAAACAAATATATACATGAATATAAAATTATAAATAAAATACTACAAGCATTGTCGCAGGTTAGTGCGAATCTCTGATCTCTCATTACCATCATGTTGTTGATCCTGCATTTAAAAGACAATAATATCTTAATTAAAACTCCATAAATTATTAAATTGATAATTATTTAATGCTTTTATCTATACAAAAATTAAAAATAATTTTTAATTAATCATGAAATAAATATCACAACAATACACCTCTGTATAAGTCTCCTCCAAATCAAGATGCCTATGAGTACGACACACACTTCATGTTGAATCGTGCCCAGTAGATCCCTGTATAAAAAAATACATACATATTAGAATATATTAGATTAATTTTTTATAACCAATTAAAAATATAAGTTAAATTTATTTGAATTTTTATAGACCTCTAATGAGCCAGTATGAATGTCACCTTGAGGATGTACCTCATCTACTACCTGAATAGTAGGCTTAGAAACATGCACAACATTACCCTCAATTGTGTGTGGAATAATAGGATCAATAGCATGAGAAATAAAAAACTATCTCTCTCCTATCCCCCTCAACCTCATGTAAACTGAAGTCACCTCTAAAAGACCTTAATGATATCATAGGCCCCTCATGCAGAACAATAAGATCAATAGTAGAAGCAATATAAATTGTCTCTTTCATATCCCCATCAACCTCATGAAAAATAAAGTCACATCCAAGAGACCCCAATGATAAACTAGTCCCCTCATGCATAATTAATGCTTTGTATCCTTGGGGGTGCTAAAGACATTGAGATTCTAACTGACTATGTGTATCATGCCTGAAAAACAATAGTAACACTAGATTTGTGTGGAGTGAAATAGGAGGGAAAGAGGTAGAAGGCTATATACATGTACATGTCAACATGTAGTCCAATTAGTTTTATAATATAATTTAGGAAATTTAAAACAAAAAAAATGTTCACATAATTTAAAATTAACACAAAAAATTAATTTAAAATATATCATAGAATATTGATGAACATCAATAACACTTGCATCTTGATCAACACTATGCACAGGGGCTCTCAAACTCTACTTAGGAATGGAGAATGCTAATAATGGTCCTATATCCTGATCATGTGCATTACGAGTCTCAAGTGGTATAATGATCACACTATCAAAGACTGAGTCCAACACCTTAGATCCACTATCAATATTGTGGATAGTGTCCTCCACATATCTAGTAATAGAAGAAAGAGGGATACCATGATCAACTCCTATGACCTAATAAGCACACAATAAATCATTGGTGAGAATTTATGCAACCCTATGCATCTGAATCATATCACCAATACAATCAATGTCACTAGGTGGCACTATATGTGCCCTTATATAAGCCTCCTCTAATGATTTGATGCTTGTATCTAGTCACCACAACAAAAAATCACCCACATGATCATGTGAAATTTTTTGTGTGGTAAGAAATGTTTGCCATAACCTTTATTGATTTCTCTTTCCCTGTGGGAATCAAGGTTGCTACTACATGGTCAAAACCAGGTAAAAAAACCTAATATCTATCTCTTACAAGTTCACAGGTGTTAGGAAGTGGAGGTACTCCCTTTCATCGATAAGTATCTTGATCTTTCACTTTTCCCTTCCCTTGTCCATAGTATGTAGGGATATCACAATAATTTACACTAAGGTTTAAATGAACGTCAACATATAACTATTGTGCAAAATAGAGAGGAATTTGGTCATTGTTTGGATATTGACCACGTGCAGTGACAAACCTAGGATATATCAAGGGTACCATAAGATCACACTTACATTTGGATACTGCTTACCCTTGTACCCTATATTGTCCATTATAATTAAGAAAATAATAAATTTTAATCATATGTTTTGATATAAGATTCCCTACTTCTTTGAATCCCACTGTTCCCAAAATGCTGTATTTTAACTTTTGCTTGAATTGATCAAGATTTTTTGGATCGAAAGGGTTGTGTTTTTAGCATTTCTTGAATATTTTTCAAGTCTATTAAACTATTTTCACAATAAACCCTATATGATGCTTGAATACTGGGATCTCTCAATATTTTTTCCAATTTCTCTATTTCCATATCAGTTTTGCTAAACAAATCTCCCATTTATGCTATTTTGCATAAAAATAAAAATAAAATTAATTACAAGTTTTAGAAAAAAAAATCTAAAACATTTACCTAAAAATAATAATTAAATATGCAATCAAAGAGGTCAACATAGTATATAAATACTTATAACGAAGAAAATTACTCTTAGATTCATAAAACATTAAACAAAAATTATTCTACTAAAATCTAATTAATTTGAATTGTCAACAAAAATAAGATTATTAAAAAAAAAAGTTATTCTTATCTTAATTTTAATAATATTTAATTCCCATTGTCTTCTTTCTTGATTATAACTTATCAATATATTTATTAATCATAAAAAAAACTATATATAATTATTATAGAAAGGAGGCTGTTATTTATGTTAGTAAAAAATACTATTCAAAATAATAAAACATAAGTTTTGGATAAACACGATAACATAAGTAAATAACATCACTAGACAAAATTGGAGGCAAATTATTCTTAACAAACTAAACAATCCAAACAAATTTAAAAGTATCACATATAATTTTTTAAATATTTTATTATTTTAATATATATTTATAATCATAATATGTATATATTATTACATTATATAATTGATATAATATATCATTGGTATTTATGGCTTTCCTAGAAAATGTAAAATGGGTCAAATACAAGATGTACAAACTGTTTGCCAAAATACCAATGAAATAACACAAATTATGCTCCCAAATTTTATTTAAGCTACATACAACACAAATATTTGATCTCTGTTGTTTGAGTCTCAAAAAGTAGTGTCATGAATAGAATGGTTGGGTGGTCTAAACGACATTGGTATCCATGAGAATTGAAATATTATTACATATTGGTCACTTAGAGATGTATACAATGGCTCTTATAGATATAAATATTGAAGAACATCTAAATACTAATGAATGTATGAAGATCACAATGTGAAAATGAGACTAGAACTGAAAAAGACACAATTGCCATGTGAAATATATATAAATAAGAAGTTTTTAATAGACTTTTGATTATGAATATATTTCCTCTACAAAGGTAATATGCCACTTTATTTGAAGATCAGAGTGCCTAAATTCAAGGCACACCAAAATACATGGTTAAGACAAGAAGTTGGCTAGAAGTCAAAGATCCATAGAATGAATTATGTGGAACAAGATTTTATTTTAAACTTTATCTTTTTTATGAGATGAAATTAATTCACAAAAAAATTCTTTTGATTTAAAAGGCTACATGGATAAAAGAGAATGTGTTATAATTTTTATGAATGCTAATTAGATCTACACATAATTTATATTTGGATTTTAATTATATTAAGAACAATGCCACATGATAATCAAAATGCCAAAAAAGGACAACTGCAAATCATAACATAATAATTACAAGTCATATCCAAATGTCACACATAAAGAGTACTTACCACCATATGAAAATTGAATAGAATAACTACAAATAGAAAGGTTTGTTCAACCAAGATAAAGTGTGAGCAAAATGATTTAACATTTATCAATTACTCTAGTCACAAATACCACTATTCACTAGCCCCTTCCCATTAAATAGGGTATATAGTAGACCAATGAATATGGTTGGGGTATAATGGACAAAAAATATTTTTAGAATCATGTGGACCAATAGATATGGCTATTTTCCCTTGGAATACCAATTTGGGCATCATATAAAGTTTCTACCTAACTATCCACTCAAGTAGGTGGCGATCAATAATGACTACCAAATCATGGTAAAGGAGGAATGACTTAAAATAGTTTTTTGGAGGGGAATCTTCATAAGAGTTGGGGTAACTTCAAGATTTTGTTTGTACTTATATGAATCATCAAAAAATAATTTCACCTATCATATATGAGAATGGGAGGTTGGAACAAAATTGATACAAGGGATGTAATAACCAAGAATGACACATGGATAGGAAGAAAAAGATTTGATATAAATGGATATCACAGACTATGAGTGTATACTTCAAACTATTAGATCTATATTATCTACATATATAGGCTATAGATTATAGGTTACATAGATAATATCATTAGATAAGTCAATCAGATTTAAGAATTAGAGGCCAAGGACCTCAAAGGACTCAAAAACCATTAAGTAATAATCTCCCTTTGATGAAAGGGCCTTTACAATCTCCCTTTGACAAAATTCCATTTACAATATCAAATATATGGGAATTTATGTGCATGCTTATTCCCCTTTTCTAAGTTTAGGGCATTTATTCTCTCAATCACTCACCTTTACATTTAGTGGTTGGGTTGGGGTCAAGGAGGTTGAAAAAGTTGATAAGGGAAAACTTGTCCAACTTTAGGGTATTTACGCCCTCTTACCTCTTGTCTAATCTCCTCTCTTGAGAATGGTCTTACTTACCTAACTTTTATTAACTGACCTTAAGAGAGTAAAGGGAATTGGCAAGGGAATTTAGGGGTGAGAAATAAGCTGAGGAATCCCTTTTAATTTATAATTGGAATTAAAATCAAGACAAGCTACCTATACTACAAATTGATGAATTTCCAATTACTCTCCATGGTTAAATTACTTTGTATCCTATGAACAAGTACACCATTATGTTCGGTAACACACCATTAAATTTGTATGTATTTCATTTGACCAATAAACCACTCAACATTATCTCTCATTCATCCTCCACCATATGGCCTATCGGACTAAAGGAGTGTTAATTGATTGCATGACTACATATAATCGATAGTTGATAGGTAGCCACAAAATCCTCATAGACTTTGAAAGCTTCACATGCATTGTAAGTTTAATAAGTCTGTATGAACTTCATAAGCCTATGAATATTCACAAGTATATATGATTTTTACAAATTTGTATGAGATTTGTAAGCTTGGACTATATTTGTAATGCCATAAATTTCTTCACAAGCCCAATTTCAATTCATAATTCCTATTTTTATCACATTTTGTGAAGTTCAAATATCCATTTATGCCATGTTATTCTAGCAAGAAAAATTATTTTAAATGTACATATTCCACATCAATGGAATTATGGAGTTGTAATGAGTGATGATTTAGCATCATCATAACAAATCCACATTATTTAAATGAAAATCCACCTTTGCAATACTACCACATCTTACATAATAGAAGTTTTTTTTATAGTTTTTTCCACTACACAAGTTGCACCTTAAGTAAATTTTACTAAAACATATTTTAGTTTTCATATTTTTCATATGCAAAGACATGAAAAGGGGAAATGATTTAAATAATTCAATCTACCACTTCTTGTATGCATTACATTGCATGAAGATAATTGATATAGGTGGATTATAAATAATGAATTAAATTGTGCTTATTTAGGTCTGTAAGAGGTCTAATAAGTCATATTCCATCAATAATAAACATTTTTTAGGCTCCATTTGTCTATTCTAGCTCATTTAGAGGCCCTTTTTAGATTTCATGCCAAAATGGAAAATTCAAAATTTGAATTTGTTTCTAAGGGCTTGGAATTTTTTAAAGCATGTTTTAAGGTTTTGATCCATTTTAAAGGGGATTATAGGGTCTAATCATATGTAGTGGGTATTGTTTAATCCTTGAACTAGCTTAAAGTAATCTTAAACCCAATCATGGTAGGATCAATGTAGGCAATTAGCTAAGTGATTATGTTTGAGGATTATAATATAATTGAAGAAATTTTATCTTTATCTTCTTCTTAATCCTTATCATAAGAATATTTAAGAATAATATCATTTTATTTGTTCAACTATTGGCTTCCATCTATTCTCTGATAATTGGTTTTGTAAACAAACTCAAAATTTTAGGCCTAAAATTACCTATTCAGTTGATCTTAGAAGACACACACAATATGCCATACTATGAATTGTCATTCCAAACTAAAATTAAATATCTCATTATCTCCTTTTTAGAAATCCAATTCTATCTTATGACTAATAATTTAAACTCAGTGGTAGGTTATATATTTTTAATCAGAGTATTAATTTAAATATTTTTCATATGCATATTAAGCACAATACAATGACTTTCCCTATGAAATCATATCACACCTTGGGTGATACTATTCTATAAGATAAGAGAGACCCTTATAATAGTAATGATGGTTTAATATAAATAAAACAAAAGGTAGATGCTACCAAAAAAATATAGTCAGGGAAGATATAAAGAAGAGATAAAAGAATATAATGCATAATAAAGGCATTACAATTGCATAAATAACACACTCACTGAACTTATACAAAGTGTTATAGCTAAAAATGTGACATTCCATTCCAAGTTTATTTAAAAAACACATTAAATTTAGCAAAACTATTAGCATCTATTCCAGTTGAAATAAAATGATACACAAAAGAATATACATAAAATGATGAAGCAGTAGAAGGTTAGATAATGGAAAAAATTAGAACAAAATAATAAGCTGAGATAAAGATTTGTTAATGTAGATTGTGCCAAAACCAACTAATAGACTACAATAAAACAATGCATAAGTGAACAAAATGAAGTTAAAAAAGGAACTTGAATGAAAAATTAGACTGCATAAAGGGGAAAGTCAACACTAATAATGAGATTGAAACATTCAATAGGATGCAGTCATAGAATGGAAGAATGGTGTAGATAAAGTACGAGTCAGAAGAATGGGTTGCCTAGAAAGTGAAGGTGCCAAACTAAAGAGAGTGGAAATGCCAAGAACATGTGAAAGGAGAGTATCAGAGGGATTGAGACATATTAAAACCCCTCAAGGTCTTACATGATAGCCCCCTTAGCAATGAAACTACCTGGCCTGATCTAAATACCCAAGACATATAGACCTAAGTGTGTGACTATGTATGAAAATGTTGTTGGAAAAACTATAAAAGATAAACCTTAGGGCTATGTTTAAGACTTTAAGAAGAAAGGTGATTTTTGAGATACTTGCCATATATTTCAAAACACCATACACAATAATAGAATAAAAACACAAACCCTGATAAGTGAGACACCAAAGGTAATATCTGCAAAGGAATTTTACATGAAATGCCAAACTTGAATACTAAACAGAAATAAAGAACTTTGTAGTTCAATAAAAAATTCCTTGTAGATAAAACACCTTGCCAAGTTAAAGTTCCAAAGTTGAAATAAAGGAACTCTAATCCAGGATAGAATAAAGTTGTATACATAATAGAAGGAAGACAAAATCTCAACATAGTAGAGGCCTTCTCAAAAAATCCAAAAAGATTTTAAATGACTAGGCAGATTAGTTGAATTAATAAGTTAGAAGAGAACGCCTTTTAAGAAAAGTGCCAAAATGAACACGCTAAGCAAGAGGAGTAAAAAAAACAAAAGTACAACCAGATTAATATGTTGAATTAAGGAATAAAATGCCTTCCCTTAGGTTGCAACTTAGCAAAAAGGGGATGCCTCACATAATAGAATACCACCACGTGTTTATCAAAATAATAGTGAAAATCAAGAAGTACCAAAATTATAGTTTAAAAGGAAAAAATTGGTTTAATACTGAGTCTCTAGTGGATCAAGCACAAAATCTAAAAATTTGACACCCTGTGAATAGACCCATAACCATCCCCACTACCCACAAGCACAAAATCTAAAAATTTGACCTCTTCACCATTACCCACAAGCATAAAACCTAAAAATTAAACCTCCTAAAAATCATAGAGCAATCTAAACCATAAATCAAAATGTCTCCCATGATGCGTATGCCAAATTAAGGCAAGATCCATTCGGAGACCACCACCACAAAGCACATCATCTTGAAAATATGCAAAACTAGTCCTCACCGACCTCCACAATGTAGAACAATTATCATTTGAATAGGGTATGGGCATCCATCATGTATATCAAACCTAGATGAGGGATAGAGGAGGGACAAAGGAGTTGTTTAGAATAAAATGTAAATCAAACTGAAAGATTTAATATCAAGATTAATATGTAGAATGAACCCTGCTTAGAAGAATATGTAAATCTCCAACCCTGACTCACATTGACCAGACTAGATTTAATGGATTTGCTCCCAAGTCTTTGAATTAATTGGATTTGACCAAATAGGATTTGAATGAATAGGCTTCAAATAATCTGGTAGAGGAATGTGTAGCTTATGGATCTTAAACAAGTGATAGGGGAGTTTTCTTGTAGGGGGTTTGAATGAAGCCCCTTTATTCGAACCCTAGGTCAAATGTACATGTGGTGATTCAAACAAAGGTGTTTTTTTTGAACCATTTTCAAACAAAATGGCTTCATTCTAACCCCTCTTTACATTTCATGAGTTTCCTTGGCTTGGACTCCAAGTGTGACTCACTTATGTGCATCGACCCATACATTATACAATTGATTGAGCCATAAATTTGGTTTAGGGGCTCAATTTTGCCCAAATCATGCCCCTAATTAAACAAATTGACTAATTAGATCAATTCATGAAAGAATCAAACTTATTTTTTCCCCAAATCATATCTTACTCTTGAATGGGTTCAAATTGGCCTCAAATGCCTCCTCGATTAAATGAATCAACTCTTTAGTTAATTATATATGACATGAAATTAGTGTGAATTTCACTCCAAATCACATCATATATGATCTAAAATAGGTTTATGTGGCTCATTTTGACCTTAATTACCTCCATAATTAAACTAATCGACATTTGCATACATTAGATGATGACATTCAAATTTATTGATCTCAAAACCACATTCTATACATGTAAAACTTGCATATAAATCAATAATGTTTATTTGCTTCAATTGAGTTAATGAAATTGGATCTGATCAACCCCCAAATCACATTTTATAGTTATGCAATCAAGTTGAAGGGGCTCAAAATAGCCCCTATTTACTTTAGATACACAACTAGCTTGGTACTCCAAAGGCTAAGTTTTAGTCATAGATTTAAAAAATGCATTTTATGACATCTCGTGGTAAAATTGGTTATATCTTAAAATGTATAATGAGTTACACCTTAAAACCAAGTAATTATAAGTAGTCAAGTCAACATATTAAAATGCCCATAATTTTTTTGAAGTCTAATGTGATATCATGACACCTTAACTCACTATCCAAGGTTATGGACCTTTCCCATATCATGTGAAAGAACACCACTATTAAGGAGCTCAAGAACATATAATAACATATATAAAATTTGAGCTCAAGAGAAAATTTGCATTTTTGGGTGTTATGAAGATATAATGTGATCATGTTACTAACATGGTTAATAATATGATCGTATTACTAATATTATCATGTTATTAACATGATTACAATATTTGAATTTGAATTCAAACACCAAGCCTTTTAGCTTGGGAATGGCTTGGATTCCCGAGCCAAAGGCTTGGACCTATCAATCTATAGTCGAGTTTGAGAGTATTGATAAAAAATAACAAAATTGAAGTTCAATCACCAAATAACTATGAATTTCAATGGTAAAATTCAAAAACTTAATACCATCACGACGAGCACACTCTTCTCTTTCAAAAACTATGATATTTATAATTTTTGGACTAATTTAAGGTTTTAAACTATGTTGATTTCTAAATATACCATTTTAGGCATTATATGCCACAGACATACATGTGTATACTTGTTCATGTAATTTTTTTTCATTGATCCAAGTGCAAAAAAGTTATATGGTCAAAAACTAGGCCTCATTCTACATAAATTAAAAAAAATGATTTTTGTTTGTTTAGGTAGTTAGGCACGCTACATGAGTGGCTATCCATTTTTTGTCAATTTTCAAGATCTATTTACTTGAAAAATTCATTAAAAAATGTATTCATTAAAAAAATATAAAACAATATAGGTCACAAACTATAATACATTATCTAAATGTTCACCAAAAGGTTTCAAACAATATTAAACACTACTAAAAAAATGGCGTGCCACACATACATCTATCTACTTTGTTTTCTTAAAAAAAATGAATTCTTCTTCAAATTTTAGATGTTTGACCTAGTTATATTTAACCATTTAAAAAAAAAATGTGTTTTGGAAACTAGACTCAAAATCCTACATTTCATGTTCTTACACCATCTTCAAATTTGGAGTGTAGATCTATCTCAAACTATCTATAGAAGTTCAAATTTCTAAACTTTTAGGAAAATCATGTCCATGGGTAGGCCCCTTTTTGTCTCCAAAATTTGTGCACTTACCCTTGACCTCTTTATACAAATCATGTGATTGTGCATTGAGAGTTTCTAAGTAGAGAACATGAATATAAACATGTGTGGGTATAAAATACCAACACATGGAAAAAATAAAAGAATGAAGAAGCTATTGAATTTATTGAAAATAATGTACACACACCAAATAGAGAACAAAAAATGATAACAAGCCAAAATGGGAAAATAAAACTACTTACAAGGAGGATGGAAGAATAAAAAGGACTATAAAAAACTATTAGCTGGTTGGGAGAAGTACCCTTTTGGAATAATGGATTTGAATCACAAGGCTTGAATACATTCTTTAAAAGTGACAAAGAAGGTGAAAATAAGATGAACTTACAATTACCATACATACTAGGATGATCATATTCAAACATAAAAGTAATGTTTTCATGTTTTGAAATAATATCATTGTAAATTCTCCATTCTTCTGTGAGCATCCTTGCACAATATTAGAGTTCTTCAATATCTTGTTGAATGGATTCAAATGTATTTATGTTAGACATAGGACCCAAATCAGAGATAATTGTGCCACATATCTCTTCTTGAGATGGAACAACAATATGAATATATTATAGAATGGATTGAGGGAAATTATATTTAATTAAAATAATTTCAATGGTAGAGACATTCATCATTTAATGAATTATTGTCATAATATCCTTTATCAATTTATTCTACCTTGACAATTTCCATTTCACTTGAAATTAGTATTGGGAATCATTACTCTTGATTTATTTTCATATCTTCTTTGATTTCAATCTTGGCAAGACTATGATCATCAATCTATCTAGGCTTGATTGCAGATAATTCTTCTACATTGGAACATGAAAATGATTCATTAAGAAAATCTTTACTTTTGATCTCTAGTCTTCTATTCTGATATAAGAGGGATCTTCTTCTTTGTAGAAAATTGGTTCAATGTTATTTTATCCTTCAAATAGAAAAACATCACCTTCTGCATTATTATCCTTTTCTATTTATGATTCAATCAGTAGTCCCTTAGATAATTCTATGAGATGATTGATAAATTTGAGCAATGGGATTTGATTCTGTAATTTATATAAAAAATGCCCAAATTAATAATCTATAAGTAAAATCTAGAGCTAATTGTTAGGGTGTGGAGCTAAAAGCTTCACCAAAGGAGCGCATTTTAACAGTTGCTAGTTTACACAGTCACCAGCGTCGGTCAGGAGCGACCGACATCGGTCAGGTGCAGTTGAAGAGACACCGACATCGGTAGGTTATCGGCTGATGTCGGTCATAGGCAAACAGGTAGGAACCGACGTCGGTTACCTGTGCATCAAGAATGCTATTTTCGTGGATAGAACCGAGTGTTTGCATGATGAGTTTAAGTGTTAGTCTTAAGTTCACGTCTCTATTACTAGTAAGACTATTTTTAGAGCCCTTGTTCAAGAGGCTTAACTGTTGGTTGTAAGTGCATGCTCAAGTCTCCTAATTCTATATTAGAATTTGTAGTAGTTCAATGTAAGACATTGTTAAATGTTGAAGAACAGTACAGAGTTGAATCATTCCAGGTTGTTGGAGTTGATTGTACTTAAGAGAGAGAGCTCTTGAGGGATAGAGATCTAGAGAGAGATCAATACATTTGAGAGAGGTGTGGAAGAAAAGAGTTTTCTTCATTGTATTCCTTCTGTAAAGAGTTTAATACAAGTTTTCAGGGTGGTTTCTTGTATCTCTTATTCTTGTTATTTATCATTCTAGTTGCTTATCTATCTGATTTAATTCTGCGTTTATTGCTTTCATAAGTGTAATCAAATTGTTGGTTGATCCCCAACAAGTGGTATTAGAGCTCAGGTTCACTAACAGGTGGTTCAGATCTGTGTAGTGTGTATTGATTACAGGTTCTCACAGGGGTTTCTGCAAGGATTTCTGTTTGAGTGGGAGAATGAATGGCAGAGGAAAGTAAACTGAGAATGGAAAAGTTTAATGGCAAAAATTATCAACATTGGAGAATGCAGATAGAGGATTATCTGTATCAGAAAGATCTTTACTTACCGTTAGGTGGGATTGCAAAGAAGCCCACAGACATGGATGATGAAGAATGGGAAGTTCTTGATAGAAAGGCTCTGGGGTCTATAAGACTGAGTCTAGCATCTACTGTGATATCCAATTTATCACAGGCAAAAACGATGGTAGAGTTGATGACTACTTTAGCAAATTTATATGAAAAACCCTCAGCTTCTAATAAGGTATATATTATGAAGCAGTTATTTAATTTGCATATGAATGAAGGTGGATCTGTATCTAATCACCTGAATGATTTCCATAGAATTGTGAATCAATTAAGTTCAGTCAAAATTGTGTTTGATGATGAAATAAAAGCTCTTTTAATATTATGTTCTTTGCTTGAAAGCTGACATAGCTTTGTAATGGCAGTTAGTAATACTGCATCTGCTTCAAATATTTTAAAAGTAGAGGATGTTGTTAGTGTTATCTTGAATGAGGAAATTCACAGGAAAAGCACAAAGAAAACATCAGGGAACACTTTAAATTTTGAGAGCAGGGGAAGGCAAAAAGAAAAGAGCAAGAGGAGATCAAGGTCTAAGTCAAGAGTGAGAGGAAGATCCAAATCCAGAAATGGCAGGAAGCCACAATGCTGGAATTGTGGAAAGATTGGGCACATAAGCAGAGATTGCTGGTCAAAGCCTAAGGAGGACAATAAACACGAAGAAAAGGAAGAAGCAAAGGTTGCAGGTATTGCACAAGATGCTTTAATATTCTCTTTGCATAATAATATAGAATCTTGGGTGTTAGATTCTGGTGCATCTTTTCATGCTACCCCTAATAGAGAATATTTTAGTGACTATATCCATGGAGATTTTGGAATAGTGTATCTAGGGGATGATGAGCGTTGTAAAATTATTGGCAAAGGTAAAGTGCAGCTGAAAATGTAGAATGGCAACACATGGGTGTTGAGGGATGTGATGCATGTTCCTAGCTTGAAGAGAAATTTGATTTCTGCAAGAAAGTTAGGGGATGAGGGTTGTACAGTAACTCTCACAGTAGAATCTTGGAAGGTGACCAAGGGTGCACTTGTTATGGCTAGAGGTAAGAGAGTAGGTACTCTCTATTTGTGTAATTGTGTTACTAACAATTCTCCTTCTGTATTATCTACTTCAGATGTGGATGCTAAATTGTGGCACTCAAGGCTTGGCCACATGAGTGAGAAGGGGATGTCAATTCTTAAGTCCAAAGGTATGCTTTTAGATTTAAAAGGCATAGATCTAGAGTTTTGTGAGCACTGTGTTTTTGGAAAACAGAAGAGAGTGAGTTTCCTCAAGACCGGGTCAACTAAGAAGAGGCATAAGTTGCAGCTTGTTCACACAGACGTGTGGGGACTGGCTCAAGTTGCTTCCATTAGAGGATCACGGTACTATGTTTCATTTGTAGATGATGCTACAAGAAAGGTATGAATCTATTGTATTAAGAAGAAATCTGATGTATTTGAGACTTTTAAGATTTGGAAAGCTATGGTTGAGAATGAAACAGGAAAACGATTGAAGTGCCTGAGATCTGACAATGGTGGTGAGTTCTGCAGCTATAAGTTTAGAGATTATTGTTATATGCATGGAATCTGCAGGCAAAGGATGGTTCCAAGGACACCTCAGCAGAATGGAATTGCTGAAAGGATGAACAGAACAATCATGGAGCGTGCAAGCTGTATGAGATTGCATGCTAGTTTGCCCTTAGAGTTTTGCGTAGAAGTTGTTGACACTGTAGTGTACCTAATTAACAGAGGACCCTCTATAGCTCTGGATGGTGGAATTCTAGAAGAGGCATGGACAGGTAAAAAGGTAGATCTCTCATATCTCAAAGTTTTTGGTTGTGAAGCCTTTGTGCACATAGATAAGGAAAATAGAAAGAAGCTAGATGCTAAGTCTATGAGGTGCACATTTATTGGCTATGGCTCAGATGATTTTGGTTTCAGATTTTGAAATCTAGGAACTAACAAGGTAATTAGGAGCCGTGATGTTGTTTTCAATGAAAGAGTGATGTATTGTGATCAGCTGAGGAAGCTGAATCAATCTGGGCAGAGCAATGGAGAATTGGACGAGGTGACGGTCCAATATGAGCTCGCGGGAAAAAGAAATAATCACTTGCAGGAAAACACAGAGACCAACGTCGGTAGGGTAGGAACCGACATCGATAGAATAAAAATTGATGTTGGTCATACAGAGACCGACATCGGCAGAACAGGCATCGATGTCGATCAGGTAGAATCGACGTCAGCCAGTAACAGGTCTGGAAGTGATCGAGGTCGGTCACTGTCAGAGAATTTGGGTGGACAGCGTGTTGTGAACGAGTCTCAGACGCCCATCAGGAGGTCAGAAAGGGTAAGTAAGCCTCTAATTCGATATTCTCCTTCATTATTCTATTTATTGCTAATTGATGGTGGAGAACTAGAGAGTTTTGAAGAAGCAAT
This sequence comes from Torreya grandis, assembly GCA_037957365.1. NCBI lineage: Eukaryota > Viridiplantae > Streptophyta > Pinopsida > Cupressales > Taxaceae > Torreya > Torreya grandis. The sequence goes on from JARHVA010001587.1 coordinate 1,319,248, forward strand.
ACATGTGGAGTCCAAGAGTCAGTGGGAGCGTGGCATGGTTGAGGAAATGGAGTCCTTAAGAGAGAACCAAACATGGGATTTGGTTGAGTTGCTAGCTGGTAAGAGAACACTGAAGAACAGATGGACCTACAGGTTGAAAGAAGGTGAGAATGGACAGATGAGATATAAGGCCAGATTGGTAGTGAAAGGATTTGCACAAAATCCAGGTATTGATTTTGGTGAGATTTTTTCTCCTGTTGTTAAAATGACTTCTATACGGGTTGTATTGTCTTTGGTTGCTATTGAGGATTTGCATCTTGAGCAACTAGATGTTAAGACAACATTTCTTCATGGAGATTTGGATGAGGAAATATACATGGAACAGCCAGAAGGATTTGAGGTCAAAGGTAAGGAGAAGTTAGTGTGCAGATTGAAGAAAAGCTTGTATGGCCTCAAGCAAGCTCCTAGACAGTGGTACTTGAGATTTGACAGGTTTATGACTGAGCATGGCTATAATAGGTGTCAATCTGACCATTGTGTATATTTTAAGAGATTGAATAATGGTAGATATATTATTCTATTGTTGTATATAGATGATATGCTGGTTGCAAGATCACACATGCAAGATATCTCTGAGCTTAAGGTGAAATTAGCTCAAACGTTTTCTATGAAGGATTTGGGAGTAGCAAAGAAAATCCTTGGCATGAGCATTAAGAGAGACAGTAAAAATCACAGGTTGATTTTGTCTCAAGAGAATTATGTGAACAAGGTGTTGGAGAGGTTTAATATGCAGGATGCAAAACCGGTAAGTACACCTATGGCTGGACATTTTAAATTGAGTAAAGAACAATGTCCTAATTCACATGATGAGGTAGAGTACATGAGTAGAGTTCCATATTCTTCCGCAGTAGGGAGTTTGATGTATGCAATGGTTTGTACTAGACCGGATATTGCCCAAGCAGTGGGAGTTGTAAGTATATGGCCAATCTAGGGAAGGAACATTGGAAAGCAGTTCAGTGGATCCTTAGATATCTGAGAGGAACCAATAGTAAGCATTTATGCTATGGAGGTTCAGATACTTCTCTACATGGTTATGTAGATTCAGATATGGCAGGTGATTTGGATGGCAGGAGGAGCACCACAGGATATGTTTTCACTGTAGGTGGAACGGCGGTTAGCTGGATATCAAAGTTGCAGAAGGTTGTTGCCTTGTCAATTATAGAAGCAGAGTATATTACAGTCACAGAGGCTAGCAAAGAGATGATATGGATGACACGGTTCATGGATGAGCTTGGAAGGGAGCATGAGAGTTGCAGATTGTATAGTGACAGTCAGAGTGTAATCCATTTGGCTAAGAATTTAGCCTTTCATTCAAGAACAAAGCACATACAACTTAGGTACCATTTCATACGACAGGTATTAGAAGATGGTGAGTTGTAGCTGGAGAAGATCCATAAAGATAAGAATCTTGCTGATATGTTAACTAAGTCGGTTACAAAGGAGAAGTTGAATCTTCATTCAACTTATGTTGGTCTTCATGTTTGAGTTGAAGATGGAGGAGCTAGAAGATGTTGCTGTACAGGTACTGGTGCAGTTGTTTATCTCCAAGTGGGAGATTGTTAGGGTGTGGAGCTAAAAGCTTCACCAAAGAGTGCATTTGACAGTATCGGGTTTACACAGTCACCGGCGTCGGTCAGGAGCGATCGACATCGGTCAGGTGCAGTTTAAGAGACACCGGCGTCGGCAGGTTATCGGCCGATGTCGGTCACAGGCAAGCAGGCAGGAACCGACATCGGTTACCTGTGTGTCCAGAATGCTATTTTCGAAGACAAAACCGAGTGTTTGCATGATGAGTTTAAGTCTTAGTCTTAATTTCGCGTCTCTATTATTAGTAAGACTATTTTTAGAGCCCTTGTTCAAGAGGCTTAACTGTTGGTTGTAAGTGCATGCTCAAGTCTCCTAATTTTATATGTAGAATTAGATCTTCTTAGCTTATTGTAGTAGTTCAATGTAAGACATTGTTGAATGTTGAAGAATAGTACAGAGTTGAATCATTCCAAGTTGTTGGAGTTGATTGTACTTAAGAGAGAGAGCTCTTGAGGGATAGAGATCTAGAGAGAGATCTATACATCTGAGAGAGGTGTGGAAGAAAAGAGTTTTCTTCATTGTATTCCTTCTATAAAGAGTTTAATTCAAGTTTTTAGGGCAGTTTCTTGTATCTCTTGTTCTTGCTATTTATCATTCTAGTTGCTTATCTATCTGATTTAATTCCGCGTTTATTGCTTTCACAAGTGTAATGAAGATTTTAGCATAGATTGAACATGAATTTTCTAGTTCATTCCATGGAGGAGGAATAAAAATGTTTAAATAGAAGAAAAGAGGGAATATCAATTGCCTTCATTCAAAGTTGTGTGTAGGGAGATAAATGGTGGAGGAATATTCAAGGAATTAAAAATTCCTTGGATTATTCTAGAGGGGGGAAGGTTTTAGATTAGAAGCCTATAAAATTTCTTCGGAAGTCTCATCATGATTAGGGGGTTATAGAGAATCTAAGGGAGTAGGAGAGGCTACTCATAGGCTAGGGTATGTGAGAGGAAATTGTAAATTTCCATATAATGGATAAGTGGGATTAGTTATTAGATAATAGGGAATTAGGTGAATTAATTGATTTTTGGGGTAGGAATAAGGTTAGTGGATGGAGGATAATGAAGGGGGATATTAGATAAATGACTATAAAGGGTGATATTAGGATGAAACTAAAATATATAAATGAGATTAGATGAAATAGGTGAAATTAGTATCGACTAATAATAGGCTAGTGATGATAAATGAAATGAGCAATTTTGTATGTATATATTTTTCCCCTCTTTGAAAGGGCATTGTGAATGGATGAAGTGGAAGGAGTAATGGTCCTTCAAAGAATAAATACACTTATAGATGAAAGTTAGCAAATGATGTTAGTGGATATGATTCCCCCTCAAGGGCACATGTGGGGAGGAAGGAGATAGATGGCCACTCAAAATAGGAAATGAGGGATAGGATGCAATGAATTAACAAGGAAATGGGATGATAGATGTGAGATAGAGGATGAAGAAGATGGAATCGACATAAGTAGTGAGCTAAAAATTGATGAAGCCTTTGGAAAAAACATATGCATATGGAGTGGAAATGACTATGTCATGGTTTTCAACACATCCCAAAGGGGAATGAATCATAATAAGATGATGATAAGATAAAGGCCATAAGATTTAGACATATCCCAGGTAAGGACACATTCTAGGGAAAGCTATGGACCAAGATAAGATTGATTTGATAAGATGAATGATGAGTGTAACTCAAGGCTAAATTAGAGAGATATGATGAAGGATATGAGATAGAATAATTGATAAGATCAAATGACCAAAATTAAAAAGAGATGGGAAACGGTGGTCGAGTTATCCTTTGCCACTACGAAGTGGCCAAGTGATACCTACATAGTCTAAAGTGACATCAGGCTGATGTAGTTCTAATTAGATTAAAGGATGATGATGGATTAGAATATTATAATGATGATGACTATTAAAAACATTATTTTTTAGAGATGTGTTAGGTGTGATGGTGATTGGATTGAGATTTTAGTTGAGATGTTGACTATTAAATAGATGTCAGATGATTGATGAGAGGATATATATGTGATGATAAAGGATATGGTGGAATGATTGGATATTATATGAGTGGACTGAGATGATCAACTTGAAGATAAAGGACTAGGATAAATGAGTGGATGTGGGATGTTAGACATTATGACATATGGTTGGGTTAGATTATTATGCCTAGTTAATCAAATTGATGATGGTATAAGGATGATTAGTCGATTAGACAAGTGATAGAAGATAGGAAAAATGATGAGTGTTGCCTATTTTCAAGAAATTATTGCTATGATAAAGGTCATCATAGTCTAAGAAATCCAATGTAAATATAGCACTAGGAAGTATGCCCCATGATATAATTATGACCAATAGGACATTATAACAAAGTACATGATTATAAGAGGGATACATAGAAAACTTTGCATCATTTAAGGCACATAAAAGCATCATTATAGAATCCTCATTAATTGCCTAATAGATAAAAAGAAACATAGACAAATAAATAAAACATAAAATAATCATATATATACATGATAAAAGACAAAAACAAGTAAAACAATAAAGAGTAGACACATAACACTCACAAGTATCTACATGTAGATATGTCTTGTTTGTGGTTCTGATGAGAATAGATGGGATGATTGATTAGGTGATGAGTTAGATTAAGTTGGTTGTGAGGATGTGATGTGAATTCAGATTAAGGATAGATGGTGGGTAGACTAAAGATTTGGATTAGGATAAGGTTATGAATAAGGATTTGGATGACAAAATGATGAGACCACTAGGATATAAGACAATGCAGTATGACAAGATGATACGTATCACTTAGGACATAAAACAAGATGATCAAGATGAAACAAGATAAGAAAACTTAGATGTTTATGGATTTTGTGGATCTTATGATTTTTAGGGTTTTTTAGAATATTTCAATTTTTAGGGCTTTTGAGAATATGTATGTACACTATACAAATGGGGTTACTATAAAAAGGAATACCAAGCCTAACAACTAGGAGAAAGACAAATGAAATAATGGATGGGATGAAAAAGGATGATGATGATGATAAAAATGTGATGAGGACCAAGGAAGAATGGACCACATCATTAAGGAAATAAATATCTAGTTATCTGAGTGCCCATTAGAGGATATGCCAAGATGATTCCAAAACATTTATCAAGACATCATCCACTCCATTATGAAGGTAAAGACTAAAAGAAAGGAGGGACACAATAAGATGTGTGATATGATGGTAGATGATGCATAGGAGCAATGGATAGAGGGATATGATATGAATGGGATTGACAAGGGATGGATTTTACCCCAAGTGTTGACGTAAATGTAAATAATAGATTATTTTACCATGACATTGAGAACTAGTTTAATCATGGTAATTTCTCAAGGCACTATAATATTGGTTTTCACCTTTATATGAATGTTTTTTTTTGACTTTTTATTGCATGTCAATTTATTGGAGGTATGAAAGATGCAGTGTGCAGAAATTTTTATGATCTTCAGCCAACACCTATTCTGAAGAGATGTGATGCTAAGATCATGTTGTCACTACTAGATTTATTGATGTCCTTATGACCTTGGTTGGCTTTTTATTGAGACCCATTCAAAAATCTAGACCAGGTGCCTTCCTCACCCCTATAAGTGACAATATTTCCTAGGTTTCTGAGATGTGGAATGGATAGATTCAGGGTTTGTATCTGATGGTGATGTATATAACTTGAATGGATGATAGGTAGGTGTGATGGGTGATTTCAAAGTAGAACTAGTTTTCAGACACATCATTGGACATGTTGGATGTTTCACAATTGATTGGTGTTAGGTTGTGGAGATAAAAGATTCACTGATGCAAATGGAGGAGGATGCTAAGTTGCAGAGCAACTGATGCCAGTCTAATCAACCAACGTCGGTCATATACAAGGTGCAGAGTAGCCGACATCAGCAAGGATCGACCGACATCGGTCATCCCCAGTCAGACAGGGACCGATGTCGATCACCTATGCATTCCAGAACTATTTTTTGCATGAACAGTTAGTTGAACGACCAATTTGCATGTTGAAGGCTAATTATAGTCTTGAGTTACGTGTCTAATTATTGTAATTAAGAAAGTCTAATTATTGTTTGCATGGGGTCTATTTAATAGACTCATGGGTTGTATTGTAATTAAGGCAAGAAAAGGATTTCTTCCAGTTGTAGGATCTTGGTCAATAGGTGTGCAAGGCCACGTTTGGAGATCTACATGTGTAAGTAAGATCAGGTTGATTTGAAGGTTGTTGCAAGATTAAGGAGATCTACTTGAAGTAATTTTGAGTGCTTGGTACTAGCAGTGTTGAGACCGACTGGTTGGAGGTGAACAACAACTTTGTGTGTGAGTTGTTTGTTGGGACCATAGTTGAGAGAGAGCTTTGAGGGAAGATTAATAAAAGTCCTAGAGGTGTGGGAAGCCTTAGAGGTGGAAGAAGTGGCATCTTCTTTATTGTATTTCCTTTTGAAGATTATTTAATACAAGAGTGTGTATTGTCTCTCAAATTTTGTGTTGTTTCTAATTCTAGTTACTTATTACTTCTAGTTTAATTTCACATATTTAGTTGCATGGTAATCAGTTGTGCTTCCTTGGGTTCCTAACAGTTGGTATTAGAGCTAAGGTTGTAGGGAGCAGGTTTTGTGTTTGATTACAGGTCACTCTCAGGGGTTTATGATTGAGTGGGAGTAGCAATGGCAGAAGAAAGTAAGCTAAGGATGGAGAAATTCAATGGCATGAATTATCAATTATGGAGGATGTAGATAGAGGATTATCTGTATCAAAAAGATCTGTACTTATCATTAGGTGGGGTTGCATGCAAGCCCCTAGATATGAAGGATGAAGAATGGGAGGTTCTTGATCGGAAGGCTCTGGGAACTATAAGGTTGAGCCTTGCATCGTCTGTGATTTCTAACTTATCATAGGCTAAGACAATGGTAGAGTTGATGGAATCCTTGGCAAATTTGTATGAAAAACCCTCAGCTTTGAATAAGGTATTTCTTATGAAGCAGTTATTTAATTTGTAAATGCAGGAAGGTGGATCGGTACATAGTCATCTTAGTGATTTCCATGGTTTGGTAAACCAGTTAAATTCAGTCAATATTGTTTTTGATGATAAAATTAAGGCTCTCTTAATCTTATGCTCATTACCTGAAAGTTGGGAGAGTTTGGTAATGGTAGTTAGTAATACTACGTCTGCTTCAAAAATCTTAAAAGTGGATGATGTTGTGAGTGTAATTTTGAATGAAAAAATTCGCAAGAAAAGCACAGGGGAATCATTAGGGAATGCTTTGAGTGTTGAAAGTAGGGGAAGGAAAAGAGAGAAGATTGAGCAAGGGAGATCAAGGTCAAATATAGGCAGGAGATCTAGATCCAGGCCCGGCAAGAAAATCTGCTGGAAGTGTGGAAAGAAAGGGCATGTAAAGAAAGATTATTGGTTGGTTGAAGATCAGCAAGAAGGAACTAAAGAAGCAGGTGTTGCTGGTATTGTTGCAAGTATTATTGGACAGGATGCTCTGGTATGTTCCTTGGATAACGTGGAATCTTGGGTTTTAGATTCTGGTGCCTCTTTTCATGCATCCCTAAATAGAGAATTTTTTCATGAGTATGTCCAGGGAGACTTTGGAGAGATTTATTTAGGGGATGGTAAGCCTTGTCAGATGGTTGGTAAAGGGAAAGTGAAGCTGAAATTGTAGATGGGTAACACATGGGTGTTGAAGGAGGTCATGCATATCCCAGTCCTGAAGCAAAATTTGATTTTTGTAGGAAGTTTGGGTGATGAGGGATGCACAATAACTCTCATAGTGGACTCTTGGAAGGTTACCAAGGGTGCACTTGTTTTAGCAAGGGGTAAGAAAGTAGGTACTCTTTATCTATCTACTTGTATTACTGATTCTACTTCTAGTTTATCTACTTCAACTGTAGATTCAAAGATGTGGCTTAGTAGGCTTGGTCACATGAATAAGAAGGGAATGGACGTTCTTGAGTTAAAGGGTATGAGTTCAGATCTAAAAAGCATAGATCGAGATTTCTATAAGTAACAAAAGAAAGTGAGGTTTCTTAAGATTGAAGCTACAAGAAAGGATCAAGTTTATGGCACAAATAGGGAATTTGATGTTATTGACAAGAACAGGAAAGTCTTGGTGTTCCAGGAGAAGATGACAAATAGAGATCAGTCACAGGGGCTGAATAATTCTGAGCAGGGTAGTTTGGACAAAGGTGTGATTCAAAGCAAGCTTACAGGGAAAAAGTCATCACTCATAGGCATACACAGGTACCAACGTCAGTCAGGGGAACTGACGTCAAACAGACAGGCACCGATGTTGGTCATGTATAGACTAGAGGAGTTGGTGGTGTCAGGCAGGTTAAGACTGATGTCGGTCAGGCAGGAACCGATGTCGGTAGAAGGGACACCGGCATCGGTCAGGAAAATGATGTCAGTAGTCAGGATAGTCGCATGGGACTGACATCGATTGGATGTAGGCTGAGAGGTGATCGACATCGATCACTGTTAAAATAGATTATGGGTAGATAACAAGCTATCAAGGAGTCTCAAACGCCCATGTGGAGGACTAAAAGGGTGAGTAAGACTCAAATTCATTATTCCCATTCTTTAGATTACTTGTTGCTCACTGAAGGTCAAGAACCAAGAAGTTTTAAAGAAGAAAAATAGGTAGGAACCAGGAAACAATGGGAGCGTGGCATGAAGGAAGAAGTTGATTCCTTAGAAGAGAACCAAATGAGAGATTTGGTGGAGTTGCCAGTTAGAGAGAAAGCACTAAAAGATGAACGGATTCTGAGGTCAAAGAAGAGAGAGAATGGACACGTGAGACGGAAGGCCAGGGTATATGGTCTTGAGCAAGCTGTGGGGCAATGGAGGTTTGACAGGTGGATGACAAAGTAGGGCTTTAGTCAAGGTCATGGTAACCATTGTGTGTTCTTTACCATGTTGGATAATATTAGCTACATTATCCTGTTATTATATGTAGTGTGGATGCTTGTTGCAGGGTCACACATGCAAGGAGTTTCTGAGCTAAAGGTAAAGTTAGTTCAAAGGTATGTCATGGAGAATCTCAGAGCAGTAAGATTCTTTGGCATGAGTTTTCTTAGAGACAGGAAAAGTCATAAGTTGATGTTGTCTCAGGATGATTGTGTGAATAAGGTAGTGGCAAGGTTCAGGATGTAGGATGCAGAACCAATTAGTGCACCTATGGATGGATGGTTAACAGAGCAGTGTCCCCAATCACATGATGAGGTTAAGTACATGTGTACTAGACCTGAGTTGTCCCAAGCAGTGGGAGTTTTCAGCGAGTTTATGGTCAATCTGGGAAAGAAGCATTGGAGGGCAGTTCAGTGGATTCTCAGGTATCTAAGAGGGACTAGCAACAGGTATACATGCGATGTAGGGTCAAGCACTTCTCTACATGGGTATGTAGAATCGGATATGGTAGGTTATTTGGTTGACAGGTGTTGCACCACAGGTTGTGTGGTGGTTGGTCTTCAAGATTGATCTTGAAGAGGAATACAAGCCCAAAGAAACAAATTAGGCACTGTATAGGTATAGGTATAGGTGTAGCTAATTATCTCCAAGTGGGAGATTGTTAGGTTATGGAGATAAAAGCTTCACTAATGCAAATGGAGGAGGATGCTGAGTTGCAGAGCAATCGACGCTAATTTGATCAACCAATGTCAATCATATACAGGGTGCAGAGTAGCCGACATCGATAGGGATCGGCTGACATTGATCATCCCCAATCAGATAGGGACTGACGTCGGTCACTTATGCGTTCCAAAACTGTTTGTTGCATGAATAGTTAGTTAGTTGAATGGCCAGTTTGCATGTTGAAGGCTAATTATAGTCTTGAGTTGCGTGTCTAATTATTTTAATTAAGAAAGTCTAATTATTGTTTGCATGAGGTCTATTTAAGAGACTCATGGGCTGTATTGTAATTAAGGCAAGAAAAAGGATTTCTTTCAGTTGTAGGATCTTGGTCAGCAGGTGTGCAAGGCCACGTTTGGAGATCTACATGTGTAAGTAAGATCAGGTTGATTTGTAGGTTGTTAAAATATTAAGGAGATCTACTTAAAGTACTTTTGAGTGCTTGGTACTAGCAGTGTTGAGACTGACTGGTTGGAGGTGAACAACAATTCTATGTGTGAGTTGTTTGTTGGGACTGTAGTTGAGAGAGAGCTTTGAGGGAAGATTACTGAAAGTCCTAGAGGTGTGGGAATCTTCAGAGGTGGAAGAAGAAGTGGCATCTTCTTTATTGTATTCCCTTCTAAAGATTATTTAATACAGGAGTGTGTATTGTCTCTCAAATTCTGTGTTGTTTCTGATTCTAGTTACTTATTGCTTCTGGTTTAATTCTGCATATTTAGTTGCATGGTAATTAGTTGTGCTTCCTTGGGTTCCTAACAATTGGTGCCATTTGATAAAAGACTATAAGATATCTAAGACACTTTGACTTTATGGTTCTTCTTTGAGTTGATTATTTGAAAAATTATTGGCCATTTGGATACTATTTTTGACATTATTTTTATCTTTGGACTTGATTATATTTTGATTGTCCCCTGGTTCTTAACATTAGGATTCACCAGAGGATATTGATATTTGACATGATAGATGATGATTATTTGGACTTGGATGGTCCCCTAGTGTCTTAAAGAGGGTTTCATTAGGGGAAGGCACTTTTTGATTAGACTGATGATTTGAATTTTTGTGATTTTGACTTATTAGATCCAAGGTGATTTGATCATTATGAATGGCATTTGGAATATGGTATTGGACTTTTATATTTGTGGCACATGTTATATTACTCAGGGAAGATTATAATGATGTATGTTCATGTTTGTCTGTATGGAAGGAGGTGATTAAATGATCATTTATGGGAAGAAAATGATATATGATGGAGATGGTATTATGAGGTCAATGAGTGGTGGTATTGAAGAATGGTCTTCATAGGGGTTCCTAGGAGACCTAGTTTTTACATCAAAGAAAATCTCCTCAAGATCTGTGAAAAGATCACTAGGACATGCATCTGATGTGGGATCAGATCCACTCTGACTATCTTAGATAGATAAATCTTGTAAGAACTTTATTATGACTTCATCATCTAGATTAGGATCAAAAGATATGCCTTGTGATTGGTTAAAATCTAGATTGGAGGTGACCATAAATAGGTAGGCATCATGAGTTTTAATATCTATGAGGGATGATGTTTTTGATGAGGAATCTGATTCAGACATTGGTGCTAAACATAATCTTGATGCATATAGAATTAGTGTTGAATCTAATGTGCATGATGTAAGGTTGATAATAAAGGATTCATTGTCTATAAGCGACCTCTCAATGTGGGGTATTTGATTTGATGATGGTGATATAATAGATTAGACAAAAATAAGCCCATGGAATCACTCATGAGAAATGGGAGGATGAGGTTTATGAGAAATAGAATCATCATCGATGGAGGATTTATCAAAAATAGGGGGACCATGGAAGATAGATGTGGTATCTTGACCTTGGCTTAGAAAGGGAAGGGCTTGATCATGATTGGGAATGGAGTCTTGGCATTCCTCTTCTTGTTCACCCAAGTATGTAGACTCATTTGATTTATTCACAATTTTGATGTCACCATGGTCAATGAGGTATTGGACATAGTTTTAGAAAATATGACATTGATTAATGATATGCCCCCAAGTTTGATGATATATACAATAGTGATTTGTGTTATACCAAGATGGCTTAGGCTTGGTGGGATTAATATTCATATGGATGGATAGACCATATGTTAGTGTAAATAAGTTGGTAGAAGAGGGATTATAGGGATATAGGAAGATGAATATGGGCCTATCTTCACTTTGTGACTTAGATGTCAAAGCATTAGACTTTGGATTAGATGGTTGTTGACATGATTGGGTGTGTGGACTAATGGTAGATGAGGTGGCCAAGATATGATTCCCTTTGCTAGTATATGAATGGGTGGATGACTAGCTATGTTGATTGGATGGAGGGTTTGAATGGGATTGGGTAGTGTGAAGTCTAGGAGCTATTTAATGTGAATGGGTTTGGATTGGAGTAATGTTGGGTATACAAGGTCAAAGTCTATAGGATGTGGAGTTCTCATCTCAAGGATGTGAGAAAATATCACATCCCTATTGGTGATGAGGCATTGCTCAATCAAGGTATTGACCAAATATTTTTTGGGTGTTATGAATAAAAATGAGAGAAATTACAAATGATGTGGTTTGTAAACCTTAATCAACATATGTAGGGGATTGAATGGAAAGACTGAGGGATGAAGATTGGATATGTGGAATAAATTTGGAAAAAGGCTTGCTTTTGTCTAATCTCAAGTTTGATTGGATATTTGATGTATTTTGATGTTTCATGGAGCAAGATGATATCAATGTTGACAAAATTAGGACATGATCTAGACTTTGATGATTTTGATTAGATTTAGTTAGGTAAGCTATGACAAGCTCTAAGATTTGATAGGGGATAGAGTAGATTGAGAAATTGATTTCACATAGGGATTGATTATATTAAGACTAGTTCAAGGCTAAGATGATTGACTTAAGTTGATTGAGATGACTTGGTTGATAGGATTGGATGATGTGTATGACTCAAACTTGATTAGACACAAGCAAGTTTAAAAACAATACCCTAATAAAAAGAGTTGTTTGTCAACATGGATGAGGACCAAAGTATGACTATAGACTTGATGGGATGAATAGTATATATAGGGGATGATGAGGTGGACTATGATTGGGATAGGTTGATAAGATGGTGACTATGCAAGACAAGGTTAAGACAAATGACTAGTTTGGATTAGGGGGGCTGAGTAAGTCAAGGTGATGTGTGATTGGTTATGGATAAGGTGGATTTGATCTTATGACATCAGGGATGATTAACGCTAAGACTAAATGAATAATGTGAAGTTATAATATGGATGATAAGACTTGATTAGGATATGTAGGTGATGGGGGTGTGACTAGAACTATATGGATGAGACTAGGATAGGATGTGACTAAGATGAGAGGGGTGATGAGAGATAAGACAAGATGTAAGATGAGATAATATAATATGTACAAGAGGATATTTACAAGGAATTACAAAATGATATGATGATGATATATTAAGAAGACTTATGTAGGTGTGTATAGAATTGGGTAAAATATAACTTGGCTCACAAACATCACAGGTCTATCAAAACACTCACCAAATCAAGTAAACCACAAACCTATCACTAGTAAACTAATTTAGGAGTGTAACTCGATTATTACACCATTTAATGGATTCATAGGTGAGGCTATATGATGATGAATTGTTACAAAATATCTTAAACCATCTCAATCCCATTTGCACATGACAATCACTTGGGAGTTTATAAAGACTTTGATAATAGGTCACCTATTACAACCAAATCTAGGTTTACATGAGGTCTCTAGGGGCATCCCTAATATATTTAAAGTATGTGGGGACCAAATATATGTAAGGTTTTGTCTAATTATTGATATATATAATTAAATATTCCCCTTCATGAAATACATGTATGGGGTCAATTGATTATCATAAAAAAATCCTTCCCTGATATTTATACTCCATTAGAACATAGAGTGTGGATTAGTGCATGGTGAATAAATCCATGATCACTATCCCCCTAAGACTATGAAAAGTGCATGTGAATCACTTACATATCATGTTTCCACTAAAAAATGGGAGGGTTTATTAGTGGTTTTTTATCCTCTAAGATTTGCCACTAGGATGTAGGGAGGAGAACATACACCACTTTAGCCCTCAGGTAACACTCAAGCAAGCAAAAATATTTATTAATCAATTAATTAAGTGTGATATATACAAAATGTTTTTCAAAATGCCAAAATATTTCATAGGTGTCATGAAAAGCAAGTGATTAGTGATACACATAATATTTTCAAACTTTGTCAATTATTGATGTTTTCTATTTTGAAGGAACCCATCGAGTCTCAATTTATATAAGTGCACACCTTTAAGGGTGAACTAGGAAAGGGGTGGATAGACCATTAGTGATTCACAATATTTTTATCCCTATACTACCACTTTATATCATTCCAAATATCTCCTAAAAATATTATCTTAAGATCTACCTCCTCTTTTGCACCCTCATCTAGTCATTTTCTACCTTCATTAGCCCTTCCCCAGCCTAAAATCCATTTTGGAGGTTTATGATACATTTTTGAACCCATAAAAACTATAACCTAATTGATAAAAATCATTTAGGGTCTAGGTTGGTCCTTGGTCGACCTAGACCAACACTTTATTTTATTTTGTCAATAATGATATAGAGTCGATTAGGCTGACCCTATTGTGTAAAATTTTGAAAAGGACTAGGGTTAAATTTAGCTATATAAAAACATTTGTTTCATCATTCTTAGAGAGACAACAAGAGTTAATGATTTATTTGAACTTATTTACAATATTTTCTTCTGCCATTCTACTTGAGGAGTGTTAGCTTAGGGGTTTTACTTGGAGAATAATCTTATCTTTTGTAAAAGTCTTGGGTGCTTCGACAGTACTTAGTGATCCTTAAAAACCATAAAAATATATTACAAAGCACCTTTGGATAAGGGAGAGATTGAGTCTCAATGGGTTCATATTAAAGGTAAGTATCTTTAACTTTTAACCCCTATTTAGTAAATAAAAGTAGCATAAGTAATGGATTTTGAAAATATTGCTCTCTTCATGCATTAGGGTCTTACCTATACATAACTTAAATAAGATTCTCTTATGCATTTTTACTTTTATTTTTACTAACCCCCTTTTGTGCCATAAGCTTTGGTGAGCACTAGATTAGACTTTAATTTACTTGTTATTAGTTTAATGAATATGAAAACATAGGACATAATTAGGGTTATCAAATAGTTTTGCTTGACTGGAGGATTTGGAACCCTCCTTAGTGATATTATTGTGGTAAGATATGCCTTGGCTAGGTCTAGTGGATCCATCTTGGTTATGACCTCAAATATCTAATATATCGATAATTGAAAGTCTAAGTAAGATCTATCTTCTCTATGTTAGGATTGATTTATAGATCAATTACATTTCCCTTTACATACATTTTGATGAACCTGACATGAATCTAATCCTTATATATTTTATTTTAGGCCATAATTTTTATCATTTTATTATATTTTTAGTACTGTATAGAACCATTTGATATAGTTCTAACTTTCTGTATGAAGGTTTAACACAAAATCACTTCAAAATGACTCTATTCTATCTATGTATGTCTTCATCAACCATAGGTTACTGGATCAATTAGTTAGACAAAATATTCTTCTCCAGTTCTAGATTATCATACACTATCAAATAGGTCAACTATGTCTTCTATTTGCTTCTATCAACATACAGGTTGACAAACATTATGATGTCCCTAAAATTTCACACTTAGAAATTTTTGGTTAACCCTTTTTAAAATTTTGCAATTTGTCTTATGTGAATTAGTTGTCCTTGTTAGACTAGTCCCTGAATAAAGGCTTAGTCTTTAGTAGTTTTTGTTCTAATTGCTTCCTTTTCCTAATTGCTTCAAATTGTTCTAGAAGGTTAAAAACATCTGCCTAAGGCCATCACTAAAAAACCATCTACTCATCTTTCCTAGAAGATAAAAAACCTAAGTGTTTTGACTTATTTCCAATAAAACTCAAGTTTTCCAAGATACTTAACTTATTCAACAAGAAGTAGAGTAGTCTTGCAAGTCCAAGTTGTATTGTCTAGTTCAAACCAAAATTACCAAATAGATTTACTTTGCATCAAAAGCTAAGTAAATTAGTCTCAAAAACACATCAAACAATAGGCAAACTGGGATTTTGAAATAATTTTACTTACCCAAATCTACAAGTAAAATTAATGGAGGTTTATGAACCTAAAGTACTCACTAGTCGAGACCAATTTATGATTATGAAGATGCTTAACTCCCAATAGCTAAATTAAGTAAAGTAGTCTGAACAAACCAAGTTACTACTACTTTGGGTTTTTCAACCCAAGTTACTTGTTTGAATGAGCCTAAATTAGATGCCCTCAAGAGACCTGGATTCCTCATGACTCACTACTTACTTAGAGTCCCAGACTCATGTAACTCGTTAGGATAAACCCAAAGTCACAAGCTAAGAGAAACTCAAAGTTGTCCATGATTATCACTTATTACTTAGCTAGATTCTTGATTGCTTAAGACTTGTAGATCATTTAGACCAACATGGGTTTGGGATACCCTATTGTTTACTATGAGTTACTTGGGGTTTTTTAAGAATTTCTACTACTTGAAACCTAAATTTTGCTTAGAGGTATTGTTTGAAACAACAATTTGACTCTTTTTATTCAACCTTTCTAAACTAGTTGGAGCATTCACAAAGTGTTGAAAATCAATTATCAATTTCTTATAGAGTTATTCAAGACCAATGTCAGGATCATAAAAAGAAATATCTAAGTAGAGGTGCAAGTAACTCCAATTGAATAAGTCCTTGAATTTGCACTTGAGGAAATCTTAGAGCAAAGTAGGAAGGGTAAAACAAAAGCTAAAAGAGTCAAACCTTAAGAGCTAAAGACAAAGTACAAGTATAAGGGGTATCCTATTGAATCATGTATCACTTCTAAGTTAACTGAAATAAGTGATACAAACATGGGGCATGTATATGTGACTGGGTTGTTAGAGAGATCCAAGGTTATGGTCAAGACTCCACTCATGTAGGCATTGACTAATAATGGGATTTTACAAGCTACAACTTTCCCAAGCTTAGCTCAACTTCCTAAATTTGTCTTAGCATGTGCCAAGTATTATGACTCCCTTATTAGGACTGTGAGAGATGATGTTGGTAATGTAATGATAAGATTAGATAATCCATATCTTAATTACTATCTAAATATCCCAACATCATCCAAAGTGATTGATATAACTATGGATAAAGCTAAGAGAAAATTGGGACTCTAAGTCAATAGAGTGCATAAGATAATGAACACAAATTACCTAAAGAAAGTGAAACAAGCTTCAAAATTTCCAAAGCAGATAGTAAGATCAGACTTGGTTAAGGAAATAGATGACATTACTCAGTTGTTATGAAGAATCAATGGGGAAAAGAATGCCAAGTATTTTTCAACTTGGATGTATGCATACATCAAAACCATTGATGTCACCAAGAGCTATGCCATGATTAAATGGGAGAGGATTATAAATTATAATATGGATTAGTAGTTAGATAATGTATTACAAAATTTTGATTTCAAGATAACCTCATATCTGGTATATGGTATATGCAACATCAAATGGAGCCTTTTCAAGGCTAAATATAAAAAAAACACTAAAAAGTGAGCCAATATGTGAATATTATCCTCAATTGGTCCTTTTTGAGTACTAAAATAATTATAAGGTAGTGAATGATGGATTTTTCTATGAAATCATTTATAAAATGAATGTAGCTCTAAAGCACAAGAGAGTGTCAGATGAAGCATGGGATGTAGTTTCACAGTTTGGGTGCATTTTAATTTAGTTCCTCAATTTTACATAAATTAGAGTTGGGGTTTTTTTAGGCACACTGATTAATTTACCTAGATACCCTAGTGACAAGTGGATTCTTATGGAGTTATGTAGGTATCTTTTTGAGTTACATGACTTAAAGTTAAAGGCTCACCACCCCGTTATTAATTTTCCAATTGTTATTGGTCATTACCACCATCCTATTATTTATAAGGCCAATAATATACAAAAAGAAATGTATCACAATTATAATCATACACATTATGAAGCTAGAGCCAAATTTGATTGCAGAAGCATAGCTCAAAATATAGTTTCTCTAGAATACATGCATATTTATGCACTTGAGGGCTATTAGATTGATTTCAAGGATGAGTTTAATGTGAGAAAAAAGGACAATATTAGGTTAATTATTAAATAAATTCATACATTTAATCTAGCCATAATTACTGAGGACATGGAGGATGATGGAATTGTAACTAGTGATGCCTATCATGCAACAAGAGGGGATACTTCCCCACTTCCAGTGATTGTTTTTGGTAAAAACCAAGTTAAGACTATTATAGACAAAACTTCAAATGTTCTGGCCATGAATTCCACATGGATTCTTGAAAATGATACTATATGAAGGAGTTGATGAAAGAGACTACTGATGTAAAGCAAAAAAGGAAAGAAGTAATATAAGGAGAAAGTAGCCAAGTACCTACAAAGAATTTGAAGTTGAAGAGAAATATTGATGACACATATTTTGTGATAAAAGATAAGGAGCCTCTTCAACTAGCTATCACCACACCTCCTTTGGTTTCTTCTACTAATGCCATTACTACTATTCCCACTTCAAATACACTTATCACAGATCCATCAATACTTATGCCAACTCCAAAATTTCATGGCATCAAGACTTCCAAGAAATATATTCAAAAGGAAAATGATATCCCTCCCTCATCCTCTATCTTCTCCACCTAATTATCCACCTTCACCTCCTTTAGAAGATCAACACTCCACTGAAAATGAGCCAGAAAAAGTAACTCCTGAAGAGGTAACCCCATCTCACGAATCACTATAGGAAAAACAAAAAAGAAAATGAACTTGAGAAGGAAGCCACAAAAGAGGTAATGGCTGAAAAGGTGAAGGCAATTGAGATAATGAAGTAAGTTGAACCTGAGAAGGAGACAATAAAGGCACCAAAAGAGAGAATATGAGAAAGAAAAAGTCGCAGAGAAAGTGACAGAAAATAAAGGAAAAAGAAACTAAGAAAGAGAAGGAAGTAGAAAAGGGAAAAGATGAAAAAATTGCTTCCACTATTTCTCATGCTACCCTGGAGACCCATGAAGTTCCTTCCCAAGAGTTAGTGGTAAGAAATAATAAAAAAAAATGGTAACTCATTCAAATACCCCCAATAGTACATATTTCTCATCTTGGTTGGTAATGTAGACAACTCAAAAATCTAAATAAGTAATAAATATTGAAGAGATAGACTTGCAATTGTTTAAAAGTCTTGATAGGAAAGGAAAGGAGACTAAGCCTACTAAGGTAACTTCAAAATTGATAATTAAGCCTACAGGACATAAGTTTGCAAAGGTATCAATTACACCATAGGGCATGAGCAAAGGAGAAGTCACTAAAAGTGGCTTAACAATTTTAAAGATATCCCTTGGAGAAGTTACCATGGAAGGCTTGAATTAGGATACCTAAACCTTGATTAACATATCTTTAATAAGCTTGATGAGTACAAGGTTGTTAAGGCCACGTTGAAGGAACAAAATGCCCAATTATGTGAAATAATAGCCAAAGTTGCTAGGTCTATTCCATAATAATAAATTCTTTCAAGAGATTCAATCGGCCAAAAAGTAATAAATGAGGTGGAAAATACTAGAGATAAAGCTAAGGCCATTGATGAATAGATGGAGAAGATGCATGAAACTGCCCATAAGCTCTTTCCTTAATTTCTAGGTATTCATGCTAATGTTGTGAATAAATTGGCAAAGATAAAAATAATAATGAAAGAAATAGAGAATGGAAACAACATTTCAGAGTTGCAGCAAGAGAGTCTATAAGGAATAAATACTTTGAGTGAAAAAGTTTTTATTGAAGAGAAGATTATCCTTGAAGGATCTGTAAATAAAGTAAAACAAGAAGAGTATCTTCTATCTTTTTGCATGTGTATTCTTGAAGCAATGTGTAAAGAAATGAAGACTTTGAAAGAAGAAGCTCACAATGAAAAGGAAAATGTAGAATATTGTCTCTATGGTCTCACTAACATTTGGTCTGATAATGTTATAAGGACATCTGAGTAATTATATCAATATTTAAAGCAATTAATGGAAAAGGCCAAAACTCCTTTCACAACTAAATCCATAAAGGAGTTAATCAAATGTCAACATGAAATAAAAATACTTGAACCAAGGATTGAAAAGATGGAAGCTTACAGTAGGACACTGAAAAGAGAAATGCTAATATTTGAGACTGAAAGACAATCACTTGCCAAACCAGATGATGTAGCAATACAATTTATAATGTCTCAACACATCAAATATAGAGAGAAGTGTAGAGGTGAAGTTAATGAACCAGAATGATTTTAGTGTTTCTTCTACTTCTTCTATTCTCTTCTTGTAACTTGTAATAAATTTGATTTAATTAATTTCTTATAAAAGTAAGTTGTAGAAAAATTTTAAGACTCAAGTAACTTGGCTAAATGCCATTACTTGAAGTCATTTTGTAAGAGAGAATTAATTAAGTGAACGATGCTAGGCATGCAAAGTAGTCGTGTTCAATTCAAATAGTGAGACCAAGAGGTGCTACATGTCACTAATTGTTGCATGCCACATAGGAAAAATTTGAGGATAACACCTCTCAATGGTTCCTAGTTTTTAGCATAGCATATGGGTTTTGAGGGAATTGTCTCCTATTTGTCTTTGTCTTCTAAAATTGTATAAATATAAGTGCAAGCTTGTCTACCTAGGGATGGTAATTTTTGCGTAGAAATTGTAACTAAAATAAGAGAATTCAAGTAGTCTAAAACTTTGTGTTTATATTTCTAAGTATTTCTTTGTATGAAATAGGTTCAAAGTTAATGAGAAAATGAACTTTGTGTCGCAAGAGACCATTTGGTGGATTTATGAAGATTAAAATGGTAAAATTTATGTTATCTTTAAATCTAATTATGAATTTTAGTCTTTCTTAGTCATTTTCTAAAAATATTATCATCTTTTGAATGTTTATTTACTTGTACGAATTTAATAAGATCTATAAAACTGATTATTGTGAAGTACAACTTCTTTATTCTCACATGTTCTAGTCTTTCATTCTCAACTTCCAAAAATTTCTTTATACATTCCTTAAAACAACTGCTTACTTGCTACAAAATAACATTGTTATGGTTCATGAACTCTATTATTAAAGTAATACCCCAAAAATAAGACAACTTACATATAATTTGTATAAACTATGAATAACTAAGAGTTGTAGATAATTTGAAGTAAATAGACAAAAACATATAGGATCTTCACCATTAAATGAAGGGGATTTAATCTCATGATTTCCTAGGTAATTTTGATAGCCTAAAAAATATTTAACCAGCAATTTATGGTAACTTCATTGGGGAATGCATAACTAAACTCCCAAAATCCAATAATAGATTACTTCTTTAAGTCGAGATAGGTGCAGTTAATGTTTAGTTTTCTAAAATTTGCATGTGTCTCGAACCATCCATCCTAAGCATTACATGCAGAGTAAGTTATGCATCTCTGAGTAAAGTGTGACCTTGCTGAATTTAACTCCACTTTATAAGAGTAGATGCTTCACTTTTTATTTAACTATTGTATGTCTACAAGCTATGTTTTATTTAACACCATGTTTATCTTGAACTCACTACATGTCTGTTAACCATCACCCAAGTATTTGTTTACAAAACCAAATTACTTGAGTAATTATTAGAAAAAAATTTATGCTTCAAACTGACTAATCAACCTTTTACCAGAGCAAGGAAAGCCTAAGGCCAAACAAATAATTTCTTTGAATTGCAAGAGTAGTTTAATTTCAGCTTTCCTGTCCAAGCTAGAATGAAAAGATCTAGTCTCTCACCTATCAGACAAGTACAAACCCCTATCAATTAGCTTCAACACAAATCTTCAAGAGTAATTCAACCTACTAATCCATAGTTATTTATTATTGAAAGAATGGTGCTACCACTTCCTGTCCCTTAGGGGGTAGCGATTGGTCCTCTAAATTTGACTCCTCCTCTCCTTGACTTGATAAAAGGGTCAAAAACAAAATTTCCAAAGTTCATGGGTGATGGAAAACAAAATCCAAATGAGCACTTGGCTACTTTCTTCATAGCCTATGGAGTAATATACATTGAACATGAATATGTATCTATTAGACTCTTCATTGAGACCTTGCATGACTTAGCTGCATAATGGTTTTACCATTTGGCTCCTTGAAATATAGTCAATTGGGCCACCATGTATGAGTATTTTAAAAATAGATTCAATGTTGTAGAAGATTCACATATATTGCTTACCCAACTGACTCAGCTCAAGAAGGAACCACATGAGCATATGTAGGATTTCATTGCCAAGTTTAATAGATTACTCTATAAAATTACTCAAGCTACCCTACCTACTAGAGATAATAAAAAATGCTTCTTCATCAATGCCTAGTTACTAGAGGTCATCTATCAACTATGTCGAACATGTTTGACTGATTTAGAAATAACTCAAAATCTTGCTACAAAAGTTGAAGATGACTTGATAATGGCTAGAAAGATCAAGAAAATAACTTATAAGGGTGATTCTTTTGCTTCAATCATATCAAAGACTATTGATCCCCTATTATAGAAGTTGGCTAATGACTTACTATAAGTTAAAATACAAATTGATCAAGGTATCCATGCTCCTCCTGTTAGGATGCACCTACAAAAAATTTTAATAATTAGAACAAGAATTGCATTATTGGACCCACACAAAGACTAAAAATTGAATATGCCCCCAAAAATCATGTTGAGATGAATGAGGAAGATGAGAAGAATAATGATTCTCATCAAATTCTTGCTGATGAAGATGATTTTGTAGATCTTGATGGCAACTCCAACATAGGCTATTTTGAATATCAATCAGAAAGTGGTTATGAAGAAGTATTTGAAGAAGATCATAGTCACTCTTTTATAATGTTTACAAGGTCACAAACTTAGCAAGATAGTAAAAAATACTCCAAGGAGTAAGAGAAAGAGAAAGGAGACTCTATATCAGTTGTAAGCATTCTTAAAAGAGGTATTTCTCTACCCTCTTCTCTAACTTTGAAAGATAAGTATGTATCTTCTTCTCAAACTCATAAGCTAGTAACTCATACTACTAAAGCTAATACTACTCTATCTACATCCATCCCCTCTTTTGACATAATTTACCACATAAATAAAATCAAAATTCAAATGTCAGAAGTCAAATACTTGAGGTCTTATCTAGATCATCTAAATAGACTAGTCAAGTATGTTTAAAGTAAAGGGTCAAATAATTTAGCTAATGCATCTAAGGGTATCTTGCCTACTTCCAAACAATTTCCTTCCTAGAACAATGTTGTAGTTACTTATCCCACATCTAATTCCACTTCTGATAGGATAGATCCATTCTACGTGTCTCTCTTGATTAATAGGTTTAAGTTAAGAAACTACATTTTGGATTTTGGAGCCTCAGATAATGTTATCCCAGCCAAAGTAACTGATGCTCTTAGCCTTAATTTGACTAAGATAATAGGTAGATGTTACTCAATAGAGAGATAAGTTCCCTTGATTAGATAGATCAAAGATGCCTAAGCTATCTTGGTGGCTTTCCTAGATAAAAGACTCAAAATAAAAATTTTGGTAGTAGATATTCATATCTCTTATGGAATGTTGCTAAGTAGAAACTTTTGGAAGGATCTAAGAGGAGAAGTAAAGATGGATTAGTCATGTGCTCACATTCTAATCAAGGTAGTAAATAAAAAACTTGAGCATAAAAGTAAGTCCAAGTATACGGTTTCAAAGTCTGATGATCTAAGGTCAGATTCTTTTTGAAAAATTAGTACGTGGAGTTTATTACCATGAATTGGGTAAGGAGATACAAGGACTAGAGGAAGTAGAAGAAAAGGAAGATAAGATATGGACTTTATAGTTTAATGGCAGCTATAATTTTCTTAGTTTTGGTACAGGGGTGGTATTAAAGTATTACCTTACTCTTACAAAATCATATTTGGAAACATGAACAACACAACAGAATATGAGGCACTCTTATTGGGACTTGAACAAGCAAAGAAAAAAGGAGTAAGACTTCTTAAAGCATAAGGAGATGCTAAGTTGATAGTGAGACAAATCTGAGGACAATACTAGGTAGAAAAAAACAAGCTAAGGCACTACCATGATCAAGTTATGAGTGTAACACTTGAATTTGCAACCTTTTCAATAAACTTTGTTCTTTGAGATCAGAACTCAAGCTCTAATTATCTTGTATTTACTGCATCTTTACTTAGGCTAGATCAATAGCCAACATTTTTTTGAGAAGGTAACTATAAAGTAGAAATGGTTTGCCATCTAAAGGTTCCAGATAATGTTAACTAGTGGCAAGTTTTCAATGATGACAAGTAAATAACTATGTTTATTGAGAAATAAGATAACTTTGAGGAACTATTATTTGAAGGGATTAGTTCACATCCACATCAGATGATAATAGGTATCACTGACCCTAAACTTACTCATAGTCAAGATATAATTCTGTTAAAAGGGAATAAAATTCTTAAAGGGTTGGTTTCTTTACAAGAAATATTTAATAAGCATGATCAATTCCTAAAGAAAAAGAAAAATATGGTGATATTTCTTCATCATAAGTACAACAAATTAATTTGGACAGTGAAGAAGAGCCTAGGATGTTCAACATCAGTAAATTTTGCTCTCAAGAAGAAAAAAAAAATTCATCGAGCTTCTTGTTCAGTGAATATTTTGTCGTCAACTAACTGACAACAAAATGGGTATATCGACCACATCACAAGGACATTTATATGGCAAAAAGTGTAGGTTTACCATAACATAATGAGATAAATCTCTCCTCTCATCAAGGGTAGGTTCCATATAAAATACTATATATTAATATAAACTGAAAATAGACTCAGGGGTAAGGGAAAATTCCTGTGTAACAACTGAAGGCAATCCTCTTCTTTCAGAAATGATGTCCAGTAAATAGTAGGAAAACTTCCTCAATAGTAATTGGATCCAAGAGAAACCCATGAAAGGACAAAGTCTTCCATTGCTTCTCTTGTTGATTTAGGACTAATAAAATTGTAAAATGAAGTGAAGCTCAAAGTCCCCACCGAAAACCACAACAGAGTATAAGATTATAAAGGACAAAAGTAGTACAAAGCCTTTCTAATATACATTCTACCAAAACACAAGAAACACAAACTAAAGGTAATTATAGTAGCAAAAAGTCTTCATAATTAACTTTAGAACATCTTATAGATAATTTATACACACTTTGCTTATTTAATCAAGTGGATGAGATATTATTCAGAAAAGGACATAAGAATAATTTATTAAATAATACAAGTTATTCCAATGCAAAGTCTGAAAATTAACCTGTTTTCTTATTCATTCAAGAAAATATGATTTAAAATCTGAGCTCAGAGTCTCACGAAGCATCTCAATTTGGGCAGAGTTTTGCTTTTGATTACCAAAAAAAGATCCATTTACAAAAGAGGCTCTCCTTATTTATAGGGAGAGACCTTAAAGATTGAAAAATACCTAAATATCTTTTTCTAGTCAAAGATGGAAGTCTTTGTTGACTTTGGACTTTCCATATTTTTACATGTAATTACACATGACCAAAGTAAATGTGCAAATGTCCAAAGCGGTTACAAAAGTGCATTTAGAATAAAGGAAATTAAATCAACAAAAAGTTGATTCAATTTGTAGCCCCATCTTTCTTCATATGAGCATCATACATGGTGATAGCTTCTTGTATCCTGATATTGTCTGGAGTAACAATATTCTTGAAGATCACCTTAGCCTTGACTGTGGCATCTCTCATATTGTGATTGATTTTGTATGACTAGTTAACCTGGTTTTCAGATTATCCAGAGTTAACTGATTATCTAGGACATTGTCTTCAAAGGCCACTAAAAAAGTTTTCTCCTTAAATTCTTTTCAGAACATACCTTCAAATTCTTGAATCATTTCTTCTACTGAAATGAACTGGTTGTCTTGTGTGGTTAGTTTACAAGGTAGCTACTCCAATTATGTAACAAAATGATATCACTTTATTCACTGAGGTCTTTAGAAGATTCAAGGTCACTGATTAATTCCTTAAGCACCCGACTCCTATACATCAATGCTTCTTTAGTTTCAATATATGAGTCTTTATCAGCAATAACACCAATTGATACTAGAATGCTTATTTTTAGCTTCTTCATATTTGTCCATTTGTCAAGATGTTTATCTTTGCTTTTAATATATTGAGAAATGATATTGATAAAATCATCTAGTTCTACTCTCATTTTCTTCATCTTACCTATTTTCTTAGACAACACTGTAAGCAAGGAAATCCCTTGTGTATGCATATTGCCTAAGTAATCTTCAAGCACCTTTCCATTGAGATAGGTCTTTTCAGCTTTCTGAATCATGGGGTCATAGATAGAGATAGTCTCTGGAGTTACAGTTTCTAGAGTGAAAGTAATCCTCCTTATCATCGCAGTTAATTGTTCCACCATTGCTTTATAATGGTCCTTCATTTCTCTTTCCCTATCAAATTTATGAACCATAATGTCCATCACTGATTGCAAGTCACTCTTAGCACTTTCGTGAGTTACCTTACCCAATTCAATTTAGGAGACAGAGTAGTCACTCATATCAAAAAATTTAATAGTTGTATCCTGTGGAGGTCTAGTAACTTCCAAAAATTTGTGCCCCTTATCTTCAATCATCTTTGAAAGAATTTTTAGCTTTTTGGGAATCTTGACTTTGGCTGACACCATTTTAGTGAAATCAAAGTCATCTTGGGAGATGGCCTATTTTTTCATTTTGGGTGTATAAGCTGACAACCAAGGTGGGAGGGTAGAAGCACTTACATTAGCATAAGTCCTTGTAGTTGGCGTCACTGGAGTAGCACCTGCACTAGTGGTGGAAGCAATGGGCGTAGTATCAATCAAAACTACACTTGATGCTAAATGGTCAAGAGAAAAACTATCTTTGATATCAAAAGACAAAGATGACAAACTGGGGATTGATCTTGAGGAATGAAGAACATCTCCAAAAGCACCTTGAGGGTCGTAAAAAGTAATTTTGGAAGGAGAGGCAACTCCAAAAGAGGAAATACTGATTGGAGAAATAGGTGGAGTTACATCAGGTGAGTTACGTGGGGAAAAATAAAATTTTGTGTCTGGCTGTACACTTGCTTGTGGAGATAAAGTTTCCTTTTCCTATTGACCTATGGGCCTATCATCAATTTCCATCTATTCTACTACTAGTTTTTCAATGCTCTGCTTCTCAACTTCCATGTCTATTGTTCTTGGTTCCTTTTCTACAACTTATGACTTCTTTGTCACGAAGACGATCCTAGGCTTATGTGGCCTATCAGAAGCAGGGACATCACTTTTATTCTTCATCCTATTTTTTGCCCTTCTCTTTTTTTATTCTTGAAATTCAGATTTTGACCCTGTAATGAATTCTTTCAAAGTGATTCCCTTATTTGCTAACCAATCATTGGTTTTTGCCAATATTGGTTCGAATCTCATTCTTAGGGAAGTCAACTCCTTCTAAGACCATTGGATCAGGGGAAAAGTGGCATTGACAACTTGTTCAGCATGGTATCTATTATTTATCAAATCTCCATCATCCACTAGATTTTTAGGGATATCAGCAAGCCCTAGATACTCTATTTGCTCAAGGAAAAATCTACTATAGTCCATCTTTCTAATGTCTTTAGCTGTCCTCAAATTGACCCAAATATCTTCGATCATAGGCTCATTAAACTGGGTCTTCCTCTAGATTATATATTTCACACCTCTATTGTCAAAATTTGGCCTCCTTTTGAAATGCTTCATGGTTACAAGTTGCATTTCAGTCTCCATTGCTCTGGATTTTGTGGTGGTCAATACTAAGAACTTGCCAATTTCAATTGGGAACCTAAAACTAGGTTTCTTGAGTTCCATCTGCTTATTGTGCATGATAACAATTTGCCTGCATAGCTCCATCAAGACCAATTTTTTTGAGGGGAATCTTGGAAGCATATATGGACAATCTTGGAAAAAGCCAACTCATAGATAACAAAAAGAAGGGAACTACAAGAACATACACCTAAAGTCATTCACAACTATCCAGGATTTGTCTGACACTCTTTTCTATTCTAATTGGGGATCAAAGAGACACAAAAATACCATGAAGAAAACATTATTTACTCTTTTAAAATGATTGATGGAACCCTTCAATGTCAACTGAGGATAATATTGATACACCAAGGTTATTTTCCTATCTCCTTCTGATGTTAAACCTAGGAAGGTTCTCATTGACGAATCGATATACACCAAGTATGATGTCATATAGAATTTGGAGGTAGTAAATACCTTCATCAATTAATCATGCAGAGCGTTGCTAATTTGTTCTCCACAAAAAATGACTCATTTGCCTTGGAGAATTATCTTAATGAAGGGGTACATCCATTCGTGAAACTAAGAGGAAGAAGGTAAACCTCTTACCCTATTGAGGAGCATGATCAGGTCGCTAATTTCTTCAACAAAATCACTCCTTAGAAAGCTCCATGGCCATCTTGACAAGTTCACCTTTAGATTCTTGAGCCATCTATTATTGATCACTTTCTTCACTCTTTTAGGATCTTTGTCATATTCTTTTTGTGCTTCAATGAAGTCAAGATTCAACACTTCAATAGTGGGAGGGCACATGAACACTTTGTTGATGAACTCAGGGTCTAGTCTAATCACTACATTACCACCAGCATCTAACACAACCCTAGTATCCTTGTTGTAGAATTGAGTTCACTAGAGAATGAACTCTGTGTGGTGAGCCACCACAGGAAAAGAAGAGACCAAATGAATATTACTTTCAACTATCTTCTTCATTTCATGGCTGGGATTGCTTGATTTGGTTCTTTCTATGAACTCAGTCATATCCACGTGCCTGATCTCTATATCCCTAATGTAATCAACATTAGAAGTAATTGAGGTGATTGGGAAAACACCTTGATACTTATATTTCATCATCTTCAACTTCTTTGGAGAAACCTCAGTCATTTGGAAGAACTTTTGTAAAAAAGGAAATCGATGAAGAAGGATCCTTGAGGGAAACTGCAACAAGAATCATGATCGTGCAATTAGGAGAAAAATTGGCAATCTGAAAAAATTGTACATTGATCATCATGACCATGGGAATGTGCTTGAAAGGGCTAAGGCATGAACAGGTCAGAATGCTTAAAGGGAAGTGGGCTCAAAGAATTGAGAAAATCAAAATTTCCTAGAGTTAGGAAAATAGGAGGGAAAGCATGTAAGGGTGGCAAAAATTGTCGCCCTTGCATGTTGATGATAGTTTTGTATAGGCAGCAAAAATTGCCATCATTGCATGTAAAATTCGTGCATGGGCAGAAATTTTTTTCACCCCTGCATATGGAGGGAAAAATCATGTAAGGGCAGCAATTTTTGTCGCCTATGCACGAAGGGGGGAACTTTGTGTGAGGGCAGGAGGAAACTTTTTTTGATGGCAATAATTTTTGCCATGTTTACACAAGGGGGAATGGATGGTGTAATGGTAGTGAAAATTTCCACCATTACACGGGATGAGGCAAATTGTCTAAGGGCAGTGATTTTTTCCGCCATCACACCATTTGAAACTTCGAACAGATTTCAAGTGGGGTTTAGGTTTCTACCTAGGTCGCCTCCTCAAGGAAGAAAGGGAGGAAGGGAAAAATAATTCAAGATAAAAAACCTAAACAAGAAGAGGAAGAAGAAACCAAACCCTGAGAAAGAGAAAAACAAAAAATGAAATGAAAACCTAGAAATCAAAGAGAAGAATGCAAAACCCTACCTGGAAAATCACAATCCCATGCTTGAATCCAAAAAAATCATGATCCCACTTGTTTGCACGATTGACTAGATGCAGGGAGGAGGAGAAGATAACTTGAAATGAATCAAAAGAGGTGAAAATAAGTTTAAAAGGCTGAAAATCAACTTCAACCACTCAGTGCACATGGCCATAAATGCCATGTGTGAAAACTGAGATCATGCAGGGGCAACAAAAATTGCTGCCTCTGCATGTGAGGTTGAAGAAGGATGTAGGGGTGGCGATTTTTGCTGCTCCTACATGGAAAGATGCAAGGGAAGAAAAAATTGTCACCTCTGCATGGAACAAATAAAAAAAATGCAAGGGTGGTGATTTTTTCCACTCTTGCATGAAAGGATGCAAGGGTGGTCAAAATTTCCACCTTTGCACGTGAACTGAAAAACCACATGCAATGGCCACTAAAAATGCTACCTTTACATGCAAACTACTAAAAAAACACACTAACTCCTTGAAATTTATCAAAAATTTGACATTCTAATCACATCAAAATCATAACGATTTTCATATTTTTTGAGAAATCGTAATGAGGGAACATCATGAACTTTTCAAGGATGTCAGTTGACCAAATCAAGATCAAAAAAACTTTTCTATAAAGATGAACTTAGAGTGAAAAACATGAAATATACAAGTTTTTTAGGGGTTGTTCCAAAAATGAGCGTATCTAATTTTGAGAACAACAGCGAGCTCCTGTTGGGGAACTTCCATTGATCAAACCTTGAAACAATCAACAGGAGTAGAAACCAGTCTCTAAGTGCCTTCTTCTAGGCCATTGGGCCACGGAGTTGAGATAAAAAGAAAAAGACATGAAAAACCAAACAGAAATAAATAAACATAAGCATATATAAATGTACAAGTGAAATCATCTAATACTTCAAGGATTGAAGTGTTTCAGATGTTTCCCACTGTGATGCAATGAGAATGGCATTCCATCTTGATATTCTAAAAAGAAGCTATTCTCACCATAGATTTGATGAATGGTAAATGGACATCTCCACAAAAAATCAAATTTTCCATACATTCCTTTTGGTTCTCCCTTCTTTTCCCACAACAAGACTTGATCTCTAATATGAAAACCATGAATCCTTGCTCTTTTATGAAAGAGTTTATTCACCTAATTTTGATGTGCAGTAATCTGGTCCACTACCATGGTTCATTGCTCATCTAGTTTAGTTAGGCACATGATCTTTTTATCAATAGAATTTTCAAAAGTTGAATCTTTGATTGCCTTTACCAACCTCAGTGCTAGTAGTTCTAGGGTGATTGGTATCTCCGCATTCAAACCATACAAAATTTGGAATGGTGACATGCCTATTGCCCTCTTGGGTGTAATCCTATCTTCCCACAAAGCATCAAACAATGCTTTATGCCAAATCCTCTGATTATCATCTACCTATTTCCTGATAATTGTAACCAAATTCTTGTTGCTTGATTCTGCTTGATCATTTCCTTGCGAATAGTAGTCGGAGGAGTGGGAAAGAATAATCCTGTAATTGTAGCAAAACTTAGTAACCTCTTGAGAAGTGAAACAAACAACATTATCTATTACAATCTTAGTTAGGACCCCAAATTGAGATATGATATTTTCTTTAAGAAAATTACACACCACTTCAGAAGTAGCATGCTTAGTTGGAATGGCTTCCACCCACTTGGTAAAATAGTCATTTGCGGTGAGAACATAGTCATGTCCAACACTTGAGAATAGGTTCACTATGCCAATGAAATCAATACCCCATTATTGAAAAGATTCTTCGATCACCACTGGCTTGAGAGGTAATGTGGCTAATTTAGGTTTCTTGATGAACTGTTGACACAACTCACACCTATGTACCCATTTTTGCACATCCTAAAATAGCATAGGACAATAGTATATTGCTCATAGAATTTGATGAGCTATCACTAGTGCAAAAAAAATGTCCTCCACAAGCTAAATTATGGAAAGACTCTAAAAGTTTAACTTGTTGCACTTTATCGATGCAACGAAGAAATACCCCATCAAGGCTTCTCTTATACAAACCATTGTCCCACAAGACATAGTTGGCAGCTTTTAACTTAACATTCTTTTTTCTTTGTAGGATAGATGGGTGGGACACTCACCATAGGTAATAAAATGAGTGATATCATAATACCACTCATCAGTAGTAGTGATGAAGAGAATTGTAGGCATGTCTTCGACCTCTATTTTTTCATGTTCTATTTCTTTGGGTATATTATTAACAATCAATTGGCAGAGCTCTTTTCCCTACACAAGCTTAGTAGGTTTGATATCAATATCAAACTCTTAAATTTTAGCAATATAATTTCCCCTTTTAGTACCAAACTCTTGTTGAGTTAGAATGGACTTCACTATTGTATCAGGCACCAAAATAACAGTATGTAAATTCAGGATTTAGAATTTGAAATATTTTACTGCCTTAACCATGACAAAAGCATGCTTCTCCATATTTGAATAATTTAATTCATGAGCTTTGACAGGACAAATCATAAATGACATGGGAGATTCCACACTTTCTTTGTTTTGCTAAACTAAAATAGCTGAAAGTGTATGCTCAAAAGCATAGTTGTATATTACAAAGTCTTTGGTATAATCTGGACAAACCAGGATTGGTGCATGGGCGATCACTTTCTTGATATCTTCAAATGCTGAATTTCCTTTTGAAGTCCAACAAAAAGTGGCTTTACCCTTCATCATGTTGACAATGTGGCGAGTTTTCTCTGCAAACTCTAGAATGAATCTCCATAGAAAATTCACTTTTCCAAAGAAAGAATGAACAACAGTCTTACTAATAGGAAGAGTAATATTTTTGATAGATTTGACTCTTTTTGAGTAAATTTTTATGCCTTCTTGGGTACAATGTGACCGAGAAGTTTATCTTTTATAACCCCAAAAATTGACTTCTTGGGATTAAGAGAAATACCATTTTGTCGACAACGTTCTAACACTTGTTGTAGATGATGCACATGATCAGGACGATGTTTGGAAAAAATGGTCAAGTCATCAAGATATACCACAATAAACTTCCCCATTTCTTCTTTGAAGGCAAGATCCATTGCTCTTTGGAAGGTAGTGCCACCATTGATAAAATTGAAAGGCATTATGCGATATGCAAAAGTGCCCCAAAGTGTAGTGAAAGCAGTTTTATGCTGATCTCCTTCGTAGACTTCTACTTGATTGTACCCCAAAAAACTATCTAACATTGATAACATTTCTGAACCAGTCACTGTGTGCAACACTTGATCCATGATGGGTAGGGGATAGTTATCTTTCAAAGAAGATTGATTTAGGTTTCTAAAATCAACACAAATACAAATTTATCCATTCTTTTTTCTCATAGGAACTATGTTAGCAATCCAGGTGGAAAGATGGATTGGAAAAATAATTCTTGCATTCAACATTTTTTGAATCTCAGAAAGAATAGTACCTAATATTATGGGGTTGTATTGCCTTTATTTCTGCTTGTAAGGTAATGACCCAACTTTCAGAGAAATTTCATGTCAAATTTCTTCAGGCCTGAGAGATTTCAAATCATCGTAAGAATATGCCAAAACATCAATGTAATGGTGAAGAAGAGTAATAAATTTGAGATTTTCATTAGAAGTGGAGTAATTCCCAATGTTGACTATTTTGAAATTTTCTATTGTACTCAAATTCACTTGATCAAATTCCTTGAAGGAACTTGAATCCATTTGTCGCTACTTGACATACCTATCCTGCTAATCAAACAAAGAGAAACCAAACCTTTTGGAATGTTATTCCCCTTGATTTGAAGGAACTCTTCACCAATTTTGGAATTTATTTCAGGAATTGATTCTTGTGGTGGAGATTCACTTCCTTCAAAATAAAGTTCTTCAAAGCTGTCCATCTTTTCCAGAAAAGCAATGATTTGGTTGTCACCATTAAACATCTACCAATGGTTGGAATTATCAGGTACACTTGGTCAAAAGACCAAGTCAATAGTGTACTTTTCCCCTTTAAAGTCTTTATGGGGAACCATGAGGGTTGCAGAGATTGTCAATGAATCTACACGATCATTAAATTCTCTCAGCATGACAGAAATATTGAAAGCACCAAAAATTTCAATACAATCTCATACTAGATTGCGATAATATCGCAATCTTTCATTTTTGGTTTGGTATAGGTTCCTTACCTGACAAACCACCAGTTCAACATCTCCCTAAGTATAAAGAATCTTAATACCTTTAGCATGAGCAGCTTTCAATCCAAGCAGTAAAGACTCATACTCGGCAGTATTGTTAGTATTTTTGAACTACAAATTATATGAATAAGAAAAAATTTCTCCTTGAGGGGAGATCAAAACAATTCTGGCTCCAGAACTAGTAGAAGAGAAACTGCCATCAAATTCTAAAATCTAGACATCATTAGAATTTGATCTTTTCAAAAATTTCTCTTTGTTATTCAGGAAAGATCTTTTGTTATCTGAACTTTGCTCTAAAAATTCTTCTTATTTTCTTTCCAAATATTTTGAATTGTCATTAAAATAACTTTCATCTGATGAGCTGAAAACATCTTTAGTAGTCAGGAAATAATTACCCATTCCTAATGATTCAAATTAAATTTGAGCTTTAGGATTTGATGTTTGGGTGATTATATATTTTGACTCTTTCTCAGGAAGCAATTTTTTCATGATGCTTTTAACAAATATCCTTACTTCAGATAGGTCCATATTCAATTCTCTGCCTATGTCCTTGCAAAAATTGTGCTTGAACAGAATGCCATAAGAGGCTGGAACATTACCTACCAAGACTGTCATTTTGATTCTCTTCTCTGGAAAAGCTGCAAACACAAATTAGGCATCTTTGATTTGACCTAGGAGTGGGACTTACTTATTTTCCATGGAGAAACATCTCTCAAAAGTCTTAGTCAAGGTAAGACTAAGGGAATCTACTACCTTGGTAGGCATAATGTTATCAGAGGCTCCAGAGTCTATTATACAGTTGCTCAATTTATGGCCATTTATCAACAGGGAAACATAGAAAGGTTCTATTTTCCCAAGGACGACAAGAGGAGTAGCGACAAGATTATTTTGGGTGGATTTGTTCTTTGAGGAATCATGAGACACCTTGAGAAAATCTTGTCCTATAGGGATGGTTTTATTTTTTACGTATTCGGCCAGCCTATCAAACTATTCAAGATTATCTCTCAAGTACTCAACTTTAGTCATTTAAATCTTAGTCTTTTTGGCATGATCAATTATATCAAATAATTGAAATGAACTAGAAACATAGGAATGAAGTCCATCATCCTAATCTTTATTGGGTGTGGCACTAGTCTAAGAAATAGAAGTAGAAGGTACATGATGGTTTGAGGTGCTTACTTTCTTATTAGTCATTGGGTCTTTTGATTAGAAAGGTAGTGAAGTCCCCCATTTAGTGATCGAGACTACTGACTAGGGTTCTTCTCCTACTTTTCTTTTATTAGCTTATTGATTTGAGTAATTTTGGGACCTAGTAAAAATAGTGTATGATCCATCAAACACTTCTCCCTTACTTCTAGCTTCGTTCTGGTAATTCAGGAAACTAATGTTGGAGTCACCAACTAATTCTTCTTCTCCTTCTGCAAAGGGATTAACATCATCTTCTTGGTCCAACTTAGGTTGGAGTGAGAAATTATGTTTAGCTTCAAGGTAACCAACTACTAAGCTAGCTAGTGTTGCTTTAATGGCAAGCTTCCCCTATGGGGGAGGCAGACGATTTGGTTGCCCTTGATTCCTGATAGCATTGCCTTGATATGACTAGTTTTGAAATGTCCTCCTTGGAATATCCTGATAAGGAGGAGCAGACATACTTTGGACCATTTGTCTTTTCAGGGCTAACAGTTCATTTGTCAATTTTTACACCATAGGATCTGTGGTACTCGTGGAAGAAATTTTAGCAGATGAAAAAAAAATATTTTTATTGGAATCTTTTCTGATCTTACCTGCTAGAATAAGATCATCTTCAACCTTAGTAGCCAAATTTTGGGCTACAAAAAGATTTATAGGACCAGCCCACCTCAATAAAAAACTTACTTCAGAAAGTTGAGAGTTGATGAAAAAGCACTTGAGGTTCTCCGGTGTTGGCTAAGCAATTATAGGAATTCGGTTCCTCAACTTATTGAATTTAGCAATGAAGTCTCGCATAGGCTCATGAGGTTCCTTCTTCATTTATGTATGCTGAGCCAACAAAGAATGTGTATCTTCAGTGGGTTTGAACCTAGCCTCAAATTTGGCCTTGAGCATATTCTAGTCAATTACAGTTTGAACTTGAAGGTGATAAAACCAGTTTGTGACAATGCCTTGCAAAGTTTCTACAAATAGTCTCACCGCTATATCTTCATATTCTACACCTATCACACCACATGCTATGCAGAAGGCAACAATATGCTCATTAGGATGAACCTTCCTATCACCATAGAATTTGGGGAAATTCTTTCTCAAACTACGAGGTAGTTCATGTAAAGGTGGGGCTAGATTGAGAGGACCAAAAGAGTTACCCCAAGGACCTTGGGCCACCATGATATGATGATTAAAGGGAGGGATAACAAATCTTGGTGGGATAAGTATAGACAAAAATCTCCTAGCAGTAAGACTAGAAGCTTTGTTTGGTATTGGAGATTTGACGTTGGTAGGAGGAAAACTCTTAATATGCTAGAGGCAAGATGGCAGAGGAAAAATCTCAAAATTATTTCACCACACTAACTTGAATATAGGATTAACAATACCTTGAGATCTCTAGATTCATGTGTATGATGGATCTATTAGAGTGAAAAAATGAAGGACTAGAAATGCTTCAATTTGAAGCTTGAAGCTTCAAAGTGCACATTCATGTCCCCAGCAGAGTCGCCAAAAAGTTGTTGGGTGAATATTTTATCATCAACTAACTGATGAAAAAATGGGTATATCGACCACAACACAAGGATATTTATATGGTAAGAAGTGCAGGTTTACCATAGCATAATGAGATAAATCTCTCCTCTCATCAAGGGGAGGTTCCCTATAAAATACTATATATTAATATAAATTGAAAATAGACTTAGGGGTGAAATCACACCATCCATCTCTCTTTTTTTAGAGATGATGTTCACAAGGTAAAGGAAATTTTTTGTGTAACAACTAAAGGCAATCCTCTTCTTTTAGAAATGATGTCCAACAAACAGTAGGAAAACTTCTTGGGTAGTAATTGGATCTACAAGAAACTCATGAAAGGACAAAGTCTTTCATTGCTTCTCTTATCGATTTAAGACTAATAAAACTATAGAATGAAGTGAAGCTCAAAGTCCCCAATGAAAACTACAACAGAGTATAAGATTATAAAGGACAAAAGTAGTACAAAGCCTTTCTAATATCCTTTCTACCAAAACACAAGAAACACAAACTAAAGGTAATTATAACAACACAAACTCTTCATAATTAACTTCAAAACATCTTTTAGATAATATTTACACACTTTTCTTATTTAATCAAATAGATGAGATATTATTTAGAAACAGACATAAGAATAATTTCCTAAATAATACAAGTTATTCCAACGTAAAGTCTGAAAATTAACCTATTTTCTCATTCATTCAAGAAAATATTATTTACAATCTGAGCTCAAAGTCTCAAGAAGCATCTCAATTTGGGCAGAGTTTTGCTTTTGATTACCAAAAAAAGATCCATTTACAAAAGAGGCTCTCCTTATTTATAGGGAGAGACCTTGAAGATTGAAAAATACCTAAATATCTTTTTCTAGTCAAAGATGGAATTCTTTGTTGACTTTGGACTTTCCATATTTTTACATGTAATTACACATGACCAAAGTACATGTGCAAATGTCCAAAGCAGTTAAAAAATTGCATTTAGAAAAAAGGAAATTAAATCAACAGAAAGTTGATTCAATTTATAGCCCCATCTTTCTTCATATGAGAATTATACATGGTGATAGCCACTTGTATCTCGATACTGTCTGGAGTAACAATATTCTTGAAGATCACCTTAGCCATGATTGTGGCATCTTTCACTATTGTGACTGATTTTGCATGACTAGTTAATCTAGTTTTTAGATTATCCAAAATTAATTGATTATCCAAGACATTGTCCACAGAGGCCATTAAAATTTTTTTCTCCTCAAATTATTTTTAGAACATACCTTCAAATTCTTGAATCATTTCTTCTACTAAAATGAACTAGTTGTCTTGTGTGGTTAGTTTGCAAGGCAGCTCCTCCAATTTATGCAACAGACTGATATCAATTTATTCACTGAGGTCGCTGGAAGATTCAAGGTCACTGATTAATTCCTTAAGCACCTGACTCTTATACATAAATGATTCTTTAGTTTCAATATACGAGTCTCTATTGGCAATAACGCTAATTGATACTCGAGTGCTTATTTTCAGCTTCTTCATATCTGTCTATTTGTCAAGATATTTATTTGTGCTTTCAATATCCTAAGAAATGATATTGATAAGATCATCTAGTTTTGCTCTCATTGTCTTCATCGTACCCATTTTCTCAGACAACTTTGTAAGCAAAGAAATCTCTTGTGTATGCATCTTGCCTAAGTAATCTTCAAGCACCTTTCCCTTGAGATAGGTCTTTTCTACTTTTTGAATCATGGGGTCATCGATAGAGATAGCCTTTGGAGTTACAGTTTCTGGAGTGAAAGTAATCCTCTTTATCATCACATTCAATTGTTCCACCATTGATTTATAATGGTCCTTCATTTCTCTTTCCCAATCAAATTTATGAACCATAATGTCCATCGCTGATTGCAAGTCACTCTTAGCACTTTCGTGAGTTACCTTACCCAATTCAATTTGGGAGACAGAGTAGTCACTCATATTAAAATTTTCAAGAGTTACATCCTATGGAGGTCTGCCAACTTAAAAAAATTTGTGCCCCTTATCTTCAATCATCTTTGAAAGAATTTTTAGCTTTTTAGGAGTCTTGACTTTGGCTGACACCATTTTAGTGAAATCAAAGTCATCTGGGGAGATGGCCTATTTTTTCCTTTTGGGCATATAAGCTAACAACCAAGGTGGGAGGGCAGAAGTAGTTACATTAGCATCAATCCTTGTATTTGGTGTCATTGGAGTAGCACCTGCACTGGTGGTGGAAGTAATGGGTGTAGTATTAGTTAAAACTACACCTGATGCTAAATGGTTGAGAGCAGAACTATCTCTGATATCAAAAGACAGAGATGACAAATTGGGGATTGATCCTGAGGAATGAAGAACATCTCCAAAAGCACCTTGAGGTTCATAAAAAATAATTTTGGAAGGAGAGGCAGCTTCAAAAGAGGGAATACTGATTGGAGAAATAGGTGAAAGAGTTACATCAGGTGAGTTAGGTGGGGAAGAAGAAATTCCTGCATCTGGTTGTACACCTGATTCTGGAGATAGAGTTTCCTTTTCCTATTGACTTTTGGGCCTATCATCAATTTCCATCTGTTCCACTACTAGTTTTTTGATGCTCTACTTCTCAACTTCCATGTCTATTTTTCCTAGTTCCTTTTCTACAACTTGAGACTTCTTTGTCACGAAGATGATCCTAGGCTTATGTGGCCTATCAGAAGTAGGGACATCACTTTTATTCTTCATCCTATTTTCTACCCTTCTCCTTATTTCTTTTTGAAATTTAGCTTCTGACCCTGTAATGAATTATTTCAAAGTGATTCCCTTATTTTCTAACCAATCATTAGTGTTTGCCAATATTGGTTCGAATCTCATTATCAGGGAAGTCAACTCCTTCTAAGATCATTAAATCAAGGAAAAGGGGCATTGGTGACTTTTTCAGCATGGTATCTATTATTTATCAAATCTCCATCATCCACTAGATTTGTAGGGATATTAGTGAGCCCCAGATACCCTATTGCTCAAGGGATAATCTACTATAGTCCATCTTTCTGATGTCTTCAGGTGTCCTCAAATTGGCCCAAATATCTTCGATCATAGGCTCATGAAACTAGGTCTTCCTCCAGATTATATCTTTCACGCCTCTATAGTCAAAATTTGGCCTCCTTTTGAAATGCTTCATGGTTACGAGTTGCATTTTAGTTTCCATTACTCTAGCTTTTGCAGCGGTCAATATTGAGAACCTATCAATTTTAACTGGGAACCTGAAACTAGGTTTCTTGAGTTCCATCTGCTTATTGTGCACGACAATAATTTACCTGCACAACTCCATCAAGACCAAATTTTTTGAGGGGAGTCTTGGAAGCATATAGGGATAACCTTGGAAAAAGCCAACCTGTAGATAACAAAAAGAAGGGAACTACAAGAACATACACCTGAAGTCATTCACAACTATCCAGGCTTCATCTAACACTCTTTTTTGTTCTAATTGGGGATCAAAGAGACACAAAAATACCATGATGAAAGCATCATTTACTCTTCTAAAATGATGGATGGAACTCTTCAATGTCAATTGAGGATAATATTAATACACCGGGGTTGTTCTCCTATCTCCTTCCGATGTTAAACCTAGGAAGTTTCTCATTGACACTGCGATATACACCAAGTATGACATCATATAGAATTTGGAGGTAGTGGATACCTTCATCAATTGCTCATGTAGAGCGTTGTTGATTTTTCTCCCCAGAAAATGACTTTTTTTTCCTTAGAGAATTATCTTAATGAAGGGGTACATCCATTTATGAAATTGAGAGGAAGAAGGTAAAACTCTTACCCTGCTGAGGAGCGTGATCAGGTTGCTAATTTCTTCAATGAAATCATTCCTTGGAAAGCTTCATGGCCATCTTGACAAGTTTGCCCTTGGAGTCTTGAGCCATCTATTATTGATCACTTTCTTCACTCTTTCAAGATCTTTGTCATATTATTTTTGTGCTTCAACGAAGTCAAGCTTCAACACTTCAGTAGCAGGAGGGCACATGAACACTTTGTTGATAAACTCAGGGTCTAGTCTAATCACTACATTACCACCAACATCTAACACATCCCTGGTATCCTTGTTGTAGAATTGAGTGCACTAGAGAATGAACTCTATGTGGTGAGCTTCCATAAGAAAAGAAGAGACCAAATGAATATTAATTTCAACTATCTTCTTCATTTCATGGCTGGGATTACTTGATTTGGTTCTTTCTATGAATTCAGCCATATCCACATGCCTGATCTCTGTATCTCTAATGTCATTGAAATTATAAGTAACTGAGGTGATTGGGAAAACACCTTGATACTTGTATTTCATTATCTTCAACTTCTTCAAAAAAACCTCAGTCATTTGGAAAAAATTTTGTAAAAAAGGACAATCGATGAAGAAGGATCCTTGAGAGAAACTGCAACAAGAATCATGATCATGCAATTAGGGGAAAAATTGGCAATCTGGGAAAACTGCACGTTGATGATCATGACCATGGGAATGTGCTTGAAATGGCTAAGGTGCGAGCAGGTCAGAATATTTAAAGGGAAGTAGGCTTGGAAAAGAGAGAAAATTAAAATTTCCCAGAGTTAGGAAAATCAGAGGGAAAGCATGCAGGGGTGGCAAAAATTGCTGCCCTTGCATGTTGATGATAGTTTTACATAGGCAGTAAAAATTTATTCTATTGCATGTAAAAGTCATGCATGGGTGGCAATTTTTTCCACCCCTACATATGGAGGGAAACATCATGTAAGGACGGAAATTTTTGTTGCCTATGCACGAAAGGGGGAACTTTGTGTGAGGGTGATAATTTTTGCCACCCTTATACAGGAGGAAACTTTGTGTGATGGTGGCAATTTTTACTGCACTTACACAAGGGGGAATGGATGGTGTAATGGTGGTGAAAATTACAACCATTACACAGGATGAAACAAATTGTGTAAGGGAATTTTTTTTTGCTGTCATCACACCATTAGAAATGTCCAATAGATTTTGGTGGGGGGGGGTGTTTAGGTTTTTGCCTAGGTCACCTCCTCGAGAAAGAAAGGGAGGAGGGGAAAAATAACACAAGATAAAAAACCTAAAAAAGAAGAGGAAGAAGAAACCAAAACTTGAGAAAGAGAAAAACAAAAAATAAAACAAAAACCTAGTAATCAAAGAGAAGAACGCAAAACCCTACCTGGCAAATCACAATCCCACATTTAAATTTGAAAAATTGATGATCCCACTCATTCGCAAAATTGACTGGATGCAAGGAGGAGGAGAAGACAACTTGAAATGAATCAAAAGAAGTGAAAATGGGTTTAAAATATTGAAAATAAACTTTAACCACTTGGTGTGCATGGCCATAAATGTCACGCATGAAAATTGAGATCATGCAGGGGTGGCAAAAATTGTTGCCTCTACATGTGAGGTTGAAGAAGGATGCAGGATTAGTTATTTTTGCTTTTCTCGCATGGAAAGATGAAAGGGCAGTGAAAATTGCTGCCTCTACATGGAATAGATAAATAAAATGCAAAGGGCGGCAATTTTCACCGCTCTTGCATGAAAGGATGCAAGGGTAGCAAAAATTGCCGCCTTTACACATGAACTGAAAAACCACACGCAATGGTGGCAAAAAATGTTTCCCTTACATACAAAATACTAAAAAAAACAAACTAACTCCTTGAAATTTATCAAACATTTGATGTTCTAATCACATCAAAATCGTAACGATTTTCACATTTTTTGAGAAATTGTAACGAGGGAATGCCATGAACTTTTAAAAGATGTTAGTTGACCAAACTCGAGATCAAGAAAAACTTGTCCTGAAAGATGAACTTAGAGTGAAAAACATGAAACGAACAAGTTTCATAGGGGTTATTCTAAAAATGAGCATAGCTGATTTTGGGAACAACACTTCTTACAAGATACATTGATGTGTTTACCTATTCCTACAAAGACTTGAAGACCTTCTAGCGAGATGAGGTACAACACTATATTCCACTTCAACAAGAAGTAAAGCCTTTCAAGAAAAATATATGCCACCATAACCCAACTATCTTAGGTACTATCTACACTAAAATATAAAAAACTTCTTGATGTTGAGATCATTTATCCAATTCACCATTTATCATGGCTAGCTAACATTGTGCTAGTGAGAAAGAAAAAATAGAGAAATATGCCTATGTGTTGATTTGTACAATCTGAATCAAGATTTTATGAAAGATAACTACCCATTTCCCATTATGAATCACACCTTGAAATTAGTTACTATTTCATAGATGTTATCCATGCTAGTTGGTTTTTTAGAGTACAACCAAATAAAAGTGGATGAAGTAAATCAATAAAAAACAACTTTTACAATGCCATGGGGGATGTTCGCCTATTAAAAGATGCCCTTTGGGCTTATCAATGTTGTATC
Organism: Torreya grandis; assembly: GCA_037957365.1. Taxonomy (NCBI): domain Eukaryota; kingdom Viridiplantae; phylum Streptophyta; class Pinopsida; order Cupressales; family Taxaceae; genus Torreya; species Torreya grandis. The sequence goes on from JARHVA010001587.1 coordinate 1,361,729, forward strand.
AAATTTTCAAAAAGAAATGGATCTATAATCTTCTCATCTAAAGGACAAGATTATATTGGTATACCTTGATGAATTAATAGTCTTCTCCAAGCAAAGAGGTAACCACATGACTGACTTAGAAGTTCTTATCCAATGTAGGAGACATGGGATTTCATTGAATCCCAATAAATCAATATTTGCTATGACTAAGGGGAAAATTATCAGTCACATTGTCTCAAGGGAAGGAATAAATATTGATCCTGAAAGTGTAAAATCTATTCAAAGTTTATCTTTGCCTACTTTTAAGAAAGGTCTGCATTCTTTCTTTAGTAAGGTTAACTTTCTTAGAAGGTTCATTCTTAATTTTTTTGAGTTGACTAGACATATTTATGATATAATGAAAAAGAAGTGAGATTTCAAATGGAACGTTGAAGTTAAGTTGGCATTTAAAATAATTAAATAAGCTATAGCTACAGCTCTAGTGTTGGTTTCCATGGATTTTAGTAAAGAATTCATTCTTTACTGTTACTCCTATGAACATACCATGTTAGCTATACTTCTTTAGAAGAATGATTAAGTAACTGAATCCCCTATATATTTTATGAGCCAACCATTGAAAAGTTTTGAACTAAAGTATTCACAGATGGAGAAACATGCCTTTGTTGTGGTCAAAGCATGAAAAGTTTATAGGTACTACATTTTGTCTTCACATACTAAAGTCTATGTACCTGACACTACAATCAAATAAATTATAAAACAATAGTAATTAGAATTAATGAGAGGCACTGTGGTGGCTAAGGTGCAAGAGTTTGATCTTGATATCAAACCAATGAAGATAGTGAGAGGGAGAGGCTTGTGCCAATTGATGATAGAGAGAAGACCTGATGACATAGATATGGTAACATCTTGACTCCAAGCTGAATTAGATGGAGATTTACTTATGGTTCTCTTTATTGATCTTGTTGATGAATGGTACAATAAGATTTATTAATTCCTGAGTTATGGAGAATGCCCAACCGATCTTACACACAAGGAAAAGTATACCATCAAGCTAAAATAAAAGGATTATGTTCTTTGGAGTAATGGTTTGTATAAAAGAAGAATTGATGATGTCTTCCTTTGTTGTGTGGATAAAGAGAAACAAATTAGACTACTAGTGTAGTACCATGATAAAGCATGTGGTGGTCACTTCTCATCAAGAGTCACAACACATAAAATCTTATGGGCAAGGTATTTTTGGCCTACCATTTTCTAAGATACTTATGATTGGGTTGCTAAGTGTCAAGCATGTCAACACTTTGTGGGATGTGTAAATTTACCAGCATTTCTATTAAAATAAGTTATAATCAATGAACCATTCCAGCAATGGGGCATGAATTTTATTGGCATGTTGAATCCTTCTTCAAGTACTAGACATTGCTATGTTTTGACTACAACTGATTACTTTAGCAAGTGGCTAGAAGACATTCCTATTAAGCATGCCAATTTTAGAGTTGTATGTGATTTTATCAAAGAAAATATCATAGTAAGGTTTGGTGTCCCACAAAAATTAATAAAAGACAATGTAACCAACTTCTCTTTAATAGAATTAATTGATTTTTGTTACTCATATGAAATAGAATTGGATCATTCTTAAAATCACTACCCTCAGGGGAATGCTCAAGCTGAATCAAGTAACAAGAACTTAATGACCATCATCCACAAGTTGGTGGATAACAATCAATGTACCTGGCACAAAAAGTTGTTTGATGCACTATGCGCTTACATGATCACCCTAAAGAAAGCCATTGGTATGTCACATTTTTAGTTGTTACATGAAACAAATGCTCAGATACCAATCACCATAGAGTTTCCTACTTTATAATTATCTAAAGTGATTGAAGGTGAAACTTATCAAGATTCACTTGATAAGAGGATCATGCTCCTCACTGAGCTACAAGAGATTCATATTTAAGTTGTTGATCAGTTGACTAACCACAAGATGAAAGTGAAGAAAATCTTTGATAAGAAGGCTTGAGATAGACAGTTTCAAGTTGGTGACTTGGTCTTCCTATGGGATAAATAGATTGAACAAAAAGGGAAGCATGACAAGTTTGAATCCATATGGAAAGGGCCTTGTAATATAAAGAAAATTGCTGGAAGAGACAACTTCATCCTAGCTTATCAGGATGGAATTGAACTATCAGTACCTTTCAATGGGTAGCACTTGAAGTTTTACAAGAATTGAGCAACAAGGTAACACCTGTATGTATATAAATAAAGTTTTTAGTGTTTCTTTTGTTTAGTTATTTTTTTTCATTTTTGTTTTTTTGTTTTTTTTATAGTTTTTTTTATTGAGTTTTTGCAAAGACTCCATACCTAATAGACAAGATTCAAAACTAGAGATACTGGGATCTCATCCTTGTTTTGTTTTTATTGATAGAAACAAAGATGTCCCCAATCAGAGCCAGCTAGTGTCTTCAAAATTTTACACATAGAAATTTTGGGTTACCATTTTTTAAAATTTTGCATTTTGTCTTATGTGAGTCAATTTTCCTTGTTAAACTAGTCCTCGACTAAAGGCTTAGTATTTAGTAGTTTTTGTTTTTAATTATTCCTTTTTCTGATTGCTTCAAATTGCTCAAGAAGGTTGAAAACATATACCTAAGGCCATCACTAAAAAACCATATACTCATATTTCACAAAAGATTAGAAAGCTAAGTATTTGGACTCATTTCCAATCCAACTCAGGTTTTCCAAGCTACTTAACTTATTTGACAAGAAGTAGAGTAGTCTCACAAGTCTGAGTTGCACTGTCTAGTTCAAACTAGAATTACCAAATAGCTTTACTTTGCATCAAAATCTAAGTAAATTAGTCTAAAAAACCCATCAAAAACTAGGAAAATTAGGATTTCAAAGTAAATTTACTTACTTCAATCTACAAGTAAAAGTAACAGAGGTTTACAAATCCAAAGTACTCACTAGTCGAGACCAACTTAGGATTGTGAAGATGCTTAACTCCCAAAAACTAAATTAAGTAAATCAGTTTGAGAAACCTGATAAAATGCCAATGGATTACATGGCTACCTCACTTGCATCCACTACATTCCATTAAAGAATTGGAAAATATAAATATCAATGAATTCCACCTCATTTCCCAGCTAGAATTTGAATTGTTTGACTAAGTTGTCGCACCTATGAACCCTGATCTACGCTATTCGATCTTTTAGAGAAAATTTTGACCCAAATATTCATGACCCATTTACATTTATGGTACTTATATCTTATTCCTTTATTTTTATGCCTCCTTCCTGATTATTTTCTTCTCATTTTTATTTGGTAATTTTTATTCACCACCATGAAGGTTTTATCGTCTATATTTGTTTTCCTTACATCTACTTGTTACTTTACATGCTTATATAGTGTTGTAAAAACCCTATAAGAATTATTAAAACACTAAGTATGTGAAAAACCCCATCATAATGCTACAAAGATTGAGCCCTAGATTGAAAACCTAGCTATTTAAACTAGATGAAAAACTCAAGTTCCCCATTACCACTTACTCATTCGGGTTTCCAAGCACAAGTTACTCACCTCAAGAAGCTTGAGACTTTTAAAGTGTCTTAACAACCTAGGTTTTCCTCAACCTATTTCTTGCTCAGACTCATGACTACTCATTACTTCTACTTTTATGGGTTTTTCAACCTAAGTTGCTTGCATTAGTAAATCTGAAGTTTGGAACCTTGAGAAACTTGTAGAACTACCCAAGTGGAACCTAGATTTGAAATTACTTATTAATGCTACTTTGGTTTTCTCAACCCAAGTTACTTGACTAAACAAATCCAAAGTAGCTTCCCTCAAGAGACCCAGATTCCTCATGATTCACTACTTACTTGGAGTCCCAAACTCAAGTAACTAATTAAAATGCTAACTTGAAGTCACATGCTAAGATGAACTCGAAGTTATCCATGGTTATCACTTATTACTTAGCTATATTCTTGAATGCGTAAGACTTACAAATCATTTAGACCAACTAGGGGTTGTGATACCCTATTGCTTACTATGAATTACTTTGGGGTTTTCAAGAATTTATACTACTTGAAACTTAAATTTTGTTTAGAGGTACTATTTGAAACAACAAGTTGACTCTTTTTCTTCAACCCTTCTAAACCAGTTGGAGAAGTTACTAAGTGTTAAAAATCACTTATCAATTCCTTCCAGAGTTAGTCAAAATAAATGTCAAGATCAAAAGAAGAAATAGCTAAAGTAGAAGTGCAAGAAATTCCAATTGAAGAAGTCCTTGAATTAGCACTTGAGGAAATCCCAGAGCAAAGTAGGAAGGGTAAAATAAAATCTAAGAGAGTAAAACCTCAAGAGCCAAAGATGAAGTATGAGTATAAGGGGTATCTTATTGAATCATGCATCACTTCTAAATTAACTAAAATAAGTGATACAAACATGGGGCATGTATTCATGACTAAGTTGTTAGAGAGATCTAAGGCTATAGTAAAGACTCCACTCATGTAGGTAATGACTAATAGTGGGATTCTACAAGCTATAGCTTTCCCAAGCTTAGCTCAACTTCTTGAATTTAATCTATCATGTGCCATGTATTATGAGTCCCTTACTAAGATTGTGAGAGATGTTGTTTGTAATGTAGTGATAAGATTGGATGTTCAATATTTTAACTACTATTTGAAGATCCCAACATCATCTAAAGTGATTGATATAACTATGGAAAAATCTAAGAGATAATGGGAGCCTAAGTTAGTAGAGTGAATTAAGATAATGGACACAAAATACTTAAAGAAAGTGAAATAAGCTTCAAGATTTTCAAAGCAGATAGTAAGATCATACTTGGTTCAGAAAGTAGATGACATTACTTAGTTGTTATGCATAATCAATGGGCAAAAGAATGCCAAGTGTTTCTCAACCTAAATGTATGCATACATCAGAACCATTGATGTCACCATGAGCTCTACCATGATTGAATGGGTGACGATAATAAGTGACAATATGGACCAATTGTTAAATAATGTATTACATACTTTTGATTTCAATATGACCTCATATCTGGTATATATATAATACCATCAAATATAGCCTTTTCAAGGCTAAATACAAAAGGAATGCTGGTAACTGAGCTAATATATGCATATTATCATCAATTGGTCCTTTATGATTACTAAAAGAACTATAAGGTAGTGAATGATGTATTTTTATATGAAAGCATTTGTAAATTGAATGTAGCTCTGAAGCAAAAGAGAGTATCAGATGCAACATGGGATGTAGTTTCACAATTCGGGTGTATTTTCATTTAGTTCCTCAAATTTACATATATCAAAGTTGGGGGTTTCTCAGGCACACCAATACCTAGATACCCCATTGATAAGTGGATTCTTATGGAGTTATGTAGGCAACTTGTTGAGTTACATAACTTACAGTCAAAGGCTCACTACCCCATTGTTAATTTTCCCATTATAATTGGTCATTACCACTGTCCCAATATTTACAAGACCAAGAATGTATACAAATGAATGTATCACAATTATAATTAGACACATTATAGAGCTAGAGACAATTTTGATTGCAAAGGTGTAGCTTAGAATACAATGTTTTTAAAATTACATGCATATTCCTGCACTTGAGGACTATTGGATTAATTGTAGGGATGAGTTTGATGTGAGAATAAGGGACAACAATAGGTTAACTATTGAATAAATTCACACATTTGATCTAGCCATAATTCTTAAGGACATGAAAGATGATGGAATTGTAACTAGTGATGCCTATCATACAACAAGAGGGGATAATGCCCCACATCTGATGATTATTTAAAAAATAAATAAAGTTAAGACTATTATAGACAAAACTTCAAATTTTCTAGCCATGACTTCCACATGGATTCTTAACAAAGGCTACTATATGAAGGAATTGATGAAAGAGACTGCTCATGTAAAGCAAAAAAGGAAAGAAGTAATACAAGGAGAAAGTAGCCAAGTACCTACAAAGAAGTTGAAGTTGAAGAGAAATGTTGATGACACATATTTTATGGTAAAAGATAAGGAGCCTATTCAGTCAACTATCACCACACCTCCTTTGGTGTCTTCTATTGACACCACTACTACTTCTATTCCCATTTCCGCTACACCTATCATGGATCCATCAATACTTATGCCACCTATAAAATATCATGGCATCAAAACTTTTAAGAAATATATTTAAAGGGAAACTAATGTTCCCCCCTCCTCCTCCTCTTTCTCCACCTACTTCTCCACCTCTCCCTCCTTCAAAATATCAACCCTACACTAAAAATGAGCTAGAAAAAGTAACTACTAGAGAGATAACCCCATCTTATGAAGCACTATAGGAAAAGAAAAAAGAAGTAGTTAAACCTGAGAAGGAAGCCACAGAAGAGGTAATGGCTAAAAAGGTGAAGGAAGTTTAGATAATGAAGGAAGTTGAACTTTAGGAGGTAATAGAGGTAGTAAAATAGAAATAATTTGAGAAAGAAAAAGTGGCAGAGAAAGTGACTAAAAAAACAAAGGAAAAGGAAGCTAAGAAAGAGAAGGAAGTAGAAAAGAGAAAAGATGAAAAAATTACTTCCACTATTGCTCAGGCTACTCTAGAGACATAATAATTTCCTTCCCAAGAGCTAGAGGTATGAAATAATCAACAACAAATGGTAACTCATTCAGATACCTCCACTAGTATAGATTTCTCATCTTGGTTGGAAATGCAGACAAATTCAGAATCTAAAGAAGTAATAAATATTAAAGAGATAGATTTTCAATTGTTGAAAAGTCTTGATAGGAAAGGAAAGAAGCCTAAGTCTGCTAAGGTAACTTTAAAATTGATAAGTGAGCCTACAGGACAAAAGTTGTTAGAGGTATCAATTCTACCACAGGGCACAAGCAAAGGAGAGGTCATTGAAGGTGACTTAATAATTTCAAAGATATCCCTTGGAGAAGTTCACATGAAAGGCTTGAAGTAGGATACCCATACCTTGATTAATACTCTCTTTAAAAATATTGATGAAGAGAAGGATGCTAAGGCCAAGTTGAAATAACAAAATGCCCAGTTATGTGAAATAATAGCCAAAGTTGCCAAGTCTATTCCACAAAATTCAATTATTTTATGAGATTCAATTGGCCAACAAGTAATAACCAAGGTGGAAGAAATTGGATATAAAGCTAAGGGCATTGATGAATGGATGGAGAAGAAGCATCAAACTACCTAGAATCTCTTTATTGAATTTATAGGTATTAATGTTGATGTTGTGAATGAATTGGCAGAGATAAAAGCAATAATGAAGGAAATAGAGAATGGAAATGGCATTTTTTAGTTACAACAAGAGAGTCTACAAGGAATAAGTATTTTGAGTGAAATTTTTTTGATTGAAGAGAAGATTGTCCCTGAAGGATCTATAAAGAAAGTAAAACAAGAAGAGTATCTCCTTTCTTTTTGCATGCATATTATTGAATCAATGTGTGAAGAAATGAATACTTTGAAAGAAGAAGCTTGAAATGAAAAGATGAATCTAGAATATTGTCTCTATGGTCTTACTAACATTTGGTTTGATAACGTTCCAAGGACATCTAAGCAATTATATTAGCAGTTTAAACAATTAATGGAAAAGGTCACAACTCTTTTCACAGCTAAATCCTTAAAAGAAGTTAATCAAATGTCAACTTGAAATAAATAGACTTGAACCAAGGATTGAAAAGATGAAAGATCATAGTAGGAGACTGGAAAGTTAAATGCTAAGATTTGAGACCAAAAGGCAATCACTTGCCAAACTAGATGATGCAAGAATATAGTTTATGATGTCTCAACACATAAAATACATAGAGAAATGCAAAGGAAAAGTTAATGAACTAGAATGATTTTAGTGTTTGTTCTACTTATTTTATTCTCTTATTTTAACTTGTAATAATTTTGATTTAAGTAATTGGTTGTAAAAGTAAGTTGTTGAAAAATTGTAAGACTCAAGTAACCTGGATAAACTCCATTACTTGAAGTCATTTTGTAAGAGCAAATTACTTAAGTGAATGTTGCCAGGCATGCAAAGTAGTTGTGTTCAATCTGAATAGTGAGACCAAGAGGTGCTACATGTCATTATTTATTGTATGCCATATAGGATAAATTTGACGAGAATGGCTCTCAACGGTTCCTAGTTTTTAGTGCAACACATGGGTTTTGAGGGAATTGTCTCTTATTTGTCTTCATCTTCTGAAATTGTATAAATATAAGTGTAGGATTGTGTGCTTAGGGATGGTAACTTTTGCATAGCAATTGTAACTGAAGTAAGAGAATTCAAGCAATCTAAAACTTTGTGTTTAGATTTTTGAGAATTTTTTTGTATGAAATTGGTTCAAAGTGAATGAGAAAGAATTTGTTTTCTATAAAACTTTGCATCTCAAGAGACCATTTGGTGGATTTCTGAATATTAAAATGGTAAACTTTATGTTATATTTAAATCTAAATATGAATTCCAATCTTTTTTAGTCATTTGCTTAAAATATTATCATCTTTTGAATGTTTATTTACTTATACAAATTCAATAAGATCTATAAAACTACTTATTGTAAAGTACAACTTCTTTATTCTCACATGTTCTAGTCTTTCATTCTCAATTTCTTGAAATTTCTTTACACATTCCCTGAAATAGTTGCTTGCTACAGAATCACCTTGTTATGGTTCATGAACTCTGTGATTAAAATAATACCCCAAAAAGAAGACAACTTACACATAATCTGTATAAACTATAAATAACTAAGAGCTATAGATAATTTGAAGTAAATAGAAAAAATCATATGGGACCTTCACTATTAAATTAAGGGGATTTAATCCCATGACTCCTAGGTACTTTTGATAGCCTAAAAAATATATAGCAAACACATTATCAAATAGATCAACTCTGTTCATTCTTCTTCAACATATAGGGTTTTACAGAATTTGGTCAAACCAATCAAATCAGATTACAAAATTTGAAAGCATTAACTAAGCACTACAACATAAATTTTTTGAATCTAAATCATATATAATCCCACCAAGGTTTTTTTCTCATATCTCTCTAAATTTTTAGTTCTTCCTTTAGTTCTATTTTTCACAAGTTGGAAGTATTCAAAACTATAAACCTACAACTAACTAGGTTGACTTAGTTCTATAGTCAGCCTTCTATCTAAGAGACATAGTTGACATTGTAGACACCAATATCGTGTCAACCCCCCCTTGGTCCCCTTCTCAACATTAACACTCCTAACCCACACTTGAACCCCTTTCACCTTGGACACCTCACCTTAGACACTTCACCCTAAGACCATTTCTTAGCCTATGAGTCACCCTGAGACTAGGTCTTCCAAATCCTAACTACCCAGACCTATTATCACCCCATCTTAACTCCCTAACCAACTCCCGTGCCTCATAAATCTATGTTTTAACTGTTCTCCAATGGAAAAGGCACTTGGTAGGTGGAGAAACAGGCAAAGAGCTAAAAATAGCCCTTTTACCTATTCTCTCTCCACCAACGTCAGTCAACCCTCAGCCAACTCCGGTGAGATCACCGACATCGGTTACATAAGCCTAGCTCTAACATTGAGCTCGTCCCTACATTTTTGCACATTCACACGCACATTCTAATTCAAGCACCAAAACTCGACTATCATTCTCCTGGCTATTGAAGCTCTGCACAAGTCATTCTAGAGACTGGATTGAAACATTGTACGAGGACCTCAATATCAGCCACAATGGGAATAAGTATTCTGACATCTCTGGTTCTTTACCAAATAGAGCTAAGTATTTTGGTTCTCATTTCAGTATTTTAGAATACTTTGTTAATTAGTTTCCATTTGATATTTTTAAATACTGTCAAGAGGCCCGACTTCTTCTGTGGAGGGGCTGAAAGGCCTTCCTCTTATTCTCACCTCCTTTACACACCAACCCTCTACTTTTACCCTTCTTTAGACCTCATCCCCTTCCTGCAACCCTGCACCAACCTCCAAACTTCCAGAAACTCTTCTGTCCATCACGAAAATATTCTAAAAGCTGTCCAAGGCCAACAACCCCTACCAACATCGGCAACAAAACCGACATCATCACCTTTTACCCACTGACCTCGGCAGACCAACTGACGTCAGTGACTGTGTTCTAAACTAACCAAAAAACCTATCCAAATAGCCCATAGACCAAACAAAACCTTCGGCCAGCTTTCTGTAACATTCTGAGACATACAGACTATAGAGAACAGGTACACAACATTCTATTTTTCTCTTTCTTAGTCATTAATCATTTCTTTACAAAAATCTTTTTTTTAAATAGTGGACTGTCATCCCTTAGGGAGCTTCACGCTTTTGGGACCGAGCACGTTAGCTTAGCAGTCCACCATATTTTCCTCTAACATTTTTCTTTTTTAAGTTTATTTCTTACTATAGGTGTTTCCTCCACAGCCAAAGAGGAGCTCCCACAAAGCTTGGATACAGTGCACACTAAATCCAGGTAACATCAAACCCAAAACCTCTTACCTTTAGTTTCTTCCTTATCTGAATGCAATTAGTAAAAATATAGAGAAACATTCTAGCACGCCTGGTGGGACCCCTGGAGTTTTCCTTGGGTTCATTCTTCTTCTTTTAAAAAATCAAACTTTCATATAAATGCATTAGAAAAATATTCACTTCTTGCATCCCCTCTTCTTTGCCTTTATTTCTTGAGAAAAAAAACTTAGCCTCTCTTAGTTTCTTCTATCTTTTTGTTTCAAAAGGAAATCATTAGCAAAGGTTAAAAAGAACATCTCTTTTTCTTCTTGTTACTTTTTTCATGCATTATAGGGTAGTGAAAAACTCATACTCTTTACCTCTTCTCCATTTGTTTGCATTTGAATAACATATTTCAATTTGGGTTAAAGACTACTGCATTTCATTCTTGCTTGGATGCATACTTAGCCCACTTAGTAATTAAAGAATTATGAATGAATCATTGTGCATAAATGTTACACAACCAAACCACAATCACTTCAAATCAAACACATAAACTTACTTGAGACAAGGCCCATCTAGGATTTCATCACCTAGCGGATACCTTACCCCACCCGGTGATTCTACTTGGATTCACTACCAAGAGGAGGACCCACTCTGTTCTCTGGTAGAGTATAAACTATAGGCAAGGTATATTTTGGCTAAGCGGCCCAGCTTGGCTTTGGGTTCGTGAAGTGAAGGGAGCAAGCCCCAGCACCAAGCCACGTACTGACCCTAACATAGATATTTTTTAGCACCATAACACAACCTGAAACTAGCCATAGACTTCCTCTCTAGGACCTGTTCTAAAATCCCAACTCCCAACACACTCTCTTAAGGCATAAGCCACCATGAATTTGAAACTCATTCCAAGGAATCTAACATTTTAGAGGTTGCTTGCCTAATCATCTATTCTGCTATTTTTATCTGAGTGTTTGAGCTGGTAAGGTCGTACCATTCTGAAGTCCAAAACAACTCAAAATATCTTCTTCTTCCAGAAACTATTAATCTTCTTTGTTTATGGAATTACACAAAAATTGACATTGGTTTCTTCATTAACGTTGACAACATTTTCTAACCAATATCGGTTAAACAACTAACATCAATCACTGTCAATAAATAAATAAATAAATAATTTCTAGACAGCAAGCTTAAAATCCAAATTTCTTGCTGTTTAACATAAATTTTGGTTTTTTGAAACTAAAACACACAATTTTTGGAACCTAAACCCATTTTGCCTTGGATGGTCCTGACATGCAGTCAAGCCAAATTCCTTGTTGACCACGCGAGTCAACAACCACGCCCACCTTCGCCCTTTGTGCTAAGTCATCTAATGAAGTATACTTCAGACATTGAACATACACCTATTCAACCTACCCCTGATCGACCTCCTATTGTTCCCGAAGGGGATCAAGAATTTGAGAGATTCTTTGACCACAATGTTAAGGCTCTCCAACACTATCTTGCTAGAAGCCAAATGCAAGATCCTTCAGGTAACCCTATTTATGGGATGCCAATTTCTTTGGTTGAAGCAGCAATGATATCAATAGCCTCCGCTACCCAACCTATGGTCACTCAATCCATTTCCTTGACTAGTAACCAACCATGGCTAATGTTCAAGATTTAGCCTCCCCTTCTATCCTTTCTTGCCCTATCTCCATCAGGGTTTTCGCACCCCATCAATCGTAAACAATTCAACCAAGTTCGACACCTTTCCAAAACTTGATTGTCTCTATCCCATCCACTCTTATGCCTATAAACATGAGAGTGACCACTTATCCTTTAACTAGTGTTGCCACCATTCAACCACCCTTGGCAGCATCTAGTCAAGTTGTGCCTTCCAACTTCACGACACAAGCCCCCATGGCCTTAACATCGGCCCCTATGATGAACTATAAGTATGTTGCACCTATAAAAGTGCAACCAATTATGTCATACACCCCTCCCAATGCCTTCTAGATACCCTATAACTTAGGGGGTACCCCTCATGCCAATCCCTCTACCAATCTAATTAAGATGCTGATGGATAAGATGTCCAACCTTGAGACATATGTTTCAGGTTTGAGGAGTGTTCTTTCGTACGAACAAATCTACAATGAACTTATCCACCCTTCAGTTCCTATTCGATCATACCCTAGCTAGTGGGAACTCCCAAAATTTACTCACTTTCAAAGTAAAGAGGATCCAAAACAACATCTATGAGCATTTAGACATGCTTGCTATCTCATAGCACACGATGATGCGTTATTACTTCTCACATTCCCTATGTCAATTTCCGGGCACTGCCCTTGATTGGTATAGCTCCATTACCAATCATTCTCTCTTCACCTTCACTCAACTCACTCAGCTATTCCTTGATCATTTCTCAATCAATATTACCAAGAAGGTCTCCATCACAGACCTTTATTCCATTAGACAATTTGAGGATGAGTCAATAGTAGACTTCGTCGCCTGTTAGAGAGTTTTGATCAACCAACTGTCCTTCTCACTACCTCGACCTGAGCTCATTTAGCTCTTTTCAAGAGCATGTGACAAGCATATTTCATCTACTTTGCGGGTTCAAACTTTCTACACATTCGATGAAGCTTTCACCATGGCCTAAAAGCTTGAACTCTGCACAGTCAAAAGAAGATAGGGTCAAATTGTGTAGTAAAAATACAAATGCAAAATCCAATGACCCTTTTTCTTCCAAACCTTCTTCTTCCCACTCCAAATCCAAGGGATCAGTGAATGTTGTGGTCCTTAGGTCACCATCTTCTACCACAACCAACCAATTTGAGCCCTCCACTTCACAAAACATCACAAGACAATTCCAACAATGTTATGAACAACAATGATACACTCCAATAGGAGAATCATATGCTTCTGTATTGGATAAATTAGTGAAGTAGGGAGTCCTCAACCTCCCTCAAATCTAACCACCTATCCAATTTGATCCTTCACGAGCCATCCCTACATGGTATAGGGAAAACAACTTTTGTAACTATCATCGTGTCAAGGGTCATGACACGGATAATTGTAAAACCTTAAAAAACATTGTTCAAGACATGTTAGACAAAGGGGACCTTGTTTTGGATAACCCAAATGTGCCAACCAACTAAAACATGGATGTCTTTAGGGAACTATTTCCTAACCATCCCCCAAGTCAGAACAATGTTTAGACCATGGCCGATGACCCCTAAGAACGCAACATACACACGGTTGACATGGTCTTTCCTTTCATTCCTAACCAACCTCTCCCACAATCTGAAGAGATTGGTCAACTCTTTTCTCCACCACAGGTAGAAGAGCCTATTTTACCCATACCACCCCCACACAATGAAGAGCTCCCTTTGCCTCCTCCTCTTTCTCATGTGGATGAACCCATTTCACCTGTATCACCTCCACGACATCAAACACCTCCTCTACCCATTCTTCTACCTCGTGAGGATCTTGTATTACTTGTTCCTCTTGCCCCCACCTTCCCTCTTCTTCTACCATTGGAAGAATTTACCATTCATACCCCAGGCCCTCATGTAAAAGGGGCCATCATCCCTCTGCTTCACCCTTTAGAGGAGCCTTCCTCTCCTATTTTTCCTCCACTGATGGAGGATAGTCCTCCATCCAACCCTCTTTCACACGTAGGAAATTCTACTTTGATCTCTCCCATATTGGAGGATGCTTTGATGGTACCAATGCCAGTGGCCCCACCCTCATCCTTCTTATCACCAATGGAGGATCATACTTTCCATGCTCCTAAACCAACGTGGAAGGTATGATCATCCATGCACTCTATCCGCTTGAAGAGCCAAATTCTCCAATCCCTTCTCCACTAAGAGAAGAACTCATCACCTCACCTACCTCAATCGAGGAAGATCTGGTGATGGTTCTCTCTCACCTTTGGCCTGTGATTGCTGCATCTAACACGTTTCCACTCTCACAATCACCTAAATCCTCTAAAAGACCGACTATAAGGCCTTGCACAATGTCACCTAAACCCTTCTCTCGATTGGTAGAAAACTTAGGATTCCTCCATTCTAGGAACCTAGAGTATGAGGCATTATGGGAGGGACTTAAGGCTCCTTATCTTACACATTCCACTTTGCCTTACACTACCAATCCTTCCATGACAATTCACCCCAAAGTCTTTGATGAGGATCAGGCTTCCACTTCTAAATCATTAGAAGCTCAGCCTTCCACGTCTAAATCCAAACCCTCGCAGGCATCCACTATGCTGAAACAAATTCAATCTCTCGGTGTTCGCCCCGTATCAAACCTCACTCACCCACAAGTGAAGTTAGATTTGAACCTCACCCCGCATAGTAGTGGTCCTCGCACTAAACTAAAGGAGAATGCTAAACCACATCAGTCTACTCCTCTCCCACCTTCACCATTTCCCTCTATCTTGGGTCCACACCCTTCCACTTTAACATGAGTGCTCCCCATTCCAACACCTCACAAAGGAAAACTACCTCCATTACTCCCTCTACCCATCAAAAACATATTTCCTCCAAGAAACTCAACACCTCTCATCAATAAAGTGCCATCTACATGTGTGGCCACACCACCAACCAAAAATGTGGTACAAAAAACTTCCCCTACAACTACTAAATATAAGTTGTCAACCCCTACTACAACAATGAGCATAGAGCCATTAGTGGGTTCTTATGCTTCACTGTTACACTGATTATTGCAGTCTTCTAGCATCATTTTACTACCCATTAAGTCATACCAACCTCTCAGATCAAAACCATCTTGATTCGATGACACCCAAATCTATGCATATCATCACACACCTGGGCATGATACCAAGCATTGTTGCGCTCTTAAGGTTTTCATTCACCAACACCTAGAAAAGAATACCCTTCTCATTGAGGATTCTCTTGACCACCTTTTTGACAAACTACCAACACCATCCCATGCCTCCCAAACCTCCTCACTTGAATCAAGTTCCCAACGTGAGATTATGGTCCCTCTACCACCTTCTCCCCCTCTATTAGAAATCAACACTATTAATGTGACCACCAGGTCCCAAACCCTAAAGGATAAAGGAAAAGAGCAGGTTTCTACCCCTTTGATATATCCATTCACCAAGCCCTCTTTACTACCAAAGCCCAAGATTTCTATCTTAGGCACATCTCAACCAACATCTTCGGGGGCAATTCCTCCTGACCTCTCTAGTCCAAATGATGTTTGGTATAAACAACTTGTTGACTACTTGACTTATTCTATCATTCCTCCTAACCTCTCTAGCAATGGATGGCAGGCTTTTATCAAGAGTACTGCTGAATACACCATGCTAGGGGGTCTTCTCTACAAACAAGGCTTCAACAGCCTCCTTCTCCAATGCCTAACCACCACTGAGACATATCATGCCATCAAACAAGTCCATGATGGGATTTTTGGATGACATTTCAGTGGTAACTCGGTTGTAAAGCGTATCCTCTGCCTGGGATATTATTGGCCCACTCTTAACAAAGACTATAGTGACTATATTCGGCATTATATCAAATGCCAACAACATGCTAACCTACTTCACATCCAACATCGCATCAAGCGTACCTATAACATAAATCTGAAAGAGTGAGATTTCAAAATCAGAGATCTCATCCTTAAAGAAAACCAACACATTACCAATATGGAAATAAGCAAATGAGGCAAGTTTGCTCCTAATTGGCTTGGACCTTATATAATAACGCACAAGTATGGATCAGGCACCTATGTTACAGCATACACCATCACACAATATGGAAAAGGCTATAACATCATCATACATTCATCATTTCAAGCATGTACCATCAAACATATGGGAAATGCTAAAAACACTAACATAACCAAAACAACTAACACACAGTCACATCCATAACATGTCAATATCTCAAAAATCTCATATATATATAACTGTCAAATGAAGGGTACAATATATACATGTCTCTCTCAAAATGTATAGACATCTCATGTCAACGGCACACAGGCCAATATAAATATACAACTCAACTAACTATAAATGCCTCAAGGCTGTGGAGGTGGTCATGGTCACAAAAACACTAAATCATCTCCACTCTCTGACCGTCACCATCTCCGAGAACTGGAGGTAGTGGCACACGACACAAATCACTGCTGAGCTACCATCTTAGAATACCGTTAGATCTACAGATACTCCCTGATGGCACCCTCATAATACACAATCTCATCCAACATAGTATTGTACCTAGATATAGGTACAGTCTATGGTGGACCCATCGATCTCGATGCCATGCCCTGTAAAGAACTTTGCAGCTGTGGCTGAGGTGGTGGCTGAATTGGCTGCTACACTAGTTGTTGTGGTGCTAGTTGAATAGGGCCCTGCCCTCCAAAATGTTGCCTTGCTAATAACTATGCCTAGGTTGTGGCCAACTACTCCTGCAATGTAGTAACCTACCCTGTCAAAGCAGCCACCTGTGCCATCAAAACTATCACCTATCCCTGAAGCACTGCCACCTATGCTCGTGCTACATCTATCTCCTAGATGGTGGCATCCCTCTCTCTACTGACCACTTGTAGATCGAGAGGTGGTCCCCTTTGAATCCCTACATAGTGACCTACCCACCAAGCCGAGTAGGCCACCATACACCCCAGATCTACCACACCTAGACCTACAGGTATCTCCTCAAAATTTGGCTGCTCTGTCTCCTCTAGCAGTGGGAGGGGTGCCTCAATATCATCTCATCTGTACTATGGAAAATTAGGTGGCACATCCTATAAAATCTCATACTAGCATTGCACTCTCTCAACAGGAACTCTCTTGAGCTCGTCAGCTCACCTACCTCTCACCCATTGCAAGCTCTAGACCCCCACCAGCTACTCTACTTGATCTTTGAACACTAGATATACCAAGTACGGCCTCTAAATAATATCTATTGGGATTAGGGCATCTAATACCCCCTATAATAATCAATATCCTAGATGATGGCATCCATACATGTCTGTGCCATGACCTCTTGCCATCACTTGAAACTAACTCTGAAGCTAGCTTGGATCACTACTGGGAGGCCAAGAGGTCATGTCACTATTATATGCTTGTATGCCCAATAGTGCAGGAGGTGGCCCACACACAAGCTGTATTGCCACCATTGGCTGATCCCCCATAACTCCCTATATAACTGGGCTAAAAACACTGGAGCCCATGTAAAAACTATCTGCTCCACTACCATGTCTGCCAACACTTTGGTCATCAAAATTAGGAATCTCCCTCCCTCTGCATCAAGAAGGGCATATACAGTGATGCCGATTATCATTAGGATGGTTAGTCGATGCTCATCCTCATCTGTAGCATAAATTGGCTCATAATCAAAGCTCACTGAATGGTACATCGCCTCAATAGCGTGCTCCCCAAACAATGTCACCATATGAATGTCATGCTCCTCTCTCGAGCATGCATATACATCTACCCCGTGTATCAACAACCACAAAATTTGATACACATCCTCTACTATCATAGTCAACTCTCCAGTTGGTAGGTGAAAGGTGTTGGTGGTATGATCCCACCGCTTGATCAATGCCACCATCAAACTGACATCCCTAGCTATTCGGCAATATTGCCGTAACCCGCCTAGCCCTACAACGGCCATATGTGCCCACTCCTCCCCTATGATGTCTTAACACATCTGCATTAGCAATGTCGAGTGATGATCTCGCAGTATCAATGTCTGCTTAGCCTGCATCCAACCAACACACATGCAACAATGTTAGCCAACATTACGTAAACAACTAATAATCACTTTGACTCTTCTTCCCTTTTGGGAGAACTACATTAGCCTAAGGCCCTTAAAATAGGAGCTATGTAGGTAGCACTTAGTTAACATGGGGTCTTTTGAGGTTAGCTCAGCCATTCATCTATTTGTCTACCTAATAGATCAACTATTTGAACCCTAGGCTCACCGCCTATCTTAAACTACCACACCCAAGAGTGCATTAACATGATTTCAGCCCTCTAGATTATCATTTTAAACCTTTCTAAGGACTAAAAAACCTTCAATAGGCAATCGACATCGATTAGGGTGCTGACATTAGCATCTCACTTACTGACATCAGTGGCCACTTGACTGACATCAGTCCCTTTATTGGCTGACGTCGGTGGAACCGCTGATGTTGATGACTAGTTCGGCCCCAGGGCCAAACAAAGCGAGCCCTAAAAATTAGGGATTCCCCATTTCTCCCCCATTTTACCCCAAAATACTCCTAAACTTACCTAAAATACCCTACCTAACCTACCCACCCTTCTAATACCCCTTCCTCCGCAATCTATCGCTAAAAACTCAAAAAAATAACAAAAATAACTTTAAATTCAAAAACAATCACAAATTTCAATAACACACCCTACATTGTCTCATCATCATCATCAAGGTGGTATAACAAGTGCTGATGGTGGTGGTCCTCTTATAGGGCATCCTCTGATGTCTGCCATCTCTGTCTACCCTGTCTCCTCAATCTAATTGCTGGTGGCCCATAACGCTCCCAATCACTCACCAACCCTCCAACACTCACCAACCCTCCAACACTCACCAACACTCCTCACCACTCACATAATGACACCTAACACTGCTGACACAGACAAATCAATGGTCTCTATCACTCAACACCTCAGAGCTCTCTTTTTCAACACTTCAACAGTCACAAATGACTTTTGGTGGGCCGCCAATCCACTTTTATTAGATTTGTCAGCCTGTCGATGTCGGCAAAAATGTGCCCTAGGCCACCGACATCGGCTGATATTTATCGACGTCAGCAAAATATGTGTTTCTCCTTACTGACATCAGTTGGATAACCAATGTTGGTGACATAAAAACATAGCTCTTCTCTAAAATTGCCCAAAATCATGCCCAAACAACTAGCCCTGACACTGTAGAAGTCACCTTAGACTCCTCATGGGGCATATTGGAGATCATATACCTCTCCTTAACCACAACAAACAACACTTGAGATCACTTATATCTCAGCCCAACTTGACAAATGACCTTGGAGATCACGACTATCTTCTCAGACCATGACCACTTTCAAGACAACTTTGCCTTGGTTGTTTTGGTTGCGTATGCTACCTCACGAATAGTTAGCAAATTGTACACGCCCCTCACACCTATTGTTGGATCACGACCAAGTTGATCCTCAATATTTGTGACATTTTTGTGTTTTCTAGGAGCACTTCCTAGCCCAGATTCTTGGAACATGATGACCATTAGAGCTATAACTTTGATCGATCTAACCCAATCAACTACCACTAATAAGCTGGGGACTGGTTACTTTGATTTTAGTCCTCCTCGACCATTGGAGCTACAGCTTTGATTAATTAACCCAATCAGCTACCAATAATAAGCTGGGGACTAGTTACTTTGATTTTAGTCCTCCTCGACCTTGCCCACGACAATTTGACTTGCCTATCAAGTGAAGTGGTATACATACAATCTCAACTATTGTAGCGTTCACAATCCTACCTCATCCTACCCATCTATTGCCTATCAAATCAGCACCCAATTTTAGATTACCTTCTCTCGATTCCCATTTTGAGGGGGAATACCTCACCCCATACCTGGGGCAACCTACATCTATTTTTGTCTTGCAGTTCATCAGAACAAACCACAAGACAAAAAGGAGCAAATGTAGACACCAATATCGTGTCAACCCCCCCTTGGTCCCCTTATAAACATTAACACTCCTAACTCACACTTGAACCCCTTTCACCTTGGACACCTCACCTTAGACACCTCACTTAGACACCTCACCCTAAGACAATTTCTTAGCCTATGAGTCACCCTGAGACTAGGTCCTCCAAATCCTAACTACCCATGACCTATTCTCACCCCATCTTAACTCCCTAACCAACTCCCATGCCTCATAAGCCCATGTTTTGACTGTTCTCCAACAGAAAAGGCACTTGGCGAGTGGAGAAATGGGCAAAGAGCTAAAAATAGCCCTTTTACCTATTTTCTCTCTGTCGATGTCGGTCAACCCTCGGCTGATGCTGGCGAGATCACCGACATCGGTTACATAAGCCTAGTTCTAACATTGAGCTTGCCCCCCACCTTTTTTCACATTCACACGCACATTCTAATTCAAGCACCAGAACTCAACTATCATTCTCCTAGCTACCGAAGCTCTGCACAAGTCATTCTAGAGACTGGATTGAAACATTGTATGAGGACCTTAATATTAGCCACAATGGGAATAAGCATTCTGACACCTCTAGTTCTTTACCTAATAGAGCTAAGTATTTTGGTTCTCATTTTAGTATTTTATAATGATTTGTTAATTAGTTTCCATTTTATATTTCTAAATACTGTCAAGAGGCCCGACTTCTTTTGTGGAGGGGATGAAAGGCCTTCCTCTTATTCTCACCTCCTTTACACACCAACCCTCTACTTTTACCCTTCTTCAGACTTCATCAACCTTCCCACAACCCTGCACCAACCTCCAAACTTCCAGAAACTCTTCTGTCCATCATGAAAATATTCTAAAAGCCATCCAAGGCCAAAAACCCCTACCGACATTAGCAAAAAAACTGACGTCGGCACCTTTTACCCACCGACCTCGGTAGACCAACCAACGTCAATGACTGTGTTCTAAACTAACTAACCAAAAAACCTATCCAAACAATCTATAGACTAAACAAAACCTTTAGCTAGATTTTTGTAACATTTTGAGACATACAGACTACAGAGAATAGGTACACAACATCTATTTTTCTCTTTCTTAGTCATTTATCATTTCTTCCTTTAAAAAGCCCTTTTCTTTAAATAGTGGACTATCATCCCTTAGGGAGCTTCATGCTTCTAGGACCAAGCACGTTAGCTTGGCAGTCCACCATATCCTCCTCTAACATTTTTCTTGTTTAAGTTTCTTTCTTACTGCAGGTGTTTCCTCCATAGCCAAAGAGGAGCTCCCACAAAGCTTGGATACGGTGCGCACTAAATCTGGGTAACATCAAACCCAAAACCTCTTACCTTTAGTTTCTTCCTTATCTGAATGCAATTAGTAAAAATATAGAGAAACAAACATGTTCAACTACATTCTTAAAGACCTTGCTTCTATAGAACAACAATGACCCAGTTGAATCTATCATGTATTATTTGCATATAGTGTTTCCTAAATTGACTATGTACTATTCTTAATCAAGGAATTAACATTTATTTGATAGTAATTAATTCACATTTCCTTTTCAGTTGTTTGCATGCTTAGAGTAACTCACATAGTATAAATATGTGGTTTTTAAAATTAGCATTTTAGTTACGCTATTTTACTATTTTTCACACACTACCAAATCACTTAACATTCAAAACACATTTACATATTTGTCTTCCCAAAGCCTACCTACTTGGATTTCATCACCAAGGGGGAAGCCAACTTGGATTTTTAGCCAAGTATAAATATGTGGTTGATGGTATATATTGGAAAATCACCCGACACCATTATCACTATGGGATTATGATATGAGTGGGTAGGCCCCAATACCATGCTAGTGCCATTACCAATATAGATCCATTTTAGCCCAAATGTCCTAAAACCAACTTTAGACTACTTTCTAGTTCCCTATTTTAGCCAACTTTCCTATCACATTAAAGTCAAAAATTTATAATAATATAATAACACTTAGAGTGACCAATTAGTTAGCATTTACTTTTTAGTTGATTGCTTGCTCTCTGATCATTGTGTTTTGTATTAAAAAACTTGTATTTGCCAGCATTAGTGCAAGGTTTGTGTTGTGTACCCCAATTAGATCAATTATATTGATCTAATTGTTTGTGTTTGATTTCATTCTTACTTCAAATTATCTTGAAAAATTCTTCCCCTATTTAATAACACTATCAAATTGCTTGATATAATCTATAACTGATAATTTCTTATCTTCATGTCTGTAATACACAATCGACTTGAACAACTATGTATTCCTCTCTCTATTATGTCCCCTGTCCAATAGTACATAGTTAAACCACATGACTATGTATTTTTCTAGTTTGTATCTTAGTATTACCTTATCGACCTAGTTGATTATGTACCTGTTGGTTGAATCTATTATTGATTATCCTTCTTATTTTCTATTTTTTTATTCCATTCATCAAGCATCATGAAATCCCCTATCAAAATCTTCTTAGACAACCAGAATCCATTTAGACACTATATGGGGTACTCCTTTCTTCCTTTATTTACCTCCCAAGAGAATACTCACTCTTGGAGTACTTATTCCCTTCCCTCATCTTTGGAGCAACATGGTTTAAATCATGCCTCAAGATGAGGTAGGTGGATCAGGTCCGTTTTGTACCCATCAAGACAATTGCCATCTTGAATCATCTCATGATAATGTGGGGGCAATTGACACAAGTCTATCTAACAACCCCACTAGTAATCCACATCCTAATAACCCTCCCCCTAATACCAATTTGAGGAGTCTTAATACAAACACCAAACCACAAATTGATACAACCCAAATTCTTGCATAGATAGTTCAATAAATGAACATAATGTAAACATCTAACACCTCCCAAATGATGCAACTGCAACACCATTTGATTAATATGGCTAATCAACCTCCTATTATCTTCCCTCAAAATAACCAAAATTTTATTTCTCCATCTATTAGAGATTCCACTGGAAATGTCATTCCCCAACCTATCATGAATAACAAGATGCTTCAAAACATATAAAATGATCCTTTAGCTCCTTTCATTATTTCCATTAATATTGGTAACATATCTCCAACTATTAAGTATGATGGGACTCAAGACCCTGCATCTTTTCTCAAGGCATTCAATAATATTTAAAAGGAATGGATCCAAACCAATACTGTTACCATAACTAAAATTTTGGTTAAAACCTTCACTGAAATTGTATTAGAATGGTACAATCAGCTTCCCCAACATTCCATATGAAAATTAGAGGATTTAGTCAATCCTCTAGTTAAAGAGTTTCAACACAATGATCTTCTTGAAAATTGCCTTAGCCATTTAATAAATGCTAAGGAATCTCCCACTGCATCAGCTCATGATATTATCGAATGATGGAAATATTTAGCCCACAAGGATGATCATAACATGATTGATGATAAACTATTTAAAATCTTTATAACTACGTTAACTCTTTTTATTCAATATAAGGTTCAAAATTTCTCCCTTCAAATGCTTAATGAAGCTCTTGAACAAGCCAAGCATCAAGAGTTATTAATGAAATAGTTTGAACCTAGCATCAAATTCCTTAAAGGGTCTTTTCAGACTTCTACCAATGAAATAAATAGCAATACTCCTTTGATCAAGCCAAGAATTTCCAAAACTGACACTCCCCCGTCTTCTCACACACCTTTAACTATGCAAAAAATGAAATAATTTTTAGCTCCATCTAAACCATTTACTTATTGTAATAATCCTACTAAATGGTATGACCCTACTCAATTTTGTTAGTTCCACACTGAATGGTCACACCCATGAAACTTGTAGAGGGCTTAACAATTTTTTTTGTCTCCTATATGCTTGGTGATTCATTCAAACATGAAGCCATGATTGAACTACATCATCAAGAGTACAACACTGCTTCTCAAAAAGGACAAGCTCCCAAAGCTTCTTCTTATAATAACCAAAAATATTTTTCCACATATAATGCTCAATAAGCTCATAAAGATGTTTGTGTCATTGATACCAACTATGATCAATATTACAATAGTTCTCAATATGTCAATGTGGACAAGGTTAATTATCACCAAAAATCAGCTGACAAAGATCTTGTCAGTAAACCTAAGAAACCATCTTTGGAAGAGCAAATCCTCAAAGATACTACAACCACTCACCTATCTTCGATAACTAATGAGGAACTGTTGGCATCCTAGGTTACACCCTAACTAAGAAGGGGATTGTTCAGGTCCTCTTGATAAAACCTAGTCCAACATGGGACTGACCCTAGTTTATGGGTCACCTAACCTTAGGTCAGACCTCTGGATAAGGCCGACTTCCTTTTGGATCTATCACCTAAACTAGACATAAACTAACTTCCTACTTGGAAAAGGGAGATAGATTGACACTAATTCATGAAAGCATATAAAATGGGGGTGATGCACCAAATGTTTTGATCTTTATAATTTCACAAGACAAACTATAGGGTAGTTTTAAGATTGATAAACATTACTTCATTCACTCTTTGATCAACTTCCACATAATTATTTCATAATAAGGCTTAGATTAACTATCAACTTGGTATGGGAGGGAAATTATTCACTTCCACACTGACCAACAAAATATATATGAACTTGTAATGACCTATGAGAAATACCAAAACATTGAATGCAGGTTATAAAACTCATACAGAGGCAAGGAAAACATACATTCACTTACCACATCAATGAATTCATAAGACACACTTCAACTCAACTTGTAAAATAGAGGAATTCGGTCTTTTATTGCATCAAATAGGTGTTATAGTACAAATATTGATTTAGTCTAGTCATGCCAAAGAGAGGGATCATTTTCAAGGCATAAAAACCTATATTTATAGTAGAATAGGATGAGAGAGATGGAGATCATGCGTATAAGGATGGAGAAGAGAACATAATGACCAAGATCTTACAATCTTTCTTGGCATTAATGTAGTTATAAAAGATCATAATGTCTAAGACTACTTCTATAAAATGGCCATAATAACTGTATTAGTCTCTTTCAATCTATTTTTGGCTTGCATTGATGCTTCTTATGGTTACAACAGTGAGAACAAGTCATTTGATATCTGAATTCTAGCATCAAAGTAGTTACAATAGCTAAATCAATCTATTATGATCTTGTTCTGGCATGGATTTTTTTCCTACTGGTTCATCTTTAGCATGTAAGAGTGGAGAAAAGGGTCATAATCATATAGCTATATTTGGTGATGAGCCCTTAAAAACTAATGTGTCTACTTCATGGTATCCATTTGAAATATTTGTTCTAGTTTGACCTTGATCATATTTGAAGTCTCAAGGATTTCAACATATGCCATTGATCTTTACTAGTAAGATCAAATGCACACCATTAGATCTTCATTACTTGATTGAATGTGTGTTGTTGATCTTTGTTAGTAAGATCAAACATATACCATTAGATATTTCTCTATACAAATGAATTTGAGCCATAAATCTTCTACCAGTTTAATGTGCTTAAGACACGTATCACCTGTACATTTGATTTTAGGATCCACTAACCTTTTGACCCACCACTCATCATTGATCTTTGATCACATGATTAAACATGCAATGTATATCTTCTTGGACCCATTGTCTTTGTTAGCCACTATACACTATTAGATCTTTTGATCTGATTGAACATAGACTATTGTTCTTGAAACATTTGAATAAAATGACTTCATGAGGCCTATTCTTGACATCCCCATGCACGTCTTAATTTTTAAGTATTTTTGAATCCAAATAGTTAATTTTTACAACTTTAACTTGACATCCTCATGCATGTTTCATTTTACTGGTTTAACTTTGAAGCTTTATATCTTGAGATAGAAAAGACATCAAGATATGAAATTTGCAGAGGATGATCTAGGCATGAAATATGTCATGTCCATGTAATATTTTGGCTTGAGAGGATTTACAAGGTGCATTTATCAAATGTGCAACCATATTGACCCATTAATTCTTGCAAGATGTGTTATGACGGTCTGATTAGCTAAGATCACCAAATTCACACTTTAAGCTTGCTTAAAGTGTTTCAAAAGCTTGAAAATGCTATGTGATCTCCTCTTAAAGTCCATATGCTCCTTATGACATTTGATCACTCTTCAATCAGGTCTTTTCTTAACTCCTTATTCTATATTTAGGTAAATTTTGGTAT
The DNA here is from genome assembly GCA_037957365.1 of Torreya grandis. Lineage (NCBI taxonomy): Eukaryota > Viridiplantae > Streptophyta > Pinopsida > Cupressales > Taxaceae > Torreya > Torreya grandis. The sequence goes on from JARHVA010001587.1 coordinate 1,388,001, forward strand.
GTAGGCCAAATTTGGCCAACATCTTTGGTGACTCAGTTGGGCAGCATACTTGCTATGCTTAAGAACTCAGACCATTTACATGACTCTTGGATTCATTAATAATGATAAATCTGATCCATGACTGCAAGAAAAATTTTGACTAAAGGAAGATAATAATTCCACTAAAACAAGAAGAAAAACATAGAAAATAGGGAAACAACCTAACACAACAAAAACAAACAAACTAATGTGTTAAGACAACACTTGGAGGAAAGCCAAAACAAACTATGTATAGGGAACTCAACTTCCTTAATAACAATGTTTCAAGTGTATCCCATTAACTAGGATAGGAAGCTCCTCACCATACATCTTTTCAAGTTGAATGGCATCATGGGATTTATAGTTGGAGATTGTGTAAAGACCACTCTAAAGAGATTCAAACTTTGTATGCCTTCCTAGCTTAACTCTATCCTCATCCCACTTGAGGACCAAATCCTTTTCTTTGAAACTTCATGAAGAATCTCCCTTGTCAAAGGCTCTCTTCTATTTTGTTTTATGGCTTTCCATGGCTAGCATGGAATGATGTCTTGTCTCTTCCAACTCCATGAGCTTGGCATATCTGATCTCCATAGGTTAATTTTCTAACAACTTGAGTTGAAGCATCAATTCTAGGGTAGGAAATTCAAGAGAAATAGCCATTCTTGCTTCCTTACCATAAACCAACTTGTAAGAGGAGTTGGCTATTTACTTCTTGTAGGTGATCCTATCAAGCCATAGACCTGACTTCACTTTGAGATGCTATGACCTTTGATTATATTCATGGTCTTTCCTAGTATCTTCAATAGGTTCTTATTAGTGGACTCAATAAGGGCATTACCTTGGGGATAGTAGTTTGATGAAGTGATGAGAAAGACACTATGTTTAATGGCCCATTAGCTAATTCTAGACCCCACAGAGAACATATCATTGTCAAAAATAATGGTTGAAGGGACTCAAAATCTAGTAAGCAAACCTTCATATAAATCTAGAACATTGGATTCATTTGCTTCTTTTAATGTGACTAATTTTGTCCATCTAATGAAGTAATCTATAGCAATTAGTATCCATTTATGTCCTAATCTTAAAGGGGGTTTGATGAGGCAAATAAAGTATAATCCCCATTGTATAAAGGGATGATCCACTACAATTGGTTGGAGAGGTAAGGCTGTAAGTTTCACCTTTCCAACAAACATAACAAACTATCTACATTTCCCAACCCATGCATGACAATCACCAAATATGCTTTGCCAATAATATCCACTTTTGATGATCTTGTGGGTCATGGTCCTTGCTAAATAATGCCTTCCACCATGTCCATCATGTAACTCTTCAAGTAGCGCTTCCTTTTGATGTTGTTAAATGCATCTTAACAACATGCCATTGATATCTTCTTTTAACAAAAAATGATAAAAAAGGAGATATGGAATGGATTATAACTTGAAATATCTTATTTTTAAAGGAGTTAGATGAGAGGGATAAAGACCATCTTGGAGATATCTTACCAAATCATGATACTAGCTAGAAGGTGAGGTATGATCAGTTGTAACTTCTTCATTAGTTAACACCATAACCACCTCATTAGCTTCTTGTAAGTCTTAGGCTATATGTTCACAAAGTCCTTTGCCTCTAATCATATTTGTGGCCTTGATCTCCACATCATACTCCATTACCTTTGTTATCCAACTAGCTCTTTTATCATTTATGTTCTTATTCAAGATAAACTTCTTGACACTTGGATGTGCAATCATTAGGTGTATCTTATTGTTAGACAACAAGTATCTAAATTTATTGAGAGGCCTTATGATTGAAAGTACATACTTTTCAATAAAAGATTATTTTGTTTAATATTCTTCTAAGCCTTAACTGATGAAGGATATTGGTTGCTCTAAGGCCTCATGGTTATACTATATAATAATGCCTAAAATGGTGTCAATTTAGCATAAGTTTACAAAATAAAGTCCTTTTATAAATCTAGGTTCATGAGCATAGGAGCACTAGCCATGGATTTCTTAATTTCCTCAAAAATCTTAATCCTTTGGACCAGTTGAAGCTCTGATTCTTCTTTATCATGGCTTTAAGTGGATTAGCTAAAGTGGAAAAATCTGAGATGTATCTTCTAATAAAATTGATCTCCCCTAAGAAATTTTGCAAAGCTATTTTGTGCTTGGGTAAGGAAAGTGTAACAATTAAAGCTATCCTTTCAAGATCTATGCTTAAACCATGCTTTAAAAATATATGTCCAATAATCTTACCTTCATGATCTTAGAACACACACTTTTTGGGATTTAGGGATACCCCAAATTTCCTACACCTTTCAAACACTTGCTCAAGGTGAACTATGTGCTCACTTGCAATCTTTGAAAACACTTTTATACGATCCAAATAGGCCAACACAGATTTGGTAAGAAGTCCTTGGAATGATATATCCATGGCTCTCTAAACTTTTTCTCTAGCATTGGATAGACTAAAGGTCATCTTTCTATATGAAAATGTCCGCCATTTTTTGGTGAAGGCTAACTTGAATTGGTTTTCTTCCTTGACCAAAATCTAGTTGTAATCATTATAGCCATCCAAAAAGGAGAACCTTTATGAACCTATAACCAAATGTAAAATCTATTCCATAGATGGTAGTGGATAGTGGTCTTTGAGAGAAGCCTTATTCAAGTCATGGAAGTCAACACATAGTCTAATTTCACCATTCTTTTTCTGTACTAGAACCAGGTTTTCCATCCAAGTTGCTTGCTTGATTGGAAATATAATAACCGACTCAATGAGCTTGTGAAACTCATCTCTCATCAAAGGATCAAGCTTAGGATTAGTTTCAACGTCTATCTCAATGGTGTGTTGAGATATACTTGGGTCAAATCCCTTGAGATCACTATATTACCATGCAAATACATCAAAAAAACTTGCACATAATTTAGTGAAGGCTTCTTTTTCTGAATAAGTACATACCTTATCCAACTTTAGGTTCTTACTGGGTGCAACTTCCACCTTGGTATAGTGTTATTTATTTGTTGAAAAAGATGAATTTTCTTTCCTCATCTCATCATCACTACTGAATATGTGTGACCAATCTCTTGGGCAACTTATTTGTTTATAGTTGCATAATTTAATCATCATACTGCTACAAGTATTTTGACTAATTTCTTGAGAAAAAATCATCTTCTTCTTGAAAGAATATGATAATATGATTATCATATTCAAACACTTACCAATTATCATTATTATCTAGGACATAAGGCCTTAAAACCACCTTAATATGTGACTATAAATTTTCATTTCTTACATCAACTGGGATACTAAATTGTGCCCCAATGGCAGCCAACCTGTCTGCATGATTGTTCTCATCTCTTGGTATTACCTTAATGTTAAAGGCCTAAAATTATTAAAGTAAGTCCCATAACATATGTTTATAATATTTAATAAATGGATTTTTTTATACATTAATACACCTAACTTGGTGAACTACAAGTTCACTATCACCAAAGAATTATAAGGTGTTGACTTCTATCTTCCGAGCCCATTATAAACCATGAACTAGTGCTTCATATTATGCAACATTATTTGAACAACCAAATTGAAAATTAATAGATGAGAAGTACCTTTAATTTTATGGAGAAATAAAAATCAATAAATCCCTAGTACCATGCTTATTCCTTGACCCATCAAGGTATAATTGCCAAAGATCATCACTAGACTCATCATCCTTCATCAAGGTTGTAATTAGTGCATCTTTCTCATGAAAGCAATAAACACCAAGTCATTATTATTCAATTAGATTATAAGGATCATATTCATGTGAAATAGTGTCCCACTCATCAAGGAATTTTTTTTTAATCCTATCTAAAGGTGATTCATTTTCTTCTACACCATCTTCTATCACCTCATCTAAGATGAGGCAATTGGTGTTCACAACACTTGGCATATATGGTTATAAATGGAACCTTTAAATAGGTTTAGAATGTATGGATACCTTGGTACCATACCTAGTATTCAACATCAAATATTTCCAATTAAACGATAAGCATCCTCCAAACTTTGAGGTAAAGTCCCTTAATAGACACATGGCAAAGTAGGGAGGCAAGTACACCACAACTACATCCTGCTAAATGGTAACATTGGGATAAACATGTAGTGCCAAATTTAGATATTTGATGATGATTATTGTATTTTTTGGTGACCCATATAGTTGAAATACTCCTTTAGTATTTGGTTCATAGACAAGACCAAGCTTATCTACAATTTTATTAGGCATGATAGTACTACTGGCTCTACTCCACCATACAATTATGAACTAAACAATCACCAAATTTCAAAGAGAGGTAGAAGGGAGGAGTTTTACTTGAATTTAACTTAGCTATTTCCACCTTTTCTATTTTATATACCTACTGATCTTATTTCTTGGTTGGTTGGTTTGAGTTAGCTAAGACAACACCTTACTTCTCAACTAGTTTTGGAGACACCTTGAGAGCTGAAAACTCTTGGATGAGCATGCCTTTTTGCCTTGGAATAAAAAGGGAATCCCAAATGATAATGATGAGATTATATTTCATCATATAATATATTATGATGAATGAGGCTCCACTAACCTTTGGTTGTACCTTTTGAACCATTGGTTGTTTATGAATCAGAGGTATTTGAGGGACCTTCCCAACCTCTACATTCTAATTTTTCTATGTTGTAAGGGAAGTAGGTTGATCTTTGGTACTTTTGAAAATAGAATAAATATTACTTGAATAATTAGTCACTTATTGAGCCTCATCAATGTCTCTTCTTTTAGCTTTAGTTACAACTACAACTTGACCATTTGAACTACTAGTCTCACCACCATGATTGAATGCAACATAATCATCCATTTGATAATTTAAATTAATGGCATTAGGTTGCCCTTAAACTTGTTGGGCCTCTCCTTGGGGTACCAAACCTATATTTTGATACTGACCCCCTTGAAGAGAAAACTCTTATTGAGTCATTTGTGGCATAATAATGCTCTATGATACCAAGGCTTGGTTTTAAACATCATTGAAGTTGGAGGGATGCCAATTTGAGTCATGCATTAAATTGTTTTGAGGTGGTGTGGGAACAATAGCTTTTGAAATTATTGGTATATTAGGGTCAAGAGTTGCATATGGTTTATCTTTTGTTATGGCTCTTTGTGATTGATAAGGTGGTCTATTTTATCTAAAACCTTGATAAGGAGGCCTTTGATCTCTAAAAGGCTGATAGGAGGTATCATTCTATTGTTGATAAGGTCTAACCTGATATTTCTATATTTTGAGTTGAACTATTGCATTCCTAAAATATTGTAATAGAACTTTTTTTAATTCCCCAATATCACTAACTTGACTAGAAGGCACTGAAACTTGAGCCTAGGGAGATGAAATAGGGGTTAAAGATGGGATTTTAGGAACTTGAGGGGTGGGATAGATTTTAACTTTGGAAATATAGGCATTAGGGGCCTTGGAGAAATCTTACCAGCTTGTATCAAATTATTCTCTACTCTTAGGGCAACCTCATAAGCATTTGGTAAGGTATTACCACCCATTGACTTTATCATCACACTGATATCAAAATTAAGGGGTTTTAGATAATAAAAGAAGGCATATTATGGGGATGGTATGATTATTATAGGAATCCTAGTCCATGTATTTTAGAATCTAAGGTTAAAATCAGACATGAATTGATGGAGAGCTCTTTGAATGGTAGTCAGTTACTCAACTAATGATAAGTGACTAGATTTATCTTTAAACTCCCTGACTAAGGCTAATCATACCTCATCTTAGGTATCAATGTAATTCAAATTAATGTTTATATACCATTTCAATGTTTTTCCTTTGAAGGAAGAAACAAGCAATTTGATAGCCACATTATCTTGAAAAATATTGTCAATAAAGCAAAGGTTGGCAACATCCTAGATGTGCTCAATAGAAGTTGTTTGATGTTATCCTAAGAATAATGGGATAATTTGAAGGGCAGACATAATAATTCCATAAAAATAGGCCAAATTTAGTAGACTACCTTTATTGAATGTGACAAACACTTGATTCCTAATAGCCATTTGGGTACTGGGAATTATATTTCTCAAGATAATAGGATGACTAAGAGATGAATATTATTTTTATGGATAAGGTATTATCCTATTAAATCTTGATTTATTATATAAAATAGAAGGCAACTCAATGAATTCAAGGGGAATACCTTAACTAGTTGACCTTGTAGTAACCTTGGCATGAGAATATTATTTGGCCCAAAAATTTAAAAATCTTTAATTCTTGATTATTATGGATCTCCTTTGATACTATAAATTATTATGCTTAGCTCCAAATTTTAGTTCCTCTAGGAGACCTATTCCCACCAGGCATGTTAGAACTGTTAGCATCCTAGCTTACACCCTAGCTAAAAAGGGGATTGTTTAGGTCCTCTTGCTCAAACTTATTCTAGCATGGGATTGAACCTAGGTTGTGGATCATCTAATCTTAGGTTAGACCTCTGGAGAATATTGGATTCCTTTTAGATCTATCACCTAAACTAGACCTAAACTACCTTATTGCTTGGAAAAGGGAGAGCGATTGATAATAATTCATGAAAACATGTAAAAGGGGGGTGATGCACCAAATGTTTTTATACTTATAATTGCATAAGATACATTATAGGACACTTTCAATACTACTAAACATCACTTCATTCAATCTTTGATCAGCTTTCACATCAGATTTCATAAGGCATGGACTAGCTATCAACCTAGGATGGGAGGGCAGTTGCCCACTTACACACTGAGTAACAAACTATATATGTAATTGGAATGAATTATGAGAATTACCATAACACTGCATGAAGGTAAGAAAACTTAGATAGAGGCAAGGAAAACATACATTCACTTACCACATCCATTAATTCATAAGACACACTTTAACTCAACTTGCAAAATGGAGGAATTCAGTCTTTTATTGCATCAAATAGGTGTTACAATACATTCTGTAATGTTTCTTGGTATTGATGTAGTTAGAAAAGATCATAATGTCTACGACTACTTCTGGAAAATGGCCATACCAATCGTATCAATCTATTTTTATTTTGTATTGATGTTCTTTATGATTACAATGGTGGGATAAAGTCATTTGAAAGCTGAATTTTGTTATCAAAGTAATTACAATAGCTGGATAAATATGTTGTGATCTTGTTTTAACATGGATTTATCTTTATTGGTGTTGTAATAATGCATATTTAAGCTTACCTAGGATTAATAGGGTAAGTTATTTATTACCGAGGGTTAATTTTATTTACCTAGGTTAATTTATTTTATTGTTGAGAATCTCTCAACAATATATTTGTTTGTAGTATGAGAAAACAAATAGTTTGTTTTCTCTATTTTGTAATCACTACAAATAGTTTGTTGTCGTGAAACAAACTATTTGTATTATATATACTTTACAATATATGAGAAATAAATGAGAGATTAATGAGAGGATATAGAGAATTTTTTGGATTATCACCTATTTTTTTAGGTGTGACAAATTTATTTTATTCTCTGGTATTATTTGCAGGTTATTTGTTGTGGGTTCTTTCCCCTGGATTGATCATGTGGATCCTGTGTATCTCCTGCTCATTCTTTCATGGTATTAGAGCTTGGATTTCCAGTTGAAGATCCTCTTCCCTACAATTTTTTCATCTGTTAACACATTCAAAAACATTATTTTATTGATGTGTTATAGATATTTTTTATTCTCTCAAATTTTGGTTCTTGTTTACAATTTTTTTTGGAAAATTCTTTACTTTATGCTCATTAAATGACCATAAAAATTTCCAAAATCAGATTTTTTTTTCATAGGGGCGTAGAAAATCAAGTCAGGAATCCATTCCAATTTGAATTTTTGCATTTAATGCTGTTCATATAGCTCTTTCCTTCAAAATCTTGCTGACTAGGTCCTGTTGGTAGACTACAGTACCTGTCCATTTTTCTGATGTGGCAGATCGTATGGTTGATTTTTTTTTAAAATTTAAGACCTGCTCGTGAAATATGAATGTTATATATTTCATTCCATATAAATTTGGATGAATTTGGACTAGGATGTATAGTGTTTTGGAAGCTTACAACAGGAATTTAAAATCTATTTTTTGCTCTGTAGCATAGCCGTATGGATTTCTCATTTTTGAACGCCTTATGCTACATAAAATCAACATCTGATATTTTCATGTGTTAGCAAACTTCTCAAGCTTTCATTTCCAGTTGAGAAGGATGGATTTGGACTAGGCCATATAGTCCTTTGGGCAGATTCAGTGGAGCCATTCTGCATTGGCTGAGAGGTGTTTTTCCTTGGCCAGTGTTGACAAAATTTATCAGATATTTTCTTGACCACCACGCCTTGCTGGAAAAAAGTTTATTTTTGATAAATCAAAAGATTATTCAGCTTTTATCTCACACGTGTGAGTCATTTTTTCTTTTTTTAATTTTTAGTGGTTTAAATGCAAGTCTCTAGGTTTGAAAGTACAAATTTGACTTTGCTAAAATGGCTAGAGATATTTTGTTAAAAATTTGTAGGGAGGAAGTCTTGGGGTCAAATCCCCCTACATTTTTTTTGCATAAAGCCATTTTTTAACTTTTTTATAAGCTAAGGCTAATTTTTTTTTCATCGGGAGACGTTAAATTATAACGGGAGGGGTGTTTTTTGAGGAAAAATGAATGTCTAGGTTGTTCTTGTCAACATCATCATCTTCCTCGGGAATGGAATCCTGATTGTTTGAACCCCTAAATTCTACAAATTACCATGTTTGGAAGCCAAAAATGCAACAACTCCTTCAATCAAAGGGCTTATGGAGATTTTTTTTTGAAACAACTCCTGCAGCATTCACCACTAAAAAAGACAAATATGCATATGGTTATAAGCAGGATGAGGCTCTTGGATTGATTTGCCTCAACGTCTCAGATAATCTTCAATTTCACATTGTAGATGCTACTACGCCAAAAGAGGTATGGGAAAAATTTAAAAACCTATTTGGCAAAGTTAATGAGTTTAAAATTTTGCAATTAGATGCAGAATTGAGTACTCTCTCTCCATCAGATTTCCCTTCAATAGATGAATTCTTGGCAAAATTCAAATTTACAAGGTCACAATTGAAAGCTGGTGACAAGGATAAAAGTGATCAGGAGTGCATTTTGATTTTATCAAAGTTGAAAGGACCATATAGTGCTTTTTCCTCTGCTTTCTATACTATGATGGATACATTAGGTGATGAATTCAAATGGCCTTCCTTTGAAGTTTTTTGTGAAAGATTGACTAGGGAGCAAACAAAATTAATGGCCTTAGATGCTCTACCTGGTCCTAGTCATGCTCTAGTTGATAATTCTTCTAAAGGAAAACCTTCACCTAAGTCTAAACAAAAACAAGCACCTTCAAATAACCCTCTAGAGTCCACCACCCAAACACCTCATCATTCTAAATCTACTAAGACCAAAAAGTCCTTTAAGCAAAAGAAGAAAACATTTGGTCCATGTAATTTTTGTGGTGGTCCTAATCATGATGAAAGTAGATGTTTTAATAATATGGAAGCATTAGAGGCAGCGGTTAGACAACAAAACATTTCCATTCCGTCTCCATCTCCTTCTACTTCTCCTGCAGGAAAAGGGAAAGCACTTTCAGCCATGGCTATATCTTCATGTCATGATCAATAGATTTTTGACTCGGGTGCTTCTCACCATCTCACACATTATAAGGATCTATTGTCTTCTCTTATAGATTTTAGCACATCACATATTGTTATGGGTAACTCCTCACAGATTGATGTTTTGGGATCTGGTACTATTGATAAGCAGGATGGATGTTTTAACAATGTATTGTGTGTACCCCAAATCTCTTCTAATCTTCTTTATGTATATCAAATATATAATTTTGGTACTGGTAAAACTATGGAGTTTACTTCACATGATGTTGTAATAAGAGAATGTAATGATCCTAGTGAGATAGTTGCTACAAGTACAACAGACCATACTACAAGACTCTATACTTTTGATAAGTTTGAGTCTTTTATGTCTTCTGGTTCTTCACTTATATCACATGGTAATAATCTCAACAAATTGTGGCATGAGATATTAGGACATTTGAGTTATGGATATATGCAACAAATGAGTACAAAACATCTTGTAAAAGGCCTTCCTAAGGTCTCATGTATTGATGGGGTGTGTCCTGGTTGTCTAGTTGGTAAACAACACCAAGATCCATTTCTAGTTGGTAAGGCCACATGTGCAAATGCACCCTTAGGGTTGGTTCATAGTGATTTGATGACTTTTCCAACTCGTTCTTTTTTAGGGGTTAAATATGCACTCACATACATTGATGATTTCACTCGTAAAACTTGGGTATATTTTCTCAAGTTGAAAAGTGAAGTTTTTGAGACTTTTAAGGCCTTCAAAGCCTTTGTTGAAAAACAATCATCTCTTCCTCTTAAGAAGATATGCACTGAAAATGGGGGGGAATATGATAGTAATGCTTTCTATGATTTTTGTATTGAGCATGGGATACAACACCAGTTCACTGTACCACACACTCCTCAACAAAATGGTGTAGCAGAGAGGAAGAATCAAACATTGAAAGAGATGGCTAATTGTATGATTCACTCTAAAAATTTGGGTCCACAATATTGGGCTGAAGCTGTAAATTATGCAAACTACATTCAAAACTGTATGCCTCACAAAGCTGTGCAAAATATGACACCAGAAGAAGCTTGGTCTGGGATCAAGCCTGATATTTCAGATTTTTGCATCTTTGGGAGTCAAGCATGGGCGTTTGTTCCTGATGACAAAAGTAAAGCTTTGGAGAAGAAAAGCCAACCACTCATTTTTGTTGGCTATTGTGAAGATGTAAAAGCCTACCATCTTTTTTATCCTGTCACACATGATGTGTTGTTTCAATGGGATGTTCAGGTTGATGAGTTTCCCACTCCATAGGATTGTACATCTAGTTCTTCTTCTCCCCCTCCTTTTTCTACTAAGGATAGTGAGGATTTGCTTTCTATTGTTGATGATGATGATGTTACACTTGTTCAACCACCATAGCCATCTTCTTCACCACCTTTGCCCAAGTGGGCAAAGAACACTCTATAGGTAGCTGGTTCTTTTTTTGGTGATCCATCTGATTCTCGTCACACTTGCTCATAGACATCTGGTGTTTCTCTTTTGGGACAAGCTTGTACAGATGATCCAGTGTTGTTTTCTGAGGCTATTGGTATACCCGAGTGGGATGTTGCTATGTATGATGAATATTCTTCATTGATGAAGAATGATATTTGGGATCTTGTCCCTCTTCCTAAAGGAAGAAAACTTGTAAAATGTAAATGGGTCTATAGGACCAAATATGCTGTAGATGGATTAGTAGATAAGTACAAATCTAGATTAATAGCTAAGGGTTTTTCACAGGTTGAAGGGGTTGATTACTCTGAGACCTTTGCCCTTGTAGTTAAGATGGATTATATTCGGCTTATACTCTCTCTTGCTGCTTCACATTCTTGGTCAATTTTTCAGATGGATGTGAAGAGTGCTTTCTTGCATGGTGATCTCCATGAGGAGATCTATATGGAGCAGCATCTAAGATTTGTACAGGACTCATCATTGGTTTATAGACTCCGTCGTTCTCTTTATGGCCTCAAACAAGCTCCTAGAGCTTGGTACGAGAAGATGGATAGTTTTCTTTTGAGTTTTGGTTTTATTTGTTGTGAGTCAGATCACAATGTATACATCCTGAAGCAAGGTGAGGAGCTTGAAATTTTGGTTTTGTATGTTGATGATCTCATCCTCATTGGTAGTTCAGATTCCTTGATACATGACATCGAGGACAAGTTGGCCGATAGGTTTGATATGACAGATCTGGGACTTCTACATTATTTTCTTGGTCTTCAAGTTTTTCAATCTTTTGAGGGCATCTCTATTGGACAACAAAAGTATGCGACAGATCTTCTTCATCGATTTGGCATGGCTGATTGTAAGCCTGCACCCACTCCATATCAGTTAGGTATTGTGTTGTTTGCCACTTGTATGCCTCCTCTCGTTGATTCCACTTTATATAGGCAACTTGTAGGTAGTCTTTTATACCTAACTCATACCCGTCTTGACATCACATTTATTGTGAACCTTGTCTCTCAGTTCTCACATGAGCCTCATGAGAGTCATTGGAAAGCAACCAAGCATATTTTACACTACATTCAGGGCACCACTCACTTTGGTATACATTATACACCACAGAGTTCTACACAACTTGTTGGATACACTGACTTTTATTGGGCTGGTGATGTTGACATTCGCAAGTCTACTTGTGGATTTGCTTTCACACTTGGTTTAGGTCCAGTTGCTTGGGCATGCAAAAAATAGACTGCTATTGCATTTTCCTCTACTGAGGCTGAGTATCGAGGTGCTGTCAAAGCTAGTCAGGAGACACTTTGGCTTTGACAGTTGCTTAGAGAGTTTTTCTTCACACAGCAGGGTCTTACTACTCTTTGGTGTGATAACCAAAGTGTGATTGCTATTTCAGGTATTCCTATTGAGCATCAATAGAAAAAACACATTGAGATTCACATGCACTTCATTTGACATCTTATTTAGGATGGAGTTCTTTCTTTGGAGTTTGTGCCTACAACTGAGCAGATTGCCGACATCTTCACTAAACCTTTGGCTTCTCCTCGTTATTTTCAGTTGCAAGCGATGCTTGGGGTGAAGGAAGTTGTTCTTGGGGGGGATTTCCCATGAAGTCCTACCTTCCTTTATTTTTCATATATTTTGATTGGTTTGTACATGGGTACCTTATTAGGCCTAGTAGCTGGGACCCATCTTTGTTTGTCATTCTCCCTATGTTTCGCTTAAGGGAGGGTGTTGTAATAATGCATATTTAAGCTTACCTAGGGTTAATAGGGTAAGTTATTTATTATCGAGGGTTAATTTTATTTACCTAGGTTAATTTATTTTATTGTTGAGAATCTCTCAACAATATATTTGTTCGTAGTATGAGAAAATAAATAGTTTGTTTTCTCTATTTTGTAATCACTACAAATAGTTTGTTGTCGTGAAACAAACTATTTATATTATATATACTTTAAAATATATGAGAAATAAATGAGAGATTAATGAGAGGATATAGATAATTTTGTGGATTATCACCTATTTTTTAGGTGTGACAAATTTATTTTATTCTCTGGTATTATTTGCAAGTTATTTGTTGTGGGTTCTTTCTCCTGGATTGATCCTGTGGATCCTGTGTATCTCCTGCTCATTCTTTCAATTAGTTCATCTTTGGTATGAAAGAGTGGAGAAAAGGGTCATAATCATGTAATTTTATTTGGCAATAAGCCCTTTAAAATTGACGTGTCTACCTCTGTGACATCCCTTTGAAATATTTGCTCTGGTTTAACCTCGATCATATTTGAAGTCTCAAGGCTTTAAACTTTTGATATTGGCCCTTGATGTTGATCTAGATTACTAACATGTGTCATTTATATTTTTTAGTAAGATCAAACATGCACCATTAGATATTCATAGCTCAATTTAATGTGTTCCATTGATCTTTATTAGTAAGATCAGACATGCACCATTAGATCTTTCTCTGTAAAAATGAACATGATCCATAGATCTTATGCCAGTTTAACCCAATTAAGACACTTATGACCTATGTACTTAATTTTAGGATCTAATAACATTTTGACCCACCACTCACCATTGATCTTTGATCATATGATTAAACACGCATCATAGATCTTCTTGGACCCAATATCTTTGTTAGTCACCATGCGTCATTAGATATTTTGATCTAATTAAATGTAGACCATTGATCTTGGAAATATGAATTAAAATAAATATTTCATGAGGCCTAAATTGACATTATCATGTATGTCTTACTTGTTAATGATTTTTTGATCCAAATGGTTAATTGTTACAACGTTAACTTGATGTCCCCACACACATTTCATTCTACTGGTTTAACTTTGAAGCTTTATATCTTGAGATAGAAAATACATCAAGACATGAAATTTATAGAGGATGATCTAGGAATGAAATACATCATGTACATGAAAATTTTTGGCTTGAGAAGCTTTTCAAGATTCATATATCAAATATGGAACCGTATTCTTGAAATACATTTTTGATAGTTTGATTGTCTAAGATCACCAAATTCACACTTTAAGCTTGAAAAAAGTGTTTCAAAATATTAAAAATACTATGTGATATTCTCTTGAAGTCAATATGCTCCTTATGACATTGGATTACTCTTCAATTGGGACCTTTCCCAACTCCTCATTTTGGATTTGTCTTATAGGAACCATCTCCCTCTTCTGAGCCACCAACCACTTATATTCCTCTATAATCTAATTTACCTTCTAAAACTTGTGCTGGTTCTTCTTCCAAAACCCATTGGAACTTCTTAGAAGAGATCAAATCCATGCCTTGAAAGATACCTCTTATGGATTTAGTCCATACCTCCCCTTATCATCACAAGTTCCCCATACAAAAATTACAAGAAATTGAAGAACCATCTTCTGTAGAAGAAGAACCACCCTCTCATGAGCCTTAACCAACCAATGTGCATACCAATGAATCCATTTGTCCTACTTCAAAACCCTCTATATAATTCCTTTAAAAACACATGATTAATTAAGATATCCTCTTTCATGTTGATTATCCACCCCTATTCATTAAAATAGCCATTAATACCACCCTTATTCATCAAGTATTAGTAGATGAAGGGTCTGGTATTAATGTGTCATCTTTATGGCTCATCTAATAACTTATCTATAATAAAGATCATATCAAGAAAACATACCTAATATGTCATAGATTTTACAAAACTAATCAAAATCCACTTGGTTATATTTGGCTCCCTCTTATAATTAGACCTAAGACTTTTTAAACCAAGTTTATGGTCCTTGATTTACCCCTATCTTACAACATACTCCTAGGATGACCATGGAATCATAGAATGAGAGCTATTGCCTCTTTCGATAGCCAATGTATCAAGTTTCTTCATAACATCAAAATGTATAAACATGAGGTTGATCCCAATCCTTGGAGTATTCAACTTCCAAATCCCAAATCTCAATATTGCATTCCTACCATTTCAAGAATCAACAGTGCTCCCTTACCCGAATTCATCAACATGAATCCAGATTTACATTTCACTCTTGCTGATTCAAATGATGATGAACCTAATTACCTAAAAAATATTTGAAACACTACTAAGATACCTCCTTACATATCAGACTAACTTCCTCATTATCTATTTGCCTCATGATTTCACCATCCCCCTCATTGATGAGATCATTGAATTCCCCCTTTATGCAATGCGTAGGAATCCTCTTACATAGAAGATGCCTTCAAATGCAATGATAATGGAGTGGATAAATTATTCCAAGCTCCTTTAATCATGTCTCCATGTAAATTCAGTGATCTAGGCATTTCCCCTTCGAAAATTCCACTTGAATATCAAGCATGTATAATTTCTCCAACCTATGATGATAATTACATCATGGACTAGACTCAATCACGAGACTTGGATGTTCAACATTATTTAAAAAATCTAGCTCAAATACATGCTTTCAATCTTGATGTTCATACCATTTCCACTAAATTTGAGTTAGCACCTGAAGGTCACATACCTCTTACTATCTCTTCACTCCTTGATACTCCTTAGGTGGTCAAACAAATCTTACCTTTTGAACCTCCAAAAATTCTTGCATATTCTATACCACATAAAAAATCAATCATTACATCTAATTCTTCCCCCATCAATGACACTAATGATAACCCTTTGATCAACCTTCTTCCCCTACACCTACTCTTGAGATTACACTAGATGTTAAGGCCTCAAATGTATGTCAAATACACTCTGAATATGATCACCATGGTAATAAAATTCTTGATCTTTAATTAGATGTTGACTATTATGGTCCTCTTCCCACTTTTCCTAGTGATGAAGCCATTCTTGAATTACTTCATGCCTAAGAACCTTAACTACCTCGACAATATCATAAACTCAATAATGTTTCAACAAATTCATCGCTAACATTGATCCTAAAGTAAATCCCATTTCCTCTTTACCTAGCACACCATATAATTTCCAAGATGAAAATGTTATGTTTATCAAGTAAAATACTAAAATTGAATATGGTACCCCATCATGCCCTCGACCAATTACAGTCTCTCATGAACTTACACCAACTGGACATTATAAATTCAACTTATTATTTGATAAATATCATGAAACTTTTGCTTGGTCCTATGAGGACATGATCGATATTAACCCTAGCATTATGGTGCATAATATCATCACCTATCCAGATACCAAACCCTCATGATAAAAGCAATGAAAATTTCCACCAAAAGTTTCTAATCTATGCCATAAATAAATCATTAAACTTCTTGATGCTAAGTAGACATGCTACAACCTGCAAATGCTTATGCATGCGATAATTTTGGCCCACTCTTGAAAAGGATGGCATTGAATTCAATAAAAAATGTAATCCTTGTAAACTTCATGATGATGTAATCCATTCACCTCCAGTCAAGCTTAAAACTATGGATCTCCCTAGCCATTCTCAATGTGGGGATTAGATCTCATATGTAAATTATCTAGATCTTAGGATGGGCATGTATTTATTATCATAACCATTAATTATTTTACCAAATGGGTCTAAGATATGCCCCTAATCAATTTCACCAGTACCACCATTTCCTAATTCTTCCTCAATCAAATCATTTGTTATTTTGATGTTCCTCATACTCTCATTTCAGATAATGGTGGCAATTTTAAAAATAAAGACATCAAACAACTATGTGCTAGATTGAAAATCAATCACAAATTTTACACTGCTTAAATACTTAATAAAATTATCCAAAAGACAATCTATGAAACCTGTACAGATTGACATCTTCATCTATATCCTATTTTTTGGGCCTATCACACAAGCATATGCATTGCTATTGGGGCAACACCATTTTTTATAGTCTATGGATTTAAATCAGTCCTCTTATTGGAAGTTGATCTTCCAAATATTTTTATCTCTCATCATGGTATCATACCTAATGAATAATTACATGAATCTCACCTTTATGATCTTGATCTTCTTGATGAACATCGTCTTTCTGCCTTACAACATAATCACCAATACAAGGCCTGCATTACCAAATAACATAACAAAAGATTCAAAGTTCATACTTTTAATGTTGGTGATCTTTTCCTTAAGCTAGACTATACTCATGACAAAGAAGGTAAATATACCCAAAAATGGTGGGACCCTTATTTAGTCAAAGACATTCTTGGTCCAAGCACCTATCACCTTCAAACTAATGAAGGCCATATTTTCAAAGAGCCCACCAGTGCACATTTTTTAAAGAAATATTTTTCCTAAATACTTTGCCTCTTATCATACTTTATATATGTTATTCTTATAACACCTTTTTTCAAGATACTTATATAGGTCTCACCCTTTTCAGGAGTCTCTCTTTCCACAAACCTTAGTCCTTTGGTTTCTCTTTTCTCATGAGTTGAATTATAAAATCATGGATAGGACCCAATCTTCCTCATGATTTCCATTTTTGTTCTCCTTGTTTCTTTTCTCTATAATAATTTTTAACACCCCATGGGTTTCTCTTTTATGAGTTGCAGTGTAAGACCATGGATAGGACCTGAACTTCCTCACAAATACTATCTTTATCCAATTTAATTTTCACATACTTTATGTACCCTCATGGGTTTCTCTTTTATGAGTTGAAATGTAAGACCATGGATAAGACCAAGCCTTCTTCATAAAATCACCATATTTAATTTGGTATTCCTTTTCTAAAATTTGTCTAGTAATGGTTATGAGTTTTTGATCCTTGATCTAACCTTTGGATTTTATGTCTTTTGTAGATAAAATTTTCACAAAAAACTATGTTAGCACATTTACTTACACTTCCCTCATTCCTATGATAAGGAATCACACTTTACTATCATTGTTTGTCACTTTTTTTTATTATTTGAAGAAATTCAAAGTCAAGGTATCACTCTTATTTTAGTTAAATTAACAAAACCCTTAAACACCATGCTCTTTAATTTCTCTTTTAGAAACCAAGTCCAAAGTATTCAAATGAAAGTAATATTTAACACCCATGTTTGGTTATTTGAATCCATATGGAGGAGGAACAAAAAAATCCATCAAGAAAGTTAAAAGCAAAATCATTTGAAAAAAAGGTAATGATACAAAAGGCAACATTTTAAAAGTTAAAATCACACCAAAAGATGTGATTTCAAGCACATCTCCTATCTTTAATCGAAGCTCAAACTCTAGAGTTGGCCTCATGATATAATTGAGGTCTATTGAGGTGTGGTAGGCTAGTAGATTGGAATAGGAGAATTCAATAAACATGGTGCTACCTACCTTCTCACGCAAGTATGCAATCTTCATAGTAGATTGATGACTCTATAAGGGGTATTGAGGAATGAGGAACATGTTATGGGAAGGTAGGTTCATTTTATTTTTCATGCATATAACCTTCATGGGATGATATACATACTTCATTTGTTGACCCAAGATTTGTGTGGCTAAGAGAAGTTATTTAAAGTCTTTACTATTGAAATTATTTTGTTTTTGACAAACCTTATTGGAGTTTATTGACTTTGATAAAGAGTTACTCTACCTTGGTTTTC
Source organism: Torreya grandis (assembly GCA_037957365.1). Taxonomy (NCBI): domain Eukaryota; kingdom Viridiplantae; phylum Streptophyta; class Pinopsida; order Cupressales; family Taxaceae; genus Torreya; species Torreya grandis. Next base: position 1,406,684 of record JARHVA010001587.1, read on the forward strand.
CATTCATTTTACCCTCTACCCATTTTATTTCCCCCCTTGATAGGCACATATGATTCTAAATTTGTTTTCCCTTTTCTATACTTACTTCTTATTCACATCTTAAAAAGATGCTAACACTATGTTGTTTCAGTTTTATCTATCCTTAGAACAAAAAAATATGCTTGAGAAACTATAGATTATCTCCTTTATACCATGGCTCTACATCCTAACATCACTTTGATTTCTTTTACCATTTTTCATTTTTGTAATACCCCTTTTTTCAGACACTTGAGTCTGTTTATACTTTCATATACTTTTTCCATATTTTAGTGAGAATGGCTTGTTACTAATCACTCACCAATGTTATTTTCCCTTTTATCCACTTTTTCCATTGATGATTGAGTAAGGATTATTACTGCTCACTGATCAATGTTGTTTTCCCTTTTGATTTACCATATTTGTTTAAGTAAGGATTGTTACTTCTTTCACATTGATGTCTGATTACCATCCTTTTTGACATTTATCCTTGGTTTGACTTGGTGAGTTTGCCTTTCTTACTTAAGGTTTACTTATTTGATTTTTTTTGGTCTTTAGTAGCCTTGGATTTCTGGTTACCCGATTTACTCTATATTTTGACTTGGTCATTTGGTTTAACATAGAACTTATCACCTCAAATTTTTAAATTTTCAATTATGTCCCATCTACATAACATCAGTTATCTTGGTTTCCCTACATTTATTTAATTTTGCTATTTAGTTTTGTATCCTTGGGTTTGTCAAAATAAATGTCTGTGCCCTCCATGATAAAAAATACAAACATAATAGATAACTATCTAATGATAAAGGTAATTCAATGTACACATTACTTTTATTTTTAGTTATTTCCATTTCAGTCATTTAATTTTAGTTATTTTTATTTGAAATACTATAATTTTTTAGATTAAACATTATGTGTTTCTATGTTCTTTTCTTGAAGCACAATCCCTTGTTTCACCTGAATGAGTGGGGCATATGTATACACATTATATTTTCAAAATTTATCAATTATTGATGATTTCTATCTTGAAGGAACCTATTGAGTCTCAATCTCTTTGAGTGCATGCATTAAGGGTTGCACTAAAAAATGGGTGGGTAGATCATTGGTACTTTATAGGATTGTTGTCCTTATACCACCATTTAATATCATTCTAACCATCTCCTAAGCTCTAACTCCTCTTTTTTACCCTCCTCTAGTCATTTTATACCTTCATTATCCCTTACCTAGCCTAAAATCCTTTTTGGTAGTTTACAATACACTATCAAATCCACCGGCCCTATACTCTAATTGATAAAACTCATTTAGGGTCTAGATTGGCTAAGTGGATCTAGGTTGACCCTTGGATGACCTATATAAGGACCTTATTTTATTTTATCAATAATGATATAGAGTTGATTGGGATGACCCTATCAACTAAACTTTTAAAAAGGAATAGGGTTAGATTCAACTATATAAACACATTCATTTCATCATTTTTAGAGAGACAAAAAGATTTAATGATTCATTTGTGCTTCTTTACAATTTTCTCTTCTGTAATTCTACTTGAGGAGTCTTAACTTAGGGTTTCTACTTGGAGAATAATATTATCTTATATAAAAGTCTTGGATGCTTTGGCCTTTCTTAGTGATCCTTATAAACCAAAAAAACCTCTTGTGAAGCACTTTTGGCCAAGGGAGAGATTGAGTCTTGATGGGTTCATCTTTAAGGTAATTATCTCTAACTTTGGTCCTCTCTTTAGTAGATAGAAGTAGAATAAGTAATGGATTTTGAATATATTTCTCTCTCCATATATTATGGCCTTACCTATACATAGCTTAAATAGGATTATCTTATGCATGTTTACTTTTATGTTTACTAACCCCATTTTGTGCCACAAGCTTTGGTGAGCACTATATTAGACTTTACTTTACTTGTTATTAGTTTAGTGAATATTAAAAAAAAGGACTTAGTTAGGGTTATTACATAGTTTTTCTTGACTAGAGGCTTTAGAACCCTCCCTAGTGATATTATTGTGGTAAGAGATCCATTGGCTAGGTCTAGTGGATCCATCTTGGTCATGATATTAAATATCTAATGTATCGATAATCATAAGTGTAAGTAGGATTTATCTTCTCTGAGCTAGGATTAATTTATAGATTATTTGAATTTCCCTTTGCATAAAGTTAATAGTTTTAATTAGAAATATAGAGGGGAAGCATATAATACAAGATTCTAGACAAAAATATGACCCAAAAGAGAAGATGTTAGCAAGCTAAAATTGCCACTAAATTCACCCATGTAAGAGTCAAAATAAAATGTTACTACAATAAGCCTTAACAAAAACACTGAGAAAAATCATGATTTTGCACTATAACATTTTTTGGATCAGGGGCCATGACACAAGGGTCTAGGGGAGGTATTCCCCAATGGGGTCAAGGGGAAATTATCCTTGTGGGGTTAAGGGGTAGTGACCCTTATGAGGCATTTGGGTAGTTCCCTGGGTGTGATCCCTATTGCGTTATAAGGCAATGTCAAGGGGAAGCATCCTCAAACACAATTTAGGACTTGTAAAACCATTGGAATGACACAAAATACATTAAAAATTATCCTTAAAAATGCACTCAAAAAGGACAAATTGAAGGAAAAAATGAATCCAAAATCGCAACTCCAAAAGGCAAAATCACTTATACATAGTCATATAGAGTTAGATTTTCAAAATTGATTTTAGAACAAGCAAAACTGCAGATAATTTTCAAAACCACCTCTAAGATGCATGTTATAGATACTTAGTAGGTATTTAACATGTGGTTAGGAAAAAATTCCTATGGTTAGTACAAAACCACTTGTGGAAAATCAATACCACCTATTTCGAGATGCAGTTGTGCAATTGATGGGGAAAATAATGGATTTAAAAGCATGTTATGAAATGATATATTTACAATGCCAAAGGGATATTGATTTATTTTAATTAGTGTTAAATAAGATTCATTTAGGTATATGTATTAAAAAATTTCCTTAAGTCAAAACTACCTATGGATCTTCAAAAATGACTATGGTAATCAATAAGGCCCATTTCAAGACACAATTTTACAAAAGACTAAAAATTGTAGAATATATAGAAATTGATTATAATAATAAAAGACCAAAAAACTATATAAAGGCCTAAGTATTTATTATTAATGATGAAAAACTAGAACTCCAACAATTATTATCTATTTTATTATCAAAACTACCTCTATATTTGTCAAAACTACCTTTGGGATTCAAAACTGACTATGTGGATAGGTGATATTGCAATAGATAATCGAAAGGGGGATTTTAGGGATGTTTGATGTTGTTTGATCAAAATATCCTCCTTTTAGACATATGAGAACCAAATAGAGACACTAAAATATTATGGATCAAAAACAACAAACTCAAGTTAGTGATTTTAATGCCTAATTCAAAACTACCTCTTGCAAAGATAAAACTACATCCAAGATTTAGAACCGTATCTATAGACAAGAAGTATTGAAAAATATGTTCAAAATGGGTATTTTAGGGATGATAAGTTTGCCTAAGTAGAGTCCCCTTTTCTCTCAAGTAGATAACAACCCAACAGAAGCAACAAGATTGTCAAATATCAAAGACATAGATCTAGGTTAGTACCCTTATGATTAGTAAAAAATGCACTTCATGATAGCAAAATTGCATCTTTCAAAATCAACTCTATCAAGAGGTTATTTTTAAAAATGCAAAAAACATATCAAAAAATTAAATGGTTAGTGGTTAGTGGTTAGGGTTGGTAGTTTGTTCAAAACTATGATTGCCAAGGTCAAAATTGCCTATTGCATAGTAATATTGTCTATCACCGGAGTGTGATATTTTGAAAATTTGAGACACAATCCATCTTCAATCGAACCTGTAAGTTAAATTTCAATCATTCCAAACATACAAGGTTAGTCAAAATAGAGGGATCCCACTATGGTTACCAAATGTGAGATGATAAATTTGAGAAATAGGATTTGATTATGCAATTTATATAAAAAATGCCCAAATTACCAATCTACAAGTAAAATCTAGAGCCAATTAGGATAAAAATTCAAAGAGAAATGAAACATTGATACCATGATTAAATCCTAAAATCTAAATACTCTAAATTAAGATCAAAATGAGAAAAAGGCTAAATTATTATGGATTGCTTACAAATAGACTCAGATTGTGGACAATGTTGACTAATTTTGACCCCCAAGTCAAAATGGTCAATCCCTATTGTTTGAAACTTTTCATACGATTATTCAAACTTATATATGGTACTTTAATGTCTTGCAATGATATTATAATGGTCTTCATGTGGTCACATTAGTCATTGATTAGCTTTATTTGAGGTTTGGTCTCATATGTACTTGTACAATCCTAAGGGTAATTTATGAGTCATGGTGTTTTTCATGTGGTAAAGGTCATGGCATAGTATTGAGTCATTATAAAATGTTTTTGATATGTATTTAATGTCATATATTTATGCATTAACCTTTTACTATGTTGACATACACTGTAAAGTCAGTTTAGTCACCTTTTGGGCTAATTTGGAGGAGATGTATGTAAAACGCCCAAAGGACAAACATTTAAAGAAGCCTAATAACATACCTAATGTTAGAGAAGAGTTAGATAATGGTTAGAGCCTATAAAATTGGTGGTTTAATGCCTAAAATGAGAAAAACACTCCTTTGCAGGAACTTATGGGCACTTTTACGACCTTGAAAGAATTAATTTCAAGTGAAAATGGATTCAAAGAGTCTCTTGTGCTTCCAAAGGTCATATTAAATATTGAGATCAAGTTTTAGGTCTCATAGATGCATACAAATCTCTCTCTCCTCCATTGTTTCCTTCTCAATCTTAAAAAGGCAAAATTTAAATGCATAGTGCAGCTAGTAGAGAGAAAGTTGGAGGCTAAAACTTTGGGAAATGTTAAGGGTCCTAATTATATTTAATTTAGTGTCATTGGTTTGAAGATTCATGACCCCTCCTCTATGAAAAATCATTAAAACTACAAGGAGGTCATTGTGCCTTATCCATTCAAGTAGGGTCTAATGTTATTTTTGTTTCTTCACCTCAGAGTTTAATAGAGGAGAATGGATTTGCGGGATTATTTAAAATATCAAAGGAGTCCTTGTGATGTTAGTTTCATGAATAGATTCAATTGTATAAGGTGTCTTCATCAAAGGAACTAATGTCTTAAGTGTATGGAACACACCATCCTAATACAAGTATTTTTGTTGGTTTGGAATGTTTGTCACTTTCATAAGTTCCAAGTGCCTCAAATTTTAGGGGGGATCTATCAATTTCATAAGAATCATGTGCTTTCCCTTGGGATGTGATCCTTGTATATAGTCTCCAAGTGTCTTTCTCTTTAGAAATCATGGTATGTGCATAAATGTTATTCTATAGGTCTGAATGCCAATTTTGGCACAAGTAGCAATGAAATATCAATGATAGCATATGAGTAACACTATTAAATAAATTGGAAACTCAAGGTAATGAGAATGGGGCTCAACACTCTCTAATAAGGACTGAGATAAGTTCATTCACCCACAGGTCTATAGACCTATAGGTAAATATTCATGAGGTCTAAGGTTTCATTTTGAGTTGTTTAAGACATGGATAAGTGTGTTACAGAATTATAAACACCAATGTGACCTTTAAATACCCCATTATATCATCAAGAAATGTAAATTAATGAAGAGACTCCAACTCTTACCCATAAATCCTTGCATATAAGCTTACTGTATACACGTGTTGTACATGTGAATGGGCACAATTTAGGTTTTATAGTGATAGTAGGAGATTCATAGGGTTATGGAGAGGGTGATAAGTAATCGGTAAGAGTTTTCATAATATAAAGGTGTCTAAGACTTAAGGAAGATGTTCTAACAATCCACCTAAGCAAAAAAGTAAACCTACATGTTTTAAACTTGTAAGTCCTCATTTAAACAAAATATGTTTATTTATATAAGGAGGAGTGTGTAATGGGAACATGCCTTGGCATAAATGTGAGAGTATATAAAAACTTTGAAGACACCTAAACTTTTGAAAGTCAAGAAGAAGTTGAGATGTCTGAGTCTATAGACTTAGATACTCATACACAAACCTATGTATGAAGTTAAGAGAAAAGTTTGTAAAATGATATGAAAGTCAATGAGACTTGTAGAGAAATTAGAAATAAATTTCAATTAAGGAAATTACTTTCAATTTTTCAAATACCTAGTTGAAGAGTGTCACTTTTCAAGGCTTAACACTCCAATCCCAAAGTAACCACCTACAACCATGTCCTAGACATATGTAAGGAATAAGTGTGTGTATAAGGATTTTTGGAAATTTTAGAAGGTTATAAACTCTAAATAATATAACAAGAGTTATTTATATGTTCAATGGTTTGTAATTTAAGTCCTAAAACCTTAAAATTTATTTAGACCATTCTAATGATCATCTATAGGTTTGCTCAGGAAGTAGGCTAGTTTCAATCCTAAAGAGAAGGTAGAGTGCATAAAAAGAGCATTAGAGTCTAGTAGGTGAGAAAATAAGTTCAAAAGGTCATTAGAGGTTCAATATAACTAATATATGTTCATAAAGTGACTATCTATAGGACTCATTTCAAATTTATAATACACAGTCAATGTGAGCTACGTGCCTATTTACCTTGGCAAGTGAAGGTTTATTTTTTAGAGTGAAGAGAGGAGGTCTGAGAAGAGGAAAATCATTTGGAATAGTTTCATGGTAATAGTATGAATACATATAACTCTTAGACCCATAAAAAGTGAGGCTAATAAAGATAAGCCTTATCTAGGCTTGTAGATCCTAACACTACACATGTAGACCATAGGTGAAGTCATGAAAAAGGAAGTTTGGTGAAGGTAAAATGAAGGTTCAAGGGAATTAGAATGTGTAATATGTTGACACATATCATATATAAGTATATATGGACAAGGAAGACAAATAAATTCCATTTAAAGCTCATACGACCTCTTTGAGTCTCACCAAATAGATGAATGAAAATTAAGATTGATCTTCTCTCAGTTGATACCTTAAACCTATGCATGGGATAAAGTGGATTTCAAATATGGTAATGAGTTCCCCCACTTCAACATCATAGAACCATTTGTTGGTTTAGGTCCCTGACATGTATGAATGAAGGTTAAGAACTTAGACCCTCTTCAATGACCTACTTACAACCCATGAGCCAACTTCTTGTAAATATAACTATAAGGAGGATATGCATGGGAACTTGAACACCTAGGAAAAGTTAATTAAGGTTTTTAAATTGAAAATTATGGCATTTTTTAAGGAATTAAGGCCTTAGGTTTTAGGAATAATCATTAAGAACCTAAGTCACTCTAAACACTCTTAAAACCCTAGTAAGAACCCAATGTGGGATATTGGTATCCAAAGCACATGAGATGACCTAGTTTGATCCTCTAACCTACTAAACATTGTTATATAATCCATGTATATTCTCAATGTGTACTTTATCTATACTTGGAACTATAAGAACTATATTAAATGCCCTATTTTATAAGGATTTTAAGTGTTTGTAAGGGTTTTGAAGAATGGAGAACTTTAAAAATATTAGAAGAGGTCATTTGGTATGTTTTACACATGTTAAATCCAAAAAATATGCACATCCAATCCTGTAAGTTCCCAAACAAGTATATTTTTTAAGGCAGTCTTAAACAGGTTTAAAAAAAGATTAGTTTTTGAGACCATTTCATGGTTCTCACACTTTCACAAGGTCTCATTACCTAAAATTTGTCATGGAGGTTGGTGATGGGCTATGGAAATTTAATAGCATACTTTTTTGCTATTACACATATGTGGGATAGATATAGAGTAGAAACTCAATCTTTTAGGTAAGGAGGCCTAATTAGGAAAAGAGAACAATAGAAAAAAGATACTTCCACTCAATCTCAAGACATAAAAATTGGAATGTTGTTGTAAATCCATAATGGGTCTTTAAATATGTATTTATTTTCCAAATATAATTCGTAAATTACCTACGCAATGAGGTATACATGATTCTAGGGCTATAAGGAAAAGAGGCCTAATGAGAGTAAAAGGTGCAAGATGGAGTCTTGGGAGTTGTTAAAGAAAAAAATGGATTTATTCATGTATTATAAGTTATTTGAATGTATTTCATAGAGATATATTTCCTTGATGAAGTTGAAGTCAAGTTTTGAGCCATTTGGATAAGGCTAGGTGTGGTAGATGAAGGGGGTTCAAGACACCTAAGCATATGAATGATGATTACCACTGAAATGTCAGATAAAATGAGTTTATAAATGTATTAAATGTGTAAAATTATAATTTTTTAAGGTAGACATGGTGAATTCATTATGAAAATGCCTATTTGTCACTTCTCATATGCAAAGAAGGGCAATTTTGAAGATGTGTAAGCTGTCAAGGTTAGTTTCTAAATTTTATGCCACTTGGATGATGAAGCATATTTAGAGGAGTGACATGTATTTGGGAGTTTTTTTTACTATTCCATAACTAGTTTATTATTTTTAAGTCACACTAGACACTTGGTAATCTCCTCCTCTATGCCCCTCTCTCTCTCTTCCTCATTTCTCTATATAAGCTGCCTCTTTTGGCATTATAATCATCCACATTTGGTATAGATAAGACCTTATAATTTTAATAATAATTTTTCCTTTGGAATAAATATTTAGATTTGGTTTTATTCTCTCAAATTATTTCTTAAGTGTGTCAAGTAGTTTATGGTTGAATGATGAGTGATAGCTATCTCTCCTTGTGTTCATCTCACTCTCCATGCTTTGTTTAAGTAATCTACCTTATAATAGGTCTCATGAAGTGTAAATGGTTGTTTTGTGTGTATTTAACTATGAATAAGATTACTAGTGTCTATGATCATCCCTATTATTCATCTACCTTGATAAATACATTGCATTCTACCTTCATGTTGAAACACTTCTGTTAGGAGAACCTTGGGTTTTGAGATTAGTTTTGCAAGTTTCCTTCCATAGTGTAGGTTCAAATAAGATTGTGGAGTTTATATTTGTGAATAAAATCCATTATATTAGTGTTTAATATACTTATTTCCCTTTTCCTTCAAGGCAAATATGTTAGTAGTTAGTTATAGGTGTTGTGTAAGGGAGCTATCCCTTCAATCTAGAGACTCGCCTCTAAGAACTGTCACCCAAAATATGAGATGTGTTTCAATGTTTTTAAAATTGAAGGAGGATGGAGTATCCATCCTTAGGGTTAAAATTTGTTTTATAATAGTTTTTTCATTCTATTTGGGACCTCATGGTCTAAGAATTTGTCAAAGGTAGATGTTGATCTTGGCAGATCTAAAGTTGTAAAGCTTCCTTCATGCAGTATCTAACAACTCCAACACTCATTGGATCTTGGTTACAAACTAGTGATTCATTTTCATACCTAAGGTAAGGAAAAGTTATTATAATAAAGATATTCCATTTTAATTTTTAGACCTACCTTACTATTCAATTAGATCAAAAAGGTTTGATAACACCCGTCCATACTCCAAGAAATCTGTTGCTGCTCACATACCTATTAGAATACTTTTCTTGGGCATAGGAACCTACCATTTTTTAAATTAAATGGTAATATTCCTTTATCATTTTCTCATTATGATGGAATTCCCATGTTAGACCTCAAAAGTGTGCCTTCATACATGAGAGAAGTTGCCACTACTCCTATTGAACACATAAGAAACATTGTCAACTTTTGCAACATACATAATATCAATGAGGATAATGTTTCCATAATTTTTTTGGATATATATTTAAATGGGAAGGAAATTTATTGATATGGAACTTTGGCTCTCAATTCTATCACTACGTGGTATGGATTAGGTGACTCTTTAAGGAGGAGATTTGAAGACAAATCTGATTACTTGTTCTTGACCAAACAACTAAATAAAATAAAGAGAACATCTCAAGAGGCCATAAAATACTTCATCACAATATTATAAAATATTTTGGATAGGATCCCAATCTTGGTAAGGCCTACTACACATCATGATTTACTTTATTACATTAAAGCTTTCAATAGTGACATATCTATGATGATTCAATCCATGGGAGTGGATACTTTACCTAATGATTATGAAACTATTATAAGGGCTGAGAATTGATTTATATAGGCTGGAAATATATATCTTAGACCATACATGACTTTTTTTCCTGATGCACAAAATTTTATGCTCACTATTGCTCCCATCCCCACACCCAAACTTAAGCAAGCTACCTCTAATCAGTTAAGCAAGTAAAAATAGGAATATCTGATCAAGGTTATAAGAGAAGAGAATAAAATCTTAAGAGACAAAAATTTCAGTAGTAATGGAGGTATTTAAAAGGTACTTACCAGCCCTATCAATATTATCAAGCCCCTAGACCACCTTTTTAAGGACACTATCAAGGACAAGGGAAACTAACACAAGTGAAATAACATAATGGATAAAATCAGAATGCTCCTACTTCAAGACCACTTATACCTATCCAAAACAATCTCTTACAAGACAATGGAGAGTAACCTTCATGGGACCAACCTCACGACTCTTCTAATTATACAAATGAGATATTCAATCAAGCTTATATAGCTCAATGGGGAAAAATACCTTCTATGACTCAAGAAGATATGCCTAGTGGAGAAAATGATAAATCAAATGCCACCTTAATGAATTATTATTAAGAGGACTCATGTGTATTTAAATACCAAGGTAACTTGAACATTGGATTAGACTCTATAGCTGTAAATACAAGGTCAAAGAAGAGAGCAGTTGAGGAAGTAAAAGGTACAAGTGGTGGTCCAAACATGAAATCTCAAGCACCTCAAGGATAAGGTTTGTTAAATATAGTCCCTATGGATCATGTAAGTCAGAAATCCTAGGATGCTAAAGTTCCTTCTATGCCTCCTATGCATCAATTGACACAAGCTAGTGGTAGTGTTATGGCTCTTAGAGGACATGATAAGGTTGGTAGATATATTATGAATATTGTTTAGAAAATAAAAAGGCTCATGTAAGCATACAAATGTGGGAAACATTTTCCATTCCTAGACAAAGTGACGTACTCTAAAATAAGCTCTCCAAGCTCAATGCATCACCTAGGTAGCCTAGTGAAAGAGGGGTAGTTTTGACAAATTAATTGAATACTAAGTATGGGAAGCCAATCAAAATTTAAAGAAGAGATAAAAATCCTTAATTTTACCTCTCTATCATCATTGGAGACTCATTGGTCCAAAATTGTTTGATTGATAGTGGAGTAAGCACATCAATCATGCCCAACCAAGTAGTAGACAAGATGACTTTGAAATATGAGTCACACTTCAAGGGGGTTTTACAGCTAGATGGATTAACTACCAAAATAGTTGGAATCATAAAAGGTTTGCATATTACTCTCCATGATTGTCCTACATTCTCTATCTCTCAAGATGTGGTGGTTGTAGATGTGCCACTTCATTTTTCCCTTTGCTTATCAAGGGACTTTACTGCTAAGATTTAGGGGTACTTATCTTCAGATTGGTATTATATGTCATTTAGGACCATGTATGGTGCTAAGGTCTCTATCAAGTCTGAACCTTTGGCTAAGTTTCATGTGAATCCCTATGTTCCTAACACATCAAACATGAACTTCACTATTAATGAAGAGGGAGACTATCCTAATGACCAAGAAGCTTTGACACCTCTTGATGGCATAACTGATCTCTACCTTGATGAGTGGGGAGTTGATGAACATGGGTTTGATCCATACCAACTCATTGAATAAATAGGTATGGGTGAATATATCATTCATGAAGAAAGTGATGAGTTCCCTTAGGTAAGTTCTAATTATGTCTTTCAATAAGCTACATGAGGCAAACAATTTCTACATATGGATGATGATAATGGTGTTTTAAGAATGATAGAGCATGGTAGTGTATTTGATGATGTAATTATTCCTACCAAATAGGAAGAAATTCATGAACATGACACTCAAGAAGAGTGTGATGATAAATGGTAGTATTATCATGCCATAATGCAAGAGTTTGAACAAGTAAGTGACCTATAATTCTTCAAAAGAAACATGAGCTTGATGATGAGGTCAATGATGGACCTAATAAGCATACATAATAATGTAAAATCTAAATCAATTAGAAGGAAGCCTTGGAGGAATGTGATCAAGTAAAATCAGAAGTTTGTGTGAGTGAGGAGAAATATAGACACCAAGTTGAACTTGAGTCACTTGTAAATGTGTTGGGTAAGCAAGGAGGCAAGTTTGATGCTTGTAAACACCTACCACATCATGGTTTAGATGAAGGTGAAGTTGGGAAGAGTTTCATGATCCTTAAAGAGTAAATTGAGAAGTACCAAATGAACATATAAGAGACCAAGTAGGCTACAATGTCATGCAATCTTAAATGAGAGATAAATAGTTCATTCAAAGGTGTCTCAAGTGATGCACTTGTAGCTAGCAGAGGATTCAAATATGGTAAGCAATTTGATCACCTTCACAAACAAGTTTTTATTGACAAACATTCATCATATGATGGTTTTTTCTCATGGAGCAGCTGTGACTCTAAAAATATTATTTTTGAACTTGGTTGAATCAAGAGGAACTATTTCACCACCTCAAACTTATTTTAAGGGGTTGTACATAATCGGTTAGGTGTGTTGTTTTGAGTTTTTGCTATTTTGGTTTTACCTAAATGATTTTGGCATAGTGTGTTCACTTCTTATTATGTGGTGTGGTGTGAGTTTGAGTCTTCCATAGGTATGTCAATTTTAGATTACAGTATAGGATTCACTCCATTACCTAATGGGAGGATAAGGCCAATAATCTATTAGGATTGTAGGCACGTTATCCCTATGAATTACTAATTTGTTGAACAATTTTAACCCCAAAGTCAAAATGGTCAACCCTTATAGTTTGAAAATTATTATAGGGTTATTCAAACTTGTATATGGTCTTATAATGTCTTGTAATGGTCTTTATGTGGTCACATCAGTCATTGATTAACTTTATTTGAGGTTTGGTCTCATATGTACTTGTATAGTCCTAAGGGTCATTTATGATTCATGGTGTTATAAAGTGTGATCAAGGTCATGACATGGTATTGAGTCATTATAAATGGTTTTTGATATGTCTTAAATGTCATATATCTAAGCATTAACCTTTTACTATGTTGACATATACCATAAAGTCATTTTAGTCACCTTTTAGGCTAATTGGAGGAGTTTTACATACCACTCCAAAATGATAAAAATATAAATAATATTCATAATGTACCTGATGTCAAATAAGGGTCAGAGAATGGTCAAAGCCTATAAAATTGGTAGTTTAATGCGTAAAATGAGAAAATACTACTTTTCAAGCATTTATGGGCACTTGCACGGCCTTAAAATATCTACTTGTAGGTGAAAATGGATTTAAAGAGTCTATTGGGATTACATAGGTTATATTAAAGCTTTAGACCAAGTTTTAGGTCTCATAGATGCAAACAAATCTCTCTCTCCTTCATTGCTACCTTCACAAGCTTAGAAAGACAAAATTCAAATGCATGGTGTGGCCAAGAGAGATAAAGTTGGAGAATGAAAATTTATAAAATATTAGGAGTTATGATGAGGTTTAATTTATTATAATTATTTTATAGATTCATGACCCCTTATTTATGAATAATCATTAAGACTACAAGGAGGTCATTATGCCTTGCCCATTTAAGCAAGGTTTAATGTTACTTTTGTTTCTTCACCTTAGAGTTTGATAGAAGATAATAGATTTGTGGGATATTTTCAAAGATAAAATGAGTCCTTTTGATGTTGGTTTCACCAATAAATTCAACTATATGATGTGTCTTCATCAAAGGAACTAATTTCTGAAGTGTATAGAACACACCACCCTGTTGTAAGTGTTTTGGTTGGTTTAGAAAGTTTGTCACTTTTGGAAGTTAAAAGTGCCTTATATTTCATGGAATAAATATTATTTTAATAATATTCATGTTTTTTCCCTTGAAATTTGATCCTTGTATATAGTCTCCAAGTGTCTTTCTCTTTAAAAATCATGGTCTATGCATATACAGTCTTCTATAGGTCTAAATGCCAAATTTAGCCCAAGTAGTAATGAAATATCCATGATAGCATATGAGAAACACATTATTTAACACATTTTAAACTCAATATAATGATAATGGGACTCAATGCACTCTCCAATAAGGACTAAGACAAGATCATTCATCCATAAGTTTGCAGACTTGTAGGTGAATATTCATGAGGTCTAAGGTTTCATTTTGAGGTGTTTAAGCCATAAAGAAGTGTGATAAATACTTATAAACACTAATTTGACCTTAAATTACCCCATTTTATCATCAATAAGCATGAATGAGTGAAGAGACTCTAACTCTCATACGCAAAGCCTTGCATATAAGTTGACTATGTACACAAACCATACATGTGAATGGACACATTTAAGGTTTTATAGTTCTAGTAAGAGATTCATAGGGTTATGGAGAGGGTGATAAGGAATTGTAAAGAGTTGACATAATATAAAGGTGTCTAATACTCAAGTAATATGTTCTAATAGTTCACCTAAGGAAAAAGGTATACCTACAAGTTTTAAACATTTAGGTCCTCATTTTGAACAAAAGATATTTGTTTATACAAGGAGGAGTGTGTACTAGGAACATGAATTGGCATAAATGTGAGAGGAGATATAAACTATTGAAGACATATAAAATTTTAAAAGTCAATAATAAGTTGAGATGACTGAGTTTATAGACTTAGATACCCATATATAGACCTATGTATGAAGGTAGGAGAAAAGTTTGTAGAATGATATAAAAGTCAATGAGACTTGTAGAGAAATGAGAAAGAAATTTCAATGAATATATTATTTTAAAGTTAAGAAATACTCAATTGAAGATGGTTAATTTTCAAGGTTTAATACTCAAATCCCTAAGTAACCACCTACATCAATGTACTGGACATGTGTAAGGAACAAGTGTGTCCATGAAGTAAGTTCTAATGATGCCTTTCAACAAGTTGCATGGGGAAACTATTTTCTACATATGGATGAAAATAATGATGTTCTAGTATGATTGATCATGGTATTCAAGGTGATGATGTAATTCTTCCTACCAAATAAGAAGAGATTTATGAACATGACACTCAAGAAGAGTGTGATGATCTATATCAGTAGTACCATGACATAATGCAAGAGTTTGAACAAGTAAGTCAACATGTAATTCTTCAAAGGAAAAATGAAATTGATGATGAGTTGAATGATGGACCTAATGAGCACAAAGAAGAATTTAAAATCCAAATCAAGCAAAAGGAAGCCTTGGAGGAATGTGATCAGGTCAATGTAGAAGTTTGTGTGAGTGAGGAATAACATAGACACCAATTTGATCTTGAGTCACTTGTAGATGTGTTGGGAAAGAAAGAAGAAAATTTTGAAGCCTATAAACACCTACCACATCATGGTTTAGATGAAGGTGAAATTGGGAAGAGTTTCATGATCCTTCAAGAGAAAATTGAGAAGTACCAAATGAACATAGAAGAGACCAAGTAGGCTACAATGTCAATCAAGCCTAAAGGAGAGATAAAGGGATCATTTAAAAGAGTATCAAGTGAGGTAATTTCAGCTAGCAGAGGTTTCTAATATGGTAAGTAATTTGATCACATTCACAAATAAATTTTTTTTGAAAAATATTCATCATATGATGGTTTGTTCTGTGACTCTAAAAACATTGTTTTTGACCCTGGTTGAATAAAGAGGAACTATTTCACCATCTCAAACTTATTTTGAGGTGTTTTACATAATAAGTTAGGTGTGTTGTTTTGAGTGTTTGTTGTTGTGGTTTTCCCTAAATGCCTTTAGCATAGTGTGTTTGCTTCTTATTATGTGGTGTGGTGTGAGTTTGAGTCTTTTATAGGCATGTTAGTTTCAAATTTTAGTATAAGAGTGACTCCATTGACCAATGGGAGGATAAGGCCACTAATCTATTACCATTGAAGGCATGCTACCCCTATGAATCACCAATTTGTTGAATAATTTTGACACCCAAGTTAAAATGGTCAACCCATGTAGGTTTAAACTTTTCATAGGGTTGTTTAAACTTGTATATGGTCTTGTAATGTCTTGTAATGGTCTTATAATGGTCTTCATGTGGTCACATTGGTCATTGATTAGCTTTATTTGAGGTTTGGTCTCATACGTAATTATATATTCCTAAGGGTTATTTATGAGTCATGGTGTTGTAAAGTGTGGTCAAGGTCATGACATGGTATTGAGTCATTATAAATGGTTTTTGATATGTCTTAAATGCCATATATTTACACATTAACCTTTTACTATGTTGACATACACCATAAATTCATTTTAGTCACCTTTTGGGCTAATTTATAAGAGTTGTATGTACACTCCCAAAAGAAAAACATTTAAAGAAGACTCATAACATACTTGATTTAGAGAAGGGTCAAAAAAGGCTTTGATCCTAGAAAAATAGCAGTTCAATGCCTAAAATGATAAAAATATTCCTTTACAGGCACTTATGGGCACTTGTCCAGCCTTGAAATATCTAATTCTACATGAAAATGGATTCAAAGAGTATCTTAATATTCCACAAGTCAGATTCAAGCTTGACATCAAGTTTTAGGTTTCACAGATGTAGACAACTCTCTCTCTCCTCTATCATTGCCTTCACAAGCTTAGAAAAGAAAAAATCAAATGCATGGTGCAGCCAAGAGAGAGAAATTTAGAGGCTAATCAGATTTAATTTAATGGCATTAGTTTGTGGATTCATGTCCCCTCTTTTATGAATAATTGCTAAGACTGTAAGGAGGTCACTATGTCTTGTCTATTTAAGCAGGGTCTAATATTGATTTTATTTCATAACTTTAGAGTTATATGAAGGATAATGGATTATGGTATGTTTTCATAGATTAAATAAGTCGTTGTGATGTTAGTTTCACCATTAAATTCAAATATATGAGGTGCCTTCATCAAAGGAACTAATGTCTTAAGTGTATGGAACACACCACTTTGTTGCAAGTGTTTTGGTTGGTTTGGAATGTTTGTCACTTTCAGAAGTTCCAATTTCCTCAAATTTCATGGATGATCTCTCACTTTCATAATATTCATGTGCTCTCCCTTGGAATTTGATCCTTGTATATAGTCTCCAAGTGTCTTGTTATTTGGTAATCATGGTTTGTGCATAAACAACCTTCTATAGATCTGAATTCCAAGTTTGGCCCAAGTAGAAATGAAATATCCATGACAGCATATGAGGAAAAAAACTATTGAAAACATTAGAAACTCAAATCAATGAGAATGGGACTCAATGAACTCTCCACTAAGGATTGAGATAAGTTCATTCACCCAAAGGTCTGTAGACTTGTAGGTGAATATTCATGAGGTCCAGGGTTTCATTTTAATGTGTTTAAACCATGTATAAATGTGATAAAGACTTATAAACATCAATTTGGCCTTGACAAACCTCATTATATCATCAAAAACATGAATGAGTGAAGAGACTCCAACTCTAATATATAAATCCTTACATATAAGCTAATTGTATACATAGGTCATACATGTGAATGGGCACATTTAAGGATTTATAGTGATAGTAGGAGATTCAAAGGTTTATAGAGAGGGTGATAAGGAATTTTAAAGATTTGACATAATATAGAGGTGTCTAAGGCTCAAGGAAGATGTTTTAATAATCCACCTAAGCAAAAAGGCAAACCTATATGTTTTAAAATTATAAGTCCTCATTTTGAACAAAAGATATTTGTTTATACAAGGAGGAGTGTGTACTAGAAAAATGGCTTAGCATAAATGTGAAAGGAGCTAAAAACTATTGAAGACACATAAAAAATTTTAAAGTCAAGAAGAAGTTGAGATGACTGAGTCTATAGACTTAGATACCCATACACAAACCTATGTATGAAGGTAAGAGAAAGGTTTGTAGAATGATATAAAAGTTAATTAGTTTTTTAGAGAAATGATAAATAACTTTAAATTAAGGCTATTAATTTCAAGTTAACAAAGACCTAGTTGAAGAGGGTCACTTTTCAAGGCTTAACACTCTAATCCCCAAGTAGTCACCTAAAACCATGTACTGGACATGTGTAAGGAACAAGTGTGTGTGTAAGGATTTTGGGAAATTTGAGAGGGTTATAAAATATCATTAATATAACAAGAGTTATTAAAATGTTCAATGGTTTTTAAGTGAAGTCATAAAACCCTAAAATGCATTCATACCATTGTAATGATCATCTATAGGTTTGCTTAGGAAGCAAGGTAGTTTCAAGCCTAAAGAGAAGGTAGAGTGCACAAAAGGAGCATTGGAGTCTAGTTTAGGTGATAAAATAAGTTAAAAAGGTAATTTTAGGTTTAATAGACCTAAAATAGGTTTAGAAAGTGACTATCTACATGACTCACTTTAACCCTATAATATACAATCAATGTGAGCTACAGGCCTATTTGCTTTGGCAAGTGAAGGTTGCTTGTTGAGAGTGAAGAGAGAAGGTCTGAGAAGAGGATTTTTTTTTAAATGCTTTTATGGTAATAGTATGACTCTATATAACTCTTAGACCCATCAAAAGCGAGGCTAATAAAGATAAGCCCTATTTAGGCCTATAGAGCCTAACACTACATAGGTAGGCCATAGATGCAATCATGAGAAATAAAGTTTTGTGAAGGTGACATAAAGTCTTGAAGGAATTTTAAGCTATAAGATGTTGGCACATATCATAGAAAATCATCTATGAACAAGAAGTACAAATAAATGCCATTTAAAGCTCATAATACCTCCTCAAGTCTCACCAAATGGATGACTACAACTTAAGTCTAGTCTTCTCTCACTTGTTGAGACCTTAAACCTATTCATGGGATCAATTGGATTTTATATATGGTAATGAGGCTACCAAAATTCAACATCCTGGCACCATTTATTGGTTTAGGTCCCTCACATGCATGAATAAAGGTTAGGAACTCAAACCCCTCTCCAATTGCCTGTTTGTAACCCACGATCCAACTTATTACATTTTGAAATGTATGGAGGATATTCATGGGAACTTGATCACCTATAGAAAGTTGAGGTGTATTTTAAACTTGAAAATTATGGAATTGGTTCATGATTTAAGGCCCTAGGGTTTATGAACAATCGTTAAGAACTTAAGTCACTTTAAACCCTCTTAAAACCTTAGCAAGAACCAGATGTGGAAGATTAGTATCCAAAGAAAATAATATGACATAGTTTGATCCTATAACCTAACTAAATTTTTTATAAAATCCAAGTACATTATCAATTTTTACTTCATTTGTACTTGGAATTATATGGAATGTATTAAATGCCCTATTTTGCAATAATTTTAGGTGTTTTGTAGGGTTTTGAGAAATGGAGTAGTTGAAAACTATTTAAATAGGTAATTTGGGATGTGTTCAACCTATTCAATCCCAAAAATATGTACATCCAATCTTGGAAGTGCCAAAACAAGTCTAGTTTTTCAAGCCAGTCTTGAACATGCTTAAAAAGAGACTAGTTTTTGAGACCATTTCATGGCTTTCAAAATTTCACAGGGTCTCAGGACCTCAAATTTGGAATGGAGGTTGGTTAAAATATAAGTAAAATTAATCACATTATTTTTATTGGTTTCACATGTTTGGGTGATATCTAGAGTAGAAACTCAGTATTCTAGGTAAGGAGGCCTAATTAGGAGAAGAGAACATCATAAAAAAGATACTTCCACTCACTCTCAAGACCTAAAATTTGACATGGAATTGTAAATACATAATAAGTCCTCAAATATGTTTTCATTTTCTTAGGATCATACATACATTTTCCACAAGGACATTTACATGATTCTATGGCTATAAGGAACATACGTCTAATGATAGCAAAAAGTGTAAGATGGAGTCTTGAGAGTTGTTACAAGAATCAAAGTGGATTGATTTAGGTCTGATAAGGTATTTGAATGCCTTTCATTAAGATATAGTTATTTTATTAATTTTAAGTCATGTTTTTATCCATTTAGACAATGCTAGGCATGGTAGATGAAGGGGTTTCAAGACAGTTAAGCATAGGAATGATGATTGCCACTGTAATGTTAGATCAAGGGAGTTTATAAATATAGGCAAGGTGTCAAATGAAAATTTATAAATGCATTCATGGTGAATTGATGATGAAAAGGTTCATTTGTCACTTATTATATGCAAAGAAGGGTAATTTTTAAGAATATGTGCAAGGTGTCAAGCCGATTTTCTAACTCTTAGACCACTTGGATGATGAAGCATATTTAGAGGAGACATATGTATGTATAAGTTTGTTTGGAATATT
The DNA here is from genome assembly GCA_037957365.1 of Torreya grandis. Taxonomy (NCBI): domain Eukaryota; kingdom Viridiplantae; phylum Streptophyta; class Pinopsida; order Cupressales; family Taxaceae; genus Torreya; species Torreya grandis. Next base: position 1,427,009 of record JARHVA010001587.1, read on the forward strand.
CCATAACTCTTTTATTTCTTTTAACTCACACTAGACACTTGGCAATCTCCTCCTCTATGCCCCCCCTCTCTTCCTCATTTCTCTATATAAGCTACCTCTTTTATCATTGTAATCATCCATATTTGGTATGGTGAAGCCATGCTAATTTGAATACTAATTTTGCCTTTGGAATAAATATTTAAAACTAGTTTTAGTCTCTCAAATTCTTTCACAAGTGTGTCAAGTAGTTTATGGTTTAATGACAAGTGATAGTTATCTCTCCTTGTGTTCATTTCACTCTTTGATGCTTTGTGTAAGTAATTTGCCTTATGACATGTCTTATGAAGTGTAAATGGTTGTTTTGTGTGTATTTAAGTGTGAATAAGAATACTAGTGTCTATGATCAAACCTACTATTAATCTACCTTAAGAAATACATTACATTCTACCTTCATGTTGAAATAGTTCTGTTAGGAGAACCTTGAGTTTTGAGATCAGTTTTGCAAGTTTCATTCCATAGTGAAGGTTTAAGTAGGATTGTAGAGTTTATATTGGTGAATCACCTCCATTATATTAGTGTTTAATCTCATTCTATCCCTTTTTCTTCATGGAAAATGTGTTAGTAGTTAGTTGTAGGTGTTTTGCAAAGGAGCTAGTCCTTCAATCTAGAGACTCACCTATAATAATTATCACCCATAACATAAGAGGTGTTTCAATGTTATTCCAAATTTAAGGAGGCTGGACTAGACCTCCTTAGGGTGAAAATTCTATTGATAATAAACTATATATATATATATATATATATATATATATATATATATATATATATATATATATATTTGATGACTTGATCAAAGACTATGTTGATAGAAGATTTTAGCATACGCTGGACATGAATTTTATAGTTCATTCTATGGAGGAGGGATGAAGGTGTTTAAATAGAAGGAAGGAGGGAAGATCAATGGACTTCATTCAAAGTTGGGTGTAGGGAGATCAATGGTGGAGGATTATTCAAGGAATTAAAAATCCCTTGGATGATTCTAGAGGGGGGAAGGTTTTAGAGGTAGAATCCTCTAGAATCTCTTTGAAAGTATAACCATGATTAGGGGTGGATTAGTCATGTGATTAAGGGGTTCTAGAGAAACGAGGGGAGTAGGATAGGATACTCATAGGTTAGGGTAGGTGGGAGGGATTTTTATATTCCCATATAATGGATAAGTGGGATTATTTAGTAGGTAATAGGGAATTGAGTGAATTATTTAATTTTTGGGGTAGGAATAAGGTTAGTGGATGAAGAATAATGAAGGGTGATATTAGATAAATGACTAAAAGGGGTGATATTAGGATGAAATTAAAAGAGATAAATGAGATTAGATGAAATTGGTGAAATTAGTGTCAAATAATAGTAATATTAGTGATGATAAATGAAGTAAACAATTTTAGATGTATACAAATTCATTTTCTCCTAGGAATGTGAAGTTTAAGTTATCTTGTAGAATAGGCAAAACATTTTCTTCTTTGCCAAAAAAGAACCTGAATTATTTGTTTGTTTGTGAATCAATCATTTGTTCTTCCAACTGTTCACTTTCTCTATATTTTTTGAAACTAAAACAATCATGTAGAGTGGGGAGAATTTTATCTTTTTCTTTATTGAAATTTTGACATACTTGATTAGGAATTTATTTTTTAAATCCACGTTATGAATGTTGAGAAATCTTGATTATATTAGGTTCCACTACTTTACCAATGCTTAAGGTATTTTTATCTTGTTTTTAATCTTTTTTATTCAACATCCCAAACATGATTATGTCATCTTTGATTTCAATAAATTCTTGTTGTGAAACTTCTATGTCATTTAGTTTACCCCTCATCAAGATAAATCTAAGTTTTGGATGTAGGGAGCCATTGAAGATATAAAGTTTGTTGTTGAGACTTGGTTGATCATCTTGAGGAATTGATCTCAAAAATTTGTTGAAACGTGTTATAAATGCCCTTATTTTTTATTCTTATTTATTTTGGATTTGAAATAAAGTTTCCAACAATACACACATGTCCACAACTAATTTGAATATATTTAGGAACTTGATTTTCAAGGAGTTCCAATTCAAAATGCATCCATTTTCTAAGTGCTAGAATGATTCAATAATAAGATTAGTGAGAGTTTCAAAAAAATTATCACATAGACATATTCCTCCATAAATCCAAATATTCTACAAACTATAGTGAAAGCTTGAATATGATCATCTGCATCTTAATAAATTTCTCCTAAAATTTTTAGAAATATCTTCCTTGATCTTGAAGGTAACTCATTGTATTGGGCCAAAGCCAAATGACCAAAATGTTTTTCAAATGGGACATGAGAAAAAATGGGGTTAGGGTGAACCAATACCAGTTATTTAATCAAAAAGATGTAGGCACTAGGTAATTTATCTCAATAGAGTCGCCAACCTCCATTCTAGGGGAGGTTTCTTGAAATGTCTAAAAAAGAAAGATGCAAGGAACTTTGATCCCCAATAGAGTCATCAAAAATTGTTAACAAGAATTTATATCATTGTGATTTTTGGTTTATTTCTATGACTCATTCAACTAGATACGACATAAAAATTGAAACATTAGAGAAACCATGAGATAAATCACAATTCTCCTTTACATTTTAGAGGGTCAACTCCCTTGTATGATGTTTTTTTTTCTTTTTAGTATATTTAACCATAAAATATGAAAGGATCAAAAATATGAGGAGAAAACTAGGAATTGAGAAAGAGAAGATGCAGAAGGGAGAATGTGAAACTATTAGTACAATAAACACTGAAAACCACCTAAAAGCCACAAAAAAAATTAATGGGTTGGACAGTTCAACAATGGAAACCTACATCCTTAAAAGGGCAAGAAAGATAGACTTCAAACAAGTGAATTAAGTGCATCACTAAATGGATATCATGACACAAAGTTATATGAAATACCCTTATATTTCTTGTTGGAAAAGAACACAAAGTGTCATTTCCCTCCTTTTAAACAAGATTTCATTTGGCATCAGACAATCCTAGTTTTGAATCTTTCTTCAACATTATAAATGACATTACAAAACAACTGGTATGAAAGATTATTTGAAATCCCAAAGTCTTCCTTCAAACTAGATTAAATATAATATATTACAAAGTCTATCCTCTAGGATTTTTAACACAAATTTTTTAAATCTAAGGATTTACACATAATCAAGAAAGTACAAATTTTAATGAATCTGTTTATTCATAAATTGTAATGAAAATTTTACAAAAACTATTTAATAAAAACTCATAAAATGATCTATTAATTTCATAATTTGTTAGTATTATATTCATAAAGCTCCTTAAAAATGAAAAACTTGTATAGATACACAACATCTCTTTCCCATGGGCCAAGATAAATAAACCCTGAACCTCGTTTATAGTGACAATCTACCTTTCTATAACACTTCCCCCCTCACGTGATTACATAATTGTTTTTTATTCAACTTAAACCATACTTAACTAACATGGTAATGCTTAACCCAAATAAACTTGAGTTGGCACTTTTACTAACTTTAGAACTTACAATTCATAGTATTTAATTAATTCATAATTATTTAATTTTATAAACTTTATAATATCCAATAAAATCAATTAATTCAAGTCATTTATTAGATAGTTCACTATTTTAACCATGTGCATTTTAAGAAATAGTTTGACCAACCATTATAAGACCACTTTCATTCTATCCTTTTAAAATTTTTGTCATGCATCAATTTTCTCATCTTACTACTATCCTCCCATCTTCCAGTTGCATAGATGTTTGATAGAATATCATACATTGAAGTGTCTTTAGGATAAATCTCAAGAATATATTTTGTTTCATCTTTTTCTAGTTCAAATGCACACTAGAAGCATCGAGTAATGTCTATATTTTTCTAGTTCAAATGGATACTAGAAGCATCAAGTAATGTCTACCATATCATAGCATCAACTTCAAATGGAATCTTATTTATAAAGTATATTTCCTCATTTAGGTGCCCAAAATCACCAATAATATCAACCATGTAGTTATAATGATTCTTGATTGGGTGATTTAGTAGCAATTAATCATGGAATTAAAATAGCTATACACTTCATCTATAAGCCCTGCTACATGGCTACACACAGAAAGCAAATCCATAAAGGTTATGTAATTTGGTGTCATCCTACCTATTTACTCAAATATTTTTAGTGCTAGTTTATCATGACCATGTTGGGCATATCCTAAAATCATTGTATTCCATAACACCAAATCCAATGTAGGTGTTTTATCAAAAAAAATTCTTGCTTCCTCTATGATTCAACATTTAGCATACATGGTAATGAGCACACAAATTAAAAATAGATCTTACTCAAAACTAGTTTAAATGATATTATCATGGACCTACTTCCTCTTCTATACTTCTTAAGTTAGAATCTTAATCCCATACCTTGCATTCAGTGAAAGAAACTTCGAATAACCATTTTTCATATATCCAAAATCACATCTAATAAAAATCCTATTCTAATAAAAAGTGCATGTAATTTTCACACATTTGATATGCTCACATGACACAAATGCATTGATAATGATCATAAATTTGGATCTATTTGTGTTGACATGTTGTTATTGCATTTCACAAAAGAGCCTCACCACCTCACTATAATCCCCACTGCCATAATACCTAGCCATCATTTCATTCCACATAATGACAGTGCTTAGCATGCATCCAATAGACTACAAAATTTCACATCTTATCTAATGATATTGATAACCATGAAACATTCGATCAAACCAATATATATTTCCCTGTAATTTGTCACTTCGAAAAACTTAGAGAAGTAAAAGTTCTGATAGTTAATCTCTTGTACACAATTAGAAAATGCATTAAAAGGATATATTTCCTATGTTATTATTGCCTATTTTTTCATTTCCATTAATATAATAACTTATTCATCTCCTAGAAAAACATATGCATTGATCATCTTCCCATCAATTAATTACCTCGCTTGTTCAAAAAACACACTAATCATCTGAATCGATGATTTGAGCCTAAGTAAACTTTATTCCTTGACGCTTAATTTAATTTACTACTTTCCTTACTTTATATTTTAAAAATATATTCCAAGTAAGATTCATGGTATGACTCATCACATTATTTTTTGGCATACATGCCCTCCCAAAGGTTGGAGCTTATTACAACTTGCCACTCACTAACACAGTTCAATTTTTTGGATGCCTATTATAAGTGATGGTAATTTTATAGTTCTCTTCTTATCATTTTTTCATGTGCATGATTTATTTCACCCATGGAACCATCATTTACAGACTCTAAATTTTATATTTACTATCCATCCCTTTGAAAATTGAAAATCTACCAAAACCAATAAGCTAAACCAATGTTTCATGTGCTATTTGATGATTTTCAAAGTTCTTATGTGCACAACTCTATTCTAAATCTACTTAAAATTATGGTTTTGTTATATATGTTTTATTTACATGTTCCCTTTGGATGAACACCTCTTTTTTTATTGTGAAACCTATATGCAAATTACTTCCCTCAACTATATTCGATAAAGGGGAATGATCAATTTATTGTAAGCAACCTTTGGAAAGAAGTATGCTTAATGTAGGCTTAAATTTCTTGTCTTCATTTGGCACCCATACTTGAATGGTAAGATCAGGTTAAATTATTAATTCATCTTGAGTGTCAAATACTTTTTCACATGACATAATTTAGAATACAAGCTAAGAACTAAGAACAACAATTAACACGTATTTTAAACTCAAAATAAACCTTAGATAGAGCTTGAAAGAGAAACACACAATGATTTACCTTTACTTACCAACAATGAAGACACCTCTCCTTTGTTACCTTAGATTTTATATTGATAACTTGATATGTGGTTTCTCAAATGAAACTCCTATGCAAGATATTTTAGTAGCATGATGATAAGTTGATTGGTAGATTTGATCTCAAGTAGATGTATGAGATAATTTTGATAGCTTGATAATGTATGATAATTTAGATACTTTCACATGATAATAAGAATGGAGGAAGGCATGTTAATTTATATATGTTTTTGAGGGAAAATGGATATTTGGATTTAATCTAACTTTATTTAATAATTTTAATTTGGATGGTGGATATTCAATCTATGTGTCAAATGCAATCAATAGATTTGTTGACGATTTATGATTTGGTTAGAAGAAGTGGTTAAGTTTTTTGAATTTATATTGAATGTCATAAATAAGTTTGTTATAATATGAAAGGATATATTAAATGAAGTTTTTATGATGTGTATTGTCATAATAATGTTTAAAAACATATTAAATGTGGTTGGTTAAGGGGAATGATGAGGTGGTTTGGTTAATTATTATTTATTTTTAATAATTTATTTGAAATTTTGGGTGTATGATGTAATTAGTTATTAATTAATTTAACTAATATGAATCAACTAATTAATTAATATAAGTGTAATATTAGTGGGATTAAATATAATTATTCTATTATCATGGTGGTTATGTCATAATTAGGGTGACATAAATCAGGATTTACGATGATGAGAAGACTAGATAGGATAAGTGTATATGAGTGTTGATGATATAATTAATACTCATGATGACACTAAAGTGACAAAATTTATGTCTACATTTCCCCCTCTTTGAAAGAGTGTTATGATTAGAAGAAATAACAAATTTTCAAAGATTGTATAAGAAGAAAATGGGGTGCACTAGGGTACCTCTAGTGGCATGATGATTACAGATGATTAGAAATGATGATTAGGGGTATTTCCTACTTGATAAGGTATTCAGGGATGAAATATAAGGATGGGATATCAAACTTAGAAGAAGATATAGCATGTATGAATTAAGAGAAAAATGAAGGGGTTGAGTGTGCATTTGATCGCTGAACATGGTGATTATGGATATATATGTTTTATGGATGTTATATATAAATGAGATTAATACACTTAGTCTAAGACTTGTATGCTTTGATTTATTTAGATTTACACTAAGTAACTATATATGTAAGGGGGATTGGATTGGTAAGGATACATCCTACAAAATATATGAGTTTTGATACACCCCAAATAATGATATATACAAGGGGGTTATATTTGGGAAGGATACATCCCAAGAAAGTTGAAAAATTTGATGTGAGAATGATATATCTCGATGATTTGTGTTATATTACTTGTTTGGATAGGCAATCATAAATCAAGGAGCTAAATGATTATGTTAATTGATAGTGTAATGATAAAGGCTCATGTTTATGGATATCATGGATTTGATATGTTGTTGTAGGTGATGATGTGATAGATCACTTAGTTGTTGTGTATGATTCTATTAGCTAGTGAAAAATAGATGTTAAATATGGATAGTCAGTTAGAATAAATGTTTTAGATTAAGGTAAAAGCAGGTTTTGAAGGGACCCCAAAACCCTTAAACAGAAACAAGAAAGATAAAGCATTAACAACCACCAGGAAAAGCATTCCTGAATCCTACTGAAGAACAATATCAAAATCAGGTTTTACAAGGACCTGAAACCACAATCATAGATCAATAAAAGCACCCAGGTTTTACAAGGACCTAAAACCTTAACAAAACTAGGTTTTACAACCTAAAACAAGTACCCAGGTTTTACAAGGACCTGTAACCTTAAAAAGCTTACAGCATAGGGAAAAGAATGCTAAATAAAAATATATATCTTTAGCATTCTACCCTAGCCAACAATGTAGGTTGCCATTGCAATAATGACACACAAGCATTTTTTGTGATAATAAAAAACCCCAAAATACCTTTGGTTTCTCTGTCACTATGATTTGATGGATACACCGTTAGATCCAACAATAAATATGGCCAAATGACAGCCATAGCCATGTTGAGAAAAAGGCCGTGTTCCACCACGCCCTCAAACCCTAAAATCATACTGCCTACAAAAAATAGCACCACAATCAAAGAAATAAACCCCAAAACCAACGTCACTAGTGCCTAATCCATCCACCTGATCATCTGCCTATTTTTCCCCTCTATTAAGCTCAGAGGATTTGTTGCCATGGAAATCAAAACATTGTCGAAGAAATCCCTGATGTCTAGAAGCACATCAACATGAGCCATGACCCCAGTCGATAGAAGGCGATGGTGAATAACCAGATCTGGTCACCAAAGGCTGAGCAGGATTAATAAAACATGGTTCTAAAGTCCACCTTCCACATGAGGTGCACCAACACAGAGGAAACAAAGTTTCTCCCATCCGTTCATTATTTTCTTCACAAACCAAATCGGGATGGCAGTCCAACTTAGGCTAGAAATCCAACCCGGGTTCCATCCGCAATACGGAAATGCGAGGTAAAAATAGAGTTCCACGCAATAATAGATCTCCCATTACAATGCCACGCACACGTGAGGAAGGGTTTGAGGGGGCCACGCAAATGTGAGCCCCCAGCCCCCTATCCATTCACCATGACTTATCAAAATATCAAGTAGAATAAATGTAAATTGTAGATAAGTAGTTAGAATGTGTGAATGATTGTTTATGGATGATGTCTAGAAATGGATGATGATGATGATGATGATGATGATGATTATGATGATATGTTGCTCATTTTGAATGGATTTCTAATTTTTTGAGAAACCTTATTTCTGTTATAGCATATGACAAGATGCATGATGATACGTAAAATCATGATGACATTGTTTTAAAATGCAATAGGACTGACATAGATGTAATAAAAAGAAAACACACAAACAAGAAATAACAAATAAATAATAAAAATACACATAAAAAAATAAATGTTTTGTCATTTATCTATTAAATTTGGTCAGAGTTTATGCAAGTAAACTAACAATATAAAACTTAAACTCTAACACACAATAACAATCATTCATTCAATTCATATGGGACATCTTATTTACTATGAAAGATTAAAATAAATAGAGAGGTATATTCTTACTCTCTAATAATTTTACCCTATCAAAAAACCTATTCTCACTCGTATCTCTCTCATTCCTATTATTCCTCTTACAAAGAGTCACATATCCTTGAGCTTATTCTTCACACTTATATTATTTCACACATTCTACATATCAATATGAGTTGTTACAACAACTCATTTACAATTATTATTTATTTTCTTATACACACTCACTTATATAACGTGAACACTAAACATAAAATTCCTAACATTTCCCCTAATGTGAACATGATAGAAAACATCTAAATTTGGAACTGTAGCATGCTGCCTCTACTTGATCACGATCTTGATTTACATGTGTTATCTATTAGAGTAGGGGTTTTATTTTTTTTCCCATATTTATTTGTTATGAGATTTTCCCCCTTACTTGAATATTTCATACTTTCATGGATATGCTTACTTAGGTGTACTTGGAGTTACATTTTGATTAGATGAATAAGAAGTAATTCCCTTGATCGAATATTTTAGGAATATGAGTTTCTCTTCTATTAGTCGCTATATAACTACCTTTCTTGGAGGAGTTACTCATGCACTCCTTTTTTTATATCTCTCTATTAGAGTGGATGTTAGGATCTTTGGATCAAGAATTATACATGTTGAGTGATCACATGAGTCAAGCAAGTGCACACCATAATGAAGCTATAATTAAATGAAATCATACATGAAATTGTTGTAAAATTGAGAGAAATTATCAATACTCCATATGAATAGTTCACCTTGCATTACATTATGGCTATATATATATATATATATATATATATATATATATATATATATATATATATATATATATATATATATATATTACACCTATCTTCCACACACACACACACACACACATATGTGTGTGTGTGTGTGTGGAAGATAGGTGTAACCCAACTGCACTATGCACATGGGACTAACTTCCCTAAAATAAGTGGAAGAAAAGCATCGATCCAACATCCTCATATACGTAGGATAAACTTACTCAAAGTACACAAAAAGCACACAACTAAGAAAGCTAAATAAAAGTGTAGGAAAACCTTACAAACTAGCACCCCCCTTTAATCGTAACTTAGGTAGGTATAAGAAATGGGTCATAAAAATAAGGCCTAATGAGGTACCCAATTACACAACAATCTCTTATAAAGTATATAAAAGAAGAAAAATCATAGGAAAAACTTCCACCTCTACCCTCCCCATGCCACAAAAAAAAAAGAGAGTTAGGAAAAAGTGAGGGATAAAATACCCTATTGAAAGTTAAAACTATTGTAGTCACCATGTACTCTAAAAAATAGGGCTCATGTGTTCCTCCACAGAGAAGAGAGAGAAGGTACATGTAGAATTTCACATGACAAATGATATAGTGGGTCCCTTTGTAATAAATGATGTATCTTCTTTTCAAAAGAAAGTAAACCTGAGAAATCAAACTATTGAATTCTCACTCAAGTAGAATACATGTAGGAATAAGGATGTAGATCTCTATAAAATGTATCCCTACTAGTGCTCAAAAGTGTTAACATCTGATCAGAACTCACAATCCCAACTATAGAAGATGGCAATAAATAAGTATAAAATTAAGGAGAGAGAGTATGAGGGTTTATAATTTCCCTCATTACATTTAGAGAAGAAGATGCAATTCCATTAGTGTTGTCATCAAAGAGAAGACAAATGTCCTTAATGGTGTCATCTTGATTCAAAATGTGAGATTCTAAAAATAAAGAAGAGATGTATGGTAGAAAAGTGTCCCAATAAGGTGAATCCAAAAGACATAATCCTATTGTAAAGAATCGCTAGAAGCTCTCGAAGGAGTAACTCTGAACTCTCTAGTAGCAATCAGGGAAGGTGGAATCTTAGTGCATGTCATGTGACTACAGTGCACATTGCATAAAATGTCCTACGATGAAATATCATTGGAAGCTCTTGATGAAGAAACATTGAACTTAGAAGTAGAAACATGTAAAAGTGTGTCCATTGTATGAACACCAGTGGGTTAAACTACTAATGTTAGAATGTAAAATTCCTCAACCATAGATAGGGTATCTAAAGGAGAAGGATCAATATCATGAACATGTGAATGGTTATCCAAGGAAGCATCACTCTCAAATGAAGAATCAATGTATCCATACAACTATCAGATGAAATTCCAAGTAATGAAATGGCACTCAGTGTATTAATATGATACAAGATATCCTCAAAAATAGTGAGACTTATTGGTTCATAGACCATGTCATTATTATTAAACCACACATGTTTTTGTTCATATTCATTTGGCATAGGAAAAAGTCCAAGGAGATAGGGTGATAGATCATGCTCAAGGCAATGATTTGTTATCCCATTCTTACATGACAAATAGTTTTCTAAATTCAACTATATAACATTAATAAGATCCATAAAGACACCCCCTGAACTATTAATGGTGAACCCACCCTCCCCAAATTTGGTACTTTATAATTTTAGTGTGATTACAAAACAAATAGGATAAATGGAATGACATAAAAACCATACACTTTTGACAAAAGTGTCAGTCAAATTTGAGTAGCCAATCAAAGGTTATTACAAAATCAAAATTTCATAATTAATGGCCTATTTTAATGAGTTTACACATAAAATTTAAATGAACTTAAGTAAAAAGGAGTAGAAATAGACTTGCAACTAGTCATTAGAACTATAATTAAACCATAGATCATTACAAAGTCTCAAACAATTTATCCACAATATATTGTTCTTATATATATATATATATATATATATATATATATATATATATATATATATATATATATATATATATATATATAGCAACAATCTTTGTACTATTTTTTTTCCAGTAGCAGTTAGTAAAACTATGATAAATTTTTGAATTTATCAATGAAATTAAAAAAATTAAAATCATTTTGAAACATAAAAATAAATCACACAAAACCTAGAAAAATGTTGGCATGATTATGTATAGTTAGAGATTAGTTTGTAGAAGAAAAGGCACATGTTTTTTGATGAAAAAGTTAAATTTGCACTTGAAAATTGATGGAAAATATGATTTTGTTTTTCTAAAACCCTCCAAGGCAAATAAATGTGGCATCCCAACTATGTTGGGGCTGAAATAATGGCATCCTAGCTGCAATAATGGCACCTCAAAAGAATAAAATAACAATTATTTTCTCCACAACCAAGAAGAAGAAATCCCATATATGAAAAAACCTTTTTTTCAAATGATAAAATCAATATTTCAGAATCAAACTAATAACATAAAACCAAAAAATAATTAAAAATGAATTGGCACTCTGATACCATATTAGAGTAGATGCCAATATATATAGATTAAGTGAATGTACATGTTGAGTGATCACACGAGTCAAGAAAGTACACATCATAATGAAGCTACAAGTAAATGAAATGATACATGAGAATTTTTGTAAAAGGATTGAGAAAAAAATATCAATACTCCATATTTATATCTCACCTTGAATTACATTATGAAAAGGTGAATAGGTACATATATAGGTGGATGATAGGTGTACCCAAACCACACTATCCATGTGGGACTAACTTCCCCAAAATAGGTGGAATAAAAACATCAAGCCAACATCCTCATAAATGGGGGATAAACTTTCCCAGTGCACACAAAAAATCACACAACTAAGCAAGCTAAATAGAAGTGTAGCAAAATTGCACACAACCATATTCTCTTGGTCAACTATTATTTAAAGGAAGATTAGTTTGGCTCTTATATTTTTATGTAATTTTATTGTGTATGTGATTTAATTTGCTTGCAACTATTGTGTTGTGTACTTGCTTGAATTTTACCTATCATAATTTTTTGCATTCACTTGACCCAAAAATCTTGACATCCACTCTGATATGATATTAGAACCACTTTGGTAATCATGTGCCTAGTTATTCATTGTTAGTTTTTTTGAAATCATGAGATTTTTATTTGCAAAATAAGCTTACTATACAATCAATTTGTGGGACTTTTCATCTTTAGTGGATTCATTATTTTTGTATATCTAGTTCATTGGAATCCATTACCATGATTTTTTTAGTTTATTAGTGATTGCGTGTTGCATGTGCCTTGGTTTATTTTCCTATAAAATACATGCATGCATCTATACAGCCTAAGGTTTGGTCTCTTGTGTTCGATATTAGCCTTTGTATTTGGATTTAACTAGTATTATGTGTTTTAAAGACTGATCAACTGGTTCTATGTGTTTGACCATGGTTCTACCTTACTTCTAGGTAGCTCTCAGCTATAATATTTTCACCTATTGAGTCTACTCTCATTATCACCCAATCAAAAACACCAATCCATGTAGTCTCTATGCCAAAATTGTTAGCTCAATCTAACAGTCACATTGGAAATAACTTTTGGCTATAGAAGGGGGGTTACAACCTTCACCCTGCAACCCCTTAGCTAGACCTTCAGTTGTGCCCAATACATGGGAATCGCATGTGACTTATTCAAGTAACACATAAAAGACTCACATATTTTTAAAAGTCTTGAAATTTTCTTCTAAAATAATCTATCTTTTTCAAAAATTTCCCTAAAGTTTTTTTTAAAATATAACATATTAAATCCATTTTTTAAAAAATTGATTTAAAACAAGGTCAAATAGGCTACTTTTATTTGAATATACAAGTAATACATAAGAGGATTGGTTAAATTTAATATTGTTAATGGAGATTTTTTGATTGTTTTTTTATAAAAATAATATATTATGGGCAATATTTAAAAATAAATTATTATTATTTAAAACATGTTTATATTTTCACTTGCTCACTTTATGTACTCATCCTAGATGCATTTTTGGCTAAGCCCAACATCCTCACCTAGTCTTGTAAATCACATATTTAATACATTTACACTGGTTGCTCTAGGCACATTCATAATTATGTTTTATATATTTTGAGCTTACATTGTTTGAAACATTCAGGGGGTGGGGAGTGGGGGAGTTTGCCATTTCCTATCCAAGAGGGGTTTAATATGTTTCTAAGTCACTTTCCATTCTGTTTGCACTTTCATTTCTATAATAAAAAATACAATTATTGCACTTAATTTCTACACAAAATGGATACAAGTTCAATTAACCCTCTAATGTTATTTAACTATCATGAATGGAAAATTAAAATGCAAATTATTATTAAGAGCAAAGGTTTTTATTACATAATAATTGGGTTAAAAACTCAACTAATTGCAGCTACAAAAAAAATTAAGTGGTATAATTGTAATGATGAAGCCTATGGGTTATTATGTCTTTTTATGTCTCTTAAGCTCCTCTTTCATATAGAACCTACCAAATCACCCAATGAAGTGTGGACCATTTTGGAAAATCTCTTTGAGAAGCAAGATGTGATGAAAGGTCACAAACTAGAAAATGAACTTATCAACCTAAGTCTTAGAAACTTTCACAGCCTTTAGGATTTATTCATCAAGTTCAAGTATTTGAGATTATAGTTGAAATAATGTGGAATGGAGAATAAAGATTACCAACTTATTATTTCTATACTCTCTAAGATATAGGTTTTGATTACTCAATCTTTATCTCTACTTTCCATTCTACTAAAAGTGATTTAAGCACTGCATGAAAAATTCCCTCTTTAGATGCTTTCATTGTCGAATTGACTAGGGAGTAAAACAAGTTAATATAGATTGGCACATTGAAGTCCTTAAAACTTCAAGCCCTAATTATTGGAAATTATAAATAGAATACTTCAAACAAGGAGAAGAAGAAAAATAATAAGGATCAAGAGAATAAGAAAGAATTAACCTCTATGAAAACAACTATTGAAACTTCTTATTTCAATAATTAACCTAAAAAAGAGAAGGTTAAGTGTGCCTATTTAAAGAAAAATGGGCATGATGAACACAAGTTCATGAAGAAATAAATTGATCGCCTAATTCATCTTCTAAAAAATAACACCATAGGTGTTCTTGAGTCTATCAAGCATAATTCATCAACTCAAGTTCATTCTAAGGAAAAAGGCAAAGGTAAAGAGAAAAAAAGGGAAAGGTTATTATAGAAGTTAAAGTTCCAACCCCTTCATGTTTTATTGACTCAAGTGATTGTTTCTCTTAACTTTTCACTTTTTTCTTAGTTTGGAAATTAAAGAAACTATTTATGGGTGTGGTAGAAATACCTAGTTGAAAGTGCACTCGTTGAAGTATAGATGGTTATGAATATCTCCTCTTTTGCTTGGGAGGATGACTTGAAAATAAGAAATCACTTAAACAAACTTGTTTGTTAGACAAGTTTATGGGTGGATTGCCTAGCATGACCTATATCTTAGAAGAGTAAGCTTCCTAGGAGGCTACCAATCCACCTAATTTAAACAATTAAGTTGATACATAAAAAATAATTAACTTGAATTAAATAATATCAAAACTAAAATTAAATACAAGAAAGATAAATGCATTGCTAAAGATAACTAAATGAAAGCAACTAATGCTAAAAATTAGTTAAATCAAAGTTATGGTTTTGGTTTGGCAATTTGATAAGGAATTGGGACAAGATGGTTTGGTTGGGATTGGTAGATGATTAAGAGGGAACAAGGTAAAGGGGTGAATGGTTGAAAAGATAAGAAATTAAGTAGTTAAGGTGGTAAAAAGGTAAGGGGATAAAGAGGGTAAAGATGTAAAAGGTGTAAAGGGGTCAAGTGGATAAAGATGGCAAAGGTGGTAAATAGGTAAATGATAAAGAAAATAAGGGGTAAAGGGAAAAGGTATAGTAAAAAGGGGTAAAATTAGAGGTAATGAAATGGTAATGATAAATAAAAGAAATTAAAGTGAATAATTAACAAAGTATACCTTGAGATGGTTGATGAAGATGGTGTTATTGATGATGGAATCCTGTAGCAATTTCGACAGAGCTTTGTTGCTTTGAACTATTTTTCTCTAAGGTGTGGATGACCTCCTTCACAAGTGGATGACCTGAAAGATGAATGATTTAACCATAAACAAACTTCCATAGGTGAAAGGGGGGTCATATATATAACATTTAATGCCAAAAACATGACAAAGGAGAAAATAGTGGAAATGTGGCACCATTTTCCAAGTGGGTGGATAAGTGGGTTAAGGGGATAAGGGTGTTGGGATTCCCACTTCACAAAGTGTGTCTTCCAATTTGATAATGTGCCTCCCACTTTGCTAATGTGTCTAAAATGGGTGGAGATAATGTCCATAGACCCAAATGAGTCCAAAATACTTTCCACCACCTACTTCTATCTTTTCCCCATGGGTGGGTAAGTGGTCATGAAGGACAAATATGGTGGCATTCCCACTTCATAAGTGTGTCTCCCACTTTGTAAGTGTGTCCAAAATAAGTGGATATAATGCCCATATGTCCATATGGGTCCAAAATACCTTCCACCACCCACTTTAGCTTTTTCCAATCACTTAACAAGGAGCTCCACATACTTTGGTGGCACTTTCATGTATGAGGACAAAAGCACATGATTTAGGATGGCCTCATAAGGAAAAATGCATCATAATTTGGAAGGTGGACCTTGTGGTGCTTAATAAGGTCATTAAGCACCTTAGACAAGGGTCCCAAGTAGAGTATGATGTCCCACTTCAAGCCACCTCACTTCCAAGCCATGTCACTTGCCATATCACTGTTGAGTCACTTACCATGTCACATGTCATGTCACCATGAATAGTAACATGCCATGTCATCATGAATAGTGCTAGTGAATAGTAATAGTTAAATAGTGACTTGGAATAGTGTTTTCAAATAGTATTTTTGAATAGTACTATGTGAATAGTGATAGGTGAATGGTGTTGTTGGTTAGGTTAAGAGGGTTGGGTTAAGGGTTAAGAAGGTTTAGGTGTTCCTAAGGCATTTAGACATATAAAACTATATGTGTATAGTTTTTTAGTGTCTACATTTTGCCCCTTTTTGTTATGCATATTTGAATTAACAAGCTGTAAAACAAAAAGGGATCATTTGGTCAAAGGCCAGGTTGCCCTGAGTATGGGAGGAGGTGTTTCCCCTCAAACCAAGAGCTGATGAGGGAAAGCAGAATCAGATATGGGTTTGACAAGCTATTGGTGGTGAGTTACTAGGTTGATGTAAAAAGGGTTGGGCATTTGAAATGCAAAATATGCACATAAATTATGACTAAGTACAATAGCCAAGATCACACATAAACTAAAGTTGCCAATGTTGGTAACAATAAAGGTCAATTATAAGAGACAAGTGACTAATGTACCATGTAATTGCAACTATGGTTGGGTACACCTATTAGTCTCTTAGACAAAGTTGGTGTTATTTGTAGGTATCAAGATAGGAAGTGATCCCTTGAAAAACATAAATGGTTTATTAGGGCACTAGGTGGTGCAAATTGAAATGTTCAATGTGGCAAAATTGGTCGGTGTAATCAAAAGGACAAAGCTAAGGGTGTCACAAAACACATACAAGTTGGGATAAAAGGGATCAATGGAAAGGTGATGAGGTTTAGGTTGGGGATGGTTCAACTAACTCCATATGCACTAGCCAAGTGGATATTGCCTACATAGTTCTATAGGCGTAGCATCCAACAAGAAATTAAAGCCAATTGTAGGTCTCTATGGGTATTTTAGTAGTTTTCAAATAGGTTACCCTAATGTGATGTCCCATAGGGTTTAGGTTAGGTTAAAGGTCTAAAAAGAAAGGGAAGCTCTAAAGGGTAGAGAAGGTGATGATAAGGGTAGAATAAAGGTTGGGCACTAAAGCAAAAATAGGTGCATAAAGTGAAATAAAAAGTGTGATAGCCAAGATTGCATAAAGACAAGGTTGCCATGATTGATAAAAATAAAGGTTAGTGCTAAGGGATAAGTGACCAGTATATTGCATGACTGCAATTGCAGTTGGATACACGTGTTAGTCTCCTAGACAGGGTCAGTGTTTTTGTGGGTATTCAAATTTGAAAGTGTTCCCATGAAAAAAACAAGTGGGTGAAGTAAATGTGAGGTGGCATAAATTTAAAAATGGTCAACATGGCAATGTTATCACTACGGTCAAAAGACTAGGCAAAAGTTATCAAAAAACACACACATTAGGTTGAAAGGGACCAACAAAAAGGTGATGATGTGGTTAGGGTGGGTGTTTAGCATATATTTCTCACAAAATCATGAGAGCATATAGAAAAGGTGCTCGTATAATGATAAAGGTAGTGACTAGTGAATAGTGAATAGTTGCCATAATGATCCCACACTCATTAAGAAGATAAAACATGGGTTGGTAGGGTGGGATAAATAAGGGTTTAACATAATGTTAAATATTACAAAATGTTCTTTAATGAAGTTAAGCCAAAAAAGAGGTGCCTTCATGAGGAGGTTACAAATACTAAATTTATGTGAGGGTATAAGCATAGTGATAACATCTATCACTATGAGCTGAGTTTTAGAAGATGGGTTTCTATCAGGATCTGTAGAGTCTCTTTGGTAAAAAGTCATCATCACTATGAGTAAAGTTTTATGGGCAGTAGTAGAGGAATGACTTACAAATAATTTATTTTATGGCTAAGTAGATTCTACAAGGTATAAAATCAGTAATGTGGTGAGTGATAGAGGATGGACCATGCCTGAGTCAAGATCTACAGTGTTCGATAAGGAAAAAAGTGTCCATGTCTACATCCTCTATCCCAGTACCTTAGAACCAATGAATTTAGGTTCCACTCAAAAGAGGCCTTTCCATTAGGGAGCTACGTGGTCTAGGATGTTGGTTATATAGCTAGATAAGATGGGGAGTTTCTACAGTGGTAAGTATTTAGAAACTACCACCCCCACCAACAGTGACAGTTTTAGAGGCATGACTATTGTAGTAGCCCATGGTTAGAAGCTAATTTATGTCAACTGGGGAAAAGGTGATAATGACACAAAATACCACCAGGACCATGAGAATCAAAAGATGTGAAACTAAAAAGACATCAGATGTAGATTGAATGACAAGGGTGATAAGAGGATGACATACGATATCTTTATCGAAATGGCTAGTTGGTCTGAGGGGTATGTGTCTATGCAAAAATACAAGTGGTAAGACTATTTAAGGGAATAAATGACATCATAGGACCCTCCCCATTGGTATAATAGATAATCATCTTGATGAGGTAGAATGTTCAAGTATTCTATTTAAATAATCTTGCTAAGAATGAATGCCCATGGTTAGGTTGTCATTTGGTTTTGCAGGTTGTTGATAGTGTAGAGAACTACATAAGATTGAAGATGGAAAATAATAGGAACAATGGTAGAGATAATAAAGAACCCCCATGACCCAAAATAATCTATATAGTGAATGTTTGTATCTACTAGATATTACAACATATAATGGTGATAATGGAAGCACTGTTAAACCAATAGTAAGAGGAAAGGCACCCACGGCCTAAGCTCAAGCCTAAACTCTTACCTACTCAATAAAAAGGAGAGAATTTCACTGTGCAAGATGTATAACTAGAGAACATCACCCTCAACCTATCCATGGAGGGAACCATCACTAAGGGGATGTGCATTGAGGCAACAATAGGCATTACACATGCAAGCAAAACAGTTGAAGAGGAGGGATGAAATGGCTATGATGGTTGATCAGGGTGAAAAACCTAGAGCAGAATATGATTCTCAGCCTATGGGGAGGAATGTAGAAGAGGAGAATATAATACACTCCCTAATGGTTTTTGATATAAGTAATGTTGTTGAGGCTAGTTGAGCAAGCAATCAATAAGGAGGATGTCTCGACACAAATCTAGAGTCATCAGATAATCAACACAATGCCTAAGTAGTAAAGTTATGTATGTATGCACCTTAGGAAATTTGTGTATAATCTAATGAATTTGTATGTGTCATGTAATACCTCACACCCTAAATAAAATATTTCATAGTTTGATGTTATTATGCTTATAGTCATGATTATGGTTGTTGTAATCTCGCTTAAGGTAAAGCAGATGAGGTAAGGCAACGAATAACATTGGATGGTAAAATGAAGAATATAATCAAGAGACAAATGTCATAATGAAAATATCAACTAAGCACATTAGGATAATAAGAGGCCACAATGCTTCTTCTTTGATAAGGACTAAAAATAGACCCAAAGTGGGATTGGCTTAATGAACATAAGCCTTCAAATGCTTTGCATGAGCAATTTATTAGTTGGTTGAAAGGTGTCTTGTCCACATATGGTTAAGTAAGATCAAAAATGCCTTGCATATAGTGTAAAGGGGAGATGGGTGAAAATGGAACCCTATTGTGAGACTAGCATGCCTCTTCTATAGGGTTCCTAAAGAATCAATTATAAACAAGTCTATGCCAAAATTGTGTAGACTGATTGATGCGAGAAGTCTACTTGTTAATGTTGATTATAGATTCCACCTTATTATGATATGTGAGATTTGATTATGAATTTCATGATATTTGTCTAATTTTTCTTTGATTTTGATAATGGGTCTCTTGTTATATTTATATATATGGGAAGCTGATCATTGTGATAAGTTTCCAAGAAATTGTTATGGTTTTCGATAAATGCTTGACTTAGCCATCCTTCAAAGGAGTGGTATAAGTTTATATGCTTTATTTAATGATTTTTATAGCTATCTTTCAAGGGAGTGTTCTAATGAATTTCAAATAAATTTTGAACAACTATCTTTCAAGGGAGTAGTCTGTGAATGCTAGGATGACCCATGATTGCTAGTGATAGGAAGTTTGTTATTTTTATTTGATTTTGCTTGACATAGACTTGTTTAGGTTGATGTACTAGTGCACCTTTATTAATATTTAAAAATATTTAGGTGACAATGATCATGGGGATCCATCTTGAAAAGGGGTGGAAAGTACCATGAGAATCATGCCATGGGTAGAGCTATGATACCCATTATTCAAGATAAGGTTATTCCAGTGACAAATAATCACATGATTCAATTTTAATTAGTTACCCCTAATATAGGGAGATGATTGTAGGTGGATAGTAAGGAATGAGTTTAAGTTAAATAAAAGGTAGACTTGATCCTTATTAAAAAAATAATGGGCATAGATGCGAAGCATTGAGGGGCTCAAGTTTTGGGTGGCCTTCGAGAGAAGACAATCGGTAAGCTCCTAATCCATACTTGTGGGTTATGATATAAGGTTCAAACTAATTGAAATCAAATGTGCCTTGATTTATTTTATCCATATTGGTGATATGTTTATTTTCCTTTAAGATGAGGTCTTTGATATTGAACTCTCACACTTTGAGGCATTTGTTATAAGCGCACTTGATATGCTCTTGATAGACATGGAGATGGGTAATGTCTTCTAGATGATGTTCGTCAAGTATCTCAAGTTTGGCTAAATGGTGTTGATGCTAATCATCCTAAAAAATAAGATATTACAAAGATATTAAAAGAGAGGGAATTTGGATTTCAAGAGGTAAGACAACCTTAGCTCCAAACACAAGAGAGAAGGGTGTAGTACTCATAGGGGTTCTAATTCTATGTGATAAGCCCATAAAGTAAAGGGAATGTGAAAATGCCAATCTCAACTAGATTCATTAACCATTTTAGTGAGAATTTTATTAAGAGTTTTGTTAGAGGCCTCATGATGTCTATTTTCTTATGGATGATAGGGTGGAGATAAACTTAGCTTAATGCCAAATGTGTCACATAGAACTTAGACTTACTTGTTTTTAAAGGATTTACCATTATCGATGATAATCTTATGAGAACACAAAAGTGGCAAATGATATGACGGTTGATAAAATCAATAATCTTCTCTGCTTTGGTTGAGACTAGAGGAATAGTCTCTACCTACTTGGTAAAGTACTCAGTCACGGTGATAATAGAGTGGTGTCACTATGAGGAATGAGGGTTGATTTCACCAATAAAATCTATGCCCCATTATGAGAAAGGCCAAAAATTAGTATAAAATCAAAGGTTATGGCTAAGTGCATGATGCAAATTAGCATGTTATTGATATTTAACACACTTTTTCACATAATCACAACAATATTTGTTATGGGTAGTCCAATAATAACTGAGATGAAGGATGCGCTTAGCTAAAATGAGACCATTAAAGTGTCTTCCATATAAACCATCGTGAATTTCCTTGATAGTGTGGGAGGCTTCATGACTACATAGGCAATAAAAGAGGAAGCTATCAAAGTTGTATTTATAAATAATCCCACCCATAATAATATAGAGTGAGGTATTTTGAATAAACAATCTTTGAGAATTCCTAGAAAGGTCAGAAGGAATAATGCCAAGGTTGAGGTAGTCAAAAGTTTGTTAATAATAAAGGTCAGGTTGGGTCTCCTTCACATTAAAAATGGTAGGAGAGTTTAGTTTTACATAGGATGGTTGGGTAAGCTAGTGAATAACAATAGGCAACTTATAATTTGAAGGTACAAATGGGATTTTTGAGGCAAGGGAAGCCATGGTGTCGATGAACTTATTGGTAGATCATGGGGTTGAATGGATGTGGTAATGTTTGAATGATGTTAAGAGACCATCAACTAGTTATTTTTACTATTTTAGAACTTCAATCTTACACTAGTAAGAGCCATTGATTTGATTGACCACAAGTTTGGGGTCACCAAATCTATTGATTATTTTGACCCCTAGGGCTAAGGCAATTTGAAGGCTTATCACTAGGGCTTCATACTCAGCCATATTATTGGTATATTCAAAATCAAGATTGAAGGACAAAGGTAGAGGTTCACCATCAAAAAGGATAAGGATGATACTGATTCCCCCACCATGTTGACATTTGGGTCTATCAAATAACATGGTGACCTGATAGGTTAAATTCACTTGAGAGAGGGTTGCAATGGATTCATTGGGCAATTCAAGAGTGGGAGGTTGATTATCAGCTAAAGTTAGCTCAACCAATTGGTCTATAATTACTTTCCCCTTAATTTACTTTTGATGAAAGAACTTAAGATCAAACTCTACTAAGAGTATAAGCCACTTGGCCCTACACTAGTTTTGGTATGGCTTGGAGTGCATGTACTTGAGTGGGTTAGTGTTGGTTATGACATAGGTATTATGGTTAAGAAGGTAGTGGCAGAGTTTGGTGGCTACAAAGACCAAAACTAAGCAAAGCTTCTCAATATACCCTGATATGAGTATATCAAGTCTTGTATTCTACCAACATATGGCTATGTAATATATGACTTTCTCTCTATGTTGTTCATCTCGATGAGCCAACATTTCCCTTAGGGAATGGTTGGTGGTAGAGATATAAGGGTAAAAGAGTTAGTCATCCTTGGGATGGGTTAGGATAGGTGGTGACAAAGGTACTTTTTGAGCAAATCAAAGACGTTTTGACAATCATTATTCCACTTAAACGAGACATCCTTCTTTAGAAGGTGGTAGAAAGGTTGGCACCAATTTGAGAGCTGGGAAATGAAATGATGAATAGATTGAAGCTTCCCTTTCAAGATTCAAAGTTGTGTAAGGTTATTAAGAGAGAACATGTCTAGGATGGCTTTAATTTTGGTAGGGTCAACTTATATTCCATGAAGGGAAATAATGAATCCAAGAAGCTTTCCTAACAAGACCCCAAAGATGCATTTATTAGGGTTAAGGTGGACATGATAATGGATGAGGTATTCAAAGATGATATTAAGAACAACCAAGTGATATTTTTAGGGTTTGGATTTCTTGATAAGGTCATCCACATAGTCCTCTACAATATTATGGATGAGGTCATGGAAAATATAAGTCATGGCACATTGGTAGGTTGCACTAGCATTCTTTAACCTGAAAGGCATGACTCTATAGAAAAAGGTTCTCCTAGGGATGGTAAAGTTAGTTTTATGCTGATCTTCAAGAGAAATCAAGATTTGATTGTAACCCAAAAACCCATCCATGAGAGATAAAATCTCATGGCCAACTATAAAATCAACAAGTTGGTTGATACCAGGTAAAATAAAGTTATCCTTAGGGTAGGTGAGGTTGAGGAAAATTAATTTTAAACCAAAGGAAATTTTTAGATTTATTTTAATGAATACAAAATATCTAAATGCAACCTAAGTGCAAGATGATAATGCAAGTCCTAATCCTAGGATGATTGCTTTTTTTATTAAAGGAAAATAAAAACTAACCTTTTTTAAAAATGCAACTAAAACTTGCATTTTGTAAAAAAAGAAATAACACTTAATTTTAAAAGAATGCAATTACATGAACTTTCAATAATTCAATTCTAAATGTCCTAAAATAACTATGAACCCAAGAAAACTCTAGGGTCCCACCAGGCATGCCAAAATGTTTCTCTTAATTTTTTATTTTTTCTTAGTTTGGAAAGAAAAGAAACTATTTATGGGTGTGGTAAAAATGCCTAGTTGAAAGTGTGCTCATTGAAGTCCATACAGTTGTGAATAGTTCCTCTTTGGCTTGGGAGGATGACCTACAAATAAGAAAGCACTTAAATAAACTTATTCATTAGACAAGAAGTTGGGTGGATTGCCTAGCATGAGCTAGATCCTAGAAGTGTGAGCTTCTTAGGAGGCTGTCAATCCACCTGATTTAAACAATTAAGTTGATAAATAAAAAATAATGAACTTGCATTAAATTAAAAAAAAAAAAACTGAAATTAAATACAAGAAATACAAATGCTTTGCTAAAGATAAATAAATGAAAGCAACTAATGTTGAAAATTAGTTAAAGCAAAGTTGTGGTTTTGGTTTGGCAATGTGACAAGGAATTGAGAAAAGATGGTTTGGTTAGGTTTGGTAGATGATTAAGAGGGAACAATGTAAAGGGGTGAATTGTTGAAAATATAATAAAGTAAGTAGTTAAGGTGGTAAAAAGGTAAGGGTATAAAGAGGGTAAAGATGGCAAAGGTGTAAAAGGATCAAGTGGATAAAGATGGCAAAGGGGGTAAATGGGTAAATGATAAATAAAATAAGGGGGGAAAGGGAAAAGGTATGGTAAAAAGGGGTAAAAGTAGAGGTAATTAAAAATAAATTAAATTAAATTAAATAATTAACAAAGTATACCTTGAGATGGTTGCTGAAGATGGTGTTGTTGATGATGTTGAAGATGGAATCATGTAGCAATTTCGACAAAGCTTCATTGATTTGAAATCTTTTTCTCCAAGGTGTAGATGACATATTTCACAAGTGTATGACCTAAAAGATTAATGCTTCAACCAAAAACCAACTTCCATGGGTAAAATGGGGGTCATATTTATAGCATTTAATGCCAAAAAACATGACAAAAGATCAAATAATGGAAATGTGGCACCATTTTCTAAGTGGGTTAAGGGGATAAGGGTGGTGGGATTCCTACTTCACAAAGTGTGTCTTCTAATTCGATAAAGTGCCTCCCACTTTTCTAATGTGTCCAAAATGGGTGGAGATAATACCCATGGCCCCAAATGAGTCCAAAATACTTTCCACCGCTCACTTCTATCTTTTCCCCATGGGTGGGTAAGTGGTCATGAAGGACAAAGATGGTGGGATTTTCACTTCATAGTGTGTTTCCCACTTTTTAAGTGTGTAAAAAATAAGTGGACATCATGCCCATGTGTCCATATGAGTCCAAAATACCTTCCACCACCCAATTCTATCTTTTCCAAAGCACTTAACAAGGAGCCCCACATACTTTGGTGGCACTTTCATGCATGAGGAAAAAAGAACATGCTTGGCCCCATAAGGAAAAATGCATGATAATTTGAAAGGTGGATCTTGTGGTGCTTAACGAGTTCATTAAGCACCTTGGACAAGGATCCTAAGTGGGGTATGATGTCCCACTTCAAGCCACCTCACTTTCAAGCCATGTCACTTGCCATATCACTGTTGAGTCATTTACCATGTCACCATGAATAGTGACATGCCATGTCATCATGAATAGTGACTTGAAATAGTGTTTTCAAATAGTACTATATGAATAGTGATAGGTGAATAGTGTTTCTTGTTAGGTTAAGATGGTTGGGTTAAGGGTTAAGAAAGTTTAGGTGGTCTTAGTGGGTCTCAAGGCATTCAGACATCTAGAACTACATGTGTGCATTTTTCTATTGTTTATAGTGATTCCCACCACATGGGCTCTTCACAAGTTATGTTTTCTTCCTTAGAGCATTGTAATATGTCTTTTATCACTTTGGGTGATGACACTTCAATAGAATTTATAGGGAGAGGGTATGTTGAAATAGATAGAGGAACATTAAATAATGTTCTAATTATTCCATTACTTTAATCTCCTATCAGTGTACCAAATCACTTACATCAGTAAGGACATGAGAGTAGATTTTTTATCACATTCAGCCACAATCAAAGAGTTGCAAAATGATTCTACATTGGTAGTGGGTATGGTATATCACCAAGCTAGATTATATACCTTCTCATATTTTTCACCTAATTTTTCTTTGACTTCATTGTTAACCCAATTATATGGAGTTAACAAACTTTAAAATTTAGTGGTTTGGCCACCTCAACTACCACTACCTAGAACAACTTATAAAAAATGATATGGTTACAAGTTTATCTAGAGTCCATTTCTCTAAGGGTCTTTGTGAGGGTTCCACCCCTTAGAAGCATCCCAAAGATAAATTTGAAAAAGACAAAGCTCAGAGGGATTCATAGGCATTGGAATTAGTACATAATGATGTATCTTGGTCTTTTCCTAGTCTATCTTTCACAAGGGCTAAGTATGTCCTTACCTTCATTGATGATTTCTTGAGACACACATGAGTTCACTTCCTGAGGTAGAAATCTAAAGTTTTTGACAAGTTTTGAGAATTCAAAGTTTTTGCAGATAAAAAATCTAAGAAATTCATCAAAGTTATTCAAACTAATAATGGGGGTGAGTATGTAAATAATATGTTTGATCAAATTTGCATAGCAGAGGGGATTGATTTACAGTAGATAGTTCCTTATAGTCCTCAACAAAATGAAGTTGCAGAATACAAGAACATGTCCTTAAAAGACATGGTTAATTGTATGATTCAATCTAAGTCACTTACACCATAGTATTGTGCCAAAGTAATCAATTGTGCTTAATATATTTAGGATAGGGTTCCCCATAAATATTTAATAGTCATAACTTCCTTTTAACCCTGGTATAGTAAGAAACTTGTGGTTGAGCATTTTAGGTCTGTAGATCTCTAGCTATGGCCCGTATACCTATTGTCACCAAATATTACACCTTAAAGGAGATTTATTAAGCATATTCTAATATTTTGATGAAATTGGAATACTTCTAGGCCTGTGGGTTGCCTATAGTAAGGGTAGACCTCTAGGTTTAAGGGCTAGCTCCCTAGATTGATCCTTAAGTGCTTATAACTTACACTAACTGATTGCTTATGTGAAAAGAGATAGAAATATGCATGAGATTAAACTAATCTAAGGGGTTGAAATACCATGAATATCTCCACTATGCTATCATACTCTTACATTAAGAGACATGACCTAAAACACTAGCTTCAAAGTCATAGAATACTCTGACATTAGTATTTCAAATATGGAGGTGATATGCATAAAACTACTCAAGGTAAGTGGACCAGAGATAAATTACAAACATTAAGGATAATTATATAATTTAATTTAATTAAACACACTAGCTAAACTCTATATGACTTGTTAGAATGAGAAATTCTTGCACCAAACATGAAAAGACAAAGATAAATAAGGATAGGAGCTTATCACTAGACCTCACCATACATCACTTAAAACACTTAGACAAGATGTTTATTAACTCAAAATTATATTTCAAATATTATTCAAAGTAAAAGTAAAACATTAAACTAATAGGGATTCATCATACTAGGTGTGGAATTTGATACAAGAGCCAAAATGGCTTGCATTTATAGAATGTGAGAAAGGAGAGAAAAGAATGAAGCTCAAGAGTCACAAGAACAAGTATAAAGATGAGAAAGAGAGTTATATTTTTAGGAGGATGGAGTATTAAATATATCATGAAAGGTCTCTTTGGACAAATGTTCCTCAGAAGCATCAAACTCCCTAAAACTCGCATAAGATACTCTCAGCAGTATTCTTGAAATTGCCTTCATCATTAGGCCACTCTTGAGCACTCCAAACTAGACTAGGGAAAATAACACATGAAATATCAAGGAGGGGTTATAAAAAATATTCAACATGCATCATATGTGTCCCTAACTATAGGTCTAATTTTTGACATTTGTTCTCACCATCTATAGTCACTATCACTATCCTTCTAGGTCTATCTTTACATTTGGCACCAAGATGATCATCAATTTTTCAATAAAATCCATGTATGGGGTTATATGGCACCTATAAATATTCCACTTACCTTCCATGCCATGAATTAGACCTTAAAATTCCTCCCAATTGGACTTATCACTTTCTCATTTGGTGGCCACCCTCCATTCTCATTATCTTCCACAAACTGCCTAAAATAAAGGATCTTATAGAGGTGTTTTTATGATTTTACTAAGTAATATATGAAAATTAAGAGTTATATTAGGTCACAATTGACCTTCCCAATTTTTTATCATCCTTCAAATCTCCCTTGAACCTACAAAACACACAAAATCTATCAAGAAAGCCTATTTTATACCTTGTCCATATAGGTAGGGTACAAACAAATTAGATGAGATGGAGCTTGAGAGAGTATTATTCAATCAAAAAATAATTTCCTTATCAAATAACCCATTTTTAATGCATTCACAATCATTTCTTTCTAATTGGATCAAAAGCAAGGGTTTTGGAGGGTTTTAACACATTTTGACTCTTAGTGTTTGTTCATAAAAACCAGATGTTAAACTTATAAAAAATTTCCAATAACTACAAGCTATGACATCATTAATATTTACCCAACTCCTTGGGTCTCCATTCTAAATGTTTTTACTGGTGTGAGCATCCAAAAATGGCCTCTCAAGCTTGGGAGTGTAGACTAGGTATCCCTGAGTTGTTTTAAAGCCAAAAATGGCTTTATTATGATTATTTATATAGGAAAATAGCTAAAAAAACCTTATACTTCCCACTTAAGATAATAGAATTAATTATAAGGTTCATCTGGCATATAAGTGATAGCTAGACCCCATTAGGGCTTCAGGCCTAGTCTAGGCCTAATAGGACTGACTATGTTCTTGCATGTTTAGGCCATCCTATCTGAATTCTAGTACCTATATGGTATAGTTAATGTTTTTAATATTTATTAAAACCTTGTAAATTCTCATTCATTGGACTTAGTAATACCTAACACATCTTCTTAACATCCACTCACCAAACTTGTAGTCATGTATGCCTAGGAGTGCCCTCTGTCCAAGATAGAATAAAGGGCACTTCCCCTATTGTCCGAACCAAAATAATGTTATTATAGGATCAAGTAGGTCATGGAGACCATTTTTAAATTTTTTTTAGAGCTATATTATATTCATAGACCCCTCAACTCTTCAAAAACCTCAAAATAGGCTTCTCAAACTTATTGATTGTGCATGGACTATGAACATGATTGTAGGTTGTAATATTGAAACTCAATTTTATCTTGGTATCCAATCCTGATCATCTCATGATTTTTACATAACCATAGTGAATTCATTGTAATATAAAAATTCATCATCATCCATACTATTCTCCTCAATCCACCTCTCTTTACTTGACCAAGCCTAGTCAAGTCTACTATAGTAGACTGTGTTACTGTGTTATTTACTCAGGAAAAATCATGCCTATAGGTGTCAATTAGTGTTATAACTTGTGTCTCATGCCATAAGACCTATTTTAATTCATTATATCATTTCTACTTAGGCAAGTATCCATGTCTACAGGGTTTTCCATATCTATCTTCTTATCATTAACTTATAAGTGCCTACAGTTAGACTGTAAGTGATCCTTTTGAGCAAAAGGAACCCTATAGGTGGTGTTTTTATGATTTATCTCTAGTGTTAGATGCATTAGGATCTCCTTAGATTCTATAAATGCACCTCCTATTCAATCACATCCATACCATGCCTAGGATAAAACCAACAATCAAACTACCAATCCCCCATATGCTATCATTCTATAGTCAACTATAGGTGCCTATATTAAAAACAAAAAGAGCCCCTGTAGGTGGTAGTCTGAGCCCAAACCCTGTATCTAAAATCCCTCAAATGTTCCTTACGTTGTTAGTGTCACCCTCATTAAAATGGAATAACTTGTCAACAGTTTTTACCTCTATTAGGTTTCATAGTTTGGTAAAGTCATTTGAACTCAAAACACTATAGATAATACTACCCTTTATAGTGGGAGATTGCTTGAGATGGAGACCTACTTACACTCTAATTACATGACCTAACAACCAAGATCTCATGTAAATAATTTACCCTATGCTAATAATCCATGATGGAAACATTTAGATAGTTTATACTTCAAGATAACCAACCATGAGAGGATCAAAAGTAGGGTAGAATCCCTATTTTAGAGACTTTAAGGTAATTTGTCCCTTTGTCAACTTTATTCACCTATGAGCATGGTTTGGTGTCTATTTTCTATCATGTGACATTTAGACTATCTCAATGGTACTTTCAATTCTCCTAGGCCTTAGTGGGGGTTCAAAAAAGATCAATCACCTAATATTCAATTGCCCACTCCCCTGTTTGGACCACCTATAGGTGCACATCAATAGTATACAAGGTAAGACTTTATCTATTAGATAATTGGTTGTCTCAACCAATCTCAAATAATTTGAATTGTTAAAACTTGGTTGTCTACACCTTAGGAAACCTCTCACCACCTTGTCATCTATTCATCACATTACCATGACTATACAAGGCTATTTTTATCTACTTGTAGATGGATGTCTATAAGAAACTGACTGTGTATATCTTTCTTGATTCCTCACTCCCTCAAGAGATGCATTGGATAAAAAAATTAGTTGGGAGAGACTAATCATCATGTTTTTAGAGGTGAACAACAACATCAACTTTGATTTGAAATTCAAAATAGAAAAGGAACTCCACTACTGAGGGAACCTTATTTGTAGACTGTGATAGTGTCCTTCACTAGCAACATGAGATGGTTCATGCCCATCTCTTGACTTCCAAAAAGGAAAACCATGTTAATAATCATGTGATAATAATTTTAATTCTCATAATAACCTTGTATAGTACTTGGTTTGTATGGACCAAGCTAAACATAAAGGAAACCTATAAGGTATGAGAATAAATAAGAAGAAAATATTAGTAGAATTATTAGCATTGGTTCATAAATCATAAGTAACTAATATTATAAATATTTCCATGGATTTGAAGTGGACAAGGAGTAATACCTCTCACCAAGTGAATTTGTCTTGATTCAACTCATTTTATCCGTACTGAACCAAAATTGGTTGACCTCTGTAAAATTCAAATAAGAGTGATAAAGGAACATAATGGTTTTCAGAAATTTTCAAGTGTTTCAAAGCTGACCAAGTGTGGAGGGGAGATGAATATACACTATTAAACCTTTCCCACATGTTAAATATGCTTTTTAGTTTGTACAACTACCCAAATTCACATGAAACTATGTAATGTCCCCAATTTTCTATTAAAATGGTTTAATTAATTAATTAAATTATTATGGAAATAAAGTTGACTTCTTCTAGAAGTTTCCTGAAAGGCTTTAAAAGAAGGGGAAGGCAAATGATTTGGATATCTATCTAATATCTTCTTTTGCGAAAATTATTCTGAGAAGCTTGAATCGGTGATTCAGCTGGAATCTCTGAGGACGAAACCCTTCAGTAGATTGACGAAGAGTTGGACGAAAACCCAGCCCTTTTGTCAGAGGTGGATTCGAGACGGAATCCAGAGTGTGCATATTGGTCAGATCGGGAGCTTCAGAGGGCCATTCACTGAGGATATCAGGGTTCAGCCTATGCAAAGGTCTCCAGGTATTTATCCTATGTTTTGATCCCAGGTTTATATATTTTATAGTCAGAGCAGGTTTGGTACGGATTCCGTACGGATAGACAAATCGGCACCAGGCCGTACCGGCAGATCCAGAAAAGGAAAGGGCACAGTTCAGCCGCAGGGTTTTACAGGGACTGGCATCGGCATATAGACCGACTTCGGCCGATTATCTACCGACCCCGGCAGTCAGCAGTCACGGAGTCACAGGCAGGCAGTCGCCCTCAGACGACCGACGACGGCAGGGTATCCACCGACGTCGGCATCATCAGCGACCGACGTCGGCGATTGTGTTTTCTGGACACAGCAGGCCGAGAGCATGCAATCCCAAGTTTTTTATTTCCAATTTGGTAGTTGTTATAATAATTGGGGTTTGAGACCAATCTGTAATAATTTTATGACATTTGGGGCTATAGTATCAGTTACATTCGGTTTTATATCTTTGTCCAATTGATTGAATGCTGTAAGTAGTGGAAATCAATTTTATTTGCTTTCAATCCTAGTTTGGGATCTTTCAGTGGTATCAGAGCCATGCATCTTGCCAGCCTGTAGGGGTAATTTCAGGGTCAATTTGATTATCATTATGGCTCTAAAAGGGGTCAAAGATTTGGAAGAAAGCATGCACAATGCAAAGAAGAAAATAGATAATCCATGTCAGCAAGCAGAGGACATTCTAAAAACTTTGGAGGAGTTGGAAACTTATTTAAGCAAGGTTGATCAGTCAAATTCTTATGAGATGCAAACAATGCTATCTCCAGCGCTTGGTTCATTGGTGAAGCCCTGTTTATTGAGACATCGTGATGAGGTGTTAAGACTTGCAGCTCTCTCTTGCATTAGTGAAATCATGAGGATCATAGCTGGCTTTGATTTTAATGATGATCAGATTATGAGAGAGGTACTTCATGCCATGGTAAAAAGCTTCAAAAAGTTGGATGACATTAGAGACCCTCATTTCTCTAAGAGGGCAAGATTACTTGAAATATTTGCAAGGTATGGATTTGAAAACCTTATGATGTTAGTAGGTTGTATTGGTGACATTCGCAGGATGTTTAAAATATTTTGGACTATTTTAGATGATTTTCATTCCAGTGATGTATTAGCGTCAATGCACTCTATCATGTTCACAATCTTGTTCGAGGAGGAGGATAAAATTTCTAAACTTTTGGCAGAAGATTTATGGTATGTCTGGACAAAAGGGAAAAATGTCTCACCTAGAGCTTGTAAGTGGTTAAAGAGTTTAATTAATAGGCCTAAGGATCGTAGTGCTTTCCCTATGACATGCAGCAACTTGCATGATAAGTTTGACAGTCACGCTGATCCAGTACAGGGAGATATTAACACCTCTTCAGGTAATGATTTATCTACATTATCTTCACAGGTAGGACTAGTGGAGGATGTTGTGGATGAGCTTTGTCGTAAGGTGAGTTTAACTCAGGAGTTAGACAGTGAGGATAAGTCTGATGCTTGCATTCAGAGTGTGGAGGTGTACTCAGATGTTAGTACACTGAGTGTTGGTGATGAGTATGTTTCTATAGCTGCTTATGAGGAGCATGTGGTTGAGGCTCACACACATATTCAGGACTTGGGAGTACCTGATTCTGAGGAGTTTGGGATACCAGTGGAGTCGAGTCTCCAAATTGATTCTTCTCACACATTTAACAGTGTGGTACAGTTGGTTGTGCCACCATTACAGAGGAAGCAATTATGGGATGGATTAACACCATCTTTTGTAGATGGAATTTGCAGTTACCAATTACACAGCCTAAAGTATCGACGCATCCAGGGCAGTTGTGAGTTTAGAGATGGGTTGAGTTGTGTTCGCCAATTTGATTATGGGTTCCTCTTTGTTTTACTTCTGATGATATTGCAGGGACTTACATTGATTTACAGCAGTGCAGAGCATAACTACATTTGGGATCCAGGAGGATCGAGTGGTTCATTGTTCTGAGATTGCTTGGGGACAAGCAATCTCTAGGAAGGGAGGACTGTAATGTCCCCAATTTTCTATTAAAATGGTTTAATTAATTAATTAAATTATTATGGAAATAAAGTTGACTTCTTCTAGAAGTTTCCTGAAAGGCTTTAAAAGAAGGGGAAGGCAAATGATTTGGATATCTATCTAATATCTTCTTTTGCAAAAATTATTCTGAGAAGCTTGAATCGGTGATTCAGCTGGAATCTCTGAGGACAAAACCCTTCAGTAGATTGATGAAGAGTTGGATGAAAACCCAGCGCTTTTGTCAGAGGTGGATTCGAGACGGAATCCAGAGTGTGCATATTGGTCAGATCGGGAGCTTCAGAGGGCCATTCACTGAGGATATCAGGGTTCAGCCTATGCAAAGGTCTCCAGGTATTTATCCTATGTTTTGATCCCAGGTTTATATATTTTATAGTCAGAGCAAGTTTGGTATGGATTTCGTACGGATAGACAGATCGGCACCAGGCCGTACCGGCAGATCCGGAAAAGGAAAGGGCACAGTTCGGCCGCAGGGTTTTACAGGGACCGGCATCGGCATATAGACCGACTTCGGCCGATTATCTACCGACGCCGGCAGTCAGCAGTCACGGAGTCACAGGCAGGCAGTCGCCCTCAGATGACCGACGGCGGCAGGGTATCCACCGACGTCGGCATCATCAGCGACCGACGTCGGCGACTGTGTTTTCTGGACACAGCAGGCCGAGAGCACGCAATCCCAGGTTTTTTATTTCCAATTTGGTAGTTGTTATAATAATTGGGGTTTGAGACCAATCTGTAATAATTTTATGACATTTGGGGCTATAGTATCAGTTACATTCGGTTTTATATCTTTGTCCAATTGATTGAATGCTGTAAGTAGTGGAAATCAATTTTATTTGCTTTCAATCCTAGTTTGGGATCTTTCAAACTACCTCTTTTCAATTATTTTCTTGTCTTCAATGTGGAAACCTACAAATTTCAATTAAGGGATGCCACATTTGACAATAATTTGACATGGGGGATGTTGAGAAACACCTTATAACACTTGTATTTATAGAAAAGCTATACAAGCTTCATAAATGACCCCAAAAGTGGTTGTATATCACATATGACCAACTAAGGACTAAAATTCACTATGATAAAGCTAATGACACATCAAATTACGTCACTAGAAACATGGTACACACTATACGACCCTATAAGACCCATATACAAATTTATAACTATAGGGGGTTGACCTATTTTGCCTTGTGGACAAAATAGTTAACATTATTTACAATTTCCTAAGGCTAGTAAGCTAGCTATACAAAGACCAGTAGCTTACTCCTATCCATTGAGATATGGAGTCACCTATACACAAGTTTAACGCTCAATTACCTTTGAAACCACACCAAAAAATAATAAAATACACACAAAACAATACATTCAAGGAAACACACATGTGTTCTCAAGAACACTTATGGAACACACACACACAACATAAATAAAGACAAACCTATCCTAATATTTATAAGACCTCAATATTTGAGGTGATGAAAAAATCACCATAATTCAACCAAGGTCAAATATGGTTCCTATTGCATCCTTGATGCTCCATGAAATAAATTCATCATGTGAAGCATGCTTATCAATAAATATTTTCTCATGTTGATGGTAAAAAAACTTACCA
The DNA here is from genome assembly GCA_037957365.1 of Torreya grandis. Classification (NCBI taxonomy): domain Eukaryota; kingdom Viridiplantae; phylum Streptophyta; class Pinopsida; order Cupressales; family Taxaceae; genus Torreya; species Torreya grandis. Next base: position 1,462,359 of record JARHVA010001587.1, read on the forward strand.
TCCTTGTCTCTTCTTATATCTATAAGTGGATTACTTTGGGCCTTCAAGGATGTTATATTATGTCTTCTAAGAATTTTTTTTGAACCTATAACCTTATTTATCCATATCATATCCAATTTTCACCTCTCAAATTGAGTGTTAGGAAGTATGATAACTGTCTCAACCTTACCTTCCTCTTGGGCATGATAAACTTGATGTATGGGATCATAAATTTTTGTCCTCATTATTCTCCAACACATATTTAAATGGTTCAAACACAAGCTAACGTGTTAATTTATCCTCAAACATAAACATATTTATCTTATATTCATGAGACTCCTCTATAACTATAACCTCTTTGATAGAAAATTGATGCTTATCTTCATTCATACCATGACACTCAACTTTATACTTGATCAAACACTCAACAACTTGATTATTAGGTTCATCAATAACCTCATGATTAGATATGCACTTCTTAGGAGGAGGAATAGTCTTACCTAGTTTCTCAAACTCTTGACTTATGTCATTTAACCTTTGCCATAGGTCATCTTCTTCCTCATGAATGCCATCTTCAAGGGCTCTTTCATCAAGTATAGGAAAAATAACATTGTTCTTATCACCATAGTGATCTATCATGATTTTCAAACTATCATCATCATACACATGAATCAAGTAATTGCTTTCAATAGCTTGTGAAAAATAATGTTCAATTCTTACCTTAGATTTCTCATATACTCCTTCATGGATGATATAGGTGCCAAGGTCAGTTTGCTCAAAATAGGTGTATAGATAATGTCCATAGGTATTTACACCATAATAATCTAGAAATAAATTAAATATTCCCTCAAGATTATAATATGTCCCATCATCCACAATAGACTCCTCGTGATCATTGATGACACAATTCAAATTAGAGCTTGCTCTTACATAGGGCTCAATGTGAAACTTCACTAGTGGTTGGGTATTGATAGTTAACTTTACTCCATATTTATCTTGAAGGCCAAGAAGGACTAATAAAATATGAGGTATCCTTTTATCTTGGATTTAAAATCTTTTGAGAGGTAGATAACAAAGTGGGTAGGTAAGTCAATAACCATAATGTTTTGGAGAATGGGAAAGCTTGGGCAATCATGAAAGAAAAAATTCAATCCTTTGACCAAACGTATTGACTTATCAAGAGTAACATCCATTTGAATCACCCCTTTAATATATGGTTTATACTTAGGCCCAATTTATTAGCTAAAACCTTGGACATCACCAAAGTCTTAGTTCCATTATCAACTATGCAATTATGAACAAGCTTGTCCCCCATAATGAGAGTGAGGTAGAATGGTAGAGGTTTATGAGATTTAGTAGAGGGTTAAAAAATGTTATTAGGATCATTGGTGATAGAAACATTACTATGACCATGCATTGATGATTGAGGGATAACATGAATTGTGGACAACTACTTTTGTAAGAGTTTCTTTTGGCTAGGCATGTGTAGGGCATACCAAAGAGAGATAGATACCTTAAAATTCTTCAAAGAATCAAAAATGTTTAGAGTAGTAATTTTTTAACTTTTACTAAGTCCTTGGAGGCAAGGAAGTGTTTGGAAATTTGGGTATTGAAGAACTTGAAGTATCCCTTCCAACATTCTAACTTGAAGAAGGTACATGAGTATTAGGGACTGTCATGATTGTTGTCATACTTTGTTGTCTTATAGGAGGACTAGTTAAACTTATAGGCACACTATTAGAATCTCATAGAGATTTATTCTTAGCTCTAGTATTATCTTTAAATGAATTACCTTTATTAATAACATAAGTGTATTCAACTATAAATTTAGTTAATCTTACTCCGTAAGGATACCATCCTTTGTTATCTTGTATTATAACTTCATCTTCTACTGATAGTTGAGGAGTGACTCCTCCTTGAGCAACTAGAGTTTGCTCTCCAACCTTATTTGAATCCATGAATTGATCTTGTTTCCATTCTTCTCCTTGGATCAAATTGCTATGCATTGGTACCATTTCTCTTGTCTTGGAGATGAAAGTAGGATTTTATGCATTGGTAGGCCTATTGAAGTTAGGCTACCTTTGACATCTCCCTTACCCATATTGTTAAACATATTACTTAGGATAAGGATATGGTTTTTGATTCACACCTTTTTGTAGATTTTCTTGCCTAATCCTAGATTCTAAGAACTAAATTCTTCCATCTTTATCCATGGCATCATCTACCTTCTTAGGGGAATTTTTAGGCTTGGTATTTCCATTTGAAATTTGGGCAACACTTAGAGAAATGACATAAGTATTTGGAAGTATATTAATGTACACCTTTTGAGGAAACCTCCCAACTTGTATGAGGCCATTATTAGTTCTAATGGAAACGTTCATATGCTTCAGGTAAGGTGTAACCACCCATGGATTGAAACATTATGGCTATGTTAGTACCAATAGACATCAAACATGTGGGAAACACAAAACTAGTAAGTAGTCTCATGGGAGGAGGCAACCTATGCCAAGTCCTTTAAAATCTCTTATTAAAATAATGCATTGTCTCTTTGGGGGATATTTGAATTACATTGAGCTGATAGATGAGTGATGTGTGATCATTCTTGTCTTCAAACCTCTATGTTAGCAACTCTCCAAAATCATCCCAAGTTGTGATACATCCATCAGGTAAATTCCTATACCAATCAGGTTTTTTCCCTCTAAGGGACATAGCAAGGAGTCTAATATCAATTTTTACCTTAGTAACATTATAAAAACTATAGAAGTTTTAGATATCCATAATGTTCTTACTAAGAGTGACATGACCCTCACCATTGAATGTAGGAACAATCTTTGTAGCATTAGGGGGAATGTCATCATATGCATGAAGATGCATAGGATTTTTAGTGTTAAACAATGGGAAGGGATGTTTCCTAGCCATATTATATTCAAGTTATTCTTCAATTTATTTGTCTTTTTGGCTAGTAAATTCCTCTTTCTCTTCCAAGAGAAGAATAGGCTAAGGGTGTTGAACTTCAAGAGGAAGTTTAAGTTGAAGAGGTGGATTGATGGGATTGAAAAATCTACTAAAATATGACATAGTAAGGACCATGAAGTATAAAAACAAATATATGATAAAAAAATGGTCTAAAACTATATTTTACTTTGAATGGAGTCGTCAAATGTTGTTTAGAACACCATATGTAGTTTTGATGTTGTCAATACCAGCATTCACCTTGACAAGTTATCTTTAGGACAACGTTCCACTAGGCATGCCAAAAATATTAACATAAGCAAAGCAAAAATTTGGGGAGATTTTTGTGGGTTATTTGAAATTATAGAGGGCCCTTGTAATCCATTTCACCCATAGTTTATCAAATAAAAAATTAGCTACTATGTTTACTAAAAATTTGCATAGTGAGATAGCCTATCATTTGGAACTACAATGTGCACATACGTTCAAAGAGATCATTGATAAATATTTGTTGAATGAGTGAGAAATCATCAATAAAGGGTTCATCGAGCTTAATTTAACTAATAAAAATCAAGGTATTAATCACAAAATTACCAACATCCCAATCAAGCGCAAGCATCACAATTGGCATAGGCCAATAATCATGAAAGACCAAAGTAATTCAACCACAATAGGAATGTTGTGGGAAATGGAGTAACTGAATCTCATCATGTCCAAATTGTGTATACATCATTTGTATCACATTTTTAGCTTAATTATACCTATAAACCTCTCCAACCAATGCTACAATCACAACAACTAAGACCTATGCAACAAATACAACAGTCTTTACCATTATAAACCCCTCCTCCTATAAAAACCATCCTTATATGTCATGTCTTTAGTGACATAGGATAACCTATTGAGTCTATATTTCACAAGCTTGCTATCATTAATCTAATTAGTTGGCCCATACCAAAGCATTATCAACAAGGCATTTCTTATCTTGATTGGTATCGTGAAAATGAATTTTGTGACTATCATTAGGTCAATGGGCATAATCTACGAAGATGTGTCCAAATCAAGCATTTAATCAAGAATATGTTAGAGAATTGGAAGATAAAATTGGATAATGGTGCTTCCACTTCTAATCAAACTCTTGGGATCTATTAAAACCCTTTTCCCTTACATAATAATCAATAATAACAGAATAATCAACAACAATAACAATATCTAGTGCAGTATCAAAATCAAAGGCCAAACCAGTAGAACCAGTAAAATCAGTAACAATATCTGCAATGACAAACCAATGGATAAAACCAAGGTCAAAATGGTAACAACCAACAAACCTACCATGTAGTTTCACATGACTACAACAGGGTTGTAGGTCATATTACAGGGGGTAATGTTAATACCATATCCATTAATCCGAGACCAAGCACTAATCAGCCTAGACCATTGCTAAACAATAATATTTATCTAAATCACTTGGATAATCCTTCATTGACCTAAGATTCCATACAATCAAACTATCAAACTAGGACTTCCCATTTTAGATCTTATAGTGACAACTCATTCTTACCACATGACCACATGCAAGTTCACTGGCAACTGAGACTTGTCCTATCTGGTTCCACACCATTTCCAACATTGTTAACAATAATGGTTTGGTATTTAATCCTGATTATGCAATCACAACTTAGAGGTCAAAGATTACTATCCCAAGACCACAACCATCTACCACTTTTCCTATCATCCAACTAACCATTCAGCCTTGGAATAAACCATTCACTACTGACCAAGACAAGAAGTTTGATATTGTGGAATAATTGTAGAAGACACTAGCACAAATTTATATTTTAGATTTATTATGAATGTCAATAATCCACAAAAACATATTGAATGAGTTTTTGACCCAATCCACTATTTTTAGTGGTATATCCCTTGATAAATTTCAAGCTTTGGTTGGACACCTACCTCCATCCCAACAAATCACATTCAACCAAAGTGATATGTCTTCCTTTGGCCCACTCCATAATAACCCATTGTACATAGAAGTTTGTATCAGATGGCATAAAGTGAAATGTGTCCTTATTGATAATGGATCTAGCCTCAACATAGTGTCCCTCAAACTCATCAATCTTCTTGGGTACATGATGACTGATCTCCATCCATAAAAAATAACTATCAAAGCTTATGATGATCAGGAAAGAAAATCATAGGTCACCATTAGTTTACCAATTATCATTGGGCCTTTGACCCATGATACACTTTTCCATGTGTTATATCTTGAGTTATCATACAACATGCTTCTAGGTAGGCCTTGGTTACATGAGATTCATGCAGTCCCATTAACACTGCACCAATGTATTTTCCCACTCAGGGATGGAGGTGAATATTCTAGGAGATTTACACCCATATGAACACTGCAAGCATCTTGAGGCCAAGTTTCAAATATATAATTATCATTATGGCATGAATCCTAGTTATAAGTAGGATAAAGGAAAGGCTATACTTATTGATCCTTCATCAGATAATTGTATAGATCCTAATACCTTAGATTCCCTTTCCTACATGCCACCTCCTGAAGCTTCTAATCATTTCACCATTTTAGATAATGGACTGAGAAAATATGTGACCCATGATACATTTCATATCACCAATCTTCCTCAGAATCTAAAAACCTTTGGATGACCTAAGGTCATCCCACATATGCATTGGCAATGAAAGAACAAAGATAAGGGACCTGCCACATTTGTACTAGCATCTGGCCTATGACTTGACCCTCTTGAAGGGGATGAATCATGGTTATAAAATTATGACCAGGATGATTGTTATAAAATTACAAAGTATCCTATTCATAATAGGATCATGGAGCATCACAATTATGAAGGAAGAGGCCTTGAACTGAATCAGTAAGGAACCATCAAGCCAATTTCCATGACTAAGTATGAAATACCTTATGGACTTGGATTTAAACCACTGAGGGTGACCCCACATATTTTATTAAAACTCCATCACAAATGACTAGTGATGATGATGTTGATATTAAAGTAGAGACTGATCATAGCCTCACTTTTGATGACCTAGATGAAACCAACCTATTTGATAACAATGTCATTTGTACAGTTACCCAAGCCATTCATTACAATCTATTGCCATTATATTATCCCCAATTGATAGATTGGGACCAACAAGAATCCAGTCTGTCAATTGATGATTTTCAAAATGATGAGGCATTTTGTGATTTCTTAGGCCTTAGAGACAATTTTCTATTGGGAGATCACAAACTAGGATTCTCAATCACATTGGATCCTGCAGCCTATATTAGAGAGTGAGTGAACACCCTTAGCCAAAAACAAATAAGTAAAACATTAAGGTCCCAAAGTGAAAACCTCTTTGAAGCACTTTTTGACTATGGAAAAAGTAAAGATAAAGGCTAGTCTAGTGGTGAAAACCTGTTTCGGGTGCCATTAGATGGGGGTGTTCATTCTTCTATAGATTTAAACTATGAGACCACTAATGATGAACTTGCTTGTGGATCTGAGTTTAGTTTTGAGCAACAAGTATTTGATCAAATTATCCAAGAATTTTTGACCATTTTTGTTACATGGCCAAATTTCCCATTAGGAGACTTAGATTCATCATGCCTAGGAGAAGTTGAAGAGCAAGTCCTAACAAAAGACCTTGACATAGTCCAACAGTTCAAGTCATTGCTTACTATCTCAGAAGATAGTTTAACCCTTCTAATCAAAGATATAATAGAGGTAAACATCAAGACTCTATTGGTCCTAAAATGGATAAAATTGGGTGCATCTCTCACTGAGGAGGAATGTGACATTTTTATAGCTCTGTTAAGAGAGTTTATAGATATATTTGCATGGGCCTATTCTGACATGCCAAGACTAGACCCTGCCTTGGTTCTACACCACCTTGTGGTTAATCCTAATTCCAAATCAGTAGAATAAAACCTCCATAATATACATCCTCACATTGATGTATTAGTAAATAAAGAGTTGGAAAAAATCTTAGAAGTAGGATGTATCCGATCCATCAACTACTTTGAATGGATCTCTAATGTTATACCTATTAGCAAAAATCCTGAAGGAATCAAAATTTATACCAAGTTTTTAGACATCAACAAAGCTTGTCCTAAAGATGATTTTCCATTGCCTAATATCGACATGATCATTGAATCCATGGTAGGTTATGAAATGCTTTCACTCATGGATGGATTTTTAGGATACAATCAGATCAAAATAACACCAGTAGATGAGCATAAAATAGCATTCACCACTCCATGGGGAACATTTTTCTATTAGGTGATGCCATTTGGCCTTAAGAATGTGGGAGCTACATATCAAATAGACATGACTATCATATTCCATGATATGATGCATGATATTATTGAAGACTATGTCGATGACATATTAGGAAAATCCAAGACTAGAGCTGACCATCTAGTAGTGTTGTCTAATATATTTGAAAGACTCTGAGAGTACAAAGTCATACTAAATCCAAATAAATATGTTTTTAGTGTAACTTTAGGAAAACTATTTGACTTCATCATGTCTCGTAGAGGTATTGAAGTTGATCCAACTAAAGTCCATGTTATAATCGAGATGCCACCACCAACCAATTTGAATCAACTTCATAGTTTATAGGGTAAGATCCAATCCATCTGACGCTTCATCTCTCAGTTAGAAGACAAGTGCCATCCATTTACACACCTTTTAAAGAAAGGAGTTACATTTCACTAGGATGATCACTACCAAATAACTTTTGAACAACTCAAAGATTATCTTATCAATCCACCTATTTTATTACCTCCTAGGCTAGGAAAGCCATTCTTGTTATACTTATCAGCTACCGATTATGCTCTAGGAGCACTCTTAGATCAACATGATGACAATGGAAAGGAGCATGTTATTTACTACCTAAGACATACCTTGTTTACATATGAACATAACTATGCACCTATTGAAAAAGCTTGTCTAGCCATGGTTTTCATAGCTCAAAAACTGCATCATTACATGTTGAATAATAAAATCATGGTTATTTCAAAAATAGATCTGCTCAAGTATCTACTATCTAAAATAGATTTTCAAGGTAGAATGGCTGAATGGATCATGCTTCTTAGTGAGTTTGACATAGAGTATGTCAATCAAAAAGCAATCAAAGGACAAGTTCTTATAGATCAACTTACTAAATTACCTCTCATGGACACACAACCACTCAAGTTTCCATTTCCTAATGAATCCATCATTATCTTTATTGATATACACCTTGAGGATTAGCCTTGTAAGCTATATTTTTATGGTTCGTTCACTATGCATAGATTGGGGACAGGCCTATTATTTATTACACCACAGGGGGATCTAATCCCTAAATCATTTAGAATCAGCTTTCCTTATACCAACAACATGGCTGATTATGAAGCACTTGTTATAGGACTTCGACAAGCAGTGCATTAGAATATATCTCATCTTCAATTTTATGATGATTCTCAGTTAATCATTAATCAGGTCACAGATCATTTTTAGACCAAATATGACAAGCTAGTTCTATATAAAGCCATGGTTGACACTCTTAAAAAGCAAATTGCCAACATTAAATTTGAGCATATACCAAGGGCTAGTAAAAAAACTATAGATGCCATGACTACTATTGGATCTCTCATTTGAAAAACAAATAAAGCTAGAGAGTATCAATTCCTTATCAAGAATTTGTCAGCATTAGCTCATGAACCTTCAACCATTGCCATGATTTGTGATATTATTGATCCTAATTCTATCTGGTACTTAGACCTTTACAACTACCTTCATTGACCAAGTTCTATCACCTGACCTATCTCTAAAACAAACCAAATACTTCATTCATCATTCCACTCATTATAATTAACTTAGATCCACCCTTTATCGTCATATTTTTGATGGAACTCTGCTTTGTTGTCTAACTTCAACAGAGTCTACATTATCATTAAGTGAAGTTCACAAAGGATTATGTGGAGCCCATTATAATGGGGTAGTCCTATCCGAAAATCTCTTGCATACTAGTTATTATTAGCCCATAATAGACACAGATGTCACTGCATATGTAAAGAAATGTGATAAATGTCAATGACATGCTAATTTGATTCATGCCCCAATAAAAACTTTGAAATTGATGTTGACACCATGGCCATTTTTTATATGGGGACTTGACCTCATTGGGAATATTAACCCCACTTCATTTGATGTCCATAAACATATCCTTACCTCCACCAAATATTTCACTAAGTGGGTTAAAGTTATACCCCTCACTTACGTGACTGGAAAACATATTTCCACATTCATCTTCAACCATCTCATCTGCCACTATGGTATCCCCTCTAACATTATATCTGATAATGGAGGATCATTCAAGAATAAATATGTAGACTAGTTATGTGTTAAATACAACATCACACAACACTTTTCTACAACATATTACCCTCAAGGTAATGGCCAGGCCAAGCCATCCAACAAAACCATTGTCAACATTCTCAAAAAGATTGTTAATGATATTGATCATGATTGGCACCTCCAAATATTCCCTGCCCTTTCAACATACTATACCAATCATCATACCCCTACAAGAGCCACTCCATACTCACTTGTTTATGATACTGAAGCCATCATTCCCATTGAGGTTGAATTGCCTTCACTATGCATCTCTTTCAAGCATGTCCTAGATGATCATGACTATCGAATACTCACCTATAAGAGCCGGATCTACTTGATGAAAAATGCATAACTTTGCTCAATAATCTTCAAGCATATCAGAATTAACTCAAAGGCCACTATAATCAGCATGTGAATTATAGAAAATTTGAACTTGGTGATTTTGTTCTCAAAGAAAACCAAAAGAATACCACGACTGAGAAGAAACATAAAGGGAAATTCAAACCAAACTGGATAAGGCCTTTCATCATCACTATAGATTATGGATCAAGAGCATATAGACTTGCCACACTAAATGGTGACAAACTTCTAGAGCCAATGAATATTATTCATCTCAAGTAGTACTATGCTTGAATGCTAAGGTGTATTATTTGTAAGGACCATTTTAGATAGGCCATTTTATCACTATTATTCTTTGCACACATATCATTATTATCCATCTTATTTTCCATATTCACTTTACACTTTCAACCTATCGACCTAGTGTGTTTTAAAACCTAGCCCATTTGACATTAGTTTTTGTCATTTGTTACATAGTTTCAACATCAAGGTATCTGATTAGTTCTTCAGTTAGTTCAAGAAATTCAAATAGAGATCATATTTTGGGATAGTGTGATATAATTTTCAGTAGTTACATCCTTCATTTGTTAGTCCTTTCATACCACCGATCTTGTTGCTAATTATAACCACCTTTGGGTAAATTAGTACCATTTATCAATGCCATTATGTCCTAGTTATAATTTACTATGGGAAAACTAGGGCCAATACTAAGTCTTGACATACCAACTTGCCACTTCCTATGCCATACTATGTCTTTTTACCAACTATGCCTGCTTTGTTTGAATTAGCTACCATACTAATCAAATTCCTCCATTGTAAGGGTATAACTAAAGTGACTTGAGGTCTTATTTTGGGACTATGTAGGTAGTGCTCAATACTTGTTGAGGTCATCTCAGTCACCCTCAACCTAAGCCTTGCTCTCATGATTTTGTGAGCAATGTAAGCCATGCTTTCATCATTTTGTGAGAAACCTAAGCTCTCACTATCTTGTGAGAAACCTAAGCAACGCTCTCACTATTTTGTGAGATTGAACCATTTAGTGTCTCTTCATTCTCAATTGAGTTGAGACACTCTAAAAATCTTCCAAAAACATTTAAAAATTTGTTAGAAAAGCATAAAAACATTGACCACTTCTTTTGCCTTAAGGATTCTGGGAACCCTTATTAAGTTACAAGCAAATCACTTGTCATTTAGTTTCCCCATATTTTTTGGCCTTTTTCTCTCATGGACTTTCCATTTTTCAATATCATTCCCATTATTCTATCACATCCATTCTATTTTTTTCCATCAGTTATCACATTCTACCCATTCCCTAGGAGAACTACATTTAGCCTGAAGTTTTCTATTGGATATTACATCTATAGAACTATGTAGGTAGCATCCACTTGCCTAGCACATATGGAGACATCTCGACCACCCCCTTCCTCTTATTTTATTCCCATATTTAGTTCATTAGGTGATTCATTGTCCACACTTACACTTGAATCCATCCCTATTCATATGTTTACATTATCATCATGGTTTTTATCATTGGTGAATTATTTTCTATTGAGTATTGGATTATGGGAGTCAGCCCTTACACATATTTTGGCCAATTCTTTATGATGTTAATCATAAAGCCTAACATCACATGCTACAAAAAATCTTGGCTTCAAGAAGTCTATTTAGCAATGGTGGCATCTCTTCAACATGGACATCCTGATTCACTCCTAATCATATCCCAAATAGAACAATTGACCACCAAAAAATTTCAGCCTTTATTAGTTCAAATGAGCATCTCCCTACTAGTAGGTTGTTCCAATTCATCATTACCCTATATCTTAAATTATCATCATCCTCAACCAAGTTTATCATGTTTTCCATAATCAGGGTCCAATGATTACAACTGCCTATGGATAAATCATTGTACAATGTCCCACCTACATTTCTCAATGATTATAACCACCTTTGGGAAAATCATTGAGTTGTCACCACTTTACTTTTTATACCCATAAAAGGGCATGTTATTATCTTGTTTTTTTATCCTAACTGGGATAGTTCCATCTTCTCAATGATTATAACCACCTTTGGTCAAATCATTGTGTTATCATACCATGTTGCCACTATCAAGGTACAATGCTTATAACCACCTTTGGGAAAACCATTGTGCACTGTCCCACTCACATTCTTAATTATTTTTACTACTTTTTCAATACATTATGTTTTCACCCCATCATATTTCTTTTCTTTGGTACCCTCATTTCATTTATTTCTTTTTGAGGGATCATTTGCTAACCTCCTTGTGTCAGTCATTCCCTCAAGGGGGCATCATACAGTTAGTTTATCATCATCGTAAGTTTATGCATGCAGAACCTTTTCATTATTCAAGAAGACATTATTGTGTTTATAGCTTTCAATGCCTTCCCAAATAGAGGAAAACTATAGACACCTAAAACTGGTCACTGATAACGTCCAATCAGGGTTTTGGCTAGTTTCCATCTAAAATGTACAATTTGTCCTAAAACACATAAAATGATGTGAAACTGATATATTTAAGTGCTGATTTTGGCTAGGTTATCCCTAAATGGGGTAATGTAATTTATGGTCCAACTAACTTTGATCAATTCATTTCGAGTCAAAATGCCAAATTTGCACCTATGTGCCCTATACTACTCTTTCCTATCAAATATTTTGCACAAGACTCATGCCTTTGTTATTTTTTATTGGTAACATCCTAAATCAGAATATGCATCTAATGCATCTGATAGTGACTTCCAATTCTAATCCAGTCAAATGTAAGACCAATAACAAGGCATTTTGATCAATTTGGGTAATTTGTGCATAATGTGCCTAATCATGTTTAAGAGATAATTAGCCCAAATCAAGGCCTAATCAATAATTCCATGGAAACTTGTTGAATACTTATTTTTGGAAATGAATATGGAATATCTGCATCATCAAGTGATCTCATTTCTTGGGAAGACATCTCTAGGCCATAAATGCCACAAATATCAGAATTCATGCCCTCCATGCCTCATCGATGCCTGTTAGGATTGTGGAGCTAAAAGCTTCACTGATGCAAACAGGAGAGGAGGTTGTAGGACAGTTGCTGAGTGTCAGAGACACTGGCGTCGGTCAGGCCAACTGACGTCGGTAGGATAGGGCAGGAAGGAAATCGACGTCGGTCAGAGATCGGCCGGCGTCGGTGACCCCCAGGCAGACAGGGACCGACGTCAGTCGCCTGTGTGGTTCGACTGCGAGCTATTTACGGGCAGTTAGCTAACGAACCAAGTGTTTACATGAAGAGATCTATTTTTAGACTGAGAGCTGTGGATCTAATTATTGTAATTAGATGTCTAATTATTGTTTGGATGAGATCTATATAATAGACTCATGGTTGTATTAGAAAAGTGTGCTAGGGAGTAAGAGAGCATAATTATAAGCTCCTTCTGTGTGTGAGGTAGAGCAATGGTGCGTTCCTCCTAGTGCCTCAGTACCAGGTGTGTTGGTGCTGGATTGGAGAACCAGCTGGGTTCTTCAGGTGTGTAGGATCTTGGTCACAGTTGCATGGCCTATATAGGAGATCTACATGGTAAGTAAGATCATTGATCTGTAGGGGTATGTGTGTGCAAGGTCAAGGTTCACAGGTGAGCAGAACCGTTGTTTGATTTACAGGTGTGCAAGGTCATATAGACAGCAACACAATAGGGAGCAGTATCAGGCAGGATCTACTTGGAGTACAGGTGTGTACTCGGATAGAGCAAGAGAGAAAGGCAAGGGAGTTCCTTCCATAAGTATGGTCTGTTGAATTGCAGGTTGTTGCAGGTTCATGGGAGATCTACTTGAAGTACCTTGAGTACTTGTGGAGCACGTGGAGTGTGTGGAGCACTTGTGTTGTGCGTGGAGCACGGGAGGTGAACACCAACTCTGTATTTGAGTTGGGTGTTGGGACCTGTGAGAGGGAGAGCTTTGGGGAGAAGAAGTACTGTTCACTTGAGGTGTGGGAAACCTCTGTAAGGTGGTGGAGAAGAAGTGGCATCTTCTTTATTGTATTCTTTTCTGTATAAAGTGTTAATACAAGTTGTGTATTGTCTCTCATATGCTGTGTTATTCTGAATTCTATTTACTTGTTGATTCTGGTTATTTTCGCATATTTAAGTTGCTTGAAGTTTGGTAATCAATTGTATGTTTCTGGTTTCGCATCCTGACAAGTGGAATCAGAGCATGTTTGTTGTTCTAGATTCCTGACAAGTGGTATCAGAGCCAGGTTGCAGGAAGCAGGTTGTGTTTTGGTTACAGGGCACTCTCAGGGGTTTCTAATCGAGTGGGAGTAGAGCAATGGCAGATCAAAGTAAGCTAAGAATGGAGGAGTTGAAAAGCACAGACGATTACTCACGGTCTGATGGAAAGAAAGAGCAGGTAAAAGAACATTGTTGGTTGGTAACAGATCAGCATGAAGAAACTGAAGATACAGATGTAGCAGGTGTTGTTGCACAGGATGTGTTTGCAGGTTTCTTGGATAAAGTTGAATCTTGGATAAAAGATTCGGTTGCCTCTTTCCATGCAGCCCCAGGTAGAGGAGCTGGTAAGCCTTGCCAAAGAATTGGCAAAGGGGAAGTGAAGCTGAAATTGCAGGCAGCCAACACACAGGGGTTGATGAATGTCATGCAGGTCCCAGGTTTGGAGATATGGCTAATTTCTTCAGAAAGATTGGGTGATGAGAGATGCACAAGAACTCTCACAGCGGTAGCACTTGAATTAGCTGGTGGTAATAAAATAGGTATACTTTATCTACTTGTTTATATTACTGATTCTTCTTCTATTGCGAAGACGTGGCTTCATAGGCTTGGTCACAAGAGCAAGGAGGAGATGCATGTTCTTAAGCGAAAGACAGATATATTTGATAGGCTTAAGAACTGGAAAGCCTTGGTGTTCTTGGAGGAGATGGCAGATAGAGTTCAGTGGATGAGGCTGGATACATCTGAGCAGGGCAGTTTGGACATGGAGATTGATCCAAAGGAGCTCGTGGGTAAAAAAGTCATCACTCACAGGCGAACATAGGTACCGATGTCGGTCAGGAGGAACCGGCGTCGAACAGACAGGTGCCGATGTCGGTCATGTTCAGACCGAAGCCGGCAGTGTCGGGCAGAGTAAGACCGACGTCGGTCAAGGGGACCGACGTCGGTAGTATGTAAGACCGATGTCGGTCAGGAGGACCGACGTCAACAGCAGGGACACCAGCGCTGACAGGTTGGTAGTCAGGTACAGACGCATGAGAACCGACGTCGATCGGATGTAGACTGTGGAGTGACCGAGGTCGGTCACTGTAACGAATTTTGGGTGGACAGCATGTTGTCAAGGAGTCTCAAACACCCATATGGAGGACTAAAGGCGTAAGTAGGCCCTCAAATTCGTGTTCCTCTTCTTCATACTTGTTGCTGATTATAGAGCAGGAAGGATCCAGGAAACAGGTGTGAGCTAGGCAGGGATATGATGTAGAACCAGACGGGAGTTTTTGGTAGGTTTGCCAGCTGGATGAAAGCATAGAGACGAATGGATGCCTTAGTAGAAGAATAGAGAGAATGGATACGTGAGACGGAAGACTAGGGCATATGGTCTTGAGGAGCTGCAGGACAGTGGTACCAGGTTTGACAGGTGGAGGACGAAGCATGGCTTCAGTCAGTGTCAGGTAACTACTGTGGTTTGACTTACCAGGGGGATGATGATTGCAACATCATTCTGTTGTTGTATGTGGATAGTATGCTAGCTAGCAGGGGTGTACATACAGGGTTTTGCTGAGCTAAGGGTAAGATTAGTTCAGTGGCATGTCATGAGGAGTTTGGAGCAGCGGAATTCTTTGACATGGGAGGGATGGAGATCACTGGTTGATTTTGTCTCGAGTGGGAGCTGATGTGAATTAGGTGTTGACGAGGTTCGGGATGCAGAACCGGAGCACACTAAGGGCTGGACAGGTACAGTGTAAGAAATCACATGAGGTCTAGTATAGACCTGAGTATTCCCATGCAGTGGGAGCTGTCAGAGTTAGGAGCCAATTCGGGGAAGTGGGTTCTCAGGTTTTCTGAGAGGGACCGGCAGCAGGTGTTGCTATGCAGGGTCAGGACTTCACTACAGGTGTTGTAGGTTTGGATGTGGCAGGGTACTCGGATGACAGGTGGTACACCATGGGATGTGTGGTGGGTTGTCTTCAGGTGGGAGCTTGAAGAGGGATACAAACCAGGAAATAGATTAGACAGAGTATAGGTATAGGTACAGTGCAGCTGTTTATCTCCAAGTGGGAGATTGTTAGGATTGTGGAGCTAAAAGCTTCACTGATGCAAACAGGAGAGGAGGTTGCAGGAGAGTTGCTGAGTGTCAGAGACACCGGTGTCGGTCAGGCCAACCGACGTCAGCAGGATAGGGTAGGAAGGAAACCAACGTCGGTCAGAGATCGGCCGGCGTCGGCGACCCCCAGGCAGACAGGGACCGACGTCGGTCACCTGTGTGGCTCGACTGCGAGCTATTTACGGGCAGTTAGCTAACGAACCAAGTGTTTGCATGAAGAGATCTATTTTTAGACTGAGAGCTGTGGATCTAATTATTGTAATTAGATGTCTAATTATTGTTTGGATGAGATCTATATAATAGACTCATGGTTGTATTGGAAAAGTGTGCTAGGGAGTAAGAGAGCATAATTATAAGCTCCTTCTGTGTGTGAGGTAGAGCAATGGTGCGTTCCTCCTAGTGCCTCAGTACCAGGTGTGTTGGTGCTGGATTGGAGAGCCAGCTGGGTTCTTCAGGTGTGTAGGATCTTGGTCACAATTGCATGGCCTATATAGGATATCTACATGGTAAGTAAGATCGTTGATCTGCAGGGGTATGTGTGTGCAAGGTCAAGGTTCACAGGTGAGCAGAACCATTGTTTGATTTGCAAGTGTGCAAGGTCATATAGACAGCAACACAACAGGGAGCAGTATTAGGCAGGATCTACTTGGAGTACAGGTGTGTACTCGGATAGAGCAAGAGAGGAAGGCAAGGGAGTTCCTTCCATAAGTATGGTCTATTGAATTGCAGGTTGTTGCAGGTTCATGGGAGATCTACTTGAAGTACCTTGAGTACTTGTGGAGCACGTGGAGTGCTTGTGGAGTGTGTGGAGCACTTGTGTTGTGCGTGGAGCACAGGAGGTGAACACCAACTCTGTATTTGAGTTGGGTGTTGGGACCTGTGAGAGGGAGAGCTTTGGGGAGAAGAAGTACTGTTCACTTGAGGTGTGGGAAACCTCTGTAAGGTGGTGGAGAAGAAGTGGCATCTTCTTTATTGTATTCTTTTCTGTATAAAGTGTTAATACAAGTTGTGTATTGTCTCTCATATGCTGTTTTATTTTGAATTCTAGTTACTTGTTGATTCCGGTTATTTCCGCATATTTAAGTTGCTTGAAGTTTGGTAATCAATTGTATGTTTCCGGTTTCGCATCCTGACAAGTGGGATCAGAGCATGTTTGTTGTTCTAGATTCCTGACAATGCCTTCCATGATGCCCTCCATGCCTCTTAATTTCCCCTTCTTCCAATGACATGATGAGGATAATTACAAACTTAATTCCAAAAATTTAATTAATCCTCAACCACACATCTCAATCTTGAGATGGATGGTTGAGGTTGATTATGATCAAATCCAAAAATCTATAAATAGGAGGCCTCACAACATCATTTCTAAGCTTAATTAGTGATAAGTTATAATGCAAGATCAGTTCTAAAAGCTTCAATAAACTAGTGTTATAATGCCAAATTGATTCCAAGCCAATCTAATCTATAAGCCAAAGGTTCCAAGGAGAGATGGAGGTAGACAAGCTTCCATTTCCAAGGACTTCATGAGCACAAGCCGAGCAAGCCACCATAATAAGCATTTTGGAGCATCCAAGGAAGGTAAAAGAGTTTTCTTTTGCATTTTGGTTGTGTGTTTCATTCATGATTGTTAACTAAGCTCTCCCTAGTGTCTAGGTTTAGAGATGTTATGATATTAGTGTGTTTATTTCACTTTGTTTTAATTTTGGAACTAACATAATACTAACCATCCTCTCTTGAGTCAAATTCCTAGATCACATCAATAACATATATCCACTTCATATTCAATTCATAAAAATAGTCCTATTGGCCTTTTCAAACACTTTTCTTGATTGTACGGTCAAGTAATCATAAGTTACTAGCAATCTTGCATTCAATATTTCTACTATCAATGCTTATTCAAGCTTCTATATGCCCTAAAGAAGCATTATATAATCTCCTTGCACCCACTATATCTTCCATATATCATTAACACATATTATAATTAACTATATCTATTATATGTTTAGCAAATGCACTTAAATATGATCGGGTTCCTTTAACAATACACAATGAAATATGACTATGTAAATGTCCTTTATTTATATAGGTCTATGACAATCTTGATCATAACATATGAATTATCAGTTGAATGAAAGAATCATAATAAAAATATATGATCCCTTTCAATAAATCTTCTCCAAAACTTTAAAAATATCAAAAGACCCTTGTCAACTTACATTTTGATCTTCAACTTAACTCACACTGAAATATTCTCTTCCAAATACTTGTTCGAACTTGCTATCATTTTTCACATGCAAACAAGATTTGTATTATTATGCATAAATGATTCTTTTCAAATACCAAATATATTGGTTTGAGTGAATCATCATATGCATTATAATATCAATAGATATGCTACTCAAAATGGGGCACACTCAAACTTCTCTTCTCACAAAGAAATACATGCAGTATTTGTAAGGTCTGAACACAAACTTTATCGATATGCATGTCAAAATGAATACTAAATACCCAAACCTTCAAGAACATGTAAATTCAATCTTAAAAATAACAAGATTACTTCCAATAACTTTCATAGGCATCTTGTTTGTATAATATACTTACTCAGACGTGTTATCACCTCACACAAATAGTATTGACAGGACCCAAGAGGGTTAAAATTCATTTCCCAGCTTCATTCCACATTCCACATGATTGTGATCATTGTTTTAAAGACTACAATAACTTGACACAACTATTCCAATCAATAATTTAACACTATCTTATGTAATTCCCTTATTGTAGACACATGTACAATTCTAGTTTTGATCACCAATACAATACGGTATGGATTAATAAGTTAGTCACCACACAAGAAAATCCTTGTTTTCTTAATATTGTAACTATCTTTAATTCCCTTGAAACATATCTCACATTATACTACTATTATGATCAAATCCTAGTTCCACAATGCCATTTCCTACAATATTTCATGCACATAGTTCTTACAAAATAGAATATACATATACAGGGGTTGTGAATCAATTCCTCAATAGAACTTTTTTTCAATGAATGATTTATTTCTCCACTTTATAAACGTGTATTCAAACCTTTACAATACATAACAAAATTGAAAAAAGTGCAATACACATATCTTTATATAATTTATGTATTCAACATAGTTACACAATAATTCTTCTCATGTGGATTGTACATATAGCATCTATTTTCATAGGATTCAACTTAAATAGTAGTTTTCAATTCTCTTTTGAATTTCCTCTCATAAACATATAAAATCAACTTATTCGATGGTAAATAAATTCATACCCATAAAGAAATCAACTTACCATTATTCTCCAAATATCAACAAAAATACATTCTTATGGAGTTCTTCATGCCCTATTTGTACCTTCACCATTTTACATACACACAAATTAAAACTCCTTCACAATAAGATATATTTTTAAAACTAAAATACTGTGTATTTGTGTTATTGGGGTTTAACAAAATTATTCCTTGAATCTAACCCCTATCATGTTCTTTTACATTGAATGACTCACTCTACATAAAATAGCTATTTAATCAAAAAATCTTATAACTACCTCAACTAACTACCAACTCCTCTTGTACATTATTATTCCACTCACACATTTTTCTAAGACCCAAACAAGACTTTACACGAACTCTTACAAACATAACATTCCTAAACACTCTCAATATCCCTAATAATCAAGGTCTTAACATTTCATCCAACATCACAAAATGTTTCATACACACCTAAAAATACCAAAACAACTTATTAAGACTCAAAAAATGAAATTAAACTAGTATTTACAAAGGGGAATAGTGATGCCCATGCATCAGATGTGAAGGTGTCTAATGATAAGAACATTAGGTGAACCTGTAGAGCTTAGCAAAAAAGAGAGAAAAATAAAAAAAATTGTAACATATGCATATAAAAGTTATAAATATTTACTACCACATTAGGATTCCAAAAGATTTTATGGTCTGGAAAAAAGAGTTAGTAGAAACAAAGATATGATCAAAATAAGGAATCTGACAGTAAATTTTTGAAGGGAAAATAATTTTGAATAATAAATACAAATAGGGTGAAAAATAATTCATTTGCTATTATTTACTATTTTGAAAAAAATAGAGCTCTGAGAGACCTAGTGAGAGCCTAAAGATCTAGGATGGTGAGGAGATGACAACTGACATGAGGAGGATGCATAGTATCCATAGCGAGTACATCATAGGTAAGTAATTGAAATTTAAAAAAAATTGAGCATTTTTATTTAAAATTGAGTGTTTTATATAATTTTTATAATTAGGTAAAATCTAGAAATTAGAATGAACCCTAAGACATTTTTAAGGACACTAGGGATCAAATGGGGTATTGGGTAGGAAGGGGTAAGAGAAATAAATACCCAAAACATTTATGGTAATTAGTCAAAAAGTCATCACAATAAATGAATAAGGTCAACTAGGTTGACTCAATTTGTAGAAGATGTATGAGATACCATAGAGTTAGGTATCATGTTGGAGGATGTCTATGCATTACTTGAACTATTGATAGGGGATACCTGATGATCAGGAGGAGAGGTGAGCATTACCCTGATGGGAGACGTGCTCAAATAGGATCTACTCACTATTTAGGGTGAGCTTGTTTGATGTGTATATTACATAGATTATAGATATTTGGAAGGCTATGATAGGACTTATGATAGCATGAGTGTTGTTTCACAAGTTATAAAGTAAGGGATCTTTGTATATGATAGCCTTATATCAGTCCATATTAGATCAGGGAGCACTCTATGACTTGGAGTCTATCACCTAGGTTCATCTCATACATGATATGTGTGGGATGCTATATAGAGGGGAAAAGACCATGAGACCAATGGTATTGTTGAGTGCTTGGATATATGAGAGGTTTTTGATGTATCAACCAACTGGGTTTCCCCATGTGGTTGATGATTGATTACCTCAGGTTACAAGATGGAGATAGGATCAGGTGGCATGCATCATGCCCCATGTGTTAATGTTGTAGATAGTCACATAAGGAGAGATCATGTGGTATCCCTATGCACATATTATGACTTTTTAGTGGAGTTTGGTAATTATGATGCCAAGGCTAGCATGAGTGCAAATCATAGGGAATTATACATGGTGGTTAGAGCTGCATTTGGTGGCATACTTATTAGGATAGATTGGACTCCCACACCCAATGGTTCCTATAATAGTTCCCACATTTTGGGCATAACATGAGAGAGAGTCGAGGGGGAGAGAAGGAGGAGTGTCAGTCGAGATACTAGAGATCAGACCATGGCATGTGAGACCATAGACTGATCAAGCATGATAGTGAGTAGATAAAAGAAGAGAGATCATGGATGTGGATGCATGGGTGTAGTAGGTACCACAACTAGAACCACAATAGGAGGAGGAGTGACCACCTTGGTCTCACCACTGATAGAGATGACAAAAATAAGATTGAACATAAAGGGTGGTGATTCAGGATAACCTATCAGTTAGCTAGGGTAGAGTTGGTTGATAGAGGCACCATTAAGGAGAGGCCCAAGATGTGTAGGGGTGTTGACTCTAGGTTTTTATTTTATATGGAGGAATCCCATGGATGAGGTGCTTGAGGGATGAGTTGATGGAGAGATTGTGCTTGATGGATAAGTAGATGGAGAGATGGTGGTAGGTGACACTGAGATAGAAAATAAATGTTTATAATTTTTAAATTTTGAGGTATAATACTAGTTGTGTATGATTTTTGATAGATATATTGTTAGATGTATATGTGATCTAATATCTATCTATTTTGAATTTTGTAAATCTTGTGGCTGAGGAGATCAGATGGGGATCCCTAGTTATTGTATAACACCATGATATTCTAGATGGGGTGCTAACACCATATGACCCCACCATGTTGGATGATCCTATGGTACCATCTACTTTAGCTTAAATAGGTTAGTTTAAACTAGTGGGGTAGGAGCAAGAGAGACATAGGTTTGGTAGGCCCTGACTTAGGAGAGACCGTGTATATGGCTACTACTATCCATTTGGGATAGGTAAAGACCCAAGTGGCTAACCTACAGGGATAGGTAGTAGGGTTGAGATCTTGGATAGCCTCATTATAGGGCACTATACAGAGGAGACAGTCCAAGGCATCTATGGAAAATGTGGTGAGGCCACAAGATAGACATGATGGATCCCAACCATAGAGCTGGAGTGATGTATTTTTATATTATTTGTATTAAAATACATGATACATATAGATATTCTATTTTGATAGTTATATGTTGGTCTTATGAGTTATATTTTGGTTGTATTTGTGTATGCATAGATATATTTCTTTCTATCACATGTATTTTGCTTTTATTGTATATGTTATAAGAAATATATGTTTGGTGTTTTCTTTTATAGCATTAAATAGTACACATGCATGGTTAAAAATAAACAGGTAAAAAAGACTTTGGAAAAGTATAATTAATCAAAAATAAATGTACTACACACTATTTCATGATGAGAAATGTGTAATAACAAAATATTACTAAGTATAATAAACCAAAATGGGGTAAACAAGAGGGCAAAATGTTTTTAAACCATGAAAAAGATTGTCACCAAATTAAAACAAATAAAATCACAGTAAATCATGTTTGTAAGTATGAAAATAATGTAATAAAATGGAAAGCACATGAAATACCAATGGTATAAATCAAATCAATTAAGTCATTCAATTATACTAAATCACATTGGGAAGTATAAAAGAGTAAAATTGGAAAATAAATGGTCTTACATTAATCACACTAGTTCAAGTTGGGAAGTATGAAAAACTTAAGAAAAATGGTTAGATTCTTACATGCAATAGGAGAATAAGAAGACAAAAGATTAAATATTAATGAAGTAAGCATATAACATACTAAATCAAGATGGGCATCATGTTAATGACGTGTAACTCATAATCAATCACATCTTATCTCATATTTGACACATGTAATTTCATTGTGACTTGGGTATTTGGAAAATTTTGTGAGGAAGGTCAGGTCCTATCCATGGTCTTACACTAGAATTCACAAAGAGAACACCAATCAGGTGGAAATAATGTGAAAATATGGTAAAAGGGGATGTTTGGAATGATAATTGGAAAATTTTGGTAATTTTTTAGGAAAGTCTGGTCCTTTCCAAGGTTTTACACTACAACTCACAAATGGAATCCCTAGGGGGAGTGATCAGTGAGAAAAACAATATTTTTCAAGGGGAAATATTAGGGTTTTAGTGAGTGAAAAAGGGAATGTGAAATATATGTGTCTTATGAGAAAACATTATGATACATGAGTTAGACTAAGGACATGAGAAGACACTAAGTGACTAGTGACTATCAATAGACAAAGGATACATGTTCACTATAGGCATAAAGTTGTGTAGGCAAATAAGTGTGGTACTAATTTTGACTCATGTTGGTAGTTTTGAACAAGAAAATTAAAATGGACCTACCTTCCCACAATATATTCCATATTCCTCAGGACCCCTTATAGAGCCATCAATCTACTATGAAGATTGGGTACTTGTGTGAGAAAGTAGGTAGCACTAAAATATTTTTTTATTCTCCTTTTCTAATCTATTGGCCTACCACACCCAAATGGACCTTAGCTCTATCATGATACCAACTATGTAGTTTGAGGTTCGATTAGAAAAAAGAGATGTGCTTAGAATAATGTCTTTTAGTGTGATTTGGCTTTTGAAAATTTTAGATGTTGCCTTTAGATCATTGCCTTTTGGTAAATGATTTGGATTTTGAATGTTTATGGCTTTTGAATGTTTATAAATTTTAATATTCCTCCTCCATATGAACTTGGAGTGACCAATCATGAGGGATAGAGTGATACACATGAATGATCTGTAGGCTTAGGCTAAAGGAAGCTAATTATCTAAAGAGATGATTGACTAGAACACTTTGGCTTAACTGTGAACCAACATGTTATCTCAAGTCTTAACCCATATGTATGCTTAATTTGTGAAAGGGAATAAGGGGAGATCCAAATTAGACTGTTAAAATGAGATTATAATGACATGAATTTTTTTATTAACTGATCGCATGGTAAATGAGGATGACTAAAGGGAGCAAGGTTTATATAACCAAGTCATAATAACAATTATCCATGTTTATAGAGATAAGATAACAAATAATTATGAAAAATAAAACAAGGGAACCATAGAAAAAAAACTCAAGAATAATATATTATGAAAAATAATCCCTAAGAGAACATAAGAAGAATAATGATATCATAAGTAATATATAGTGCAGAACAAAAATCACCATGTAATATAGATAAGAATGTGACAAAATGTCAAATGATATAAAATAGATAAATGTAAAATAAGAGTACATGCCCAATCCAAATGAGTAAATAAATGTAAGAACATGATGCTTGTGTTTATAAGTATTGATATATTTGTCCACACACATTATCCATAACATCTGATAAGTCTCTATGAAGCTGAACTCAGATTGTAGATAAAGTCTCATCTATCTTCAGGGAAATTTGAGAAAATATTTCACATCGAATATCTTCTAATTAAAATATAGGAATGCCTAAAGGATCATGTTGATGAGGGCTATCATGTAAGGGATTCTCAAGAGAAGGAATGGAAGTGGACTTTATCAGAGATGAAGGGGTCATCGATGGAGAAGGTGCCATTAGGGAAGGAGGATCCATGGGTGAAGGAATCATGGGTTGAAAAATAGTAGGTGGAGAAGGGGCCACAGGTGGTGGAACCATATGGGAAGAAGGGGTAGGACTCTTTTTAGGGTGACCTATGGGAGGAAGGGTCGTAGGTGTGAGAATGTTTATGAGGTGATCCTTGAGATGCTTCTAAATTATGTGGTAATGATCAATGTGATGTGTACACATTAATTTGAGAGATATTATACCTACCATATTTGGAAAGATAATATGTTAATCCTTTTGGTGGAGGTATAGCTTTGTCTATAGGATGAGGAGTGGTGGGATGCAAGGTGTTGAGATATTACCATAGCTTATAATAATCTGTGGATTAATGATTATTTATGTCATGAAAGAAACATATATGCTTATTAGTAGGCTTTGTAGGTGTACTAATAGGAGAAGTGGAAATGGAAGTTGAGGAATATTGGTATAGTAAATAGTCTCTAGTCTAATGATAGGAAACTTTATGAATATCACAATATGGTTGATCAACCCATTTGGTGGGCAAAGGAGCAAGTTATAATAAAGGGATCAAACCATCACCAAGAGATGGCAGGGCTGGTGGAGAGACTAGGAAAGGCTTGACTGAAGGAGTAGCAGGATTAAAAATAGGAAGAGACTTATCTATAGAGGGAGTGAAAATAGGATCCAAATTGGGCTCAAGTGAGGGAGGTACAGGATGCACAAAAATCTAAAGGACAGTCATAAGCATCTTAGGGATCAAGTAGCTAGAGGGGTCTTGATAACTAGAAAAATGAGAGGGACCAATCATATCATGATCCATAAGCATAATCCTATGAGGTCTTAAAAAAATAGAGGTGTGCGCACCATCTCTACCTTACAATCAAGAAAAAAATGCTAAAATTAGGAATGATATAGGATGGAATGCTAGAAGATATTTTGAAATATTAAAGTAAAGAAGAATAATAATAAATAATTTAAACATATTGGGACTGAATAAGACCTCCTGAGAATGGATCATCTAAGGTATAGCCATCATCATAATCAAGTGTATGAATATCAATGACATAGGTAGGGATGACCTTGTCATCTAATGTGGTGTGATGAATAAAATGATGAGTCTTAATTAAAACGATAGGTATATCATCACAAGGTGGTTAACGAGAATGAGGTTTCAAAGGAGGGGAAAGCTGAGAAATGAGATGAGGTGAGAGATTTGAGGTTTTAATATTGATATTTATCTCATTAGGCTTATCATCATTGAAATCTAGGAGGTTAGGGGGTATATTCTTGATGAGTTCAGGGTGACCATTGTGACCTCAAGTGGAATTGACAGGGAAGTTAAATCATTGAGATTCATGAAATAGAATGCTTGGAAAAGGTTCAAGGGTAGTAATATTGAATACACCATGATCTTGGAATTATTCAAAATTCCAAGGATCCGTGTCACCTTGAATCCTATAAATGGATCCATTGTGAGTAAATTTGACACATTGGCAAGCGAAAGAGGCAACTAATCTCATGTGATAAGTTCATGACCTACAAAGCAAAATGTTATAAGATAGAGGAAAGTTGAATAGCATCACCTTTAAATGAATGGTAACATGTGGGATGGTAATGGGGAGCTACACATAGCCTAAAGGAAGTATTTTCCTTTGATAATAGCCTTGACATGTGTTATGTGTGGACTTAATATTATATTCAAAATATCTAATGGGTCTGATAAAATCGAGAGAGGAAACACCAGTAATTGAGGGGTGTGGATGGGATGACGATCAATGAGGGAAACCACCCTTTGCATATTAGTCATATTTACCACATTCTCTTCAGGAGTTGGATCAAGAAGACTATCAACATTATTGGTAGAAGGGGTAGGTTTATCTTGGTTATCTTGGTGATTTAGAAGAGGATATGTATAGATGTCTAAATGAGTGTTATCTTGGTTCAAATCTTGAGATTTCATTTATATTTTATGGTATTTAAAGGAAATTTCATAGGATTTTTGACATTTAAGAATGATAAAATCATGGTCAAGATTGGGATCGAGAAGGAAATCCATAGCCAAATTATGAATTTGCCTACAATTTTCATGGGAGTGACCCCAACTAGCATGAAACCAACAAATTTTATTAGGATCATACCAAGATTTCATGGGAAAAGTGGGATAGAGTTATCATGGTAGAGGCCTTGGTAGACACTTTTTTAATTCCAAAAATGATAAAGGTTTATAAATATTGATGTTATTTGTATAAGGTAAATGAGGATTAGTGATGTGGTTGGGATGGGAAGCTTGTTCTGGAGTCTAGTTGGGAAAAAGAACTTGAGTAATATGAATGGTATCATAAGAGTTCGTTACACAATCATTCGTAGCATGATTATTCTTATTTTTGATTAACATGTGATTACCCATAGAAGGTTGGGATGGCTTGAATTGATTCATGAGGAAATATTGATGCTTGGCTTGGTCAATAGCTTCCTTCAAAGTACATGGAGAGAGAATCTAGACCTAATATTACAATTTTGGAAAAAGAATGTTGGTAAATAGATGAAATAGATTATCATCTACCATATTATGTTCACATTTGTTAGAAAAGGTGCTAAGATAGATGCCATGTTTCAAAGCCCATTCACTTGTCCTTGTTCATAACAAGGCCAAAGCATTATCTAAAATGATTGTTGAAGGAGCTCCAAACCTAGTTAATATATCTTCATAGATGTCCAAGACTAAGTTTTTATTTTCCTCCTTAAGAGTTATAGCCTCCACCCATCTTATAAAATAATCAATGGCTATCAACACCCACTTGTGACTAGCACTAGAAGGAGGATTGAGCAGACCTATGAAATCCAAACCCCATTGCATGAAGGGTTGCTTAACTTGGATTGGATGAAGAGTTAAGGCAGCTCAATTTTATTTTCCATCAAAAAGAGCACACTTTTGGCATTTCCTTACCCAAGCATGAGTGTCCTTAAATAATCTATGCTAGAAGTAACTAGCCCTCATAATCTTAGTAGTTGTAGTTCTTGGAGCAAAGTGACCACTAGCTGGTCTATCATAAAACTCATGTAACACTTTATTAGTCTGATCCAAATCAATACATCTCAATAACACACTCGAAAATTATTTTCTAAATATCACTCCATCAACAAGTACATAAGGAATGGATTGCAACCTAAAGTACCTTCTCTTGGCCTTATCAAGACTTGGTGGACACTCACCAATTTGAAGGAAATTGATCATGTCCTATGTCCAACTTCTCACAAATTAAGGTACAACTATTATAGGGTCATCATGGAATGCCAAAACAACCTCCCTTTTCTCTTTTAAGTCTAAATCAAGATGCTCACATAGTCTTTTCCCCTTAACTAGCTTGGTTGTTTTGATCTCCACATCATACTCCATCACTTTGGTGATCCAACCTGCCCTTTTATCATTCAAATCTTTGTTCAACAGAAAGTATTTCATAGTAGGATGAGGCACAAAAATGTGAATCTTGTTATTAGACAATATATGCCTAAATTTCTTTAAACTCCTTATGACTAAAAGCACTTGTTTCTCAACATATGTGTACCTTATCTCATAGCCTTCCAAACCTTGACTAAAGAAGGCAATAGGTTGTTCAAAAAATTTATCATTTGCTTGGGTAAGCATGGTATAAATTACCACTTCATTCCCAAAAGTGTACAAATTGAATTCCTTGGAGAATTTTGGATTTGAAAGAGTAGGAGCTTGGGTAATGGCTTGCTTGATCTCCTCAAAACTTTCTTTCCTCCTTCCTATCTAAATGAATATCTCATCCTTCTTTAGCATGGTGGTCAAGGGCTTGACCAAGTTAGAAAAATAAGGAATAAACCTCCTAATGAAATTTATCTTACCAAATAATCTTTGTAAACACTTCTTATGTTTAGGAAAAGATAATGCCAAGATGGCACTTACCCTTTTAGGATCAATAGATATACCTTTATTAGAAATAATGTGGTCTAAGAGTTTGCCTTCATTAATAGCAAACACACACTTATTTGGGTTTAGAGAGATCCCAAAATCTATACACCTCTCAAAAATCTATCTTAGGTGATTCAAATGATCTTTTTCTTCCTTGGAAAAAACTATCACATCATCAAGATATACCATTACAATGTCATTGATTAATCCTTGAAAATCCATATCCATTGCATGTTGAAAATTAGCTCTAGCATTTGGCAATCCAAATGTCATATTCTTATAGTTGTATGTGCCCCATTTGGTGGTGAAGGTTATTTTGTATTGGTCACTTTCTTTCACCAAAATTTTATTGTACCTAGAATAACCATCTAGGAGGGAAAACCTCTCACTAACTATCACCACTTGCAGAATTTGCTCCATAGAAGGGAGCAGATAATGATATCTCAAAGAAACTCTATTCAAGTCCCTAAAGTCCAAATAGAACCTGATCTCCCCATTATTTTTTCTAATAGGGACTAAGTTGGCTAGCCAAGAATAATGCTTGATGGGAAAGATGATTTTGGACTCAATCAGTTTGGTGAGTCTTTCCTCATGAGAGGCTCAATCGTAGGATTGATTGACCTTTTTCTCTACTTGATGGGTTTTTCATTTTCATCTATATATATGGTGTGTTGAGCCAAGCTTGGGTCAAAACCCTTCAAATCACTATACTCCCATGCAAAAATATCACTAAACTCCTTACATAGTTCAATGAAATAATGCCTCTCTTGACTAGTGCATACCTTCCCAAGTGCAAGTAGCTTATATTTAAAGATTTCTACCCTTTCATAGTTCTCTTTATTAGTAGGCATACCTACCTTTTCCTTATTGAGATAGTCATCCTCATTTAAAATTCTCTCAAGAGTCACTAAGCTTTTAGGAAGTTTGTTGGACTTCAATTGGACAATCTGCCCTCCATATTGTTGCTACAATTTGGACTGATTCTTCAAAGAGAACTTAGCATTTTTTTGTATAAAAAGTGATATTTTTTTGTCACTATCAAATACCTACCAATTGGTGACATTGTCTGGTATGGATGGTCTCACAATCACCTTTAGATAGGGATGGTTTTTATCTTCCTTTATGCCATTTGGAACATCAAACTAAGCACCAATAGCTGCCAACCTATCATCATGATTATTGTCTTCCCTTGGAATAGATCTAATGTTAAATCCATAAAATCTTATACAAGGTCCCAAACTCTATGTTTATAGGATTTGAGCAAGGATTTCTTGGTCAAATTCTTCCCTTTAACTTGATTCACAACAAGCTCGCTATCACCAAACACTTACAATTACTTGACACCTCTTTTCCTTACCCATTCAAGGCCATGGATAAGGGCCTCATACTCTTCCACATTACAAGTGCATGAAAATTGAAATCTAAAGGTTGAAAAATACCTTTCCTTTGAAGGTGAAACCAGCATAGCTCCACCACCTACCCCCATCTTGCTTCTAAATCCATCAAAGAAGAGCTACCACAAGCCATTCACATCCTCACTTGGCTTCATCAAATTAGGAATGAAAGATCCCTTCTCATGCATATAATATAATTCAAGACAAGATTATTCAATAAACTTGTAAGGATCATTCTCATAGTTATCATTTCCTCACTCATCTAGGAACAAATCAAAAACTCCCTTGAGGGAAGATAATGGAGATTGGTTAACTTAAAGCTCCTCTTCATTAATGATTGCATAGTTAACATTTGTCACCTTAGATGAATATGGTTCCAAGTGATTTCTAAAAATAGGTTCTAACTCAATCTTCACCTTAGTGCCATATTTTATTCTAAACACCATGTAGGACCAATTGGCTACCAAATATCCACCTATCTTGGATGTAAAGTCCATGGACAAGCAAAGAGAAAAATAGGGAGGTAAATCTGATACTACCACATCATGGGGAATTGAAAAAATAGGTTAATCATGAAATTTCAAATTCAAACCTTTCACTACCCCCAAAGTCTTGGTTGGTGATCCATCCAATTGTAAAACTCCTTTAGTCATTGGTTCATACTTGAGGCCTAACTTATCTACTATACATTTTAGCATGACTGATGTGCTTGATCCACTATCAATGATGTAACTATGAAACAAGAAATCACCAATAATTATGGATAGGTAAAAAGGAGGACTCTTCTCAACTTTATTCACAGATTGAGTTCTATTTACCAGAACAACATTGTCATTTCTAGATGGGCCAACCTGTTTGCCAAATCCATGCAATTATTTTTGAAGTATATATTTCTACCCTTGTAATGTTAGATAATCCCATAATGAAATATTCATATAAAGATTCTTCATCTTATCCACCACATTGATGTAAGGATTACTCACCTTGGGGTTCTCTTTATGAACATTGACTCCTTGTGATGTAGCATGTGTAGGTAGAGTTGTAGCAGTTGACCTAAAATTTGGAATCCTATAATTTTATTATAGTTTAGGAGACTTTTTAGACCCACTTACCATAGGATATTATGTATGAATCACAATAGGTCCTTGATTAGCTCCTTGAGCTTCATCAACAACCCTCCTTTTAGACCTAGTATTAAAGGCAACACTAGTATTCTAATTGCTTGTATACCCCACATAATTAATGGCACAAAACTCATGTGGTGCCCTCTTTATTGTGGTCAATTAATTAGCTAGAGATAGGTGATCACTCTTTTCCCCAAAACTATCATTCAATAGGGTCTGAAACTCATCCCGTGAGCCAATAGAATTTATAGTTAGGGTCCCATACGAATCTAAGACTTTTCCTTTGAAGGACAAGTCCAACAACCTAATAGCTACATTTTCTTGGGTAATATTATGGATATTACAAAAGTTTTCTATATTTTTAATGTGCTCAATGGTAGTAATTGGACCATCTCCACTAAAATATGGGACACTTTTGAGGGTTGCTCCTAAAATTTGATCATATTGAGCAAGATGCAAGGGAGATGTCCCAATGAAAGGCACAAAAGCTTATCTTGTATCCTTTTTTGATTGAACACTATGGGTGTTAGGGATGGAATGTAACACAAATTTGGAAGCTTTAAACATAAAATCTCTTTTATAAGGATGATTATTGAAAAAATTAAACCTTTTGGTGGAATATAGAGGTAATTCCACAAACTCAAACAGTATACCTTTAGCATCAGACCTAGTGGTCACCTTTGGCATGGAAAATAAGATTGATCATCAACAAAAAACATAAATTATTCAATGAAGTCACTAGGTACTGAATGTAGATGTTTCTTTCAACTTCAACAATGCCAAGACTAGCACCAATATTAAATAATCTTATAGGACTTATAGGTCCCACCAAGCATGCCAAAAACTATTGACGCTTGGATTTGTACCCTTGAAGAGATGCTCAAATTTCCTCATCCAAGCAGTAAAATGGAATCATCTCTCTTGTTGTGGGTGAAAATTTCATTGAGATAAATCTTTAGATTATGGGCCTAGATCCCCTTAATGTACCTTTAAAGCTATCTATAATCTATCAATTGTGTATTAAAAGGGTAAAGGAAAATAACTAAGAACAAAATTATGATGCACTAATGTATATTGTCCTCCCAATTGATTGTAACCACTACTTAAAGACAAAACAAGGTATTTTTCACACAAGACTCATAACTCAATATTTATTACTGCATCAATGTTTCATATGCTAGATTCGATAAGGTATATGACTCTTAAGAAATAAATGAATGATCCAAAGAAATACATAGTCATGAATCACTTCTAAGATATCTCAACACTTAAGAAAGAATGCTAGCAAAGGCCTGCAACAATCTCCTTTCTACAAATTGGTAGACCATCAAGAGTACAAGCTAGAAAAATATAATCTCTCACTAGACTAGACCGACAAGATTCAAGTCATTACTCAATGTTACAAAATCTGAGTGGCAAAAAACCTTGTATATTTCTTTGAGATTTATTTGAGTACAAATTTGGCTAAATTTTTCCCAATAACTAGGGGAGGATGCAAAATGAGCCAAAAGAATGCATATATATAGCCTTGAGAGGTAGAGCAATCAAAAGAAGTGCAAGGGTCACTTGGACATGTGTCATCTTGAAAGAATCAATTACATTTGCATGGGAGAGAAGTGGGTGAGCTATGCCATGTCACTGAATGGATCAATTACAATGAGTTACAACTGACCCAAAAGCATTAATTACATTTGTTACAACTAAACCAAAGCCTCAGTTACATTTTGCCATTTGTTATCTCTCATCTTCACCTTCAAGTTCCCATCGAGCCTTTTCTTTTAAACTTCAATGGCTAGTTTCTATAGTTTAAAATTGATGTTTTACTGGTCATCACTCCTTCAAGCATTTTCTTTAGACTTTTTATCTCGGCCCTTTTGTTTCCTTTGTATCAAATAAGTTTTTTGAAAGAATTCATTCCTTTGGAATTTTTGTTTGGCCCTTTGAAATTTTCCTTCTGTATTCTTGAAGTTGACCTTTAGCTTTTTTAAATGATATTTCGAAAGGAAACAAATACCCTTCAGATTTTTTGAAATGGTCCACCTTCCTGCAAAAAAAATCTTTTAGACTTTTTGAAAACATCCCTTTGGGAAAGTTGAAATGCCCTTTGGAATTTTTGGAAAGTACCTTTTAGCCTTTGTAAATGACTCTTATAAAAATTAGAATTCCCTTCAAAAAAGTTAAAAGTGATCCTTTAGCTTGAAAAGGTCCTTCAAAAAAGTTGCAAGTGTCTTTCGATAAAGTTACATGGACAATTTTCTTGACAAAAGATACCCTTCAGAAAAATGAAAAATACCCTTTCAAAAAAATGAAACATACCCTTTAGAAGATTTGAAAGTGTCCTTTTCAGCTTGAAAGATATCTTTTAAAAAAATTGTAAAGTACATTCAAAAAAATTCATGGATAATTTGTTTGAAAGAATTTGACACTTTGTCTTTGGGAGATTTGTCTTAGAAAAATTGTCTAAAATAATTTGTTACTTGGCTGAATGAAAAGTCTGAAAGAAATACACTTAAGGAAAAAAATTTGGACAAAAACTTTGAAATAATTTGGCAAAGGCTCAACAAAGACCAAAAATGAACTTTCTAAAAGGAATAGACTTGTACATTTGTTGTGGGCTTTGTCAAATAACACTTCTTCCAAAGAAAAGCTAAGTATTGAACTTGGACAAAGATATAGAATTAGATAATTTTTTGCAATAGGGGTGCCCAATTTTATCTTGAAGGGCCAAAATTTGGTCAATAAATTGGTGACTCATAGGGGTAGTATGCCTACTATACTAACCAGACCATTAGCCTTATCCAACTCAGGGCCAGTGGAGTCATTGAATTGTTAAAGATGACTAAAAATGATTATGCCAAAATAAAACATAAGGAAACACACCACACAACAACAACAAGACCAAGCAAAGACAACACAAAACAAGACAAGGACAAACTCACACATGTGAATAAGCACTTAGGGAACATAAGGAAAATAGGAAACTATGTACAAAATAAAAGGAAACCTTAGTAACATTGATTTAGATAAATCCTATTGAATGGGATATGTAGCTCCTCTCCATCCAAATTTGAGATTTGGAAAGCATTTTGTTGTTTACATTGTGTGATCGCATATGGGCCACTCCACAAAGCATCGAATTTTGTCTGCCTTCCAAGTTTGGCCCTATCTTCATCCCATTTTAGGACAATGTCTCCTTCTATGAAACTCCTTGGCATGGACTTCTTGTCAAAATAATTCTTTATTTTATATAGGTGAGTGGTCATGGTGTGCATATCTTGATCTCTTGTCTCTTAAAGCTCCATCAACTCACATAATATGACTTCCATGCTCTCATTCTCCATTAATTTTAGCTAA
Organism: Torreya grandis; assembly: GCA_037957365.1. NCBI lineage: Eukaryota > Viridiplantae > Streptophyta > Pinopsida > Cupressales > Taxaceae > Torreya > Torreya grandis. The sequence continues at coordinate 1,496,829 of JARHVA010001587.1, forward strand.
TATGTGAGGTCTAAATATGGTAACTCAAGTGAGATAGGAAGTTTGGCTTCCCTTCCATAGATAAGTGTATATGGTGAATTCCTAATTGCTCTAAGTGGGGTGATCCTATCAACCCAAAGAGTTGTCTTCAACTTAGTATGTCAAGTCCTTTGATTCTCATCCATTGTCCTCTTTATGATCCTAATTAATTTATTATTTGTGGAATCAACTATTCCATTCCCCTAGGGATATTAGTTGGAGGAGGTACTAAGATCGATGCCATGTTTCAAATCCCATTCACTTGTCCTTGTTCCTAAGAAGGCTAAAGCATTATTTAGAATGATTGTTAAAGGAGCTCCAAACTTGGTTACTATGCCTCCACCCATCTTGTAAAATAATCAATGGCTTTCAACACCCACTTGTGACCAACACTAGAAGGAGGATTGATTAGACCTATGAAATCCAAACCCCATTGCATGAAGGGTTGCTCAACTTGGATTGGATGAAGAGGCAAGGCAATTAGATTTTATTTACCATAAAAAATATTACACTTATGGCATTTCCTTACCCAATTGTGAGTGTCATTAAGCAAGCTACCCCTGAAGTAACCAGCCTTCATAATCTTAGCAGTTGTGGTTTTTAGAGCAAAGTGACCACTAGCTAGTCCATCATGAAACTCATGTAACACTTTGTCAATCTGATCCAAATCAATACATCTCAACAACACACTAAAAATTAATTTCTAAATATCACTCCATCAATAAGTACATGAGGAATGGATTGCAACCTAAAGTACCTTCTCTTGGCCCTATCAAGACCTAGTGGACACTAACCAATTTGAAGGAAATGGATCATGTCCTATATCCAACTTCTCATAGATGAAGGTACAACTACTATATGGTCATCATGGAGTACCAAAATAACCTCCCTTTTCTCTTTTAATTCTAAATAAAGATGCTCACATAGTCCTTTTCCCTTCACTAGCTTGGTTGTTTTGATCTCCACATCATACTCTATCACTTGATCCAACCTGCCATTTTCTCATTCAAATTTATGCTCAACAGAAAGCCTTTCACACTAATATAAGGCACAAAAATGTGAATCTTGCTATTAGAAAACATATTCCTAAATTTCTTTAAACTCCTTATGACTAAAAGCACTTGTTTCTCAACATATGTGTACCTTATCTCATAACCTTCCAAACCTTGACTAAAAAAGGCAATAGTTTGTTCAAAATTTTCATCATTTACATGGGTAAGCATCGCAAAAATTACCTCTTCATTCCAAAAAGTGTAAAAATTAAATTCCTTGGAGAAGTTTATACTTGCAAGAGTAGGATATTGGGTAATGGCTTGCTTGATCTCCTCAAAACTTTCTTTCCTCATTCTTGTCCAAGTGAATATCTCATCTTTCCTTAGCATGGAGTTCAAAGGCTTGACCAGGTTAGAAAAATTAGGAATAAACCTTCTAATGAAATTTATCTTACCAAAGAAGCTTTGTAGACCCTTATTATGTATAGGTAAAGACAATGCCAAGATGGCACTTACCCTTTTAGGATCAATAGATAGACCTTTCTTATAAATAGTCTGGCCTAAGAGTTTTCCTTCATGAATTACAAACACACAATTATTTGGGTATATAAAGATACAAAACTCTCTACACCTCTCAAAAATCTATCTTAGGTGATTCAAATGATCTTTTGCTTCCTTGGAGAAAATTGTCACATCATCAAGATATACCAATACAATGTCATTGATTAATCCTTGAAAAGCCATATCCATTGCATGTTGAAAATTATCTCCATCATTTGACAATCCAAATGGCATCTTCCTATAGGTGTATGTGCTCCATTTAGTGGTGAAGGCTATTTTTTATTTGTCACTTTTTTCACCAAAATTTGATTGTACCCAGAATAACCATCTAGGAGGGAAAAGCTCTCACTACCTACCACCACTTGAAAAATTTGCTCCATGGAAGGGAGGGGATAATTATATCTCAAAACACTCTATTCAAGTCACTAAAGTCCATATACAACCTGATCTCCCCATTCTTCTTTCTAACAAGGACTAAGTTGGCCAACCAAGAAGAATGCTTGATGGGAAAGATGATTTGGGACTCAATCAGTTTGGTGAGTTCTTTCCTCATGAGAGGCTCAATATTAGGATTGATTGGCCTTTGTCTCTACTTGATGGATTTGGAATTTTTATCTAGCTCTATGGTGTTTTGAGCCAAGCTTGGCTCAAAACCCTTCAAATCACTATACTCCCATGCAAAAAATATCACTAAACTCCTTACATAGTTCAATGAAATCATGCCTCTCTTGACTAGTACATACCTTCCCAAGTGCAAGTATCTTATCTTTATATATTTATACCCTTTCATAGTTCTCCTAATTAGTTGAGACACATACCTTTTCCTTCTTGAGCTAGTCATCCTCATTGAAAATGCTCTCAAGAGTCATTAAGCCTTTAGGAATCTTGTTGGATTATAATTAGACAATGTACCCTCCATATTGTTGCTTTAGTTTAGACTAATTCTTGGAAGAAAAATGAGCCTCTTCTTGTATAAAAAGTTTTATTTTATAGTCACTATCAAAGACCTAGAAATTGGTGACATTATTTGGTATGGATGGTCTCACAATCACCTTTATATGGGGCTAGTTTTTGTCTTCCTTTATGCCCTTTGGAACATTAAACTGAGCACCAATAGATTCCAACCTATCAGTATGCTTATTATTTTCCCTTGGAATAGATATAATGTTAAAATCCATGAAATATTCTACAAGGTCCCAAACTCTATGCTTATAGGATTTGAGCAAGGAGTTCGTAGTCAAATTCTACCCTCTAACTTGATTCACAACAAGCTCTCTATCACCAAACACTTACAATTCCTTGACACCTCTTTTCCTTGCCCATTCAAGGCCATGGATAAGGGTCTCATACTCTTCCACATTATAAGTGTATGAGAATTGAAATCTGAAGGTTGAAAAATACTTTTCCTTTGAAGGTGAAACTAGCATAGTTCCACCACCTACCCCCATCTTGCTTCTAGACCCATCAAAGAAGAGCTACCACAATCCAATCACATACTCACTTGGATTCATCAAATTAGGCATGAAAGAGCCCTTATCATGCATATAATAGAATCCAAGACTATATTCTTCAATAAACTTGTAAGGATCACGCTCATAGTTGTCATCTCCCCACTCATCTAAGAACCAATTAGAAACTCCTTTGAGGGAAGCTGATGGAGATTGGCCAACATGAAGCTCCTTTTCATCAATGATGGCATAGTTAAGATTTTCCAAATTAGGTTAATATGGTTCCAAGTGATTTATATGAATAGGTTCTGACTCAATCTTCACCTTAGTTCCATATTTTGTTCTAAACACCATGTAAGTCCAATTGGCTACCAAATATCCACCTATCTTGGATGTAAAGTCCCTTGACAAGCAAAGAGAAAAATAGGGAGGAAAATATGATACTACCACATCATGGGGAATTTAAAAAAAACAAAAGAATTAAAGTTTAAATTCAAACCTTTCACTACCCCCAAAGTCTTGGTTGGTGATCCATCCAATTGTAAAACTCCTTTAGTCATTGGCTCATACTTGAGGCCTAGCTTATCTGCTAACATTTTAGCATAACTGATGTGTTTGATCCACTATCAATGATGAAATTATGAAACAATAAATCACAAATAATTCTTAATAGGTAAAAAGGAGGATCCTTCTCATCTTTCTTCACTTGACCATCCATAGATTGAGTTCCATTTACCAAAATGACATTGTCTTTTCTAGATGGGCCAGCCTGTTTTCCCAATCCATGAAATTATTTTTGAAGTATATATTTATACCTTGGTAATGTTATATAATCCCATAATGAAATATTTATATGAAGATTATTCATCTATTCCACCACATTAATGGAAGGATCACTCACCTTGGGGTCCTCTTTATGAACATTGGCACCTTGTGATGTAGCATGTGTAGGTAGAGTTGTAGCAGCTAGCCTAAAATTTGGAATCATCTGATTTTATTGTAGTTTATGAGTTGTGTTAGACCCACTTACCATAGGAGATGATGTTGGAATCACAACAATTCCTTTATTATCTCCTTGAGCTTCATCGATATCTCTCCTTTTGGAACTAGTATTAGAGGCAGCACTAGTAATCTAATTGCTTGTATTCCCCACATAATTAATGGCACAAAACTCACCCTCCAAATGATTCATGAGAGTGGAATAAGATTGAACCTATTTGATTTCCATCCCAAATTGTATTGACATCTCAAAATTTTAAAATTGAGATGTTTGATTACCTTGTGTAGTCATGCCTTGATTTTGCATCTCATTGGCATAAGCAACTTGTTCTTAGCCATGTTAAAAATATGGATTTGTTCTTGGACCAAATTATTTTGAGTGGGGATGAGGGATTTAGAGGATGAGGGGGAACTAGGATTATAGCTTTGATAAGGCTTGACATGGGTAATTTGGCCTTGTCCTTGATTATTACCTTGAAAAGAAGGTCTATTTGTTTGTCCAAACTGATTGTAGGATTGATATGGCCTATAACCTTAGGCTTGTTTCCTTTTGAGAGCAACCAGTTCATTAGTAACACTTTGGAGAAAAAATTTAACTTCATGTGTTTCATTGGTAGGGGTAATGGCAGATTTTTCTTGACCAAGCAAAGGAGCTAAAGTGGGCAATGAACTTTGACTAAGAGAATGCAATTTAGGGAATAGTGGCATTAGAGGTCTAGGAGCTATCTTTCCCACTTGGACAAGATAATTCTTAGCATTTATGGCTATTTCATAGGAAATAGGCAATGTGTTTCCACCCATGTATTGAATCATCATGGTAATGTCACCATTTAATGCTTTCAAGTAGTACAAAAATGCATAGTTTGTGGTTGGCCTCACAAGAATTGGGATTCTATCCTAAGTTTTTTGGAACCTAGTATTAAAATCTTGCATGAATTCATGTGGTACCCTCTTTATTGTAGTCAATTACTTAGCTATAGATAGGCGATCACTCTTTTCCCCAAACCTATCATTCAATATGGTCTGCAACTCATCCCGTGAGCCAATAGAATTTATAGGTCCCATACGAATCTAAGACTTTTCCTTTGAAGGATAAGTCCAAAAACCTAATAGCTACATTTTATTGGGTAATATTATGGATATTACAAAAAATTTCTATATTTTGAATGTGCTCAATGGTAGTAATTGGACCATCTCCACTAAAATATGGGACACTTTTGAGGGTTGCTCCTAGAATTTAATCATATTGAGCAAGATGCAAGGGAGATGCCCCAATGAAAGGCACAAAAGGTTGTCTTATAGCTATTTTATAATGATCACTATGGGTGTTAGGGATGGAATGTAACATAAAATTGGAAGTTTTAAACACAAAATCTCTTTTATAAGGATGCGTATTGACAAACATAAAACTTTTGGTGGAATATGGAGGTAGTTCCACAAACTTGAAGGGTATACCTTTAGAAGCAGACCTAGTGGTCACCTTTGGCATGGAAAATAAGATTGATCATCAACCAAAAAATTGAATTCTTCAATGGAGTCACCAAGTACTGAATGTAGATGTTTATTTCAACTTCAACAATGCCAAGACCAGCACCAATCTTGAATAATCTTCTAGGACTTAGAGGTCCTACTAGGCATGCTAAAAATTGTTGATACTTGGATTTGCACCCTTAGAGAGATGCTTATCTATCCTCATCCAAAAAGCAAATTGGAATCATCTCTCTTGTTGTGGGTGACAATTTCATTGAGATGAATCTCTAGATTATGGGGCTAGCTCCCCTTGATGCACCTTTAAATCTATCTCTAATCTATCAATTGTGTATGAAAATGGTAAAGAAAAATAACTAAGAACAAAATGGTGATGCACTAATGTATATTATCCTCCCAATTGACTATAACCACTACTTAAAAATAGAACAAGGTATTTTTCACACAAGACTCATAACTCAAGATTTATTACTACATCAATGTTTCATATGCTATATTCAAGAAGGTATATGACTCTTAAGAAGGAAATGAATGATTCAGATAAAGATACAATCATGAATTACTTCTAAGATATCTCAACACTTAAGAAAGAATACTAGAAAAGACCTACAACAATCTCCTTTCTGTAAATTGGTAGACCATCAAGAGTACAAGCTAGAAAAAGGCAATCTCTCACTAGACTAGACCAATAAGATTCAAGTCCTTACTCAATGTTACAACATGTGAGTGGCAACAACACTTGTATATTTCTTTGAGATTTCTTTGAGTATAAATTTGGCTAGAGTTTTCCCAATAACTAGCAGAGGATGCAAAATAAGCCAAGATAATGCATATATATAGCCTTGAGAGGTAGAGAAATCAAAGGAAGTCCAAGGGTCACTTGGACATGTGTCATCTTGAAAGAATCAATTACATTTGCATGGGAGAGAAGTGGGTGAGCTATGCCATGTCATCGAATGGATCAATTACATTTAGCTATAATTGAACCAAAAGCATTAGTTATATTTGTTACAACTAAACAAAAGCCTCAATTACATTTTTCCATTTGTTATCTCTTATCTTCACCTTCAGGTTCCCATTGAGCCTTTTCTTTTAGACTCCAACAGCTATTTTTTGTAGTCTAAAATTAACATTTTGTGGACCATCACTCCTTCAGGTATTTTATTCAGATTTTTTGTCTTGACCCTTTTGTTTCCTTTGTATCGATTAAGTTTTTTGAAAGAATTCATTCCTTTGGACTTTCTATTTGGCCCTTCAAAATATTCCTTTGGGTTTCTTGAAGTGAACCTTCAGCTTTTAGAAATGACCTTTCGAAAGGAAAAAATACCCTTCAGATTTTTTTAAATGGTCTACCTTCCCATGAAAGTAATATTTAAAACTTTTTGAAAACATCCCTTTGAGAAAGTTGAAATGCCCTTTGAAATTTTTAAAAATTACCTTTAAACCTTTGAAAATGACTCTAAAAAAAATTGGAATGCCCTTCAAAAAAGTTACAAGTGATCCTTTAGCTTGAAAAGTTCCTTTGAAAAAGTTGCAAGTGTCCTTTGGAAAATTTGCATGGACAATTTTCTCAACAAAAGATACCCTTTAGAAAAATGAAGCATACCCTTCAAAAAATTGAAATATACCCTCTAGAAAAATGAAACATACCTTTTAGAAAATTTTAAAGTGTCCTTTTCAGCTTGAAAGATATCTTTCAAAAAAATTGCAAAGTACCTTCAGAAAAAATGTGTGGATAATTTGTTTGAAAGAATTTGGCACTTTATCTTCAGGAGATTTATCTCAAACAAATTATCCAAAAGAATTCATTACTTGGTCAAATGAAAATTCTAAAATAAATACACTTAATGAAAAAACTTTAGACAAAAAGTCTGAAAGAATTTGGCAAAGGCTTAGAACAAAAACCTGAAAGAGTTCGACAAAGGCTTAGCAAAGGCCAAAAATGAAATTTTCAAAAGGAATGAACTTGTAAATTTATTATAGGATTTGTCAAAGAAACTTCTTCTAAAGAAATGATACTTATTAGACCTGGCCATAGATATAGACTTGGACAATTTTTTGTAAATAGGGGTGCCCAATTTTGGCATGAAGGGCTAAAATTTGGTCAACAGTAACATTTGGTTATGTGTGACCCATGGAATTTGTTGAGGGTGGGTTTGATTATGGATAATATTATTTTGCATTTGTAATATTTTATTTGTATTATTAGCTTGGAAAGCATTCATTTGATTAAGAGTTTGTAATAGAAGTTGATGGGTTTGATTGGTATTATTGGCATTGTGTGAAACATTGGAATTGGTGGTAGTGGCTTGGGTACCACTATGTGTTAGTAGTAGATTGAGAAGAATTTTTGGTAACTGAGACACTAGTAACATGATTTGATTGTATGGAAAAAATGTACGGGTAGAGGGATAAGAATAAATGACACTATAGGAATGATTACCATGGGTAGAAAATGATGCACTAGTGGAAGAATTGAGAAGAGCGGGTCTTGGAAGAAGACCACTAGACATAGACTACCATGTTAGTAGAGATATTAGGCATATAGGTGGAGGAAATCAAAGATGAATATGTCATGGTTTAAGAAGGGGTCAAAATAGAGGGAAGAGTTTGAGAGGCAAAGAAGCTAGTGTCTCCAAATCTATGTGAGAATGTGAGAGAAGTTGAATGGGGATCCTCAACTTGACCACTTATCATGAGATGGTAAATAGTAGAACAATATTTTCCTCAAAGCTAAGGGAACTCATTAATGAAGAAGAGCATCTCTGGGGTATAATCTAATTCAAGTTGATCTTCAAATGAGAAGAGAGGATTGAAAAGTGAAGAAGAATGGGGAAGGGTCCCATAATTTATAGTGTAAGTGGCTACATGCACATTACTTTCATCTAGGATAGGAGCCACAAGTTGCTTATGGGAGAACTTATTGGGGTTGGTAAGACTCATCATATCTATTGAATTCAACTTAGTGTTGTCTTTAAATAGGAATTTCATGATGAAGAAGAAATATTAAGGAAGATAAAATTGATGTAAAATCAAAGTGATAATAAAGACAAATAAGAGTAAAAAATTAACCATGTCAACTTATTACTATGAACAGGAGGTAGAAGAGTACAGATTCAACCAAGTTAATTTAGTACTGATGGACAGAAGGTAGAAGATTATAGATTCGACTAGGTCAACTGAGTATTTTAAATAAGAAAAGAGATGATCTGATAAGGATACCAAGTCAACCAGGTTAACTTAGTATTGTAACTTGATTGGCAAAAAGAAGTTTTGGGTTGGCCAGGTCAATTCAATAGTACAGATAGGGAAAAATAAAATCTGTCAAAGACTATGTCAAATAGAACGATAGTGTGTTAAAAATAGGCAAATATTTTGCAATGTAATCAAAGAAAGAAATATAAGAAAACACAAATAATTGTATTCATAAAAATTATCTAATTGGTACATAGCATAAAACCTTGCACCAACACTATCTAATGCAATTTTTTATAATATAACATACAATGATCAGAGAGTAAGCAGTCAACTAAAATGTAAATGTTAATTAGATGGCCATATTGAGTGTTGTTAGATTATTATAAAGTGTTATTTTAAGTGTGATAAGGAAGTTTGCTGAAAATAGGAAACTAGAAAACAATCTATTGATGGTTTCAAGATGTTTAGGCTAAAGGGGATCTGTGTTGGCAATGGTACTGGCTTAGTATTAGGACCCACCCCCTCACTTCACAATCACGTAATGATAAGGGTGTCAGGTGCTTTGTCAATATATACCATTACCCACATGTTTATACTTGGCTAGGAAACCAAGTTAGTTTCCCCCTTAGTGATGAAATCCAAGTAGGTAGGCCTTGAGAAGACAAATGTTAAATGCATTTTAAAATTTGTGTGATTTGGTAGTGTGTGCAAACAGAGCAAAATAGTGAAAATAAATGGTATGTTGAAAAACCACCTAATTATACTATGTGATCTACTATAATCACGCAAATAGTTGAAAATGAAAGTGTGAATTAATTACTAGCTTATGTAGACATCCAATTCCTAGCATCATTTATTTTGAAATTGTCAATCTTACTCGGTTTGCACTCAAATGCACAATTTAGGCCAAAATCACTTACATACGCTAAATGGTTCAAAATTTTCATATATAAGTGTCGATTTAGGCTAATGTACTCATAAATGGGGTGATACACTTTATGTGATTCGTAACTTTTCTAAAAACATTTCAGATCAAAATGATGATTTCATATTTTCATGCCTTGGATCACTCTTTTCTTCTAATTTGTTAGTACATGTCACGTACCTTTGTTATTTTGTATTGAAAACATCCTAAATGGGATAACGGTCCATATGCATCTAACATTGCCTTCTAATTATTCTTAAGTCAAATTACAACCCAATAATATGACTTTCTAACCACTTTGATTAATTGTGCACCAATTTCCAAAGAATTACACTATAAGTGATTAATCTTACTTAGGCAAATTAAACCAAATTATAAGCTTAAGTAAGAATTCCATGGAGAAAATTGAATATTTCTTTATTAAAAATTGATTATAAATATCTGCATCACCTAATGACATGATCAATGGGGTGGCATCCTTAAGCCATAAATATCATGTATATGTGTACCCATGCCTAATTAATGCCTCTTCCTCCCAAATATTTATGAGGATATTTATGGATTTTAATTACATAATTGGATTAATTCATGGACACACATCTTGATCTTGAGATGGATGATAATGGTTGAACCTAAACAATTTGAAAAATCTATAAATAGAAGGGAATAGAACATCATTTTTAAGATTAATTTTTGTAAACTTATAATGCAAGATTCTCTCCACAAGTCATTTATGTAATTTGATTAATGATTTATTTTCAATAAGAGAGCTTTAATTGATAGGAATATAAAGTGATTTCATATCATGAGCCTAGGTTATGCATGGTGATCTTGAGATGATGGAGGAGCTTGGCATCCATTGTTGACAAAGACAATAACACCAAATCAAGGGGAAAAACATGCTTGGAGTTGCTTTTGGATGATCAAAATATCATGGAAAGGTAATTGGTATTTTATTTATTTCATTGGTTCTTAATTATCATTTGCAAACCCCGTTGAATAAGTTGGCCTAGATTGTTAGTTCTTATACACTCTTTTGTGTTTTTCATGACTAATGTTTGAATTAATCATCTTTATAATCCAACACTACATCTTAGAATGCCTGGTGGGACCATATCATCCATTCAAGTAAGGAAGACATCTTGGCAATATCATATTTCCATTAAAGTAATTGAAAGTCCTTTAACATCAATTTTTATGCTCATTTTTCCATGTTTCTAACATTTTTTGTGCACACACAGTTCACACAATGACCGACATCAGTTCTGGGTGACCAGCATTGATCAAAGTCAACCAGCATCAGTTGGGTAGCAAGGGAAAATATGGCTAAATTTTTTAATTTTTGAGCTTTATTCAAGTTTTTCCTATCAAATTGAATTTTATAAGTCTTTAGTCTAAACATTTCTTGATCCATAAGTTTACTTTTGGAGTTTTTATCCTAACAAGTGAGCCAATAAGTATTTTTTAGCATAATGTTTTTGCCTTTAGGTTCATAGGTGACCATTATCAGTCAATTTTTATCAGTAACGGTTGGGTTCTAATTGACATCAATCTCACAGAAACCATCATCAGTCAACAATGACTGACATCGGTCACTGTGTTTTTGAAAAAATATAGACCTAAGAGCAATAAATCCAAAGTTATTTGTCTCATTTTCAAATATTCTTCAAAGATAAATAGGACTCTCTAATTTTTATTATAGGACCTATGAGGAAGAGTGTTTCTTTGATCATAACTAAGTATTTTTAACATTTTCTTTGGTGTTTAAAAAGAATTACGAACCTTCCTTTGGTGTGTAAAATGAAAATTAGATGGTTTATTTGAATTTTTTGTGGATGTTTTTCAAAATTTTCTCAAATTAAGGCCAAAGGACCAAGAACATCACCAAACATTTCAATTCATTGCTTAAAACCAAACTCACTTCAAAGTTGTAATCTTTTTCAAAAGTGTGTTTTATTTTATGTAATTCATCTATCACTTGATTGTTAGATTGTTTGAGAAAAAACATTACGTGTGTATGTTCTAATTTCATCTCCTATAGGGAACTCAGGTGACCAAAAGTGCTTTTTCATTACAATTATGCCTTTGTCCAAGGTGTAAAAATGAAGTTGAATAGGCTCTCTACAAAACATGTATGATTTGGGTGATCTAAAAATAACCCTAAAGCCTTTTTACTTAGATTTTATTTCATGCAATTTGGCTTATGAGGGGGATGTCATTACCTTCCATGAGTTTTATAGGGAATATTTGACCTAGGGATTCATCTTCCAGCATTATCTTAAACCCCTCTCCATGAGGGGGTACATAAATTGGGATCACCCTATTTGAATAGCGGTTTGAGAAATTAAACCATCTCCGTTAGTGGTAAGTCAACCTAGAACATATGATCATTCAGAACATCACACTACACTGAATAATTGATGGATGAGTGGCTGTGAAAAAGACTAGACCTTTTCATAATAATTTGATTGATTTAGATCTTATTGATGTGTTTCATCCCTTATGTTAACCATACTTGGGAACATCTAGACAGTTGTAAATTTATAATTTTTAGACAAACTCCACTTGACGTAGAGTATTATTTATGCAGGGTGCGCCCAAAGGTCCATGTTGCCATATTATCACTTGGAAGGTGGGTGTAAAATACCCTACCATATAATGCACTTTTATTTTGGATGAACACTTAATTTCCTTCTAAGTGTACGTATATAGACAGATTTCAAAAATACAAAGAAAACCTTATCAATTTTAGGAATTTAGGATGATTACTTCATTGTATTGGTCAATTTAGTTCTTTTATCTTACTTGATCTTGATTGGAGTCAAAAATTTCTTGTAAACAAACATCATAACCAAAACACATTATCCACCATTTCTTCAACAAAGAGGTGTTACGTTATCCAAGTGAAAATTAATCTTTTCCTTGTTCAAAATTATCATCTTAAACTTTGTGTCATATCATCTAATTAGCGTAGTTATGGTGCCCATTTGAGTTTCAACTAATTGCCCAAAATCTTTAAGTCCATTGATAGATCAAATTTGAAATTGCATCTATCTAAGTTCATAAGGTTGATGTGTTAATTGGGTTCACCATTTACACTTGACTTTAGGGAACTTGGGTTCAATTTCCCATTTTTATTGAAGTCCACTTATAGATTCATCATCCATTTTCATCATTGGTGAACTTAGATTATATTATGCATTACTCACACTCTAAGTTATATAACATATTTTATACTACCTTTCTTATTACCATGTGGTGGCATTGTGATGCCCATTTGGTTCTAGTTTTATACTTAGGAATTTTTACTTGTTTCCACATCTTGATTTTCTTAGATCATATTGTCTCCTTCATAATCTGAAGGGCTTTCTTCTTGTTTCCTAGTAGCAACTCGTTGAAGTTGAACTAGCTTTTATAGTATTGACATATCTTTTAAACCTACATTTGGTGTACTGGTTTACACTTTAGATTATTGAGTTACCATACCCTCTTATAATTCATACAATTTTAACTTTACCCAAGGTTGAGTAATTTCATGATCACATTCTTATAATTGTGTGTGGTACTACGCCACCCTCATTTTCATTATAGTCTCTTTACCTTGTCACTTGTTTGGAGGAGAATCAAAACACACCTTGTTTAAACTTTTTCAAAACATTTTCAAAATCTTAAGCAAATGTAGAGAATAATATTATAGACATGACATTAATGTATACTCATATTGGGCTCTCTTGTGCCCTGAGTTGTGAGATATATCATTGTTATAGCAGACATGGACACTCTATCTTTCTTGGGGATGTTGCCCTTTTTGAGCCTATTTGTTGAAAAACAATCCAATCCATGCCTATTTGTGTATGTCATCCTCATCCTTCCCCTTTGATTTGCACATCATGATCGAAGGTTAATATTTTAGGATATCCTCCTTTGATTTTCATGTCATGCTCAAAGGTTATATTTTAGGATATCCCCCTTCAGCTTGTGTGAGCAATCAAGCTCTATAATGCATAAAGGTTACCATTTTAAGTTATTCTCCTTTAACTTATGTGATAAATAAATCTCCATAGTGCATAAAGGTCACCATTTTTTGACCTCTTCCTTTGGTATGTGTGAGCAACCAAACTACACAGCATCTAGTCTTTACCACTCTAGGCCCATCGCCTATATCTATTAAACATATTATTTAGAAAACCTCATTTTGATGAACCAGATTTTGTTGATCCCTTCTTTAATAGTTTATTTTTTTGAGATCCCATTATCTAACTGCAAACCATTATTAACACTAAGCTAATTTTCTCCAATTTATAAATGACATGCTAATCTATGAGCCTCAACAAGAACCATTGCCTCTTCAAGAACCATCTTATGAGTAGCAAAATGTGTTAAAAGTTGATATTTTTCAAATAATCGCTAACCAAGATCATGATGTTATTTTTGAAACACCCATTTGTGATGAGTCAACCTATGATGAGTTACCTATTCATATTTTACCTATTTTTAAAGAGCCTCATCTCCTTGACAAGCCAATCTATGTAGAGTTGTCTCTTGATCTTTTTCCACTCATAGAGGATTCTCTTTTTGATAGACAAGATTATATCAAGTCATCCTTTGAGTGATTCCCTCTCTTTGAAGGGCTTCACCTAGATGAGTTAGACTATGTTGTACCCTTCTTATATGTATCAATTTTTATAAATCCCATTATACCATCATAGGTCATTATTTGTCTGACATTTAGCATTCAAAAAAACATAATTCTAGAAATAGTCACATAAAATGAAGAATTAGAATTAGATTTAGGTTCCCTTTCTGAATCGACATTTGATTTAGCATCATAATAAAAATCACTATCAGTCTTAACATTGGATTTAGAGTCCATTGACTTGGACTCAACTTCATAAATAGAGTACAATCATGGTTGTAACAACATTGGTTACAATTACCTTGCAGATTAATTTGAATATATTTGTGATCCTTCTATGGTTTTTGAGGATGATTACTTCAACATCAACATAAATTATCTCAGTATCTTATATGAATATTGTGCTACCTATCATCATTCCATAACCCCCACCTACCATAGCAATAATATTAACATTCTAACTCCCAAAAATGTCGATTGGGATTGACTAAAACACACTTTATTGAACTGCATCAATGGTGACATATCAGATGAAGAATGTCAAAGGGGGAAAGACCAAATTCATTCAAAATAATAACACTCTTATAATGAAACCTTTTTGAAGTCACTAGGAGATGATCAAAGTTCAAAATTAACATCTTTTAGTGAAACCTTTTTAAAGGTGATAGAAGATAATCAAAGTCAAATGTTAATATCTCTTTGCGAAACCTTCTCAGAGGCACTATGGGATAATCAGGATAAATTCATTAGTGAAAACCTCATCAAGGCACCAACATTTGAGCACAAAATTTCTTCACTAATTGATGAAGACGTTATCAAAGAACAAATCAATATAGCTTCCAATCTACAGCATAATCAGATGGTATCTACTCTCAAGATCAAACGACAACAAAATTTGGTGGTCCTACCAAGAGCATATTTAGAAATCTTCAGCCCCACCACAACCAAAATTATGTCAAATCTAGAATCAACAATATTATGTATGCCTAAAAATCCTGATCTTCATTTGTTACCCATTCATTATACACTCCGTTATCATCCACCTATTCATTACCCACTTATATCATTTATCTTGTGCCTAACATTATTTACCATCACCAGTAAGACTTTCCTTTGTAGAGGCTACAAAGATATCTTATCTCAATGTTTGAAGGAAATCGAATCAATGACCAATGAGAATCATGAACACATTATTGAGATTCAGATCGACAACAAGTTCTTGATAGAGTAACTTTTCCAAAAAGGTGTTGGGTTGTAATTTTCATGATCATTTATTTTGGTTGCCTCATATGTTGACTAGGATGAGCATCTCCACATCAGTAAGAGTAGTGGAATAATTTCTAATTTGCCATTTATAATTTTCCATTACCATGCCTTATCTCTTATGGGAAACCCTATAGACCATTTCATTATAAGAATTATTATGTTTTATTTACTATGTTGTTTGAACTATATTGACTTGAGGTCCTTCAAGACTATGTAGGTAATGCTCAATTTTTATTGAGGATAGCTCGATCACCTTAGCCATGCTCTCACCATTTTTCTAGAAATTATTAAGTTTAAATGCTCTCACCATTATATGAGAAACCTAAGCCACACTCTTGCCATTTTGTGAGAAAAAATTGTCAACACTTAGGGGCAACTTTGTTGCCACTATAGCCAGTTTTTTTCCAATAATTTTTATTATACCATTTCTTTACTATTAACCAAGGATCATTTTTAGCTATCTTGCTTATCCCATTTTGATCTAGGTTCTTTTGGTTCTTCCTACACCTTTTCATGAGGGGGTTCTAATCCAATTTTAATAGTTTTAGAATTTTATGTTGAATGACAATCTATGGTAGTAGTGTGACATTTAATCTATCAAGTTATCTTTCATCTATCATCTTATTTGGTTTCGTTAATTATAATAACCTATGGGAAATCAGTAGTATCCTTGATTATAACCACCTTTGGGAAAATTAAAATTATGACATTATTTCCTAATTATAATATCCTATGGGAAAATTGGATACAATGAGTTTTTATCATGCATGTGTACATCACCTGGTCATTACTATTATCATTTCCCTTGCCATTTGCCTTTACTTGTGAACTTATTGTGACCCAATCAATTTTTCACCACCTTTTGTGTAGGTGGAAATACTATAACTAGAGGTTCTAATGGGATTATGTAGGTTTTTCTCAATTTATGTTGAGGTAACTCTTTCCCCTTTTTCCTTTCTCTCACCAATTTGTGAGCATGGGTCGTTGCATCTGGCTTAGCTATTTATTAGAACTTCTATACTTGGATGAGCATCTCCTTGACTAGTTGGTTCCCCTTTGTACATAGTTTATTTTTATTTATTATCCCAAAAACATTATAAAATGATCTACAAAATAACAAAAACATTGTCTTACATTTTTATGTATTCTGATTCCCATGCTCTTGTCATTTTGTAAGTAATCTTGTCTCACTAGCTTGTCGTTTTACAAGACCATTCTCATTTGTCTTGTCTTCCCTTTTCTTCTACTACATTTGGCTTAAATTTCATGTTGGACCATGCATCCATATAACTATGTAGGTAGTGTCCATTTGTCTTTTACATCTAGAGTCAACTCAGTCAACCCCTTCTTATTCTTCTCTTCCTCCATTTTTATTGTGTTGTTTACCTATCACTTGGAGACAAATTTGTGTCCTTAATATTTGTTACATAGTGGTGGAAATTAATTTCTCTACTACACGTGCATGAACAATTTTTTTAAATCACACTAACTTGGTTTTTGTTTGTGTGTGTTTATTTTAGTTTTTTTGGTGTTTGTTGTGCTTTCTTGTCTCTTAATTTTTATTTCTTTCTTTTAGTTGTTTCTTCTTATTTTCTTCTTGATATTTTATTTTCCTATTTGGTATTGCTTCTTTGTTTTCTTTTTTCAAGTACATTTTGATCATTCACATAAATCTTGATTATTTATACCTTGATCTCATGTTATTAAGTTTTTCTTGGTATGTTTTTAAACATTGTTGTTCCTACTTAAGTCTTGATTATTCATATCTTGATTTTAAGTTGGGTCCATTTATGTTTTCTTTTCCTTTATCTTCACTTTTTTGTTTTAATGTAAATAGTTATAACTCTAGTTTTGGTCATTATTTTACCATTATCCTTAGTTATAGGTATTCACATTTGAACCATCTCCATGCAATTGAAATGCCATTTCCTCATAACTTTTGCATACTTATCATGCCAAATTTATTTTGATATAATAAAAACATTGTCCTATAGATTCAAGTTTAAACATCAACACAACTCCAATAAATAGCTCTCAAGATCACCATGCATAACTTAGGCTCAATAGGTTTAACACTTAAATATATGCTTAGATGTGCATCTCTTAGCATACATCATGATTCTAATCAATCATTGGTCATTTTTCATTATCCCTCATTTCATTCTCTCCCACTTCTAGGTGAACTACATTGGCTTAAGGTCCATCTAGACTATGTAGGTAGTGCTTAGATATATGATGTATCTTAGGTCAGCTCATCCACCTTCATTTTTATTTTAATTTATTTCATCACTTTGTGTATTCTTGTATGCATGGATTTTTATGGATTTTGTAGTCATTACGCCATCGCATCTATGTTTGCGCGCACTCATCTTTAATCTATGTAATAGGTTATGTCCTTGATCTATTGATTACCAATTTACCCATGCTGGGGAATAACATTTTAACCTACTGTAATAATCAAATCATCCCTACAGGGGTAAACCATTCTTTATCAGTGATACAAATCTACCTCACTGGGGCAAAATTTCTTATCACGATCATATTTATTATTTCCTATACCTTTGGATACCATGTTCTCCTTTTTTGTAATTTTAAGCTCTCCACACTTTTACCCATGATGTAAATTTTTAGTGTGCAACTTATCTCAGGATTGATCAATGTCGAAGCATGCAAGTTACACCCTCAAATGAGGTATGTTCAAAGTGTGTCGCTTCTAGTTTTGGATTGTATCCTTCCATTTCCCCCATATTTGGGGCCCATTATATTCTAATTATATTTTTAGCATTGATATAATCAACACATGTAAGCATTATCTCATCAAGATTCAATCTATTCCATGGGTTAATCTCACTTTCCCTCTCTTTTTGAGAGTCCATCATTCTCTTTCATCTTAGTATGTCCTCTTGAGGGGGCATCATGGGTTGTTTCCAATTTCTTCTAAAAAACTCTTTTCTTTGAAAATATGTTTCTTCACCTTAATGTCTCACTACACCTTCTAAAATAGTGTCAAAATGTAGACATCCAATTTCTAGCACCATTTATGTTGAAATTATCAATCTTACTTAGTTTATACTTAAGTGCATAATTTAGGCCAAAATCAATTCACTGCACTAAATGATTTGAGCTTGTCATATACAAATGTAGATTTAGGCTAATGTATCCCTAAATAGAGAAATATATTTTATATGATTCCTAACTTTTCTCAAATCATTTTGGGTCAAAATGATGATTTTGCATTTTGATGCCCTAAATCACTCTTTTCTTCTAATTCATTAGTACATGTCACATACCTTTGTTATTTTGTATGGGTAACATCCTAAATGGGATAATGGTCCATACACATCTAACACTGCCTTCTAATTCTCCTTGAATCAAATTATGACCTAGTAATATGACTTTCTCACCAGTTTGATTAATTGTGCACTAATTTCCAAAGAATTGCACTAAAATTTATTAATATTACTTAAGAAAATTAAACCAAATTATGAGCTTAAATAAGAATTCCATGGAGAAAATTGAATATTTATTTATTAAAAATTTATTATGAATATCTGCATCACCTAATGATATGATCAATTAGGTGGCATCTTTAAGCCATAAATGCAACAAATATCACATTTATGGGCACCCATGCATAGTTAATGCCTCTTCCTTCCAAATATTTATGAGGATATTTATGGATTTTAATTACATAATTGGATTAATTTATGGCCACACATATTGATCTTAAGATGGAAGGTCATGGTTGATCTTGAAAATTTTGAAAAATCTATAAATAAAAGGACATAGAACATCATTTTTAAGCTTATTTTTTATAAACTTATAATGCAGGATTCTCTACACAAGTCATTTGTGTAGTTTGATTAATGCTTTATTTCCAATAGGATAGCTTCAATTGATAGGCATATTAAGTGATTTCATATCATGAGCCTAGGTTATGCATGGTGATTTTGAGATGATGGAAGAACTTGGCATCCATTGTTGACAAAGATAAGAATACCAAATCAAGGGGGAAAACATGCTTGGAACTGCTTTTGGATGATGGGAATTTCATGGGAAGGTAATTTGTATTTGTTTTCTTTCATTTTCACTTAATTATCATTTACAAACCCCATTAACTAGGTTGGACTATATTTTTAGTTATTATACATTCTTTTATGTTTTTAATGACTAATGTTTGAACTAATCCTCTTTGTAATCCAATACTATAACATATAGTTATTAATTCCCAAATTAAGAATGGTACATAGTCAATTTAGATGATACTATATGAAAATAGTACAAAATAAAGATGAATGGGTCATTATTATTCTATAGTAGCACGAGTCCTTAAGAACTAAGTCAATGAGGTTGACTTAGTCTATTAGATAGAAGATAGCTACAAAACTAAGTTGACCAAGTTGACTTAGTTTTTTGTAGAATTATAGTTTTGAAGATTACAAACTTGCATAAAATAGAGTTGTAATAAAGTACTGAATTGAAATAGAGATAAAGAAAGGAACCTTTGTGGGTTGGAAGATGTTGAAGATTGAATTTTTTTTGTTGAAGTGCCTTGAATGCTATTTGCAAGTTCTGCCAACTAAGTTGACTAGGTTAACCTAGTTCTATGAAACCCTATTTACTAAAGCTTGTTAAGATGACTAAGTCAACCTAGTTGACTTAGTTTGTTATCTATATGTTAACTGTAAGACTAAGTCGACCTACACAACTTAGTTTGATGTTTTGGATGTTGATTGAGAGACTAAATTGACCTATTCAACATAGTTTATTATCTAAAAATAAATAATAATATTTTGTCAACCTATTCGATCTAGTAACCTATATTTGATGAAGACCTACATATAAAGGACATAGTCATTTTGATGTGACTGTGTTAAACTTGCACATAGAAGATAGGACTATATAGGCTTGGTCGACCTACTATCACAAATATAGAAAAATAATAGTAAAAATGATAGAAATAAAGAACATGAAAGAAAACTTGCAAGGGTTAGATTCATGTTAGATTAACCAGAATGTATATAATGGGAAATGTAATAGATTCTACAAATCAATCCTATTTCAGAGAAGATATATCCTACTTACACTTCTGATTGGGGATATATTAGATAATCAGGGTAATGACCAATATAGATCCACTAGACCTAGTCAAGGGATCTCTTACCACAATAATATCACTAGGGAGGGTTCCAAAACCTCTAGTCAAGAAAAACTATGTAATAACCCTAACTAGGTCCTATGTTTCCATATTCACTAAACTAATAACAAGTAAATAAAAATATAATCTAGTGTTGGTTGGCCTTTTTTACCCACATACCAATCTTTTGTCTAATTCAAATAGATAAGTAGGGTCCCAACTAAAGAATGGCTCAGGTGGTTTTGAAGCAGGCCCAATGTTGCAAGTGAAGGGATCCTAGATGATTTTCATGGTGTCAAACAATTATAGGGATAGGTCCATGAGAAGCTAAAGTTTACACATCTTCAAATTTTAGGCCGAGTGTTAACATTTAGGTTTCCTTTGGTAGAAGTGTTCCACACAAAGCCCACAATAAATGTACACATGTTAATTCCTTAGGAAGTTTTGTTTTGGGGTTTTTTTCTAAGTTTCAAGAATGATTTTGAACATTTTATCCAAAGTAATTTCCCTGAAGGATTGTCGATTATAAAATGGACCTTAATACTTTGCTCGAAGGATATCTTTTCAAGAAGTTGGTCCAAAAGTAGAGTTATGAAGGGCACTTCCAAGGGCAAGGGGGATATTTAAAAAATAAGTCAAAGGACCATTATAAGGACACAATTCCTTTGGGAAAATTATTCGAGACAATGTTCTTGAAGGCAAATTTCTTTCAGAGTTTTTATCCCAAAAAAAAGAGACTAAGGCAGAATTATTTCAAACATTTTGTCCAAAAGAATTGTTCAAAGTAAAATGTCCTATGAACTTATTTTAAAGGGTATTTTTATTCATCAAATGGTCCAAGACAATTTTCCCAAAGGGTAGATTCTTGGGAAATTGGTTTAGTAGTAGAGTTTCTAAAGGGTAAGTCTTCAATAGGGTGGACCAAGTCAAAATTCTAAAGGGCACTTTCTATGCCTAAAGAATAATCTAAAAGGGAAATTCTACAATCAGGATTCCTTTAAGAAAGTTGTTTAGGACAATTTTCTAGAAAGAACTGCTAAAGGAAAAGACAAAGCAAGCAATTTCCTTTAGAGAAAGTGCTCCACATGAAGCCCTCAAAAATTATCTGGTAAAAGGCCCAAAAGAAGTGTTTTTGAAGAAATAGCCCATAAGATTTATGACCAAGATAATTTCACAAATGTCATTGACATTTTTGTGAATGTCATCTGATGATCATGGCACCATCAATTTCAATTCCCTCAAAATAGTTGTTTAGATTTGAAAATCTAAGGACGGTTGTAGAGCCATCATGTTTGAGATTGTGAAATAGCCATTTGCAATAAAAATCATCAAAAGGGCCCCAAATTGAACACAAGATTGACAAGTGTCCAAATATTAAGAGCCTAGATCAAATCCAATGATGAGAAATAATTGTTAAGTAGATTGGACTGCTTCAAATTAATGGTGTGTGTTCAATCGCATATTTTAGATCAATAACATAAACAAGTCAATGAGTCAATGAGGCTTAAGAGCAAAGGCATAAGTGTCAAAAACATGTGAGTCTAGACAAAGGATCTATGGCTCACGCTCATTAGCCTTAGGTAGATCCAATAGAGTGAGATGAGTTAAATAGTTAAGGATCTGGATCAAACATCAACAACTAATCAAAATAAAGGTTGAGAGAAAAGGAGAGACAAATTGATTTAGGTATAGGTTAAAGAGTCCTTTTTTACCAAAAAAGTAGCATGATGGATCTAAGCTCAATGACATTTCATTTAAGGACAAGATTAGATATTTATGGATAAAAAGGTACCATTGGGGACCTAAAAAGGTAGACATGTAGACTTTGGTGGCTGTTACCAAGATAACTATATGAAAACCTCCTTTTCTCCACCTGGACATGCATCAAAAAACTAGTCATTGAGTAGTTTTTCATTAGTATAAATGAAATGACATGATCCCACCATTACATCCACCATAGAGTATCATAGGGAAGATATTGTAATGATGTAATGGACTAGGGTGACCTAGATCAATCAACTGGTCTGAATGAGATTGATTCATGGGGGTAGTTTTAATAGATTTTCAAATGGATCTAAATTCATTTGATTTCCTTCTGAATGCTTAAAAATCTCTTCTCCCTTATTTCCCTTCAATTATAAATATAGCCTTTGAGCTATTCTTTTACATCCCTCAAGTTGGTATGACTAGACTTTGCCAAAATTGTATTCAACACCTCTTAGAGTAGTGAATAGAGATTTTTATAGCCATTTTTACTAAATCAATATTTAGTGTTCTATGTTCTATGTTTGTGTAATATGCATCTATGAATGTCATCTTATTTTTGCTTATCCAAACTTAACCTAGGTGCTATGAATCTTCTTTGTAAGTCATATAGTGTGTCTCAGCATTGGTCTCTCAAGGATATAGTGGATAGCTAAACTTAAGTGTCTTTAACTAGACCTTATTTTCATTGCTCCCTAGTTTGAGTGTATCAAACAGACCTCTATAAAAAATACTATTGCATATAAAGAATAGTGAGCATTGCACTATTTTCATATTTCATTAGTGTGTTAAAGAGTTCAAGCCTAAGAGTGGGTCTGTTAAATTCTTGGTGCATCATCGTAGCTTAGGATATGTTTCATTTTATATAATCTTCTTATCCCTTTTCACCCCAACTAATTTTAGGTTTTAGAAGCACAGGTACAAAATTATGCATCATAGGAGCTAGACTCATTAAAAATCCTAGAGATCTAGTCTAGATATAGGCAACCCATAGCCTTAGACCATGCCCATGTTAGTCTAGGTATGGGTTAAACTTGAACAAATCCAAACCCTATTAGGGTGCTATTTGAAAAGCTAATAGTTTTGGCATGCATGTTGGGACCACTAATCTTGCATATCTTAGTATAGTAGTAAGTTTCAAAGTTTCATTTCTAGGCTTGCATAATATTTTATGCCCCCCAGGGTTATCAAAATATCCTCCACAAAAGGGAAGGGAGAGGATTTGTCTATGATACCTTTACAATAAATAAATAAAAATAAGGCCTCTCAACCAAAGCCTACACCTACCTCTCTTGTTCCCCCTATTATTTCCCTAAATCCTCTTGTTTAATCTACTATTATTGAACCAAACACTGTTGTAAATCCCATACCTCATATGGCTATTCCTAGAAGGCAAGCCTTTGTGCCATTTAATGGTGTTAGTCCCTTAAACCTTACTCAATGGGACAATATTCTAGTCTCATCTTTGAATGCCCTTACCTATTATATAAGAGAAAATCTAGTTACTCCTATAGACCATATGGCATATGTTTCTAAACTATGTTCAATACATCATGTAACCCAAAAAAATGTAGCAATGAGGTTGTTAGCAACTTTTTTTAAGGGAAAGGCACTTTGATGGTATAGAGGATTGGCCCTTGCATCAATCAATAATTGGGATGAGTTTGGAGAGGTCTTGTACAAGCACTTTGAAGATAAGAGTGATCATCTTTCACTTGTGGAGTAGCTCACAACAATCAAGAGATCCCCTAATGAGTTCATGGTAGATTTAAACTACAAATTCCAGGAGACCTGGGATAGAATTCTTGCAGTGATAAATCCTATGCCCAACTATGCTTTTTTATACTATTTGAAAGCTCACAATTTGGATGTAGCTGTAATGATTCAATCCATGGGAGGGAACACCCTACCTAGAGATTTTGAAGTATCAATTAGGGCTGAAAATTACCTTATACAAGTAGGCAAGTTGACACCAAAGCCATCAATGCCTCTCTTTCTAGACATATATCTTCCTACCCCAACTATTGCTTTGGTTCTAGAATCAACAAAGTTTTATTAGATGGAAGGTGAGAAAATCAAGAGACTGGGGAAGATAGAGAGTCTTCACAAAGCCTATAAAATAAGTTGGTTGTAATGGAGAGACAACATGCTCCACCATACAGGCCATACCAAAATAATAATCATAATTTCTAGTAAAATAGGCCACCCTATCAACCTAATCATCAAAGACAAGGGTAGAATCCTTGGTCAAGGAAATACCATCCCAATGCTCCAAGTAATTCTAGAACTATTGTGCCAACTCAGAACAACTATGCTCAAGAAGGTCCATGGTAGTCAAAGGGATAGTCCAATGAGATGGTGGTGGTCACTACTAGGGACATGTATCAATACCCTAGTTGGTAACATGCTCCTTCATTTTAGACTCATGACATGATGCCTCCTCCACCATAAGCCCCCCAAATAAGTCAAAACAACTTGCCTACCATATCACGATCAGAAGCTCAAATCCAACAATAAGGGAGCATGGATAGAACACCTACTGATATCACATGTGTGAATTTTTAATAATGGGAATATTTGTTTGAGCATTTGGCAACCAATATGGGACAAGATTTACAGAGGATAAATGAACTAGTTACAGCTCAGATAATGGATAAGAATAGGATGCTAGAGGATAACTTGGGTTAACCTAGGGTTTTTGCATCATCTCTTCAGACTAATTAGCAACCTAATTCTCATATACATATGTTAAGGATATTTCACATCAACAAGTGCCCCAACCCCATCGACAATAGTAGAGGGCCCCTTTTATTCCTCATGTCACTAAAGTTCTGAGTGATGCCTCCACAACCAAAGTGCAATCTAAAGGTACTAGTCTTCCCTTTAATATCATGCATCATTTGAAAAAGGCTAATGTAACTATGTCCATGTATGATGTTATATCTATCCCTAGGCAAAAGGAGATTCTCCATCAAGATCTCTCTAAACTTTCTTAGGTAGAAAAAATGGTTAATAAATTGAATGTTATTTTCATCAACAATAGTCAGCCTAGCCACACCACTAACAGAATTAATAGCCAGGTTCACAATCAAGTTCCAAGCACAAATCAGTCTCAAGATGTTGTTCTCCCTTCTAAGGTTATTAAGCCTTACCTATTTTATCTATCAACCATCATAGGGGATTATTTGGCACACAAATGCATGATTGACTTAGGTGCTTCAACCTTAGTGATGCCTAAAGACATAACCAACAAGCTTGGGCTCAAATATGTCCCTACTAAAAATTATGTGCTCTAACTAGATGGCTCTCCTACTAAGAAAGTAGGTATCTTGAAATATCTTTATATCACCCTGGTCGTATGTCCAAATTATACCATTACTCAAGATGTGATGGTGGTAGACCTACCCCCTATTTTCCCCTATGTTTATCTAGGGACTTCACTACTAATATTGGTGGATATTGATCATTTGATTGGTCATACATGGTTTTTAGAACTAGGTATCAGACCAAAGTCACCATAATGTATGAGCCTATAGCCAGATTCCACCTAGAGCCCTACATGTCCAATCTTGAAAATGCTAATTATGTCATATTTGAGGAGGTTGAAGAGGTTATTAAACAAGAACCCCATAGTCATCTAGAAGGCATCTCATAACTATACTTGGATGAGTGGGTAGATGATAACCATGGATTCGATCCATACAACAAAATTGAAGAGACAAACTTGGGAGTGTATTGTATGCATGAGGAAGGTGTTGCAATACCTTCCTTAACTAACACTACTCAATATGTTAGGATTGTGGAGCTAAAAGCTTCACTGATGCAAACAGGAGAGGAGGTTGCTGAAGATTGCAGAGAAGTTGGGGTCGGTCTGATCAGCCGACGTCGGCAGGATAGCAAAGGGAAGCAACCGACGTCGGTCATATATCGGCCGACGTCGGTCACCTCCAGGCAGACAGGGACCGACGTCGGTCGCCTGTGTGGTTCGACTGCGAGCTATTTACGGGCAGTTAGCTAACGAACCAAGTGTTTGCATGAAGAGATCTAATTTTAGACTGAGATCTGCGGATCTAATTATTGTAATTAGATGTCTAATTATTGTTTGGATGAGATCTATATAATAGACTCATGGTTGTATTGGAAAAGTGTGCTAGGGAGTAAGAGAGCATAATTATAAGCTCCTTCTGTGTGTGAGGTAGAGCAATGGTGCATTCCTCCTAGTGCCTCAGTACCAGGCGTGTTGGTGCTGGATTGGAGAGCCAGCTGGGTTCTTCAGGAGTGTAGGATCTTGGTCATAGTTGCATGGCCTATATAGGAGATCTACATGGTAAGTAAGATCGTTGATCTGTAGGTGTATGTGTGTGCAAGGTCGAGGTTCACAGGTGAGCAGAACCGTTGTTTGATTTGCAGGTGTGCAAGGTCATATAGACAGCAACACAACAGGGAGCAGTATCAGGCATGATCTACTTGGAGTACAGGTGTGTACTCGAATAGAGCGAGAGGAAGGCAAGGGAGTTCCTTCCATAAGTATGGTCTGTTGAATTGCAGGTTGTTGTAGATTCATGGGAGATCTACTTGAAGTACCTTGAGTACTTGTGGAGCACGTGGAGTGCTTGTGGAGTGCGTGGAGCACTTGTGTTATGCGTGGAGCATGGGAGGTGAACATCAACTCTGTATTTGAGTTGGGTGTTGGGACCTGTGAGAGGGAGAGCTTTGGGGAGAAGAAGTACTGTTCACTTGAGGTGTGGGAAACCTCTGTAAGGTGGTGGAGAAGAAGTGGCATCTTCTTTATTGTATTCTTTTCTGTATAAAGTGTTAATACAAGTTGTGTATTGTCTCTCATATGCTGTGTTATTCTGAATTCTAGTCACTTGGTGAATCTGGTTTATTTCCGCATATTAAGTTGCTTGAAGTTTGGTAATCAATTGTATGTTTCCGGTTTTGCATCCTGACAAGTGGGATCAGAGCATGTTTGTTGTTCTAGATTCCTGACACAATAAGAAGATGGTATATGGACCTTGTTCTTTGATGGCTCAAGGTCTAAGAATGGAAGTAAAGTGGGAGCCATGCTATTTTCACCCTCTAGTCAAAAGTACCATTCTACTGTAACACTCCAATTCATTTTCACCTCAGATATAGCTGAATATGAAGCTCTTTTGCATGGTTTTCAAGAAGTAGGGAAAAGAGGTATCCAACTCCTCAAAGTCAAGGGTGAAAATTAACTTCTAGTGCAACAAGTGAGAGGCCTAAGTGTAGTCAAGAGTCACCATATGAAGGCATATAAGAATCAATTATGGGATCTCATGAAATATTTCTTGGCATTTGATATCCAATCCATATCAAGAGAAGCAATCTAGCATGCAAATAGTCTTGTTGCCATTGGTGCCCAATATGAGATAGTATAAGGAGTCAAAGGCATCCAAGATAAGGTAAAGATTATATGTAGACTAGCTATACCTGACAATGAGGTGAGTTGGTAAGTATTTAAATGATGATCAAATTATATGTTTTCTAATGCAAGAGGAAATTTTTTGTAATAAGAACCAAGACAAGTTCCAAAATCAATATGATGATCAAATAGTATAGCTGAGACCAAACAAGCTTCCCAAAGGACTTGTGACATTAGAGATCATCTTCAATAAAAATGACCAAGTAAGAAAGGGGAAGGAATGCATCTCATCTAAAGAAGAACACTATGAGAAGATAGATATCTTTAAGGGCAAGCTATTGAATCTAGGAAGGGTCAATATTATAGAGGAAAGAGTTGTATTCATTTCTCTATGCAAATAATTTTTTGATATATTTGTGTGGGAATATAAAGACTTGAATGGGTTTGACCCCAAGCTTGTGTAGCACACCATTGAATTAGAAAGTAATGCCAAGCCAATTAGGTAGAAATAAAGGCCTGTCAATCCAAGATAACTCTATAAATTGATCGAATTTAGGATAATATTTTCAATTAAACATTCCTCTTGGGTGGCAAACCTTATGCTAGTAAGAAAAAATAATGGAGAGATTCAATTATGTGTTGACTTCAGGGACCTCAATAAGGTGTCCCTAAAGGACCATTACCCATTGCCCTCCATGGATCAAATTCTACAAAAGGTGGTAGTTCTCAAAGGTTATCATTGCTTGATGGTTATTTTGGCTATAATCAGATCATGGGAAAAGAAGAAGATAGGCATAAAACTACCTTCACTACCAAATGGGGTACTTATGAGTATTGTAAAATGCCTTTTGGACTCTCCAATTTTGGAGCTACCTTCCAAAGAGCAATAGACATTACTTTTCATGGCATTTTGAATGATATAGTTTTAGTTTACCTTGATGATATAATAGTTTTCTCAAAAGACCCTAATGATCATCTAACACATTTGAGAGTTGTTTCTGATAGATGTAGACAATTTGGGGTTTATTTAAACCCAAAGAAGTGCATTTTTTAGTGTACGAGGGAAGAATTCTTGGGCATGTAGTGTCCAAAACTGGTCTTTCCATTGATTCAAAGAGGATAGAGGCAATCTTTGCTCTATCACTACCCAAACATTAGAAAGGGTTATAGATCTTCTTGGGCAAGATCAATTTCATCAGGAGGTTCATTCCAGGCTTTGCATAGATGGTCAAGACACTCACTCATATGTTGAGAAAAGGCAAAGAGTTCACATGGACAAGGGAAGGTAAGAGGATCTCCATCAAGGAGGCCATATCTCATGCCCCCACTCTTTCAAATCTATATTTCAACAAGGACTTCTATCTATATGCCTTTTCCACATTAGACATAATTTCTACCATGTTCATGTAGTAGAATAATCAAGGTCTAGAGAAACCCATTATTTTCTTCAGCTAAGATTTAGAGGGTTATGAATAAAGATATATATTTTTTGAAAAGCATGTGCTTGTTATTGTAATAAGTTTGAAGAAATTCAAGCATATAGTTTCGAATAGTAACATCATACTAATGGTGGCTCACCCAAGTGTGAAGGAATTTATCCTCAATAGAGATTTGAATGAAAATAGAGTGGGATGGGTCACCAAGTGTATGGAATGTGACATTGAAGTCAGGGTCACAAAGCTAGGCTAAGGAAAAGGATTATGTGAACATCTTATTGAAGATGTCAGAGAAGAAAAAGAGATAGTTTCGGTAATCCAAGGAACTCAATAGGAAGATGAATCTACTCTTTCATCAAGCTGGACACAGGATATTTCTAGATTTATCCAAATAGGAGAGTGTTCAATGGGTTTCAATGCATCATAAAAAAGACACTTCAGGATTTAATCAGTGTCATACATTCTGATTGATGGAGTGTTGTTCAAAAAGGACATTGGAGGTATGTTTTTAAGGTGTGTTGAAACTAACCAATATGATAAACTTCTCAGGTAGTTCTATGATATCCCTGAAGGAAGCCATTTTGTAGCCAAGACCACATCCACACAAATCATTAGAGTTGGTTACTTTTGGCCTAATTTATTTAAATATGCACATGAATGGGTGAGAAATTTTTCAAAATGTTCCATGTTTACATGGAAACATAAGCTAGCTACTATGCCACTGAAGCCTATTCAAGTTGAGCAACCTTTCATGCAATGGAGCTTCGAATTCATTGGCATGATTAATCTTCCATATAATGCTGGCCATAAGTGGGTCTTGATAGCCAAAAAATACTTCACTAGATGGGTGGAAGTATTTCCCTTGAAGCAAGTAAATGAGAACTATGTTCTTGAGTTCTATGAAAGCCTAGTCACCTATTTTGGAGCACCATCCACCATAATATCAGACAATGCTTTGGTTTTTAGTAGCATAAAGGTATGTGAGTGGGATCTTGGGTAGGTTATATATCTGAAATCTTCATCTAATTATTCTCCATAGGGTAATGGACTAACTAAGTCCACCAATAAGAACCTGATTTGGATCATTAAGAGAACAATGGAAGATAATCAGAGATCCTGGCACACAAAGCTGAAGAATGCCTTATGGGCTGACAAGATCACCCCCAAGAAGGCCATTGGTAACTCCCCTTATCTCTTATTCTATGGAATAGAATCAAGGCTTCCCATTTCTTTGTAGCTTCCATCTTTAGAACTTACACACCAACTAGAGCTTCTAGAAAGTGATGCAAAAGAAGTCAGGATGAATGAACTAAGAGAGCTAGATGAAATAAGGGATGATGCCATGCACACTATGTGGTCTAACCAAAAATAAGTCAAGACAACCTTTGATAAAAGAGCTTCATCAAAGACATTCTAGAAAGGTGACATAGTCCTCAAATGGGATGAGGACCATGCAAAACCAAGAAAATATTTCAAGTTCAACAGTCTTTAGAGTGGACCCTATGTCATCATAAGTTACAAAGAGAGCAATGTTTTTGAGCTTGACAAATTGAATGGAGAGAGACTTTCCATCCCTATCAATGGGAGGTATCTCAAGATCTACTATTAGTCCCATATCTTCCCCTTTAGGAAAATTGTTCAAGACAATTTTATCTAATGCAAATTTATTTCAACGCTTTTATCTCGAAGAAAAGAGACTAAGGTAGAATTATTTTAGATATTTTATCTAAAAGAATTGTTCAAAGAAAAGTGTTCTATGAACTTCTTTTGAAGGGTGTTTTTATTCATCAAATGGTCCAAGACAATTTTATTGAAGGGTAGATTCTTGAGAAAATGGTTCAATAGCAGAGTTTTCAAAGGGTAAGTCTTCAGCAGGGTGGACCAAGTCAAAATTCCAAAGGACACTTTCTATGCCCAAAGGATAATCTCAAAGGGAAATTCTACAAGCACAATTCCTTCAGGAAAATTGTTTGGGAAAATTTTCCTGAAATAATTGTTAAAGGTAAAGATAAAGAAAGCAATTTCCATCATAGAAAGTGTTCCACATGAAGCCTGCAAAAATTGTCCAACAAAAGGCTTGAAAGAAATGCTTCTGAAGAAATAGCCGACAGGATTTGTGACCAAGATAGTTTCAAAAACATCATTGATATTCTCATGGATGTCATTTGATAGTCTAAGGGCTATCAATTTCAATCCCATGAAAATAGTCATTTGGATTTGAAAATTCAAGGACAATCATGGAGCCATCAAGTTTGAGATTGTGAAATAGTTGTTTGCATTCAAAATTGTCAAAGGGGCCCCTGACTGAACATAGGCTTGATAAGTCTCCAAATCTTACTATACTAGATCAAATCCAATGGTGAGATTTAATTGGTAATTTGATGGGCCCAATTCAAATCAATGGCATGTGTTTAATCATGTATTTTAGATTAACAATGTGCAAGTAAGTCAAAGAGTCAACAAAGCTTAAGAGCAAAGGCATGATGGACAAGTGCAAAAAGAATGTGAGTCCAAAAAAAGGATCTACAACTCATGATAATTTGCCTTAGGTAGATCCAACGGAGCAAGATGAGTCAAAGAGTCAAGGATCTGGATCAAATATCACCAACCAATGGAAATAAAGGTTAAGAACAAAGGAGAGCCAAAGTGATTTAGGTAGAGGTCAAAGAGTCATTTTTCAACCAAGGTAAGCTAACATTATGGAGTTAAGATCAAGCACATTTTATTTGGGGTTAAGAGTGGATATTTTAGGATTGGATAGTGCCATTAGGGACTTGCAGAGGCAGACACATAGACTTTGGTTTCCATTGCCAAGCCAACTACATGAAAACCCCCTTTTTCCCTACATGGAAACACATCAACAAACCAATCATTGAGTAATTTCACATCATTAAAAATGAAAATGACTTGATCCCACCATTGAAGCCACCATGGAGCATCACAGGGAAACTATTATAATGATACAACAGACTGGGGTAACCTAGATCAATCAAATGGTTAGAAGGAGCTTGATTTGTGGGGGTAGTTTAAACAAAAAATTAAATGGACTGAAATTCATTTGATTCCCTTTTAATCATAAAAAAATCTCATCTCCCATGTTTCCCTTCAGCTATAAATATAACCTTAAAGATATTATTTTGCATCCCTCAGGCTAGTATGACTAGACTCTGTCAGAATTGTATTCAACACCTCTTAGAATAGTGAATAGAGATTTTTGTAGCCATTTTTGTTAAATCAATATTTAGTGTTCTATGTTTTTGTAATATGCATCTATGAATGTCATCTTCTTTTTGCATGTCCAAACTCAACCTAGGTGCTAGGAATATTTTTTGTAGGTCGTATAGTGTGTCTCAACATTGATCTCTCAAGGATATAGTGGATAGTCAAACTTAAGTGTCTTTAACCAGACCTTATTTTCATTGCTCCCTAGTTTAAGTGTATCAAATAGACCTCTATACAAAATACTATTGCATAGAAATCATAGTGAGTAATGCACTATTTTCATATTTCATTAGTGTGTTAAAGAGGTCAAGCCTAAGAGTGGGTCTATTAAATTCTTGATGCATCATAGTAGCTTAGGATAGGTTTCATTTTCTTCAATATTTTTGTCCCTTTTCACCCCAACCAATTTTAGGTTTTAGAAAAAAATGACCAAAATGATGCATTAGAGGAGCTAGCCTCATTAAAAACCCTAGAGGTCTGGTCTATATATAGGTAACCCATAGCCTTAGACCATTCCCAGGTTAGTCTAGGTATGGTTAGACTTGAACAAATTTGACCCTTATTAGGGTGCTATCTGGAAACCTAATAGTGCTCACCAAATCTTGTGGCACAAAGTGGGGATAATAAACATTAAAATTAAACATGCATAGAATGCATATACTCACATCAATGTATATTGAATCCTAATGCATGGAAGAGACATACAAATGCATATATATCTACTCTTACAAAGGAGGATCATAGTTAGGAATACCTGCCTTTGAATATGAACCTGTCGAGCCCCAATATCTCCCTTAGCCAAGTTGTTTCACAAGAGGTTATTATGTTATGTAAGGATGACAAGGATAAATCAAATCTAGGATACATAACCTATCAATGCATCCAAAAGACTTCTCCACAAGATAAGATCCATATTTATAAACAAAGTATGAAACCTTGAGTTTGCTCCTCAAGTAGAAAGGTGGATAAGTAGATGTGCAATATACCTTACTTCTTTTTCTCTTCTTGATAAATGATGGAATGAATGTGTTTATATAAGCATATCTAACCATAAACCCTTATAAAATTTTTGGCTAACAAGGTCGACCCAATCGACCTAGTATTATAATTGACAAAAAACATATTAAGTCATAGACTAGGTCGGCCAAGGGCTAACCTAGTCCCTAATAAGTTTTGTTAATAATAATACAAGGTCTATGTGGCCAATAGTCATGTGAACTATAAAAAAGGGGTTTAGGGTAGGGAAAGGGATAATGAAGGTGGTAAAAGATTGAAATAGTGTGTAAAATGGAAGTCAAAGCTTAGGGGAATGGCTTTTAGGATATACGTGTGTAGATAGTAAGTGACAAAAGGGATAATAATCCTATGAAGCACCAATGTGTTGGAAAGTATGTTGTCATTGATGTCAAAAGCTTGATGTCATGTGTTCATTGATATTAAGGGTAATGAAAAATTGGTGATGTCATAATATGATTAGTATCACTAATTTCAAATAAGGCTAAGCAATTATGTTGGTTTTGCTTCAAGTTAAGGAGAGAAGACAAGTATGTGAACAATGTAAAGCTTGGTAGCCTTATGTAGTGGCATAGGCTTGGTATCCTAGTATGTTGAGTATGTTAAGGATAGGGAGAAGAATGTTATAATATATGGATATCGTAATGAATATATATAAAATATTCTTGAGGTGGTGTGATTAGTAAAATAAGGATCCAAGTGTTTTCTATATCCAAGTTTGACTTGCAGTCTTAGACCTAATGTGCATAGTGACCTAGTAAGGTCCAAATGAAGAGTTAAGTTAAGATTCCAAGGTAACATATATCATGTAAACATGGAATAAGGTGTGATATGTTGGGTCAAAGGTGTTGATGAATTCTTAGGTCCTGAGGAGGAAGAAAAATAAAGATAGTATGTTGAAAAGTATTATGTGCATGCAAATTGGAAGTTTCCAAGCCCGAGAATAAGTTTTTGATGCTCATTGGCATGTTTAGAGTTTTCATGGTGATTTGAGCCTTTTGTGAGAGGTTTCACATAGACCTAATAAGGTTTTCCAAGTATTTTTTAGTGGTTTTTGGGATAGAGCTTTATGAACATTAGTTAAGAATGTAAATTGGTCAAAACCCTCTACAAACCGTCATAATGGAGTGATTGGAAAGAACTTGCAATGGATTAGTTGAATAATTTTGACTATTTAATGTTATATAGGAATCCTCTAGGCATATCCATGTGGTAATGGTGTGTCAGGGCAGTGAGTAGAATGTATAGAAATATGTTTATTTTTTAAGATTTTGGTACTATAGGTTGGGTTGACTGAGTCAAGGCATGAAAGTAGATGCATGTTAAATATAGACACTTGTTCTATAATTTTATGAATTAATTTTATAATGATTGATACTTTGTGTTAATAATTTTGATGATCCAAGTCTGCTAGTCACTAAAAGCCAAATGATGAAAATAGTGAGTAATAACCAAGTAGAGTGAATATAAGTTTAGGGAAGTGTTTTAGGTGAGTAGGGATGAGTCCAATGGTTTAGGTTTTTTTTTTAAGACCTATTCCCCTTATTTCACTAATTTTTTAATGTTTATGATGCTAATACACAAGCTTGAATTTTCTTTCAAAGTGACTTAACTGGGTAATGAAGATTGTGAGATAGTGTCATGAGGAATTGGTTAGTTAGACCAGTGAATGATTGTATAAAAATTGAAATATATAATATAGAGTGATATATATATATATATATATATATATATATATATATATATATCACATATAAGATATTAATGTGGATGATATGTTATGAAATCTTCTTTCAAGTGCTAGATAAAGACATCTACATGATTGTGCTGTTGAAAGTTATAAGCAGTCTGAGTGGTCATTTTGAAGGAGTGAGTTGGAAGTGTTCTTGGTAGATTTAAAGGATACAATGAGTTTGAATATATTATATAATTATAAATTTTTTATTATAAGGTAATATAAGTCTTGGTTTGTGCCTGATCAAATATGGAGAGTCAAAATGCTTTGACTATATTTTGACTGTGTGTGACCAGTCTGAGTGGTCATGTTAAGAGAGGTGATTTGGGTACTTAGATATTATGCAAAGATGTCCAATAGACATGGAGAAGTTTCTAAGGTCATATAGTGTTCATTAATTTGATTTTTTTTCATGTTTTATTAACATAAGTGTGTTTATATGTTCAATAGCTGTAACAACATTTCTAGCAGTTTAAGTAGCTCTAAGTAATGTTTTTGAAGGAGGGTTCTTAAGGTGGTTTGGCATATTTTGGGGTATATAGTTCACATAGAAGTGTTTCATAGGTATTTTAGGTTTAATTAATGTTATTTTATCATATGGTTGTGTGATAAAATTGGTTTTATACTTCAAAAGTCTAAGACAGTGTTTTATGTGTATGAAGGCTTAATTGGCAAGTAGGCTAAAAGGCTTGGTTCAAGGTTTGAATTTGAGTTTTAGGTAATGTCGACCCATATGGATGATATAATGGACATATTAAAGGTACATGTGAAGTTTTTTAATCATTGGTAGAGGTTGAAGGTGGTCCAAGAGACTCAAGGTGTAACGTGTGGATTTGTAGACCTAATTGTTTTAGGTCTCAACTAGGCCTAATGAAGGTTTGGGGATAATAAGGTAATAACTACCATATGTTGTGTGTTTTTCTCACATGTAACATGTTTATGAACTTATTTTAAGTGTAATACAATTTTTTAAAGCTTTTTAGTTGAATAATATGTGTTGGACTAAGAGAGTGGTATAAGTACAAGGCCTAATTTGCCTATTAGTACTGGAGGTGTGAGTGTAGATCTAAGCGAAGGAAAAAAATTTTAAAGAGAAGGAATAGGTCATCTAGGACCATAATAGAGTGAAAATTATTAGTCATTATTATTTTATATAATTGGTTAAGGATAATTCACTAGTCATTAGACCTAATGAGCCTTGAAGAGGCATATTGAGTGAGTAAGCCCAAGAGGTTGTTTGAGAGAGATTGAGGGGTGAAGAGTGAAAGCAAGATGAGTCCATAATCAGGTGTGTTTGACATTATATGAAAGGTTGAGATGATATAATAGGTATTTGTGTTGTTGATTGATTTCTTAGGGGGTTTTAGCCTCCTTACTAGTTGGATATAGCTAAAGGTCAAGTGGGTGCTTGACTAAATTGAGGGGTGAGTGCTCCTTGATCAATTGGTGTTGGTTGAAATTTGGATCTTTTCATTATAGGAATATATTCCATATTTTAGGGTTTAGTGGGTTTTATCCTACATGAGGGTTTCCCACATATATGATGTGTTCATGTGATGTATGCTCTTGTTCATGTTTTGGATGTATGTGCTTTCATGATGTTGTTAGATCAAGTTTATGTATGCTCCATGAATGATGTTTGGAATTGAATATGATTTTTTGTCTACTAATTCATCCCCCTTTATTAGTATCTACTTCCAATAATTTTTATCATATCCACACCTTTGGAGGAGGCTTAACACCCTACAGGTGATCCTAAGTAGATTGAGGAATGATGATAATAATGTACTTTATGTTTACAAAGATGGATAAGTTTATGAAGATCATGGTTAAGGTTTGCATAGAAGTATACATGTTGACACTATCAAGGTTGAATAATAATGAATATACTAAGGATAAGTCTAAAATAAAATATAAGTTGGATGATATATCATATTGAAGAAGCTCTCTTAATCAGCTAACATGATGAGTCCAAGTATATGCAGGTGTCTTGAAAGGTAGATGTCTATAAATGAAGAATTGGTTGGTAATCAAGAAATAAAACTTTCATTAAGACCATAATATTCCCCATTGGTTGTAATAAGTGTTTGTTTTACTTTTGGGGGTGATATGAAGACTTTTGAGTGTTTGTGTGCTTGACTAGTTCATTCTAGTCTACTTGCCAAATCAGGGTGAGTGAGCGAATTGATGACATCACATTTGGTACATGTGAAGGTATCAAGAGTAGTTTGGTATATGGATGGATTCCCATATGATATTAGATCATGTGGTCCAATTTTTAGGTCTTGAATTGATATATATCAAAAGATATGATAGTTCAAAGTTAGTCTTCTAGGTTATTTTATCCTACTCACATAGTCATTTTTGCATGAAAATATGACCATAAGAATTTGAAAATTCAAATTTAATAAATGAAACTAGTTTGAAAATAATGGCTTGTAGAATACATGGATGAATTCATATCAAGGATAGGTAATAATAAAATTTTAATATGAATATGTGTAGAAGAACCCCAAAGTGATTACAAGGTTTGACCATCCATATAGGTGCAATTAATGCAGTTCAAAGTTGACTATTACAGTCTGTGTTTGAAATGATGAACCTGGTTTGAGAAAAAGATGATTAAAACTCATCTAATGATCTATTTTTAATTTTATAATAATGTTATGTTTCTTATAACTCATCATATTACTGATCCATGCTTTGAGAGAGATCTAAATGTGTTCATTTGAGCAAGAAAAGCTTCTTGAAAGGTGACTGTATTTTAAAGGTTTGTGAAAATGGAAACATGATGAGTTGTTTGGTACTTTTGATCACTATGATTGATTTATAAAATTGAATGAATATGTTCCTAATGTCTATTAGCTACTGTAGATGCATCTTGCATGATTAGTTTGCTTATATATGTGAAGGTCAAGCCCAAGACATGAAAGGATTGTGATAATGGGGGTTTCGTGTTAACAAACCCTAAGGTGAGTTTTATTGATGTAAGTGAATCTCATTTGGTTTATTAATCTCATTGATCATTTTTTTTTCAATTTTCCTACAGTGGTCTTCATGCTTGTAATGCATGATTCAAGCTCAAGATGGTGTCCTAGAAGGCAAAGTCAGAATAGGGGTGTAAGAGTTATATATTGGTCTTTTAGACCAATGTAATTGAGATTATAGAGTTGTTGATCTTATGTTTCAAGGTATATAAATGATTCAAAGAATGAGAAACATTATTGATGTGCCTTGAAGTTGTTTTCAATATTCTAGAAATGCTCATTATCATGTAGCTTAACTAAATGCTCAGTAATCCTAAAATATGGTTATTTTAGAGTTCTTTAAGGCTTGGTCATGATTTGAGATGTTTTATTATTATCTTGATGACCTAATAAGGTATTATATGATGTTTTTAAATATTAATAATTCCATGAAGATTTTCTCAAATAATATGAAGAAGATATCACGTTTTAAGTGTCTCATTCTAAGTTTGCATGAATACAGAGTTGGAGTTGGCAGAGTTGCTTATGTTCATTGTCATGAAGATGAAGATATAGTTTTGTGAAGTGGAATGAACAAAGGGTCATGTATTTCATGTTGTTATTTTCACATTTTTAATCTCATAAAGAAGACAAAAGTGTATCAGAAGTTCCTCAAAATGAATAAGGTCTCTCAGACCTAGTATTGACTACATGTTGTCTGTAAGGGTGCTTGGTAGCGTTTTGAGTCTTGATATATTATAAAGCATAAAGGTGATCAGTTGATTTTGTAAGGACCTTAATTAATTTTTAATCATCTATGTGAGGTGGTCCTGTTGGCTCAAGAAGGGATCTAAAGTGCAGGATGCAGAACAGTGGAATGGATTTTGAGGAACATTGACAAATATATATTCATGTTATACTTTGCTAAGAAGATGAATGATTACATAAAGAAATATAATGATATGTTAATCATTAATTTTTGGAAACATTTTTTCTATTGTTTTAATAACATAAATAATATGTGTTATGACAAAAAATTTATTGTAGTGAAGTCTATACTCACAGAATTGTATGACTATGTTTCTATAAGTTCTAATCCATGAAGGCTTGATGATTGTTGTGGTTTCTTGGAGAGATCAGATATATTATTATAAGAGAGATTTTACATGTTTTATATTCCTTGAGGTTTTTCATGAATATTTTTTAGTGATCATTGTCCTGTATCATCACTAGATTCTTGTGATCTTGAAGAGGAGTCTGCAAAAGTGTCCATGAAGGAATGTGTTGTCATATTGTTCATTATCATAAAGATGAAATTATCATTGAATATAAGGATGATCTTAGGATCATGTATCAATTATTATCATGTTATGTATTCCTTGAATATGTTCATATTGATTTAATAAGATAGAGTGTTTGAAAGAGTTGTTTGTAGACCTAAAGGAGACTTGTTGAAGATGTCACGATCCAAGTGAAGCATAGAGTTAGGGGGAGCTAACTCAATCAATTTTAGTGGATTGAAGAGATGTGCTTGATGTGATGGGGATAATATCTAATATTTTCCATTCATGATGGATACATGGAGATGTCTACTATATATGTGAACTCAAGAAGATTGATATGATGACTTGATCAAACCAAGTCATGTGTTTTGACAATGTATTGTATCTCCATGCATGGATAAAGGGGGAGCTATGTAAGAGGTCAGGTGATATAACTAGAATATTATGTTGATAAACCTAATAGGAACATATTTTCACTTTTTCATTAATGTCAAAGGGGTAAAAGGAGAAGAAGAGATTGCCATCAATGACAAAGGGGGAGATTGCTGGCAAGTATGTTGTCATTGATGTCAAAGGCTTGATGTCATGTGTGAATTGATGTCAAGGGTAATGAAAAAGTGTTTATGTTATAGTATGATTAGTGTCATTAATGTTAAATAAGGCTAATCAACCATTTTGGTATTATTTCAGGTCAAGGAGAGAATACAAGTCTTTGAACAGTGTAAGTCTTGGTAGCCTTGTGTAATAGCATAGGCTTGCTAGCCTAGTATGTTGAGCATGTTAAGGATAGGGAGAAGAAGGTTAGAAGATGTGGAATTTGGAATTAATATGTATTACATGTTCTTGAGGTGGTGATATTAGTACAATAAGGATCCAAGTGCTTTCTATATCCAAGTTTGACTTGAAGTCTTAGACCTAATGTGTATAATGACCTAGTGAGTTCCAAATGAAGAGTCAAGTTGAGATTCCAAGGTAACAGAGCTTGTGTAAGCATGGAATGATGTGTGATAGGTTGGTTTAAAGGTTTTGACCAATTTTTAGGTCTTGATGAGGAAGAGAAATCAAGATAGTATGTTGGAAAGTATTATGTGCATGGAAATTAGAGGTTTCCAAGACCGAGAAGAAGTTTGTGATGCTCATTGGAACATGTAGAGTTACATGGTGACCTAAGCCTTTTTGAGAGGTTTCAAATGGAACTAAGAATTTTTTCCAATTATTATGTAGTGGTTTGAGGGTCAGAGCTTTATGAACATTGATAAAGAATGTAAATTGGTCAAAACCCTCTATAAACCCTCATAATGGAGTGATTGGAAAGAACTTGCCAAAAAGGACCCAGAATGGATTAGTTGACCAATTTTGACTATTGGATGGTATATATTACTCCTCAAATCATCTCCAAGTGGTAGTGGTGTGTCAGGGTAGTGAGTAGAAGGTATATAAATATGCTTATTTCTAAAGATTTTGGTACTACAGGTAGGGTTGACTGAATCAACACATACAAGTGGATGGATGTTGAAGCTAGAGAATTTTTATACACGTTAATGAATTCATTTGAGAATGATTGAGCCTTTGTGTCAATCATTTTAATGATCCAAGTCTGCAAGCCACTAGAAGCTAAATGATGAAAACTATGAGTAATAACCAGGTAAAGTGAATATAAGTTTAGTGAAGTGTTCCAAGTGAGTAACGATGAGTCCAATGGTTTGGGTTATTTTTTTAAGACCTATACCCCTTAATAACTTGATTTGTTAATGATGATTATGCTAATACACAAGCTTGAAGGTGCTTTCAAAGTGACTTATCTAGGTAATGAAGACTGTGAGATAGTGACTTGAGGAATTGGTTTGTTAGACCAATTAATGATGATAAAACAAGTGATCTATCTACTTGAGACTGATCTAAAGATCACATAGAATCTATGAATGTGTATTAAATTTTATGAAAATGTTCTCCCAAGTGATAGACAAAGACATCTATGTGACTGTACCATTAGAAGCTACAGGCAATCTGAGTGGTCATTTTGGAGTGAGTTGGAAGTGTTCTTGGAAGATTTAAAGGATCCAATGAGTGTGAAGATATTATATAAGTCTAAAATTTGAATGAGAAGGAATTTGAATTCTTGGTTTATCCTTGATCATAAATGGAGGTCAAAATACTTTGACTATGTGTGACCAGTCTGAGTGGTCATGTTGAGAGAGGTGATTTGGGTGCTTAGAGCCTATGCAAAGATGTCCAATGGACATGGAGAAGTTATTGAGATCATATAGTGTTAATTAATGTGATTTTTTGTCATGATTGAGTAAAATACGTGTCTATATGTTCAATATCCTTGACTGAGTTTTTGGCAATTCAAACAAATATGAGTAATGTTTTTAAAGGAGGGTTCCTAAGGTGGTTTGGCTTATGTTGGGGCATCTAAGTCACATTAATTTGTTTAAAAGGTATTTTAGGTTTCATTAATGTCATTTTATTATATGGTTATGTGATAAAACTGGTTGTATACTTCAGAAGTATAAGACAATGTTTTCTATGTACGAAGGCCTAATTGGTGAGTAGGCTAAAAGGCTTGGTGCAATGTGTGAGTTTGAGTTTTAGGTAATGTGGACCCATATGGATGATATAAGGGACCTATTAAAGGGACATTTTAATTTTTTTAATCATTGGTAGAAGCTGAAGGTGGTCCAAGAGACTCAAGGTGTAATATGTGGATTTGTAGACCTAACTATTTTAGGTCTCAACTAGGCCTAATGAAGGTTTGGGGCTGATGAGGTGATGACCAACCCATGTAGTGTGTGTTTTTCACATGTAACATGTGTACAAACCTATTTTATTTATAATACAAGTGTTTAAATCATCTTCGCCAACCAAGATGAGTTAGACCAAGATAGTGGTATAAGTACAAGGCCTAATTGGCTTATTAGTGCTAGAGGTGTGAGTGCAAAGCTAAGAAAAGGAGAAAATTTTTGAAAGATAAGGAGAAGGAAATATAGGAAAATCATAGAGTGAAAATTATTAGTCATGCTTATCTAATATAATTGGTGAATGAGGATGCATAGGTCATTAGACCTAATGACCCTAGAAGAGGCATATTAAGCGAGTAAGCCTTAGAGGTTGTTTGAGAGAGATTGAGGGGTGAAGAGTTAAATAAAGAGGATTCCATAATCAGGTGTATTTGACATATGATCAAAGGTGGAGATCATATTAGAGGTATCTGAGTTGGTGCTTGGTTGCCTAGGGGGTTGTAGCCTCCTTGCTAGTTGGATCTAGTTAAAGGTCAAGTGGGTGCTTGACTAAATTGAGGGGTGGGTGCTTCTTGATCAATTGGTATTGGTATAAATTTGGATCTTTTCATTATATTACTATATTTGATATTTTAGAGTTTAGTGGGTTTTTTCCCTTTGATGTTTTTCCACAAAGATGATGTGTTCATGTGATGTATGCTCTTCTTCATGCTTTGGATGTATGTCCTTTCATGATGTTGTTGCTAGATCAAGTTTATGTATGCTTCATGAATGATTTTTATAATTAAATATGAATTATTGTCTACTTATTCACCCCCCCTCTTAGTATCTACTTCCAACACAATGTTCTGCCGAGCCCTTTCTCGGTGCACCCTTTAAGGCATACACTCAGAGAGATGAGACTCAATGGGTTCCTGCAAGATAAAGAGCATCAATAATTGATAAAGTTTGAAAATATTATGTGTATACATAGTGTATTAAAAAATTAACGAAATATTTTATGTACTAAACATAAAGTTAGATGACATATGCAAAGATGTACTTCAATAACATGAGAATATTCTTATAGGTCCTAATTTTAGGCTTTTGTAAATATTTTGATTTTTTATACTTTTTTTAGAATATATGATTTTTTTTTTCAAATTTTCAAAGTAAAATACACATAAATAAAATTTAAAAATCTTGAAAATAAGGTAAGAATCAAGAATTTGAAAATAAAATAAGGATGAGGCTAGTAAAATAATCCTCAACAAAGCGTTAAAGCATAGCATGGTAAGAAGGAAAGCAAGTTCTATGCCTCCAATATGTGCATGTAATATAGCATAGATGGCAAGCATGGTCATGTGGACTCATGTAAAATTAGATAGATGTGATCATGGAAGTAAAAATGAGAGCTATAACATGTATAGGTGTGAAATAATAAGCAAATATGTTTCCATAAAGAATGTGCATTGAAATCCTAGTAAGATAATTGTCTTGGATTGTTTGAATTCGGTTGAAAGAGAAAGGAGAAAATTATCAAAAATGAAAAATATAGCCAAGGGATAGAATAAAAATTTGGATAGGATGTAGAAGAATAAACATCTAAGTAAAT
This sequence comes from Torreya grandis, assembly GCA_037957365.1. Lineage (NCBI taxonomy): Eukaryota > Viridiplantae > Streptophyta > Pinopsida > Cupressales > Taxaceae > Torreya > Torreya grandis. Next base: position 1,540,641 of record JARHVA010001587.1, read on the forward strand.
AACAAAGAAGTTATGTACAAGTAACGTATACTATAGGCCAATGATCTCACCAAATGGATGTCTATATGAAGATGGAGGTGGATGAGCATAGGTGTGTTCAACTTCATGGTGTGAATGAAAGACTTCATGTGAAGAATAAATTTCAATTGTATATGCCTTTGAATCATCAAAATCATACCAATATTGTGTAGAATCAGGATCATAATCATCAATGTAACCATCATAAAATATATTGAACTACTTAGGTTGTGTTGTGTTGTCCCAAAAATGAGTGACAAATTTTGGGAACAACAGTTGGCTCTAGTTGGGGAATAGACATTAGGAGATAGACCATTTGAAGATGCCACCTATTTGTCTCCCTTGGAGTAAAGGTGAATTAGACAACTACACAGACATCAGGAGACAGACCAAATGACCTAGACCTAGGAGAAGACATTTGAGATGAATTGGCATGCCACAGTTAAGGCAGTCGCCCTGTTCCAGCATGGTGCATTTGGACAAAACTAAAGATGCATTCAAAGAATTGAATGCAACATGGGTCTCTCCATGGAACAAAGTGCCAGGATTTTCTGGGCTGCTATATATTTTAAATCCCTTCTTTTTGAAGGGAGATCTTTTTGATAAAAAAAGCAAAACTCTACCAAAATTGAGAGGCTATCACTGAGACTTTGAGCTCAGGTTGTTAATCATATTTCCTTTTTTGAATGAGAAAGCAATTTACTTTCATAATTTGTGTTGTCATAGCTTGTGTCATTTAGGAGATTGTTCTTATGTCTGTCTTCTAAATGCATTCTCATCCAGTCAATGAAATAAGCAGAACTAGTGGAGATAATCAGGAAGGTGTCCTGAAGCCAACTATGGGAAGACTTTATACTACCTACAGTTGCCTTTAGTGTGTTTCTTTGTTTTCTATTTCTATGTAAAAGACCTTGGGATGACTTTGTGCCCTCATTGTCTTTCGTATTTCACTCTTGGGCAGTTGAGGTGGAGACTTTGTGCTACATCTCAGGCTGCTGGTTACTTTGCACCTTTGTTACTAGTTACTTGTCACTACCTGAAAGAACTCCTATTGTTTCATGTAAGACCACTTTTGAAAGAAGAGAAGTGCCTTCAGTGTTTTCACTTGAATTTCTTCTTTGCCTGTGAGCATCATCTCTAAAAAAAGAGAGATGGATGGTGATACCCTACCCCTGAGTGTTATTTTCTGCATATATATATACACACACACACACACACACACACACATATATATATATATAGCCCCTTCGTACTTATAAGGAACCTCCCCTTGATGAGAGGAGAGATTTGTCCCCTTTTGATGTGGTAAACTTGCACACTTGGCCAACCAATCTTCTTTGTTGTGGTTGATCAGAACTATTTTGCTCATCAGTTAGCTGATTGAAAAAATATTCATGCCAACAGTTTTTTGGCAACTCTACTGGGGAAGAACGTTTAGTTGCAATTTTCTTTCATCTCCATTAACTCTGCTGTAGAAGAATGAACAACTCTAGTGCTTTCCCATTGTTATTTTTTCCTCCCAGCTTCACTCCAACAGTTTGTTGGTGACTCCATTGGGGACTGATGAGCATTTCTAGTCCTTTTCCAGTCTATTCAAATTGAAGCATTTCATATCACTGGGGAACAACATGAAGTAGCAAAGAACACTGCCAGCTTCACACCAACAGTTTTTTAGTGACTCTACTAGGGAATGTTACATGCAATATGAAGCCTCAAGCTTCAAATTAAAGCATCTCCTATCCTTATCTATTATATATTCTGGAAAATCTCATTTGGGTCTTACCCATTATAATTATAGCCTTATCCATTTCTATTATACCATCTAGTCTGCAAACTAGAGCTGTTGGGGAAGAACAAGCAGTTTTAAGCCTCAATTTTCAAGCTAAAGTAGGACTAGTTCTTTCTCATTTTTATCCTAAATTTTGGAAACTCCACGCTATACCAGAAGCCAGAGAACCCAAGGTGTTGTTGACCTAGTCTTTGAGTTGGTGCAACAAGGAAATTTTGATTTGTTTCCTCCACAACCTCAAGTTCAATGATCTAGAAGTGTTCCTCCCATCCATATCAAGTCACCAATACAAGGTAGAGCTTCTTTTTCTACTATCACCAAAGCTTTACCTATACATACTCCACCCAAATTTGTTATCCCTACTTTCCATAATCTAATCATGGCAGTTCAAGGCCCCTGGGGTAACTCTTTTGGCCCACTTAATCTAACTCCACCTCTACATGAGCTTCCACGTAGTTCATAGAAGAATTTCCCCAAATTATTTGGTGATTGGAGAGTTCACCCTGATGAACACATTACAGCCTTTAGCTTAGCCTATGGTGTGATAGGCATGGAATTTGAAGACATGGTAGTTAGGCTATTTGTGGAAACATTGCAAGGTGTTGTTTCAAATTGATTCTACCACCTGTAGGCTCAGTCAGTGACTAAATGGGATACTCTCAAAGCCAAATTCAAAGCAAGGTTCAAGCCTACAAAAGATGCACATGCCCTGCTAGCCTAGCTCACACAAATGAAGAAAGAACCTCATGAACCTATGAGGGATTTCATTGCCAAGTTTGACAAGCTGAGGAATCATATTCTTACCATTGCTCAGCCTACACCTGAGAACCTAAAATGTTTCTTCATCAACTCACAACTACTTGAAGTGAGTTTTTTGTTGAGATGGGCTAACCACATAGACCTTGATGTTGCTCAGGATTTGGCCACTGAGGTGGAAGATGATCTCATCTTGGTAGGTAAGATAAGAAGAGATCCTAATAGAGGCAAATCTTCATCATCTAAGAATTCATCTACATGCACCACTGATCAAATGGTGCAAAAGCTGGCAAATGAACTGCTAGCCTTGAAAAGACAAGTGGCCCAAGGTATGTCTATTCCTCCTTATTGAGATATGCCAAGGAGGACATTTCAGAATCAAGCATATCAAGGCAATGCTCCCAGGAATCAAGGGTAGCCAAATTGTCTTCCTCCCACTCAAGGGAAACTTGCCATTGAAGTAGCACCAGCCAACTCAATAGTTAGATATTTGGAAACAGAACATGATTTATCTTTCCAACCTGAGTTTGATCAAGAAAATGACACTGATCTCTTTGCAACAGACCAAGAAGAATCAGCTGGCGACTCTCATATTGGTTTCTTGAATTACCAGGATGAACCCATAAGTGAAGATAAAGTAGTTAAGGGATCATACACTATTTTCACTCGATCTAATAATAAATTAGCCCAGCAAGCTGATAAGGACAAAAATGGAGAAGGATCTCAGCCTGCAATTTCAATTGCTAAGTGGAGAACCACTCTGCCTTTCCAACCAAAAGATCTGGTGATTGCTAAAAAAGTAAGTACTCCAAACTTGCCTTCACCTTCAACTTCAAATTTGCAGATCAGTCCTCCCCCTCCCAAAAACCAAAAGGATGAACTCCCATCCTCTGTTCCTAGTTCATTTCAGACATTTGACATAATTAACCATGTCAAGAAAACCAAAATTCAAATTTTTGAATTTGAATTCTTATAAACCAACCCTGAGCAGTTGGACAGGTTGGTTGAGTGTGTGAAGAATAAAGCCATCCATGCAGGACAAGATGTCAAGAAGGTAACTCATGATCCCCCAAGGAACATGTCCATCCCAAACAATCTTGTCATTACTCCTCCTACTGCCCCTAGGAAAATAGAGCCTTTCTATGTTTCCCTATTGATAAACGGTCACAAGCTGAGCAATTGCATCATTGATTTTGGAGCTTCAGACAATGTCATGCCTGCCAAAGTGGTAGAATCTCTTGGTCTCACACTGAACAAGACATTCGGGAGATGTTTGTCCATGGAGAATAAACAAGTGCCACTACTGGGACAAATCAAAGATGCTCAATTTGCATTTGCTACTTTTCCAGAAAAGAGAATCAAGATGACAGTCTTGGTGGCCGACGTCCCAGCCTCATACGACATCCTTTTTGGATGAAATTTCTGCAAGGATGTTGGAGGAGAATTAAGCATGGACATCTCTGAGGTGAGGATCCCTATCAAAGGCATCATGAAGAGGCTACTCCTTGAAAAAGAGGTAAAATATATTGTAACTCAGACATTAGTGCCTGAAGCTCAAATTCTATTTAAGTCTTTAGGCAGGGGTAATTATTTTCTATCTACTGAGGATGCTCATGTTTTAGTAGATGAAAGTCCTATAGGTGGCAATCCAAAAATTGATTCAAACAAGACATCAGAAGAATTGGTAGGGTGCAGTATAGATGAAAAAAGATCTTCCCTCTCTAATGAAGAAAAATTTGATAGAAGATTAGTTTTTGATGATGTTTAGATCCTAGAATTCGATGGCAACAATTCTTCTACCGGTGCTGGAGCTGGGACTATGTTGATATCTCCTCAAGGAGAAATTTTTTCTTCTTCATACAAGTTGCAGTTCAGCAACACCAACAACACTGTTGAGTATGAATCTCTATTAATCAGGTTGAAGGTAGCTCAAAATAGAGGTGTTAAACTCCTTCATGCTAAAGGAGATGTTGCACTGATGGTTTGTCAGGTGAGGAACCTGTGTCAAACCAAGAACAAAATATTGCACCATTATCGCAATCTAGTGTGGGACTATATTGAAGGTTTTGATGCTTTCAATATATCTGCAATACCCAGGGAGCTTCATAATCATGCAAATCCATTGGTTATCCCTGTGACCTTCATGGTTCCTCAACCTATTTTCAAAGATAATAGGTACACTATCAAACTGCTCTTGCGACCAAGTGTGCCTAACAATGCCAACCATTGGCAAGAGTTTGATGCTGATGATCAAATTACGTGCTAGACCAAACCAGAAGAGTAACAAGCTATGGTAGTGGACCATACTGCTGCACATAAAAGTTAGGAAAAGGAACTCTTCACCAAGAGAGCAAAAATTTATGGTTTTCAAATTGGAGACCACGTCTTGCCATGGGGCAAGAAGAGAGAACCAAAAAGAATGCACAGAAGATGTGATTCCTGGTGGAGAGTTCCATTCACCCATCATTGATTCTAAGGAGAAAATGGTTTCTTACTATTTTATCAGGATGGAATGCCATTTTCACTATCTCACAGTGGGTAGTGTCTGAAGCGCTTCAATTCTTGAAGCATCAGATAAGATCTTCTATACATATGTATATTTGTATAGTCTTTAGTTCTATTTTGTGCTTCTCCTTTTCATTTTCATTTTTGGCACCTTGCTTCTTTTTGTAAAGCATGAATCTATATCCCAATGGCATACTTCAAGGCATTGGAGATTCTGGTTTCTACTCCCCTCAGCTGCTTCAAAATTTCAACTGAAGAAAGTTCCCCAACTGGAGCCAGCTGTTGTTCCCAAAATTTGTCACTCATTTTTGGGACAACATATGAACTATTTTGGTTCTACAAGCCAAAAATTCTCTCTTCCATTCTCAAAAATTGTTTTGAGCCTTCAAATTCTCTATTTTTCAAACTTTTTCAGCTAAGGGACTCTGTAGATACGTTTCTACGGACTCCACAGGCTTATTTCTATGGACTCTGCAGGCAGGAATCTATGGACTTCACAGGAAGAAATCTACATACTCTTTCAAGGTTAGAGAAAACTATGAACTCATTTCTACAAACTCTGTAGGCCCATTTTTACGAACTCTACATGCTAGTAACTATAGACTCTGTAGGTTGGTTTCTAGGTTCTACAGACTTGGTTATACGAACTCAAAACTATAGACTCTACAAGCTGGAAACTACAGACTCAGATTTACGGACTCTACAGGCTTGAAAACTATAGACTCATTTCTACGAACTCCCCCAATTCTATGAACTCGTATCTATGGACTCTATAGGTTGGTTTCTACGGACTCTGCAGGAAAGAAATAGGTTCTCAACACTTAGCCATTTTTCAATCGAGAAGTTCAAAGGAGTCTTTTGAAAGCCTAAAGATTGCCCTTGTGGTGAGCACTTACTTGCCAAAAAGACCTTCACAGCTTTTCTGAAAGGCAACTTTGGAGGTCAGATAGTCCTTGCGGAGGGCAGGTGAGGATCAAAATAAACTATTGAAAAAATCTGAAGGATAGTTCTGGGCTTGAACATTCCTTGTGAAGGGCACAGTTCTCTTTCAAGAAAAGAATGCGGAAAAATGATTAAGGCATTTCCTTCGAACAAAAAGTTTGAAGGAATTCCTTTAGACTTTTGTTTGAAGGAATAAGCCTGATGGAAAGTGGCCAAAGCAAGTGGAAAAGACACAAAGGAAAGTTAATTCCTTCAGACAAAATGTCTGAAGGAATTCCTTCAGACATTTTGTCTAAAGGAATTAGAGCCCGAAGACCGCTCGAAGCCGATGGACTCCAAAGATTGCCCAAAGGATGACCCCGAAGGGTAGGTACCCTTGCGGGGGGCTCTCATCGACTAAAATCCAGACCTTTCTCAAGACCCGAAGGGCAGGTCCCCTCCGGGAAAGGACAAAACAAGGAAGCTGAAGAAATCACCAAAGAGGATGACAGGCCCGTAGATGTAACCATTAAGTGCCATAAACTAGGCATTGGCTTTCAAATGATGATGGGCTTGAAGACATCAAATTCATGGCAATAAAGTAGTCGTTGATCTTTGCAAGCTTAATCACAGACCCAAATGTGTTCAAAGGCCTTAAGGCCAAGACCAAAAGGAAGAACTACCGAGAAGAGGAGCTGAAAGAACCAGCAGAGCTAAGAATATAGCCCCAAAAGCTCATATTCCAGAAAAGACAAAACTAGAAAGGGGAAAAGATAGCCCAAGGGCTCAAATCACAACAAAAAGAGGGAAAGGCCAAAATATCTATGTAGAAGTTATTATAGTAGGTGGAATAGTCCTCAAAACACATATTTGAGACCTTAAACATTGAAGACACTGCCTATTTGTCTCCCTTGGAGTAAAGGTGAATTGGACAACTGCACAGACATCAGGAGATAGACCAGATGACCTAGACCTAGGAGAAGACATTTGAGATGAATTGGCATGCCACAGTTAAGGCAGTCCCCCTGTTCCAGCATGGTGCATTTGGATAGAACTGAAGACACATTCAAAGCATTGAATGCAACATGGGTCACTCCATGGAACAAAGTGCCAAGATTTTTTGGGCTACTATATATTGTAAATCCCTTCTTTTTGTAAGGGATATCTTTTTTATAAAAGAAACAAAACTCTGCCAAAATTGAGAGGCTATCACTGAGACTTTGAGCTCAAGTTGTTAATCATATTTCCTTTTTTGAATGAGAAAGAAAGTTACTTTCAGACTTTGTGTTGTCATGGCTTGTGTCATTTAAGAGATTTTTCTTATGTCTATCTTCTAAATGCGTTCTCATCTAGTCAATGAAATAAGCAAAACTAGTGGAGATAATCAGGAAGGTGTCTTGAAGCCAACTATGGGAAGACTTTATGCTTCCTATAGTTTCCTTTAGTGTGTTTCTTTGTTTTCTGTTTCTGTGTAAAAGACCTTGCGATGACTTTGTGCCCTCATTGTCTTTCATATTTCACTCTTGGGCAGTCGAGGTGGAGACTTTGTGCTACATCTCAGGCTGCTGGTTACTTTGCACCTTTTTTACTAGTTACTTGTCACTACCTGAAAGAACTCATGTTGTTTCTTGTAAGACCACTTCTAAAAGAAGAGAAGTGCCTTTAGTGTTTTCACCTAGATTTCTCTTTTGCCTGTGAGCATCATCTCTAAAAAAAGAGAGATGGATGGTGATAACCTACCCCTGAGTGTTATTTTTTGCATATATATAATATATAGCCCCTTCATACTTATAGGGAACCTCCCCTTGATGAGAAGAGAGATTTTTCCCTTTTTGATGTGGTAAACCTGCACACTTGGTTGACCAATCTTCCTTGTTGTGGTTGATCAGAACTATTTTGCTCATTAGTTAGTCGATTGACAAAATATTCACCCAACATGTTGGAGACTATAAAAATTAAACCACACCATATATTAAAGCTATCTTCTTGAAATTTTGTTCATCATTGTCAAAATATCACATCATTGTCTAAACTAGATAATAATCATGTAATCTTACTTGAGTACTAGGAAGAGAATTAATTCATGTTTTGGCTTCTTGACTTGCAGATACAATCATAGATTTTTTATCATTTACCTTATCTTTTTCATTTACACATATAAGATAAATTTTAATAAATGTGTTTTTTGTACATACCAAAATCTAATTATATATGACATACTAGTCTTGTATATTATTATCAACTGAATCTTGAACCTGTTTGATCACTATTTGATTTAGTGCAATAATAGAAACATCCCCAAGGTGTAGGACCTTTGATACCTGAGATAAACCTCTAGAGGTTGACTTCATTCCTAAACTATGTTCACCTAATGTAAGATCAGCTTGCATCCCTAAAACACTACTAAAAGAGACATATTTACACCTATAACTATGATTTCATCATGGAAAATAGAGTAGAAGTAATGGATATTCATAAAATGGTGATGCACCAAGTTTAGAGATTTCCTAATATTTATAAAAAAACATAATAAATATTCAGAAGTGATAGGAAATCCCACAACTTTCACATAATATGCAACTTTCCCAACCTTTACATAAGTATTTTGCATGGAGGTAGGAAATCTACATAGCATACAACCTATAAAAGAGAGTGTAAATATGATTAGACAAAATTAAAAAGGAATTAAACATCCAAAAGTGAAGATAAACAATTCAAAATCACATAATATTTAGGAAAATTGACAGTATGAAAGAGGCAAACATCAATTCTTTATTGAATTCAAGATAGAAAGCTAGTATTACAATCCTCAAAAGGGCATAGTTTCGCTACACCAAAGAGAGGGATGATTAATCCATCTCAAAAATAGTAATATATATAATAATAAAATTAGTGGGAGTAGAAACAATAATTACTTCCCACATATTACATTAATGCATGCATGTGTAGGAGGAGAGACCTAGAAGTTGAAATCATTAAGCCTTTTCAATGCTTTAGACTTGTTTGATGATCTTTCAGAAAAGTTTGTGTAGCATTTTTCCTACAATATCGAATATAAGATTTCATTAATCAATTTAATGTAAGAAAAATATAAGGCTGGTGAAAGCTTTGCAATTTATTTACAATTATGGAGCGTCCTTGCAAGCCAATTCACTCACAATTTACCAGATAAATAGTTAGCCACTATATTCACTAAAAATTTGCACAATGAGATATCCTACTATCTAGAACTACAGTATGCACATACCTTTAAAGAGATCATTGAAAAAGGTTTATTGATCTAGTGATCCCTTATTAATAAAGGAATCATAGAGATCAGATCTTATTATGATAAAAAATTAGTTTATAAAAAACTTAGAATAACATTCAAAATTCAAATCAGGTCGAATAGACCAGAAACACAGTGATGAATATAGAATAGTCAACAGAAACAAAAAAGGATAAGAGCACCAAACTTAGACTTTAGTGTTGGATACCATGATGTCCTATTTTTGGTACTCCTATCTAAAAATCAAAAAACCTAAATTTTTTAGAAATAGATAAAAAGGTAAGTTCAGTTAAAATTTTGTCAGTTCCAGTTTAGTTCAGATTGGGTAGTTTCAATATAGTTTTTCTTAGAGAATATAGATATAGGGGCATCATGCACATCATGATGGCTCTCACTTCTAGTTTCAAATTGGTCAGTTGGTACAACTTCTACATCAGAATCCATGTTATAGACACCAATGATCAGGGGCAATATGTATAGCACATTTGCCTTATTTTTTTTTAGTTCATTTCATAACCTAGGTAGTCTTAGCAGTTGTGTGCCTTATTCCATCTGTAGGTGGTTGGCATCATTTTGAAGTGGTTTTCATATATGCATAGTTCCCAATTTTGGAGTGGCTTTCATACAAGCCTAATCTCCACCTCTCGAAGTGGCTAAAATTGGCCTAGTTTCTAATACACATTTAGTTATGTATGTCATATTGTCAAATTCTAGAACATTCATGGGCTTCATGAGCCATCTCATATGACACACATTCATACCGATATCAGTTCATAGTTCATACTTAGTGAGAAACTATGGATCCAAAGAACCATCTAGCCTTTGTATTCTTAAGCCACCTACTCAGAGGGATTGGACACATAGTCCAAACATCAATTAACACATGCATGATCACATAGCTTCACTTAGTGGGCAATGATGGATCCAAAGGGTCATCCTTTGTATTATTAAGCCACCCTTAAGGAATTGAGCACTCAGCTCCATTCACGATATTACTCTTGGTACAACACATACCTAGTATCACTCAACATCACTCAACATCACAATAGGTTTTGTATTGGTTCACATACCCGATGAGGTGTATTCATTTCATTCTCTTCCTCTCTCTTCTACTCAACTTTTTGTACATTTTTATTTTAGACATAGTATTTCTAGTAAGAACTAATCTACTTTTTATTTTCTCTTATAGATTTACACTTTACGGTGTGTTCTCTCTATGTACACTTAGCATCACATAGCCTCATGGGCTTTACCCTTAAAGTTAAGTTCAATTACGCTTTCTATTTTTCCTTTATCCTGGTATTTCACTTTACTACATCACTAGAATAAATGGGTGGCAAATGTAATCATATAAAATTTATAAATTGATAGCTTGAGTGTGGTTAGTGACACCCAATCCATTGGTCCTTCTTGCATGCTCTTATGACCCTTATAGACACTTTTTTGCTCATTACTAGTCATTCGTAGCCTTCCAAGCAGTCATTCCAACTCAACAAAACTCTATTTCCTAGGCCAATTCTATCCCTGCAGGTCTCGATCCTATAGGATAGGAGCATCATACCTAAACTATAGCATCGAACCCTAGGGTGTCTCATTTTTGGTGCTCTTGTCCAATTACACTTTGATCCCCAATAGTTATTTTCATCTAATCCCTATCCTTCATTATGTTGACCTATCATGAATATATCTAACCCATGACCAATAGTTCCCTATAAAAGCTCATCCAAAGGTCATTTATAAACGGAGGTGACAAATCTTACAAAGCAAGCAAGAATACAAGCATATTCACTAAGGCAAATTTCCCTATTCTATACATACAGTCACCCAACATAGCTATAAACATATTCAAACTTTCATACTAGTCCTTAGCCACCTCAAGCACTCTCAATTTGGCATATATGCATCTGCATCACACTATTTCACAAAGCACATTAGATGGGAGAACTACATATGGCTTGATATGTCTTTGGAGTATTGGTATGTAGGCAGCATGCCCATACAAGGGGTGTGGATCACACATTCAGTGCATCTTACACACACTAACCCCCCCTTTCAAGTGATTCAAATCTCATTTATTAAGCATGATGGAGATTTAGGGTTTTAAGATTAAATCCTCGCTACAATGAGCTATATTGACATTAAACACTTGAAATTTCATAGGCAAGATCACACAGGAACATTGCATCAAACCTAAAAAATTCAAATCCATGTGATGAATTTGGATAATAGCGGTAGGAGTGGACTACAACGTCGACCCTAAAGTGTCCTATTTTTGGCACTCCTTTCCTTTCACTAAATGAAAGCTAGATTCTGATTTATGACACTATCCTAGTCCTGCACAACTAGTTTCAAATCCTGTCTCAGTCATCTCAGCCTATTTCAAGATAATTTATATTTCTCCTTATTTATTTACCATTTTTAGAAAATAAAAATTGAAAAAATTAGGATTGTAATTATTGTAATATTATTTATTGATTTATTAATCCAGACCCTTTAAATAAAATAGGAATAAAACTCCATTATTCTCAAAAAATTTAAATCAGTTATATCTGATTTTCATATACTAGGTAAAAGGATAAAATTGATGTATTTATATTGTTTTATTGTTTGTGTAGATGATAAAATATGTCTAAGTTGACCTTAGGAGGTTCTAGTTTTGAAAAGATATATGTTTGGGAAAAGACAGGGCAAAAAACATTAAAGCTTTTTTGGGGACACCAACACCATGTGGCACAAGTGTCTTTATTATGGTGCTAGTGTCCAGCTGGTAAAACACTAGGCACGAAGAGCCATGATTGAGAAATAAGGGTCTAGAATTGCTTTGGAACTAACTACAGATGTTTATGGCCTGCACTAAGGCTAGATAAGTGGGACAATAGGGACTAGGATTTGTCTAGGGATAAGCTAGGGATATGTAGTAACAAGTAGCACTCTTATCACTCAAATATCACTTTTGGGTGATTATATAAATTATAAATTTGCTTAACTTATCTCATGGGATAGTGATAGCATAATGCTAGTTAGTGGGATGATAGCTATCACCATCTATAGAGTTGAGACCTGAGGCCTTATATAATCTTGAACATATGATTGCTCTTGTTCTTATGTCCCACTTTATTTGACAAAATTTTGTATTAATGAAGCCTGTGTAGAGAGTTGGATAGTTACTACTTCATAGTCATCATATATATATATATATATATATATATATATATATATATATATATATATATCATCCATGACTAGCAAAATAAGGGAAAGTGCAATGGTAGAAACAAAAGCATGGAAAATATATAAGATACAGAGCACAAAGGCTATGCAAATAAGGAAAACAAACATAACATATACTATCCCCATGTAAAAATTAGATCTAGAAAATAAATATAGTAATTTAAAACTCTAGAAGGTTGAAACCCTAGGGCAAGCTAGGGTTTCACAATAAGGCTCAAATGTCAGGTTCACCAAATTTTAACCCTTTTCATTGAAATAGTTAATATTATAGTAACCTAATCAACTAAAGAATAAGCTATTCTAAAAACCATGTTAGTTAAATTATTCAAATTCATAATATTATGATATAGTGTTGAATTATGAAATTATGTTAAATATAGAAAGTAAAACACCAAATAGTAATTTAAAAGTAACAATCATAAGGATAAATAACTCTTAACTTATTCATTTATATGTAGGTAGATATGACACGTATAGATGTAGAAGAATATAGAGTGATGTTCTGCCTTGATTTATAAAATTCTATAAATTAACTCTTTGTCAGCCTAGACACTACATTTGGGATATGGACACTAGAGTTGATGCTTCTATCCAAATTTTTATGCTTGTATCTGATACAAAATATAGGTCCTTTTTTGTAATGACCACTTGCGCTTGTTATGGTTCATTGTTGCAGCATAGGATTATGAAGGAGATTATTAGTCTTCTCTTGTTAGTGGAATGCAAATCCAAATCAAACAACTCAATGAAAACAATAACTACTTGCCTATGTACTTGGGTGAGAAATAATGTAACTAAGCTCAAATACAACAAGAAGATGAAGAAAAAATTACTTTTACCTTCCTTGTCAAATGATGCTTTTTCATTGACATATAAATGTGTTCATGCTTAGATTTTGTGTCAAATTGAGTCCTCTGTCAATGCATTTACCTTGAGGGAAACACCTCTCCTTGTTCACTTGTGGCTTGGCTTGTCATGTGATAACAAAATGAAGCTTTCTAAAGACAATTAGGCATTACTTCTTTGCACAAAAAATGTTTTTGTCTCTCAATAATGTAACATTGTAAGTTTGTCTTAGGAGCTTGTTGGAACAAAGGCAATGGCACTTGTATTTATAGGCTCTCAAACTCATCCTAACTCAAGTGTATTTAGGTTATATTTAACCATGGCTAGGTTAGGGAGGGGACAAGGAATTAATATTTGGGATAGAGATCTCATTTATTAAGCATGGCTCTTGATTTCTAAATTTAAGGCTTTTATAAAGATATTTCCAATTCCTTGACCTTTGAGGATGATGACATCATCATGACCTCATTTTTATTGAAATTTTATTTTTAGAAAATATATATTCATTAATTGAACATGGAATTTTTATTTAAACAATTAATTAGATTTGCTTAGTTAATTAATTTTGCTTAGGGTTTTGGTATTTTAAAAATTGGTTAAGTGCCCCACTTAATGGGTCAAAAGATCAGTTTGTCAATTTACAAAGTTGTAATTTGACTAGGGAAATCTATGGGAGGTTACTATTGTGTAAAAAATAATACCCCAAATAAGGATGCCTTAAAATGATTTTGAGCACTAACATCCGATATGCGGATAAAATTAGAACATATAATGAATTTTAGGCTTAATTTATGTTATTTGATGGAAATCAATCTGAAGTCCTTTTAAATATGTAATGTGACAAAAATAAGTGTCTATAGTTTGCCCCTATTTGAGAAGGCATTACAAGACACAGACACAATAACATCTTCTCAAATAATGAAAAAGTTGTTTAAGAATAAAAATAAGACAATGATTGAGGAATGATGCTCCCAACAAAGTGTGAGAAGCCTATGATGCTCCCTCTAGGGAGTGGTCAAAACATATGATTGATGGATGGTCCCTCAAAAAGAAGCAAGAATAAGAATGTAATTAACCCATGGATGAGATTAATCCAATTGAGCTAATTCTTGCATGCATTGATTAAAATATTAATTTATCCAAAGGCAATTATAATCAGTGGCATGTTATGTTCCCCAATAGGCCAGATGGGTTGAACTACTGATTTGCCCAAAGGTGGTTATAGTTAGTGGCACAATGATGTGCTCTAGTAGGGAAGATTGCTTATGGAATAAAATTGATTTTTTCCTAGTAAGGCAAAATAAATTATTGATCGTGATAAATTGATTATCCCCTAGTACAAAAGATTGGCAAGCATAACTCAAGGATATAAGCTATCACAGAAATTAAAGATGATCAAGTTCAAACGTAGGTTCGCTGTCTAATGAATTTTCAAATACTAAAGAAGCCAAAAACAACTAGGCACACAAGGATGCACAAAGTGATGAAAGAGATGATTGTAAGACAATAATGGGGATGGAAGAATAATGACTCTTATTGTAGTAGAGATCCACATCCGATGTGTAGCTTGACTCAACACTGCAATGTCAATATGTGAGAACAAGACATTAAATTTTTGGATTCTATCTAATAAATACTAATTATAGTTATGAATATAAAATATATTATAAATATTATTATAATGTATAACTAAAGCAATACAATATAATAGTGTAATATGTATATATGATTATTTTTTATAAATTTTTATATTATATATAATGAAAAGGATCTTAGTCATATCTAGAATGAAAAGCTTATGTGAACCATGCCAGATCCTTCTAGTCTTCCCAATTAGACAATAGAAATATATAATTTCTATCGTGATAGGTCTTTTGACATTTATCTTCAGAACTTCTATTATATGATCCAACTCTTCCTTAACCTTTGTACATATAAAATTTTGCATTGCCTTTCTATCGACATTTAATCAATTTGGTCTTATATGTAAAAGACATGTCACAAGGATAATCTTCAAATGAAGTATGATGACTTCACTACATTTAAAAGATGCCACAAAGGTCATGATGCCAAATGCCTTAATGTAAATAATTTCGTAAAGATATACAAACTTTACTATCAATTATCTTGATGTGAATGATATCTCGCATATCCAAAGATAAATTTAAAGAGGGTTCCCCTCAATAAAATTCGTTCAGCATAATTAATCTTACTATGACTTTAAAAATAAAAGTGCTTAAATCCCATAAACGTGAGAATGGATAACCCCCAAATTTAATATTTCATCAAACATAGTGATCTAAGGAGTTAGAGGATGTCAAAATTAAAAGTTAGAATGATCTCACTTCTTTTATTTATTTAATTTAAAAGTTTTATCTAAGGATTAGAGGATGTCAAAATTAAAAGTTAGAATGATCTCACTTCTTTTATTTATTTATTTATTTTAAAAGTTTAGATATTTTGTTTTGTTTTTGTTTTTGTTTGTTTTGCTTTTATTTATTTTTAATTTTGATTAATAGAAAACATTTTTCAATTTTATTAAAAAAAATTATAATAAAAATTAAATTTAAACATTAATTGTTTTTATTGAATTGTGTTGTCATAGAAAGCTTCCACACTCAACAAACCATCCACGAGAGTAACAAAAGTAATACTCATAATTATAAGGATAGACCTCTTTTTCAAGCTTCTTCATTCTACTTCCACATCTTATCATTTTTAATAAACTTACATTTTGTAGACACAACACCCATGTTTCACCAAAGCAATAACTCTTTTTTTATAATTGAAAAAAAAAAGATATAGTGAAATGCAAAATAATTCAATACAGTAACTTGTCAACGAAGCAAATAAATTATTTTAAAAAAAAATTCTAGAGAAGGGAATTTTAAGCATGTCATTGAAAAGAAATATTTATATATCAGATTGGCTTAATATTAATATAGAGATATTTATAATAGAAAACACACATACACAACTTTATATTAATTTTATATTAACTAAACCTTATAAAGATTAATATCAATTTTACCTTTGACAAGGTACCAGTGATGAGCAGTAGTAATCTTAAACATTAAAGAAGTTACAAGCACTTAAAACAGACCAATATTAAAGCAGTTACAGTAGAAATTGAAGCCTGAACAGAATTAAAACCATGGTCTTATAAGACTCACTTCTTGCTCTTCTTCTCATCATCATCGGACTGCGCGAGGCCCTTAAACAGATTCCACGCCGCAAAACCAGCGGCCACAGCAACAGATGCAGTGCCCACAATTCCCAACAAAGAAGTCTCCTTTTCCTCTTCATGAGATTGTTGCCGGCTTGAAGAAGACGACGATGCGGCGCCTTTAATCTTTGGCATGGTGGCCGGATCTTCCAGGCGTCGAGGCATGTAATCGTTGACAGAGCCATAGAGACGGTGGCTGTCGTCACACCGATTCACATCCTCTACTCTGTTTGTGTACACTGTAAGCTCGCCGAAGCCATCAGGAATCAGAAGGCGCGGCTTTATCAAATCCACTTTGGGGTGCTCGCGATTTTTGAAAGAAGACGCCATTACAGGTTGGGCAAATCTCAAATCCTCTTCCACTATGGGGTAACCCAGCATGGGACTCTGTGTTTCCCCTTCATAAGGATACAGCTGGCTTGAAGACGAAGACGTGGCTGTGCCTCTGATCTTTGGCATAAAGGACGGATCTCTGAGCTTATCTTTTACCTTTTCTTTCAGACGTCGAAGAAAGTAGCTGTTGCTATTAAAATTTACGTTGACTGACTCAACCCCCGCCTTTCGCAAAACATAGAGACGCCGGTTGTTCTCACACCACGCGACACCCTCACAGTCTCTGTAGACAGTGAGCTCGCCGAATTTATGAGGGTTCAGAAGGCCCCGCTTCATCAAATCCGCAGCCTCTTCCACATTGGGGTGCTCGGGATTTGAAAAATGAGGCGCTATATCAAGTTGGGTGAATCTCAATTCTTTGGGATTCAGCACTGCACGCTTTCCATCCCCGCCGCTTTCCAGCCTCCTCCACTGCACGCTGTCCATAGTCTGCTAAATGCGCTGCGCTGGTTTGGGATTTTGTCAGGCAACAACTCTTCTTTAATAAAAGAGATAAAAGTCCCGGTGCGCTTACTTTCGACGAAGCAAATAAATGAAAAGAAATCGAGGAAAGTCACAGGTAGCTGAGCTGAGTAGATATTAATTATTTACCTGTTTTACTGCGAGGGTGGGGTTCACATAAATGTATTGGTTTGGGATTTTGTCATGCAACAACTCTTCTTTTATAGGTGTAAAAGTGATAAAGTGGAATACAAATAATGTTCGTGCAGTTATTTATTGACACAGAAAATAAATGAAAAGAAAATAAGAGAAAGACACATAAAATTGATCACGTATTAATTATTTACTGGCTTTATTTATAAACCAAAATTTATTGATGGAATATAGTATTGTGGATGTATTAAATTTATACACATTGGGGTGTGCAAAAAAAAAAAAAATGGAACAATTGTAAATGTCAATATAAATTGACTCATAGCACTCTCATTTGCTTTAGATAATTTTCTTTTGAATGAGTTCATACAATTATTTACTAACATTATTGTTAGGGTGGTGTTCATGTTTAGAATATATTAGTTGGGATGCATTAATTTTTTGTACTAAAAGTTAAGCATGCATTATCTAATACTTGAATAACATTTACCTAATAATAATAATTTATATAAGTTAAGGTGTGGAGAAAAGGTTTAGACTCGATCGAATTTCTGACCATCAATGTAAAATGACTCATAACCTATTGGGTGCCACTCTGATTTGGTTTAGACACAATCCTTTAGAATGAATTCTTAAAATTATAGAAAAACCTTGTCTACTCTATAATGGTTATCATTTGATTTTCTTATGTGAACAATGATTCAAATTTTTCTTCCATCAACCTATCAAAAAAATCTCCTTTCCAAAGCCATTTATTAGGGACATAGCATGTTTTAGATTGAAAGAAGACAATTCTAATGAGGTTTGGCTGTTAAACATGAAACTCTAGCACGAGTTTACAAAAAAGTTCATTGAGTATCAAAGTGGTTATAGCAATGTTCGTGGCCGCTATTTTAATATATTCATGCATCCTCTATATTGTAAAAAAAATGAAGAATTTTAGTTCTCCATGTATCATAATCTCGTCATCTTGTGATCATAAACTACATAGAGTGCAATGTATATTGTTACTCTTTGTTTGGTCCCATTCAATAATGAATTTAACATATTATGTAAAAATGAAGTGTCATCAAATGAAACATGTGACAACCATTTCACTGTCATGGCCTCACAAAATTCATGGAGTTCACAAAGTATTAAAGTTTTCATGATAATATTAGTGCATAACATTTAAAAATATATTTTTTTAATCTTTTCATGTGTTTATTGTTTTGTACAAAAAATGAAATTTGTCCTATAATCTCAGCTCCTAAATACTTCAAGATTTGAGAAAATCATCTCAATATTTTATCTCATCCTACATGGTATCTTCTATATCAAATATTGAGCCAACCTCATCAATTATGTAAAGAGATTATTACAATTATTAAATATGAAAACATTAAGTGATAAAGTGGTACCTCAAGATTCTTATGGAGAACTCAAAGAAGAATACACTTTGATGTCACATTTTATAGGATAATATGATGCTCTTTAATGATGGCAACATAAAAATTGAATTCTCCCAACCTTCTTGGCATTATGAAACATTCTTGGCTCCAAAAAAACTTGTTTAATAATGGTGGTCAATTGGGAAAGATCGTGGCTATATTAACTTGACATGTAATTCAAATCTCCAATAACCACCTTTGTCGTGTCATACCACTCTTGAAATATATGAATGAATAGCGAACCATGGATTTTATAAAATTATTTTTTACAATTTCCATTGTCATTTTTATTTTTCTAAAGCTTGTGCTCTTAATCACAAATGGAGGATCTCAATCGTCCATGTGACACAATCCCTTATTATTGAAAACACACATTACATGAAGTGAAATGTTTGTTATAACCCTTCTTCTTGACCTATTGAAAAATTAATTTAAAATATTATGTGCAAATACAAGTGCCACAAAATGAAACAAGTGTTTGTTGGGTCCAACATGCCCCATTACCTAAAGATTTTATATGGGGATCCCTTGACTTTGTATAATTGTTTTATTTTATGGTTCTTGCACATTCCTATGTCACATTTATGAATTACATTTAAAGTTTTGAGTAAGGATTTCATATTAGGACACTAACTAATGTGCCATAATTGTTTTGAATTATTTTGACTTAGTTTCATTTGGCCATTTGTTCATAATGGCTAAACTATCCTTGTCTAGAATTCAAACAAAATAAATTGGGTTATTAAACTATTTATTTCAAACATAATGATTTAAGCCTTTCATTCATAGATCAATGGACTTCACATGCTTCATGATTGTTTTAAAATCCTGATTTAAAGGATGTTTTATTTTTTCAATCCATTGTCATGATTAATTAAAATCTGGATTTAAAGGATGTTTTATTTATTCGATCCATTATCTTTGATTGTTTTAGCTTAGATTTTAGCTTTAAATCATAAATTATGATTTTGCTTATAATTAGCATCTAAAGGGAGTCATTTCGATGATTCATGTTGTTTGATCTTAAATCTTACTTTTTGGATATTCAGGTTCAAATCATAATCTTATTAGTCTTAATATAGTTTAAATTATCAAATTTGATCGAACTGGTTATTTTCATCAAATTTATTGTGCTTTAAATCTCACTTATCGAGTTTATATTTGTACTTAGCCAATTTCATGAGCTATCAAATTTGATTTGCATTTTATTATATTATATATGAATTTCTATATGCTTTACTTAGGATTTATTTATGCTTATTCAAGTTTTCCTTTAACTAGCATATTGATCATTTCATCGAGTCTTTGTTTTGTCTTGATTTACAAATTTTCTAATGTATTTTGAGCTATTAATCTTCACTACCTGTCAATATCTTTGTGATTTATAGTGAAAATTTTGTGGTTTAAAAATTCTACAAACCCCCAAAGAAATTTGAGTCATCCATGTGGAGAAATCGAAGATAATTGGGAAATTGACAGTTACAAGTTTGTAGTACTGAAGTCTTTATGATCCTAATTTATGGAAATTTTGACACGTGGTTGCATCTTGGGTAGTCGAGGCTTAGGGGGTGTGGGGAGTAACACACAGGTAACAAAGTTCTCCATAGAACCAACCTCCTAATTAGTGATAGGTGGCACAAGATTGGGGATTTAAAGCTTAGAGGGAGGCAATCTAGAGTATATGTTCCTAAAATTTCCCAACTTATGTAAGATGTCCACGTGGTAATGGATTGGGGGGTCTGAACAAAGTTGAAGTCCATGAATGCCCTAGAGCATCCCCGTCAACCATATGTCTAGAGCTCAAGAATTTAATGTGCCAAGTGGCATTCAACATGAGTGACAAGTGGCAAGAGTCAACATGACAAGTAGTGGTCAACAAGATAGGTGGTGAATGTAGAACAAGGGAAGAGGCATAAATAGTTTGATAGTTGGTGAGTCGTGAAGCATCATGTCATCCACATGTCAACAAATCAACACTTTCAAATTTGACAATCACAATTATATAGGTCCACAACTGAATACCCTCTGACGTCTTGATATTTTGACACATGGTCGCATCTCATGAACTTGAAGCCTTGGGAATATACAATGCATAGTTTCAAGTTTGTTGACAAGTATTTAGTTGGTGGAAAATGGTTAACAAGTTAATAATGCTAAAGTGGGAGCTCGACCTGCATTGGATAATGCATTTTCTTCATCCTAAAACTTTTGCAATGGGGAATTGTGCCATGACTAGGTTAGCCTTATCTTCTTGCTTCTTGATGTGTTATCATAGTAAGTTTAACTATGATCAGTGATTCATTTAATGTTTGTATCAAGAGTGGTTAAGATTGGTTGCCCATCACAATCAATTAACTAACTAGCATTTATAGCCTTCAAAATTTGAACTTATCCCATCAATTTTTAAGAACTCATAGAAGTTATTTACTATTAGGCAAACTCATGCACTTAAAGCCAACATAGTTGTACTTAAACCTACCTAGATGTATTTAGAGAATGAAAAATCCAAAGTTATAAAGTAAATTTACTTCCACATTTTATCCTTGAGCTTTGTAGTCATTGTTATTCGACCACACCACACCCTCATTATCTCTATGGACAGTGAGTTTATTGAAGTCATCAGGGTTTAGAAGGTGTTGCATTATCAAATCGATGACCTCTTCCACTTTGGGGCACTCGAGATTTGTGAATTATAATGTTATATCAAGTTGGGTGAATCTAAATTTTCATCTGATCCACCGAATCACACACTTAGTCCCCCATCATTTTGTCGTGTAATCAATATTCTTTTATAAGTGCAAAAAATATAAAATAGAATGCAAAACAATACTAGTGCGGTCACTTATTGATGAAACAAATAAATGATTTAAGATGAATATCTAAAGAAGGGTATTTTACACATGCCATTCAAAATAAATATTTAAATGCTGGATTGGCAAAGTAATAGTATAGAGACATTTGCAATGGGATAGATTTATACAAGTTGGGATGTGGGAGAAAGGATTTGAAAATATATGAAAATTTGTCTTTCGAATGAAATACAACTACCAATTTATATTCTTTTACTTTTGAGACTTTACCAAAATAAAAAAGGTATCCCTTCTTGCATATCTCACATTTTTAATGAATAGACCAATAAATAATAAGTCATGCATTTATAAATTAATGAAAGTTATCCACTATAAATTATAATAATTGAGAAAGATGTTTACATAATATTAATTTTATACTTTTAACAAATAAATCAATAAATAAACAAAAAAAATGTAAATTGATGAAAACCTTCAACCATAAATTATATATTAATTTTATATTAATTAAACCTTATAAAAATTAATACACCATAAAGCTTTAACATAAATTAGTTTTATATTCAATGAGTAATCCTTATAAAGATTAATACACTCATGAAGCTTTAACATAAAATCAATTTTATATGTGACAAGATCTAAAAGAACTAGATTCCTTCGGTTTCAACACTCAATGCTTTGATAAAAGTGGGAAGCAAATAATGCCGGTGCACTTACTAATTATTTAGTAGTGGTAGGGTTTATTGATGGAATATATTATGGTAAATATATTGATTTTTTAATTAAAAAGTTAAGTATGTATTATATAATATTTATATATTAATAGATATGTAAAAAAATTGGAATAATTGTGACCATTAATGTAAATGATTCATAACATTGATTTAATTTACAATTTTTTTTAATAAATTCAAATAATTATTTACCAGTATTATTATTAAGGTGGGGTTCATTGATGGAATATATTAATTGGGATGCATTAATTTTCTGTATTAAAAGTTAAGCATCTACTATCTAATATTTGAATATAATTTATTTAATAATAATTTACACAAAAAAATTGGAATTGTTCAAAATTATGACCATCAATATAAATTGACTCATAATTTATTGACTGCCATTCTGGATTACTTTAGACAATTGTGAATGAATTCATACAATTATTGAAAAACCCTCTCAACTCTATAGTGGTTATCATATTAGATTCAATTTTTCTTCCATCAAGATATCCAAAAAATGTCCTTTCTAAATCATTTATTAGCTAAATAACAGGGTTCAAATTCCAAGAAAATAATTCTAATGAGATTCGGTTGTTAACCATGAAACACTAGCACAAGTTTACAAAAAAATTCATGAAGTATCAACACAGTTACAATAAAGTTTGTGGGCACTACTTTAATATGTTTTTGAATTTTAGTTTTCTTGAGATGGTCGACTATGTCAAATGTCTGA
Source organism: Torreya grandis (assembly GCA_037957365.1). Taxonomy (NCBI): domain Eukaryota; kingdom Viridiplantae; phylum Streptophyta; class Pinopsida; order Cupressales; family Taxaceae; genus Torreya; species Torreya grandis. Next base: position 1,563,880 of record JARHVA010001587.1, read on the forward strand.
AATGAATTAGGAACAAGAAAAGGTAGTTCATCCTTTTGGTTTTTAGGGGGGGGAGGACTAATTTGTGAAATTGAAGTTGAAGGTGCATAAACGTTTGGGGTACTTACCTTTTTAGCGATCACCGAGTCCTTTGCTTGAAAAGGCAGAGTGGTTCCTCATTTGACAATTGAAATTACAGGGTGAGGTCACTCTATTTTTTCTTTATCAACTTGTTAGGCTGACTGGTTCTTAGATTGGTTGAATACAGTGTAAGATCTATCAACTGCTTTACCTTCACTTCTGGTTTCATCCTAGTAATTCAGGAAACCAATGTTGGAGTCACCAGCGAATTCTTCTTCTCCCTCTGTGAAGAGATTAGCGTCATCTTTTGGGTTCAACTCAGGCTGGAAGGAGAAATTTGATTCTGCTTCAAGATATCCAACTGCTAAAATGGTTAGAGGTGCTTCAATGGCCAATTTCCCCTGAGGGGGAGGAAGATGATTTAGCTGCCCTTGATTCCTGGCAGCATTGCCTTGGTATGACTAATTCAAGAATGTCCTCCTTAGTATATCTCTGTATGAAGGGGCAGATGACATCCCTTGCGCCATTTACTTTCTAAGAGCAAGCAACTCATTTTCTAGCTTCTGCACCATTGGATCAATGGTGCCTATAGATGGATATTCAAAAGATGAAGAAGATTTACCTCTGCTAGGATCTCTCCTTATCTTTCCTACCAAGATAAGGTCATCTTCCACCTCAGTGGCCAAATCCTGAGCAGTAGCAAGATCTATGTGGCTAACACATCTCAGCAGAAAACTCACTTCATGCAGCTGCGAGTTGATGAAGAAGTATTTGATATTTTTAGATGTTGGCTTAGCAATTGTAGGAATCTTATTCCTCAGCTTGTCAAATTTGGCAATGAAGTCCCTCATAGGTTCATAGGGTTATTTCTTCATCTATATGAGCTGGGCCAGCAAGGCATGCGCATCTTCTATAGGCTTGAACCTGGATTCAAATTTAGCTTTAAGAGTGTATTAATCAATCACTAATCGAGCCTACAAATGGTAGAACTAGTATGCAGTAGTGCCTTGTAAAGTCTCCACAAACAACCTAACTACTATGTCCTCATACTCCACACCTATCACATCGCAAGCTATGCTGAAAGTTGCAATGTGTTCATCAGGATGAACTCTTCCATCACCAAAGAATTTGGGGAAATTCTTCCTTGAACTGCGTGGTAGCTCATGTAGAGGTGGAGTTAAATTGAGTGGGCCAAAAGAGTTACCCTAGGGACCTTGAACCACCATGATTTGATTATAGAAAGTGGGGATAACAAATCTAGATGGAGTACGTATAGGCAAAGTTCTGCTAATAAAAGAAAAAGAAGCTCTACCTTGTAGTGGTGACCTGGTATTGGTGGGAGGACTCCTAGTTTGTTAAACTTGAAGTTGTGGAGGAAACAAATCAAAATTGTCTTGCTGCACCAACTCAAAAATAGGGTCAACAACACCTTGGGCTCTCTGGATTCTAGTATAGCATGGAGTTGCCAGATTGTAGAATAAAAATAGAAAAAAATTGAAACTGCTCATTCTTTCCCAGAAGAGAAAATGGATAAGGAAAAGAACTAAAACTGCTCATTCTTCCCCAGCAGAGAAAATGGATAAGGAAAAGAATTGAAACTACTCGTTCTTCCATAGCAGAGAAAATGGATAAAGAGAAGAAGTGAAACTACTCATTCTTCTCCAACAGAAAAAATGGATAAGGAAAAGAACTGAAATTGCTTGTTCTTCCCCAGTAGAGAAAATGGATAAGGAAAAGAACTAAAACTGCTCGTTCTTTCCCATCGAAGTCACTAAAAAATTGTTGGGTGAATATTTTGTCACCAGCTAACTAATGGGAAAAATAGGTAGTTTCAACCATAGCATAAAGAGATTGGTTAGCCAAGTGTGCAGGTTTACCACATCAAAAGGGCACAAATCTCTCCTCTCATCAAGGGGAGGTTCCATGTAACTATGAGGAGCTATATATATATGCAAAAAATAACACTCATGGGTAGGACAACACCATCCATCTCTCTTTTTTTAGAGATGATATTCACAAACAAAGGAGAAATCCTGGTGAAAACACTGAAGGCACTTCTCTTCTTTCAGAAGTGGTGTTGCAGCAAATAACAAGAGTTCTTTCTGATAGCTAACAAGTAATTGGTAACAGGAGGTGTAGTAACCAACAAAAAAAGGTGTAGCACAAAGTTTCCACCTCAACTTCCCAAGAGTGAAATATGAATGATAATGGGGGCATAAAGTCATCACAAGATCCTTTACATAGAAATAAACTGAAAACATACACACTAAAGACAATTGTGGTAGCACAAAGTCTTCTCACAATTGGCTTCAGGACACCTTCCTGATTACTTTTACTAATTTTGCTTATTTCATCAAATGGACAAGAATGCATTCAAAAAATAGACATAAGAACAATCTCCTAAATGACACAAGCTATTACAGCACAAAGTCTGAAAGTAACTTGCTTTCTCATTCAAACAAAGAAATATGATTAACAATCTAAGTTCAAAGTCTCAGTGATCGCCTCACAATTTTGGCAGAGTTTTGTTCTATAACCAAAAAGATCTCTTTTGCATAAAATAGGAGATTACAATATATAGCCACTGGGGAAGACTTGGCACTTTATTTCATAGAACAACCCATGCTGCATTCAATGCCTTGAATGTATTTTTAGTTTTGTCAAGGGGGCATGCTGGAACAGAGCATCTACCTTAATTGTGGCATGTCAATTCATCTCAAAATATCCTCTCTTCAGCATGGGTTGTCTGGTCTTTCTCCAAATATGTACACAAATGTCCCCTCACTTTTATTCCAAGGGAGAAAAATAGGCTGCATCTTTTAATGCTTGCGAGCTTAGCTGTCTACTTGGTAGTCTATTCCACCTACTGGAAATAACTCATACACAAATATTTTTGGTATTTCCCTCTTTCTTATTGCAATTTGAGCTCTCAGGCTATCTTTTCCCTTTTTATTGGCTCTTTTAGCTCCCTCTTCAGCTGGTCACTAAGTTTGTTTTCAAGTTCTTCACCACATTTAAAATCAACAGATATTTCATTAACCTAAATTTGATGTCTACAGGGATGTCATTGGTCGCTAGTTTCTTGAACCATTTTGAACCATGAACTTTTGAACCTTTGAAAGTTCATTGGTTCACTGGTTCAACGGTTCGGGTGGCCTTCTTAGCTCCTTGGTTCTGCCGCTTCTTTGGTTCATTCATTTTCCTTGCTAAGAGCTTTCTTTAAACTTTTGAACCCATTGAACCATTTTGGTTCAAAGTTCAACGGTTCATCCTCTTTCTTAGAAGCTTTTGTTTTCTCTAAGTCTCTCGAGCTTTGAAATTCCTTAAACTTTATGTCTTTGGAACACCGCGAAGGGAAGGTGTCCCTTCAAGTTTTGTGAAAGGTCCATTTCCTGGTCCCCAAGAGCCCCCCCGCAAGGGTACCTACCCTTCGAGGTCCTTCAGGTAGCTTTCTTCTTCAACTATGGTAGAGTCCGTACAACCAAGCCTGCAGAGTCTGTAGAAATAGGTATGCAGAGTCCGTAGAAACTAGCCTGCAGAGTCCATAGAATGAGCCCTTTGGCTTTATATCTTTGGAAACCCCCGAAGGGAAGGTGTCCCTTTGGGCCTTGAGAAAGGTCAATTTTTTGGTTGCTGAGTGCCCCCCACAAGGGTACATGCCCTTTGGGGTTCTTTAGGCAGCCTTCTTCTTCAAATCTTTTAAACAAAATGTCTGAAGGAATTCCTTCAAACATTTTGTCTGAATGAAATCTTTCCTTTGTTTTTGCCGCTTTACGTTAGGCCTTTGAACATTCCTTCAGATAAAAATTTAAACAAATTCCTTCAGACAATTTGTCTGAAGGATTTTCCTTGTAAAATTTCATCACAAAAAATCTTTTGGAAAGATATCTTTTTGTTCCCTTTCGTTCACTAGCCTCCACAAGGGCACATGCCCTTTGGATTTTGGGGGACTCCTTTGAACCTTCTGATTGAACCAACTTATGGTTCAAGAGTTCAACGGTTCAATCTTTGTGTTCTACTCATTCAATTGACCGCTTGAACCAACCACTTTGAACCAATCTCGTTGAACCTTTGAACCTTTGAACCTTTTTTGGTTCAAGGTTCAATGGTTCAATGATTCAATCTTTTTTATTTTTGTTAAGTCTTTTGAAGCCGTTGAACTTGCTGAAGCGGTTGAACTTTGAACTTTTGCCGAAGCGCTTAACTCTTTAAGCTTGCCGATGTCCTTAAACCTTTGAACTCGTTGAACCATTGAACCTTTGAAAGTGGGGTTCAATGGTTCAATGGTTCAATCCTTTGTTTGATGCTTGCCAATGGACCTTTTGGTTGAACCTCAGCATTGAACCAACCTTGAAATTGCCTAAGTGTTGGGAACTTATTTCTTTGTGAGAGCTCTCATGTTGAAGTCGTTAAACCTGTTGAACCTGCTAGTCCCTTAGCTGAAAAATCTTGAATAATGAACAATTTGATTGCTCAAAACAATTTTTGAGAAGGGAAGAGCGAATTTTGGCTTGCAGGACCAAAATAGTTCATATGTTGTCCCAAAATTGAGTGACAGATTTTGGGAACAACAATGATCATCAATGTAACCATCATCATAAAATATATGGAACTACTTACGTTGTGTTGGAGACTATAAAAAGTAAACCACACCATATATTGAAGCTATCTTCCTGAAATTTTGTTCATCATTGTCAAAATATCGCATCATAGTCTAAACTAGATAATAATAATGTAACCTTACTTGAGTACTAGGAAGAGAATTAATTCATGTTTTGGCTTCTTGACTTGCAGATAAAATCATAGATTTTTTATCATTTACCTTATCTTTTTCATTTACACATATGAGATAAATTATAATAAATGTGTTTTCTGTACATACCAAAATCTAATTATATATGACATACTAGTCTTGTATACTATTATCAACTGAATCTTGAACCTGTTTGATCACTATTTCATTTAGTGCAATAATAGAAACATCCCCAAGGTGTAGGACCTTTGATACTTGAGATAAACCTCTAGAGGTTGACCTCATTCCTAAACTATGTTCACCTAATGTAAGATCAGCTTGCATCCCTAAAACACTACTAAAAGAGATATATTTACACCTATAACTATGATTTCATCATGGAAAATAGAGTAGAAGTAATGGATATTCATAAAATGGTGATGCACCAAGTTTAGAGATCTCCTAAAATTTCTAAATATACATAATAAATATTCAGAAGTGATGGCAAATCACACCACTTTCACATAATCTGCAACTTTCCCAACCTTTACATAAGTATTTTGCATGGAGGTAGGAAACCTACATAGCATACAACCTATAAAAGAGAGTGCAAATATGATTAGACAAAATTAAAAAGGAATTAAACATCCACAAGTGAAGATCAAAAATTCAAAATCACATCATATTTAAGAAAATTGACAGTATGAAAGAGGCAAACATCAATTCTATATTAAATTCAAGACAGAAAGCTAGTATTACAATCCTCAAAAGGGCATAGTTTCGCTACACCAAAGAGAGGGATGATAAATCAATCTCAAAAATAGTAATATATATATATATATAATAATAAAATTAGTGGGAGTAGAAACAATAATTACTTCCCACGTATTACATTAATGCATGCATGTGTAGGAGGAGAGACCTAGAAGTTGAAATCATTAAGCCTTTTCAATGCTTTAGACTTGTTTGATGATCTTTCAGAAAAGTTTGTGTAACATTTTTCCTACAATATCGAATATGACATTTCATGGATCAATTTAATGTAAGAAAAATAAAAGGTTGGTGAAAGTTTTGCAATTTATTTACAATGATGGAGCGTCCTTGCAAGCCGATTCACTCACAGTTTACCAGATAAACATTTAGCAACTATATTCACTAAAAATTTGCACAATGAAATATCCAACTATATAGAACCATAGTATGCACATACCTTTAAAGAGATCATTGAAAAAGGTTTATTGATCTAGTGATCCCTTATTAATAAAGGAATCATAGAGATTAGAGCCTATTATGATAAAAAATTATTTTTTAAAACACCCAAAATAACATTCAAAATTCAAATTAAGTAGAATAGACCAGAAACACAGTGATGAATATAGAACAGTCAATAGAAATAAAAAAGGATAAGAGCACCAAACTTAGACACTAGTGTTGGATACCATGGTGTCTTATTTTTGGTGATCCTATCTAAACATCAAAAAACCTAATTTTTTTAGAAATAGATAAAAAGGTAAGTTTAGTTACAGTTTTATCATCTACAATTTAGTTCAGATTGGGTAGTTTTAACAGAGTTTTTCTTAGAGAATCTAGATAAAGGGGGCATCATGCACATCATGATGGCTCTCACTTCTAGTTTCAAATTGGTTAGTTGGTACAACTTCTAGATCAGAATCCATGTTATAGACACCAATGATCAGAGGCAATATGCATAGCACATTTGCCTTATTTTTTTTAGTTCATTACATAACCTAGGTATTCTTAGCAGTTGTGTGCCTTATTCCATCTCTAGGTGGTTGGCATCATTTTGAAGTGGCTTTCATATAAGCCTAGTTCCCAGTTTTGGAGTGGCTTTCATACAAGCCTAATCTTCACCTCTCAGAAGTGGCTAAAATTGGCTTAGTTTCCTATACACATTCAATTATGTATGCCCTATTGTCAAATTCTAGAACATTCATGGGTTTCATGAGCCATCTCATATGACACACATTCATACCGATATCAGTTCATAGTTCATACTTAGTGAGAAACCATGGATCCAAAGAACCATCTAGCCTTTATATTCTTAAGCCACCTACTTAGAGGGATTGGACACATCGTCCAAACATCGATTAACACATGCATGATCATATAGCTTCACTTAGTGGGCAATGATGGATCCAAAGGGTCATCCTTTGTATTCTTAAGCCACCCTTAAGGAATTGAGCACTCAACTCCATTCAGGTTATTAAACTTGGTACAACACATACCCAGTATCACTCAACATCACAATAGGTTTTGTATTGGTTCACATACCCGATGAGGTGTATTCATTTATTTATCTTCCTCTCTCTTCTACTCAACTTTTTGTACATTTTTATTTTAGACATAGTATTTCTATTGAGAATTTATCTAATATTTATTTTCTCTTGAAAATTTACACTTTACGGTGTGTTCTCTCTATGTACACTTAGCATCACATAGCCTCATGGGCTTTACCCTTAAAGGTAAGTTCAAGTATGCTTTCTATTTTTCCTTTTTCCTAGTATTTCACTTTGCTACATCACTAGAATAAATGGGTGGCAAATGTAATCATATAAAAATTAGAAATTGATAGCTTGATTGTGGCTAGTGACACTCAATCCATTGGTCCTTCTTGCATGCTCTTGTAACCCTTATAGACACTTTTTTGCTCATTATTAGTCATCCGTAGCCTTCCAAGCAGTCATTCCAACTCAACAAAACTCTATTTCCTAGGCCAATTCTATCCCTGCAAGTCCTGATCCTATAGGATAGGAGCATCATACCTAGACTATAGCATCAGACCCTAGGTTGTCCCATTTTCAGTGCTCTTGTCCAATTACATTTTGATCCCCAATAGTTATTTTCATCTAATCCCTATCCTTCATTATGTTGACCTATCATGAATATATCTAACCCATGACCAATAGTTCCCTATAAAATATCATACAAAGGTCATTTATAAAGGGAGGTGACAAATCTTACAAAGCAAGCAAGAATACAAGCATATTCACTAAGGCAAATTTCCCTATTCTATACATACAGTCACACAACATAGCTGTAAACATATTCAAACTTTCATACTAGTCCTTAGCCACCTCAAGCACTCTTAATTTGGCATATATACATCTGCATCACACTATTTCACAAAGCACATTAGGTGGGAGAACTACATATGGCTTGATATGTCTTTGAAGTATTGGTATGTAGGCAGCGTGCCCATACAAGGGGTGTGGATCATACATTCAGTGCATCTTACACACACTAACCCCCCTTTCAAGTGATTCAAATCTCATTTATTAAGCATGATGGAGGTTTAGGGTTTTAAGATTAAATCCTCTCTACAATGAGCTCTATCGACATTAAATGCTTGAAATTTCATAGGCAAGATCACATAGGAACATTGCATCGAACACAAAAAATTCAAATCCATGTGATGAATTTGGATAATAGCGGTAGGAGTGGACTAAAACGTCAAACCCTAAAGTGTCCTATTTTTGGCACTCCTATCCTTTCACAAAATGAGAGCTAGATTCTGATTTATGGCACTATCCTAGTCCTGCACAACTAGTTTTAGATCCTGTCTCAGTCATCTCAACCTATTTCAGGATAATTTATATTTCTCCTTGTTTATTTACCATTTTTAGAAAAGAAAAATTGCGCAATTTAGGACTGTAATTATTGTAATATTATTTATTGATTGATTAATCCAGACCCTTTAACTAAAATAGGAATAAAACTCTATTATTCTTAAAAATTTTAAATCAGTTACATCTGATTTCCATATACTAGGTAAAGGGAAAAAATTGATATATTTATATTATTCTATTGCTTGTGTGGATGATAAAAGATGTCTAAGCTGACCTTAGGAGGTTCTAGTTTTGAAAAGATATCTGTTTGGGAAAAGATAGGGCAAAAAACATTAAAGCCTTTTGGGGGACACCAACACCATGTGGCATAAGTGTCTTTATTATGGTGCTAGTGTCCAGCTAGTAAAACACTAGGCATCAAGAGCCATGATCGATAAATAAGGGTCTAGGATTGCTTTGGAACTAACTATAGATGTATATGGCCTACACTAAGGCTAGATAAGTGGGACAGTAGGCACTAGGATATGCCTAGGGATAAGCTAGGGATATGTAGTAACAAGTAGCACTCTTATCACTCAAATATCACTTTTGGGTGATTATATAAATTATAAAGTTGCTCAACTTATCTCATGAGATAGTGATAGCATAAACCTAGTTAGTGGGATGATAACTATCACCATTTATAGAGTTGAGACCTAAGGCCTTATATAATCTTGAACATATGATTGATCTTGTTCTTATGTCCCACTTTATTTGACAAAATTTTGTATTAATTAAGCCTACGTAGAGAGTTGGATAGTTACTACTTCATAGTCATCACACACACACACACACACACACACACACACACACACACACACACACACACACACACACACACACACACACACACACACACACACACACACACACACACACACACACACACACACACACACACAAATGAAAAGCATGGAAAATATATAAGATAAAGAGCACAAAGGCTAGGCAAATAAGGAAAACAAACATAACATATACTATCCCCCTGTAAAAATTATATCAAGAAAATAAATATAGTAATTTAAAACTCTAGAAGGTTGAAACCCTAAGGCAAGCTAGGGTTTCAAAATAAGGCTCAAATGTCAGGTTCACCAAATTTTAACCCTTTTCATTGAAATAGTTAATATTATAGTAACCTAATCAACTAAAGAATAAGTTATTCTAAAAACCATGTTAGTTAAATTATTCAGATTCATAATATTATGATATAGTGTTGAATTATGAAATTATGTTAAATATAGAAAGTAAAACACCAGATAGTAATTTAAAAGTAGCAATCATAAGGATAACTAACTCTTAACTTATTCATTTATATGTAGGTAGATATGACATGTATAGGTGTAGAAGAATATAGAGTGATGTTCTGTCTTAATTTATAAAATTCTATAAATTAGCTGTTTGTCAGCCTAGACACTACATTTGGGATATGGACACTAGATTTGATGCTTCTATCCAAATTTTTATGCTTGTATCCGATACAAAATATAGGTCCTTTTCTATAATGACCACTTGCCCTTGTTAGGGTTCATTGTTGCAGCATAGGATTACGAAGGAGATTATTAGTCTTCTCTTGTTAGTGGTATGCAAATCCAAATCAAATAACTCAATGAAAACAACAACTACTTGCCTAAGTACTTGGGTGAGAAATAATGTAACTTAGCTCAAATACAACTAGAAGATGAATAAAAAATTGCTTTTACCTTCCTTGTCAAATGATGCTTTTTCATTGACATATAAATGTGTTCATGCTTAGATTTTGAATCAAATCGAGTCCTTTGTCAATGCATTTACCTTGAGGGAAACACCTCTCCTTGTTCACTTGTGGATTGGCTTGTCATGTGATAACAAAATGAAGTTTTCTAAAGACAATTTGGCATTACTTCTTTGCACAAAAAATGTTTGTGTCTCTCAATAATGTAACATTGTAAGTTTGTCTTAGGAGCTTGTTGGAACAAAGGCAATGGCACTTGTATTTATAGGTTCTTAAACTCATCCTAACTCAAATGTATTTAGGTTATATTTAACCATGGCTAGGTTAGGGAGGGGACAAGGAGTTAATATTTGGGATAGAGATCTCATTTATTAAGGATGGCTAATCATTTCTGAATTTAAGGCTTTTTTAAATATATTTCCAATTCCTTGACCTTTGAGGATGATGACATCATCATGACCTCATTTTTATTGAAATTTTATTTTTAGAAAATATATATTCATTAATTGAACATGGAATTTTTATTTAATCAATTAATTAGATTTGCTTAGTTAATTAATTTGGTTTTGGTATTTTAGAAATTGGTTAAGTGCCCCACTTAATGGGTCAAAAGATCAGTTTGTCAATTTACAAAGTTGCAATTTGACTAGGGAATTCCATGGGAGGTTACTATTGTGTACAAGATAATACCCCAAATAAGAATGCCTTAAAATGATTTTGAGCACTAACATCCGATGTGCAGATAAAATTAGAACATATAATGAATTTTAGGCTTAATTTATGTTATTTGATGGAAATCAATCTGAAGTCCTTTTAGATATGTAATGTGACAAAAATAAGTGTCTATAGTTTGCCCTTATTTGAAAAGGCATTACAAGACACAGACACAATAACATCTTCTCAAATAATGAAAAAGTTGTTTAAGAATAAAAATAAGATAATGATTGAGGAATGATGCTCCCAACAAAGTGTGAGAAGCCTATGATGCCCCCTCTAGGGAGTGGTCAAAACATATGATTGATGGATGGTCCCTCGAAAAGAAGAAAGAATAAGAATTTAATTAACCCATGGATGAGATTAATCCAATTGAGCTAATGCTTGCATACATTGATTAAATTATTAATTTATCCAAAGGAAATTATAATTAGTGGCATGGTGTGTGCCCCAACAGGCCAGATGGGTTGAACTACTAATTTGCCCAAAGGTGGTTATAGTTAGTGGCACAATGATGTGCTCTAGTAGGGAAGATTGCTTATGGAATAAAATTGATTTTTTTCCCAGTAAGGTAGAATAAATTATTGATCGTGATAAATTGATTATCCCCTAGTAGGGAAGATTGGCAAGCATAACTCAAGGATATAAGCTATCACAGGATTTAAAGATGATCAAGTGCAAACGTAGGTTGGATGTCTAATGACATTTCAAATACTAAAGAAGCCAAAAATAACTAGGCACACGAGGATGCACAAAGTGATGAAAGAGATGATTGTAAGACAATAATGGGGATGGAAGAATAATGACTCTTATTGTAGTAGAGATCCACATCCGATGTGTAGCTTGACTCAACACTGCAATGTCAATATGTGAGAACAAAACATTAAATTTTTGGAGTCTGTCTAATATATACTAATTATAGTTATAAATATATAATATATTATTATAATGTATAACTCAAGCAATACAATATAATAGTGTAATATGTATATATGATTATTTTTTATAAATTTTTATATTATATATAATGAAAAGAATCTTAGTCCTATCTAGAATGAAAAGCTTATGTGAACCATGCCAGATCCTTCTAGTCTTCCCAATTAGACAATAGGCATATATAATTCCTATCATGATAGGTCTTTTGACATTTGTCTTCAGAACTTCTATTATATGATTCAACTCTTCCTTAACCTTTGTACATATAAAATTTTGCATTGCCTTTCTATCGACATTTAATCAATTTGGTCTTATTTGTAAAAGACATGTCACAAGGATAATCTTCAAATGAAGTATGATGACTTCACTACATTTAAAAGGTGCCACAAAGGTCATGATTGCAAATGCCTTAATGTAAATAATGTCATAAAGATATACAAACTTTATTATCAATTATCTTGATGTGAATGATATCTCGCATATCCAAAGATAAATTTAAAGAGGGTTCCCCTCAATAAAATTCGTTTAGCATAATTAAGTTTACTATGACTTTAAAAATAAAGGTGCTTAAATCCCATAAACATAAGAATGGATAACCCCCAAATTTAATATTTCATCAAACATAGTTATCTAAAGAGTTAGAGGATGTCAAAATTAAAAATTAGAATGATCTCACTTCTTTTATTTATTTAATTTAAAAGTTTTATCTAAGAATTAGAGGATGTCAAAATTAAAAGTTAGAATGATCTCACTTCTTTTATTTATTTATTTATTTTAAAAGTTTAGATATTTTATTTTTATTTTTATTTTTTATTTTATTTTTGTTTGTTTGTTTTGCTTTTATTTATTTTTAGTTTTGATTAATAGAAAACATTTTTCAATTTAATTAAAAAAAATTATAATAAAAATTAAATCTAAACATTAATTGTTCTTATTGAATTGTGTTGTCATAGAAGGTTTCCACACCCAACAAACCATCAACGAGAGTAACAAAAGTAATACTCATAATTATAAGGATAGACCTCTTTTTCAAGCTTCTTCGTTCTACTTCCACATATTATCATTTTTTTGAGATATCTATATTTTTAATCATTTTTAATAAACTTACATTTTGTAGACACAACACCCATGTTTCACCAAAGCAATAGCTCTTTTTTTATAATTGAAAAAAAGAAGCAAGATATAGTGGAATGCAAAATAATTCAATACGGTTACTTGTCAACGAAGCAAATAAATTATCTAAGAGGAATTTCTAGATAGGGAATTTTAAGCATGTCATTGAAAAGAAATATGTATATGTTAGATTGGCGTAGTATTAATATAGAGATATTTATAATAGAAGACACACATACACAACTTTATACAAGTTGGAGTACAAAGAATTTTTAGAAATGCACCAAATTTTAAAATGAAGCACAATTGTAAATTTATATTATTTTGTTTTATTAAATCCAACTTTACCAAAATAAAAAATTACATCCCTTTCAACATTACTGATACTTTCACGAACTATTAATTTAAAATTTAATTAAATAAAACAAATATTACTTTATAAATTTAATTAAATAAAATAAAAACATTATATATCAATAAGAGTCAAGAATATAAATTATAATAATTAAAAAAAAAACACCAACGAATCAACACAATATTAATTTTATATTAACTAAACCTTATAAAGATTAATACAATGATAAATGTATAACATAATATCAATTTTACCTGTGACGATGTAATCTTAACACTTCAGACTACTTTTCCACGCCGCAAAACCAGCGGCCACAGCAACAGATGCAGTGCCCACAATTCCCAACAAAGAAGTCTCCTTTTCCTCTTCATGAGATTGTTGCCGGCTTGAAGAAGACGACGATGCGGCGCCTTTAATCTTTGGCATGGTGGCCGGATTTTTGAAATAAGACGCCATTACAGGTTGGGCAAATCTCAAATCCTCTTCCACTATGGGGTAACCCAGCATGGGACTCCGTGTTTCCCTTTCAAAGGGACACAGCTGGCTTGAAGACGAAGACGTGGCTGTGCCTCTGATCTTTGGCATGAAGGAGGGATCTCTGAGCTGATCTACGTTGACTGACTCAACCCCCGCCTTTCGCAAAACATAGAGACGCCGGTTGTTCTCACACCACGCAACACCCTCACAGTCTCTGTAGACAGTGAGCTCGCCGAATTTATGAGGGTTCAGAAGGCCCCGCTTCATCAAATCCGCAGCCTCTTCCACATTGGGGTGCTCGGGATTTGAGAAATGAGGCGCTATATCAAGTTGGGTGAATCTCAATTCCTTGGGATTCAGCACTGCACGCTTTCCATCCCCGCCGCTTTCCAGCCTCCTCCACTGCACGCTGTCCATAGTCTGCTAAATGCGCTGCGCTGGTTTGGGATTTTGTCAGGCAACAACCCTTCTTTAATAAGCGCGATCAAAAGAGATAAAAGTGCCGGTGCGCTTACTTTCGACGAAGCAAATAAATGAAAAGAAATAGGGGAAAGCCACAGGAAGCTGAGCTGAGTACGTACTAATTATCAGTTTTATTGTGAGGGTGGGGTTCATAGATGGAATATATTGTTGGCCGTGCAATAATTTTCTGTACTAAAAGTTAAGCATCTATTATGAGTAATATTTGTTAAATAAATAAATGAAAAGAAATTCAGGAAAGTCGCAGGAAGTTGAGTTGGGAAAGTCACAGGGAGTTGAGCTGGGAAGTTAAGCATCTATTATGAGTAATAAGTCTACTGGATATATATTTCTGACCTAATAATAATAATATATATAAGTTAAGGTGTGGAGAAAAAGTTTAGAATCGGTCGAATTTCTGACCATCAATGTAAAATGACCCATAACCTATTCGCTGCCACTCTGGTTTGCTTTAGACACCATCTTTTAAAATGAATTCTTAAAATTATAGAAAAACTTTGTCTACTCTATAATGGTTATCATTTGATTTTCTTATGTGAACAATGATTCAAATTTTTCTTCCATCAACCTATCAAAAAATTCTCCTCTCCAAAGCCATTTATTAGGGACATCATGTTTCAGATTGAAAGAAGACAATTCTAATGAGGTTTGGTTGTTAAACATGAAACTCGAGCACGAGTTTACAAAAAAATTCATTGAGTATCAAGGTGGTTATAACAATGTTTGTGGCCACTATTTTAATATATTCATGCATCCTCTATGTTGTAAAAAAAAATGAAGAGTCTTAGTTCTCCATGTATCATAATATCGTCATCTTGTGATCATAAACTACATAGAGTGCAATGTTTATTGTTACTCTTTGTTTGGTCCCATTCAATAATGAATTTAACATATTATGTAAAAATGAAGTGTCATCAAATGAAACATGTGACAACCATTTCACTGTCATGGCCTCACAGAATTCATGGAGTTCACAAAGTATCAAAGTTTTCATGATGATGTTAGTACATAACGTTTAAAGATATTTTTTTAAATCTTTCCATCTGTTTATTGTTTTGTACAAAAAATGAAAATTGTCCTATAATCTCAAGACCTAAATACTTCAAAATTTGAGAAAATCATCTCAATATTCTATCTCATCCTACATGGTATCTTTTATAGCAAATATTGAGCCAACCTCATCAATTATGTAAAGAGATTATTATAATTATTAAATATGAAAACATTAGGTGATAAAGTGGTACCTCAAGATTCTTATGGAGAACTCAAAGAAGAATACACTTTGATGTCACATTTTATAGGATATTATGATGCTCTTTAATGATGGCAACATAACAATTGAATTCTCCCAACCTTCTTGGCATTATGAAACATTCTTAGCTCCAAAAAAACTTATTTAATAATGGTGGTCAATTGGGAAAGATAGTGGCTATATTAACTTCAAATGTAATTCAAATCTTCAATAACCACCTTTGTCGTGTCATACCACACTTGAAATATATGAATGAATAGCGAACCATGGATTTTATAAATTTGTTTTTTACAATTTCCATTGTCATTTTTATTTTTCTAAAGCTTGTGCTCTTAATCACAAATGGAGGATCTCAATCGTCCATGTGACACAATCCCTTATTATTGAAAACACACATTACATGAAGTGAAATGTTTTTTATAACCCTTCTTCTTGACCTATTGAAAAAATAATTTAAAATATTATGTGAAAATACAAGTGCCACAAAATGAAACAAGTGCTTGTTGGGTCCAACATGCCCCATTACTTGAAGATTTTATATGGGGATCCCTTGATTTTGTATAATTGTTTTATTTTATGGTTCTTGCACACTCCTATAACTTCATTTATGAATTACATTTAAAGTTTTGAGTAAGGATTTCATAGTTGGACACTAACTAATGTGCCATAATTGTTTTGAATTATTTTGACTTAGTTTCACTTGGCCATTTGTTCATAATGACTAAACTATCCTTGTCTAGAATTCAAACAAAATAAACTAGGTTATTAAACTATTTATTTCAAACATAATGATTTAAGCCTTTCATTAATAGATCAATGGACTTCACATGCTTCATGATTATTTCAAAATCCCAATTTAAAGGATGTTTTATTTTTTCAATCCATTGTCATGATTAATTAAAATCCTGATTTAAAGGATGTTTTATTTATTCAATCCATTATTTTTTATTGCTTTAGCTTAGATTTTAGCTTTAAATCATAAATCACGATTTTGCTTATAATTAGCATCTAAAGGGAGTCATTTCAATGATTCATGTTGTTTGATCTTAGATCTTACTTTTTGGATATTTAGGTTCAAATCATAATCTTATTAGTCTTAATATAGTTTAAATCATCAAATTTGATCGAACTAGTTATTTTCATCAAATTTATTTTGCTTTAAATCTCACTTATCGAGTTTATATTTGTCCTTAGCCAATTTCATGAGCTATCAAATTTGATTTGCCTTTTATATGATTATATATGAATTTCTATATGCTTTACTCAGGATTTATTTATGCTTATTCAAGTTTCCCTTTAACTAACATATTGATCATTTCATCGAGTCTTTGTTTTGTCTTGATTTACAAATTTTCTAATGTATTTTGAGCTATTAATCTTCACTACCTGTCAATATTTTTGTGATTTATAGTGAAAATTTTGTGGTTTCAAAATTGTACAAACCCCCAAAGAAATTTGAGTCATCCGCATGGAAAAATTGAAGATAATTAGGAAATTGACAGTTACAAGTTTGTAGTACTAAAGTCTTTATGAGCCTAATTTATGGAAATTGTGACACGTGGTTGCATCTTGGGTAGTTGAGGCTTACGGGGTGTGGGGAGTAACACACAGGTAACAAAGTTCTCCATAGAACCAACCTCCTAATTAGTGATAGGTGGCACGAGATTGGGGATTTAAAGCTTAGAGGGAGGCAATCTAGAGTATATGTTCCTAAAAGTTCCCAACTTATGTAAGATGTTCACGTGGTAATGGATTGAGGGGTCTGAACAAAGTTGAAGTCCATGAATGCCCTAGAGCATCCCCGTCGACCATATGTCTAGAGCTCAAGAATTTAATGTGCCAAGTGGCATTCAACATGAGTGACAAGTGGCAAGAGTCAACATGACAAGTAGTGGTGAATGCAGAACAAGGGAAGGTCCATAAATAGTTTGATAGTTGGTGAGTTGTGAAGCATCATGTCATCCACATGTCAAAAAATCAACACTTTCAAATTTGACAATCACAATTATATAGGTCCACAACTGAATACCCTTTGAAGTCTTGATATTTTGAAACATGGTCACATCTCGTGAAGTTGAAGCCTTGGGAATATACAAGGCATTGTTTCAAGTTTGTTGATCCCTGTTAGATTACACGATTATGACACATGTTTGCCTCATGAGAATTCATAATTTTGGGATCTATGAGTAGCTTTGGATAATCACTTATGCCTAATGACCTATGAGTCCCAAAGGCACATGATGTGTCCACATGGTGACATCACTTACATTCAGAGCAAGGAGGGAGTGATGGATAAAATAAGCATCTTACACCATAAGTAAGGGCCTAATGGATTGAAAGTGGAAAACAACGAGCCCAACTTTAATGTTAAAACAAAAATAAAAAGATGGGTGGATGAGGGTTCAATTGTTTTCCCTGATTACAATGGCTAGGCATAATCAAACACGAAGATGATTTTTTGGTCAACTATAGATCTTGAAGGTTAAGTGGCCAAGATGTGGATCTCATAATTGATCATTGCATAACCTATCAAGAGCCTCTATTGAGGTCTTAAATATTAGGCACAAAAGGAAAACCAAAATGCTCAAACTATTTGAGAAGAGACTAAGAAATTGGCATATGAGTCTAGAGTATGCAAGGAGACTAGATTGTAATCTTGATACATGCCACACCATAATAGAATTCATTAGATAATTTGTAGTGAAGGCATCATGCATCAATATAAAGATTTAGTTATAAGAAGATACATTCAAAATAAGAGGCATATGAATCTAAAATGTTGGATTACACTTGAAGGTATAAAAGAGAACAAGGGAGATCATGAGCCATATGTGTGCAAATATGAAAGGATCTCTTGGTAGATTGGACACACAGTCAAGGAAGAACTAATAACGATAATTTATGAACTCAATTACACAATAGCATTTGCAAGATTGAGCAAGAGTCAAAGTGAATAGAATGCTTCTATTTGTAGAAATGAAATAACACATTGTTTTGATATTGCCTGGTCATTGGCATTTACAACAGTGCCATCATTGGGATTGGCTTGCAATGAGGTGTCCTTTTCTATTTGGAATAGTAATTAGCTGGTGGAAAATGGTTAATAATTTAATAAGGCTAAAGTGGGAGCTCGACCTGCATTGTATAATTCATTTTCTTCATCCTAAAACTTTTACAATGGGGAATTGTGCCATGACTAGGTTAGCCTTATCTTCTTGCTTCTTGATGTGTTATCATAGTAAGTTGAACTATGATCAATGATTCATTTAATGTTTGTATCAAGAGTGGTTAAGATTGGTTGCCCATCACAATCAATTAACTGACTAGCATTTATACCCTTCAAAATTTGAACTTAACCCATTCATTTTTAAGAACTCGTAAAAATTATTTACTATTAGGCAAACTCATGCACTTAAAGCCAACATAGTTGTACTTAAACCTACCTAGATGTATTTAGAGAATGAAAAATCCAAAATTATAAAGTAAATTTACTTCCACATTTTATCCTTGAGATTTGTAGTCATTGTTATTCGACCACACCACACCCTCATTATCTCTATGGACAATGAGTTTATCGAAGTCATCAAGATTTATAAGGTGTCGCATTATCAAATCCACGACCTCTTCCACTTTGGGGTGCTCAGGATTTGTGAATTATAGTGCTATATCAGGTTGGGTGAATTTAAATTTTCATCTAATCCACCGAATCACACATTTAGTCCCCCATCATTTTGTCGTGTAATCAATATTCTTTTATAAGTGCAAAAAATATAAAACAGAATGCAAAACAATACCAGTGCAGTCACTTATCGATGAAACAAATAAATGATTTAAGATGAATATTTAGTGAAGGGTATTTTACACATGCCATTTAAAATAAATATTTAAATGTTGGATTGGCAAAGTAATAGTACAGAGACATTTGCAATGGAGGATGTACGTAGATAGATTTATACAAGTTGGGATGTGGGAGAAAAGATTTGAAAATATATGAAAATTTGTCTTTCGAATGAGATATGACTACCAATTTATATTCTTTTACTTTTGAGACTTTACCAAAATAAAAAAAGTTATCTCTTCTTACATATCTGCAATGGAGGGTGTGTGTAGATAGATTTATACAAGTTGGGATGTGGAAGAAAAGATTTTAAAATATATGAAAATTTATCTTGCAAATGAAGTACAACTACCAATTTATATTCTTTTACTTTTGAGACTTTACCAAAATAAAAAAAGGTATCCCTTCTTACATATCTGACATTTTTAATGAATAGACCAATAAATAATAAATCATGCATTTATAAATTAATGAAAGTTATCCACTATAAATTATAATAATTGAGAAAAATGTTAACATAATATTAATTTTATACTTTTAATAAATAAATCAATAAATAAACCAAAAATGAAAATTGATGAAAATCTTCAACCATAAATTATATATTAATTTTATATTAATTAAACCTTATAAAAATTAATACACTATAAAACTTTAACATAAATTAATTTTATATTCAATGAGTAAACCTTATAAAGATTAATACACTCATGAAGCTTTAACATAAAATCAATTTTATATGTGACAAGATCTAAAAGAACTTGTCAACACTGCATGCTTTTCAACACTCAACGCTTTGATAAAAGTGGGAATCAAATAATGCCGGTGCACTTACTAATTATTTAGTAGTGGTAGGGTTTATTGATGGAATATATTATGGTAAATATATTGATTTTTTAATTAAAAAGTTAAGTATATATTATATAATATTTATATATTAATAGATATGTAAAAAAATTGGAATAATTGTGATTATTAATGTAAATGATTCATAATATTGATTTATTTTACAATTTTTTTTAATAAATTTAAATAATTATTTACCAGTATTATTATTAAGGTGGAGTTTATTGATGGAATATATTAATTGGGATGCATTAATTTTCTATATTAAAAGTTAAGCATTTACTATCTAATATTTGAATACAATTTATTTAATAATAATTTACACAAATTGAAGTGTGGAAAAAAAAATTGGAATTGTTCAAAATTATGACAGTCAATATAAAGTGAACCATAACTTATTGACTACCACTCTGGATTACTTTAGACAATTGTGAATGAATTCATACAATTGTGGTTATCATATTTTTCCTTGTGTGAACAATGATTTAACTTTTCTTCCATCAAGATATCCAAAAAATGTCTTTTCTGAGTCATTTATTAACAAAATAACAGAGTTCAAATTCCAAATAAATAATTCTAATGAAATTTGGTTGTTAACCATGAAATACTAACACAAGTTTACAAAAAAGTTCATGAAGTATCAACACAGTTACAATAAAGTTTGTAGGCACTAATTTAATATGTTTTTGATATTTCCATCTGTTTTATATTTTGTTAAATCAAAAAAAGGGAAAATCTTAGCTGTCCATGTATCATAATCTCGTTGTCTTGTGATCATAAACTACACAAACTACAATTTTTATTGATAGTCTTTTTTGTGGTCCCATTCAATAATGAATTCAACATGTTATGTAAAAATGAAGTATCATTAACGAAACATATGGCATGTTAGCAGAGGTAACCGTCTATCTCAATCTTCTTAGTTCTGATATACACCTGCGCACAAGATTTTGTCTGCAGCAGGTTCGTAGAGGAAAAATATATACCTGGGCCTTCTATGCAGAAATTTCCTATTTCTTTGTTATATTTTCCTCTCTTCTGCTCACTGTCGCATTATTGGAACTTCAGGCCACAATTTTCGTGGACAAGAAACAACAACCAATCTTGGGCTGCAGCCGTATTATGAGCTGAATTCGACAAGCAAATTTGACCGGGACAGGAAACGATATCAGGCAATAGAAGATTGGCGGAACAATTTTGGGGAGATCAGATGAAACATTTGGATAGCAACTTGGGCTAGAGAAGGAAGATACACAGCAACTGGGGAGGATATGAGATAGCAAATAATTTTAGGCAACCTGTTCTGATACACGTCAAACAAATGAGCCAATATATGTAAATGCACAAGTCCTGAGAAGTTTTTATAAGGGAATGATCTAAAAGAGGGGAACACTGCCTAAAAATACTCAGCTGGTCATCGACTCATTTGGAACAGTCTAGAATGAGCATTAAATAAACACTATTCCAACATAAACATAGGAAAATGTTTGAGGGTTTCGTGCATCAATTATTAGTCGGTTACTTGGGCAACTATGTCAAGAATATTGAACCAACTTATACAAGTGTTCGGGGTTGGATTGTAGAAGTTCAAATTCAGACATTTGAATTTTAGTTTTCTTGAGATGGTCGACTATCTCAAACCTCTGAAATGAATTAGGAACAAGAAAAGACAGTTCGTCCTTTTGGTTTTTAGGGGGGGAGGACTGATTTACAAAATTGAAGTTGAAGGTGCAGAAATGTTTGGGGTACTTACTTTTTAACGATCACCGAGTCCTTTGCTTGAAAAGGCAGAGTGGTTCCTCGTTTGACAATTGAAATTGCAGGGTGAGGTCACTCCTCTATTTTTTCTTTATTAGCTTGTTGGGTTGACTGGTTCTTAGATTGGGTGAATACAGCGTATGCTCTATCAACTGCTTTACCTTCACTTCTGGTTTCATGCTAGTAATTCAGAAAACCAATGTTGGAGTCGCCAACGAATTCTTCTTCTTCCTCTGTGAAGAGATTAGCGTCATCTTTTGGGTTCAACTCGGGCTGGAAGGAGAAATCTGATTCTGCTTCAAAATATCCAACTGCTAAAACGGTTGGAGGTGCTTCAATGGCCAATTTCCTGTGAGCGGGAGGAAGACGATTTGGCTACCCTTGATTCCTGGCAACATTGCCTTGGTATGACTGATTCGAGAATGTCCTCCTTGGTATATCTCTGTACGAAGGGGTAGATGACATCCCTTGCGTCATTTACTTTCTAAGAGCAAGCAACTCATTTGCCAGCTTCTGCACCATTGGATAAGTGGTGCTTGTAGATGGATATTTAGAAGATGAAGAAGATTTACCTCTGCTAGGATCTCTCCTTATCTTTCTTGCTAAGATAAGGTCATTTTCCACCTCAGTGACCAAATCTTGAGCAGTAGTAAGATCTATGTGGCCAGAACGTCTCAGCAAAAAATTCACTTCACACAGCTGTGAGTTGATGAAGAAGTATTTGAGATTTTCAGCGGTTGGCTAAGCAATTGTAGGAATCTTATTCCTTAGCTTGTCAAATTTGGCAATGAAGTCCCTCAGAGGATCATGGAGTTATTTCTTCATCTATGTGAGCTGGGCCAACAAGGCATGCACATCTTCTATAGGCTTGAACCT
The DNA here is from genome assembly GCA_037957365.1 of Torreya grandis. Taxonomy (NCBI): domain Eukaryota; kingdom Viridiplantae; phylum Streptophyta; class Pinopsida; order Cupressales; family Taxaceae; genus Torreya; species Torreya grandis. The sequence goes on from JARHVA010001587.1 coordinate 1,586,654, forward strand.
GGCTTCAAATTTAGCTTTAAGAGTGTTCCAATCAATCACTGATCGAGCCTACAGATGGTAGAACTAGTCTGCAGTAGTGCCTTGTAATGTCTCCACAAACGGCCTAACTGCTACGTCCTCATACTCCACACCTATCACACCGCAAGCTATGCTGAAAGTTGCAATGTTTTCATCAGGATGAACTCTCCCATCACCAAAAAAATTAAGGAAATTTTTCATTAAACTGCGTGGTAGCTCATGCAGAGGTGGAGTTAAATTGAGTGGGCCAAAAGAGTTACCCTAGGGGCCTTGAACCACAATGATTTGATTATAGAAAGTGGGGATAAAAAATCTAGGTGGAGTAAGTATAGGCAAAGTTCTACTAATAGAAGAAAAAGAAGCTCTACCTTGTAGTGGTGACCTGGTATTGGTGGAAGGAGGACTCCTAGTTCATTGAACTTGAAGTTGTGAAGGAAACAAATCAAAATTGTCCTGCTAAACCAACTCAAAAATAGCGTCAACAACACATTGGGCTCTCTGGCTTCTAATATATCGTGGAGTTGCCAAATTGTAGAATAAAAATAGAAAAGAACTAAAATTGCTCATTTTTTCTCAGCGGAGAAAATGGATAAGAAAAAGAACTGAAACTGCTCGTTCTTTCCCAGTGGAGAAAATGGATAAGGAAAAGAACTGAAACTACTCAATCTTCCACAGTGGAGAAAATGGATAAAGAAATAACTGACACTACTCATTCTTCTCCAGCAGAGAAAATGGATAAGGAAAAGAATTGAAATGGCTCATTTTTCTCCAACAGAGAAAATAGATAAGGAAAAGAACTAAAATTGCTCGTTCTTTCCCAGCGAAGTCACCAAAAAATTGTTGGATGAATATTTTGTCACCAGCTAAATGATGGGCAAAATAGGTAGTTTCAACCACAGCATAATGAGATTGGTCAACCAAGTGTGCAGGTTTACCACATCAAAAGGGGACAAATCTCTCCTCTCATCAAGGGGAGGTTCCATGTAACTATGAGGAGCTATATACTATATATATGCAGAAAATAATACTCAAGGGTAGGACAACACCATCCATCTCTCTTTTTTCAGAGATAATATTCACAAACAAAGAAAAAACCTTAGTGAAAACACTGAAGGCACTTCTCTTCTTTCATAAGTGGTCTTGCAGCAAATAGTAAGAGTTTTTTCTGATAGGTAACAAGTAACTGATAACATGAGGTGTAGTAACTGGCAAAAAAAAGTGTAGCACAAATTTTCCACCTCAACTGTGCAAGAGTGAAATATGAAAGATAATAGGGGCACAAAGTCATCCTGAGATCCTTTACATAGAAATAAAATGAAAACATACACACTAAAGACAATTGTGGCAACACAAAGTCTTCTCATAATTGGCTTTAGGCACCTTCCCGATTACTTCTACTAATTTTGCTTATTTCATCAAATGGACAAGAACGCATTCAAAAAATATACATAAGAACAATCTTCTAAATGACACAAGCTATTACAGCACAAAGTCTGAAAGTAACTTGCTTTCTCATTCAAACAAAGAAATATGATTAACAATATGAGCTCAAAGTCTCAGTGATCACCTCACAATTTTGGCAGAGTTTTGCTTTTATAACCAGAAAGATCTTTTTGCATAAAATAGGAGATTACAATATATAGCCACCAAAGAAGACTTGGCACTTTATTTCATAGAATGACCCATGCTGCATTCAATGCTTTGAATGTATTTTCAATTTTGTTAAGGGGGCATGCTGGAACAGGGCATTTGCTTTAATTGTGGTGTGTCAATTCATCTAAAAATATCTTCTCTTCAGCATGGGTTGTCTGGTCTTTCTCTAAATATGTACACGGATGTCCCCTCACTTTTATTCCAAGGGAGAAAAATAGGTGGCATCTTTTAATGCTTGTGAACTTAGCTGTCTACTTGGTAGTCTATTCCATCTACTGCAAATAACTCCTACATAGATATTTTTTGTCTTTCCCTCTTCTTGTTGCAATTTAAGCTCTCAGGCTATCTTTTTCCTTTCTGTTGGCTTTTTCAGCTCCCTCTTCAGCTGGTCACTGAGTTTGTTTTTAGGGTCCTCACCACATTTAAAAATCAACAGATATTTCATTACCCTAAATTTGATGTCTACAGGGACGTCATTGGTCGCTAGTTGCTTGAACCATTTTGAACCATGAACTTTTGAACCTTTGAAAGTTCATTGGTTCACTGGTTCAACGGTTCGAGCGGCCTTCTCAGCGCCTTGGTTATGTCACTTCTTTGGTTCATTTGTTTTCTTTGATCAGATCTTTCTTTAAACTTTTGAACCTGTTGAACCCATTGAAGCATTTTGGTTCAAGGTTCAATGGTTCATCCTCTTTCTTAGAAGCCTTTGTTTTCTCTAAGTCTCTCAAGCTTTGAAATTCCTTTGGCTTTATGTCTTTGGAACACCCCGAAGGGAAGGTGTCCCTTCAGGCTTTGAGAAAGGTCCATTTCTTGGTTGCTAGGAGCCCCCCCCCACAAGGGTACCTGCCCTTCGAGGTCCTTCAGACAACTTTCTTCTTCAAATTCTGCAAAGTCTGTACAACCAAGCCTGCAGAGTCCATAGAAATAGGTATAAAGAGTCCGTAGAAACCAGTCTGCAAAGTCTGTAGAATTAACCCTTTGGCTTTATATCTTTGGAACCCCCCAAAGGGAAGGTGTCCCTTTGGGCCTTGAGAAAGGTCCATTTCCTAGTCACTGAGAGCCCCTCACAAGGGTACATGCCCTTTGAGGTTCTTTGGGCGGCCTTCTTCAAATCCTTTGAAAAAAATGTCTGAAGGAATTCCTTCAGACATTTTGTCCGAATGAAATCTTTCCTTTGTTTTTGCCACTTTCCATCAGGCCTTTGAACATTCCTTTGGACAAAAAGTCTGAATGAATTCCTTCGAACAATTTCTCTGAAGGATTTTCCTTGTAAAATTTCATCACAAAAAATCCTTCTGAAAGATATCTTTTTGTTCCCTTTTGTTCACTGTCCTCCACAAGGGCACTTGCCCTTTGGGTTTTGGGGGACTCCTTTGAACCTTCTGATTGAACCAACTTATGGTTCAACGGTTTAATCTTTGTGTTCTACTCATTTAATTGACCACTTGAACCAACCGCTTTGAACCAATCTCATTGAACCTATGAACCTTTGAAACTTTTTTGGTTCAAGGTTCAACAGTTCAATGATTCAATCTTTTTTTTCGTTACGTCTTTTGAAGCCGTTGAACTTGCCAAAGCGGTTGAACTTTGAACTTTTGCTGAAGTGCTTAACTCTTTAAGCTTGCCGATGTCCTTAAACCTTTGAACCCACTGAACCATTGAACCTTTGGAAGCGGGGTTCAATGGTTCAATCCTTTGTTTGATGCTTGTCGATGGACCTTTTGGTTGAACCTTAGCATTGAACCAACCTTGAAATTGCCTAAGTGTTGGGAACTTATTTCTTTGTGAGAGCTCTCATGTTCAAGTCGTGGAACCTGTTGAACTTGCTAGTCCCTTAGCTGAAAAATCTCGAATAATGAAGAATTTGAATGCTCAGAACAATTTTTGAGAAGGGAAGAGAGAATTTTGGCCTGCAAGACCAAAACAGTTCATATGATGTCCCAAAAATGAGTGACAGATTTTGGGAACAACAATAATCATCAATGTAACCATCATCATAAAATATATTGAACTACTTAGGTTGTGGTGGAGACTATAAAAAGTAAACCACACCATATATTGAAGCTATCTTCTTGAAATTTTGTTCATCATTGTCAAAATATCGCATCATAGTCTAAACTAGATAATAATAATGTAACCTTACTTGAGTACTAGGAAGAGAATTAATTCATGTTTTGGCTTCTTGACTTGCAGATACAATCATAGATTTTTTATCATTTACCTTATCTTTTTCATTTACACATATGAGATAAATTATAATAAATGTGTTTTTTGTACATACCAAAATCTAATTATATATTACATACTAGTCTTGTATACTATTATCAACTGAATCTTGAACCTGTTTGATCACTATTTGATTTAGTGCAATAATAGAAACATCCCCAAGGTGTAGGACCTTTGATACTTGAGATAAACCTCTAGAGGTTGACCTCATTCCTAAACTATGTTCACCTAATGTAAGATCAGCTTGCATCCCTAAAACACTACCAAAAGAGATATATTTACACCTATAACTATGATTTCATCATGGAAAATAGAGTAGAAGTAATGGATATTCATAAAATGGTGATGGACCAAGTTTAGAGATCTCCTAAATTTTCTTAAAAAACATAATAAATATTTAGAAGTGATGAGAAATCACACAACTTTCACATAATCTGCAACTTTCCCAACCTTTACATAAGTATTTTGCATGGAGGTAGGAAACCTACATAGCATACAACCTATAAAAGAGAGTGTAAATATGATTAAACAAAATTAAAAAGGAATTAAATATCCACAAGTGAAGATCAAAAATGCAAAATCACATAATATTTAATAAAATTGACAGTATGAAAGAGGCAAACATCAATTCTTTATTGAATTCAAGACAGAAAGCTAGTATTACAATCCTCAAAAGGGCATAGTTTCGCTACACCAAAGAGAGGGATGATTAATCCATCTCAAAAATAGTAATATATATAATAATAAAATTAGTGGGAGTAGAAACAATAATTACTTCCCATGTATTACATTAATCCATGCATGTGTAGGAGGAGAGACCTAGAAGTTGAAATCATTAAGCCTTTTCAATGCTTTAGACATGTTTGATGATCTTTCGGAAAAGTTTGTGTAACATTTTTCCTACAGTATCAAATATGACATTTCATTGATCAATTTAATGTAAGAAAAATAAAACGCTGGTGAAAGCTTTGCAATTTATTTACAATGATGGAGCATCCTTACAAGCCGATTCACTCACAGTTTACCAGATAAACAGTTAGCCACTATATTTACTATAATTTTGCACAATGAGATATCTTACTATCTAGAACTACAGTATGCACATACCTTTAAAGAAATCATTGAAAAAGGTTTATTGATCTAGTGATCCCTTATTAATAAAGAAATCATGGAGATCAGAGCCTATTATGATCAAAAATTAGTTTCTAAAACACTCAAAATAACATTAAAAATTCAAATCAAGTAGAATAGACTAGAAACACAGTGATGAATATAGAATAGTCAATAGAAATAAAAAAGGATAAGAGAACCAAACTTAGACTCTAGTGTTAGATACCATAGCGTCATATTTTTGGTGATCCTATCTAAACAAAAAAAAACCTAATTTTTTTAGAAATAGATAAAAAGGTAAGTTTAGTTACAATTTTATCAGCTACAATTTAGTTCAGATTGGGTAGTTTCAATATAATTTTTCTGAGAGAATCCAGATAAAGGGGGAATCATGCACATCATGATGGCTCTCACTTCTAGTTTCAAATTGGTTAGTTGGTACAACTTCTACATTGTAATCCATGTTATAGACACCATTGATCATGGGTAATATGCATAACACATTTACCTTATTTTTCTTAGTTCATTACATAACCTAGGTATTCTTAGCAGTTGTGTGCCTTATTCCATCTGTAGATGGTTGGCATCATTTTGAAGTGGCTTTCATATAAGCCTAGTTCCTAGTTTTGGAGTGGCTTTCATACAAGCCTAATCTCCACCTCTCGAAGTGGCTAAAATTGGCCTAGTTTCCTTTACACATTTAGTTATGTATGCGATATTGTCAAATTATAGAACATTCATGGGCTTCATGAGCCATCTCATATGACACACATTCATACCGATATAAATTCATAGTTCATACTTAGTGAAAAAATATGGATCCAAAGAACCATCTAGCCTTTGTATTCTTAAGCCACCTACTTAGAGGGATTGGACACATTGTCCAAACATCGATTAACACATGCATGATCACATAGCTTCACTTAGTGGGCAATGATGGATCCAAAGGGTCATCCTTTGTATTCTTAAGCCACCCTTAAGGAATTGAGCACTCAACTCCGTTCACGATATTACTCTTAGTACAACACATACCCAGTATCACTCAACATCACAATAGGTTTTGTATTGGTTCACATACCTAATGAGGTGTATTCAATTCTTTCTCTTTCTCTCTCTTCTACTCAACCTTCTATACATTTTCAAGCACTCTCAATTTGGCATATATGCATCTACATCACACTATTTCACAAAGCACATGAGGTGGGAGAACTACATATGGCTTAATATGTCTTTGGAGTATTGGTATATAGGCAGCGTGCCCATACAAAGGGTGTGGATCATACATTTAGTGCATCTTACACACACTAACCCCCCTTTCAAGTGATTCAAATCTCATTTATTAAGCATGATGGAGGTTTAGGGTTTTAAGATTAAATCCTCTCTATAATGAGCTCTATCGACATTAAACACTTGAAATTTCATAGGCAGGATCACACAGGAACATTGCATCGAACACAAAAAATTCAAATCCATGTGATGAATTTTGATAATAGCGGTAGGAGTGGACTACAATGTCAGGCCCTAAAGTGTCCTATTTTTGGCACTCCTATCCTTTCACTAAATGAAAGCTAGATTCTGATTTATGACACTATCCTAGTCTTGCACAACTAGTTTTAGATCCTGTCTCAGTCATCTCAACCTATTTCAAGATAATTTATGTTTATCCTTGTTTATTTACCATTTTTAGAAAAGAAAAATTGCACAAATTAGGACTGTAATTATTGTATTATTATTTATTGATTTATTAATCCAGACCCTTTAACTAAAATAGGAATAAAACTCCATTTTTCTTAAAAATTTTAAATCAGTTACATCTGATTTCCATATACTAGGTTAAGGGATAAAATTGATGTATTTATATTATTCTATTGCTTGTGTGGATGATAAAACATGTTTAAGTTGACCTTAGGAGGTTCTAGTTTTGAAAAGATATCTGTTTGGGAAAAGATAGGGCAAAAAACATTTAAGCCTTTTTGGGGACACCAACACCATGTGGCATAAGTGTCTTTATTATGGTGCTTGTGTCCAGCTGGTAAAACAATAGGCATGAAGAGCCATGATCGATAAATAAGGGTCTAGGATTGCTTTGGAACTAACTACAGATGTTTATGGCCTACACTAAGGCTAGATAAGTGGGACAATAGGCACTAGGATATGTCTAGGGATAAGCTAGGGATATGTAGTAACAAGTAGCACTCTTATCACTCAAATCACTTTTGGGTGATTATATAAATTATAAAGTTGCTCAACTTATCTCATGAGAAAGTGATAGCATAAACCTAGTTAGTGGGATGATAACTATCCCCATCTATAGAGTTGAGACCTGAGGATTTATATAATCTTAAACATATGATTGATCTTGTTCTTATGTCCCACTTTATTTGACAAAATTTTGTATTAATGAAGCCTACGTAGAGAGTTGGATAGTTACTACTTCATAGTCATCACACACACACACACACACACACAAACACACACACACACACACACACACACACACACACACACACACACACACACAGATAAAAAGCATGGAAAATATATAAGATAAAGAGCACAAAGGCTAGACAAATAAGGAAAACAAACATAACATATACTATCCCCATGTAAAAATTATATCTAGAAAATAAATATAGTAATTTAAAACTCTAGAAGGTTGAAACCCTAGGGCAAGCTAGGGTTTCAAAATAAGGCTCAAATGTCAGGTTCACCAAATTTTAACCCTTTTCATTGAAATAGTTAATATTATAGTAACCTAATCAACTAAAGAATAAGCTATTCTAAAAACCATGTTAGTTAAATTATTTAGATTCATAATATTATGATATAGTGTTGAATTATGAAATTATGTTATATATAGAAAGTAAAACACCAGATAGTAATTTAAAAGTAGCAATCATAAGCATAAATAAATCTTAACTTATTCATTTATATGTAGGTAGATATGACATGTATAGGTGTAGAAGAATATAGAGTGATGTTCTGCCTTGATTTATAAAATTCTATAAATTAGCTCTTTGTCAGCCTAGACACTACATTTGGGATATGGAAACTAGAGTCGATGCTTCTATCCAAATTTTTATGCTTGTATCCTATACAAAATATAGGTCCTTTTCTATATGACCACTTGCCCTTGTTAGGGTTCATTGTTGCAGCATAGGATTACGAAGGTGATTATTAGTCTTCTCTTGTTAGTGGAATGCAAATCCAAATCAAATAACTCGATGAAAATAATAACTACTTGCCTAAGTACTTGGGTGAGAAATAATTTAACTAAGCTCAAATACAACTAGAAGATGAATAAAAAATTGATTTTACCTTCTTTGTCATATGATGCTTTTTCATTGACATATAAATGTGTTCATGCTTAGATTTTGTATCAAATCGAGTCCTTTGTCAATGCATTTACCTTGAGGGAAACACCTCTCCTTGTTCACTTGTGGCTTGGCTTGTCATGTGATAACAAAATGAAGCTTTCTAAAGACAATTTGGCATTACTTCTCTGCACAAAAAATGTTCTTGTCTCTCAATAATGTAACATTGTAAGTTTGTCTTAGGAGCTTGTTGGAACAAAGGCAATGGCACTTGTATTTATAGGTTCTCAAACTCATCCAAACTCAAGTGTATTCAGGTTATATTTAACCATGGCTAGGTTAGGGAGGGGACAAGGAATTAATATTTGGGATAGAGATCTCATTTATTAAGCCTGGCTCATCATTTTTGAATTTAAGGCTTTTATAAATATATTTCCAATTCCTTGACCTTTGAGGATGATGACATCATCATGACCTCATTTTTTTTTGAAATTTTATTTTTAGAAAATATATATTCATTAATTGAACATGGAATTTTTATTTAATCAATTAATTAGATTTGCTTAGCTAATTAATTTTGCTTACGGTTTTGGTATTTTAGAAATTGGTTAAGTGCCCCACTTAATGGGTCAAAAGATCAGTTTGTCAATTTACAAAGTTGCAATTTGACTAGGAAATTCCATGGGAGATTACTATTGCGTACAAGATAATACCCCAAATAAGAATGCCTTAAAATGATTTTGAGCACTAACATCCGATGTGCAGATAAAATTAGAACATATAATGAATTTTAGACTTAATTTATGTTATTTGATGGAAATCAATCTGAAGTCCTTTTAGATATGTAATGTGACAAAAATAAGTGTCTACAGTTTGCCCCTATTTGAAAAGGCATTACAAGACACATACACAAGAACATCTTCTCAAATAATGAAAAAGTTGTTTAAGAATAAAAATAAGATAATGATTGAGGAATGATGCTCCCAACAAAGTGTGAGAAGCCTATGATGCCCCCTCTAGGGAGTGGTCAAAACATATGATTGATGGATGGTCCCTCGAAAAGAAGAAACAGTAAGAATTTAATTAACGCATGGATGAGATTAATCCAATTGAGCTAATGCTTGCATACATTGATTAAAATATTAATTTATCCAAAGGCAATTATAATCAGTGGCATGGTATGTGCCCCAACAGGCCAGATGGGTTGAACTACTGATTTGCCAAAAGGTGGTTATAGTTAGTGGCACAATGATGTGCTCTAGTAGGGAAGATTGCTTATGGAATAAAATTGATTTTTTCCTAGTAAGGCAGAATAAATTATTGATCGTGATAAATTGATTATCCCCTAGTAGGGAAGATTGGCAAGCATAACTCAAGGATATAAGCTATTACAGAAATTAAAGATGATCAAGTGCAAACGTAGGTTCGATGTCTAATGACGTTTCAAATACTAAAGAAGCCAAAAACAACTAGGCACACGAGGATGCACAAAGTGATCAAAGAGATGATTGTAAGACAATAATGGTTATGGAAGAATAGTGACTCTTATTGTAGTAGAGATCCACATCCGATGTGTATCTTGACTCAACACTGTAGTGTCAATATGTGAGAACAAGACATTAAATTTTTGGAGTCTATCTAATATATACTAATTATAGTTATAAATATATAATATATTATAAATATTATTATAATGTATAACTAAAGAAATACAATATAATAGTGTAATATGTATATATGATTATTTTTTATAAATTTTTATATTATATATAATGAAAAGGATCTTAGTCCTATCTAGAATGAAAAGCTTATGTGAACCATGCCAGATCCTTCTAGTCTTCCCAATTAGACAATAGACATATATAATTCCTATCGTGATAGGTCTTTTGACATTTGTCTTCAGAACTTCTATTATATGATTCAACTCTTCCTTAACCTTTGTACATATAAAATTTTGCATTGCCTTTCTATCAACATTTAATCAATTTGGTCTTATATGTAAAAGACATGTCACAAGGATAATATTCAAATGAAGTATGATGACTTCACTACATTTAAAAGGTGCCACAAAGGTCATGATGCCAAATGCCTTAATGTAAATAATGTCGTAAAGATATACAAACTTTATTATCAATTATCTTGATGTGAATGATATTTCGCATATCTAAAGATAAATTTAAAGAGGGTTCCCCTCAATAAAATTCGTTCAGTATAATTAATTTTACTATGACTTTAAAAATAAAGGTGCTTAAATCCCATAAACATAAGAATGGATAACCTCCAAATTTAATATTTCATAAAAAATAGTTATCTAAGGAGTTAGAGGATGTCAAAATTAAAAATTAGAATGATCTCACTTCTTTTATTTATTTAATTTAAAAGTTTTATCTAAGAATTAGAGGATGTCAAAATTAAAAGTTAGAATGATCTCACTTCTTTTATTTATTTATTTATTTTAAAAGTTTAGATATTTTGTTTTGTGGTTTTTTTTTTTTTGGTTTGTTTTGCTTTTATTTATTTTTAGTTTTGATTAATAGAAAACATTTTTCAATTTAATTAAAAAAATTTATAATAAAAATTAAATCTAAACATTAATTGTTCTTATTGAATTGTGTTGTCATAGAAAGTTTCCACACCCAACAAACCATCAACGAGAGTAACAAAAGTAATACTCATAATTATAAGGATAGACCTCTTTTTCAAGCTTCTTCATTCTACTTCCACATATTATCATTTTTTTGAGATATCTATATTTTTAATCATTTTTAATAAACTTACATTTTGTAGACACAACACCCATGTTTCACCAAAGCAATAACTCTTTTTTTATAATTGAAAAAAAAAAAAAGATATAGTGGAATGCAAAATAATTCAATACGGTTACTTGTCAACGAAGCAAATAAATTATTTAAAAGGAATTTCTAGAGAAGGGAATTTTAAGCATGTCATTGAAAAGAAATATGTATATGTTAGATTGGCGTAGTATTAATATAGAGATATTTAAAATAAATGACACACATACACAACTTTATATAAGTTGGAGTATAGAAAATTTTTAGAAATGAACCAAATTTTAAAATGAAGCACAATTGTAAATTTATATTATTTTGTTTTATTAAATCCAACTTTATCAAAATAAAAAATTACATCCCTTTCAACATTACTGATACTTTCAAAAACTATTAATTTAACATTTAATTAAATAAAACAAATATTAATTTATAAATTTAATTAAATAAAATAAAAACATTATATATCAATGAGAGTCAAGAATATAAATTATAATAATTAACACAATATTAATTTTATATTAACTAAACCTTATAAAGATTAATACAATGATAAATGTATAACATAATATCAATTTTACCTGTGACAAGGTACCAGTGATGAGCAGTAGTAATCTTAACACTTCAGACTACTTTTGGGGGGGACATGATAATGTAAACACTTAAACATTAAAGAAGTTGCAAGCGCTTAAAACAGACCAATATTAAAGCAGTTACAGTAGAAATTGAAACCTGAACAGAATTAAAACCATCGTTTTATAAGACTCACTTCTTGCTCTTCTTCTCATCATCATCGGACTGCGCGGGGCCCTTAAACAGATTCCACAACGCAAAACCAGCGGCCACAGCAACAGATGCAGTGCCCACAATTCCCAACAAAGAAGTCTCCTTTTCCTCTTCATGAGATTGTTGCCGGCTTGAAGAAGACGACGGTGCGGCGCCTGTAAAATTTGGCATGGTGGCCGGATTTTTGAAATAAGACGCCATTACAGGTTGGGCAAATTTCAAATCCTCTTCCACTATGGGGTAACCCAGCACGGGACTCTGTGTTTCCCCTTCATAAGGATACAGCTGGCTTGAAGACGAAGACGTGGCTGTGCCTCTGATCTTTGGCATGAAGGACGGATCTCTGAGCTGATCTTTTACCTTTTCTTTTAGACGTCGAAGAAAGTAGCTGTTGCTATTAAAATTTACGTTGACTGACTCAACCCCCGCCTTTCGCAAAACATAGAGACGCCGGTTGTTCTCACACCACGCAACACCCTCACTGTCTCTGTACACAGTGAGCTCGCCGAATTCATGAGGATTCAGAAGGCCCCGCTTCATCAAATCTGCAGCCTCTTCCACATTGGGGTGCTCAGGATTTGAGAAATGAGGCGCTATATCAAGTTGGGTGAATCTCAATTCCTTGGGATTCAGCACTGCACCCTTTCCATCCCCGCCGCTGTCCAGCCTCTTCCACTGCACGCTGTCCATATTCTGCTAAATGCACTGCGCTGGTTTGGGATTTTGTCAGGCAACAAGCGCGATCAAAAGAGATAAAAGTGCCGGTGCGCTTACTTATCGACGATGCATATAAATGAAAAGAAATTGGGGAAACCCACAGGAAGCTGAGCTGAGTACGTACTAATTATTTACCAGCTTTACTGTGAGGGTGGGGTTCATAGATGGAATATATTGTTGGCCGTGCAATAATTTTCTGTACTAAAAGTTAAGCATCTATTATGAGTAATATTTGTTAAACAAATAAATGAAAAGAAACTCGGGAAAGTTGCAGGAATTTGAGCTGGGAAAGTCGCAGGAAGTTGAGCTGGAAAGTTAAGCATCTAGTATGAATAATAAGTCTACTGGATATATATTTCTGACCTAATAATAATAATCTATATAAGTTAAGGTGTGGAGAAAAAGTTTAGAATCGACCGAATTTCTGATCATCAATGTAAAATGACCCATGACCTATTGGCTGCCACTCTGGTTTGCTTTAGACACTATGCTTTAAAATGAATTCTTAAAATTATAGAAAAACTTTGTCTACTCTATAATGGTTATTATTTGATTTTCTTATGTGAACAATGATTCAAATTTTTCTTCCATCAACCTATCAAAAAATTCTCCTCTCCAAAGCCATTTATTAGGGACATAGCATGTTTCAGATTGAAAGACGACAATTCTAATGAGGTTTGGTTGTTAAACATGAAACTCTAGCACTAGTTTACAAAAAAATTCATTGAGTATCAAGGTGGTTATAACAATGTTTGTGGCCACTATTTTCATATATTCATGCATCCTCTATATTGTAAAAAAAAATGAAGAGTCTTAGTTCTCCATGTATCATAATATCGTCATCTTGTGATCATAAACTACATAGAGTGCAATGTTTATTGTTACTTTTTGTTTGGTCCCATTCAATAATGAATTTAGCATATTATGTAAAAATGAAGTGTCATCAAATGAAACATGTGACAACCATTTCACTGTCATGGCCTCACAGAATTCATGGAGTTCACAAAGTATCAAAGTTTTCATGATAATGTCAGTACATAACATTTAAAGATATTATTTTTAATCTTTCCATCTGTTTATTGTTTTGTACAAAAAATGAAAATTGTCCTATAATCTCAAGTCCTAAATACTTCAAGATTTGAGAAAATCATCTCAATATTCTATCTCATCCTACATGATATCTTTTATATCAAATATTGAGCCAACCTCATCAATTATGTAAAGAGATTATTATAATTATTAAACATGAAAACATTAGGTGATAAAGTGGTACCTCAAGATTCTTATGGAGAACTCAAAGAAGAATACACTTTGATGTCACATTTTATAGGATATTATGATGCTCTTTAATGATGGCAACATAACAATTGAATTCTCCCAACCTTCTTGGCATTATGAAACATTTTTAGCTCCAAAAAAACTTGTTTAATAATGGTGGTCAATTGGGAAAGATAATGGCTATATTAACTTCACATGTAATTCAAATCTTCAATAACCACCTTTGTCGTGTCATACCACACTTGAAGTATATGAATGAATAACGAACCATGGATTTTATAAATTTGTTTTTTACAATATCCATTGTCATTTTCATTTTTCTAAAGCTTGTGCTCTTAATCACAAATGGAGGATCTCAATCGTCCATGTGACATAATCCCTTATTATTGAAAACACACATTACATGAAGTGAAATGTTTGTTATAACCCTTCTTCTTGACTTATTGAAAAATTAATTTAAAATATTATGTGAAAATACAAGTGCCACAAAATGAAACAAATGCTTGTTGGGTCCAACATGCCCCATTACCTGAAGATTTTATATGGGGATCCCTTGATTTTGTATAATTGTTTTATTTTATGTTTCTTGCACACTCACTAATGTGCCATAATTGTTTTGAATTATTTTGACTTAGTTTCACTTGGCCATTTCTTCATAATGACTAAACTATCCTTGTCTAGAATTCAAACAAAATAAATTGGGTTATTAAACTATTTATTTCAAACATAATGATTTAAGCCTTTCATTAATAGATCAATGGACTTCACATGCTTCATGATTATTTCAAAATCCCAATTTAAAGGATGTTTTATTTTTTCAATCCATTGTCATGATTAATTAAAATCATGATTTAAAGGATGTTTTATTTATTCAATCTATTATCTTCGATTGCTTTAGCTTAGATTTTAGCTTTAAATCATAAATCATGATTTTGCTTATAATTAGCATCTAAAGGGAGTCATTTCGATGATTCATGTTGTTTGATCTTAGAACTTACTTTTTGGATATTCAGGTTCAAATCATAATCTTATTAGTCTTAATATAGTTCAAATTATCAAATTTGATCGAACTGGTTATTTTCATCAACTTTATTGTGCTTTAAATCTCACTTATCGAGTTTATATTTGTCCTTAGCCAATTTCATGAGCTATCAAATTTGATTTGCATTTTATATGATTATATATTTATTTCTATATGCTTTACTTAGGATTTATTTATGCTTATTCAAGTTTTCCTTTAACTAACATATTGATCATTTCATCTAATCTTTATTTTGTCTTGATTTACAAATTTTCTAATGTATTTTGAGCTATTAATCTTCACTACTTGTCACTATTTTTGTGATTTATAGTGAAAATTTTGTGGTTTCAAAATTGTACAAACCCCCAAAGAAATTTGAGTCATCCACATGGAGAAATCGAAGATAATTGGGAAATCGACAGTTACAAGTTTGTAGTACTGAAGTCTTTATGACCCTAATTTATGGAAATTGTGACACGTGGTTGCATCTTGGGTAGTCGAGGCTTAGGGGGTGTGGGGAGTAACACACAGGTAACAAAGTTCTCCATAGAATCGACCTCCTAATTAGTGATAGGTGGCACGAGATTGGGGATTTAAAGCTTAGAGGGAGGCAATCTAGAGTATATGTTCCTAAAAGTTCCCAACTTATGTAAGATGTCCATGTGGTAATGGATTGGGGGGTCTGAACAAAGTTGAAGTCCATGAATGCCCTAGAGCATCCCCACTGACCATATGTCTAGAGCTCAAGAATTTAATGTTGCAAGTGGCATTCAACATAAGTGACAAGTGGCAAGAGTCAACATAACAAGTAGTGGTGAATGCAGAACAAGGGAAGGTCCATAAATAGTTTTATAGTTGGTGAGTCGTGAAGCATCATGTCATCCACATGTCAACAAATCAAAACACTTTCAGATTTGACAATCACAATTATATATGTCCACAACTGAATACCCTCTGAAGTCTCGATATTTTGAAACATGGTCACATCTCGTGAACTTGAAGCCTTGGGAATATACAACGCATAGTTTCAAGTTTGTTGATCCCTGCTAGATTACACGATTATGACACATGTTTGCCTCATGAGAATTCATAATTTTGGGATCTATGAGTAGCTTTGGATAATCACTTATGCCTAATGACCTATGAGTCCCAAAGGCACATGATGTGTCCACATGGTGACATCACTTACATTCAGAGCATGGAGGGAGCAATGGATAAAATAAGCATCTTACACCATAAGTAAGGGCCTAATGGATTGAAAGTGGAAAACAATGAGCCCAACTTTAATGTTAAATCAAAAATAAAAAGATGGGTGGATGATGGTTCAATTGTTTTCCCTGATTACAATGGCTAGGCAAAATCAAAAATGAAGATGATTTTTTGGTCAACTATCGATCTTGAAGGTTGAGTGGCGAAGATGTGGATCTCATAATTGATCATTGCATAACCTATCAAGAGCCTCTATTGAGGTCTTATATATTAGGCACAAAAGGAAAACCAAAATGCTCAAACTGTATAAGAAGAGACTAAGAAATTGGCATATGAGTCTGGAGTATGCAAGGAGACTAGAGTTTATTCTTGA
The DNA here is from genome assembly GCA_037957365.1 of Torreya grandis. NCBI lineage: Eukaryota > Viridiplantae > Streptophyta > Pinopsida > Cupressales > Taxaceae > Torreya > Torreya grandis. The sequence goes on from JARHVA010001587.1 coordinate 1,603,148, forward strand.
TACATGCCACAACATAATATAATTCATTAGATAAATTGTAGTGAAGGCATCATGCATCAATATGAAGATTTAGTTATAAGAATATACATTCAAAATAAGAGGCATATGAATCTAAAATGTTGGATGACACTTTTAGGTATAAAAGAGAACAAGGGAGATCATGAGCCATATGTGTGCAAATATGAAAGGATCTGTTGGTAGATTGGACACACAGTCAAGGAAGAACTAATAACCATAATTGATTAACTCAATTACACAATAGCATTGGCAAGATTGAGCAAGAGTCAAAGTGAACAGAATGCTTCTATTTATAGAAATGAAACAACATATTGTTTTGATATTGCCTGGTCATTGGCATTTACAATAGCTCCATCATTGGGATTGGCTTGCAATGAGGTGTCCTTTTATATTTGGAATAGTAATTAGCTGGTGGAAAATGGTTAACAAGTTATTAAGGCTAAAGTGGGAGCTCGACCTGCATTGGATAATCCATTTTATTCATCCTAAAACTTTTACAATGGGGAATTGTGCCATGACTAGGTTAGCCTTATCTTCTTGCTTCTTGATGTGTTATCATAGTAAGTTGAACTATGATCAGTGATTCATTTAGTGTTTGTATCAAGAGTGGTTAAGATTGGTTGCCCATCACAATCAATTAATTGACTAGCATTTATAGCCTTCAAAATTTGAACTTAACCCATCCATTTTTAAGAACTCATAAAAGTTATTTACTATTAGGCAAACTCATGCACTTAAACCCAACATAGTTGTACTTAAACCTACTTAGATGTATTTAGAGAATGAAAAATCCAAAGTTATAAAGTAAATTTACTTCCACATTTTATCCTTGAGCTTTGTAGTCATTGTTCTTCGACCACACCACACCCTCATTATCTTTATGGATAGTGAGTTTATCGAAGTCATCAAGATTTAGAAGGTGTCACATTATCAAATCCACGACCTCTTCCACTTTGGGGTGCTCGAGATTTGTGAATTATAATGCTATATCAGGTTGGGTGAATCTAAATTTTCATCTGATCCACCGATTCACACATTTAGTCCCCCATCATTTTGTCGTGTAATCAATATTTTTTTATAAGTGAAAAAAATATAAAACAGAATGCAAAACAATACCAGTGCGGTCACTTATCGATGAAACAAATAAATGATTTAAGATGAATATCTAGAGAAGGGTATTTTACACATGCCATTCAAAATAAATATTTAAATGTTGGATTGGCAAAGTAATAGTACAGAGACATTTGCAATGGAAGATGTATGTAGATAGATTTATACAAGTTGGGATGTGGAAGAAAAGATTTGAAAATATATGAAAATTTATCTTTCAAATGAAGTACGACTACCAATTTATATTCTTTTACTTTTGAGACTTTACCAAAATAAAAAAAGGTATCCCTTCTTACGTATCTCACATTTTTTAATGAATAGACCAATAAATAAATCATGCATTTATAAATTAATGAAAGTTATTTACTATAAATTATAATAATTGAGAAAAATATTAACATAATATTAATTTTATACTTTTAATAAATAAATCAATAAATAAACTAAAAATATAAATTGATGAAAATCTTCAACCATAAATTATATATTAATTTTATATTAATTAAACCTTATAAAAATTATTACACTATAAAGCTTTAACATAAATTAATTTTATATTCAATGAGTAAACCTTATAAAGATTAATACACTCATGAAGCTTTAACATAAAATCTAAAAGATTATTACACTATGAAGCTTTAACATAAAATCTAAATCGATTTCAACACTCAACGCTTTGATAAAAGTGGGAATCAAATAATGCCGGTGCACTTACTAGTTATTTAGTAGTGGTAGGGTTTATTGATGGAATATATTATGGTAAATATATTGATTTTTTAATTAAAAAGTTAAGTATATATTATATAATATTTATATATTAATAGATATGTAAAAAAATTGGAATAATTGTGACTATTAATGTAAATGATTCATAATATTGATTTATTTTACATTTTTTTTTAATAAATTTAAATAATTATTTACCAGTATTATTATTAAGGTGGGGTTCATTGATGGAATATATTAATTGAGATGCATTAATTTTCTATATTAAAAATTAAGCATCTACGATCTAATATTTGAATACAATTTATTTAATAATAATTTACACAAATTGAGGTGTGGAAAAAAAATTTGGAATTATTCAAAATTATGACAGTCAATATAAAGTGACCCATAACTTATTGACTACCACTCTGGATTACTTTAGACAATTGTGAATGAATTCATACAATTGTGGTTATCATATTTTTCCTTGTGTGAACAATGATTTAACTTTTCTTCCATCAAGATATCCAAAAAATGTCTTTTCTGAGTCATTTATTAGCAAAATAACAGGGTTCAAATTCCAAAAAAATAATTCTAATAAAATTTGGTTGTTAACCATGAAATACTAACACAAGTTTACAATAAAGTTCATGAAGTATCAACACAGTTACAATAAAGTTTGTAGGCACTAATTTAATATGTTTTTGATATTTCCATCTGTTTTATATTTTGTTAAATTAAAAAAAGGGAAAATCTTAGCTGTCCATGTATCATAATCTCGTTGCCTTGTGATCATAAACTACACAAACTACAATTTTTATTGATACTCTTTTTGTGGTCCCATTCAATAATGAATTCAACATGTTATGTAAAAATGAAGTATCATTAACGAAACATATGGCATGTTAGCAGAGGTAACCGTCTATCTCAATCTTCTTAGTTCTGATATACACCTGCGCACAAGATTTTGTCTGCAGCAGGTTCGTAGAGGAAAAATATATACCTGGGCCTTCTATGCAGAAACTTCAGGCCACAATTTTCGTGGACAAGAAACAACCACCAGTCTTGGGCTGTAGCCGTATTATGAGCTGAATTCGAGAGGCAAATTTGACCGGGACAGGAAAGGATATCAGGCAATAGAAGATTGGCGGAGCAATTTTGGGGAGATCAGATGAAACATTTGGATAGCAACTTGGGCTAGAGAAGGAAGATACACAGCAACTGGGGAGGATATGAGATAGCAAATAATTTTAGGCAACCTGTTCTGATACACATCAAACAAATGAGCCAATATATGTAAATGCACAAGTCCTGAGAAGTTTTTATAAAGGAATGATCTAAAAGAGGGGAACCTCCTACCTATTATAGCAAGCTAGAAATGCTGCCTAAAAATACTCAGCTGGTCATCGACTCATTTGGAACAGTCTAGAATGAGCATTAAATAAACACTATTCCAACATAAACATAGGAAAATGTTTGAGGGTTTCGTGCATCAATTATTAGTCGGTTGCTTGGGCAACTATGTCAAGAATATTGAACCAATTTATACAAGTGCTCGGGGTTGGATTGTAGAAATTCAAATTCAGACATTTGAATTTTAGTTTTCTTGACATGGTTGATTATGTCAAACATCTGAAATGAATTAGGAACAAGGAAAGACAGTTCATCTTTTTGGTTTTTAGGGGGGGGGAGGACTGATTTGCGAAATTGAATTGAAGGTGCAGAAACGTTTGGGGTACTTACCTTTTTAGCGATCACTGGGTCCTTTGCTTGAAAACGCAGAGTGGTTCCTCGTTTGGCAATTGAAATTGCAAGTTGAGGTCACTCCCCTATTTTTTCTTTATCAATTCGCGGGGTTGATTGGTTCTTAGATTGGGTGAATACATCGTATGATCCATCAACTGCTTTACCTTCACTTCTGGGTTCATCCTAGTAATTCAGAAAACCAATGTTGGAGTCGCCAGTGAATTCTTCTTCTCCCTCTGTGAAGAGATTAGCATCATCTTCTGGGTTCAACTCAAGCTGGAAGGAGAAATCTAATTCTGCTTCAAGATATCCAACTGTTGAAATAGTTGGAGGTGCTTCAATGGCCAATTTACCCTGAAGGAAGGGAGACGATTTCGCTGCCCTTGATTCCTGGCAGCATTGCTTTGGTATGACTGATTGGGGAATGTCCTCCTTGGTATATCTCTGTACAAAGGGACATATGACATCCCTTGTGCCATTTGCTTTCTAAGAGCAAGCAACTCATTTGCCAGCTTTTACACCATTGGATCAGTGGTCCCTGTAGATGGATATTCAGAGGATGAAGAAGATTTATCTCTGCTAGGATCTCTCCTTATCTTTCCTGCCAAGATAAGGTCATATTTCACCTCAATGGCCAAATTTTGAGCAGTAGCAAGATCTATGTGGCCAGCACGTCTCAATAGAAAACTCACTTCAGGTAGTTGTGAGTTGATGAAGAAGTATTTGAGATTCTTAGCTGTTGGCTAAGCAATTGTAGGAATCTTATTCCTCAGCTTGTCAAATTTGGCAATGAAGTCCCTCATAGGTTCATGGGGTTCTTTCTTCATCTGTGTGAGCTGGGCCAGTAAGGCATGCACATCTTTTGTAGGCTTGAACCTGACTTCAAATTTAGCTTTAAGAGTGTTCCAATCAATCACTGACCAAGCATGCAGGTGGTAGAACCAGTCTGCAGCAGTGCCTTGTAATGTCTCCACAAATAGCCTAACTGCTACGTCCTCATACTCCACGCCTATCACACCGCAAGCTATGCTGAAAGCTGCAATGTATTCATCAGAATGAACTCTCCCATCACCAAAGAATTTTTAAAAATTCTTCTTTGAACTGCATGGTAGCTCATATAGAGGTGGAGTTAAATTGAGTGGGCCAAAAGAGTTACCCCAGGGACCTTGAATCGCAATGATTTGATTATGGAAAGTGGGGATAACAAATCTAGGTGGAGTACGTATAGGCAAAGTTCTGCTAATAGAATAAAAAGAAGCTCTACCTTGTAGTGGTGACCTGGTATTGGTGGGAGGAGGACTCCTAGTTTGTTGAACTTGAAGTTCTGGAGGAAATAAATTGAAATTGCCCTATTGCACTAACTCAAAAATAGGGTCAACAACACCTTGGGCTCTTTAGCTTCTAGTATAGCGTGGAGTTGCCGGATTGTAGAATAAAAATAGAAAAGAACTGAAACTGCTCATTCTTCCCTAGCAAAAAAAATTAATAAAGAAAAGAACTGAAACTGCTCGTTCTTTCCCAGCAGAGAAAATAATAAGGAAAAGAACTGAAACTACTCATTCTTCTGTAGTGAAGAAAATGGATAAAGAAAAGAACTAAAACTACTCATTCTTGTCTAGCGGAGAAAATGGATAAGGAAAAGAACTGAAACTGCTCGTTCTCCCCCAATAGAGAAAATGGATAAGAAAAAGAACTAAAACTGCTCGTTCTTTCATAGTGAAGTCACCAAAAAAATTATTGGGTGAATATTTTGTCACCAGCTAATTGATGGGCAAAATAGGTAATTTCAACCATAGCATAAGGAGATTGGTCAGCCAAGTGTGCAGGTTTACCACATCAAAAGGGGACAAATCTCTCCTCTCATCAAGGGGAGGTTCCATGTAACTATGAGGAGCTATATACTATATATATGAAGAAAATAACACTCAGGGGTAGGACAACACCATCCATCTCTCTTCTTTTAGAGATGATATTCACAAACAAAGGAGAAATCTTGGTGAAAACACTGAAGGCATTTTTCTTCTTTTAGAAGTGGTCTTGCAGCAAATAGCAAGAGTTCTTTATGATAGGTAACAAGTAACTGGTAATAAGAGGTGTAGTAACTAGCAAAAAAAGGTGTAGTACAAAGTTTCCACCTCAACTGCCAAAGAGTGAAATATGAAGGATAATGGAGGCACAAAGTCGTCCCAAGATCCTTTACATAGAAATAAATTGAAAACATACAAACTAAAGACAATTGTGGTAGCACAAAGTCTTCCCACAATTGGCTTTAGGACACCTTTATGATTACTTCTACTAATTATGCTTATTTCATCAAATGGACAAGAACGCATTTAGAAAATAGACATAAGAACAATCTCCTAAATGACACAAGCTATTACAACACAAAGTCTAAAAGTAACTTGTTTTCTCATTCAAACAAAGAAATATGATTAACAATCTGAGCTCAAAGTCTTAGTGATTGCCTCACAATTTTGGCAGAGTTTTGCTTTTATAACCAAAAAGATCTCTTTTGCATAAAATAGGAGATTATAATATATAGCCGCCAAGGAAGACTTGGTGCTTTATTTCATAGAACGACTCATGCTACATTCAATGCCTTGAATGTATTTTTAGTTTTGTCAAAGGGGCATGCTAGAATAGGGCATCTGCATTAACTGTGGTGTGTCAATTCATCTCAAAATATCCTCTCTTCAGCATGGGTTGTCTGGTCTTTCTCCAAATACGTACACGGATGTCCCCTCGCTTTTATTCCAATGGAGAAAAATAGGCCGCATCTTTTAATGCTTGCGAGCTTAGCTGTCTACTTGGTAGTCTATTCCACCTACTAGAAATAACTCCTACACAAATATTTTTGGTCTTTCCCTCTTTCTTGTTGAAATTTGAGCTCTCATGTTATCTTTTCACTTTTTATTGGCTCTTTCAGCTCCCTCTTCAGCTAGTCATTGAGTTTGTTTTTAGGTTCCTCACCACGTTTAAAAATCAACAGATATTTCATTACCCTAAATTTGATGTCTATAGGGACGTCATTGATCGCTAGTTGCTTGAACCATTTTGAACCATGAACTTTTGAACCTTTGAAAGTTCATTGGTTCACTAGTTCAATGGTTTGGGCGGCCTTCTTATCTCCTTGATTCTGTCACTTCTTTGGTTCATTTGTTTTCTTTACTTGGAGCTTTCTTTAAACTTTTGAACCCATTGAACCTTTTTGGTTCAAGGTTCAACGGTTCATCCTCTTTCTTAAAAGCCTTTGTTTTCTCTAAGTCTCTCATGCTTTGAAATTCTTTTAGCTTTATGTCTTTGGAACACCCTGAAGGGAAGGTGTCCCTTCAGGCTTTGAGAAAGGTCCATTTCCTGGTCCCTAGGAGCCCCCCCTGCCCCCCCCCCCCCCGCCCCGGCCGCAAAGATACCTAACCTTTGATGTCCTTCAGGTGACTTTCTTCTTCAAATTCTACAGAGTTCGTAAAACTAAGCCTACATAGTCCGTAGACATAGGTATGTAGAGTTCGTAGAAACTAGCCTACAGAGTCCATAGAATCAGCCCTTTGGCTTCATATCTTTGGAACCCCCTAAGGGAAGGTGTCCCTTTGGGCCTTGAGAAAGGTCCATTTCCTGGTCGCTGAGAGCCCCCAGTAAGGGTACATGCTCTTCGGGGTTCTTTAGGCAGCCTTCTTCTTCAAATACTTCGAACAAAATGTCTGAAGGAATTCCTTCAGACATTTTGTCTGAATGAAATCTTTCCTTTGTTTTTGCCACTTTCCATTAGGCTTTTGAACATTCCTTCAGACAAAAAGTCCGAATGAATTCCTTCAGACAATTTGTTCGAAGGATTTTCCTTGTAAAATTTCATCACAAAAAGTCTTTCTGAAAGATATCTTTTTGTTCCCTTTTGTTCACTACCCTTCACAAGGGCACTTGCCCTTTGGGTTTTGGGGGACTCTTTTGAACCTTCTGATTGAACCAATCGATTAAACCAACTTATGGTTTAATAGTTCAATAGTTCAATCTTTGTGTTCTACTCATTCAATTGATCGCTTGAACCAGCTGCTTTGAACCAATCTCGTTGAACCTTTGAACCTTTTCTGGTTCAAGGTTCAACGGTTCAATGATTCAATCTTTTTCTTTTCGTTAAGTCTTTTGAAGCCATTGAACTTGTCGAAGCGGTTGAACTTTGAACTTTTACCGAAGCGCTTAACTCTTTAAGCTTCCCGATGTCCTTAAACCTTTGAACCCATTGAACCATTGAACCTTTGGAAGTGGGGTTCAATGGTTGAATCCTTTGTTTGATGCTTGCCGATGGAGCTTTTGGTTGAACCTCAGCTTTGAACCAACCTTGAAATTGCCTAAGTGTTGTGAACTTATTTCTTTGTGAGAGCTCTCATGTTGAAGTCATTGAACCTGTTGAACTTATTAGTCAGCTAAAAAATCTCGAATAATGAAGAATTTGAATGCTCAGAACAATTTTTGAGAAGGGAAGAGAGAATTTTGGCTTGCAGGACCAAAATAGTTCATATGTTGTCCCAAAAATGAGTGACAGATTTTGGGAACAACAATAATCATCAATGTAACCATCATCATCAAATATATTGAACTACTTAGGTTGTGTTGGAGACTATAAAAAGTAAACCACACCATATATTGAAGCTATCTTCTTGAAATTTTGTTCATCATTGTCAAAATATCGCATCATAGTCTAAACTAGATAATAATAATGTAACCTTACTTGAGTACTAGGAAGAGAATTAATTCATGTTTTGGCTTCTTGACTTGTAGATACAATCATAGATTTTTTATCATTTACCTTATCTTTTTCATTTGCACATATGAGATAAATTATAATAAATGTGTTTTTTGTACATACCAAAATCTAATTATATATGATATACTAGTCTTGTATACTATTATCAATTGAATCTTGAACCTATTCGATCACTATTTGATTTAGTGCAATAATAGAAACATCCCCAAGGTATAGGACCTTTGATACTTGAGATAAACCTCTAGAGGTTGACCTCATTCCTAAACTATGTTCACCTAATGTAAGATCAGCTTGCATCCCTAAAACACTACTAAAAGAGATATATTTACACCTATAACTATGATTTCATCATGGAAAATAGAGTAGAAGTAATGGATATTCATAAAATGGTGATGCACCAAGTTTAGAGATCTCCTAAAATTTCTAAAAAAAACATAATAAATATTCATAAGTGATGGGAAATCACACAACTTTCACATAATCTGCAACTTTCCCAACCTTTACATAAGTATTTTGCATGGAGGTAGGAAACCTACATAGCATACAACCTATAAAAGAGAGTGTAAATATGATTAAACAAAATTAAAAAGGAATTAAATATCCACAAGTGAAGATCAAAAATGCAAAATCACATAATATTTAATAAAATTGACAGTATGAAAGAGGCAAACATCAATTCTTTATTGAATTCAAGACAGAAAGCTAGTATTACAATCCTCAAAAGGGCATAGTTTCGCTACACCAAAGAGAGGGATGATTAATCCATCTCAAAAATAGTAATATATATATAATAATAAAATTAGTGGGAGTAGAAACAATAATTACTTCCCATGTATTACATTAATGCATGCATGTGTAGGAGGAGAGACCTAGAAGTTGAAATCATTAAGCCTTTTCAATGCTTTAGACATGTTTGATGATCTTTCGGAAAAGTTTGTGTAACATTTTTCCTACAGTATCAAATATGACATTTCATTGATCAATTTAATGTAAGAAAAATAAAACGCTGGTGAAAGCTTTCCAATTTATTTACAATGATGGAGCATCCTTACAAGCCGATTCACTCACAGTTTACCAGATAAACAGTTAGCCACTATATTTACTATAATTTTGCACAATGAGATATCTTACTATCTAGAACTACAGTATGCACATACCTTTAAAGAAATCATTGAAAAAGGTTTATTGATCTAGTGATCCCTTATTAATAAAGAAATCATAGAGATCAGAGCCTATTATGATCAAAAATTAGTTTCTAAAACACTCAAAATAACATTAAAAATTCAAATCAAGTAGAATAGACTAGAAACACAGTGATGAATATAGAATAGTCAATAGAAATAAAAAAGGATAAGAGAACCAAACTTAGACTCTAGTGTTAGATACCATGGCGTCATATTTTTGGTGATCCTATCTAAACATCAAAAAACCTAATTTTTTTAGAAATAGATAAAAAGGTAAGTTTAGTTACAGTTTTATCAGCTACAATTTAGTTCAGATTGGGTAGTTTCAATATAGTTTTTCTTAGAGAATCCAGATAAAGGGGGAATCATGCACATCATGATGGCTCTCACTTCTAGTTTCAAATTGGTTAGTTGGTACAACTTCTACATCAGAATCCATGTTATAGACACCAATGATCAGGGGCAATATGCATAGCACATTTGCCTTATTTTTTTTAGTTCATTACATAACCTAGGTACACTTAGCAGTTGTGTGCCTTATTCCATCTGTAGGTGGTTGGCATCATTTTGAAGTGGCTTTCATATAAGCCTAGTTCCCAGTTTTGGAGTGGCTTTCATACAAGCCTAATCTCCACCTCTCGAAGTGGCTAAAATTGGCCTAGTTTCCTTTACACATTCAGTTATGTATGCCATATTATCAAATTCTAGAACATTCATGGGCTTCATGAGCCATCTCATATGACACATTCATACCGATATCAGTTCATAGTTCATACTTAGTGAAAAACAATGGATCTAAAGAACCATCTAGCCTTTCTATTCTTAAGCCACCTACTTAGAGGCATTGGACACATCATCCAAACATCGATTAACACATGCATGATCGCATAGCTTCACTTAGTGGGCAATGATGGATCCAAAGGGTCATCCTTTGTAATCTTAAGCCACCCTTAAGGAATTGAGCACTCAACTCCGTTCACAATATTACTCTTGGTACAACACATACCCAATATCATTCAGCATCACTCAACATCACAATAGGTTTTGTATTGGTTCACATACCCGATGAGGTGTATTCATTTCTTTCTCTTCCTCTCTCTTCTACTCAACTTTCTGTACATTTTAATTTTAGACATAGTATTTCTAGTAAGAATTGATCTACTCTATATTTTCTCTTGTAGATTTACACTTTACGGTGTGTTCTCTCTATGTACACTTAGCATCACATAGCCTCATGGGCTTTACCCTTAAAGGTAAGTTCAAGTACGCTTTCTATTTTTCCTTTATCCTAGTAATTCACTTTTCTACATCACTAGAATAAATGGGTGGCAAATGTAATCATATAAAATTTAGAAATTGATAGCCTGATTGTGGCTAGTGACACCAAGTCCATTGGTCCTTCTTGCATGTTCTTGTGACCCTTATAGACACTTTTTTGCTCATTATTAGTCATTCGTAGCCTTCCAAGCAGTCATTCAAACTCAACAAAACTCTATTTCCTAGGCCAATTCTATCCCTGCAAGTCCCGATCCTATAGGATAGGAGCATCATACCTAGACAATAGCATCAGACTCTATGGTGTCCCATTTTCTGTGCTCTTTGCCAATTACATTTTGATCCCCAATAGTTATTTTCATCTAATCCCTATCCTTCATTATGTTGACCTATGATGAATATATCTAACCCATGACCAATAGTTCCCTATAAAAGCTCATACAAAGGTCATTTATAAAGGGAGGTGATAAATCTTACAAAGCAAGCAAGAATACAAGCATATTCACTAAGGCAAATTTCTGTATTCTATACATACACTCACCCAACATAGCTGTAAACATATTCAAATTTTCATACTAGTCCTTAGCCACCTTAAGCACTCTCAATTTGGCATATATGCATCTGCATCACACTATTTCACAAAGCACATTAGGTGGGAGAACTACATATTGCTTGATATGTCTTTGGAGTATCGGTATGTATGCAATGTGCCCATACAAGGGGTGTGGATCATACATTCAGTGCATCTTACACACATTAACCCCCCTTTCAAGTGATTCAAACCTCGTTTATTAAGCATGATGGAGGTTTAGGGTTTTAAGATTAAATCCTCTCTATAATGAGCCCTATTGACATTAAACACTTAAAATTTCATAGGCAAGATCACACAGGAACATTGCATCGAACACAAAAAATTCAAATCCATGTGATGAATTTGGATAATAGCGGTAGGAGTGGACTCCAACATCAAACCCTAAAGTGTCCTATTTTTGGCACTCCTATCCATTCACTAAATGAAAGCTAGATTCTGATTTATGACACTATCCTAGTCCTACACAACTAGTTTCAAATCCTGTCTCAGTCATCTCAACCTATTTTAAGATAATTTATATTTCTCCTTGTTTATTTACCATTTTTAGAAAAGAAAAATTGCACAAATTAGGACTGTAATTATTGTAATATTATTTATTGATTTATTAATCTAGACCCTTTAACTAAAATAGGAATAAAACTCCATTACTCTTAAAAAATTTAAATCAGTTACATTTGATTTCCATATACTAGGTAAAGGGATAAAATTGATGTATTTATATTATTCTATTGCTTTTGTGGATGATAAAAGATGTCTAAGCTGACCTTAGGAGGTTCTAGTTTCTAAAAGATATTTGTTTGGGAAAAGATAGAGCAAAAAACATTAAAGCATTTTTGGGGACACCAACACCATGTGGCATAAGTGTCTTTATTATGGTGCTAGTGTCCAACTGGTAAAACACTAGGCATGAAGAGCCATGATCGATAAATAAGGGTCTAGGATTGCTTTGGAACTAACTACAGATGTTTATGGCCTACACTAAGGCTAGATAAGTGGGATAACAGGCACTAGGATATGTCTAGGGATAAGCTAGGGATATGTAGTAATGAGTAGCACTCTTATCACTCAAATATCACTTTTGGGTGATTATATAAATTATAAAGTTGCTCAACTTATCTCATGAGATAGTGATAGCATAAACCTAGTTAGTGGGATGATAACTATCACGATCTATAGAGTTAAGACCTGAGGCCTTATATAATCTTGAATATATGATTGATCTTGTTCTTATGTCCCACTTTATTTGACAAAGTTTTGTATTAATGAATCCTGTGTAGAGAGTTGGATAGTTACTACTTCATAGTCATCACACACACACACACACACACACACACACACACACACACACACACACACACACACACACACACACACACACACACACACACACACACACACACACACAGATAAAAAGCATGGAAAATATATAAGATAAAGAGCATAAAGGCTAGGCAAATAAGGAAAACAAACGTAACATATACTATCCCCATGTAAAAATTATATCTAGAAAATAAATATAGTAATTTAAAACTCTAGAAGGTTGAAACCCTAGGGCAAGAAAGGGTTTCAAAATAAGGCTCAAATGTCAGGTTCACCAAATTTTAACCCTTTTCATTGAAATAGTTAATATTATAGTAACCTAATCAACTAAAGAATAAGCTATTCTAAAAACCATGTTAGTTAAATTATTCAGGTTCATAATATTATGATATAGTGTTGAATTATGAAATTATGTTAAATATAGAAAGTAAAACACCAAATCGTAATTTAAAAGTAGCAATCATAAGGATAAATAACTCTTAACTTATTCATTTATATGTAGGTAGATATGACATGTATAGGTGTAGAAGAATATAGAGTGATGTTCTACCTTGATTTATAAAACTATATAAATTAGCTGTTTGTCAGCCTAGACACTACATTTGGGATATGGACACTAGAGTTGATGCTTCTATCCAAATTTTTATGCTATATCCGATACAAAATATAGGTCCTTTTCTATAATGACCACTTGCCCTTGTTAGTGTTCATTGTTGCAGCATAGGATTACGAAGGAGATTATTAGTCTTCTCTTGTTAGTGGAATGCAAATCCAAATCAAATAACTCAATGAAAAAAATAACTACTCTCCTAAGTACTTGGGTGAGAAATAATGTAACTAAGCTTAAATACAACTAGAAGATGAATAAAAAATTGTTTTTACCTTCCTTGTCAAATGATTCTTTTTCATTGACATATAAATGTGTTCATGCTTAGATTTTGTATCAAATCGAGTCCTTTGTCAATGCACTTACCTTGAGGCAAACAACTCTCCTTGTTCACTTGTGGCTTGGCTTGTCATGTGATAACAAAATGAAGCTTTCTAAAGACAATTTGGCACTACTTCTTTGCACAAAAAATGTTCTTGTCTCTCAATAATGTAACATTGTAAGTTTGTCTTAGGAGCTTGTTGGAACAAAGGCAATGACACTTGTATTTATAGGTTCTCAAACTCATCCTAACTCAAGTGTATTCAGGTTATATTTAACCAAGGCTAGGTTAGGGAGGGGACAAGGAATTACTATTTGGGATAGAGATCTCATTTATTAAGCATGGCTCATCATTTTTGAATTTAAGGCTTTTATAAAGATATTTCCAATTCCTTGACCTTTGAGGATGATGACATCATCATGACCTCATTTTTATTGAAATTTTTTTTTTAGAAAATATATATTCATTAATTGAACATGGAATTTTTATTTAATCAATTAATTAGATTTGCTTAGTTAATTAATTTTGCTTAGGGTTTTGGTATTTTAGAAATTGGTTAAGTGCCCCACTTAATAGGTCAAAAGATCAGTTTGTCAATTTACAAAGATGCAATTTGACTAGGGAATTCCATGGGAGATTACTATTGTGTACAAGATAATACCCCAAATAAAAATGCCTTAAAATGATTTTGAGCACTAACATCCGATCTGCGGATAAAATTAAAACATATAATGAATTTTAGGCTTAATTTATGTTATTTGATGGAAATCAATCTGAAGTACTTTTAGATATGTAATGTGACAAAAATAATTGTCTACAGTTTGCCCCTATTTGAAAAGGCATTACAAGACACAAACACAATAACATCTTCTCAAATAATGAAAAAGTTGTTTAAGAATAAAAATAAGATAATGATTGAGGAATGATACTCCCAACAAAGTGTGAGAAGCCTATGATGCCCCCTCTAGGGAGTGGTCAAAACATATGATTGATGGATAGTCCCTCGAAAAGAAGAAAGAATAAGAATTTAATTAACCCATGGATGAGATTAATCCAATTGAGCGAATGCTTGCATACATTGATGATCCAAAACTTAGAAGTTTTGGTTGAAAAATATTTCAATAACACAAAAATAACACAATAACAATGGATTCTCTTAGAAGAGACGTCGTATTACTTAACAACTGCAATACAAAACATGCACTTATCTCTGTGAAGAGATGTCTACCTTCCCCTTTCAAGTTACATTGCATTTATACATATGTTTTAAGACCACCGCAGGGGATTACGTGGCTTGAGGAATTAACGGGTGATGACTTAACATCCCAACATTAAAATAATACAATGCTCAAGTGCATACGTCCCAGCATTAAAACAATGTAACACTCAAGGATATAATCGCTCGAGGACAAAACTAAATGAAAACAATACAAAAGTCAAGGAATTAACTGCCACCAAATGGTCACCTCGAATTGTTGCCCAGATCATTAACCCCTCCTTGAAAAGCAATGGTCTCCATTGCGTCAAGATTCCCCGTCAGGTGGGGTAGCTGTGTCTTGATTTGATTCACTGTGAGCCACTCACCATGGTGGCTAAGCTGGCCTCTTTTGACCACTCAATACAGTGGAATAAAGCATCATCTTGTTGTCTTCATCCAAGTGTCCACAATCTGATCCTCTTCTACTAGAGCAACACATAACCAGTATCACTCAGCATCACTCAACATCACAATAGGTTTTGTATTTGTTCACATACCCGATGAGGTGTATTCATTTCTTTCTCTTCCTCTCTCTTCTACTCAACTTTTTGTACATTTTTATTTTAGACATAGTATTTCTAGTAAGAATTGATCTACTCTTTATTTTCTCTTATAGATTTACACTTTATGGTGTGTTCTCTCTATGTACACTTAGCATCACAAATCCTCATGGGCTTTACCCTTAAAGGTAAGTTCAAGTACGCTTTCTGTTTTTCCTTTATCCTAGTATTTCACTTCGCTACATCACAAGAATAAATGGGTGGCAAATGTAATCATATAAAATTTAGAAATTGATAGCTTAATTGTGGCTAGTGACACCCAATCCATTGGTCCTTCTTGCATGCTCTTATGACCCGTATAGACACTTTTTTGCTCATTATTAGTCATTCGTAGCCTTCCAAGCAGTCATTCCAACTCAACAAAACTCTATTTCCTAGGACAATTCTATCCCTACAAGTCCCGATCCTATAGGATAGGAGCGTCATACCTACACTATAGCATTAGACCCTAGGGTGTCCCATTTTCGATGCTCTTGTCCAATTACATTTTGATCCCCAATAGTTATTTTCATCTAATCCCTATCCTTCATTATGTTGACCTATCATGAATATATATAACACATGACCAATAGTTCCCTATAAAAGCTCATACAAACGTCATTTATAAAGGGAGGTGACAAATCTTACAAAGCAAGCAAGAATACAAGCATATTCACTAAGGCAAATTTCCCTATTCTATACATACAGTCACCCAACATAGCTATAAACATATTCAAACTTTCATACTAGTCCTTAGCCACCTCAAGCACTCTCAATTTGACATATATGCATTTGCATCACACTATTTCACAAAGTACATTAGGTGGGAGAACTACATATGGCTTGATATGTCTTTGGAGTATTGGTATGTAGGCAGCGTGCCCATACAAGGGGTGTGGATCATACATTTAGTGCATCTTACACACACTAACCCCCCTTTCAAGTGATTCAAATCTCATTTATTAAGCATGATGGAGGTTTAGAGTTTTAAGATTAAATCCTCTCTACAATGAGCTCTATCGACATTAAACACTTGAAATTTCATAGGCAGGATCACACAGTAACATTGCATCGAACACAAAAAATTCAAATCCATGTGATGAATTTGGATAATAGCGGTAGGAGTGGACTACAACGTCAGACCCTAAAGTGTCCTATTTTTGGCACTCCTATCCTTTTACTAAAAGAAAGCTAAATTCTAATTTATGACACTATCCTAATCCTGCAGAACTAGTTTCAAATCCTGTCTCAGTCATCTCAACCTATTTCAAGATAATTTATATTTCTCCTTATTTATTTACCATTTTTAGAAAATAAAAATTGCACAAATTAGGACTGTAATTATTGTAATATTATTTATTGATTTATTAATCCAGACCCTTTAACTAAAATAGGAATAAAACTCCATTATTCTTAAAAAATTTAAATCAGTTACATCTGATTTCCATATACTAGGTAAAGGGATAAAATTGATGTATTTGTATTATTTTATTGCTTGTGTGGATGATAAAAGATGTCTAAGCTGACCTTAGGAGGTTCTAGTTTTGAAAAGATATCAGTTTGGGAAAACATAGGGAAAAAAATATTAAAGCCTTTTTGGGTACACCAACACCATGTGGCATAAGTGTCTTTATTATGATGCTAGTGTCCAACCAGTAAAACGCTAGGCATGAAGAGCCATGATCGATAAATAAAGGTCTAGGATTGCTTTGGAACTAACTATAGATGTTTATGGCCTACACTAAAGCTAGATAAGTGGGACAATAGGCACTAGGATATGTCTAGGGATAAGCTACGGATATGTAGTAACAAGTAGCACTCTTATCACTCAAATATCACTTTTGGGTGATTATATAACTTATAAAGTTGCTCAACTTATCTCATGAGATAGTGATAGCATAAACCTAGTTAGTGGGATGATAACTATCAACATCTATAGAGTTGAGACTTGAGGCCTTATATAATCTTGAAAATATGATTGATCTTGTTCTTATGTCCCACTTTATTTGACAAAATTTTGTATTAATGAAGCCTGCTTAGAGAGTTGGATAGTTACTACTTCATAGTCATCACACACACACACACACACACACAGATAAAAAGCATGGAAAATATATAAGATAAAGAACACAAAGGCTAGGCAAATAAGGAAAACAAACATAACATATACCATCCCCATGTAAAAATTATATCTAGAAAATTAATATAGTAATTTAAAACTCTAGAAGGTTGAAACCCTAGGGCAAGCTAGGGTTTCAAAATAAGGCTCAAATGTCAGGTTCACCAAATTTTAACCCTTTTCATTGAAATAGTTAATATTATAGTAACCTAATCAACTAAAGAATAAGCTATTCTAAAAACAATGTTAGTTAAATTATTCAGATTCATAATATTATGACATAGTGTTGAATTATGAAATTACGTTAAATATAGAAAGTAAAACACCAAATAGTAATTTAAAAGTATCAATCATAAGGATAAATAACTCTTAACTTATTCATTTATATGTAGGTAGATATGACATGTATAGGTGTAGAAGAATATAGAGTGATGTTCTGCCTTGATTTATAAAATTCTATAAATTAGCTCTTTGTCAGCCTAGACACTACATTTGGGATATGGACACTAGAGTCAATGCTTCTATCCAAATTTTTATGCTTGTATCCGATACAAAATATAGGTCCTTTTCTATAATGACCACTTGCCCTTGTTAGGGTTCATTATTGAAGCATAGGATTATGAAGGAGATTATTAGTCTTCTCTTGTTAGTGGAATTCAAATCCAAATCAAATAACTCAATGAAAACAATAACTACTTGCCTAAGTACTTGGGTGAGAAATAATGTAACTAAGCTCAAATACAACTAGAAGATGAATAAAACATTGCTTTTACCTTCCTTGTCAAATGATGCTTTTTCATTGACATATAAATGTGTTCATGCTTAGATTTTGTATCAAATCGAGTCATTTGTCAATGCATTTACCTTGAGGGAAACAGCTCTCCTTGCTCACTTGTGGCTTGGCTTGTCATGTGATAACAAAATGAAGCTTTCTAAATACAATTTGGCACTACTTCTTTGCACAAAAAATGTTCTTGTCTCTCAATAATGTAACATTGTAAGTTTGTCTTAGGAGCTTGTTGGAACAAAGGCAATGGCACTTGTATTTATAGGTTCCCTAACTCATCCTAACTCAAGTGTATTCAGGGTATATATAACCATGGCTAGGTTAGGGAGGGGCAAGGAATTACTATTTGGGATAGAGATCTCATTTATTAAGCATGGCTCATCATTTCTGAATTTAAGGCTTTTATAAAGATATTTCCAATTCCTTGACCTTTGAGGATGATGACATCATCATGACCTCATTTTTATTGAATTTTTTTTTTTAGAAAATATATATTCATTAATTGAACATGGAATTTTTATTTAATCAATTAATTAGATTTGCTTAGTTAATTAATTTTGCTTAGGGTTTTGGTATTTTAGAAATTGGTTAAGTGCCCCACTTAATGGGTCAAAAGATCAGTTTGTCAATTTACAAAGTTGCAATTTGACTAGGGAATTCCATGGGAGGTTACTATTGTGTACAAGATAATACCCCAAATAAGAATGCCTTAAAATGATTTTGAGCACTAACATTCAATGTGCGGATGAAATTAGAACATATAATGAATTTTAGGCTTAATTTATGTTATTTGATGGAAATCAATCTGAAGTCCTTTTAGATATGTAATGTGACAAAAATAAGTGTCTACAGTTTTCCCCTATTTGAAAAGGCATTACAAGACACATACACAATAACATCTTCTCAAATAATGAAAAAATTGTTTAAGAATAAAAATAAGATAATGATTGAGGAATGATGCTCCCAACAAAGTGCGAGAAGCCTATGATGCCCCCTCTAGGGAGTGGTCAAAACATATGATTGATGGATGGTCCCTCAAAAAGAAGAAAGAATAAGAATTTAATTAACCCATGAATGAGATTAATCCAATTGAGCTAATGCTTGCATACATTGATTAAAATATTAATTTATCCAAAGGCAATTATAATCAGTGGCATGGTATGTGCCCCAACAGGCCAGATGGGTTGAACTACTGATTTGCCCAAAGGTGGTTATAGTTAGTGGCACAATGATGTGCTCTAGTAGGGAAGATTGTTTATGGAATAAAATTGTTTTTTTCCTAGTAAGGAAGAATAAATTATTGATCATGATAAATTGATTATTCCCTAGTAGGGAAGATTGGCAAGCATAACTCAAGGATATAAGCTATCACAAAAATTAAAGATGATCAAGTGCAAACGTAGGTTCGATGTCTAATGACTTTTTAAATACTAAAGAAGCCAAAAACAACTAGGCACACAAGGATGCACAAAGTGATGAAAGAGATTATTGTAAGACAATAATGGGGATGGAAGAATAATGACTCTTATTGTAGTAGAGATGCACATCCGATGTGTACCTTGACTCAACACTGCAATGTCAATATGTGAGAACAAGGCATTAAATTTTTGGAGTCTATCTAATATATACTAATTATAGTTATAAATATATAATATATTATAAATATTATTATAATGTATAACTAAAGCAATACAATATAATAGTGTAATATGTACATATGATTATTTATTAAAATTTTTATATTATATATAATGAAAAGTATCTTAGTCCTATCTAGAATGAAAAGCTTATGTGAACCATGCCAGATCCTTCTAGTCTTCCCAATTAGACAATAGACATATATAATTCCTATCATGATAGGTCTTTTGACATTTATCTTCAAAACTTCTATTAAATGATTCAACTCTTCCTTAACCTTTGTACATATAAAATTTTGCATTGCCTTTCTATCGACATTTAATCAATTTGGTCTTATATGTAAAGACATGTCACAAAGATAATCTTCAAATGAAGTATGATGACTTCACTACATTTAAAAGGTGCCACAAAGGTCATGATGCCAAATGCCTTAATGTAAATAATGTCGTAAAGATATACAAACTTTATTATCAATTATCTTGATGTGAATGATATCTCGCATATCCAAAGATAAATTTAAAGAGGGTTCCCCTCAATAAAATTCGTTCAGCATAATTAATCTTACTATGACTTTAAAAATAAAGGTGCTTAAATCCCATAAGCATAAGAATGGATAACCCCCAAATTTAATATTTCATCAAACATAGTTACGTAAGGAGTTAGAGGATGTCAAAATTAAAAGTTGGAATAATCTCACTTCTTTTATTTATTTAATTTAAAAGTTTTCTCTAAGGATTAGAGGATGTCAAAATTAAAAGTTAGAATGATCTCACTTCTTTTATTTATTTATTTTTTTTAAAAGTTCAGATATTTTATTTTGTTTTTGTTTTCGTTTGTTTTGCTTTTATTTACTTTTAATTTTGATTAATATAAAACATTTTTCAATTTAATTAAAAAAAATTATAATAAAAATTAAATCTAAACATTAATTGTTTTTATTGAATTATGTTGTCATAGAAAGCTTCCACACCCAAAAAACCATCGACGAGAGTAACAAAAGTAATACCCATAATTATAAGGATAGACCTCTTTTTCAAGCTTCTTCGTTCTACTTCCACATCTTATCATTTTTTTGAGATATCTATATTTTTAATCATTTTTAATAAACTTACATTTTGTAGACACAACACCCATGTTTCACCAAAGCAGTAACTCTTTTTTTATAATTGAAAAAAAAAAGATATAGTGGAATGCAAAATAATTCAATACTGTTACTTGTCAACGAAGCAAATAAATTATTTAAGAAGAATTTCTAGAAAAGGGAATTTTAAGCATGTCATTGAAATGAAATATTTATATGTTAGATTGGCATAGTATTAATATAGAGATATTTATAATAGAAGACACACATACACAACTTTATACAAGTTGGAGTATAGAAATTTTTTAAAAATGCACCAAATTTTAAAATGAAGCACAATTGTGAATTTATATTATTTTGTTTTATTAAATCCAACTTTACCAAAATAAAAAATTACATCCCTTTCAACATTACTGGTACTTTCAAAAACTATTAATTTAAAATTTAATTAAATAAAACAAATATTAATTTATAAATTTAATTAAATAAAATAAAAACATTATATATCGATCGATGAGAGTCAAGAATATAAATTATAATAATTTAAAAAAAACGCCAACGAATCAACACAATATTAATTTTATATTAACTAAACCTTATAAAGATTAATACAATGATAAATGTATAACATAATATCAATTTTACCTGTGACAATGTAATCTTAACACTTCAGACTACTTAAACATTAAAGAAGTTACAAGCACTTAAAACAGACCAATATTAAAGTAGTTACAGTAGAAATTGAAGCCTGAACAGAATTAAAACCATCGTTTTATAAGACTCACTTCTTGCTCTTCTTCTCATCATCATCGGACTGCGCGGCCAACGCAAAAACCAGCGGCCACAGCAACAGATTCCACAACGCAAAACCAGCGGCCACAGCAACAGATGCAAATTATCGTTCAAATCATAATCTTATTAGTCTTAATATAGTTCAAATTATCAAATTTGATCGAACTGGTTATTTTCATCAACTTTATTGTGCTTTAAATCGCACTTATCGAGTTTATATTTGTCCTTAGCCAATTTCATGAGCTATCAAATTTGATTTGCATTTTATATGATTATATATTTATTTCTATATGCTTTACTTAGGATTTATTTATGCTTATTCAAGTTTTCCTTTAACTAACATATTGATCATTTCATCTAATCTTTATTTTGTCTTGATTTACAAATTTTCTAATGTATTTTGAGCTATTAATCTTCACTACTTGTCACTATTTTTGTGATTTATATTGAAAATTTTGTGGTTTCAAAATTGTACAAACCCCGAAAGAAATTTGAGTCATCCACATGGAAAAATGGAAGATAATTGGGAAATCGACAGTTACAAGTTTGTAGTACTGAAGTCTTTATGACCCTAATTTATGGAAATTGTGACACGTGGTTGCATCTTGGGTAGTCGAGGCTTAGGGGGTGTGGGGAGTAACACACAGGTAACAAAGTTCTCCATAGAACCAACCTCCTAATTAGTGATAGGTGGCACGAGATTGGGGATTTAAAGCTTAGACGGAGGCAATCTAGAGTATATGTTCCTAAAAGTTCCCAACTTATGTAAGATGTCCACGTGGTAATGGATTGGGGGGTCTGAACAAAGTTGAAGTCCATGAATGCCCTAGAGCATCCCCATCGACCATATGTCTAGAGCTCAAGAATTTAATGTGCCAAGTGGCATTCAACATGAGTGACAAGTGGCAAGAGTCAACATGACAAGTAGTGGTCAACAAGATAGGTGGTGAATGTAGAACAACCATAAATAGTTTGATAGTTGGTGAGTCGTGAAGCATCATGTCATCCACATGTCAACAAATCAACACTTTCAAATTTGAAAATCACAATTATATAGGTCCACAACTGAATACCCTCTGAAGTCTCGATATTTTGAAACATGGTCACATCTCGTGAACTTGAAGCCTTGGGAATATACAATGCATAGTTTCAAGTTTGTTGATCCCTGCTAGATTACACGATTATGACACATGTTTGCCTCATGAGAATTCATAATTTTGGGATCTATGAGTAGCTTTGGATAATCACTTATGAATAATGACCTATGAGTCCCCAAGGCACATGATGAGTATGCAAGGAGACTAGAGTTTATTCTTGATACATGCCACAACATAATAGAATTCTCTAGATAATTTGTAGTGAAGGCATCATGCATCAATATGAAGATTTAATTGTAAGAAGATACATTCAAAATAAGAGGCATAAGAATCTAAAATGTTGGATGACACTTGTAGGTATAAAAGAGAACAAGGGAGATCATGAGCCATATGTGTGCAAATATGAAAGGATCTCTTGGTAGATTGGACACACAGTCAAGGAAGAACTAATAACCATTATTTATGAACTCAATTACACAATAGCATTGGCAAGATTGAGCAAGAGTCAAATTGAACATAATGCTTCTATTTGTAGAAATGAAACAACACATTGTTTTGATATTGCTTGGTCATTGGCATTTACAACAACTCCATCATTGGGATTGGCTTGCAATGAGGTGTCCTTTTCTATTTAGAATAGTAATTAGCTGGTGGAAAATGGTTAACAAGTTAATAATGCTAAAGTGGGAGCTCGACCTGCATTGGATAATGCATTTTCTTCATCCTAAAACTTTTACAATGGGGAATTGTGCCATGACTAGGTTAGCCCTATCTTCTTGCTTCTCGATGTGTTATCATAGTAAGTTAAACTATGATCAGTGATTCATTTAATGTTTGTATCAAGAGTGGATAAGATTGGTTGCCCATCACAATCAATTAACTGACTAGCATTTATAGCCTTCAAAATTTGAACTTAACCCATCCATTTTTAAAAACTCATAAAAGTTATTTACTATTAGGCAAACTCATGCACTTAAAGCCAACATAGTTGTACTTAAACCTACCTATATGTATTTAGAGAATGAAAAATCCAAAGTTATAAAGTAAATTTACTTCCACATTTTATCCTTGAGCTTTGTAGTCATTGTTATTCGACCACACCACACCCTCATTATCTCTATGGACAGTGAGTTTATTGAAGTCATCAGGGTTTAGAAGGTGTTGCATTATCAAATCCATGACCTCTTTGAATTTGGGGTGCTCGAGATTTGTGAATTATAATGCTATATCAGGTTGGGTGAATCTAAATTTTCATCTGATCCATCGAATCACACACTTAGTCCCCCATCATTTTGTCATGTAATCAATATTCTTTTATAAGTGCAAAAAATATAAAACAGAATGCAAAACAATACTAGTGTGGTCACTTATCGATGAAACAAATGAATGATTTAAGATGAATATCTAGAGAAGGGTATTTTACACATGCCATTCAAAATAAATATTTAAATGTTGGATTGGCAAAGTAATAGTACAGAGACATTTGCAATTGAGGATGTACGTAGATAGATATATACAAGTTGGGATGTGGGAGAAAGGATTTGAAAATATATTCAAATTTGTCTTTCGAATGAAGTACGACTAACAATTTATATTCTTTTACTTTTAAGACTTTACCAAAATAAAAAAGGTAACCCTTCTTACATATCTCACATTTTTAATGAATAAACCAATAAATAATAAATCATGCATTTATAAATTAATGAAAGTTATCCACTATAAATTATAATAGTTGAAAAAGATGTTTACATAATATTAATTTTATACTTTTAATAAATAAATAAACCAAAAATGTAAATTGATGAAAACCTTCAACCATAAATTATATATTAACTTTATATTAATTAAACCTTATAAAAATTAATACACCATAAAGCTCTAACATAAATTAATTTTATATTCAATGACTAAACCTTATAAAGATTAATATACTCATGACGCTTTAACATAAAATCAATTTTATATGTGACAAGATCTAAAAGAACTAGATTCTTTCGGTTTCAACACTAAACGCTTTATTCATGGTAGGGTTTATTGATGGAATATATTATGGTAATATATTGATTTTTTAATTAAAAAGTTAAGTATGTATTATATAATATTTATATATTAATAGATATGTAAAAAAATTGGAATAATTGTGATCATTAATGTAAATGATTTATAACATTGATTTATTTTACAATTTTTTTAAAAAATTTAAATAATTTTTTACCAATATTATTATTAAGGTGGGGTTGATTGATGGAATATATTAATTGGGATGCATTAATTTTCTGTATTAAAAGTTAAGCATCTACTATCTAATATTTGAATATAATTTATTTAATAATAATTTACGCAAAAAAATTGGAATTGTTCAAAATTATGACCGTCAATATAAATCGACTCATAATTTATTGACTGCCACTCTGGATTACTTTAGACAATTGTGAATGAATTCATACAATTATTGAAAAACCCTCTCAACTCTATAGTGGTTATCATATTAGATTCAATTTTTCTTCCATCAAGATATCCAAAAAATGTCTTTTCTAAATCATTTATTAGCTAAATAACAAGGTTCAAATTCCAAGAAAATAATTCTAATGAGATTCGGTTGTTAACCATGAAACACTAGCACAAGTTTACAAAAAAAATCATGAAGTATCAACACAGTTACAATAAAGTTTGTGGGCACTACTTTAATATGTTTTTGAATTTTAGTTTTCTTGAGATGGTCGACTATGTCAAACGTCTGAAATGAATTAGGAACAAGAAAAGGTAGTTCATCCTTTTGGTTTTTGGGGGGAAGGACTAACCTGTGAAATTGAAGTTGAAGGTGCAGAAACATTTGGGGTACTTACTTTTTTAGCGATCACTGAGTCCTTTGCTTGAAAAGGCAGAGTGGTTCCTCCTTTGACAATTTAAATTGCAGGGTGAGGTCGCTCCTCTATTTTTCCTTTATCAGCTTGCTGGGCTAACTGGTTCTTAGATTGGGTGAATACAGCGTATGATCTATCAACTTCTTTACCTTCACTTCTGGTTTCATCCTAGTAATTCAGGAAACCAATGTTGGAGTCACCAGTGAATTCTTCTTCTCCCTCTGTGAAGAGATTAGCGTCATCTTTTGGGTTCAACTCAGGCTGGAAGGAGAAATCTGATTCTGCTTCAAGATATCCAATTGCTAAAACGGTTAGAGGTGCTTCAATGGCCAATTTCCCCTGAGGCGGAGGAAGACGATTTGGCTGCCCTTGATTCCTAGCAACATTACCTTGGTATGACTAATTCGAGAATGTCCTCCTTGGTATATCTCTATACGAAGGGGCAGATGACATCCCTTGCACCATTTGCTTTCTAAGAGCAAGCAACTCATTTGCCAGCTTCTGCACCATTGGATCAGTGGTGCCTATAGATAGATATTCAGAAGATGAAGAAGATTTACCTCTGCTAGGATCTCTCCTTATCTTTCCTGCCAAGATAAGGTCATCTTCCACCTCAGTGGCCAAATCTTGAGCAGTAGCAAGATCTATGTGGCCAGCACGTCTCAGCAGAAAACTCACTTCACGTAGTTGTGAGTTGATGAAGAAGTATTTGAGATTTTCAGATGTTGGCTAAGCAATTGTCAGAATCTTATTCCTCAGCTTGTCAAATTTGGCAATGAAGTCCCTCATAGGTTCATGGGTTTATTTCTTCATCTGTTTGAGTTGGGCCAGCAACGCATGTGCATTTTTGTAGGCTTGAACCTGGATTCAAATTTAGCTTTAAGAGTGTTCCAGTCACTCATTTATCGAGCCTACAGATGGTAGAACCAGTCTACAGTAGTGCCTTGTAATGTCTCCACAAACAACCTAACTGCTACGTCCTCATACTCCACACATATCACACTGCAAGCTATGCTAAAAGTTGCAATGTGTTCATCAGGATGAACTCTCCCATCACCAAAGAATTTGGAAAAATTCTTCCTTGAACTGCGTGGTAGCTCATGTAGAGGTGGAGTTAAATTGAGTGGGCCAAAATATTTACCCTAGGGGCCTTGAACTACCATGATTTAATTATAGAAAGTGGGGATAACAAATCTAGATGGAGTACGTATAGGTAAAATTCTATTAATAGAAGAAAAAGAAGCTCTACCTTGTAGTGGTGACCTGGTATTGGTGGGAGGAGGACTCCTAATTCATTAAACTTGAAGTTGTGGAGGAAATAAATTGAAATTGTCTTGCTGCACCAACTCAAAAATAGGGTCAACAACACCTTGGGTGCTTTGGCTTCTAGTATAGCGTGGAGTTACCAGATTCTAGAATAAAAATAGAAAAGAACTGAAACTGCTCATTCTTCTCCAGTGGAGAAAATGGATAAGGAAAAGAACTGAAACTGCTCATTCTTCCCCAGCGGAGAAAATGGATAAGGAAAAGAACTGAAACTACTCGTTCTTCCACAATGAAAAAAATGGATAAAGAAAAGAACTAAAACTACTCATTCTTCTCCAGTGGAGAAAATGGATAAGGAAAAGAACTGAAACTGCTCGTTCTTCCCCAGCAGAGAAAATGGATAAGGAAAAAAACTAAAACTGCTCGTTCTTTCTTAGCAAAGTCACCAAAACATTATTGGGTAAATATTTTGTCACCAGCTAACTGATGGGCAAAATAGGTAGTTTCAACCACAACATAAGGAGATTGGTCAGCCAAGTGTGCAGGTTTACCACATCAAAAGGGGACAAATCTCTCCTCTCATCAAGGGGAGGTTCCATGTAACTATGAGGAGCTATATACTATGTGTGTGTGTGTGTGTGCGCGCGCGTGTGCAAAAAAAAAAAAAATAACACTCAGAGGTAGGACAACACCATCCATCTCTCTTTTTTTAGAGATGATATTCAGAAACAAAGGAGAAATCTTGGTGAAAACACTGAAGGCACTTCTCTTCTTTTAGAAGTGGTCTTATAACAAACAGCAAGAGTTCTTTCTGATAGGTAACAAGTAACTGGTAATAGGAGGTGTAGTAACCAGCAAAAAAAGGTGTAGCATAAAGTTTCCACCTCAACTGCCCAAGAGTGAAATATGAAGGATAATGGGGGCACAAAGTCATCCCAAGATCCTTTACATAGAAATAAACTGAAAACATACACACTAAAGACAATTGTGGCAGCACAAAGTCTTCCCACAATTGGCTTCAGGACACCTCCCCAATTACTTCTTCTAATTCTGCTTATTTCATCAAATGGACAAGAATGCATTCAAAAAATAGACATAAGAACAATCTCCTAAATGACACAAGCTATTACAGCACAAAGTCTGAAAGTAACTTGCTTTCTCATTCAAACAAAGAAATATGATTAACAATTTGAACTCAAAGTCTTAGTGATCACCTCATAATTTTGGCAGAGTTTTGCTTCTATAACCAAAAAGATCTCTTTTGCATAAAATAGGACATTACAATATAGAGCCGCCAAGGAAGACTTGATGCTTTATTTCATAGAATGACCCATGCTGCATTTAATGCCTTGAATATATTTTCAGTTTTGTCAAGGGGGCATGCTGGAATAGGGCATCTGCCTTAACTGTGGCATGTCAATTCATCTCAAAATATCCTCTCTTCAACATGGGTTGTCTGGTCTTTCTCCAAATATGTACACAGATGTCCCCTGACTTTTATTCCAAGGGAGAAAAATAGGCCGCATCTTTTAATGCTTGTGAGCTTAGCTGTCTACTTGGTAGTCTGTTCCACCTACTAGAAATAAATCCTACACATGTATTTTTGGTCTTTCCCTCTTTCTTGTTGCAATTTGAGCTCTCTGGCTATCTTTTCCCTTTTTGTTGGCTCTTTCAGCTCCCTCTTCAGCTGGTCACTGAGTTTGTTTTCAAGTTCCTCACCACATTTAAAAATCAACAGATATTTCATTACCCTAAATTTGATGTCTACAGGGACGTCATTGGTTGTTAGTTGCTTGAACCATTTTGAACTATGAACTTTTGAACCTTTGAAAGTTCATTGGTTCACTGGTTCAACGGTTCGAGCGGCCTTCCTAGCTCCTTGGTTCTGTCGCTTCTTTGGTTCATTTGCTTTCCTTGCTCAGAGCTTTCTTTAAACTTTTGAACCCATTGAACCATTTTGGTTCAAGGTTCAATGGTTCATCCTCTTTCTTAGAAGCCTTTGTTTTCTCTAAGTATCTCGAGCTTTGAAATTCCTTCGACTTTATGTCTTTGGAGCACCCCGAAGGGAAGGTGTCCCTTCGAGATTTGAGAAAGGTCCATTTCATGGTTCCCAGGAGGCCCCCTGCAAGGGTACCTGCCCTTCAAGGTCCTTCAAGCGGCTTTCTTCTTCAAATTTTGCAGAGTCCATAGAACCAAGCCTGCAGAGTCCATAGAAATAGGTATGCAGAGTTCGTAGAAACCAGCCTGCAGAGCCCATAGAATCAGCCCTTTGGCTTTATATCTTTGGAGCCCCTCAAAGGGAAGGTGTCCCTTTGGGCCTTGAGAAAGGTCCATTTCTTGCTCACTGAGAGCCCCCTGCAAGGGTACATGCCCTTCAAGGTTCTTCAGGTAGCCTTCTTCTTCAAATCCTTCGAACAAAATGTCTGAAGGAATTCCTTCAGAGATTTTGTCCGAATGAAATCTTTCCTTTATTTTTTCAACTTTACTTCAGGCCTTTGAATGATCCTTCAGACAAAAAGTTCGAATGAATTCCTTTAGACGATTTGTTCGAAGGATTTTCCTTATAAAATTTCATCACAAAAAATCTTTCTAAAAGATATCTTTTTGTTCCCTTTTGTTCACTAGCCTCTGCAAGGGCACTTGCCCTTTGGGTTTTGGGGGACTCCTTTGAACCTTTTAATTGAACCAACTTATGGTTCAATAGTTCAACAGTTCAATCTTTGTGTTCTACTCATTCAATTGACCACTTTGAACCAATCTCGTTGAACTTTTGAATATTTGAACCCTTTTTGGTTCAAGGTTCAACGGTTCAATGATTCAATCTTTTTGGTTTTCGTTAAGTCTTTTGAAGCCATTGAACTTGATGAAGCCGTTCAACTTTGAACTTTTGTCGAAGCGCTTAACTCTTTAAGCTTGCTGATGTCCTTAAACCTTTGAACCCATTGAACCATTGAACTTTTCAAAGTGGGGTTCAATGGTTCAATGGTTCAATCCTTTGTTTGATGCTTGCTGATGGACCTTTTGGTTGAGCCTCAGCGTTGAACCAACCTTGAAATTGCCTAAGTGTTGGGAACTTATTTCTTTGTGAGAGCTCTCATGTTGAAGTCATTGAACCTGTTGAACCTGCTAGTCCCTTAGCTAAAAAATCTCGAATAATGAAGAATTTGAATGCTCAGAACAATTTTTGAGAAGGGAAGAGAGAATTTTGGCCTACGACCAAAATAGTTCATAAATTGTCCCAAAAATGAGTGACAGATTTTGGGAACAAGAATAATCATCAATGTAACCATCATCATAAAATATATTGAACTACTTAGGTTGTGTTGGAGACAATAAAAAGTAAACCACACCATATATTGAAGCTATCTTCTTGAAATTTTGTTCATCATTGTCAAAATATTGCATCATAGACTAAACTAGACAATAATAATGTAACCTTACTTGAGTACTAGGAAGAGAATTAATTCATGTTTTGGCTTCTTGACTTGCAGATAGAATCATAGATTTTTTATCATTTACCTTATCCTTTTCATTTACACATATGAGATAAATTATAATAAATGTGTTTTTTCTACATACCAAAATCTAATTATATATGACATACTAGTCTTGTATACTATTATCAACTGAATCTTGAACCTGTTTGATCACTATTTGATTTAGTGCAAAATAGAAACATCCCCAAGGTGTAGGACCTTTGATACT
The DNA here is from genome assembly GCA_037957365.1 of Torreya grandis. Lineage (NCBI taxonomy): Eukaryota > Viridiplantae > Streptophyta > Pinopsida > Cupressales > Taxaceae > Torreya > Torreya grandis. The sequence continues at coordinate 1,633,935 of JARHVA010001587.1, forward strand.
TGAGATAAACCTCTAGAGGTTGACCTCATTCCTAAACTATGTTCACCTAATGTAAGATCAGCTTACATCCCTAAAACACTACTAAAAGAGATATATTTACACCTATAACTATGATTTCATCATGGAAAATAGAGTAGAAGTAATGGATATTCATAAAATGGTGATGCACCAAGTTTAGAGATCTCCTAAAATTACTAAAAAATATATAATAAATATTCAGAAGTGATGGGAAATCACACAACTTTCACATAATCTGCAACTTTCCCAACCTTTACATAAGTATTTTGCATAGAGGTAGGAAACCTACATAGCATACAACCTATAAAAGAGAGTGTAAATATGATTAGAGAAAATTAGAAAGGAATTAAACATCCACAAGTGAAGATCAAAAATTTAAAATCACATAATATTTAAGAAAATTGACAGTATGAAAAAGGCAAACATCAATTCTTTATTGAATTCAAGACAGAAAGCTAGTATTACAATCCTCAAAAGGGCATAGTTTTGCTACACCAAAGAGAGGGATGATTAATCCATCTCAAAAATAGTAATATATATAATAATAAAATTAGTGGGAGTAGAAACAATAATTACTTCCCATGTATTACATTAATGCATGCATGTGTAGGAGGAGAGACTTAGAAGTTGAAATCATTAAGCCTTTTCAATGCTTTAGAATTGTTTGATGATCTTTCAGAAAAGTTTGTGTAGCATTTTTCCTACAATATCGAATATGACATTTCATTGATCAATTTAATGTAAGAAAAATAAAAGGCTGGTGAAAGCTTTGCAATTTATTTGCAATGATGGAGCGTCCTTGCAAGCCGATTCACTCACAGTTTACCAGATAAACATTTAGCCACTATATTCACTAAAAATTTGCACAATGAGATATCCTACTATCTAGAACTACAGTATGCACATACCTTTAAAGAGATCATTGAAAAAGGTTTATTGATCTAGTGATCCCTTATTAATAAAGGAATCATAGAGATCAGAGCCTATTATGATCAAAAATTAGTTTTTATAACACTCAAAATAACATTCAGAATTCAAATCAAGTAGAATAGACCAAAAACACAGTGATGAATATAGAATAGTCAATAGAAATAAAAAATGATAACAGCACCAAACTTAGACTCTAGTGTTGGATACCATGGTGTCCTATTTTTGGTGATCCTATCTAAACATCAAAAAACCTAATTTTTTTAGAAATAGATAAAAAGGTAAGTTTAGTTACAGTTTTATCAGCTACAATTTAGTTCAGATTGGGTAGTTTTAATATAGTTTTTCTTAGAGAATCCAGATAAAGGGGGAATCATGCACATCATGATGGCTCTCACTTCTAGTTTCAAATTGGTTAGTTGGTACAACTTCTACATCAGAATCCATGTTATAGACACCAATAATCAAGGGCAATATGCATAGCACATTTGCCTTATTTTTTTTAGTTCATTACATAACCTAGGTATTCTTAGTAGTTGTGTGCCTTATTCCATCTGCAGGTGGTTGGCATCATTTTAAAGTGGCTTTCATATAAGCCTAGTTCCCAGTTTTGGAGTGGCTTTCATACAAGCCTAATCTCCACCTCTCGAAGTGGCTAAAATTGGCCTAGTTTTCTATACACATTCAGTTATGTATGCCATATTATCAAATTCTAGAACATTCATGGGCTTCATGAGCCATCTCATATGACACACATTCATACCGATATCAGTTCATGGTTCATACTTAGTGAAAAATTATGGATCCAAAGAACCATCTAGCCTTTGTATTCTTAAGCCACCTACTTAGAGGGATTGGACACATCGTCCAAACATCGATTAACACATGCATGATCACATAGCTTCACTTAGTGGGCAATGATGGATCCAAAGGGTCATCCTTTGTATTCTTAAGCCACCCTTAAGGAATTGAGCACTCAACTCCGTTCACGATATTACTCTTGGTACAACACATACCCAATATCACTCAACATCACAATAGGTTTTGTATTGGTTCACATTCCCGATGAGGTGTATTCATTTCTTTCTCTTCCTCTCTCTTCTACTCAACTTTCTATACATTTTTATTTTAGACATAGTATTTCTAGTAAGAATTGATTTACTCTATATTTTCTCTTGTAGATTTACACTTTATAGTGTGTTCTCTCTATGTACACTTAGCATCACATAGCCTCATGGGCTTTACCCTTAAAGGTAAGTTCAAGTACGCTTTCTATTTTTCCTTTATCCTAGTATTTCACTTTTCTACATCACTAGAATAAATGGGTGGCAAATGTAATCATATAAAATTTAGAAATTGATAGCTTGATTGTGGCTACTGACACCAAGTCCATTGGTCCTTCTTGCATGCTCTTGTGACCCTTATAGACACTTTTTTGCTCATTATTAGTCATCCATAGCCTTCCAAGCAGTTATTCCAACTCAACAAACCTCTATTTCCTAGGCAAATTCTATCCCTACAAGTCCCGATCCTATAGGATAGGAGCATCATACCTAGACTATAGCATCAGACCCTAGGGTGTCCCATTTTTGGTGCTCTTGTCCAATTACATTTTGATTCCCAATAGTTATTTTCATCTAATCCCTATCCTTCATTATGTTGACCTATCATGAATATATCTAACCCATGAGCAATAGTTCCCTATAAAAGCTCACACAAAGGTCATTTATAAAGGGAGGTGACAAATCTTACAAAGCAAGCAAGAATACAAGCATATTCACTAAGGCGAATTTCCCTGTTCTATACACACAGTCACCCAACATAGCTGTAAACATATTCAAATTTTCATACTAGTCCTTAGCCACCTCAAGCACTCTCAATTTGGCATATATGCATCTGTATCACACTATTTCACAAAGCACATTAGGTGGGAGAACTACATATGGCTAGATATGTCTTAGGAGTATTGGTATGTAGGCAGCGTGCCCATACAAGGGGTGTGGATCATACATTCAGTGCATCTTACACACACTAACCCCCCTTTCAAGTGATTCAAACCTCATTTATTAAGCATAATGGAGGTTTAGGGTTTTAAGATTAAATCCTCTCTAAAATGAGCCCTATTGACATTAAAAACTTAAAATTTCATAGGCAGGATCACACAGGAACATTGCATCGAACACAAAAAATTCAAATCTATGTGATGAATTTGGATAATAGCAATAGGAGTGGACTACAACGTCAGAGCCTAAAGTGTCCTATTTTTGGCATGCCTATCCTTTCAGTAAATGAAAGCTAGATTATGATTTATGACACTATCCTAGTCTTGCACAACTAGTTTCAGATCCTGTCTCAGTCATCTAAACCTATGTCAAGATAATTTATATTTCTCCTTATTTATTTACCATTTTTAGAAAAGAAAAATTACACAAATTAGGACTGTAATTATTGTAATATTATTTATTGATTTATTAATCCAGACCCTTTAACTAAAATAGGAATAAAACTCCATTATTCTTAAAAAATTTAAATCAGTTACATTTGATTTCCATATACTAGGTAAAGGGATAAAATTGATGTATTTATATTATTCTATTGCTTGTGTGGATGATAAAAGATGTCTAAGCTGACCTTAGGAGGTTCTAGTTTTGAAAAGATATCTGTTTGGGAAAAGATAGAGCAGAAAACATTAAAGCATTTTTGGGGACACCAACACCATGTGGCATAAGTGTCTTTATTATGGTGTTAGTGTCTAGCTGGAAAAACACTAGGCATGAAGAGCCATGATAGATAAATAAGGGTCTAGGATTGCTTTGGAACTAACTACAGATGTTTATGCCCTACACTAAGGCTAGATAAGTGGGACAACAAGCACTAGGATATGTCTAGGGATAAGCTAGGGATATGTAGTAACAAGTAGCACTCTTATCACTCAAATATCACTTTTGGGTGATTATATAAATTATAAAGTTGCTCAACTTATCTCATGAGATAGTGATAGCATAAATCTAGTTAGTGGGATGATAACTATCACCATCTATAGAGTTGAGACCTGAGGCCTTGTATAATCTTGAACATATGATTGATCTTGTTCTTATGTCCCACTTTATTTGACAAAGTTTTGTATTAATGAAGCTTGCGTAGAGAGTTGGATAGTTACTACTTCATAGTCCACACACACACACACACACACACACACACACACACACACACACACACACACACACACACAGATAAAAAAACATGGAAAATATATAAGATAAAGAGCACAAAGGCTAGGCAAATAAAGAAAACAAACATAATATATACTATCCCCATGTAAAAATTATATCTAGAAAATAAATAGAGTAATTTAAAACTCTAGAACGTTGAAACCCTAGGGCAAGCTAGGGTTTCAAAGTAAGGCTCAAATGTCAGGTTCACCAAATTTTAACCCTTTTCATTGAAATAGTTAATATTATGGTAACCTAATCAACTAAAGAATAAGCTATTCTAAAAACCATGTTAGTTAAATTATTCAAGTTCATAATATTATGATATAGTGTTGAATTATGAAATTATGTTAAATATAGAAAGTAAAATACCAAATCATAATTTAAAAGTAGCAATCATAAGGATAAATAACTCTTAACTTATTCATTTATATGTAGGTAGATATGACATGTATAGGTGTAGAAGAATATAGAGTGATGTTCTGCCTTGATTTATAAAACTATATAAATTAGCTCTTTGTCAGCCTAGACACTACATTTGGGATATGGACTCTAGAGTCGATGCTTCTATCCAAATTTTTATGCTTGTATCCGATACAAAATATAGGTCCTTTTCTATAATGACCACTTGCCCTTGTTAGGGTTCATTGTTGCAACATAGGATTACGAACGAGATTATTAGTCTTCTATTATTAGTGGAATGCAAATCCAAATCAAATAACTCAATGAAAACAATAACTACTCTCCTAAGTACTTGGGTGAGAAATAATGTAACTAAGCTTAAATACAACTAGAAGATGAATAAAAAATTGCTTTTACCATCCTTGTCAAATGATTCTTTTTCATTGACATATAAATGTGTTCATGCTTAGATTTTATATCAAATCGAGTCCTTTGTCAATGCATTTACCTTGAGGGAAACAACTCTCCTTGTTCACTTGTGGCTTGGCTTGTCATGTGATAACAAAATGAAGCTTTCTAAAGACAATTTGGCATTACTTCTTTGCACAAAAAATGTTCTTGTCTCTCAATAATGTAACATTGTAAGTTTGTCTTAGGAGCTTTTTGGAACAAAGGCAATGACACTTGTATTTATAGGTTCTCAAACTCATCCTAACTCAAGTGTATTTAGGTTATATTTAACCATGGCTAGGTTAGGGAGGGGACAAGGAATTAATATTTGGGATAGATATCTCATTTATTAAGCATGGCTCATCATTTCTGAATTTAAGGCTTTTATAAAGATATTTCCAATTCCTTGACCTTTGAGGATGATGACATCATCATGACCTCATTTTTATTGAAATTTTATTTTTAGAAAATATATATTCATTAATTGAACATGGAATTTTTATTTAATCAATTAATTAGATTTGCTTAGTTAATTAATTTTGCTTAGGGTTTTGGTATTTTAGAAACTGGTTAAGTGCCCCACTTAATGGGTCAAAAGATCAATTTGTCAATTTACAAAGTTGCAATTTGACTAGTGAATTCCATGGGAGGTTACTATTGTGTACAAGATAATACCCCAAATAAGAATGCCTTAAAATGATTTTGAGCACTAACATCCGATCTGCGGATAAAATTAAAACATATAATGAATTTTAGGCTTAATTTATGTTATTTGATGGAAATCAATTTGAAGTCCTTTTAGATATGTAATGTGACAAAAATAATTCTCTACAGTTTACCCCTATTTGAAAAGGCATTACAAGACACAGACACAATAACATCTTCTCAAATAATGAAAAAGTTGCTTAAGAATAAAAATAAGATAATGATTGAGGAATGATGCTCCCAACAAAGTGTGAGAAGCCTATGATGCCCCCTCTAGGGAGTGGTCAAAACATATGATTGATGGATGGTCCCTCGAAAAGATTAAAGAATAAGAATTTCACTAACCCATGGATGAGATTAATCCAATTGAGCTAATGCTTGCATACATTGATGATCCAAAACTTAGAAGTTTTGGTTGACGAATATTTCAATATTACAGAAATAACACAATAACAATGGATTCTCTGAGAAGAGACATCGTATTACTTAACAACCGCAATACAAAACATGCACTTATCTCTGTGAAGAGATGTCTACCTTCCCCTTTCAAGTTACAATGCATTTATACATATGTTTTAAGACCACCGTAGGAGATTACGTGGCTCAAGGAATTAACAGGTGATGACTTAACGTCTTAGCATTAAAATAGTACAATGCTCAAGTACATATGTCCCAGCATTAAAACAATGCAACACTTAAGGATATAATCGCTCGAGGACAAAACAAAATGAAAATAATATAAAAGTCAAGGAACTAACTGCCACCAAATGGTCACCTCGAATTGTTGCCTGGATCATTCCCCCCTCCTTGAAAAGCAATGGTCTCCATTGCGTCAAGATTCCCCGTCAGGTGGGGTAGTTATGTCTTGATTTGATTCATTGTGAGCCACTCACCATGGTGGCTAAGCTGGCCTCTTCTGACCACTCGATATAGTGGAATAGAGCGTCATCTTGTTGTCTTCATCCAAGTATCCATAATCTGATCCTCTTCTACTAGAGCAAGACTCTGTGGATCAAGCTCATCAATTTCTAGTTGTTCTGCCACAACTGAAGTGTCCAATAGAGGTGGGTGATATGGTTTGAGGAGCTCCACATTAAATATTAGATGCAAACCAAGGTAGGCTAGTAGGTTCAACTCAAAATCATTTTTTGCAACTTTTCTGGTGATGGTGTATGGACCATATCGTAGAGGCTAAATCTTTCTGTGTGGGCCTGCAAGTCATTCCTTCTAAAGCCGTAACCAAACCTTGTCACCCATAGCAAAATGGTGTGCAATCCTATGTTTGTCTTGGCGTAGCTTATACTTCTGATTCATCTTCTCCAGGATGTCGTGAACTTGTTCCTGGATATGTTGCATATGTTCAATAAACTTGGTCACTTTTGCTGCCTTAGAGCTTCCATGAGCTATGTATTCCATGGTGGAGAATGGAACAGCTATATCAATTGGTGCCATGGGTTGGAACCCAAAACATACTTGGAAGGGACTATGCTTGGTCGAGTTGTGTAGTGCTCGATTGTATCTGTGTTGGATGAACAGAAGTCCCTCGTCCCATGTGCATGGATGTTTGGAGTGATACATCCAAATCATGTGAACAATCAAGTAGTTTACCACCTCAGTCTGACCATCAGTCTATGGATGGAAGGTTGTGGACTTCATCAGCTTAGTATCCATCATTTTCCATAGAGCAAACCAGAAGATGCTCAGGAACCTGCTATCTCAATCTAAGATAATGGACTTGGGGAGACCAAAATGGAGCCATACATGACTAAAATATAGTTGAGCAATTTCCTTAGCAGACATATTTTTCTTACAAGCAAGCATAATAGCCATTTTTGAAAAATGATCAACAACCACAAAAATATAGTCCTTGCCATGTTTGGAAGTGGGCAAACCTGAGAGGAAATCCATTGAGATGGATTCCCAAGGCTTGGTTGGTTCTGGCAATGTCGTGTACAATCCTTGCTTCTTATTTGTTGGCTTGGCAATTGCACACGAGGTGCAAGATTTGAGATATCTTTCCACATCTTTGCACATATGGGGCCAGTAGAAGTGTTTTTGAAGAACTGCCAATGTTTTTTTGATACCAAAGTGGCTAGCTATCCTACTGAAGTGTGCTTCCCATATCATCTTTTACTGCTCTACAATAGGAACACAGATGTGCCCCATATGGCAAAGGACATTATTTTTCAAATAGAAGTTAGAAACATGTTCACCTTTTTGGAGCACTTGATATGTGTCAGTAAAGATAGGATCTACTTCATACAGAGCACCCCAAGTGGTAGTCTCATGTCTGCATAGGTCAAGCACTATTGTGAGTGCAGTAATTGGTGGGCGGCTTAAGCAATCTACAGCTATATTTGAGCTCCCCTTTTTGTGTTTGATTATCAGGTGGAATTGTTGAAGACACGTGGCCCACTTTTGGTGCCTCTTATTTCATAGTTTACTTTGCATCTGGATGAATTCCAATGGTCTATGGTCAGTTTGGATGACCATCTCTTTCCCCAGGATGTAGTGTTTCCGGTGTTTGCAGGGTTGTACAATGGTGTAGAACTCCTTATCATATATTGGATATTTCCTGACTATATCAATGAAAGTTTCACTGTGGTATGCAACAAGATGGCCATGTTGCATGATGACAGCTCCCATGGCATATTCAAATGCATCTATCATCAACTCAAATGGTTGATGAAAATCTGGCAAGGCAAGAACAAGGGCTGAGCAAAGTCTGTTCTTCAAATTCTCAAATGCCCTTTGCTGTATTTCACACCACTAAAATGTAGCTTTAGCTCCTCCTTTAGTCACTTGGGTTAGTGACCAAGCAACATGTGAAAATCCAAGAACAAACCTGTGGTAGAAATTTGCAAGGCCCAAAAAGTTGTGAAGCTCTGTGAGGGTCCTTGGTGTTGGCCATTCTCAAATAACCTAAATCTTTTTTGGATCAATGTGGACCCCTTCCTCATTCACAATGTACCATGAGGTACTGAATTGTTGCCATTCTGAATGTGCATTTGTCAAGATTTGCATACAACTTGTGCTCTCAAAGAGTTTGAAGCACCTTACAGACATGTTGCAAATGTTCTTCCCATGTTTTGCTATAGATAAGAATGTCATCTAAGTAGACCACCATGAATGAGTTGGTGAAGGGTCATAGGATGTCATCCATCATCCTCATGAAGGTTGGAGGTGCGTTAGTTAGGCCAAAAGGCACAACCAACCATTCAAAGAGCCCCTCCTTAGATTTATATGCAATTTTCCAGACATCAGTGGGATCGATGGGAATTTGGTGATAACCAAATTTGAGATCAATTTTGGTGAAGAACTTCACACCACGGAGCTAGTCCAATAGGTCATTGATTATGGGGAGAGGGTAGCGATTCCTCACAGATATTTTATTCAGGGCTCGATAGTCAATGCAAAGCGTCCATGTTCCATCTTTCTTCGGTGCCAAGATGATTGGGCTACCATAAGGTGAAGAGCTTGGCTTGATGTGACCCCTTTTGATCAATTCTTGAATCTATCTTTTTATCTCATCGTTCTCTAAAACTGATCTATGATACATAAGACTGTTAGGCAAAGGTGATCCTGGGATTAAATCGATAGAATGTTTTACCTGGCAATGCAGTGGAACTCCTGTGGGTGACTTGAATAAGTCAGCATATTCACCTATGATTCATCCTATCTGCTCTTGTTGTTGTGTTGATCGTGTAGTTAGGACCGCAACATTGACCTCCTTGGATCTCTGTGGTTTGACCATCATGAGAACAAATTGCTTTGTCTTATCCACCAATCTCTTGCATTGCTTAGCACTGATCAGGGAAACAGCTGTGGGAGTTGGTACCTCTGGTACCCTATAGCACTGTGTTCCAAGAGTGAGGATGATCCTTCGAGTTCAGGATTCATAGATGCCATGCTGCTCATACATGAACGGTTGACCAAGGAGGACATCACAAACGTCTAGATTGACCACATCACACAAGACTTCATCTTGGAATGGTTTTATAGCATATGAAAGAAGACACTGATGGGTGACATGAAGGTCTCTCCCTAGGCTTAACCACCCAATACTATATGGCTTTAGATGAGGCTTCATGGATAGACCTAGACTTTTCACAACTTTATCTGAGATTAAATTCTTTTGACTCCTGCTATCAAGAATGAAATGCAGAGGCTTACCTTTTACCCATAATTTGGAGTGAAAAAATCTTTCTTTGTCATCTGGTCTTTCCTCACGGGTTTGTGACAAAGCGACGATGGTGTCGGGCTCAGCATCTACAATTTCTTCTTCGTCCTCTTCAACTATAGGTTGTGTATGAGGCAGAGTAGTAGACGTCGAGTATTGTGACTCAGAGAGCAGCGACTTGATGGCTCGACATTCTTCTTTGGAGTGAGTTCCAATTTTTTGGTAATCACACCATTTTCTAGCCTTCCCCTTCTAGGATTTCTTATCCTAAAACTCCTTCTGCTTCCAGTTTTGGCCTCGTGTTTGACCTTCCTTGTCGCTTTTCCCTTTTGAAGGTTGATTCTTTGTATTCTTCCTACCATGCTTCTGTTCAATCTTCACTGCAAATTTATATGCCTCACCGAGGGTTTCCAAATTGAAGAGTTCCATTTCCCCCCAGATGTACCATTGTTGTCCACCACGATATTTGAGAGTTTTATGTTTCTCACTTTCTTCAATGCCCAGTCTTGCAAATAAAGAATGAAAAGCATCTGTGTAATCTTGCACAGATTGGTCCTTACCTTGGCGGAGTTGTTACCACTGTATGTACAAATCATCGTATGCACCGAGGGGATAGTATTCTTCTTTTACTACTTCCGTAAAATCATCCCAGGTGGGTTTCACCCTAAGGCCAATGATATCTAAATTGAACCTCTTTTTTTACACTTCCCACTAGTTTTTCATGGGCAATGATGATTTCAAAAGAGCAAAAGTGATCTTTTCTCCATCAATGAACTTATTTACTGAGAAGTAGGATGACAGTTGGTCCAACCAATTTTCCACCACATCAGCATTGATTTTGCCTTCAAATGTGGGAATATCAAAATTCACCTGAACCTTGAAGGGTGTTGGGTTACTGAAAGGAAGCTCCCTCGATGAGGAGCCCAGCTGTGTAGCCGCAGAGCCAAAATTTCCCATCGGAAGTGTTTGAAGAATTTGAGCAAATTGTTGGAGCATCTGTGCTTATTTCCACTGGAGGGGTTCATTCACCATTTCCTTGAAAGGATCGGATGTCTTAGTGTCGTTCGCCATTTGAGGTCTTTTGGGGCACATAGGGGGAGTGTCTGGAAGCTCTATCACTTCCCACCCAAGTTTCCTGTATCCTAACCTCATCCTTGGGAAAATACACTCTCAAGACAAACCGCTCTGATACCACTGATTCAAAACTCAGAAGCTTTGGTTGACGAATATTTAAATAACACAGAAATAACACAATAATAATGGATTCTCTGAGAAGAGACGTCGTATTAATTAACAACCATAATACAAAACATGTGCTTATCTCTGTGAAGAGATGTCTACCTACCCCTTTCGGGTTATAATGCATTTATACATATGTTTGAAGACCACCGCGGGAGATTATGTGGCTTGAGGAATTAACAGGTGACGACTTAACATCCCAGCATTAAAATAATACAACGCTAGAGGGCATACATCCCAGCATTAAAACAATGCAATGCTCAAGGATATAATCGCTTGAGGGCATATGTCCTAGCACTAAAACAATGCAATGCTCAAGGATATAATCGCTTGAGGACAAAACAAAATGAAAACAATACAAAAGTCGAGGAATTAACTGCCACCAAATGGTCACCTCGAATTGTTGCCCAGATCAATTGATTAAAATATTAATTTATCCAAAGGCAATTATAATCAGTGGCATGGTATGTGCCCCAATAGGCCAGATGGGTTGAACTACTGATTTGCCCAAAGGTGGTTATAGTTAGTGGCACAATGATGTGCTCTAGTAGGGAAGATTGCTTATGGAATAAAATTGATTTTTTCCTAGTAAGGCAGAATAAATTATTGATCGTGATAAATTGATTATCCCCTAGTAGGGAAGATTGGCAAGCATAACTCAAGGATATAAGCTATCACAGAAATTAAAGATGATCAAGTGCAAACGTAGGTTCAATGTCTAATGACTTTTCAAATAATAAAGAAGCCAAAAACAACTAGGCACACAAGGATGAACAAAGTGATGAAAGAGATGATTTTAAGACAATAATGGGGATGGAAGAATAATGACTCTTATTGTAGTAGAGATCCACATCCGATGTGTAGCTTGACTCAACATTGCAATGTCAATATGTGAGAACAAGACATTAAATTTTTGGAGTCTATCTAATATATACTAATTATAGTTATAAATATATAATATATTATAAATATTATTATAATGTATAACTAAAGCAATACAATTTAATAGTGTAATATGTATATATGATTATTTTTTATAAATTTATATAGTGAAAAGGATCTTAGTCCTATCTAGAATGAAAAGCTTATGTGAACCATGCCAGATCCTTCTAGTCTTCCCAAATAGACAATAGACATATATAATTCCTATCGTGATAGGTCTTTTGACATTTATCTTCAGAACTTCTATTATATGATTCAACTCTTCCTTAACCTTTGTACATATAAAATTTTGCATTGCCTTTCTATCGACATTTAATCAATTTGGTCTTATATGTAAAGACATGTCACAAGGATAATCTTCAAATGAAGTATGATGACTTCACTACATTTAAAAGGTGCCACAAAGGTCATGATGCCAAATGCCTTAATGTAAATAATGTCGTAAAGATATACAAACTTTATTATCAATTATCTTGATGTGAATGATATCTCACATATCCAAAGATAAATTTAAAGATGGTTCCCCTCAGTAAAATTCGTTCAGCATAATTAATCTTACTATGACTTTAAAAATAAAGGTGCTTAAATCCCATAAACATAAGAATGGATAACCCCCACATTTAATATTTCATCAAACATAGTTACGTAAGGAGTTAGAGGATGTCAAAATTAAAAGTTGGAATGATCTCACTTCTTTTATTTATTTAATTTAAAAGTTTTATCTAAGGATTAGAGGATGTCAAAATTAAAAGTTAGAATGATCTCACTTCTTTTATTTATTTATTTATTTGAAAAGTTTAGATATTTTATTTTGTTTTTGTTTTTGTTTGTTTTGTTTTTATTTATTTTTAATTTTGATTAAAAGAAAACATTTTTCAATTTAATTAAAAAAATCTGTAATAAAAATTAAATCTAAACATTAAATGTTTTTATTGAATTGTATTGTCATAGAAAGCTTCCACACCCAACAAACCATCGACGAGAGTAACAAAAGTAATACCTATAATTATAAGGATAGACCTCTTTTTCAAGCTTCCACATCTTATCTTTTTTTTTGAGATATCTATATTTTTAATCATTTTTAATAAACTTATATTTTGTAGACACAACACCCAGGTTTCACCAAAGCAATAACTCTTTTTTTATAATTGAAAAAAAAAAGATATAGTGAAATGCAAAATAATTCAATACGGTTACTTGTCAACGAAGCAAATAAATTATCTAAGAGGAATTTCTAGAGAAGGGAATTTTAAGCATGTCATTGAAATGAAATATTTATATGTCAGATTGGCTTAGTATTAATATAGAGATATTTATAATAGAAAACACACATACACAACTTTATATTAATTTTATATTAACTAAACCTTATAAAGATTAATACAATGATAAATGTATAATATAATATCAATTTTACCTGTGACAAGGTACCAGTGATGAGCAGTAGTAATCTTAACACTTCAGACTACTTTTGGGGAGGACATGATAATGTAAACACTTAAACATTAAAGAAGTTACAAGCACTTAAAACAGACCAATATTAAAGCAGTTACAGTAGAAATTGAAGCCTGAACAGAATTAAAACCATGGTCTTATAAGACTCACTTCTTGCTCTTCTTCTCATCATCATCGGACTGCGCGAGGCCCTTAAACAGATTCCACGCCGCAAAACCAGCGGCCACAGCAACAGATGCAGTGCCCACAATTCCCAACAAAGAAGTCTCCTTTTCCTCTTCATGAGATTGTTGCCGGCTTGAAGAAGACGACGATGCGGCGCCTTTAATCTTTGGCATGGTGGCCGGATCTTCCAGGCGTCGAGGCATGTAATCGTTGACAGAGCCATAGAGACGGTGGCTGTCGTCACACCGATTCACATCCTCTACTCTGTTTGTGTACACTGTAAGCTCGCCGAAGCCATCAGGAATCAGAATGCGCGGCTTTATCAAATCCACTTTGGGGTGCTCGCGATTTTTGAAAGAAGACGCCATTACAGGTTGGGCAAATCTCAAATCCTCTTCCACTATGGGGTAACCCAGCATGGGACTCTGTGTTTCCCCTTCATAAGGATACAGCTGGCTTGAAGACGAAGACGTGGCTGTGCCTCTGATCTTTGGCATAAAGGACGGATCTCTGAGCTTATCTTTTACCTTTTCTTTCAGACGTCGAAGAAAGTAGCTGTTGCTATTAAAATTTACGTTGACTGACTCAACCCCCGCCTTTCGCAAAACATAGAGACGCCGGTTGTTCTCACACCACGCGACACCCTCACAGTCTCTGTAGACAGTGAGCTCGCCGAATTTATGAGGGTTCAGAAGGCCCCGCTTCATCAAATCCGCAGCCTCTTCCACATTGGGGTGCTCGGGATTTGAAAAATGAGGCGCTATATCAAGTTGGGTGAATCTCAATTCTTTGGGATTCAGCACTGCACGCTTTCCATCCCCGCCGCTTTCCAGCCTCCTCCACTGCACGCTGTCCATAGTCTGCTAAATGCGCTGCGCTGGTTTGGGATTTTGTCAGGCAACAACTCTTCTTTAATAAAAGAGATAAAAGTCCCGGTGCGCTTACTTTCGACGAAGCAAATAAATGAAAAGAAATCGAGGAAAGTCACAGGTAGCTGAGCTGAGTAGATATTAATTATTTACCTGTTTTACTGCGAGGGTGGGGTTCACATAAATGTATTGGTTTGGGATTTTGTCATGCAACAACTCTTCTTTTATAGGTGTAAAAGTGATAAAGTGGAATACAAATAATGTTCGTGCAGTTATTTATTGACACAGAAAATAAATGAAAAGAAAATAAGAGAAAGACACATAAAATTGATCACGTATTAATTATTTACTGGCTTTATTTATAAACCAAAATTTATTGATGGAATATAGTATTGTGGATGTATTAAATTTATACACATTGGGGTGTGCAAAAAAAAAAAAAATGGAACAATTGTAAATGTCAATATAAATTGACTCATAGCACTCTCATTTGCTTTAGATAATTTTCTTTTGAATGAGTTCATACAATTATTTACTAACATTATTGTTAGGGTGGGGTTCATGTTTAGAATATATTAATTGGGATGCATTAATTTTTTGTACTAAAAGTTAAGCATGCATTATCTAATACTTGAATAACATTTACCTAATAATAATAATTTATATAAGTTAAGGTGTGGAGAAAAGGTTTAGACTCGATCGAATTTCTGACCATCAATGTAAAATGACTCATAACCTATTGGGTGCCACTCTGATTTGCTTTAGACACAATCCTTTAGAATGAATTCTTAAAATTATAGAAAAACCTTGTCTACTCTATAATGGTTATCATTTGATTTTCTTATGTGAACAATGATTCAAATTTTTCTTCCATCAACCTATCAAAAAAATCTCCTTTCCAAAGCCATTTATTAGGGACATAGCATGTTTTAGATTGAAAGAAGACAATTCTAATGAGGTTTGGCTGTTAAACATGAAACTCTAGCACGAGTTTACAAAAAAGTTCATTGAGTATCAAAGTGGTTATAGCAATGTTCGTGGCCGCTATTTTAATATATTCATGCATCCTCTATATTGTAAAAAAAAATGAAGAATTTTAGTTCTCCATGTATCATAATCTCGTCATCTTGTGATCATAAACTACATAGAGTGCAATGTATATTGTTACTCTTTGTTTGGTCCCATTCAATAATGAATTTAACATATTATGTAAAAATGAAGTGTCATCAAATGAAACATGTGACAACCATTTCACTGTCATGGCCTCACAAAATTCATGGAGTTCACAAAGTATCAAAGTTTTCATGATAATATTAGTGCATAACATTTAAAAATATTTTTTTTTAATCTTTTCATGTGTTTATTGTTTTGTACAAAAAATGAAATTTGTCCTATAATCTCAGCTCCTAAATACTTCAAGATTTGAGAAAATCATCTCAATATTCTATCTCATCCTACATGGTATCTTCTATATCAAATATTGAGCCAACCTCATCAATTATGTAAAGAGATTATTACAATTATTAAATATGAAAACATTAAGTGATAAAGTGGTACCTCAAGATTCTTGTGGAGAACTCAAAGAAGAATACACTTTGATGTCACATTTTATAGGATAATATGATGCTCTTTAATGATGGCAACATAAAAATTGAATTCTCCCAACCTTCTTGGCATTATGAAACATTCTTGGCTCCAAAAAAACTTGTTTAATAATGGTGGTCAATTGGGAAAGATCGTGGCTATATTAACTTGACATGTAATTCAAATCTCCAATAACCACCTTTGTCGTGTCATACCACTCTTGAAATATATGAATGAATAGCGAACCATGGATTTTATAAAATTATTTTTTACAATTTCCATTGTCATTTTTATTTTTCTAAAGCTTGTGTTCTTAATCACAAATGGAGGATCTCAATCGTCCATGTGACACAATCCCTTATTATTGAAAACACACATTACATGAAGTGAAATGTTTGTTATAACCCTTCTTCTTGACCTATTGAAAAATTAATTTAAAATATTATGTGCAAATACAAGTGCCACAAAATGAAACAAGTGTTTGTTGGGTCCAACATGCCCCATTACCTAAAGATTTTATATGGGGATCCCTTGACTTTGTATAATTGTTTTATTTTATGGTTCTTGCACATTCCTATGTCACATTTATGAATTACATTTAAAGTTTTGAGTAAGGATTTCATATTAGGACACTAACTAATGTGCCATAATTGTTTTGAATTATTTTGACTTAGTTTCATTTGGCCATTTGTTCATAATGGCTAAACTATCCTTATCTAGAATTCAAACAAAATAAATTGGGTTATTAAACTATTTATTTCAAACATAATGATTTAAGCCTTTCATTCATAGATCAATGGACTTCACATGCTTCATGATTGTTTTAAAATCCTGATTTAAAGGATGTTTTATTTTTTCAATCCATTGTCATGATTAATTAGAATCTGGATTTAAAGGATGTTTTATTTATTCGATCCATTATCTTTGATTGTTTTAGCTTAGATTTTAGCTTTAAATCATAAATTATGATTTTGCTTATAATTAGCATCTAAAGGGAGTCATTTCGATGATTCATGTTGTTTGATCTTAAATCTTACTTTTTGGATATTTAGGTTCAAATCATAATCTTATTAGTCTTAATATAGTTTAAATTATCAAATTTGATCGAACTGGTTATTTTCATCAAATTTATTGTGCTTTAAATCTCACTTATCGAGTTTATATTTGTACTTAGCCAATTTCATGAGCTATCAAATTTGATTTGCATTTTATTATATTATATATGAATTTCTATATGCTTTACTTAGGATTTATTTATGCTTATTCAAGTTTTCCTTTAACTAACATATTGATCATTTCATCGAGTCTTTGTTTTGTCTTGATTTACAAATTTTCTAATGCATTTTGAGCTATTAATCTTCACTACCTGTCAATATCTTTGTGATTTATAGTGAAAATTTTGTGGTTTAAAAATTCTACAAACCCCCAAAGAAATTTGAGTCATCTATGTGGAGAAATCGAAGATAATTGGGAAATTGACAGTTACAAGTTTGTAGTACTGAAGTCTTTATGAGCCTAATTTATGGAAATTTTGACACGTGGTTGCATCTTGGGTAGTCGAGGCTTAGGGGGTGTGGGGAGTAACACACAGGTAACAAAGTTCTCCATAGAACCAACCTCCTAATTAGTGATAGGTGGCACAAGATTGGGGATTTAAAGCTTAGAGGGAGGCAATCTAGAGTATATGTTCCTAAAATTTCCCAACTTATGTAAGATGTCCACGTGGTAATGGATTGGGGGGTCTGAACAAAGTTGAAGTCCATGAATGCCCTAGAGCATCCCCGTCGACCATATGTCTAGAGCTCAAGAATTTAATGTGCCAAGTGGCATTCAACATGAATGACAAGTGGCAAGAGTCAACATGACAAGTAGTGGTCAACAAGATAGGTGGTGAATGTAGAACAAGGAAAGAGCCATAAATAGTTTGATAGTTGGTGAGTCGTGAAGCATCATGTCATCCACATGTCAACAAATCAACACTTTCAAATTTGACAATCACAATTATATAGGTCCACAACTGAATACCCTCTGACGTCTTGATATTTTGAAACATGGTCGCATCTCATGAACTTGAAGCCTTGGGAATATACAATGCATAGTTTCAAGTTTGTTGATCCCTACTAGATTACACGATTATGACACATGTTTGTCTCATGAGAATTCATAATTTTGGGGTCTGTGAGTAGCTTTGGATAATCACTTATGCCTAATGACCTATGAGTCCCAAATGCACATGATGCGTCCACATGGTGACATCACTTACATTCAGAGCATGGAGGGAGTGATGGATAAAATAAGCATCTTACACCATAAGTAAGGGCCTAATGGATTGAAAGTGGAAAACAACAAGCCCAACTTTAATGTTAAATCAAAAATAAAAAGATGGGTGGATGATGGTTCAATTGTTTTCCCTGATTACAATGGCTAGGTAGAATCAAACACGAAGATGATTTTTTGGTCAACTATAGATCTTGAAGGTCGAGTGGCCAAGATGTGGATCTCATAATTGATCATTTCATAACCTATCAAGAGCCTCTATTGAGGTCTTAAATATTAGGCACAAAAAGAAAACCAAAATGCTCAAACTGTATGAGAAGAGATCAAGAAATTGGCATATGAGTCTAGAGTATGCAAGGAGACTCGAGTTTATTCTTGATACATGCCACAACATAATAGAATTCATTAGACAATTTTTAGTGAAGGCATCATGCATCAATATGAAGATTTAGTTATAAGAAGATACATTCAAAATAAGAGGCATATGAATCTAAAATGTTGGTTGACACTTGTAGGTATAAAAGAGAACAAGGGAGATCATGAGCCATATGTGTGCAAATATGAAATGATCTCTTGTTAGATTGGACACACAGTGAAGGAAGAACTAATAACCATAATTTATGAACTCAATTACACAATAGCATTGGCAAGATTGAGCAAGAGTCAAAGTGAACGGAATGCTTCTATTTAAAGAAATGAAACAACACATTGTTTTGATATTGCCTGGTCATTGTCATTTACAACAGCTCCATCATTGGGATTGGCTTGCAATGAGGCGTCCTTTTCTATTTGGAATAGTATTTAGTTGGTGGAAAATGGTTAACAAGTTAATAATGCTAAAGTGGGAGCTCGACCTGCATTGGATAATGCATTTTCTTCATCCTAAAACTTTTGCAATGGGGAATTGTGCCATGACTAGGTTAGCCTTATCTTCTTGCTTCTTGATGTGTTATCATAGTAAGTTTAACTATGATCAGTGATTCATTTAATGTTTGTATCAAGAGTGGTTAAGATTGGTTGCCCATCACAATCAATTAACTGACTAGCATTTATAGCCTTCAAAATTTGAACTTATCCCATCCATTTTTAAGAACTCATAGAAGTTATTTACTATTAGGCAAACTCATGCACTTAAAGCCAACATAGTTGTACTTAAACCTACCTAGATGTATTTAGAGAATGAAAAATCCAAAGTTATAAAGTAAATTTACTTCCACATTTTATCCTTGAGCTTTGTAGTCATTGTTATTCGACCACACCACACCCTCATTATCTCTATGGACAGTGAGTTTATCGAAGTCAATAGGGTTTAGAAGGTATTTTACACATGCCATTCAAAATAAATATTTAAATGCTGGATTGGCAAAGTAATAGTACAAAGACATTTGCAATGGAGGATGTATGTAGATAGATTCATACAAGTTGAGATGTGGGAGAAAGGATTTGAAAATATATGAAAATTTGTCTTTTGAATGAGATACGACTACCAATTTATATTTTTTTACTTTTGAGACTTTACCAAAATAAAAAAAGGTATCCCTTCTTACATATCTCACATTTTTAATGAATAGACCAATAAATAATAAATCATGCATTTATAAATTAATGAAAGTTATCCACTATAAATTATAATAGTTGAGAAAGATGTTAATATAATATTAATTTTATACTTTTAATAAATAAATTAATAAATAAACCAAAAATGTAAATTGATGAAAACCTTCAACCATAAATTATATATTAATTTTATATTAATTAAACCTTATAAAAATTAATACACTATAAAGCTTTAACATAAATTAATTTTATATTCAATAAGTAAACCTTATAAAGATTAATACACTCATGAAGCTTTAACATAAAATCAATTTTATATGTGACAAGATCTAAAAGAACTAGATTCCTTCGGTTTCAACACTCAACGCTTTGATAAAAGTGGGAATCAAATAATGCCGGTGCACTCATTATTTAGTAGTGGTAGGGTTTATTGATGGAATACATTATGGTAAATATATTGTTTTTTAAATTAAAAAGTTAAGTATGTATTATATAATATTTATATATTAATAGATATGTGAAAAAATTGGAATAATTGTGACCATTAATGTAAATGATTCATAACATTGATTTATTTTACAATTTTTTTAATAATTTCAAATAATTATTTATCAGTATTATTATTAAGGTGGTGTTCATTGATGGAATATATTAATTGGGATGCATTAATTTTCTGTATTAAAAGTTAAGCATCTACTATCTAATATTTGAATATAATTTATTTAATAATAATTTACATAAATTGGGGTGTGGAAAAAAGATTTGGAATTGTTCAAAATTATGACCATCAATATAAAGTGAACCATAACTTATTGACTACCACTCTAGATTACTTTAGACAATTGTGAATGAATTCAAACAATTATTGAAAAACCCTCTCAACTCTATAGTGGTTATCATATTATTTCCTTGTGTGAACAATGATTTAATTTTTCTTCCATCAAAATATCCAAAAAATGTCCTTTCTGAGTCATTTATTAGCGAAATAATAGGATTCAAATTCCAAAAAAATAATTCTAATGATATTCGGTTGTTAACCATGAAACACTAACACAAGTTTACAAAAAAGTTCATGAAATATAAACACAGTTACAATAAAATTTGTAGGCACTAATTTAATATGTTTTTGATATTTCCATGTATTCTATATTTTGTTAAATTAAAAAAATAGAAAATCTTAGTTGTCCATGTATCATAATCTCGTGATCATAAACTACACAAACTACAATTTTTATTGATACTCTTTTTGTGGTCCCATTCAATAATGAATTCAACATGTTATGTAAAAATGAAGTATCGTTAACGAAACATATGGCATGTTAGCAGAGGTAATCGTCTATCTCAATCTTCTTAGTTCTGATATACACCTGCGCACAAGATATTGTCTGCGGCAGGTTCGTAGAGGAAAAATATATACCTGGGCCTTCTATGCAGAAATTTCTTATTTCTTTGTTATTTTTTCCTCTTCTGCTCACTGTCGCAGTATTGGAACTTCAGGCCACAATTTTCGTGGACAAGAAACAAATTATGAGCTGAATTCGAGAAGCAAATTTGACCGGGACAGGAAACGATATCAGGCAGTAGAAGATTGGCGGAGCAATTTTGGGGAGATCAGATGAAACATTTGGATAGCAACTTGGGCTAGAGAAGGAAGATACACAGCAACTGGGGAGGATGTGAGATAGCAAATAATTTTAGGCAACCTGTTCTGATACACATCAAACAAATGAGCCAATATATGTAAATGCACAGGTCCTGAGAAGTTTTTAAAAAGGAATGATCTAAAAGAGGGGAACCGCCTACCTATTATAGCAAGCTAGAAATGCTGCTAAAAATACTCAGCTGGTCATCGACTCATTTGGAACAGTCTAGAATGAGCATTAAAGAAACACTATTCCAACATAAACATAGGAAAATGTTTGAGGGTTTCGTGCATCAATTAGTAGTCGGTTACTTGGGCAACTATGTCAAGAATATTGAACCAACTTATACAAGTGCTCGGGGTTGGATTGTAGAAATTCAAATTCAGACATTTGAATTTTAGTTTTTTTGAGATGGTCGACTATGTCAAACGTCTGAAATGAATTACGAACAAGAAAAACCAGTTCATCATTTTGGTTTTTAGGGGGGAGGGAGGACTGATCTACGAAATTGAAGTTGAAGATGCAGAAACGTTTGGGGTACTTACTTTTTTAGCGATCACCGAGTCCTTTGCTTGAAAAGGCAGAGTGGTTCCTCATTTGACAATTGAAATTGTAGAGATGAGGTCGCTCGTCTATTTTTTTTTAATCATCTTGCTGGGCTGACTGGTTCTTAGATTGGGTGAATACAGCGTATGATCTATCAACTACTTTACCTTCACTTCTAGTTTCATCCTAGTAATTCAAAAAACCAATGTTGGAGTCGCTAGCGAATTCTTCTTCTCTCTCTGTGAAGAGATTAGCGTCATCTTCTGGGTTCAACTCAGGCTGGAAGGAGAAATATGATTCTGCTTCAAGATATCCAACTGCTAAAATGGTTGGAGGTACTTCAATGGCCAATTTCCCCTGAGGGGGAGGAAGACGATTTGGCTGCCCTTGATTCCTGGCAACATTGCCTTGGTATGACTGATTCGAGAATTTCCTCCTTGGTATATCTCTCTACGAAGGGGCAGATGACATCCATTGTGCCATTTGCTTTCTAAGAGCAAGCAACTCATTTGCCAGCTTCTGCACCATTGGATTAGTGGTGCCTGTAGATAGATATTCAAAAGATGAAGAAGATTTACCTCTGCTAGGATATCTCCTTATCTTTCCTGCCAAGATAAGGTCATCTTCCACCTCAGTGGCCAACTCCTGAGTAGTAGCAAGATCTATGTGGCCAGCACGTCTCAGCAAAAAATTCACTTCACGCAGTTGTGAGTTAATGAAGAAGTATTTGAGATTTTCAGCTGTTGGCTAATCAATTATAGGAATCTTATTCCTCAGCTTGTCAAATTTGGCAATGAAGTCCCTCATAGGTTCATGGGGTTATTTCTTCATCTGTGTGAGCTGGGCTAGCAAGGCATGCACATCTTCTATAGGCTTGAACCTGGCTTCAAATTTAGCTTTAAGAGTGTTCCAATCAATCACTGATCGAGCCTGCAGATGGTAGAACCAGTCTGTAGTAGTGCCTTGTAATGTCTCCACAAATAGCCTAACTGCTACATCCTCATATTCCACACCTATCACACCGCAAGATATGCTGAAAGTTGTAATGTGTTCATCAAAATGAACTCTCCCATCACCAAAGAATTTGGAGAAATTTTTCCTTAAATTGCGTGGTAGCTCATGTAGAGGTGGAGTTAAATTGAGTCGGCCAAAAGAGTTACCCTAGGGGCCTTGAACCACCATGATTTGATTATAGAAAGTGGGGATAACAAATCTGGGTGGAGTATGTATAGGCAAAGTTCTACTAATAGAAGAAAAAGAAGCTCTACCTTGTAGTGGTGACCTGGTATTGGTGGGAGGAGGACTCCTAGTTCGTTGAACTTGAAGTTGTGGAGGAAATAAATTGAAATTGTCCTGCTGCACCAACTCAAAAATAGGGTCAACAACACCTTGGGCTCTCTGGCTTCTAGTATAGCGTGGAGTTGCCAAATTGTAGAATAAAAATAGAAAAGAACTGAAACTGCTCATTCTTCTCCAGTGAAGAAAATGGATAAGGAAAAGAACTGAAACTGCTCGTTCTTCCCTAGCGGATAAAATGGATAAGGAAAAGAACTGAAACTAATCATTTTTTTGCAGTGGAGAAAATGGATAAAGAAAAGAACTAAAACTACTCATTCTTCTCTAGTAGAGAAAATGGATAAGGAAAAGAACTGAAACTACTCGTTCTTCACCAGCAGAGAAAATGGACAAGGAAAAGAACTAAAACTGCTTGTTCTTTCCCAACGAAGTCACCAAAAAATTGTTGGGTGAATATTTTGTCACCAGCTAATCGATGGAAAAAATAGGTAGTTTCAACCACAGCATAAGGAGATTGGTCAGCCAAGTGTGCAGGTTTACTACATCAAAAGGGGACAAATCTCTCCTCTCATCAAGGGGAGGTTCCATGTAACTATGAGGAGCTATATATATATATATATATATGCAAAAAATAACACTCAGGGGTAGGATAACACCATCCATCTCTTTTTTTTCAGAGATGATATTCACAAACAAAGGAGAAATTCTAGTGAAAACACTAAAGGCACTTCTCTTCTTTTAGAAGTGGTCCTGCAGCAAACAGCAAGAGTTCTTTCTGATAGGTAACAAGTAATTGGTAATAAGAGGTGTAGTAACCAACAAAAAAGGTTTAGCACAAAGTTTCCACCTCAACTGCCCAAGAGTGAAATATGAAGGATAATGGGGGCACAAAGTCATCCCAAGACCCTTAACATAGAAATAAACTGAAAACATACACACTGAAAACAATTGTGGCAGCACAAAGTCTTTCCACAATTGGCTTCAGGACACCTTCCTGATTACTTCTACTAATTATGCTTATTTCATCAAATGGACAAGAACGCATTCAAAAAATAGACATAAGAACAATCTCCTAAATGACACAAGCTATTACAGCACAAAGTCTAAAAATAACTTACTTTCTCATTCAAACAAAGAAATATGATTAACAATCTGAGCTCAAAGTCTTAGTGATTGCCTCACAATTTTGGCAGAGTTTTGCTTCTATAACCAAAAAGATCTCTTTTTCATAAAATAAGAGATTATAATATATAGCTACCAAGGAAGACTTGGCACTTTATTTCATAGAATGACCTATGCTGCATTCAATGCCTTGAATGTATTTTCAATTTTTTCAAGGGGGCATGCTAGAACAAGGCGTCTGCCTTAACTGTGGCGTGTCAATTCATCTCAAAATATCCATTCTTCAGCATGGATTTTCTGGTCTTTCTCCAAATATGTACACGGATGTCCCCTCGCTTTTATTCCAAGGGAGAAAAATAGGCTGCATCTTTTAATGCTTGAGAGCTTAGCTGTCTACTTGGTAGTCTATTCCACCTACTAGAAATAACTCTTACACAGATATTTTTGGTCTTTCCCTCTTTCTTGTTGCAATTTGAGCTCTCAAGCTATCTTTTCCCTTTCTACTGGCTCTTTCAGCTCCCTCTTCAGCTGGTCACTGAGTTTGTTTTCAGGTTCCTCACCACATTTAAAAATCAAGAGATATTTCATTACCCTAAATTTGATGTCTATAGGGACGTCATTGGTCACTAGTTGCTTGAACCATTTTGAACCATGAACTTTTGAACCTTTGAAAGTTCATTGGTTCACTGGTTCAACGGTTCAGGTGGCCTTCTCAGCTCCTTGGTTGTATTGCTTCTTTGGTTCATTCGTTTTCCTTGCTCGGAGCTTTCTTTAAACTTTTGAACCCGTTGAACCTGTTGAACCATTTTGGTTCAAGGTTCAACAGTTCATCCTCTTTCTTAGAAGCCTTTGTTTTCTCTAAGTCTCTCGAGCTTTGAAATTCCTTCGGCTTTATGTCTTTGGAACACCCCAAAGGGAAGGTGTCCCTTCGGACTTTGAGAAATGTCCATTTTTTGGTCGCCAGGAGACCCCCCGCAAGGGTACCTTCCCTTCGAGGTCCTTCAGGTAGCTTTCTTCTTCAAATTCTATAGAGTCCGTAGAACCAAGCTTGCAGAGTCTGTAGAAATAGGTATGCAGAGTCTGTAGAAACCAGCCTGCAGAGTCTGTAGAATCAGCCCTTTGGCTTTATATCTTCGAAACCCCCCGAAGGGAAGGTGTCCCTTTGGGCCTTGAGAAAGGTCCATTTCTTGGTCGCTGAGAGCCCCCCGCAAGGGTACATGCCTTCGGGGTTCTTTGGGCGGCCTTCTTCTTCAAATCCTTCAAACAAATGTCTAAAGGAATTCCTTCAGACATTTTGTCCAAATGAAATCTTTCCTTTGTTTTTGCCACTTTTCATCGGGCCTTTGAACATTCCTTCGGACAAAAAGTTTGAACGAATTCCTTCGAAAAATTTGTCCGAAGGATTTTCCTTGTAAAATTTTATCATAGAAAATCTTTCTGAAAGATATCTTTTTGTTCCCTTTTGTTCACTGCCCTTCGCAAGGGCACTTGCCCTTTTGGATTTTGGGGGACTCCTTTGAACCTTCTTATTGAACCAACTGATTCAACCAACTTATGGTTCAATAGTTCAACGGTTCAATCATTGTGTTCTACTCATTTAATTGGCCGCTTGAACCAACCACTTGAACCAATCTCTTTGAACCTTTGAACTTTTTTGGTTCAAGGTTCAACGGTTCAATGATTCAATCTTTTTTCTTTTTGTTAAGTCTTTTGAAGCCGTTGAACTTGCCGAAGCGGTTGAACTTTGAACTTTTGTTGAAGCGCTTAACTCTTTAATCTTACCGATGTCCTTAAACCTTTGAACCCGTTGAACCATTGAACCTTTAGAAGTGGGGTTCAATGGTTCAATGGTTCAATCCTTTGTTTGATGCTTGCCGATGGAGCTTTTGGTTGAACCTCAGCGTTGAACCAACCTTGAAATTGCCTAAGTGTTGGGAACTTATTTCTTTGTGAGAGCTCTCATATTGAATTCGTTGAACCTGTTGAACCTGCTAGTCCCTTAGCTGAAAAATCTCAAATAATGAAGAATTTGAATGCTCAAAAAAAAAATTGAGAAGGAACGAGAGAACTTTGGCCTGTAGGACCAAAATAGTTCATATGTTGTCCCAAAAATGATGGGAACAAAAATAATCATCAATGTAACCATCATCATAAAATATATTGAACTACTTAGGTTGTGTTGGATACTATAAAAAGTAAACCACGCCATATATTGAAGCTATCTTCTTGAAATTTTGTTTGTCATTGTCAAAATATCGCATCATAATCTAAACTAGATAATAATAATGTAACCTTACTTGAGTACTAGGAAGAGAATTAATTCATGTTTTGGCTTCTTGACTTGCAGATACAATCATAGATTATTTATCATTTACCTTATCTTTTTCATTTACACATATGAGATCAATTATAATTAAAAAAAAAATTGTACATACCAAAATCTAATTATATATGACATACTAGTCTTGTATACTATTATCAACTGAATCTTGAACCTGTTTGATCACTATTTGATTTAGTGCAATAATAGAAACATCCCCAAGGTGTAGGACCTTTGATACTTGAGATAAACCTCTAGAGGTTGACCTCATTCCTAAACTATGTTCACCTAATGTAAGATCAGCTTGCATCCCTAAAACACTACTAAAAGAGATATATTTACACCTATAACTATGATTTCATCATGGAAAATAGAGTAGAAGTAATGGATATTCATAAAATGGTGATGCACCGAGTTTAGAGATCTCCTAAAATTTCTAAAAAAACATAATCAATATTCAGAAGTGATGGGAAATCACACAACTTTCACATAATCTGCAACTTTCCCAACCTTTACATAAGTATTTTGCATGGAGGTAGGAAACCTACATAGTATACATCCTATAAAAGAGAGTGTAAATATGATTAGACAAAATTAAGAAGGAATTAAACATCCACAAGTGAAGATCAAAAGTTCAAAATCACATAATATTTAAGAAAATTGACAGTATGAAAGAGGCAAACATCAATTCTTTATTGAATTCAAGACAGAAAGCTAGTATTACAATCCTCAAAAGGGCAGAGTTTCGCTACACCAAAGAGAGGGATGATTAATCCATCTCAAAAATAATAATATATATAATAATAAAATTAGTGGGATTAGAAACAATAATTACTTCCCACGTATTACATTAATGCATGCATGTGTAGGAGGAGAGACCTAGAAGTTGAAATCATTAAGCCTTTTCAATGTTTTAGACTTGTTTGATGATCTTTCAGAAAAGTTTGTGTAGAATTTTTCCTACAATATCGAATATGACATTTCATTGATCAATTTAATGTAAGAAAAATAAAAGGCTGGTGAAAGCTTTGCAATTTATTTACAATGATGGAGAGTCCTTGCAAGCCGATTCACTCATAGTTTACCAGATAAATAGTTAGCCACTATATTCACTAAAAATTTGCACAATGAGATATCCTACTATCTAGAACTACAGTATGCACATACCTTTAAAGAGATCATTGAAAAAGGTTTATTGATCTAGTGATCCCTTATTAATAAAGGAATCATAGAGATCAGAGCCTATTATGATCAAAATTTAGTTTTTAAAACACTCAAAATAACATTCAGAATTCAAATCAAGTAGAATAGACCAGAAACAGAGTGATGAATATAGAATAGTCAGTAGAAATAAAAGAGGATAAGAGCACCAAACTTAGACTCTAGTGTTGGATACCATGGTGTCCTATTTTCGGTGATCCTATCTAAACATCAAAAAACCTATTTTTTTTAGAAATAGATAAAAAGGTAAGTTCAGTTACAGTTTTATCAGCTACAACCTAGTTCAGATTGGGTAGTTTCAATATAGTTTTTCTTAGAGAATCCAGATAAAGGGGGAATCATGCACATCATGATGGCTCTCACTTCTAGTTTCAAATTGGTTAGTTGGTACAACTTATACATCAGAATCCATGTTATAGACACCAATGATTAAGGGCAATATGCATAGCACATTTGCCTTATTTTTTTTAGTTCATTACATAACCTAGGTATTCTTAGCAGTTGTGTGCCTTACTCCATCTGCAGGTGGTTGGCATCATTTTGAAGTGGCTTTCATATAAGCCTAGTTCCCAGTTTTGGAGTGGCTTTCATACAAGCCTAACCTCCACCTCTCGAAGTGGCTAAACTTGGCCTAGTTTCCTATACACATTCAGTTATATATGCCATATTATCAAATTCTAGAACATTCATGGGCTTCATGAGCCATCTCATATGACATACATTCATACCGATATCAGTTCATAGTTCATACTTAGTGAGAAACTATGGATCCAAAGAACCATCTAGCCTTTGTATTCTTAAGCCACCTACTTAGAGGGATTGGACACATCGTCCAAACATCGATTAACACATGCATGATCACATAGCTTCACTTAGTGGGCAACGATGGATCCAAAGAGTCATCCTTTGTATTCTTAAGCCACCGTTAAGGAATTCAGCACTCAACTCCGTTCACGATATTACTCTAGGTACAACACATACCCAGTATCACTCAGCATCACTCAACATCACAATAGGTTTCTTATTGGTTCACATACCCGATGAGGTGTATTCATTTCTTTCTCTTCCTCTCTCTTCTACTCAACTTTTTGTACATTCTTATATTAGACATAGTATTTCTAGTAAGAATTGATCTACTCTTTATTTTCTCTTGCAGATTTACACTTTACAGTGTGTTCTCTCTATGTACACTTAGCATCACATAGCCTCATGGGCTTTACCCTTAAAGGTAAGTTCAATCACACTTTCTATTTTTCCTTTATCCTAGTATTTCACTTTGCTACATCACTAGAATAAATGGGTGGCAAATGTAATCATATAAAATTTAGAAATTGATAGCTTGATTGTGGCTACTGACACCCAATCCATTGGTCCTTCTTGCATGCCCTTGTGACCCTTATAGACACTTTTTTGCTCATTATTAGTCATCTATAGCCTTCCAAGCAATCATTCCAACTCAAAAAAACTATATTTCCTAGGCCAATTCTATCCCTGCAAGTCTCGATCCTATAGGATACGAGCATCATACCCAGACTATAGCATCAGACCCTAGGGTGTCCCATTTTTGGTGCTCTTGTCCAATTACATTTTGATCCCCAATAGTTATTTTCATCTAATCCCTATCCTTCATTATGTTGACATATCATGAATATATCTAACCCATGACCAATAGTTCCCTATAAAAGCTCATACAAAGGTCATTTATAAAGGGAGGTGACAAATCTTACAAAGCAAGCAAGAATACAAGCATATTCACTAAGGCAAATTTCCCTATTCTATACATACAGTCACCCAACATAGCTGTAAACATATTCAAACTTTCATACTAGTCCTTAGCCACCTCAACCACTCTCAATTTGGCATATATGCATCTGCATCACACTATTTCACAAAGCACATTAGGTGAGAGAACTACATATGGCTTGATATGTCTTTGGAGTATTGGTATGTAGGCAACATGCCCATACAAGGGGTGTGGATCATACATTCAGTGCATCTTACACACACTAACCCCCATTTCAAGTGATTCAAATTTTATTTATTAAGCATGATCGAGGTTTAGGGTTTTAAGATTAAATCCTCTCTACAATGAGCTCTATCGACATTCCACACTTGAAATTTCATAGGCAGGACCACACAGGAACATTGCATCAAACACAAAAAATTCAAATCCATGTGATGAATTTGGATAATAGTGGTAGGAGTGGACTACAACGTCGGACCCTAAAGTGTCCTATTTTTGGCACTCCTATCTTTTCACTAAATGAAAGCTAGATTCTGATTTATGACACTATCCTAGTCCTGCACAACTAGTTTCAGATCCTGTCTTAGTCATCTCAACCTATTTCAATATAATTTATATCTCTCCTTATTTATTTAACATTTTTAGAAAAGAAAAATTGCACAAATTAGGACTGTAATTATTGTAATATTATTTATTGATTTATTAATCCAGACGCTTTAACTAAAATAGGAATAAAACTCCATTATTCTTAAAAAATTTAAATTAGTTACATATGACTTCCATATACTAGGTAAAGCGATAAAATTGATGTATTTATATTATTCTATTGCTTGTGTGGATGATAAAAGATGTCTAAGCTGACCTTAGTAGGTTCTACCTTTGAAAAGATGTTTGGGAAAAGATAGGGCAAAAAACATTAAAGCCTTTTTGGGGACACCAACACCATGTGGCATAAGTGTCTTTATTATGGTGCTAGTGCCCAGCTGGTAAAACACTAGGCATGAAGAGCCATGATCGATAAATAAGGGTCTAGGATTGCTTTGGAACTAACTACAGATGTTTATGGCCTACACTAAGGCTAGATAAGTGGGACAATAGGCACTAGGATATGTCTAGGGATAAGCTAGGGATATGTAGTAACAAGTAGCACTCTTATCACTCAAATATCACTTTTGGGTGATTATATAAATTATAAATTTGCTCAACTTATGTCATGAGATAGTGATAGCATAAACCTAGTTAGTGAGATGATAACTATCACCATCCATAGAGTTGAGACTTGAGGCCATATATAATCTTGAACATATGATTGATCTTGTTCTTATGTCCCACTTTATTTGACAAAATTTTGTATTAATGAAGCCTGCGTAGAGAGTTGGATTGTTACTACTTCATATTCATCACACACACACACACACACACACACACACACACACACACACACACATAAAAAAAGCATGGAAAATATATAAGATAAAGAGCACAAAGGCTAGGCAAATAAGGAAAACAAACATAACATATACTATCCCCGTGTAAAAATTATATCTAGAAAATAAATATAGTAATTTAAAACTCTAGAAGGTTGAAACCCTAGGGCAAGCTAGGGTTTCACAATAAGGCTCAAATGTCAGGTTCACCAAATTTTAACCCTTTTCATTGAAATAGTTAATATTATAGTAACCTAATCAACTAAAGAATAAGCTATTCTAAAAACCATGTTAGCTAAATTATTTAGATTCATAATATTATGATATAGTGTTGAATTATGAAATTATGTTAAATATAGAATTTAAAACACCAAATAGTAATTTAAAAGTAGCAATCATAAGTATAAATAACTCTTAACTTACTCATTTATATGTAGGTAGATATGACATGTATAGGTGTAGAAGAATGTAGAGTGATGTTCTGCCTTGATTTATAAAATTCTATAAATTAGCTCTTTGTCAGCTTAGACACTACATTTGGGATATGGACACTAGAGTCGATGCTTCTATCCAAATTTTTATGCTTGTATCTGATACAAAATATAGGTCCTTTTCTATAATGACCACTTGCCCTTGTTAGGGTTCATTGTTGCAGCATAGGATTACGAAGGAGATTATTAGTCTTCTCTTGTTAGTGGAATGCAAATCCAAATCAAATAACTCAATGAAAACAATAACTACTTGCCTAAGTACTTGGGCGAGAAATAATGTAACTAAGCTCAAATACAACTAGAAAATGAATAAAAAATTGCTTTTACCTTCCTTTTCAAATGATGCTTTTTCATTGACATATAAATGTGTTCATGCTTAGATTTTGTATCAAATCGAGTCCTTTGTCAATGCATTTACCTTGAGGCAAACACCTCTCCTTGTTCACTTGTGGCTTGTCTTGTCATGTGATAACAAAATGAAGCTTTCTAAAGACAATTTGGCATTACTTCTTTGCACAAAAAATGTTCTTGTCTCTCAATAATGTAACATTGTAAGTTTGTCTTAGGAGCTTGTTGGAACAAAGGCAATGGCACTTGTATTTATAGGTTCTCAAACTCATCCTAACTCAAGTGTATTTAGGTTATATTTAACCATGGCTAGGTTAGGGAGTGGACAAGGAATTAATATTTGGGATAGAGATTTCATTTAATAAGCATGGCTCATCATTTCTGAATTTAAGGCTTTTATAAAGATATTTCCAATTCCTTGACCTTTGAGGATGATGACATCATCATGACCTCATTTTTATTGAAATGTTATTTTTAGAAAATATATATTCATTAATTGAATATGGAATTTTTATTTAATCAATTAATTAGACTTTCTTAGTTAATTAATTTTGCTTAGGGTTTTGCTATTTTAGAAATTGGTTAAGTGCCCCACTTAATGGGTCAAAAGATCAGTTTGTCAATTTACAAAGTTGCAATTTGACTAGGAAATTCCATGGGAGGTTACTATTGTGTACAAGATAATACCCCAAATAAGAATGCCTTAAAATGATTTTGAGCACTAACATCCGATGTGCGGATAAAATTAGAACATATAATGAATTTTAGGCTTAATTTATGTTATTTGATGGAAATCAATTTGAAGTCCTTTTAGATATGTAATGTGACAAAAATAAGTGTCTACAGTTTGCTCCTATTTGAAAAGGCATTACAAGACACAGACACAATAACATCTTCTAAAATAATGAAAAAGTTGTTTAAGAATAAAAATAAGATAATGATTGAGGAATGATGCTTCCAACAAAGTGTGAGAAGCCTATAAAGCCCCCTCTAGGGAGTGGTCAAAACATATGATTGATGGATGGTCCCTCGAAAAGAAGAAAGAATAAGAATTTAATTAACCCATGGATGAGATTAATCCAATTGAGCTAATGCTTGCATACATTGATTAAAATATTAATTTATCCAAAGGCAATTATAATCACTGGCATGGTATGTGCCCCAACAGGCCAGATGAGTTGAACTACTTATTTGCTCAAAGGTGGTTATAGTTAGTGGCACAATGATGTGCTCTAGTAGGGAAGATTGCTTATCAAATAAAATTGATTTTTTCTTAGTAAGGCAAAATAAATTATTGATCGTGATAAATTGATTATCCCCTAGTAGGGAAGATTGGCAAGCATAACTCAAGGATATAAGCTATCACAGAAATTAAAGATGATCAAGTGCAAACGTAGGTTCGATGTCTAATGACTTTTCAAATACTAAAGAAGCCAAAAACAACTAGGCACACGAGGATGCACAAAGTGATGAAAGAGATGATTGTAAGACAATAATGGGGATGGAAGAATAATGACTCTTATTGTAGTAGAGATCCACATCCTATGTGTAGCTTGACTCAACACTGCAATGCCAATATGTGAGAACAAGACATTAAATTTTTGGAGTCTATCTAATATATACTAATTATAGTTATAAATATATAATATATTATAAATATTATTATAATGTATAACTAAAGCAATACAATATAATAGTGTAATATGTATATATGATTATTTTTTATAAATTTTTATGTTATATATAATGAAAAGGATCTTAGTCCTATCTAGAATGAAAAGCTTATGTGAACCATGCGAGATCCTTCTAATCTTCCCTATTAGACAATAGACATATATAATTCCTATCGTGATAGGTCTTTTGACATTTATCTTCAAAACTTCTATTATATGATTCAACTCTTCCTTAACCTTTGTACATATAAAATTTTGCATTGCCTTTCTATCGACATTTAATCAATTTGGTCTTATATGTAAAGACATGTCACAAGGATAATCTTCAAATGAAGTATGATGACTTCACTACATTTAAAAGGTGCCACAAAGGTCATGATGCCAAATGCCTTAATGTAAATAATGTCATAAAGATATACAAACTTTATTATCAATTATTTTGATGTGAATGATCTCTCGCATATCCAAAGATAAATTTAAAGAGGGTTCCCCTCAATAAAATTCGTTCAGCATAATTAATCTTATTATGACTTTAAAAATAAAGGTGCTTAAATCCTATAAACATAAGAATGGATAACCCCCAAATTTAATATTTCATCAAACATAGTTATGTAAGGAGTTAGAGGATGTCAAAATTAAAAGTTTGAATTATCTCACTTCTTTTATTTATTTAATTTAAAAGTTTTATCTAAGGATTAGAGGATGTCAAAATTAAAAGTTAGAATGATCTCACTTCTTTTATTTATTTATTTATTTTAAAAGTTTAGATATTTTATTTTGTTTTTGTTTTTGTTTGTTTTGCTTTTATTTATTTTTAATTTTGATTAATAGAAAACATTTTTCAATTTAATTAAAAAAAAATTATAATAAAAATTAAATCTAAACATTAATTGTTCTTATTGAATTGTGTTGTCATAGAAAGCTTCCACGCCCAACAAACTATCGACGAGAGTAACAAAAGTAATACCTATAATTATAAGGATAGACCTCTTTTTCAAGCTTCTTCGTTCTACTTCCACATCTTATCATTTTTTTGAGATATCTATATTTTTAATCATTTTTAATAAACTTATATTTTGTAGACACAACACCCATGTTTCACCAAAGCAATAACTCTTTTTTTATAATTGAAAAAAAATATATATATAGTGGAATGCAAAATAATTTAATACGATTACTTGTCAACGAAGCAAATAAATTATTTAAGAGGAATTTTTAGAGAAGGGAATTTTAAGCATATCATTGAAAAGAAATATTTATATGTCAGATTGGCTTAGTATTAATATAGAGATATTTATAATAAAAGACACACATACACAACTTTATACAAGTTGGAGTATAGAGAATTTTTAGAAATGCACCAAATTTTAGAGTGAAGCATAATTATGAATATATATTATTTTGTTTTATTAAATCCAATAAAAACATTATATATCGATGAGAGTCAAGAATATAAATTATAATAATTAAAAAAAATACCAACGAATTTACACAATATTAATTTTATATTAACTAAACCTTATAAAGATTAATACAATGATAAAGGTATAACATAATATCAATTTTACCTGTGACAAGGTACCAGTGATGAGCAGTAGTAATGTTAGCACTTCAGACTACTTTTGGGGGGGACATGATAATGTAAACATTTAAACATTAAAGAAGTTACAAGCACTTAAAACAGACCAATATTAAAGCAGTTACAGTAGAAATTGAAGCCTGAACAGAATTAAAACCATCATTTTATAAGACTCACTTCTTTCTCTTCTTCTCATCACCATCGGACTGCGCGGGGCCCTTAAACAGATTCCACGCCGCAAAACCAGCGGTCACAGCAACAGATGCAGTGCCCACAATTCCCAACCAAGAAGTCTCCTTTTCCTCTTCATGAGATTGTTGCCGGCTTGAAGAAGACGACGGTGCGGCGCCTGTAATCTTTGGCATGGTGGCCGGATTTTTGAAATAAGACGCCATTACAGGTTGGGCAAATCTCAAATCCTCTTCCACTATGGGGTAACCCAGCATGGGACTCTGTGTTTCCCCTTCATAAGGATACAGCTGGCTTGAAGACGAAGACGTGGCTGTGCCTCTGATCTTTGGCATGAAGGACGGATCTCTGAGCTTATCTTTTACCTTTTCTTTCAGACGTCGAAGAAAGTAGCTGTTGCTATAAAAATTTACGTTGACTGACTCAACCCCCGCCTTTCGCAAAACATAGAGACGCCGGTTGTTCTCACACCACGCAACACCCTCACTGTCTCTGTAGACAGTGAGCTCGCCAAATTTATGAGGATTCAGAAGGCCCCGCTTCATCAAATCCGCAGCCTCTTCCACATTGGGGTGCTCGGGATTTGAGAAATGAGGCGCTATATCAAGTTGGGTGAATCTCAATTCCTTGGGATTCAGCACTGCACCCTTTCCATCCCCGCCGCTGTCCATAGTCTACTAAATGCGCTGCGCTGGTTTGGGATTTTGTCAGGCAACAACCCTTCTTTAATAAGCGCGATCAAAAGAGATAAAAGTGCCGGTGCGCTTACTTATCGACGAAGCAAATAAATGAAAAGAAATCAGGGAAAGCCACAGGAAGCTGAGTTGAGTACGTACTAATTATTTACCAGTTTTACTGTGAGGGTGGGGTTCATGGATGGAATATATTGTTGGGGGTATAATAATTTTCTGTACTGAAAGTTAAGCATCTATTATGAGTAATATTTGTCAAACATATAAATGAAAAGAAATTGAGGAAAGTCACAGGTAGCTGAGCTGAGTACGAGGAAAGTCATAGGAAGCTGAGCTGAGTACATACTAATTATTTACCAGTTTTACTGTGAGGGTGGGGTTCATAGATGGAATATATTGTTGGCGGTATAATAATTTTCTGTACTAAAAGTTAAGCATCTATTATGAATAATATTTGTCAAATAAATAAATGAAAAGAAATCGAGGAAAGTTACAGGAAGCTGAGCTGAGTACGTACTAATTATTTACCAGTTTTAAGACCTATATCCCTTAATACCTTGATTGTTTAATGTTGATTATGCTAATACACAAGCTTGAAGGTGCTTTCAAAGTGACTTATCTAAGTAATGAAGACTGTGAGATAGTGACTTGAGGAATTGGTTTGTTAGACCAATGAATGATGATAAAACAAGTGATCTATCTACTTGAGACTGATCTAGAGATCACATAGAATCTATGAATGTGGATCATATTTTATTAAAATGTTCTCTCAAGTGATAGACAAAGACATCTACATGACTGTACCATTAGAAGCTACAGGGAATTTGAGTGGTCATTTTGGAGGGAGTTGGAAGTGTTATGGGCAGAGTTAAAGGATCCAATGAGTGTGAAGATATTATATAAGTCTCAAATTTGGATGATAAGGAATTTGAATTCTTGATTTATCCTTGATCATATATGGAGGTCAAAATACTTTGACTATGTGTGACCAGTCTGAGTGGTCATGTTGAGAGAGGTGATTTGGGTGCTTAGAGCCTATGCAAAGATGTCCAATGGACATGGAGAAGTTATTGAGATCATATAGTGTTCATTAATGTGGTTTTTGGTCATGACTGAGTAAAATATGTGTCTATATGTTCAATATCCTTGACTGAGTTTTTGGCAATTCAAACAGCTCTGAGTAATGTTTTTAAAGGAGGGTTCCTAAGGTGGATTGGCTTATGTTGGGGAATCTAAGTCACATTAATTTGTTTAAAAGGTATTTTAGGTTTCATTAATGTTATTTTATTATATGGTTATGTGATAAAATTGGTTGTGTACTTCAGAAGTATAAGACAATGTTTTCTATGTATGAAGGCCTAATTGGTGAGTAGGCTAAAAGGCTTGGTTCAATGTGTGAGTTTGAGTTTTAGGTAATGTGGACCCATATGGATGATATAAGGGACCTATTAAAGGGAAATTTTAAGTTTTTTAATCATTTGTAGAAGCTGAAGGTGGTCCAAGAGACTCAAGGTGTAATATGTGGATTTGTAGACCTAATTATTTTAGGTCTCAACTAAGCCTAATGAAGGTTTGGGGCTCATGAGGAAATGACCAACCTATTTAGTGTGTGTTTTTCACATGTAACATGTGTATGAACCTATTTTAATTATAATACAAGTGTTTAAATCATCTTCACCAACCAAGATGGGTTAGACCAAGATAGTGGTATAAGTACAAGGCCTAATTGGCCTATTAGTGCTAGAGGTGTGAGTGCAAAGCTAAGTGAAGGAGAAAACCTTTGAAAGATAAGGACAAGGAAATATAGGACAATAATAGAGTGAAAAGTATCAGTCATGCTTATCTAATCTAATTGGTGAATGAGGATGCATAGGTCATTAGACCTAATGACCCTAGAAGAGGCATATTGAGCGAGTAAGCCCTAGAGGTTGTTTGAGAGAGATTGAGGGGTGAAGAGTGAAATAAAGAGGATTCCATAATCAGTTATATTTGACATAAGATCAGAGGTGGAGATCATATTAGAGGTAGCTGAGTTGGTGGTTGGTTGCCTAGGGGGTTGTAGCCTCCTTGCTAGTTGGAGCTAGCTAAAGGTCAAGTAGGTGCTTGACTAAATTCAGGGGTGGGTGCTCCTTGATCAATTGGTGTTGGTATGAATTTGGATCTTGTCATTATATTACTATATTCCATATTTTAGAGTTTAGTGGGTTTTTTTCTCCTTGAGGTTTTTCCACAAAGATGATGTGTTCATGTGATGTATGCTCTTCTTCATGCTTTGGATGTATATGCTTTCATGATGTTATTGCTAGATAAAGTTTGTGTATGCTTCATGAATGATGTTTATAATTAAATATGAATTATTGTCTACTTATTCACCCCCCTCCTCTTAGTATCTACTTCCAACACAATGCTCTGCCTAGCCCTTTCTCAGTGCACCCTTTAAGGCATGCACTCAGAGAGATGAGACTCAATGGGTTCCTGCAAGATAAAGAGCATCAATAATTGATAAAGTTTAAAAATATTGTGTATACATAGTGTATTAAAAAATTAATGAAATATTTTATGTACTAAACATAAAGTTAGATGACATATGCAAAGATGTACTTCAATAACATGAGAATATTCTTATAGGTCCTAATTTTAGGCTTTTGTAAATATTTTGATTTTTTTATACTTTTTTTAGAATATATGATTTTTTTTTCAAATTTTCAAAGTAAAATACACACAACTAAAATTTTAAAATCTTGAAAATAAGGTAAGAATCAAGAATTTGAAAATAGAATAAGGATGAGGCCATTAAAATAACCCTCAACAAAGTGTTAAAGCATAGCATGGCAAGAAGGAAAGCAAGTTCTATGCCTCCAATATGTGCATGTAATATAGCATAGATGGCAAGCATGGTCATGTGGACTCATGTAAAAGTAGATAGATGTGATCATGGAAGTAAAAATGAGAGCTATAACATGTATAGGTGTGAAATAATAAGCAAATATGTTTCTCTAAAGAATGTGCATTGAAATCTTAGTAAGATAATTGTCTTGGATTGTTTGAATTGGGTTGAAAGAGGCAAAGGAGAAAGTTACCCAAAATGAAAAATATAGCAAAGGGATAGAATAAAAATTTGGATAGGATGTAGAAGAATAAACATCAAAGTAAAGAACAAAGAATTTATGTACGAGTAAGGTATACTATAGGCCAATGATCTCACCAAATGGATGTCTATATGAATATGGAGGTGGATGAGCATAGGTGTGTTCAACATCATGGTGTCAATGAAAGACTTCATGTGAAGAATAAATTTCAATTGTATATGCCTTTGAATCATCAAAATCATACCAATCTTTTGTAGAATCAGGATCATAATCATCAATGTAACCATCATCATAAAATATATTGAACTACCTAGGTTGTGTTGGAGACTATAAAAAGTAAACCACACCATATATTGAAGCTATCTTCCTAAAATTTTGTTCATCATTGTCAAATTATCGCATCATAGTCTAAACTAGATAATAATAATGTAACCTTACTTGAGTACTAGGAAGAGAATTAATGCATGTTTTGGCTTCTTGACTTGCAGATGCAATCATAGATTTTTTATCATTTACCTTATCTTTTTCATTTACACATATGAGATCAATTATAATTAAAAAAAAAAATTGTACATACCAAAATCTAATTATTTATGACATACTAGTCTTGTATACTATTATCAACTAAATCTTGAACTTGTTTGATCACTATTTGATCTAGTGCAATAATAGAAACATCCCCAAGGTGTAGGACCTTTGATACTTGAGATAAACCTCTAGAGGTTGACCTCATTCCTAAACTATGTTCACCTAATGTAAGATCAGCTTGCATCCCTAAAACACTACTAAAAGAGATATATTTACACCTATAACTATGATTTCATCATGGAAAATAGAGTAGAAGTAATGGATATTCATAAAATGGTGATGCACCGAGTTTAGAGATCTCCTAAAATTTCTAAAAAAACATAATCAATATTCAGAAGTGATGGGAAATCACACAACTTTCCCAACCTTTACATAAGTATTTTGCATGGAGGTAGGAAACCTACATAGTATACATCCTATAAAAGAGAGTGTAAATATGATTAGACAAAATTAAAAAGGAATTAAACATCCACAAGTGAAGATCAAAAGTTCAAAATCACATAATATTTAAGAAAATTGACAGTATGAAAGAGGCAAACATCAATTCTTTATTGAATTCAAGACAGAAAGCTAGTATTACAATCCTTAAAAGGGCAGAGTTTCGCTACACCAAAGAGAGGGATGATTAATCCATCTCATATATATATATATATATATATATATATATATATATATATATATATATATATATATATATATATATATATATATATATATATATAACAATAAAATTAGAGGGAGTAGAAACAATAATTACTTCCCAAATATTACATTAATGCATGCATGTGCAGGAGGAGAGACCTAGAAGTTGAAATCATTAAGCCTTTTCAATGCTTTAGACTTGTTTGATGACCTTTCAAAAAATATTGTGTAGCATTTTTCCTACAATATCGAATATGAGATTTCATTGATCAATTTAATGTAAGAAAAAAAAAAGGCTGGTGAAAGCTTTGCAATTTATTTACAATGATGGAGCATCCTTGCAAGCTGATTCACTCATAGTTTACCAGATAAATAGTTAGCCACTATATTCACTAAAAATTTGCACAATGAGATATCCTACTATCTAGAACTAAATTATGCACATACCTTTAAAGAGATCATTGAAAAAGGTTTATTGATCTAGTGATCCCTTATTAATAAAGGAATCATAGAGATCAGAGCCTACTATGATCAAAAATTAGTTTTTAAAACACTTAGAATAAAATTCAAAATTCAAATCAAGTAGAATAGACTAGAAACACAGTGATGAATATAGAATAGCCAACAAAAACAAAAAAGGATAAGAGAACCAAACTTAGACTCTAGTGTTGGATACCATGGTGTCCTATTTTAGGTGCTCCTATCTAAACATCAAAAAACCTAATTTTTTTAGAAATAGATTAAAAGGTAAGTTCAGTTACAGTTTTGTCAGCTACAATTTAGTTTAGATTGGGTAGTTTAAATATAGTTTTTCTTAGAGAATTTAGATATAGGGGGAATCATGCACATCATGATGGCTCTCAATTCTAGTTTCAAATTGGTCAGTTCGTACAACTTCTACATCAGAATCCATGTTATAGACACCAATGATCAGGGGCAATATGCATAGCACATTTGCCTTATTTTTTTAGTTCATTACATAACCTAGGTATTCTTAGCAGTTGTGTGCCTTATTCCATCTACAGGTGGTTGGCATCACTTTGAAGTGGCTTTCATATAAGCCTAGTTCCCAGTTTTGGAGTGGCTTTCATACAAGCCTAATCTCCACCTCTCGAAGTGGCTAAAATTGGCCTAGTTTCCTATACACATTCAGTTATGTATACCATATTGTCAAATTCTAGAACATTCATGGGCCTCATGAGCCATCTCATATGACACACATTCATACCAATATCAGTTCATAGTTCATACTTAGTGAGAAACTATGGATCCAAAGAACCATCTAGCCTTTGTATTCTTAAGCCACCTACTCAAAGGGATTGGACACATAGTCCAAACATTGATTAACACATGCATGATCACATAGCTTCACTTAGTGGGCAATGATGGATCCAAAGGGTCATCCTTTGTATTCTTAAGCCACCCTTAAGGAATTGAGCACTCAACTCCGTTCACGATATTACTCT
Organism: Torreya grandis; assembly: GCA_037957365.1. NCBI lineage: Eukaryota > Viridiplantae > Streptophyta > Pinopsida > Cupressales > Taxaceae > Torreya > Torreya grandis. Next base: position 1,675,993 of record JARHVA010001587.1, read on the forward strand.
TGGTACAACACATACCCAGTATCACTCAGCATCACTCAACATCACAATAGGTTTTGTATTGGTTCACATACCCGATGAGGTATATTCATTTCTTTCTCTTCCTCTCTCTTCTACTCAATTTTTTGTACATTTTTATTTTAGACATAGTATTTCTAGTAGGAACTGATCTACTCTTTATTTTCTCTTGCAGATTTACACTTTACGGTGTGTTCTCTCTATGTACACTTAGCATCACATAGCCTCATGGGCTTTACCCTTAAAGGTAAGTTCAAGTACGCTTTCCATTTTTCCTTTATCCTAGTATTTCACTTTGCTACATCACTAGAATAAATGGGTGGCAAATTTAATCATATAAAATTTATAAATTGATAGCTTGATTGTGGCTAGTGACACCCAATCCATTGGTCCTTCTTGCATGCTCTTGTGACCCTTATAGACACTTTTTTGCTCATTATTAGTCATCCGTAGCCTTCCAAGCAGTCATTCCAACTCAACAAAACTGTATTTCCTAGGCTAATTCTATCCCTGCAAGTCTTGATCCTATAGGATAGGAGCATCATACCTAGACTATAGCATCAAACCCTAGGGTGTCCCATTTTTGGTGCTCCTATCCAATTGTACTTTGATCCCCAATAGTTATTTTCATCTAATCGCTATCCTTCATTATGTCGACCTATCATGAATATATCTAACCCATGACCAATAGTTCCCTATAAAAGCTCATCCAAAGGTCATTTATAAAGGGAGGTGACAAATATTACAAAGCAAACAAGAATACAAGCATATTCACTAAGGCAAATTTCCCTATTCTATACATACAATCACCCAACATAGTTGTAAACATATTCAAACTTTCATACTAGTCCTTAGCCACCTCAAGCACTCTCAATTTGGCATATATGCATCTGCATCACAATATTTCACAAAGCGCATTAGCTGGGAGAACTACATATGGTTTGATATATCTTTGGAGTATTGGTGTGTAGGCAGCGTGCCCATACAAGGGGTGTGGATCACACATTCAGTGCATCTTACACACACTAACCCCCGCTTTCAAGTGATTCAAATCTCATTTATTAATCATGATGGAGGTTTAGGGTTTTAAGATTAAATCCTCTCTACAATGAGCTCTATTGACATTAAACTGATTGAAATTGCATAGGCAGGATCACACAGGAACATTGCATCGAACACAAAAAATTCAAATCCATGTGATGAATTTGGATAATAGCGGTAGGAGTGGACTACAACGTCAGACCCTAAAGTGTCCTATTTTTGGCACTCCTATCCTTTCACTAAATGAAAGCTATATTCTAATTTATGGTACTATCCTAGTCCTGCACAACTAGTTTTAGATCCTGTCTCAGTCATCTCAACCTATTTCAAGATAATTTATATTTCTCCTTGTTTATTTACCATTTTTAGATAATAAAAACTGCACAAATTAGGACTATAATTATTGTAATATTGTTTATTGATTTATTAATCCAGACCCTTTAACTAAAATAGGAATAAAACTCCATTATTCTTAAAAAAATTAAATCAGTTACATCTGATTTCCATATAATAGGTAAAGGGATAAAATTGATGTATTTATATTATTCTATTGCTTGTGTGGATGATAAAATATGTCTAAGCTGACCTTAGCAGGTTCTAGTTTTGAAAAGATATCTGTTTTGGAAAAGATAGGGCAAAAAACATTAAAGCCTTTTTGTGGACACCAACACCATGTGGCACAAGCGTCTTTATTATGGTGCTAGTGTCTAGTTGGTAAAACACTAGGCATGAAGAGCCATGATCGATAAATAAGGGTCTAGGATTGCTTTGGAACTAACTACAGATGTTTATGGCCTACACTAAGGCTAGATAAGTGGGACAATAGGCACTAGGATATGTCTAGGGATAAGCTAGGGATATGTAGTAACAAGTAGCACTCTTATCACTCAAATATCACTTTTGGGTGATTATATAAATTATAAAGTTGCTCAACTTATCTCATGGGATAGTGATAGCATAAACCTAGTTAGTGGGATGATAACTATCACCATCTATAGAGTTGAGACCGAAGGCCTTATATAATCTTGAACATATGATTGCTCTTGTTCTTATGTCCCACTTTATTTGACAAAATTTTGTATTAATGAAGCCTACGTAGAGAGTTCGATAGTTACTACTTCATAGTCATTACACACACACACACACACACACACACACACACACACACACATCATCATCATCATCATCATCCATGACAAGCAAAATAAGGGAAAGTGCAATGGTAAAAACAAAAGCATGGAAAATATATAAGATAAAGAGCACAAAGGCTAGGCAAATAAGGAAAACAAACATAACATATACTATCCCCATGTAAAAATCAGATCTAGAAAATAAATATAGTAATTTAAAACTCTAGAAGGTTGAAACCCTAGGGCAAGCTAGGGTTTCACAATAAGGCTCAAATGTCAGGTTCACCAAATTTTAACCCTTTTCATTGAAATAGTTAATATTATAGTAACCTAATCAACTAAAGAATAAGCTATTCTGAAAACCATGTTAGGTAAATTATTCAGATTCATAATATTATGATATAGTGTTGAATTATGAAACTTTGTTAAATATAGAAAGTAAAACACAAAATAGTAATTTAAAAGTAGTAATCATAAGGATAAATGTCTCTTAACTTATTCATTTATATGTAGGTAGATATGACATGTATAGGTGTAGAAGAATATAGAGTGATGTTCTGCCTTGATTTATAAAATTCTAGAAATTAGCTCTTTGTTAGCCTAGACACTACATTTTGGATATGGACACTAGAGTCGATGCTTCTATCCAAAATTTTCAGCTTGTATCCGATACAAAATATAGGTCCTTTTTTGTAATGACCACTTGCACTTGTTAGGGTTCATTGTTGCAGCATAAGATTACGAAGGAGATTATTAGTCTTCTCTTGTTAGTGGAATGCAAATCCAAATCAAATAACTCAATGAAAACAATAACTACTTGCCTAAGTACTTGGGTGAGAAATAATGTAACTAAGCTCAAATACAACTAGAAGATGAATAAAAAATTGCTTTTATCTTCCTTGTCAAATGATGCTTTTTCATTGACATATAAATGTGTTCATGCTTAGATGTTGTGTCAAATCGAGTCCTTTGTCAATGCATTTACCTTGAGGGAAACACCTATCCTTGTTCACTTGTGGCTTGGCTTGTCATGTGATAACAAAATGAAGCTTTCTAAAGACAATTTGGCATTACTTCTTTGCACAAAAATGTTCTTGTCTCTCAATAATGTAACATTGTAAGTTTGTCTTAGGAGCTTGTTGGAACAAAGGCAATGGCACTTGTATTTATGGGTTCTCAAACTGATCCTAACTCAAGTGTAATTATGTTATATTTAACCATGGCTAGGTTAGGGAGGGGACAAGGAATTAATATTTGGGATAGAGATCTCATTTATTAAGAATGGCTCATCATTTCTGAATTTAAGGCTTTTATAAAGATACTTCCAGTTCCTTGACCTTTGAGGATGCTGACATCATCATGACCTCATTTTTATTGAAAATTTATTTTTAGAAAATATATATTCATTAATTGAAATGGAATTTTTATTTAAGCAATTAATTAGATTTTCTTAATTAATTAATTTTGCTTAGGGTTTTGGTATTTTAGAAATTGGTTAAGTGCCCCACTTAATGGGTCAAAAGATCAGTTTGTCAATTTACAAAGTTGAAATTTGACTGGGGAATTCCATGGGAGGTTACTATTGTGTACAAGATAATACCCCAAATAAGGATGCCTTAAAATGATTTTGAGCACTAACATCCGATGTGCGGATAAAATTAGAATATATAATGAATTTTAGGCTTAATTTATGTTATTTGATGGAAATCAATCTAAAGTCCTTTTAGATATGTAATGTGAAAAAAATAAGTGTCTATAGTTTGCCCCTATTTGAGAAGGCATTACAAGACACAGACACAATAACATCTTCTCAAATAATGAAAAAGTTGTTTAAGAATAAAAATAAGATAATGATTGAGGAATGATGCTCCCAACAAAGTGTGAGAAGCCTATGATGCCCCCTATAGGGAGTGGTCAAAACATATGATTAATGGATGGTCCCTCGAAAAGAAGCAATAATAAGAATGTAATTAACCCATGGATGAGATTAATCCAATTGAGCTAATGCTTGCATACATTGATTAAAATATTAATTTATCCAAAGGCAATTATAATCAGTGGCATGGTATGTGCCCCAACAGGCCAGATGGGTTGAACTACTGATTTGCCCAAAGGTGGTTATAGTTAGTGGCACAATGATGTGCTCTAGTAGGAAAGATTGCTTATGGAATAAAATTGATTTTTTCCTAGTAAGGCAGAATAAATTATTGATCGTGATAAATTGATTATCCCCTAGTAGGGAAGATTGGCAAGCATAACTCAAGGATATAAGCTATCACAGAAATTAAAGATGATCAAGTGCAAACGTAGGTTTGATGTCTAATGACTTTTCAAATACTAAAGAAGCCAAAAACAACTAGGCACACGAGGATGCACAAAGTGATGAAAGAGATGATTGTAAGACAATAATGGGGATGGAAGAATAATGACTCTTATTGTAGTAGAGACTCACATCCGATGTGTAGCTTGACTCAACACTGCAATGTCAATATGTGAGAACAAGACATTAAATTTTTGGAGTCTATCTAATATATACTAATTATAGTTATAAATATATAATATATTATAAATATTATTATAATGTATAACTAAAGCAATACAATATAATAGTGTAATATGTATATATGATCATTTTTTATAAATTTTTATATTATATATAATGAAAAGGATCTTAGTCCTATCTAGAATGAAAAGCTTATGTGAACCATGCCAGATCCTTCTAGTCTTCCCAATTAGACAATAGACATATATAATTCCTATCGTGATAGGTCTTTTGACATTTATCTTCAGAACTTCTATTATATGATCCAACTCTTCCTTAACTTTTGTACATATAAAATTTTGCATTACCTTTCTATCGACATTTAATCAATTTGGTTGTATATGTAAAAGACATGTCACAAGGTTAATCTTCAAATAGAGTATGATGACTTTACTACATTTAAAAGGTGCCACAAAGGTCATGATGCCAAATGCCTTAATGTAAATAATGTTGTAAGGATATACAAATTTTATTATCAATTATCTTGATGTGAATGATATCTCGCATATCCAAAGATAAATTTAAAGAGGGTTCCCCTCAATAAAATTCATTCAACATAATTAATCTTATTATGACTTTAATAATAAAGGTGCTTAAATCCCATAAACATAAGAATGGATAACCCCCAAATTAATATTTCATCAAACATAATTATCCAAAGAGTTAGAGGATGTCAAAATTAAAAGTTAGAATGATCTCACTTCTTTTATTTTTTTAATTTAAAAGTTTTATCTAAGGATTAGAGGATGTCAAAATTAAAAGTTAGAATGATCTCACTTCTTTTATTTATTTATTTATTTTAAAAGTTTAGATATTTTGTTTTTATTTTGTTTTGTTTTTGTTTGTTTTGCTTTTAGTTATTTTTAATTTTGATTAATAGAAAACATTTTTCAATTTAATTAAAAAAATTTATAATAAAAATTAAATCTAAACATTAATTGTTCTTATTGAATTGTGTTGTCATAGAAAGCTTCCACACCCAACAAATCATCGACGTGAGTAACAAAAGCAATACCCATAATTATAAGGATAGACCTCTTTTTCAAGCTTCTTCCTTCTACTTCTACATTTTATCATTTTTTTGAGATATCTATATTTTTAATCATTTTTAATAAACTTATATTTTGTAGACACAACACCCATGTTCCACCAAAGCAATAACTTTTTTTTTATAATTGAAAAAGAAAAAGATATAGTGGAATGCAAAATAGTTCAATACGATTACTTGTCAACGAAGCAAATAAATTATTTAAGAGGAATTTCTAGAGAAGGAAATTTTAAGCATGTCATTGAAAAGAAATATTTATATGTCAGATTGGCTTAGTATTAATATAGAGATATTTATAATAGAAGACACAGACACAACTTTATACAAGTTAGAGTATAGAGAATTTTTAGAAATGCACCAAATTTTAAAATGAAGCACAATTGTAAATTTATATTATTTTGTTTTATTAAATCTAACTTTACCAAAATAAAATATTACATCCCTTTCAACATTACTGATACCTTCAAAAACTATTAATTTAAAATTTAATTAAATAAAACAAATATTAATTTATAAAACTAATTAAATAAAATAAAAACATTATATATCGATGAGAGTCAAGAATATAAATTATAATAATTAAAAAAAAACACCAACGAATGAACACAATATTAATACAATGATAAATGTATAACATAATATCAATTTTACCTGTGAGCAGTAGTAATCTTAACACTTCAGACTACTTTTGGGGTGGGGGGGAACATGATAATGTAAACACTTAAACATTAAAGAAGTTACAGTAGAAATTGAAACCTGAACAGAATTAAAACAGACCAATATTAAAGCAGTTACAGTAGAAATTGAAGCCTGAACAGAATTAAAACCATCGTTTTATAAGACTCACTTCTTTATCTTCTTCTCATCATCATCGGACTGCGCGGGGCCCTTAAACAGATTCCACAACGTAAAACCAGCGGCCACAGCAACAGATGCAGTGCCCACAATTCCCAACAAAGAAGTCTCCTTTTCCTCTTCATGAGATTGTTGCCGGCTTGAAGAAGACGACGGTGCGGCGCCTGTAATCTTTGGCATGGTGGCCGGATTTTTGAAATAAGACGCCATTACAGGTTGGGCAAATCTCAAATCCTCTTCCACTATGGGGTAACCCAGCATGGGACTCTGTGTTTCCCCTTCATAAGGATACCGCTGGCTTGAAGACGAAGACGTGGCTGTGCCTCTGATCTTTGGCATGAAGGACGGATCTCTGAGCTGATCTTTTACCTTTTCGTTCAGACGTCGAAGAAAGTAGCTGTTGCTATTAAAACTTACGTTGACTGACTCAACCCCCGCCTTTCGCAAAACATAGAGACGCCGGTTGTTCTCACACCACCCGACACCCTCACAGTCTCTGTAGACAGTGAGCTCGCCGAATTTATGAGGGTTCAGAAGGCCCCACTTCATCAAATCCGCAGCCTCTTCCACATTGGGGTGCTCGGGATTTGAGAAATGAGGCGCTATATCAAGTTGGGTGAATCTCAATTCCTTGGGATTCAGCACTGCACGCTTTCCATCCCCGCCGCTTTCCAGCCTCCTCCACTGCACGCTGTCCATAGTCTGCTAAATGCGCTGCGCTCGTTTGGGATTTTGTCAGGCAACAACTCGTCTTTAATAAGCGCGATCAAAAGAGATAAAAGTGCCGGTGCGCTTACTTTCGACGAAGCAAATAAATGAAAAGAAATCGGGGAAAGCCATAGGAAGCTGAGCTGAGCTGAGTACTAATTATTTACCAGCTTTACTGTGAGGGTGGGGTTCATAGATGGAATATATTGTTGGCGGTATAATAATTTTCTGTACTAAAAGTTAAGTATCTATTATGAGTAATATTTGTCAAACAAATAAATGAAAAGAAATTGAGGAAAGTCACAGGAAGCTGAGCTGAGTACGTACTAATTATTTACCAATTTTACTCCCAACCTTTTTGGCATTATGAAACATTCTTGGCTCCAAAAAAAACTTGTTTAATAATGGTGGTCAATTGGGAAAGATCGTGGCTATATTAACTTCACATGTAATTCAAATCTCCAATAACCACCTTTGTAGTATCATACCACTCTTGAAATATATGAATGAATAGCGAACCATGGATTTTATAAATTTGTTTTTTACAATTTCCATTGTCATTTTTATTTTTCTAAAGCTTGTTTTCTTAATCACAAATGAAGGATCTCAATCGTCAATGTGACACAATCCCTTATTATTGAAAACACACATTACATGAAGTGAAATGTTTGTTATAACCCTTCTTCTTGACCTATTGAAAAATTAATTTAAAATATTATGTGCAAATACAAGTGCCACAAAATGAAACAAGTGCTTGTTGGATCCAACATGCCCCATTACCTGAAGATTTTATATGGGGATCCCTTGATTTTGTATAATTGTTTTATTTTATGGTTCTTGCACACTCCTATAACTTCATTTATGAATTACAGTTAAAGTTTTGAGTAAGGATTTCATATTAGGACACTAACTAATGTGTCATAATTGTTTTGAATTATTTTGATTTAGTTTCATTTGGCCATTTGTTCATAATGGCTAAACGATCATTGTCTAGAATTCAAACAAAATAAATTGGGTTATTAAACTATTTATTTCAAACATAATGATTTAAGCCTTTCATTCATAGATCAATGGACTTCACTTGCTTCATGATTATTTCAAAATTCTTATTTAAAGGATGTTTTATTTTTTCAATCCATTGTCATGATTAATTAAAATCTTGATTTAAAGGATGTTTTATTTATTCAATCCATTATCTTTGATTGTTTTAGCTTAGATTTTAGCTTTAAATCATAAATCATGATTTTGCTTATAATTAGCATCTAAAGGGAGTCATTTTGATGATTCATGTTGTTTGATCTTAAATCTTACTTTTTGGATATTCAGGTTCAAATCATAATCTTATTAGTCTTAATATAGTTTAAATTAACAAATTTGATCGAATTGGTTATTTTCATCAAATTTATTGTGCTTTAAATCTCACTTATCGAGTTTATATTTGTCCTTAGCCAATTTCATCAGCTATCAAATTTGATTTACATTTTATATGATTATATATGAATTTCTATATGCTTTACTCAAGATTTATTTATGCTTATTCAAGTTTTCCTTTAACTAACATATTGATCATTTCATCGAGTCTTTGTTTTGTCTTGATTTACAAATTTTCTAATTTATTTTGAGCTATTAATCTTCACTACCTGTCAATATCTTTGTGATTTATAGTGAAAATTTTGTGGTTTCAAAATTTTACAAACCCCCAAAGAAATTTGAGTCATCCATGTTGATAAATCGAAGATAATTGGGAAATTGACAATTACAAGTTTGTAGTACTGAAGTCTTTCTAAGCCTAATTTATGGAAATTGTGACACGTGGTTGCATCTTGGGTAGTCGAGGCTTAGGGGGTGTGGGGAGTAGCACACAGGTAACAAAGTTATACATAGAATCAACCTCCTAATTAGTGATAGGTGGCACGAGATTGGGGATTTAAAGCTTAGAGGGAGGCAATCTAGAGTATATGTTCCTAAAAGTTCCCAACTTCCGTAAGATGTCCACGTGCTAATGGATTGGGGGGTCTAAACAAAGTTGAAGTCCTAGAGCATCCCCATCAACCATATGTCTAGAGCTCAAGAATTTAATGTGCCAAGTGGCATTCAACATGAGTGACAAGTGGCAAGAGTCAACATGACAAGTAGTGGTCAACAAGATAGGTGGTGAATGTAGAACAAGGGAGAGCCATAAATAGTTTGATAGTTGGTGAGTCGTGAAGCATCATGTCATCCACATGTCAACAAATCAACACTTTCAAATTTGACAATCACAATTATATAGGTCCACAACTGAATACCGTCTGAAGTCTCGATATTTTGAAACATGGTCGCATTTTGTGAACTTGAAGCCTTGGGAATATACAATGCATAGTTTCAAGTTTGTTGATCCCTACTAGATTACATGATTATGACACATGTTTGCCTCATGAGAATTCATAATTTTGGGATCTATGAGTAGCTTTGGATAATCACTTATGCCTAATGACCTATGAGTCCCAAAGGCACATGATGCGTCCACATGGTGACATCACTTACATTCAGAGCATGGAGGGAGCGATGGATAAAATTAGCCTCTTACACCATAAGGGCCTAATGGATTGAAAGTGGAAAACAATGAGCCCAACTTTAATGTTAAATCAAAAATAAAAAGATGGGTGGATGATGGTTCAATTGTTTTCCCTGATTACAATGGCTAGGCAGAATCAAACACGAAGATGATTTTTTGGTCATCTATAGATCTTGAAGGTCGAGTGGCCAAGATGTGGATCTCATAATTGATCATTGCATAACCTATCAAGAGCCTCTATTGAGGTCTTAAATATTAGGCACAAAAGGAAAACCAAAATGCTCAAACTGTATGAGAAGAGACTAAGAAATTGGCATATGAGTCTGGAATATGCAAGGAGACTAGATTTTATTCTTGATACATGCCACAACATAATAGAATTCATTAGATAATTTGTAGTGAAGGCATCATGCATCAATATGAAGATTTAGTTATAAGAAGATACATTCAAAATACGAGGCATATGAATCTAAAATGTTGGATGACACTTGTAGGTATAAAAGAGAACAAGGGAGATCATGAGCCATATGTGTGCAAATATGAAAGGATCTCTTGGTAGATTGGACACACAGTCAAGGAAGAACTAATAACCATAATTTATGAACTCAATTACACAATAACATTGGCAAGATTGAGCAATAGTCAAAGTGAACGGAATGCTTCTATTTATAGAAATGAAACAACACATTGTTTTGATATTGCCTAGTCATTTGCATTTACAATAGTGCCATCATTGGGATTGGCTTGCAATGAGGTGTCCTTTTCTATTTGGAATAGTAATTAGCTGGTGGAAAATGGTTAACAATTTAATAAGGCTAAAGTGGGAGCTTGACCTGCATTGGATAATGCATTTTCTTCATCCTAAAACTTTTACAATGGGGAATTGTGCCATGACTAGGTTAGCCTTATCTTCTTGCTTCTTGATGGGTTATCATAGTAAGTTAAACTATGATCAGTGATTCATTTAATGTTTGTATCAAGAGTGGTTAAGATTTGTTGCCCATCACAATCAATTAACTGACTAGCATTTATAGCCTTCAAAATTTAAACTTAACCCATCCATTTTTAAGAACTCATAAAAGTTATTTACTATTAGGCAAACTCATGCACTTAAAGCCAACATAGTTGTACTTAAACCTACCTAAATGTATTTAGAGAATGAAAAATCCCAAGTTATAAAGTAAATTTACTTCCACATTTTATCCTTGAGCTTTGTAGTCATTGTTATTTGACCACACCACACCCTCATTATCTCTATGGATAGTGAGTTTATCAAAGTCATTAGGATTTAGAAGGTGTCACATTATCAAATCCACGACCTCTTCCACTTTGGGGTGCTCGAGATTTGTGAATTATAATGCTATATCAGGTTGGGTGAATCTAAATTTTCATCTGATCCACCGAATCACACATTTAGTCCCCCATTATTTTGTCGTGTAATCAATATTCTTTTATAAGTGCAAAAAATATAAAACAGAATGCAAAACAATACCAGTGCAATCACTTATCGATGAAACAAATAAATGATTTAAGATGAATATCTAGAGAAGGGTATTTTACACATGCCATTCAAAATAAATATTTAAATGCTAGATTGGCAAAGTAATAGTACAGAGACATTTGCAATGGAGGATGTACGTAGATAGATTTATATAAGTTGGGATGTGGGAGAAAGGATTTGAAAATATATGAAAATCTGTCTTTCGAATGAGGTACAACTACCAATTTATATTCTTTTACTTTTGAGACTTTACCAAAATAAAAAATGATATCCCTTCTTACATGACTCACATTTTTAATGAATAGACCAATAAATAATAAATCATGCATTTATAAATCAATGAAAGTTATCCACTATAAATTATAATGATTGAAAAAAATGTTAACATAATATTAATTTTATACTTTTAATAAATAAATCAATAAATAAACCAAAAATGTAAATTGATGAAAATCTCCAACCATAAATTATATATTAATTTTATATTAATTAAACCTTATAAAAATTAGAAAGGAGAAAAATGGCAGGCTGGGAGCGCATGGTTGAGCTCTGCGACTCGTTGCCAAGCTAGGGCATCGGGCCCTGGCTTGTTTTTGCTTAATTCTTGGTTTGCGTAGGATAGGGACATCGTTTGGGTGGAGGTAGACAAAAGTAGGAAGTTTCACTAGGGGAGGCATAGATTAGGGGGGAAGCGACTATGGCTCTGAAGGAGCCGACTCAAGCCAAATTGGAAAGGAGCTTCAGTGAGGTAGTAGGAAGGAACAAGCAGGGGTTGGATCCCAGGATGGAGGTAAAGTCTGACTTTAACCAGACTCCAGGACCATTTGACACAAGCTCAGCTGGGGGATCATGAATTACCAAGGTGAATGGCTGCCTGGAGCATTGTAAGGAGAGACCGAAGCTGGTTATCTTGTTTGATATGATTGCTAAAGATGTGGAGTATTACTCCAAGCATTCTCTATACTGAAAATTCTTAGGACTGTGTGCCCCCCCTTTTTTGGAGAATTGAGCTAGACATGTGTGGGAGCTAGAGGGTGAGATGGAGGTCACGTTGTTGGCCAATAATTTCTTCATGGTCACATTCATATGCTTGGCTGATAGAAATAGGGTCTTTGAAGGTGGTCCTTATTTTTATAATCAGGTTGGGCTCTTTGTGAAACCTTGGCATGTTGGTTTTAACCCTACTGAGGAACTGCCAAATAGAGTTCCAGTGTGGGTACGGCTACCCAGAATGCCTATTGAATGTTGCTGAGAGGATGTTCTTCAGATGATTGTTTCTATGCTAGCAAAACCTGTGGGGTCTTCCACACAAACTTTAGGTAATAAAATCATGACCTTTTCCCAAATTTGTGTGGAAATTGATTTAAGTAGGCCTTTGCCAGATGTGGTAGAGCTGTGTGCAGGTTCATACTCATGGGTACAGCAACTGGACTATGAGACACTCCTGTTTAGATGCCGCTTGTGCCACGAGTATGGTCACTTGGTGCATAGGTGCCCAAAGGCAAAATTGGGTGATCAGCAGCCTTCACCCCACCTCCACTGAGTAGTGTTATTGGAGTGGACAAAGGGAAGAAGGTTGGAACAGGTATTGGCAAGGATTCTGAAGGCTTTGTGCAGGTTAAGACTCGAAGCTGAAATAGAGGCCATAAGAGGTCCCTAATGGAGCGTCTGGAGGAGGATTCAGTTAATAATTTTGGGGTTCTGGATGAATTAGGCTAGTAGGAGGATTACCTAGGCTCAATTAATGAAGAGCAGGTTGTTGGAGGGTCTGGAACGGCTGGAGATGCTCTCATGGAACAAGTAATGCCTCCTATGGAAGCTGTCATACCTATGATTATGGATGGGCAGGTTGAGGAGCAGAAGGCTATTGAATCAAATGCTGATATGGTTCAGAAAATCAAGGCTGGAACTCTTCCCACACAAGTAGGGGCGATAGAGGTGGAGAAGAGAGGCAAGGCTCTGACTCACCTGGAAATTCTTCAGAAAGATGGGAAGAAAGGGGCTTCCAAAAAAAATGTTAAATTGGGGAGGAAGAAGGACATGGAGAGGATAAAGATGATTGGGGAAAATCTGGTAGAGTCAGGGTCAGTCAAGACCTTAGACTCCCACTTCTTGTCTCCTCCAAAATGATTATTATTTCTTGGAATGTTAGGGGCTTGAACAGCGGCCCTAGACAAAAAGCTATTCAAATTTGGTTAGGAATCACTGTCTAGATATTCTCTTTCTCTAGGAAACTAAGGTTTTAGTGGAGTATATGTTGAGTCTTGCACCTAAGCTATGGAGGCAAGGTTTATGTCAATGCATATGGGCACAGGGTTCTGCGGGAGGCATGGCTTGTCTCTGGAATCCATGCAAGGTTCAACCAGTGTCCTAGATCGCCTTCAGGTCTTAACTTTCTTTGGTCTCACTATGCATTGAGTCAGGGGAGTATGTTCTTCTTTCGAATGTTTATGCCCCCACTGATTTCCAAGGTAAGCTTCATGTCTGGAATAACATCCACTTAGTTTGCAAGGGCTTTCCTTATCTACCATGGATTATGGATGGTGACTTTAATGTTATCTTGGATCTAATGAAAAATAGGGGAGAAAATGCTAGATTGGAACCATCTTCCTCTTTGTTGTGAGACAAGATTTCAGAACTCAACTTGGTGGACATTACGCCTAGTAATGGGCGGTTCACCTGGAACAATAGGAGGATGGGTGACAACTTTATTGCTGAGCGTATTGACAGATTCATGACTTCTTATTACTAGGTGGGCGGCTTATGGTCTTTGAGTTTTGAGATCCTTGATTGGAGAGGCTTAGATCACTGGCCAATTAAGCTTCTCATTTCTTCAAATTGTATGTAGAGGAAGCAGTCATTCAAATTTCAACTCATGTGGCTCAGGTATCGGGATCTATTTGGTAGAGTTGCGGAGTGGTGGAGAATTGGGAGGCCGACTGTTGGTATAGCAATGTATACTTTTACCAAGCTTCTCCACTTCATGAAGTATCAACTCAAAAGGTGGAATACTCTGATCTTTGGGAACATCTTTCAGGAAAAGAAAGAGGCGCAAGGGGAGTTGAATAACATTACCAGATTGATTTGAGAGGAGGGGTTGTCTGAATTTTTGTTGAAGGAGGAAGCAAGGGCTGTTAAGATGGTGGAGGAATGGGAGTTGAGGGAGGAAATCTTTTGGAAGCAGAAAGCCAAGGTTGAATGGCTGCAGGAGGGTGATAAGAATACAGCTTTCTTCTTTAACTCAGTTAGAGCTAGGCAACATGGCAATATGATAACTTCTTTGGTATCGGATAGCGGAGAGACTATCTCTTCTACGAGGGATATTTGTAATGAAGCTGCACAGTATTTTGCTTCTATTTTCAGAGAAGAAAGACAGAGGGGAGTGGTTGTTGAGGATCAGATACTCTCCTGTATTCCCAATTTAGTTTCTCGAGAGATGAAGGAGCAGCTGATGCATCCAATTAACATAGAGGAGCTTAAAAAGATTGTCTTCATGATGAAAAAAGGTAAGGCGCCAGGCCCAGATGGATTTTTGAGTGAATTTTTCAAGAATTTTGGGAAATCATCAAATTAGATTTGTTGGCAATGGTTCAAAAATCTCATAATAGCAAGCAAATGCTTCGGGCCTTGAACTTGACTTTTTTGGCTCTCATTCCCAAGAGAGAAGGAGCTGATCACCTAAGTCAATTCAGGCCTATTTCCCTCTGCAATGTAGTTTATAAAATTATATCAAAGTTGATTGCAGAAAGATTTAAAAAGTGGCTGGGGGTGTTGATCTCAGAGGAACAAAGCAGCTTTGTGGAGGGGCATCAGATTTAGGATGGGATTGTGGTGGTGACTGAGGCTATCCACTCCATGTCCAAGTCTAGGGAGAATGTGATGTTTATGAAGCTGGACATGTCCAAGGCATATGATAGGGTTCGTTGGTCCTTTCTTCAGAAGGTTTTGGTAGCCTTTGGGTTCAAGGAAGATTGGATCAGGTGGGTAATGAGCTGTGTGAATTTGATTTCATTCTCTATTTTGGTTAATGGGGAGCACTCACCTCTCTTTGGAGCCTTGCGTGGCTTGCGGCAAGGGGATCCATTATCTCCTTACTTGTTTCTACTTCTATCAAAAGGTCTTGGGCGGTTGATTAGAAAAAAGACTAGTGAAGGTGTTATTCAGGGATGGATGTGGGGAGGTGACCTTCCAATTCTTTCTCATCTTCAGTTTGTGGATGATGTGGCTTTGATGGGCATGGCTACATTGAGGGAGGCCACCAACATTCGTAGTGGTTTAGATGCTTACCTGGCTACCACGGGATAGGTAATTAATGAGGATAAGTCATCCATTTTTTTCTTCAACACTCCACCACCCATTCAACGAAGAGTGGCTAATATTCTTTGGTTCCAAATTGGTAGCCTTCTAGTTCTTTATCTTGGTATCCCTATATCTACTGGGAGATAGTCCAAGGAATCATGGCAGGGGATTTTGAACAAGTTCAGGGCTAAGGTGAACCATTGGACCAATAGGTGGTTGTCCTTCACCGGTCGAGTACAACTGATCTAGTCTGTGGTGCAGGCACTTCCTCTATACAGGTGTATGCTTTAGGTGGCACCGGTGAGTTTTGTTAAGGACCTTGACTCCTTAGCAAAATAGTTCTTATGGGCAGGTAACTTGTCTTTGACAAAGTGGAGCCTGATTAGGTGGGAGGTTGTTTGCAGTCTGAAAAGGTTTGGTGGCCTGGGATTATGGCAGTCAGTTCTGGTGGGTACGGCCCTTGCAGCAAAATTGTATTGGAGATGGTGTGAGGAACAAGATCGAGTGTGGGCCAGGATCTTATCACATAAGTATTTTAGGGTCCCTATGAAAGATATCCCTAGATGCAGTTTGTCAGGTAATGGGTCAGTGATCTGGGATACCCTTAAAAAATGAGTTGCTTTGATCAAGAGAGGGCTTTTTTGGATCTATAGGGGGTAATGAGGTGCAATTTTGGCACGATTCGTGGAACGGCTTCCCCCCTTTGGTTACTCAGTATCCACACCTGGATGTTCTTGCACAGAGATTTAGTGAGGCAAGGTGGAATAGGGTGTGTGACTACAAATCTTTCCATCTTCATGGTCAATTGATGGAGGTGAGGTGGAAGGCTCTTGAGGAGTGGCTGATTATTGGTATGGCAGATGAGTGTGCTGAGTTGCATAAGATCCTTGTTGGCTGATATTGTTGCGCACTCAGGGAGAGTGACTTGTTGGCTTGGTCCACTCATCCAAAAGGGAAATACACGGTATCATCGGGTTATCAGGAGTTGATAGTGCAGCAATGTGGAGAAGGAGGGGAATTTTCATGGTGGAAAAGAGTTTGGAGTAGCTTTTTGTGGCTAAAATGCAATTGCTTTACGTGGATGATGGCATGGAATCGTTGCTTGACTTGGGAGAATATTAGATAAAGAGGATTTGTTGGCCTTTCACGCTGCATCCTGTGTAAGGGAGTGGAGGAGTCAACTCATTTGTTTTTAGTTGCCCCTTCACTCTTCATCTATGGCATGCTTGGTGGGATGCATGGAGGTGTCCATGCTTGCATGCCTCATCCCTAGTTGATTTTTGGTCCAGATTGGGTAGGCCACCTTCTGCTGCTCACTTCCTGCAAGAGACGTGGTATGTTGGACCCATTTTTTTGTTGTGGCAAGTTTGGCTTGAGTGAAACTGCTGAATTTTTAATGAGGAGAAGTTGGCGATTCACCAGGTATGGAGCAAAATTATTGGAATGATCTCGGAGACTGTGGAAGCTAAGAGTGAAATCATTTTGCCTCTGGAGAAGGGCGACGCAGAATTGGTTGAAAGGTTAGGTATGTAGAGTATTTCTCTGGCCTCTACTTGTGTCAGGTGTGGTCGATGTGGGAATCAAAAAATTTAGAGGAGTGGGAAATGGATGCCCCCTCCTGAAAGTTTTTTGAAAATTAACACTGATGGTTCTTTCAGAGGTAATCCTGGCCTGGCTGGGATAGGTGGGATTGGTAGGGATTCCTTCAGAGCTGTTGTTTTTATTTTTTCAGCTCACATGGGGGAGCAGTTGGTTAACAGGATGGAAGGATTCGTTGTTCTGTATGCCTTGAAGAGAGCTTATGAGTTAGGTTGGAGAAGGGTGAAGTGTGAAGCTGACTCACAAATTCTGATTAATATGATCCTGGAGAGAAAGTTTAATGATGTGAGTTGGCAACTTTCCCTGATAGTGCAATAGATATTTTAGATTAGTTCACTTATGGATTCCATGTCTTTTGCTCACGTTCCAAGGGAATGGAACAGGGCGGCAAATTCCCTGGCGAAGTGGGCTTCTGAGGATATTGATGGCCGCAGGGTGGATGATTGGGCGTTGTTACCCAATGAGGTGTGTAGGAACCTGGAGAGGATTCTTAGAGAGGATGGAAATGGTGTTGGGGTGTGACGGTTTTTGGTGATTGTTTTCTGTGGTTTCTTTGTTTCTTGGGGCTTTGGCCTTTTGCTGGTTTGTAATCTTTTTTCTAAGTTTAATAAAGTTTTTACCCCTTTTATATTTTATTTTATTTTTTTTAAAAAACCTTATAAAAATTAATACACTATAAAGCTTTAACATAAATTAATTTTATATTCAATGAGTAAACCTTATAAAGATTAATACACTCATGAGGCTTTAACATAAAATCAATTTTATATGTGACAAGATCTAGAAGAACTTGTCAACACTGCATGCTTTTCAATCCCGCCATTTAAAAGAAGAGATAAAAGTGGGAAGCAAATAATGCCGGTGCACTTACTAATTATTTAGTAGTGATAGGGTTTATTGATGGAATATATTATGGTAAATATATTGATTTTTTAATTAAAAACTTAAGTATGTATTATATAATATTTATATATTAATAGATATGTAAAAAAATTGGAATAATTGTGACCATTAATGTAAATGATTCATAACATTGATTTATTTTACAATTTTTTTTAATAAATTCAAATAATTATTTACCAGTATTATTATTAAGGTGGGGTTCATTGATGGAATATATTAATTGGGATGCATTAATTTTTTGTATTAAAAGTTAAGCATCTACTATCTAATATTTGAATACAATTTATTTAATAATAATTTACACAAATTGGGGTGTGGAAAAAAGATTTGGAATTGTTCAAAATTATGACCATCAATATAAAGTGACCCATAACTTATTGACTACCACTCTGGATTACTTTAGACAATTGTGAATGAATT
The DNA here is from genome assembly GCA_037957365.1 of Torreya grandis. Taxonomy (NCBI): domain Eukaryota; kingdom Viridiplantae; phylum Streptophyta; class Pinopsida; order Cupressales; family Taxaceae; genus Torreya; species Torreya grandis. The sequence goes on from JARHVA010001587.1 coordinate 1,694,611, forward strand.
CATACAATTATTGAAAAACCCTCTCAACTCTATAGTGGTTATCATATTATTTCCTTGTGTGAACAATGATTCAATTTTTCTTCTATCCAGATATCCAAAAAATGTCCTTTCTAAGTCATTTATTAGTGAAATAACAGGGTTCAAATTCCAAGAAAATAATTCTAATGAGGTTTGGTTGTTAACCATGAAACACAAGCACAAGTTTACAAAAAAGTTCATGAAATATCAACACAGTTACAATAAAGTTTGTGGACACTAATTTAATATGTTTTTGATATTTCCATGTGTTCTATATTTTGTTAAATTAAAAAAATGGAAAATCTTAATTGTCTATGTATCATAATCTCATTGTCTTGTGATCATAAATTACACAAACTACAATTTGTATTGATACTCTTTTTTTGGTCCAATTCAATAATGAATTCAACATGTTATGTAAAAATGAAGTATCATTAACGAAACATATGGCATGTTAGCAGAGGTTCTTAGAAATTTCCATTAGAACATGGTAAAGAGTATATATTAATTATTTAGTATGGATGAGGTTTATTGATGGAATATATTACTATGCATGTATTAATTTTATGTACCAAAAGTTAAGGATGTATTATCTAATATTCGTGTAACATTTACTACTAATAATCTATACAAGTTATAGTGGATTTTTTTTAAGAATGGCTTGAAATTCTAAAAATCATTGTAAAGTGACCCATAACCTATCAATTGTCACTCCGATTTGCTTTAAACATTTTTATTTTGAATAACTTCATACACTTATTTACCAACATTATTATTAAGGTGGGGTTCATTGATAGAATATATTATTTGGGATGCATTAATTTTGTGTATTAAAATTTAAGCATGTACTATCTAATATTTGACTTACATTTTTCCAATAATAATCTATACAAGTTAGGTTGTGGTGAAAAGATTTAGAATTGCTCAAAATTCTAATCATCAATGTAAATGACTCATAGCCTATTAGCTAACGCTCTTGTTTGCTTCAGACACTTTCCATCTTTCCCTTTGAATGAATTAAAATGATTGAAAACCCCTCTCAACTCTATAGCTTTTATCATATTATTTTCTTATGTGAACAATGATTCAATTTTTGACTCCATCAAGATATCAAAAAATGTCCTTTCTAAAACAATTTATTAGGGACGTAGTAGGGTTCAAATTCAAAGAAATGTTTTTTAAAGAAGTTTAGTTTTTAACCACGATACTTTAGCACAAGTTTACAAAAATATTCATGGAGTATCAAATTGGTTACAATAAAGTCCGTGGGCAAGAGTATAATATTGTTTTTGATATTTCTATGCATCCTTTATTTTGTACCAAAAATGAATAATCTTAGTTGTTTGTGTATATATTCTCATTGTCTTGTGGTCACATACTACACAAAGTGCAATGTTTATTGTTACTCTTCTTGTGGTCCCATTCAATAATGAATTCAACATATTGTGTTAAAAAAAGATGTCACCAAATGAAACATGTGGAAAGCATATGATAGTCATGGCCTCAAAGGATAAATGGAGCTCACAAAGTACCAAAGTTGTCATGATAACATTTGTGTGCACCATTTTAAGATATTTTTTTATATTTCCATGTGTTCATTGTTTTTTACAAAAAAAGAAATTATCCTATAATCATAACTCCTAAATACCTCAGGTTTAAGAAAATCATCTCGATAATCTATCTCATCCCACATAGTATCCTCTACATTAGATATTGAGCTAGCCTCGTCGATTATATAAAAAGAGTATTAGAATATTCTAATACAATTACATTAGGTGATAAAGCAATACCTCAGGATTATTGTGAACAACTCAAAGAAGAAGAGGTTGTAATGTCAAGTTTTGTATGATATTGTACTACTCTCTGGTGATGGCAACATACAAATTGAATTCTCCTAGTATTCTTCAAATTGAATTCTCCTTTTTTCTTATTTTTAGTTTTTTCATGCAATTTCTCTTTTGGTAATTAATTTTGTGATAACTTCTCTAGATGTAACTTGTGTAATCTTACATGTTTAAATCTTCATTTTTGAGTCCATATTTGTTATTTTGATCTTTTTTTACTTGTTCCACTTGCACTTGTTCCTTAAGAGATGCATTGTTATTGAATTTCTAGATTGATTTATCAATTATAGGATCACCATTATCTATGATACTTTGTATTTTGTTATTCAAGAGAAAACACTAATTTGTATAATGTCCATGCATTATATGATATGAAAAATAATATTATGATCTTCTAAGAGGAGGTAGAGGAGGTAATTTGATCATTTTGTTTTGAAGTATTTATCTTAGAATCTCACTTGAACTCTTATTAACCTTTTGCATAAATTTTTTAATCACTAGTTTTAGATGGATTCCATTTTCACTTCTTATTTTGATATGGAACCTTGTTGGGCACAAAATTGCTAGATGAAGATACAAATGCATGATTAATGCTAGCACATAATGGATTTTGCTTATATGTAATTTGAATTTTTGATGATGTGATATTTGAACTAAAATATTGAATTTTATTTTGAAACTCTTTTATGTTCCTCCCCATAATGACAATTTGATCTTAAATGTATTCAAAATCATAAACCCTAGGTACTTCATATTGAATACGAAAATACACACCATCTAGAGGAGATGTGGGAAGTGGAGGAGGTTTACAAAGCACATATTGATTGCATTAATTTTAAATTATAATGTTTTTCAACTTATCTCTTTGGATAGATGGACCTAGTTAGAGGGATGATAGTTATCACCATCTAGAGAATTGAGAGGAGGGCTTATATAATCTTGAATATATGATTCTCTTGTGTCCATTCCTAATTTGTTTCAAAAAAAATTGAGATAGTGAATTTTGTGTAGATATTTGGATAATTACCACATCATAGTCATCAAAAATATTTGTATCATCAATAACAATCAAAATAAGGGAAAGTGCAATGCTAGAAACAAAACTAGGGAAAATATACAAGATAAATAGCACAAAATCTAGGTAAATAAGGACAAAAAACATCATCTATACTACCCCCATGAAAAAAATTAGATATAGAACATATATGCATAAATATAAAACTCTATAAGGTTGAAACCCTAGGACAAGCTAGGGTTTGCACAATAATACTCATAGGCTAGGTTCACCAGATGTTTATCCCTTCTTCATTCAAATAATTAAAAAGATAGTAGGTTTCACAAATTATCTTCTGAAGAATTTTATTAAGGATTTTGTTTATGTACTCAGCTTGACCATTACATTATGGATGATAAGGTGTGGAAAATTTGTGATTTATTTTAAATTTAGCATAGAGCTTTTTAAATTAGGAAGCCTAAAGCCTAAATATTTAACTAAATCCCTCCTTATAGCACCAATTTTATCCTATTAATGCACCTAAATGTATCAAGAGGTTCATATAGTGTTTAAGAAACACTTCTAATTTATGGATCCAAAGAATCCATTACATGAGTTGTTAGTTTTGATCTTCCCAAGATCTTTAGTGGAGTAGCAACCAAGGTAAATGACTATTTTACAAAATGAACATGTAAATGGTTGTTAGGAGCAACCATGGTCCTAAATATTTGTGAAGATGAAAGTAATATAAACTAAGTCCAATAAATGATGCATGAACCCTAAATTCTAAACCCCAAGATAACATTTATATATATAATGATAGGCTAAAATAACATGAATTGGCAAAAAAAGGAGAAAAAGGGAGGGTAGGATAGAAAGAAGGTGTTTTTGATCTTCAATTTAGCCATTATGAAAAATCTTAAATTTCATCAAGATATGCACCAAAAAAATATAACATGAAACTTCATAGTCACAAATCCTGCTATATATTAGGAAAATGTCTAAGGAAAAGTAATGCAAATAAGAATTAGGTTCAGTTTAAAGGTTTACGTCCACAAGAAAATATTCATTAGATTTTTGAAATTAGCTATTTGTCATCCTAAACACTACCATTGGGATATAGACACTAGATTTTAAAAATAAGTAAAGTTAGCCATAGGGTCATAAACTCTATTTTTTCATAGGTCAATACCAACTATTACATATCAATATCGATACTTGATACTAACTTATATTTGATGGAACCAACATTGCATAGAAAAGTATATAGTTCTTGTAGACACCTAAAAGTGGCAACCAATGACCTTCAATTAGGCTTTTGACCAATTTCTATCAAAATGCACTAATTTAGCTTAAAAACACTAAAACACATTAAAAGCTTTGAAGTTGTCATATTCAAGTGCCAATTTTGGCCAATGTATCCCTAAATGGGGCAATGCATTTTATAAACTAGCTGACTTTGATTAGATCATTTTGAGTCAAAATGACATTTGTGCACTGGGGTGCTCTGGATTGCTCTTTTCTATCAAATTTATTACACAAGACATGTGCCTTTGTTATTTTGTGTTGGCAACATCCTAAATGGAGTAATGGATCCAACGTATCTAAGATCGACTTCTAATTTCAATCCAGTCAAATTTTGAGCAAATAACATGACATTCTGACCAATTTGATTAATTTGTGCACAAAATGCCAAGATTTTCATCAAAGTTGACTAATTATGTTTAAGGCTAATTAAACCAAATCGGGAGCTTAAGTTAATTTTTCATAGAACTTGTTGAAAATATCTTTATTAGAAATTAATTATGAATATCTGCATCATCAGGTGACATCATCTTATGGGGTGGCATCCACAAGCCATAATTACAACAAATATCAGATTAAGCCCTCCCATGCCTAGTTAATGCCCATCTATCCCAAATATTTATGAGGGTATTTATTGATTTTTACCTCAAAAGTTGAATTAATCCTTAACCACACATCTTCATCTTGAGATGGATGGTTCAGGGTGATTATAGTTATTTGTAAAAACTATAATTAGCAAGCCTCACACTCATAAATTTAAGCTTGGATAGTGCAAAGTTATAATGTTAAATTGATTCCAGAGCTTCATGAAAATTGATATTCTCAAGCCAAATTGTTCAACCAATCCAAATCCACAAGCCACATGGTGTCAAGAGGAGGTGGAGGATAGTCAATATCCATTGCAATAGACCTTTTGAAGCATAAGTCAAGCAAGCCAATGAAGAAATCTATTGGAGCATCCAAGGAAGGTAAGAAATTTTGTGTTCTTGCTTTTTAGTTGTGTTTTATCAATTGTTTTTTTTTACTAAGCTCCCCCTAGTGTCTAGGCCTAGAGATGTTATGATAATTAGTGTTTTTCTTTCATTTTATTTTCATTTTGGAACTAACACGATACTAACCATCCTCTCTTGAGTCAAATTCCTAGTCCACATAATGGCATGCCTGGTGGGACCGAACCTATGAATTTGATCATAAAGCTCTTTCAAGTAACCTACTAAATAGTTTCATGCAGAGTCTTGGAGTATGGGAGTGAAAATAGTGAAAAATTAAGCTAAAATCCATTTTTTCTAGTAATCGCATTTTTATTTTTGAAAGCCATGGTTTTGCTCTCTATTACAATATCATTGTTAACACAGTCATGATTTTGTAGCAATATCATTATTTGATAAACAATGATATTGTCGACTAGAGTAGTGATTTCTTCGATCAAAGCAATGATTTCATCCATCAGAGCAATGATATCACAAAACAGTGATATCATTACACTAAGCAGTGATATTATTGATCTAGGCAGCAATTTTGTTAAAACAAGAAATGATATTGTATTTTTTGCTAAAATTAGCCCAAAATAGCGATATTGTTGTCTGAATTGTGATTTTTCAAGAAAATAGCAGGATTGACTGGGTAACAATAGGATTGTAATAGAGAGCTCATTTTACAAAGTTGTTTACCTCATTTGGAAATATGCTTCAAGGTTGAATGAAAATCTAACTTTTTCCTTGCAGGACCAACTTGAAATTTGTTAAATCATGCATTTTAGACCTCTTTTGAATGTTTAAAATGGATTAGAAACCTTATTTTGGTGCTTAAGGAAAATTTAGATGCTTAATTGAATGCTTTTGCTAATTGTTCTTTCAAAGTTTGCAAACTTAAAGCCAAGGGGCTAATATAACATCACCACACTTTTCATTTGGTGTTTAAAATTGAACTCATTTTTGAAAGTTTGTATTCAATATTTCTTTTGTTAGAATTTGATTGGTAAAAAGAAGGATCGTACATGTATGCTCTCCCATCCATCTCTTTTAGGGAAATTTTGGGATCAAAAACACCATCTTTATTGCAAAGTGCCTTAGTCAAAGCCATGAAATAGAAGTTCTTAAGATTCTCCTCAAGGACCAGCATGGCTTGATTGATATAAACCCAACCTTTAAAGCTCTTTCAATTAGTATTTTATTTCATTGTATCTTGGCTTGTGAGGGGGATTTCATCACCTCCCATGAGTTATATAGGGAAGCCTTTACCTAGGAATTCACCTCCTGACATTGTCTTCACCCCTCCCCACTAGGGGTTATATAAATCAGCATCACCTATTGGGATCAAAGGTTTGAGTGGTCAAACCTTCTCCTATCGCTAGGTACTAGACCAGGGACATATGAGTACATTAGACATTGTACTACACTGAGCAAGCAATGGATGTAATGGTTGTAAAAATGGTAAGACCTTTTTGCAACAAGCCAAGTATCATTAAACCCATTGATGTGAGCTTATTTTGCATCATTGGTGTGAAAGTCTTGTGTAATTCATCCATCTAGCAATGTTTGAAAACTTAGAGCATTTTTAGATAATCTCCACTTGTTGCAGAAGTATTGTTGGTGTAAGGTGTGCCTGAAGGTCCATGTCATTGTATTATAATTTGAGAGAAGGGGGTGTAAAAACCTTAATATATAATGCATATTTACTTTTGGATGAACACTTAAAATCCTCTCAAATGATGTATATAGATAGATTCCAACAATATCATGCAACCTTTTCAGTTTAGGACTTAGAGCAATTAATTAGTTGGTTTGTTTTTGTCATAGATTAATTAGTCTTGTTTGGAGTCAAAAACTTGGTGTTAATAAAATGATATAAACCAAACACATCATCCCCAAATTTATTTGAGCAAGGAGGCGTTATGATGCCAACATAAAAATCATCACTTTTATCTTGTTAAAATTTATCATAAACTTTGTGTCATATCATTCACTTTGGCGCAATTATGCTGCCCAATTGAGTCTTGACCTTTTACCAAGTTTGTTTAAGTCCTTCATTTATAATAATGTTCAGGAAAATTGATAGTATGAAAGAGACAAACATCAATTCTTTATTGAATTGAAGACAAAAAGCTAGTATTACAATCCTCAAAAGAGCATAGTTTTGTTATAACAAAAAGAGGGATGCTTAATCCATCTCAAAAATAGTAATATATATAATAATACATGTAGTGGGAGTAGAAACAATAATAACTTCCCACTTAATACATTAATGCATGCATGTGTAGGAGGAGAGATGTAGAAGTTGAAATCATTAAGCCTTTTCAATGCTTTAGACTTGTTCCATGTAGACCAACTTGGATGCTTGGAGTAGTGGAGGGTAAATCACCCTATATTCACTCTTATTATCTCCTTGAGAAGGATTATTTTGATATAGACCTGGTCCTTTTTCCCTTAAGGGAATTGAACTCATCACTTTGATTTTGGCATACATGTTGGAGAGAATATAGTTGATTTTCACATGTTCTATATGTTTAAATTCCTTTCTAGGTATTCTACATGAAAATAGGTCTTAATTCTGAACAAAATAGGTCTGATTCACTCATATAGAGCCCTTGCACATACTTCCAATAAACACCAACTAATTGAGGAGGTTTCACATCTTTAGGATTATGTGTCAAACTATTTCCATGTTTGGTGGATGTTCTTTAAGCAACTGAAGTCACTTATTAGTTTGAAAAGACTTAGTCTCAATCCTTAAATGCCTACCTTCATGCATGTGTATGACTGGGGAGGCTCAATAACTTGTATTTTATAGTCAATATGCTCTTGAGATCATATTAGAAACCTCTATTTTATAAATGACTTTTAGACCTTGTTGACCTACTATAAACCATGTGTCTTTGAGATCATAAAAATCTTGGAAACACTCTTTACAAGCCTTTAAATAGGGTTGGATGAACTCTGACGACCTTATCTTACACTTAATCTTCATGAAAACTTGATATATCCTACTATAGGCCTAAGGATGGGCTTAAATAATGTTTTCCCCTTGATCAATCATGAACACCTTCCAAAGCTTTCTCATGTCCCCTTCTTAGCACTCACAAGAGACCCTTTAGCTTGTAGCATTTTCGTAGGCTAATTTTGGGTTGGAAGGGAATAGTAGGACAAAATCACTATTCATCAATTACTATTCACGTGTTACTATTCATTAGGCACTATTCACATGCTACTATTCATATGACACTATTTACATGCTACTATTCATATGACACTATTCACTTATTACTATTCATCGCCACTATTCATGGTGACATGGTAGGCGATGTAGGTGATGATGCAATAAGGAGGTGACTTGTGGAATGATGTGGCATGACCCACATGAGAATATATATATATATATATATATATATATATATATATATATATATATATATATATATATATATAAGCATGTGAGGAGACAAGTTGGTTGAGAATCACATGGGGGCACATGGGAAAGTCAAAAGTGGATTCCCTTGCACATCTGAGTGAAGACCTCTCACACATGTGAGAGAAAAATAACACTATTTCTAGAATAGTGTTCCCACTTAAAATGATAATGCATTTCTTTGCTTTCACTCCAAGTTTCCCTCTTCTCTTGTCTTATCATTTCTATATATAGAGTTCTCCTCCTTTGTAAATAATATCTTTTATTCAACCAACCCCGCCCCCCCCCCCCCCCCCCCCGCTCAAAATTTAGATTTGAACATATGTTCTCATCTCCCATCTTTGGATATTTTAGGCTAATTTTGATGGTGAAATATCCACCCTAGTTAGTATTGGACATTCCATATAGGGATAGCTTTGGAGATTCAACAGAGGATTACCAATTTCAGTGGTAGAAGACTCTCCCTAGCTGGCTAGTTTCAGTAGAGAGTTGTAGTTGTGACAGTGTGCAGGAATTCAGAGTTTGATGTCTAAAAGTGTGTGTATGTTGTATTTCATAGTTTTTTGTCCAAGAGTTCTGTTTATGTTCATGTCTTTATGTCAAGCCTGATATTGTAATATGTTATTTACATTAAGTAAGAGAGTTGTAAGTGTTATTGTATGTAGTTTTCAACATTTGTAAGGAAAGTTATGCAATAAATTTCTATGTGTTTGTAATATTTGGAGAAAGAAGTTATAATACAAGTGTGGTTCATCTTGGTAACCAAAAAATTCTTTTGGGTGTTGTGAGTTATTATTTAGTCTATCTCTTAAGTATTCAAATCTAAAAATTATAAAAGTGTTTTAGGTGATTTAGGGAATGTAAGAAAATCTGAATTTATTGTTGTCTTAGGTGATTTTTAGGGAGTGTTTTATAAAGTTTATGTGTTTAATTACTATCTCCAAAATGGGATATTATAGTGGTATCAGATATGGTGATCTTGCCAGCCTATGGAAACTAACTATTTCTAGTTTTCCTATAGAAGTTTTCTTTTATGCAACATGATGGAATCAGTCATATATATTATTTGAGGAGCATAGTTGACCCATTTGGAGATCCTGGTCTTGAAGTTGAGGTTGGGAGAGAAGAAGATAAAATGTGAGATAGACACACTTAGGACACCCTTAAAAAATCTCTTAATAATTTGGCTAGAGAACAATAAGAGACAAGGGAATTATTGCAGTAACGTCTACCCAATAACAATGTTAATCATAGTGGTAGAATCAATGGTGAGACAAGCAACTAGGTGCAGATGCCTAGTCATACCAGAGTCTCTAATGAATCTTAATTTAGGCCCCTTAGGCCTACTTTTTTAGATTAGTAGTAGCCGCTTGAAGATAGACAACATGATGTAGAAGTAAGTATTGAAGATTGCATCAATCAATGGTAGTCCTTTGATGAAGAAACCTGTACCAGCATGACACTAAGTGAGTTTTATCACTAAAAGCTAAAGAGAAATATAAGAAGTGAAAAAGAACATAATAATCAATATTTTCAATGATAGATATGAAAGGTGACTCTTTCACCTTTTAACAGATCAGGAAAATGCACCGCTCATGCTTGGATATAGAAGTTAGACAACTACTTCAAGTTATACCCTATGTACCAGATGGAGGCCATTCAATTTATTGCTCTGCACTTGGAGGGTGATGCTCAGGAATGGTGGAGTTATGGGATGGTCACTCTTGGTCATAGCCTCATCACTTCATATGAATATTTTGGTCAGAGGTTAATAGATCAATTTGATAAAACAAATCTTGAGCATTATTTCAGAGCGCTAGCTTGTCTCAAGCAAAAGGATTCAGTAAATGCTTATATATCATAATTTTAGAGGCTTGAAATTATGGTCCCTAACATTTTCAAGGATAGATCATCTTATCTATTCATTGCGAGCTTAGAGGATCCACTGCATGGTTAGGTGAAATCATTAAACCCATCCACTTTGCAAGATACCATAAAAAGAGCCAGGAACTTAGAATTCTCTACACCCAAGTCAAAGGTTCCTTGGAATAATCCAAAGGGAGATGCTCAAAATAAGTCTATAGCCACCCTATCGCTAAAAGAGGCAATCAAGAAGATGGATGATTAGACCAAGGATGAGCTCAGGAGGAAGAAGTTATGATTACCTATAAGGGTCCATGGATACCTGGACATAGATGCCTTGGGAAAGGTAAAGTGCATTCTATTGAATTTTTTTTGATACAGAAGAGGAGGAATAATCTAGCTCAGATGATGATCAAGAGGAGGTTGCTAAAAACAAGATCCCAAAAGAACCTACAGAGGGAACTATTTCCTCACTCTCAAGAGTTCCTAGATATCACCCATTTAAGGTGAGAGGATCTTGTGAGGGCAACATGTAATAGTACTGAATGACAGTGGGGCTACCCACAACTTCATAGATGAAGAGCATATAATAAAGAGAGGCCTTAAGATGGAGGACTTTTTAGGATTTAATGTCATGGTTGTAGATGGATCCATGATGAATTGCAAGAAGAAGATTCCATAATTAAGCATCATAGTGGCAATCATCAAATAACTACTGACTTTTATGTTTTCAAGCTTGCTGAGATTGACATGATCCTTGGCATTCAGTGGCTACACTCTATTGGGAGATATTCATAGAATTTCCAAACTATGAAGCTCAAGTTTCAATGAGGAAAAATGGTTGTTGTTAGATCCATAGCTAAAGGAGCACCTAATATGGCCTCTGCAAGGGGTATGGAGGCACCTTTTCATCATGAAAAGGTAGCATGGGCAACTCAATGTCTAATATCACCTCATAATCATTCAGATGGAGTTAGTCATCATATAGTAGATATCCAATTCATATTAGATAAGCATAGTATGGTTTTTAGTGAGATTCTATTGGGGAGGCCACCAGATAGAGGATTCGAGCATGTGATAGAATTTGAGGAAGGTTCTAAGCTAGTCATCATAACTTCATACCAACATCCCAATAGATTCAAAGAAGAAATCAAGAAGGTAATATAGGAATTGCTTGAGATGGGACACATTAGACCGAGCTCAAGTCCCTTTGCTTCTTTAGTTATTTTGGTGAAGAAGAAGGATGGAACTATGTAGATGTGCATTGACTATCATGCACTAAACAAAAATATTATCAAGAATAGGTACCCAATCCCTAGGATTGATAAGCTACTAGATGAGTTGCATGGAGTAGTATATTTCTCAAATATTGACCTTTGATCAAGATACCACTAGATCAAAGTTTGGGAGTAGGACATACACAAAACAACTTTCAAATGTCATTATGGGCACTATGAGTTTCTAGTCATGCGCTTTGGTCTGACTAATGCACCTGCTACATTCCAGTCCTGTATGAACCACATCTTCAACAAGTAGTTGAGGAATTTTTTATTAGTGATTTTTGATGATATCCTCATTTACAGTAGGACATGGGAAGACCAACTCAAGCATATTGATGTGATATTAGGTATTATGGAGGCTTCATCCCTATTTGCAAAGGCCTCTAAGTGTGAGTTTGGGATGACTAAGATTTTTTACTTGGGACACGTGATTAGTGTTAACGGAGTGAAGGTCCATCAAGATAAGATTCAGGCCATCTGATATTGGCCACCACCTAGGACATTGATAGAGTTGAGGGGATTCCTCAGCCTTTATAGTTATTATAAGAGATTTGTCAATAGATTTTCCCAGTTAGGTGCACCCCTCACCAATCTTACAAAGAAGGGAGATTTCAAATGGATGGATGGAGCTCAACATACCTTTGAAAAATTGAAAGAGGTAATGAACACTTGTCCTATTTTAATGTTACATGATTTCTCCTAAACTTTTGTGTTAGAATGTGATGTGTCAAGAGAAGGAATAGGAGACGTGTCTATGTAGAATAAACACCCCATTGCTTATGAGATTAGAAAGCTTTGAGATGTGGAGATATTATTCTCCACTTATGATAAGGAGATGCTTGCCATTATGCATGCTTTGTCAAAATTTAGATAGTACCTGGTGTGCAAGAAGTTTGTGGTCAGGATGGATCATAATAGCTTATGATACTTCCTAGAATAGAAGGACATGAATGAGAGGCAACAAAAGTGGGTGAGTAAAATTTAGGTATATGATTTTGATATTGAATATTTGAAAGGGAAAAATAATGTTGTAGCAGATGCCCTTTCTAGGAAACTCACTTTGTACTCCATGACTAAGATTTTAGTCAATTGGAGGGCTCACCTCTTGGAAAAATATGTCAAAAATAGTTTTGCATGTGATCTTGTGGATGGTAAGATTTAAGATAATAGATACAGGGTGGTATATGAGATCATCTACTATAAGGATAGAATCTACTTGGTACCTGAGTCAAAACTAAAGGAAAATATTTTGAGGGTGAATCATGACACCCCTTTTGCAAGTCATCAAGGTTACTACAAGACCTACAAGTAGATCAGGGAGAGATTCTCATGGAAGGGTCTCAAAGATGATGTTTTGCATCAAGTTTGAAAATGTATGACTTGTCAGAAAAACAAGTCAGAGCATACTTTCCTAGCAGGATTATTGTAGCCATTACCCATTCCAAAATAGAAGTGGGAAAGTATATCCATGAACTTCATCACGGGTCTACCTAAGGTTGATGGTAAGGATTGTATTTTTGTGGTGGTTGATAGGTTTACCAAGTTTGCATATTTCTTCACCATGTTAGCTAACTACAAGGCACCCCAAGTGGCAGATTTATTCTTTAGAGAGATATTTAGACTCCATAGATTGCCAAAGAACATTGTTAGTGATTGGGATTGTAGATTTCTTAGCATATTTTGGAAGGAGCTATTCAGATTAGCAGGAATAGAATTGACTCTGAGCACGAGCTACAACCCCCAAATAGATGGCCAAATAGAGATTATGAACAAGTGGATGGAGGGCTATTTGTGCAATGATGTTATGGGGTAGCAGAAAGGTTGGACCAAATGGTTATACATTAGTGAGAATTGTTATAATACCACCCATCACATGTCTATTGGCATGACTCCTTTCTGAGCACTATATGGGTATGATGCCATGTCATTGGTAGATCTGGCATTTGAGGATAGTAGTGCTCCTAAAGCCAAGGATTGGATTTAGGAGAGTCAGGATATCCTTAAGTCACTTAAGGATAATATTCACCATGCCCATGATCAACAGAAGTTATATATAGATAGGCATAGGGTAGAGAGGATTTTTGAGGTTGGTGACTTAGTTTTTTTACACCTACAACCCTATCGATAATTTACAATGAAGAAAAGTGGTGCAAAAAATCTAAACCCTCGCTTCTATGGGCCTTAAAATATTGTGTAGAGAGTTGGTGAGGTGGCATATGAATTGGAATTAACAGAGAACAAATAAGATTCATAATGTGTTTCATGTGTCTTAACTCAAAAAGCAATCGAGAAACACATCACTACATCTCTTGAGCTACCACCATTGGATGAGGAAGGAAGGTTGATTTTAGAACCTAACTTTATTCTGGAGATGAGAGAAAAGAGATTGAGGAACTGTACACTCACAAAATACCTGATCAGATGGAAGAACTTACCCGAGGAGGATACTACTTGGGAAGGAGAGCATATTCTTCAGCACCCAAATTTGTAATTGCTTGTGGGCAAGAAAATTTGGGAAGGGAGGATTTTCATATTCCCTTATTAGCACTCACAGGAGACCCTTTAGCTTATAGCATTTCCAAAGGCTAATTTCAGGTTGGAAGGGAATAGTATGACAAAATCACTATTCATCAATTATTATTCCCATGTTACTATTCATTGAGCACTATTCATGTGTTACTATTCATCAAACACTATTCACGTGGTACTATTCACCAAACACTATTCACTTGTTACTATTTGTGGTGACATGGTAGGTGATGTAGGTGATGATGCAACAAGGAGGTGACTTGTGGAGTGATGTGGCATGACCCACATGAGAATTTATTATGTAAATAAATATATATAGTATTGAGCATGTGAGGAGACAAGTTGGTTCAGAATCACATGGTGGAGCATGGGAAAGTCAAAAATGAATTCCCTTGCACATGTAAGTGAAGACCTCTCACACATGTGAGAGACAAATAACACTATTTCCATAATAGTGTTCCCACTTCAAAGCATAGTGCATTTCTTTGCTTACACTCCAAGTTTTCTCTCTTCTCCTCTATTATAATTTCTATATATAGAGTTCTCCTCTATAAATAATATCTTTTATTCAACCAACCCCCCCCCCCCCCAAATTTATATTTGAACATATGTTCTCATCTCCCATCCTTGGAATTATTCTTTGGATATTTTTAGGCTAATTTTGATGGTGAAATATCCACCCTAGTTAGTATCGGCCATTCCATATAGGGATAGCTTTGGACATTCAGCAGAGGATTACCAGTTTTGTTGGTGGAAGACTCTCCTTAGCTGGCTAGTTTCAGTAGAGAGTTGCAATTGTGATAGTGTGTAGGAATTTAGAGTTTAATGTCTGTAAGTGTGTGTATATTATATTTCATAGTTTTTTGTCTAAGAGTTGGGTTTATGTTCATGGATTTATGTCAAGCTTGATATTGTAATATGTTATTTACATCAAGTAAGTGAGGTGTAAGTTATTGTATGTAGTTTTCAGCATTTGTAAGGAAAGTTATGCAATAACTTTCTATGTGTTTATAATATTTGGAGAAATAAGTTATAATAGAAGTGTGGTTCATCTTGGTAACCGGAAAATTCTTTTGGATATTGTGAGTTATTATTTAGTTTATCTCTTAAGTATTCAAATTTGAAAATTGTAAAAGTGTTTTAGGTGATTTAGGGAATGCAAGAAATCTGAGTTTATTGTTATCTTAGGTGATTTTTAGGGAGTGTTTTATAAAGTTTATGTGTTTAATTAATATCCCCAAAAATGGATATTACAAGCTTTCCTTCAACCTTAAAACTCATTCAACTCTATTTGTTAGTCCTGTAACCTATAGGTGAGTGTTTTTAACTTGTGACCATGCTTATTAATTACTAAGACCTCTCAAATACCTTGCAACATTGTTGTAGACCTGCAAGTGCTCAAAAAATGGTGTTTGAGACCTTTAGGTTGGTTTTTAGGCTTCAAAAAAGCTTTTATTTATGTGGAAGCTCATGTAACTTGGGTGTAGACTTGTAGGAACATCTTGATGTACATAAAATACTTGGTATCACCATTGAAAAACTAATCCAAACTTACTAAGAAGTTTTCATGCCTTACATCATCAAAACCTTACAAACTCCATGTTCCTCGCTCAAGCTCTTGATCACAAGCCCACTAACCTATCAGCTAGGTTTTGATTTAGCATTATACCTTAGAAATCTCATAACATAAATTTCAAACATCAAGGATGATTGAAAACCTTGGAAACCATGTTACATGCCATAATGAAACTTTTGAAACAATGATTTTTGTTACAACATGTATATTGGCCTTGAGACTCATGAAAACTCTTCACATTTTCTTGCCAAGCCTTTGATGCTCATTAGTTTTTAAGATAATGAGAATCTTATGTATTTCTCTTGATTATTCAATAAACTCTTTGAAACTTGGCCACCTCACTACATGATCATAGAACTTAGTTTTATGACCTAAAGCCTACTAAAACCCTGCACTCTGATTTTGACTTGTGAATGAAAGTACTTGGGCTCAAAAGACTTTGTTTTACATTGAAAATCAAGAAACCTTTGTTATAAAAATTTAGGCCTAAAAATTTATATTTATAGTCCTTGAAACCCTACTTTTCTTCTTCATAGACATGCAATCATTCTTTGTTTTCAGTTCAAACTTTATCTGTAAACCTATAACATTCTTTATTTTTGGCTCAAACTTTGTCCATAAACCTAAAACTTACCCCAAAAGACCTTTCTTGTGATTTGAGGATCATATTCAAAATTGGAGACATGCCTGTAATATTTGATGATGTTTGAAACTTGTTTATAATCTTACAAATTTATATGCTTCATCATGATTTTAAGTCATAGGAGACATTGCATGTAGGCCTCAAATGCCTACAATGATATATGTTGATTGTTATTACTATTTGAATGTGAAATTCATAAGAATAAATGGTTATGCAAGCTTAGTATCAGGAAAAAGTAATAAATGGAATTCAGATAGATCTGTTAGAAGTGGGTAGTGATGCAATGCACCCAAGTGTGTTAACCATGAACTTTTACTAGTTGATTGTGATAGATGGTAGACACAAAAAGATAAGGAAAGCATAATTTTGGATGTGTCATATCAAATGCAAAAAAAGGAGATAAATTTGGACATGAGCACAGTCAATGGATAGCCATGTAATGAACTCAATTCTATTGACTGAATACTTGTCCCAATTGACTATATATAAAAACTAAACATTTTACCTTCTGAGCCTATACTTATTGAGTGATATAGTAGATCACACTTAGGGTTTGGTTGTGAAATAATGTTATTTGTATTATATTATATTTTAAAAAATTAGGGCAATTTTATATCTTTAATAAATTCAAGTAAAAGAGGGGAGTGCGATGGGTTGAGTTGAATTCAATCGCCCCCTTGACGATTGATCACTACCTACGTATTTACTACTCCAAGGAGGGAAATAGAACCCACATAATTCTCCCACATAGAGTGAATGTGAATTGTGTTCCTTTTACTATATGTATGAATCTATAAAATGGATTTGATAGTTCAAGATGATAGTTCTTGACTTTATTTAGAGGGATCTTAACTTGGCTTATGATTGCTCCTTGAGAATAATTCAAAATTTGAGGAAAACACAATTTTTTCCTTAATGTAAAGATGTGTATATGCTTGTACCAAGTGAATAAAAAGTGGGGATAATGATTGAATCGACATGGATTTATAAGTGAACCTTTTAATAATTTAGTTTATTTGACCTTATGAAAAATGAAAGAAGACCCAAAAGATTGATTTCAAACCTGGAAACTAGCCATTATTTGGTGTGGGATGCGATCAATCCAAGTGGACAAGGGTGTAGTGTGTTATTATTTTCTTAGATAAAACATATCTAATATGATCAAGTACGCTTGTTCTTAACTAAAGATAGTGTGAATATGATTTTAGACAACTTGAGCATTTGACATTGAAATTTATGTATAGTAGTAATGGAAAATAAAGGATCTAGCCTACATATATATAAATGATTCATATAAAAGGTGAATAAGAGTCATGTATGCATGAGTAAGTGATGTTTTTTGGGTTGTGTGAATTAGGATTTTCAAGTACATGTGACCAAATTCATGTGTCTACATTTTCTTTCCGTTTATTCTAGAAATGAAATTGCTAGAGTAAAGGAGAAAGATTTGAACCCGAGTTTGTAACACATACTTTATTTTTGAGTGGATACTTCAATTGTGTAGGGAACTAAAATTTAATAGGCCCTACAATAGTTCATGAAGTAGTCATTTTTTTCATTTGAATTTTGAAAAATCTTAACTGTGAAAATTGAAAAATTCAAAAGAAAAGAAAGGGAGGGGTACACCTGTATATAGGTGAAACCAATTTGCCATGTAACCTATAACAAATAATGGAGAGCCATGCCCCCTTACTAAATTATTTGGATAATTTGAACCAATGGATAATTAAGAGTGATTAAGTCCCAATTTGAATAACTAATCAAGCTCTTGAGTTATAAATTTACATTATTCTAACTCTCATGAAAAGGGAATAGTACCTTATGTACTAAGCCAAAAAAATGGAACTGTGTTAGGTTCACTAAAAGTGATTTTAAGGTCATTGATTATCACTAGATTCAAACATTCATCACTTTCACATATTCAAATCACATCACTGTAGACAAATCTAGATTATATATTTTCATAATTGAAAGAGAATGAATAATATTCATGTCCCCATCATGATCTCATTGCTCATAAAATTTGCTTTGAAATAAATATTTTTGCTCTTGAATTTGAATATTTTGCTCTTTAAACTTTGAATCTTTAAATAAGCTTGAGCATGAATGATTATCATTCCCCTTTGAATATGTGATAATGTTATAGAATGTGATGCATCTATATGCTCAACTGTCAATGTATTTTCAACCTATAACTTTTCTCTTGTGACTGTTTTGCACATGCATATGCTTTTGAGTGTCTATAATTTTTTAGTTTGAGTATTTGAAAAGGTAGTGCATATGCATGTAATTTACCCCTATAATATGCATTTATGTGTTAATATCTATCATATGTTTGATTTATGAATCTTTAAATCTTTATAAAACTATATTCTATTTTTTCATTACTTTGAGTCATTAAAAACCTCTACTTTGTATTTGTGAAAACCATGTTCTACATCTTTGAACCTATATTTTGATCCAAATCTACTCATGGAAATTTGGATCTCTAAGATAATACACTATGATGCCTGTCTTTTGAGATGAGGGATGAAACCTACAAGTCACTCAACTCAAAATAAGATTTAACTATAGCATCATAAATATATGCCCATATAATATTATATCATCATGTTGGAGAGTATGTCATCATTGAAAATGAAATTTTGAAATTTAAAATTATGACAGATGGAATATATTTCACATGCCTCAATCCTTCTCACACTTTTCCTTCCATAGTTGAGACACTTCATTCACTTCTCAAGTCTAACAATAATAACTCTAGATCAGGCCTTAGATCAAGTCAGTCCTTGTGGATGTTAGCTCAGTCACCATTGTTCCTCTTTTCATCAAGTTAGTTAATTGGTCATACCTCATTCCTTTCATACTAACATGACACCTATCCTTTCCTATTTAAATATTTGACTTGGTCAACATTCCAACTCATTTTGGGTGTTTTTCTTCCCTACAAGCACTTCCCAGCATCTCCTCCTACACACATTTCTTATAAGAGTCTTTGTAAGACACCTTTATTCTCCTCTTCTCAGAACCATCTACTACCCCACACTAAAATTTACATATGATCCTCCAACACAATGCTATGTTGAGATGTGTCTGTCTAGGTACTGATGTAAACTTTATTCTTGGTGGCATAAACATGCCTTTTCTAATTTTATGGTGTTCTCAACCTCACCAAAAATACTTAGATGTCTAGCATGGAGGCCTTTCAAAGAAAGTCCCACTCAAGTCACCTAGTTGGAAATTAATATGTTAGTGTGTCTTATTACTCAAAAATAGCTTCTATCACCAATAAAAATGGATAGAATAATGGCTAAGGAAGACTTATTACATAATGGCACTGAATGCCTTATTACACTTGGATACATATATGGTACCTGATGAAGCACTCACGATGGGGCATGTTATTACTAGGGTGAATTATTTATCATCTAGATCATGCAGTAATAATAAAGGGGCATAGTTCACTTGTCATCCTTGCTGATTTTGGCACTTAATGAAGTTATCCCAACCAATTAACATGTGATTATTTCTTTTAGGTGCAATCCATGGTTGTTATAGTATTGGAGACTTTTACTAATCAGATATGAGTGAATTGGCATTGGGATGCTTGCTTTTGGGTGAAATTGGAGTGTTGCATTCATTTAGTTTTCATCCTACCAAATTGTTTTAGCATCGTCTGAGGTAAGCAAGTGAATGAGCCTAGTGTGTAATGTTCAAGTTCAAATAAAGGGTTGGATTATATTTCACTAACACATCATCGAGCAGCCTTATCATTCTAATGGTTGGGTTACGATTATGAATTAGTGACACACATGTGGGGATTGTGGGTGAGGTTGACTAATGTAGCGTATGCAGTCCCTAGTTCAGTGGTAAACATGATCACCATGCCCTCATTCCTATTATCCATACTTATATATCATTGTTTGAAATGCAACTCCACATTATTCACATAGCAGTAGGGTCTTCTAAGCAATGCAAGATATTTTCATTCTTATACCCATTAGATCACCTAAAAGTCAATAATGAACTTGACCTCCTAGATCTTGATGTTAGCATTGCTTAATACCCCAATGGGTTGTGCCTTAGTCTTGTTGGCTATAGTCAAGATGTTAGTTGATGCCTACATAAGGGGGATTACCATATTTCATCATGCATATATCATGAGGATATTGACTTCATATCCTATGTCTAAAAGGATATTGTAGAAAAACTAGCGATTGATTTTTGTGTCAATTAGTAGTTCTTGGTCATACCATGTGCTCTCTACAATGTCCTCTTATTCTTGTTCGCTAGTAGTCAACATAGTTTTTAGCATGGGCACCATGTCATGATGCCATAAAAGTGCCATTAATTTAGTGAGTTTTTTTATCTTGCTACTCTTAGGCCTATAGTCTATGTCATGTGTTCTCCTCTCATGCTTGGGAAAGCTGAAATTATATCTATAGATTTTAGATCACACTTAATGCATGTCTCAATAGTTTGGTATAGGGGATCCATCTACTAATATGGAAGTTATAGCTTTTGATTTTTTATGTGCATATCATCATTTTGGGAGTGTTTTATTTTTCTTGTCTTATGTTGGGGGCATCGAGTTATTGGAGTGGGCCAAGGTCTAGACCCAACGCCCATTATTCCTCTATCTTCGTCATCTTCAAGGTCATGATTTTTTTGTTACATAGATCATGTTTTCACCATTTTATGACCTAATATTATACATTATTCTTACATATAAATCTAGGTAGTCCTCGATCACGTCCATACCATGATAATAAGCACACATGAGATGTTGATGATAGTCTTAATAAAATGTGGTAGGTGAACCACACTTATAGTAACAACATAGTGGAAATATACCTTCACTTTGACCTCTGGTAGGGTTTGATTATATCATAATGCTATGTGGCATAACCATATCCCAAATTTTATGTCCCATACCTCAAGGGTATTTCACTAAGCTATCATGCACTTTGTTCTAAAGTCTTGTGGATCTCATCTATCACCTAATAATTATATGTATTATGGATGAAGGTGTTACCAAATTTGCATACAGGGACTTCATAATTTTAATTGTGTGCTATAAAAAGGGGAACAAATAGGTCTTGTGTTCTTAAAAATAAACTTTACAAGATATATTCAAGGCATGAATGCTCTTTTCATATTAATTATTCTGACTATGCCCTTCTTCTTTGTAATCAACACACCATAAACTAGGGTGCAGACCTTGTGCTTTCTTGACCAAAATATATTGTAGCATCATCACCATGGAAGCCAATTGCACTACTATTACCATGTTAGCTCTTATTTTTTTGGTATGAACCATTTTGTGTGAATTGAAGCTTCCAACACCTCTTATGGCTTGACAAAGGTCTATATTGTGAGAGCACACTGAATCGGGACACATAGCCCTCTCATGAACCACTAGGCATGTTGTATTGGGTGTATAACATAGGGAAATTTATAAATCATGTTTTTAAACCTAACATCATATGAGCTAACACTTTCTCCTATCTCTTACTTGATATCCTTCAGCACAACAATGCTTTATTGCTTAAACTCAAGGATATCAAACTCTTTTGGGAATTCATCCTTCAAGTGGTCAAAATCCATGATGACCTATATGGGGTCTATCTTCATGTACCACTTTTTTTCTTGCTCCATTAATGTGGTAACAAACTAGGATGTTTTATCCTCTAGTGATGAGACACCCTTAGCTCACTAGATAAGTTCACACTTGTGAAGATGATCCCCAGAACTCTCAATGATTTAGTACTTTGGGAAATTCAAAACCATCCCATACTAGATCTGGGTACTAAAAATGGGTTTGGTCAATGCCTATGTATTTTTCATCCTAGGTGTGCTCCCAAGTGGTGCTCCTAGAGTTTGTCCTCTCCCTAATTGGTGGTTAGTACCCATAAATACTATGGGTTTTTGGGCAGTGTGTCCTCTAGCTACTTAGGAGGTATGAAGTCCAATTATTGATCCTCCAATACTTTCCACTCATCCATAGAGTAAGCCACTAGTTTAGGGATACTCAATTCTTTCCCATAGGGCATACCATACTACATTGTGTCCACCCTAACCCTTAGTCACACATCTTCCTATCGATGGGGGGTATGAAAATTTCTTTTCTAGAGGGTCATCTCCCATTACTTGGGTGACAAATATAGTAGTATCACCTACCTTGATGGTGTCCTAATACTTGTCTGAATTCAATTCTGGGTGAGCTTAGACATCTTGGTCCTGAGAATCAAGTGCTTTATAAATAACCTCTACATATTGATCTTTTCTTAGATATCCCATCTTTTCTCCTTTTGAATCTTATTCGTGCTCATTGTACTCATCTCTTTGTCACCAGGGTGAAATTATACTATGATGGAGTCCTCCTCATGCCCTTATTAAATAATACAATTCCTCAAAACATTTCTTGATTCATGCTCCCTCCTCTCCCTAGGATCCATTTTGATCATTACTCGTTATCAATTTCATCATATTGACACCTTTTGAGCTCACAACTACTTGGGGCCTCCATCCTAAGGTATGTTATGATAATCCTTAGGTTAAAATTATAAAAAATTTACTCTTGAATCACTCATGTGAGGAGGATCAACCAACTATCTAATAAATCTTAAAATACACCTCCTTTTGACCATTGTATCAATAAATTATAACCAGTCTTGATAATAAAACCAAAAATGTTAGCAGTCTATTTAACTAGGGTCACATCTATAATCATTGAGTCACCCTGATTATCTCCCTATGTTAGCATGTCACATAGGGAATATAATGCCTACATGCTCACTTGAGGCATGGAGAGAGAGAATCTGAGTTAGGTTTGGGGTAGTTACATATAGTGATGGTTTGTCTGATACCTGATGGGGTATCTGAGAATGCTTAGGGGGAAACCTTCAAGGTCAATGATGACCTTAAGGGGAAAGGATTTTCAAGGGAAATGGTTTGTGTTAGTTACAAACATTAGATAATATTATTAGAATAAACCTAACCAACAACATTTAAATAGTCAACTTGAGTCCATAAGAAAAAAGTTGTATTAATCAACATCAAACATTACAATATGGATTTTAGCTTATATAGTCCCAGTCTTTATAATATGCTACTCTCATGCCACATACTTATATTTTATAAACTTAAGTTGGCTCATATTCACCCTCCTTCTATTTGGTTTCTTTCTCTCTTGTTCTAATCTCTTTTGATTTCCTTCTCTTGGATCTCGGTCTTCCTTTCTCTTCCACTTTATTTGTCCTCTTCTCTCTAGGGATTTCTCTAGTTTTCATCTCTCTCTTCTTATTTTTATTCTTATTTTTATTTGGCTAACCTTTTATCTTTTCTAGATAACCTAATTTTATACCATTTTTCCCACTAAGGATCTACCACCATTCAAAATTACCACCTAAGCCCATATTTAAATTGTCAACTTAACCCAAGGCCAACTACCATGACACCCATTATTATACCACCATAAATACATGTTAGGGGTCATAGGTTAAATGTATTCGTGATAAGCAAACACAATAAAGAAGAGGAGCGCTAGAAATGGACACCTTAGGATCTAGCACTATAGTCCAATTTGGGAACTATTATCCTATAGGTATAGGACCTAGGGGTTGGAATTAGCATGGGGAAAACAACCTAGCTAAGCTGAAATTAGGTATTGAAAGTCTACTAATGATTGGGAATAAGCAAAAAGGTGTCTAGAAGAGTCATGAGAGCATGCAAGAGGGACCTATGTGTTGGGTGTCACAAGCCACACTCAAGCTACCAATTTTGACATTTTATATGACTACAAAACTCTTTTCACCTGCAAGTGACTTCAACAAGTCTGTACAAAGCTTTTAACTCCTTAAGATGGTGTTGAAACTTAAGATTCTAACCTTGTTCTAACTTTTTGATAGGTGTGGTAGTTGTGTAACTGCTCTAATCTTTGTTTAAGGTGTCTTTTATGAATTTCCCACTTGGGGGACTTTGACATACACTTGAGTTAGCTAAAAATCACATTTCACTCATTTTCACTACCTTCAAGTTTGCAAATGAACCTTAAACACTTCAAAACATCATAAAATGTTAGGACAAAGTATTTAAGACATAAAATGATCTTGAGAGACCCATAATCACCTATTACACCACTTGACCCAACCTTATCTCTCCATGACATGTCTAGACCACTATATGACCAAAACATGACATTACCTTAACTTCTCCAAACTAACCTTAAACAATGCTATTGAGGTTTTATGAAGACTTTTAGGGACCATATAAAGCATGAAAATACCACATGACAATCCTATGAAATTTTAATATAGAAGGGGTGTCGAATTTTGACTTGAGGTTAAAATTTGGTCAATTGTCTTAATGATTCATAAGGGTAGCATGCCTACAATGCTAATAGACTAGTAGCCTTGCTTATCCATTGGGCAATGGAGTCTTGTAAACTTAGTTTTATACCTGAACAAACTTTTACCATGACACCAAAAAATGATTTGACCTTTAAAACACACTCAAACAAATACAATAAGACACAAAACAAAGCAACAAGACACACACATGTGTTATCAAGCACTTAGGGAGCACAACAACAACTACACAAACTAACTATATATAACTAACCTAAAAATAAATTCTTCCTCCTAGATTAAATGGGAAGCTTGTACAATTTCTTATTTCATAAAATGAAGGATGACATGAAACAAGTTGTCTCTTGAGCCTTACTCTTAATTTCTTCATCTTCTTGATGAATACCACTCCTCTTGGTATGATCTCAAATGAAGTAATGACATTTGCAAACTAATCACCTATAAAGGTGAATTCATCTTGTACCTTAAAAATATTGTCATGGTGCTCCTTAACTACAACTTTGTCCAATGATGCTTCAACTAAGCATGCTTCTTTGATTTCATGGCATCTTGAATGACATCAAACTTCTTTCCAGTTACAAGCTCATTAAGCTCTTCAAGGAGATTTAAATACTCAATCCAGTCTTCATCATTGTCCTTGATAGAGACATCTTAAATAATATCCTTATGAACATGATCTTAAATATACAACATACCCTTGCAAAGTCCTTCAATCTCTTGAAGGAGTTCAGTATGTTGTTGCCAATCACCTTTATCTTCTTCTCTTTGACCAACACGGTTGTCAAGTATTACAAGTCTTTATATGTAGTCATGAGGTTGCAAGGCAACTTCTTCAAGTTCATTTTATTCTCCATTGTGTTCTTTCTCAAATTACTAACTTAGAGAGTATTCAACTTCCAGGTTGCTTGCAATTTCAATAATCTTGGATGGCATATGATCTTCTTCTTGAAACACACCATCGAGGCCATTTGCAAGAACATATTCAAATTGACCAGTAGGAGGTGTAGGATTTTTAAGGGACTCAAACTCATTACAAATTTACTTGAACTTTTTCCATAAGTCATCTTGATCTATGGAATTAGCAGTAGCTTTGTTCTCTATTGCTTTTTCAAAACTAATTTCTTGTTCATGCTCATGAGATTCAACCAACATAGTCACTATGATGTTTCCCTCAAGCACCTTCTCTTCCATGTCTTGATCAACTTCTTAATGAGCAGCTACAACTTCATCAAGATCATCTCTTCATTCATTCAAGAAGATTGATTTGTGTTTGTATTCACTAAGGGGAGTACCTATAGTGAACTCTTCATCATAGGCACTTGAGTTATCCTCTTCATCATCTACAATTATGACTTGATTCTCTTCATTTACTTTCCATAGTATAGTTTCTTCTTCAAGAAGAGATGTGATAAGAGGGTGATGAATAGGTTCATGGGTTAGAGAGGTATTTTGAAGTGTGGTGGATGGATCATGAATGGGCTTAGGAATGGAGGTTTCCTGAAGGGATTTTAAAAGAGATGATAAGTTGAGTTGGGCAATGGGAGAGACATCTTCTTCAACAAGAACTTCACTTTCCTCATAGCCTTCTTGAGGCTCTTCAATGGCTACAAATTTATTCTCGACATCTTGATTTTCCCACCTCTCTAATTTGTCTATCCACCATTTTATAAAATTTCACTTGATATAGCTCCTCATTGATAACATATTGGGTTTCTTCCTCAACTAACCTCCACATACTCATCAAATTTTGAACTGACTTTGTCATTTTCTCTATGAGATGAATAGTGATCACATCAAGTTCTCTATCCCATGTTCTCATCACCTCTTCTGATTTTAGCATATTTGGCATGAGTGGCAACAAGGATTTGGCTTGAGATATAATTCAAGTAGGAGGAGGGGAAGAGTATGACTCATGCAAGTCTTGGTAAATATATTGAGGTGTGTAATTAGAATTATATGAAGGGAATGTAAGACAATCATAGGATTGATATGGCTCATGACAAGGCTAACAAGAATCAAAGTGAGGTTGATATGGATCATAGAGCTAGTAGAAATCATGTTGTGGCTAATAAGAAGGCACATCTTCTTCAACAAAAACTTCATTTTCTCCCTATCCTTCCTCATAATATTATTCATAAATTTCTTCATAGGGCTTCTCAACAACATCATGGTCATGTAGAGGGATAATAGGTAGACCACAGGGTTGACATGACTCATAAGGAGGGTAACAATCTTGATATAGCTATTAAGGCACATAATTGAGGTCATGACAAGGCTAATAAGGAGGTATATACTGGAACCTCTCTTCATACCTATCCATCCAAACTTAATGATTCAAAATAAAATATAAGATACTATCAAATACTATTTATAATAAGTACCTCTAGGGCTACTAGAACCAGTTGATTACATTCTGAATCACCATTGGTGTTTGTTGAATGCCTCCAAAGGTTGATAGGTAGAAGAACACACCAAGAATTCTTCCACTCTTTGGACCTTAGTCCCACTGGGCATGCCAGAACTGTTATCACTCAATTTTTCACCCTTGGAGATGTAGTTCAATCCTACTCTAAATTGTGTGGAATAATGGGATTACCCCTAGGCCTATGGGTTGCCTATAATATGGGTAAACCTCTAGATTTAAGGGTTAGCTCCCTATATTTGTCTTTATTGTTCATCACCTATGCTACTAACTTATTTAGATGTAAAGGGAGAGAGAAAACATGAAATAAACCTATCCTAATGAGGTGATGCACCAAATGTAAATTTATCACTACCAACCAATTGTAATTGCACTTCAAACAAGAGCCTAACTTACATGTGATTCTAATCCAAAACTGCCTCTTGCATTAGTATTTATCATGGAGGTTTGTGAAGCAATATTGATATAAGAGGAATAAATAAGAGGTCATGATATGACACTAGTTAAGAGACAACTCACTAAACTCATAAACACTTCAATTGAACACTTTAAGAGACATGTAAAAGACTTTCAAAATTGAATATGAATGCCAATAAGGATAGCATGTTGAAGAAGTAAACTTATCACTTAGCAAGATAAAATAGTCTAAAATAGACATTTTCATAGTCCATGTATAAGTTAAACCATATTTTCATTGATCGAAGGCTGAAAATGAGTAGGGCTTCGCTATACTCAGATGGAGGATCCAAACTTATCCAATTAAGGCTCAATATATAGAGAAAGTGAGAGAGAAGAAGAGAAGGGTGTAAGAGAGAGTTTTAAAATGTCTGATGAGTTAAAAATAAGAGAGGATTTATGAAACTACCTTAATATGTCCAAAATTCCATGTGTCTTGCTCCTTAAGATGTGACAACCTTCTATGTGGCATAGGAGTTAGAATGTTTGTTTGATAACTTGAATAGCTCTTTATAACATCCCTTTGTTTTGCATTGTTAAGTAACAAGTAGCCTTCTTGATGATTATATTAGGTTTTCTTACATATTTAATATGCTCTTGACACCTCTCAATTGATCCATTCAAGTTCTCTTCGATACATCAGTTCCTTTTCTTCTTAGGTGTCTACAGGACTCTTCATCTCCTTGGGCCAATCTTGCACACAAGTGTCAAAACTTGAAATATTATTCTCTGGATCATCATATCTTCATTTATTCCATATAAAACTCCTATTTGACCTACAATAATCCATTTTTAGGTCTCAAACTAGCCCCAAGAATTCATTCTCTACCAAAAGCCCCAAATAGGCCTCATTCCTTGTAACCCTAAAATGATGAAAACCTCCTTGTGTAGATAAAATTATATATGTTACCAACAATATGGAGGCATATTATAGGAATAAATATGGCCTTACAGCTCCATGTTAAATTTTATGTCTTGAAAGTGAGTGGAGATATCCTTTTTTAGCTTTTCTCTCTCTTAACTATGCCTCAATTAGGCCCCCTGACCTAAAGACAAAAAAATGACTATATAATATTCCCACACATTCCAACCCAAAAATAATTTTTTGATAAAATAATATGACCTCCTCCCCAATCTCCATGTCAAATTTGGATCTCTGACACCTTGTACGAACCTATCAAGTAGCATAAAATAGTATTTTTTGACCTATTTCATACAGTTATGTACTTGAAAGTACAAACCAATGGCATGAGATGATTCTTAGGGGAGTTTTAAACATTTTTTAGGTAATTTTTAATCTTTTATAATCCATCTTGAGGCATATAAGTTCACTTCTCTCTCATTGGGTCAATTTGGCTCTCCTAAGCAGCCTGAAAGTGCATTGAGTTCTTAAGGATGATTTATAAAGCTTGGGGCATAAATAAACCAAAAAAATCCATAATATGGAATTAAACTAGGGTTAATAACTTATTTTATAATTCTAATGTCCCATGTAACATATTTAAACTGTATTGAGCAATGAAAGATAGCCTCTCATGTTGTAACTAGGCACTATGTGATGTCTAGGCAAGATTGAGGTCTGTAGGTCCATGTTTTGAGTTTTATTATGCCTTTTGAATATTTATGAAGGTAAATTAAAATAATATTGAATTTTAATCATGATTCTCTAACCTTTATACCTTCATTATATCCCTTGCAACCTCATTTTCTTAGGTCTAGGGTTCTTAAGCCTAGTTGCTCAACTTACCCTAACTAACTATAGTCTCCCATTTCTCTCTATTAGGGGTCTAGGTCCCATGAAATATTTTTTCATACCTCTCACCACATTATCATGGTCTAAAAAGTCCTAAACTCAATTCAACTAGCCATTTTTTCAATTGGATCCCCATACAAGCTTATGCATACACTTAAGATTATATATGACTGTTAGAGAGTTTGACTATGATCTCCATTCTTTTTTACTTGTGTCTAAGATCTACTAGTGGACTATGTCATAAAATTTCAATAACATTCCATTATATTTCTCTCCCTTAGTTCTTCTATATATCTTTGAACCTCTTCAAACAACCAAACATCTCAAAAGGTAGACTTGGTGTGTGGTTTTGAATTGAGCAGGCAGGGTTTCATGATTCTTTCTTCACTTCAAATGATCTTGGGGCCTTATGGAATCATCCATAATTATTAAACCATCCTTAAAAAAAATTCCCTTCTCTCAAACTTCACATAGACTAAAACCTTCCAAGTAAGCATCTTCATGTTGGCTAGGCAAGCAGACCTGGGTAAGGACTGTGTATATGCATTTAGGATTGTGACCCGTGTTTGGTCATTTCCTCTACTCCTTACTTATAACCTCTTTTATATAAATTTATTTATGAAATTTAGTTCATTTCTAACTTCCACACACTCATACACCATTGTCTTAGGTTTTAAGAGACCTTAGGTCACTTAAGTAGACCTACAGGTGACCAACTACTTTTGTGTATTAATTTGAAATTATCTATAATCTTGGTGTTTTAAGAATCCCAATTATAAAAATGAATCTATCCTATCATGTATTGATATTTTAGAACTCCCTTAAACCCTTGGACCTCTGTATTTCCATCAACATTATTGTCTCAAGATAGTCTTTTCAATGGATGGTTGTAGGTGTCAATTGAAAGGGTTTGATTGTGTTTAATATTTTATTGGTCTCCAAACCCAATCCCAAACCTCTCAATGAATCTATTTCATTTTTTTAATCTCTTAAGACCTTATAGTGTTTTGAAGCTCCAAACTCCATCAACCTTATTATCTAAGGCAACTTCTATGTAGATGACCATAGGTAGTCATTGATAAAGTCTACTCACATTTGTTCTTGAGTTTGACTTCTTTCAACTCTAATAAGACATCTTATAAATGGTCCAATGTAATGGGTAGTCTCTCTCACTATCCTAAAATTCATTATCCTTTTTAGAGCATCTTCAAACTTGTGTATCTATTATCCACCCACACATAATCATGTAGGTGTATTAGGCTCCTTAGCTCAGTCTCTTGACTCTCTTGGCTTTAGGTGATTTGGAAAGCCTCATTGATCCATGATATTTTCATCATGAAACCATCACCATTATTTCATTCCTAGACATTCAACACTGAAAATGAATCCATTGAGTTTCTTGAAGTTGCAGACCTACAAGCCTGTAGAAGATGAGGGTTGTAACCTTGTGTAGAAGCATTTGAAAAGTACAAATATGGTTGTTAGTGATTGAAATTTCATTGTTCATTTGCATAAAAACATTATATTAGGAAAAAAAATTAAATTTCCTTTAAATACATGCTCAAACATTATCAAATTAACTTGTTATGCAGACACACAAAACACACTTCAATAGGGGAATGAAAGAAGTGACCATTTGAAACTTGTACATAATATTTGAATAACAATAAGGATATTGGTGGATTGAGTGGAGATTATAGGATAATTAAGGAACACTTATATGCATTATAACACTTTTATAACTTTGAAACATAGAAAATTTGACAGTCACTTACAAACTATGCACAAGAGAATCTTTTCTTGTAAAAAGACCATCCACACATGCCAACATGGTGAATGTATGTGTATAGTACATTTTAATACCTATAATAACTCACTCCAATTATTTTCATGTATCCAAATATTTCCCACTTGCTCTGGAGTTACACAAAACTCATCCCATGGGGATTTGAGTCTTCAAAAAGTAGTCCAGCTCCTTAGCAATTGTTCATAAATCTAAGGAACTCAATCTAATGAATAATGACAAAAATTTGAATCCCATATGGGTCCCAAAATTTGGATAAAATATTATCTCCCAACCCCACCTGTATGGCCTATACCATGCAATTGAATTTGGCCTTCAAGAGCTTGTGAATGGAGCGATGGACGAAAGAGATGGTTTTCTGCAAATGTGAGACTTCAAACTTATTTCCACGCTTATTTCTAACTTTTTGAAGATCAAAGGACATTTTGAAACTCTTTTATCTTGAAAGTGATTTCAACAAGTCCGTACAAAGATCTTAACTCCTTAAGATGGCATTGAAACTCAAGATTCTGACCTTGTTTTGAATTTATGATAGGCATGGCAATTGTGTAACTATTCCAATCTCTTTGTCAGGTGTCTTGTATGAATATACCACTTGGGGGACTTTGACATACACTTGAGTTAGCCAAAAATCACATTTTCACTCATTTTTACCACCTTCAAGTTTGCAAATGAACCTTAAACACTTCAAAACATCATAAAATGTTATGAAAAAATATTTAAGACATAAAAGACCTTGATATACCCTTAATCACCTATGACACCACTTGTCTCTCCATGACGTGTTTAGACCACTTTATGACAAAAAAATGACATTACCTTAACTTCTACAAACTAACCTTAAATAATGCTAATAAAGTTTTATGAAGAATTTTAGGGACCATATGAATCATGACAAGACCATATGACAATCCTATGAAAGTTTCAATATAGAGGGGGTGGCCAATTTTGACTTGAAGTCAAAATTTGGTTAACACATCCATTATTAAACTAATCGTGTGTTTAGTTCAATTAGTAATTAAATTGGGGTGAATTGATCCCAAAATTGCATCATGTATGGCCAATTACATATAGGGGTTCAAATTGGCCCAAAGTGCAATTATGAATGAACCAATCAACTAATTGATTCCATTAGAGACAAAATTCAGATTAAATGATCCCCAAATCATATTGAATCTACAAAATTAGATATTCATAGGACTCAAATTTGGCCAAAGTGTGTATGTGATTAAATCAATTTGATGATTGGTTCAACAAATGACAAAATCACAGTGAATTGAGCCCCAAATTACATTATATACTCTTAACTAAGTTCATGGGGCTCAAATTGGCCCAAATTGCATTTGTGATTGAACCAATCAAGTGATTGTATTAATTTGTGAAATAATTGGGGGAAATTGATCCCTAATCACATTGTATGCTCCCAATTAGGTTCATAGGCTCAAATTGGCCCAAAGTGTATTTGTGATTAAATCAATTGAGTGATTGGTTGAATAAATGACAAATTTATGGTGAATTGAGCCCCAAATGGTATCTTATACACTTAATTATCTTCATGAGGTGTAAATTGGCCCAAAGTACATCCTTGACTAAAATAATTGAGTGAATGGTTCAATAGGTGATAAAATTGGGAAGAATTGAGCCCCAAATTACATTGTATATACTAAATTAGATTCACATGGCTCAATTTAGC
Organism: Torreya grandis; assembly: GCA_037957365.1. NCBI lineage: Eukaryota > Viridiplantae > Streptophyta > Pinopsida > Cupressales > Taxaceae > Torreya > Torreya grandis. Next base: position 1,727,564 of record JARHVA010001587.1, read on the forward strand.
AAAAATTACATCCATGATTAAACTAATTGAGTGTTTAGGTCAATTAGTGAGAAAATTAGGGTGAATTGAGCCCTAATTCACATTTTATACACCTAATTAGGTTCATAGGGTTCAAATTGGCCAAAAATCCATGTGTGATTGAACCAATCGAGTGATTAGTTCCATCAATTATGAGATTGTGGTGAATTTAACCTCAAATTACATCATAAATGCCCAATTAGGTTTATGGGGATCAAATTATCCTAAAGTTCATATGCGATTGAAACAATCAAGTGATTGGTTCAATCAACTATGACATTAGGGAAAATTCAGCCCCATATAGCATTGAGTACTCCCACTTAGGTTGATTGGACTCAATTCATCCCAAAGTGTGTCTATGATTGAACCAATCAAATGATTAGTTCAATTTGTGATGAAATTCAAGTGAATTAAGTCCCAAATTGCATTGTATATGACCAATTACATTTGTGAGGCTCAAAACTCCCCAAAGTATGCCCACAATTGAGCCAATAGAATGATTAGTTTAATCAATGACATAATTGGAGTTAATTGAGGCCTAAATTGTATTTTATATGCCCAATTACATTTGTGTAGATAAAATTAACCAAAAATGTGTATGTGATTGAGCTAATCATGTGATTGGTTCAATTACGGTGAATTGAGCCCAAAATTGCATCATATGTGCCCAATAATTACATTTGCAAGACTCAAATTAGCCCAAAGTGTGTATTTGATTAAACTAATCAAGTAATTGATTCAATCAATGATGAATTTGAGGCTAATTAAGACCCAAATCATATCGTATACGCTCAATTATCTCTATGAGGCTCAAATTGGCCCAAAGTGCATCCATGATTGAAAAAATTAGTGACAAATTTTGGGAAAATTATCCCAAAATTGCATCATATAATCCAAATTATGTTCATGAGGCTCAAATTGGCTCAAAGTGCATCCATTATTGAGCTAATTGAGTGATTGGTTCAATCATTGATGAAATTAGGGTGAGTTGAGGCCCAAATCATATCTTATACTCTCAATTAGGTTCACAATTCTAAAATAGGCTTTAAAATCATATGTGATTGAACCATTCAAGTGATTGGTTCAATCAATTAGGAAATTGAGCCCAAAATCACATCATGTATACCCAATTATGTTCACGTGGATTAAATTGTCCCAAACTACATCCATGATTGGACCAATCGAGTGATTGGTTCAATCAGTGATGAAATTGGAGTGAATTGAACCCCATATCACATTGAATACTCATGGTGTTGGGGTCAAAACATTATAATGTATCTCACTCTTTGGAATAAATAATTCACATACACACCTTTCCAAAAATATTTTGTTTGGTTGGATGACACACACACACACACACACACACACAGATGTAGTGCATTTACATATTGTTCAAAATTTTAAAAGTTTTGTTTTGTGTTTTCTAAATTTTTTTGTTATTATTTTTAATTTTTTTACCATCTAGTAGGAGATATTAGGTTCACAAGGATAAAATTAAATTACATTTCATTTTATATTAAAATAATTTAGTGATTGGATCAATTAGTGGAATATATGGGGTGAATTGAGCCCAAAATTGTATAGTATACTCTCAAACGGATCCACATGGATCACATGGGTCCAAAGTTCATCAATGATTGAACCAATTGAGTGATATATTCACTTGGTGATTGAATTTATGTGAATTAAAATCATAATGTATACTCCCATTTAATTTCATGGGTCTCAAATTGGCCCAAACTAAGTTCATGATTGAACCAATTGAGTGATTGGTTTAATTAGTGATGCAATTGGGGTTAATTATGCCCTAAATATTTTCATGTACATTAAATTGGGTTGACAAGGCTCATAATTTATCAATGTATGTCCATGGTTGAACCAATTAAGTGGTTGTTTCAATTAATTATGAAAGTGGAGAAAATTAATCCCTAATTCACATTGTATGCTCCTAGTTAGGTTAAAAAGCTCAAATTATCCCAAAGTACATTCGCGATTGAACCAATCAAATGATTAGTTTAATTAGTGATGAAATTGGGGTAAAATGCACCCCAAATCACATATTATAAGCCCAATTATTTTTAGGGGGTTCAAATTATCCCAAAGAGCATTTGTTAATGAGCTAATGAAGTGATTGGTTCAATCATTAATGAAATTAGGGTAAATTGAACTCAAAATTGCATCCCATATGCCCAATTATATTCATGGGACTCAAATTGTCCCAAAGTGTGTTCATAATTGAACCAATCAAGTGATTGGTTTAACTAGTGATGAAATTAGGGGAAATTGAGCTCCAAAACGTATCATACATTCCCAATTAGGTTCACAAATCTCTTATTATCCAAAAGTCCCTCCATTATTGAGCCAATCGATGATGAAATCAGGACATGATGGACCTCAAAACACATCGTATACTCCCAATTAGGTTCACAACGTTGAAATTAGATTAGAGTGCATATCTAATTGAAATAATTGAGTGATTAATTCAATTAGTGATTAAATTTGGTGAATTGAGCTCCAAATCGCATTGCATACACATAATTATTTTCAAGTTACTCAAAGTGGCCCAAAGTGTGTCTATGATTGAACCAATCAAATGATTGGTTCAATTAGTGGTGAAATTAGGGAGAATTGAGCCCCAATTTTCTTTTTATACACATAATTAGGTTCATGAGGCTCAAATTGGCCCAATGTGCGTCCATGATTGAGCTAGTTGAGTGATTAGGTCAATCATTATCGAAATTGGGGTAAGTTGAGCCCAAAATTGCATTGTATATGCCCTATTAGGTTCATCGGCCTCAAATTAGCCTAAAGAGTATTCATGATTGAAAAATTAAATTGTATATTTAATAAATGACAAAATTTTGGTGATTTAAGCCTCAAATTGCATTATATACACCCAATTAAGCTCATGGGGCTCAAATTGGCCCGAAGTACATCCATGATAGAACCAATCCAGTGATTGATTTAATCAATGGCAAAGTTGGGGGAAATGAGACCCAAATAGATTCATATCCTTACACTAAGTTTTATAGGATTAAAATTGACCCAAAGTATGTCACTGATTGAATCAATCGATTGATTAGTTCAACCAATGACAAATTATGGGTGAATTGAGCTAAAAATCACTTCGTATATGGCAAATTGCATTCACGGGGCTCAAATTGGCCCAAATTATGTCTGAAATTGAACTAATTGGGTGATTGGCTTAATCAATAATGAAATTGAGGTGAATTGAGCCCTAAATTACATTGCATATACATTATTATGTTCGTAGAACTCAAACTAGTCCAAAGTGCATCTATGATTGAACCAAGTGATTGGTTTAATCAATGATGAAAATTAAGTGAATTGAGCCCCAAATTGCATTGCATATTCCCATTTAGGTTGAGAAGGCTCAAATTCAGACTTGTGATTGATCTAATTAGGTGATTGCTTCAATCAGTGGTACAATTGGGGTTAATTGATCCCTCGGTCACAACATATATACCTAATTAATTTCATAAGGATTAAATTGGCCCATAGTTATCTATAATTGAAATAACCAAGTGATTTATTCAATCAATGACAAAATTAGGGCAAATGATCCCTAAACCACATTGTATACTCATAATTAGGCTCACATGGCTTAAATTGGGCCAAACTGCATTTGTGATTAAACCAATCAAGGTATTGGTTCAATCTAACAAAATGGGGGTAAATTGAGTTCAAAATCATATCTTACACTCTCAATCAAGTTCAAGCAGCTCAAATTAGCCCAAAGTGCATTTGTGATTGAACTAATTAAGAAAGTGGTTCAATCAATGATGAAATTAGGGTCGATTGAGCCCCAAATCATAGTGTACACTACCAATTTATAGGTAATCTTATCCTCCCAAGCTACAATTATGACTACTATTGTAGCATAGAATTGCACCCTTATGGGAGAGTTTTTCAGGCTCTCTCACTCCTAACTACAATATTGGAGTAACCTCAGGCTGTGGGTATCTTTTAGTGAGGTTGAACCTCTTAAGAAGGCCGACATCCTCTTGGTAGATCACCTAAACTAATGTTTATGCATGGAAAAGAGGTATAGAGAAGGTCTAGGTAACTAAGAGAGCTAAATGGGTGATACACTAAATTTATTGACACTCACATAAGCATGAAATAAACACTAATTCAAGATAAGATAATTCTTGCTCACACAACCTCACAAACTAGTTAATTTGCATAAGTGTTTCATAAACTAGGCTCACTAAACAATACATGAAGAAAATAATAATTTCAAAATTCACACCAAGCATCCATTAATAGTGGGAAGAGCTCAAGTTCAGACCTACAACTAACTTGAAAACACCTAAAAATAGGCAAGAAAGAAGTACAATGGACATGGAAGAACACTTCTTCACAAGGCCATCATGCACAAGCTTGCTAAGCATAATTTAGAGGCAAGAGATAGGTAAAAATTGATCTTTATTGCTTCAAAAGTTCTTTTTTTAAAATTTTGATAGGGTTTATCCATGTCAAATGAGAATATATTACAAAAATGGGAGATATAGGAGAAAAGGGGAAGAGAGAGAGAAGAGACAAGTAAACAAAATTCAATAAATGAGATCCAACCACCCTCCATGGATTCTCACCCACATTTGGATTAATTATAACTAATCCTTATTCAACAAATTAACCTCCATTTGCTCCAATAGTCTTCAAACCCTCTCATTCGTTGAGAAACACACTAGAAGATAAAAACTTGTTGAAGATGATGATGTCATGATCCACTAAAAAGGAATAGTCTTCAAAGACTTTGAAAATGTATTGAATGATCCACTTGCACTATCCAACCTTCAAATCTCTCTCCCATAGACTTCTATGCTCCCCTCCACTTGCTCTTCTAGAAGATGTTAGGCAAAAGGTTAGCTAACTTGGCATTTTTGCTTAACTGACCATGGAGGTTATCTTTCATGCTTATTTTTTGAGGTTATTTTCTATTTTCAACTTGAATTTTCTCCTCCAACCTGAAATAAACTCCATGATACCTACAACTCCCATAGACCCCATTGATGGAGGTCACAAGCTTGAGCCACCCTCAACTAGCTACCCTGAAAACTACTCCTGAGGCCATTTCACACTTTGAAGACCACTTATGGGCCCGTAGAATACTTCCATACAGATATGACATGTTTATGATGAATAAAATGAATATTTGGAAAACCTTAAATACCTGTAACAATGGTGGAAATCACCATTAAACCTGCAACAATGCACAAATATGTCAAAAACTGGGTTTTTGACCCTTTTGCTTAGCAAGACACCATGGAAACTCTTGTGAAGAGATATAAATTCCATGGAATGATGTTTTTGGTCCCATTAGACCCCTTCCATGGTTTTATACCATTTCTTTCTTTGAATACCTATAAAAATATGCGACTTTGGGCCATTTTGGGCTTCTTAGGCACCCAAACGTGCTAGATTCTTCTGCAAGACAGGTTGTTCATGAGCTAAATGGAGGCCTCTACACATTACAAGTGGTTTCCAATAAATTATAGGCCACTTTATGGACCTATGAGTCTAAATAACACAAAATTGGTCAAAAAGCTCCTTTGCAAGCTTAAGCAAGCTCATTTCCAAGATGATTGCTCATACAATGAAGACACCCATTACACAAATTATTTTGATGGATATATGTTACATATTCCCCTTCAACACTCCTAAAAATATTGTGCTCCCATGTATAAGGTGTGAAAAGATACACACGTAAAGATGATTGCTTGCAGGGTTTGGAAGTATTTTGGACATGCTTACATTCTTAACAATTGTTCATAAAAATCAGGACATTAACCAACCTTAATCCACAATTAATTTCAGTTACATCTGGTTACTCAAAACATACTAGAATCACTTGCCCCAACTCTTCATGTAATGAAAGAAATGAATATCTGAAGAAATGCTAAAACTGGGAGTCTTAAGCCTAGAAAGCTTGAATTTCTCCAAATGACCAATTTGACCTTTCCCACTAATCTTATTTGCTTTAAAATATATTCATGACATCTGTAACACCTCATAACACTTCTCTAAATTATCAAAACTCAACTTTGCCTTTTTTGCCTTTGAGACTGCCTGTGGGGTTTTGAGCTTGCCTTCAGAGTTTGCATGAAGTTTAGAGTGTGAAAAATATTTAAATGTGTTTAATAGGCTTAAAATACTTATAAAACACTACCCTAAGCTTGGAAACCTCAAACACACCTTAAAACTCCAAAAAGTGTGCCTGCATGAATATTGACCATTATGAGACATAGGGGCACTGTGACAAAATAGCAAGCACTTGCACTAATAACATGACCCTCTCAAGATTATAAATAGATATAATATGTCATTATTACAAATATTACCAAATTTTAAGTTACTTGGTTGTGTACTTTATCCTGTAGACCTTTTCTACAAAAAATTACCTTGAGCTGCCTACATGTTTCCTTCATGTCAAAACTTGTCTTTATTCAAACCTTTGCATGAAACCCATGAATTTGATCACTCCCATAGTACAATATAAGTTTAAAAAATCATATTATACCATTTTAAGACTTCTCCAAGGCCTAAATTGCTTCTTGGCATCCAGAATTGACAAAACTTTATTTGGTCTCCAATGGCTGCCTTCTTGAGTGCCTATGGACTGTGTAAGAACAGCGGGTATTTTCAATATGTATATGAAATTGATGATGGAATGGGATGATTTTTTACATCATGGAGACCATAATTACCAATTTTTTTTCTTTGACTCAACTTGTAGATGCCCCAAAATAGCCAATTCCTCCAAGGCATGCTCCAATGTTGACCGTGATTTGACATATGGTTGACTGTACCAAAACAGAGAATAGTTGCCATTTTCAAAAAAATTATAAATGATTTTTAATAGGTATAATATTTCATAATGAGCCTCTCCACCAAATTTCGTGATTGGATCCTGCATATTTTGCCCTATAAGCCCATTTTGGCAAAAGCTAGTGACATGTGCCTGCATGGTCAAGTTTCACAAATGAGTCTTCCTCATTTTTGACTTGGTTTTATGCCTTATCATGATGAATTTGACTCTAATAGGTCATATAAACCTTCCCTTTCATGATTCCACCCTTCATTGGTTTGTGTTCAACCTCCCATGCCACCTTGTACCTTCTCAAAAGACCCCTCGTGACTATGTTCTTTGCTTGATGGTGATGATTTCATGGGAAAAGGAAGCCTTAAATATCAATTTAATATTAAAATATCTCAATATATATCTCAAAATGCTTGGAATCATCTTTCACCCTTCCTCTAACATGCTTAGATCTTGTAGCAAGGCAATTAGGCTTCAAATAGACAACCTTTGTACAAAAGTCTGCAGGTGCAAATATTTGAGGTGTATGATTGTGTCTTCGGTGTTTAAACCTTCATTTTAACCTTACATTATGCCTTTACATCTGTTACAAGCTATACATTGATCTCAATTGATCCTTGAAACATACATGGATTACAAGACCTCATCATGGACTATTATGCCATAATCCTCCATCTCATGTGATTTTAGGTGAGTGTTGACCTTAGATATGTGGCTTCCTTGGATGTCACCTCATTAATGACCTCTTAGTTTCATTCCATCATGTGGTTCTTGTGAAACATCCTCTTGAGCATAATACCACCTTAGAAATCATTGTATCCCCAACCATCTTTCATGGTTTTGATCATGACTGTGTTCTTCAAGAACCTCAGGATCCATCATGAATATCCTTTCATGTATATCATAGTATTTACCCTATGACTCTAAACCATAAATAAATCTAACCCAATGTCACAGTGCTACTGCATTTACTCATCATGTTTTTGAGATGACTATGTTGTCCTAATGGCTTTAGGTGCTTGTTGGATCTTGCCATAGGTCTACATGGAATGGGAAACCAATTCCCTTATTTGTTTTCCATTATATCATTATATTCGCTTTGTTTCTCTCTTCTCATTCCCTCACTCCAACTCTCTCACCTTTACTAGTTTTTCACTAGGCAACTTCCTTCGGTCTCAAGGTTCAAATCTTGGCTTAAGTTTCAAGAGGTCAAACTTTTATCATGGATGGTCTAGGGTACCTCATTACACTTTTCTTAATCCATTTCAATCTATACATTGATCTCAGCATCCCATTTCACATACAAGGCTCATATTGGGTTTCTAAGGCTTGTAGCCCTTATTTTGGACATTTCTCCTTGGTTTGACCATTCTACTAATTATATTGCAAATATGAGACCATTTATAGATATAATCCATCTCATTACAGGTGTGTGACAAGTTTTATGACCTGATTCTACTCCAAGATCACACTCCCTTTGGAAACCACTCTTCATTTAGGCGTACTTAGCCTTATTCCAAACCCTAGACCACCAAATCGGTACTAAACGGCCTTAAATCAACCCAAAACCTATTTAATCACTTATATAACCTTGAAATACATCATATTAAAAAAAATTGGAAAATTTGGAGGGTTAAAACTCTTGGAATCAACAAAACCCTAGTTTAGGCTTCTCTCATGCTCTTTCTGAGACCCTGTTTTGGATTGGGGGGGTTAAAATGATTTATATGCCTCACCTAGATATATTTTTGGATTAATTGGATAGGTATTAATAGGGCAGACCTGGGAGAGTTTGAAAAAATCATAAAAATATCACTAAGCTCTCAAACAAAAAATAATAAAAAAGTGTCAGCTTGCTGCCCTGTTTTTGTTTTGACGATGGTTCTTGAGTTCTAGGGGTGAATTAAGGAAACTGAGAGAGGTTTTTTTTTATAATAAATGACCCCAAATATACTACAAATTTCAAGTCCTAACTCTCAAGTAAAGGGCAGCTGTCACCCCCTTCTCTTCTGGCATTGTAGGCCTCTCTTAGCTCTCTAGATCTCTAAAACTACAAAATGGATTTTTTATCCTTTACATGTATGAAAACTCTTTGGAAAGGTTTGATTCACCTTGGGTAATATTCCATGATGTCCCATGCCAAATTTGAGAGCTTTAATTTCCATCTTGGGGTTTGAAGATCATTTGATACTCAAAACTGATCCCATGATGTTCTTCAATGTGAACAATGTCTTGGGAGAAGGTATCAATCTGATTTGGGAGAGTGACTTCTATCTCTCAACTTGGTGTCTCTTCAAATATAATAGAGCATTCCAATGCATTTATGACTGCAACCTTGGCTTTAAAGAGCTCATTAGGCTCACACTTTGTCTTGGCAGCCATTTGATCAATTTATTGTCTTGGGAATGAAGGTTGGGTGTCCAAGTTTGCACAAAAAGACTCTAGATCATCCCAAAAATCAGTTTCCTCTTTGTCACTTGGGATAATGCCAACCTTAACACCATTCTTGCTCTGCTCACGTTGGAAAAAGCCACATGGAAGCTCACCAACCCATCTAGGGTTCAAAATGTCATATTCTTGTGGTTCTATATCTGACCACTCTCCTTTATTCTTGAAAACATAAGTACCGCCTTCAATGGACAATTCATCTTGAGACCGATCAGTTTCTATAACCTGATTTGCAAGTTCATTTTCATGCTCTGGAAGAGATATAAGCTGGTTTAGAACCTCTACTTGGTCCATGAAGTAATGCTATAATTGTTGCCATACTTCATTCTGATCCTCTTTTTCATCTATGCAGAATAGACATTCAGTATTCCATTCAAGGACTCCACTATATTCAACTTAAGGATTGTCCTCTTTAGGGTCTAGTTCATTAGTGTCAAAGCCATGCTAAGAAAGCTGGTCCAAACCTAATTTTTCCTCCTCTGAATGAATTGGGCTGCCTATCAAGATTTCTTCCTCATACACACTTACCTCATCTTCTCGAGACTCACTTGAGACTACAAACTCTTCCTCTATCCTTTGTAAAATAGGCTCTTTCTCCAAGAGGGAGATGGTGGGAGGGTGAAAAAGTTCACCTTACTTACAGCTTGAGAGAGTGTCTTTCCAACTAGGTACTTTGAGTGGTCTCTTTGGTGGCTCTTGAGGGAGGGAGAAAGAGTCTTGGAACTCTTGTAGGGAAAGCTCATTGAGCTAAGCTAACACCTCTTTTTATTTTCTTCAACCACTAACTCCTCCTCTTGAACTGGTTCTTGGACCACCACAACTGACAACTCTTCCTTCTTCTGTATGCCTTTATGAACCGATTTCCATGATGGAAATGTGTAGGGAACAACCACCTTTTCTTCTTTTTCAATGGGGATAGGAGAGGGTTGTTTCACAAGAGAGGGCATGACATAATCAGGGTCAAAGCTGTAAGAAAAGATCCATGGTGGGATGGTTTCAAAATCTTGAGTGGGAATGGGCATAGGGGTAGGAGAGGATAAATTGATTGGTTTGGGTTTGACATACTCATCCTCCCAATGAGTCAACATATCCTCTATTGAGAGTATCCATTCCTTCATCTCTTGCTTCTCAATGTGTGGATAGTCACCTTCTTCAATGGATGCCCACACACCTCAAAACTTATGCAAGAATATCCTTATCTCCTCCATGGCATGAATGGGGAATTCTTGTCCAAGTCCAACCTCCTTATTGATTTTCATGATTTTTTTCCCTTGGTCTAGTATTTCTGCTTTGATTCTTGACAAGGATGGACCTTGACAAGGTTGACTAGGGGGCTGATTTGAAACCCTTGGAGGCTGAGATTGAGGCTCTTGGAGGGGAGAGGACACATAGGACTGATTGCACTGAGTTTGCTCATCTTCATAAGATATCAACACACTTTCCAAATTTTGGACCATGCTTCTCAACCACACCTTGTTCTCCCTCTCATAAACTGCCCACTGTTCATCCTCACAAACTGACCAGCTGTTCTTGACCAACTGACGAGAAATATTTGCCTCTTGTAGAACATGAATAGGGATGACTGAAGAAAGTTATAAACCCCTACCAATCTCCTTTATCAACTCAATATAATCTGATAATGCTTGCTTAAATCCTGACAAGGATGTAATAGGCTAAACATAGTCTTGACAAGGGGAATTAGAGGACTGATTTGAATGCAAAGGAGGTTGATCTTGGTCCTACACAGGAGTGGGAGGGGGGAAAATGCCATGATAGGGCTGATAGATTGTTTGAGGGCCACATGGAGGGAACACATAAACATTATTAGCTTAATAAGTGTGATGCTGAGGTAGAGAATAAGCATGTTGATCAAAAGTTGGTTGATTATACATACCAAATAATGATGATTCAGCACTTGGGCTGCTTATACCAGCTGATAAATACTTGGAGTCACCATTGGTGTTTGCAAAAATGCCTCCAAAAGCTAATTGGATGAAGAGAACACCAAAACTCTTCACTTAGTGAACAACGTAGTCCCACCGAACATGTTAGAAACTGTTATAGCATAGAATTGCACCCTTGTGGGAGAGTGTTTTAGGCTCTCTCACTCCTAACTACAATATTGGAGCAACCTTAGGCTGTGGGTATCATGTAGTGAGGTTGAACCTCTAGAGAAGGCCGGCTTCCTCTTGGTAGATCACCTAAACTAATGTTTCTATTCGAAAAAGAGGTAGAGAGGGGGTATAGGATAACTGAGAGAGCTAAATGGGTGATACACTAAATTTATTGACACTCACATAAGCATGAAATGAACACTAATTCATCATAAAATAATTTTTGTTCACACTGGTTAATTTGCATATGTGTTTCATAAACTAGGTTTACCAAACAATACATGAAGCAAAGAAGAATTTCAAAATTCACATCAAGCATCCATTAATGGTGGAAAGAGCTCAAGTTTAGACCTATAACTAATTTGAAAACACCTAAAAATAGGCAAGAAAGAAGTACAATGGACATGGAAGAACACTTCTTCACAAGATCATCATGCACAAGCTTGCTAAGCACAATTTAGAGGCAAGAGATAGATAAAAATTGATCTTTATTTCTTAAAAGGGCCTTTCTTAAATTTTTTTATAGGGTTTTCCCTTGTCAAATGAGAATATATTACAAAAATTGAAGAAAAATGAGAGATATAGGAGAAAAGGGGAAGAGACAAGCAAACATAATTTAATAAATGAGATCCAACCACCTTCCATGGATTCTCACCCACATTTGGGTTAATTATAACTAATCCTTCTTCTAAAAATTAACCTCCATTAGCTCCAATAGTCTTCAAACCCTCTCATTGGTTGAGAAACACACTAGAAGACAGAAACTTGTTGAGGATGATGATGTCATGATCCACTAAAAAAAAGTCTTCAAAGACTTTGAAAATGTATTTAATGCTCCACTTACACTCTCCAACCTTCAAATCTCTCTCCCATAGACTCCTATGCTCCCCTCCACTTGCTCTTCTAGAAGATGTTAGGCAAAAGGTTAGCTAACTTGGCATTTTGTGCTTAACTGACCATGGAGGTTATCTTTCATGTTTTCTTTTTGAGGTTCTTTTCTATTTTCAAATTTAATTTTCTCCTCAAACCTACAATAAACTCATGATACCTGAAACTCCCATAGACCCCATTGATGGAGGTCACAAGCGTGAGCCACCCTCAGCCAGCTATCTTGAAAACTGCTCCTGAGGCCATTTGGCATCCAGAAGACCACTTATGGACCTATATAAGAATTATATACATCCATGACATGTGTATGATGAATAAAATGAATACTTAGAAAACCTTCAATACCTACAACAATGGTGGAAATCACCATTAAACCTGCAACAATGCACAAATATGTCAAAAACTGGGTTTTTGACCCTTTTACTTAGCAAGACACCATGGAAACTCTTGTGAAAAGATATAAATGAAATGTAATGATTTTTTATGTCCTATAAGACCCCTTCCATGGTTTTATACCGTTCATTTCTTTGAAGACCTACAAAAAAATGCAATTTTGAGCCATTTTGGGCTTCTTAGGCACCTAAACGTGCTAGATTCTTCTTCAAGATAGGTTGGTAAAGAGATATATGGAGTATTATACACATTTCAAGTGTTTTTCAAGCAATTATAGGCCACTTTATGGACCTATTATTCCAAAAAACACAAAATTGGTCAAAAAGCTTTTTTGCAAGCTTAAGCAAGCTTACTTTCAAGACGATTGTTCATACAATGAAGACACCCATTACACCAATTATTTACATGAATATATGTTAAATATTCCCCTTCAACACCCATGAAAATATTGGGCTCTCGTGCGGAAGTTGTGAAAAGATACACATGTAAAGATGATTGCTTGCAGGGTTTGGAAGCATTCTAGACATGCTTACATTCTTAATGATTATTCATAAAAATCAAGACATTAACTAACATAAATCCAAAATTAATTTAAATTATGTATGTTTACTCAAAACATGCTAGAATCACTTGCCCCAACTCTTCATGGTATGAAAGAAATGAAAATCTGAAAAAGGGCTCAAACTGGGTGTTTTAAGCCTAAAAAGCTTGAATTTCTCCAAATGACCAATTTGACATTTTAAAATAATATTAATTTATTTAAAAAATCTTCATGACATCTGAAACACCTCATAACACCTCTCTAAATTATCAAAACTCAACTTTGCCTTTTTTGCCTTTGAGACTGCTTGTGGGGTTTTGAGCCTCCTTTCAGAGTTTGCATGAAGTTTAGAGTGTGAAAAATATTTAAATATGTTTAATAGGATTGAAACCATATTAAAATTCTTATAAAACACCCCTATAATATTTGAAACCTCAAACACACCTTGAAACTTTAAAAGTGTGCCTACATGAATAGTGACCATTATGAGACATAGAGGGGACTGTGACAAAAGAGTGAGCACTTTCACTAATAAAATGACCTTAATTATATGATTTATGGATATAATATATTATTATTACAAATCATACCAATTTTCAATTAATTTGGATGTGTACTTTGTCTTGTAGACCCTTTTTTATCAAAAATTACCTTGAGTTGCCTACATGTTTTCTTCGTGCCAAAACTTGTCTTTATTCAAACCTTTGCATAAAACCCATGAATGTGATCACTTAAATATGAAAATATAAGTTTTTAAAATCATATTATACCATTTTAAGACCTCTCCAAGGCCTAAACTACTTTTTGGCATCCAAAACTAACAAAACTTCATTTGGTCTTCAATAGCTGCCTTCTTGAGTGCCTATGGACTGTGTAAGAACAGTGGGCACTTTCACTATTTATAAGACCTTTATTATGTCATTTTATTATTTTTTATGTCATGGATACCATACTTACCAAATTTTGTGCTTTGATTCAACCTATAGATGCCCCAAAATGGCCAATTCATCCAATGCATGCTTCAATGTTGACCGTGATTTGACATAGGGTTGACTGTACAAAAACAGCAAATAGTTACCATTGTAAAAAAAATTATAAATGATTTTTAATAGGTATAATATGTAATAATTATCCTCTCCACCAAATTTTGTGATTGGATCCTACATATTTTTCCCTATAGGACCATTTTGGCAAAAGCTAGTGACCTGTGCCTGCATGGTCAAGTTTCACAAATGAGTCTTCCTCCTCTTTGACTTGGTTTTATGCCTTATAATGATTAATTTGACTCTAATAGGCCATATATATCTTCCCTTTCATGATTCCACCCTTCATTGGTTTGTTTTCAACCTCCCATGCCACCTTGTACCTTCTCAAAAGACCCCTCATGACTATGTTCTTTGCTTGATGGTGATGATTTCATGGGAAAAGGAAGCCTTAAAGATAAATTTAATATTAAAATATCTCAATATTTCTCTAAAAATTCTTGGAATCATCTTTCACCCTTCCTCTAACATGCTTAGATCTTGTAGCAAGGCAATTAAGGTTCAAATAGACAACCTCCGTACAAAGGTCTGTAGGTGCAAGTATTTGAGGTGTATGATTGTGTCTTAGATGTTTAAACCTTAATTTTACCCTTAAGATATGCCTTTACATCTATTACAAGCTATACATTGATCTCAATTGATCCTTGAAGCATACTTGGATTACAAGACCTCATCACGGACTATTATGCCATAATCCTCCATCTCATGTGATTGTAGGTGAGTGCTGACCTTAGATATGTGGCTTCCTTGGATTTCACCTCTTTCATGACCTCTTAGTTTCATTCCATCATGTGGTTCTTGTGAAACATCCTCTTGAGCATAATACCACCTTAGAAATCATTGTATTCCCAACCATCTTTCATGGTTTTGATCATGACTATGTTCTTCATGAACCTCGAGCTCCATCATGACTATCCTTTCATGTATATCATATTATTTACCCTATAACTCTTCACCATAAATAAATCTAAACCAATGTCATAGTGCTACTGCTTTTACTCATCATGTTTTTGAGATGACTATGTTGTCCTAATGGCTTTAGGTGCTTGTTGTAGCTTGCCATAGGTCTAAATGGAATGGGAAACCAATTCCCTTATTGGTTTTCCATTAGATCATTATATTCACTTTGTTTCTCTCTTCTCATTCCATCACTCCAAGTCTCTCACCTTTACTAGCTTTTCACTAGGCAACTTCCTTTGGTCTCATGGGTCAAATCTTGGCTTAAGTTTCAAAAGATCAACCTTTTATCATGGATGGTCTAGAGTGAACTCATTACACTTGTCTTAATCCATTTCAATATATACATTGATCTCAGCATCCCATTTCACATACAAGGCTCATCTTGGGTTTCTAAGGCTTGTAGCCCTTATTTTGGACATTTCTCCTTGGTTTGACCATTCTACGAATTATATTGAAAATATGAGACCATTTATAGCTACTCTCCATCTCATTACAGGTGTGTGACAAGTTTTATGACCTGATTCCACTCCAAGATCACACTCCCTTTGGAAACCGCTCTTCATTTAGGCCTACTTAGCCTTATTCCAAACCCTCAGCCACCAAATCTGTATTGAACGGCCTAAAATCAATCCAAAACCTCTTTAATCACTTATAGCACCTTGAAATACATCAGATTACAAAAAATTGAAAAATTTGGAGGGTTAGAACTCTTGAAATCAACAAAACCCAAGTTTAGGCTTCTCTCCTGCTCTTTCTAAGACCTTGTTTTGGATTGGGGGGGTTAAAATGAGTTCTAGGCCTCACCTAGATCTATTTTTGGATTCATTGGATAGGTATTAATAGGATAGACTTGGAAGAGTTTGAAAAAATTATAAAACATCACCAATCTCTCAAACAAAAAATAATAAAAAAGTGCCAACTTGCTGCCCTGTTTTTGCTTTGACGAAGTTTCTTGAGTTCTAGGGATGAACTAAGGAAACTGAGAGAGATTTTTTTGTATAATCCATTCCCTCAAATATCCTCCAAATTTCAAGTCCTAACTCTCAATTAAAGTGCTGCTGTCAGCCCCTTCTCTTTTGGCATTCTAGACCTCTCTTAGCTCTTTGGGCCTCAAAAACTACAAAATGGATTTTTTTGTCCTTTGCATGTATGAAAAATCTTGGGACAAGTTTGATTCACCTTGGGAAATATTCCATGATGTCCCATGCCAAATTTGAGACCTTGCATTGCAATCTTGGGGTGTGAAGGTTATTTGATACTCAAATCCTATAGAATACACTAAAAGATCATAGTGAACAAAAGTGAAACTCGGAGGCCCTCAAACAATACTCTCCTCTATTCACACACCCTGTTCCTTTTGCAAGGCTCTTCCCATATGATAGGGCTACAAGATGGGAACATTTGGATGCATCAGATCTCTTGCAAAATTATTTCATGGCATCAACAAAAGTGCCTAGGACCTCTATTTTTGTGGTTTAGGGAAATTGTCCCTAACACAGCCATTCAACCTTGAAGATGGTTTCTTCCAACTTGCTTGGCACTTTTGGACTCAAACATGATTCCCATGGTATCTTATAGGTGCAAACATCATATCCTCTTTATTTTGAACCCACTATAGGAAAGAAAAACTTTTGTAGTTGATAAACTTGCCTACAACTCCATTGGAGATCCAACTAGCAACTTGACTGTTTATCTTATAAAGGCTTAAATGAGATACTGAAGATTTATGAGAAATATAACTCATTTAGGTTGATGTTTCATAATGAGGATGAGGTAAATTAGCCCTTTAACACAGGTTCTGCTCTAAAAATGATCAAATGACCATTTCACAAGGATAGCAAGGAAAACCTATTTTATGCCATAAGTACATTCTTGAAATGAACTAGCTGAAAAAACTAATTGGAATAAGTCCTATTTGACATTTAAATGGCTCTTATTAAACCATTATTTCTCATTGAATTCTGAAGTGAAGAAACAAGGGAAAATCTGGGCCCTATTTGGATGAGTAGGCCATCTAGACACCCCTAAACTATTAACAATTATTCATAAATATGGGGAGATGAACCAAACCACCAATTCCACAAAGTGGAAGGCCATTAGGGTTCCTATTACTTGTCAAAATATGATGGCCCAACTCTCTCTCGCCTGATTGTACTGAGTGAAATCTGAGGCTCTTCTAGAGCTGTCCCAAATTGTCCAAAATGGTTTTTCCCTAGCATGAAGAACCATAAGTTTGCCTATGTAATCTAACATTTGGAAAAAAAATCTAAGATATGAATGACCTTTCCTTCCTTCTGGAAACCTTCTGAAATATCTAGATCTCTATTAATGGCAAAAAACTTGTTTCATGCCTAGTTTACAAATAATAGCTTTTCCTTACCTCTATTGGTTCCTATGTTGGAATATGATTTTAGGGGCCTATGAGAGGATATTATGGACACCATGTATTCCTACATATCACAGTTGATCCCCTGCATAAATCAAATCCTTCAAAAACCTATTCTACCAAAGCTCTAAAAGGCTCCAAACTACATCCTTTTGCTCTCAAACTCTTTTCCTCCACTTCAAATGATCTCAAATGAACTTTAACATGTATAAAAGAATAAAATTCTCTATATGGAGGTGGGAGGAAGTCAAAACCAATTTGACTTCCACAAAAAGTCATTTTTTCACTTGAAATTTCTAATTTGAGGACACTTAAGTCATCTAATGCACTTTTGGGGTTATTTTAGGCATAATAGCTTCTTTAGGCCTCATATTTATCTCTTTATAATCTATAATACTTTTTTAAATCCTCATTCATGCCCCTGGATGCTTGAACACCATGAAAACCTGTTGGATCTTTCACTTGCAGTTCTAGACATGTTTTTATGTCTTTTCCTCAAAATCACTAAAATCACCTTAAAACTTGCTTAAAGTGTTTCAAAAGCTTGCAAGTGACATGTGGTAGGGTCATGAGGTTTGTATCCTTATTCTAACATTGGATCACTCACTCACCCAGAACTCTGCTCAGCTTCTCACACCACACCAGGACCTCCCAAAAAATTGCACTGCATCATCAATTCAAGACCGTAAAGGGACTAGTCATGAGGGTAGAATGTTACTGAAAGGTCCAAGAGAGTTCCTTGATCCATCTAGGCAAAAGTTTCTAATGTAGACCAATTTTGGCCAACAACTACCATTATGAAGTAAGCAAGATGTATTCTTATAATTTTATAAATAATCATAACACTTTCACAAAATTTTCTCAAATAAATAATATTCTGAGCAAAGAAAATTTTAGTTATTTTGGTACTCTCTTTTTCTTTGAATACATTATTTGTTTTCAAAGTTTCCCAATTAATTCAACAATGAAAATTAGTATGCATTTGTTTTCATGATCATAGTGGTGGTTGTTGTTGTGTTGTTTTACACTCATGTTTAATTTTGTGGGGTATATGTGTGTGTGTGTGTGTTGAAAAACAGATGTGGGATATGATGATAGTAATTTTAAAAAACAAGAATTGGAAAAGAAAGAATACCTTATATTACAAATTTATGAAATGTTTCCATTAAGATAAGTGGCTCCAAGAAAATGTGAACTTTGCTTCCAATATTATGTGATTATCATAGCCCAAACAAAAAATGAGGAATTTACTTCTAGAATTTTATTTCAATATCATGGCCCATCATTCATATTGCATTTCAAGAAAGGGGTAGTTTCTTACATAGAGTGCATTTGAACCATCTTTGACGTGACACATTTTATTTTTGATCATCCACTATCCTAATTCATGTGGTCAAAAAATATTTTTTCACTTACCTATGATAAACAAAGTTTTTTCTTTGGCATATGTCCAAGTTCCAACCCTCATGTTTCCTTTTTATTGTAGTTACTTCACCCCGGTTTCATAATTTTAACCTACAAATATCATAGTGGTTGTCACAATTTACTCCCTTCAACTTTCATTATTTTTCATTCTCTTTCCCTTTCCACAAGTGTATGTTGTGAAAAGAACTACTGCCAACTGCAATACACTATTAGTTGTTGAACATAAACAAGTTATTTTAGTTGAAAAGAGTTTATGTTAGTTAAGATAAATGGACTTGAATTTTAATGTTTAAAATTAGGATTTTATTTCCAAAATGGCAGCAAGCTTAAATATGGATTTGATTCAAATTAAGGTTTTCAAATTGTCTATTAAACTTTATTTTCTTAATATAAATTGAAAAATCGTAAAGTTTGTAATACACATAATGTGTTTGATTAATAAACCAACTTGTAATACAAAATCAAAACCCTTTTTTAAGGTTTAAAAACAAATAAATTTGATAAAAATCCAAATAACATGATTCCAACATAATGTGTCACCTAAGGCATACGTTGATGCAACATGCATTACTCTAGTAAAAACTGCTAAAATTAGAGCATTTTTCTTTGCTATATATAGTGTTAATCAAGCCTTGATACAATTTGCATCATAACTGACTTACTTTGTATTATAAAAATGTTTAACATAAATCTACATAAGATATAGCGAAAAAAAAAATCGGAAACAGAAATGTTATAAATTCATGAAAATCTACTAGTAAGATTTTATATTCGAAAAGAGGGGATACTATATTAAAAAAATTGTCAAATGACTTGGTTCTAATTTGTTAGAGGTGATTGTCATCACAATAATACAAACTTGGCTATGGATCCATTTCTAAGAGCGAAGATTGTGAAATATTGAAGCGGGGTTTCCTATGGCAACATTTTGGATTGTGGACATAAATTATACAAGCTTTTACAAGTTCTTCTCAATGTGATTGCAAATATGAAAATGGTTTTGCGTTTTAAATAATTTTACAATATCCATAAGGATTTATAATAGACTAGATAATGATGATAATAATATAAACTCCTTATTTTTATTTGTATTTGATGAAATAGAGCTTATATTATTAATATAAATATATCAATATTTACAAGACTCAATGAGATATGTAGAAAAAATGACACTAGAGGAATTTGTATTATTAAATACCGATGCTGAGAGTATTGATTATTGGTTCTCATCCGTCATTTTGATTGTCTTTATTTTCTTAATATGTTAATTTCTGCCTAGAGAAGGAAATACCCAAAATATTTTATTTGAAATTCACCACTCAAAAATATTTCCAAAAGCCAATACCATACAGATAATGAACGAATATATCCTAATATAATGATCCTGAACCACCCATTTCAATATGTTGTGTTATCCTTAGAGAGTTGAGTACTTCATAAAAATGAGACTCTTCTCTTCCCCTTCTATTGTATATTTCTAATGGAAGCAGCCACAACCCAAATTCAATTCGCATCAGTGCCTCCATGGGCAGGAGCAGTTATTACAGTTACCCTGCTCTCCCTTTCATCCCCACTTCTTTTGCAGCTTTCTAGACCTCAAAAGGTAAGTTACTTCCCCATGAAAACACTTCCAGCTTTATTAAACACTACTTTTTTATTTGTATTTTCCGTCTGACAAGATGGAGTTCTGTGATGATGCAGAGACTTCAAAAATGCAGCCAATGCTTGGGAGTAGGTAACAATGTGAGTGTTGAGGAGCTCTGAAAACTAATGAATTTATTTCTTCACTTGCAAAAACAGATGTCTGGCAAAGAAAAAAAACGGGGATAAAAATTATTTCCATTCCGATTATCATCAACATGAGAAACCACATAATGGATAACATACTCTGCAAATAAATGTTTGGTCACAATTACAATTACAGTTATAATTATAATTATCAGATTATGATGGACAGTGGAAGCCTTAATCCTCTACGTTTCTGTTGTCTTTTTTATTTTCTGTCAATTTCATTGCCATGGGATATGTCATACATCTCCTACTGTGCTTGGCGTAGTAGTTTCAAAACACCATTTTAAGTATGTGGGTGTCCTTGGTTCCATGTTTTTATTCGATGAGTGGCCATGATTTTTGATGTTTTGCAGCTGTGCTTGATCTGCAAGGGACGAGGAAAACAAGGTAGGAGGAATGGGGATTACCCATGTTGGGCTTTGACGAGTTTGTAGAGAATTTTGATTACAATTCCTTTGTCACCACTTTGGCTTTTCAGGGGGATTGTTCACAGAAGAGCCACTAGAGAAGTGCTCAACTTGTGCAGGCAGGGGAAGACAACTCTGCGTTCAATGTGCAGGTAGAGGTGTGGCAAACAGGTGGAGATGGATGAAGTAGATTGATATTATAGTAAATCCCTTAATTAAAGGGATATATGTTATTTGGAACAAGCTTGTATTTGGTTTGTTTTTATGAATGTCTTGTTAGTTGTTGAGTATTGTTATGTAATGTTTGTTTCGTCTGGTTATTATTGACCCTCTTTTAAATTTTGATATTTATATGTATATTAATATTTATTTCTATAAATAAATTGTCAAAAATATATATATACTGAGTCACAAAACACATATAATATTGCAATGAGCAGAACTACAAGTACTTTTTAAGTAACGCTTTGCTATTGAAAAGAAACAAGATGGTTACAAGTTAGCCCTGGGACCCATCCCAGGGTCATGCTTATTGAGTGGTAAAGTTTTTGATGCATTTAATTATAAACCCTTTAAAGAATGGAGGTTAACTCTCAATTTCAAAAGAGCTTATAATATTAGTCAATTGATGAATGTATTTGGAGATAATAATTGTTAACCCTGAATAAATGTAGTATATTTATATATAATGATGTTAATAATTAGTTTTCATAAATTTTGATGTAAGATAATTATATGGATGATTTTTAAAGAGTAGAGGGTTTGTGTTATTTGTACTATAGGGGTAGTTGAAATAGAGGAGCACTTCATCCTATATATGAATTAAATGCAACAAAAAATAGAACAACCTTCTAAAAAATACTCCTTGTTAAAAATCTTCAAGTGGTTGCAATAATTAATATATTCAATGGTCTCAACTATAAATTATCTGATCTCATACATATATATCTTTAACTCTTAGTTTTATATTTAATACCTTTATTTTATTTATTTTGATTAACAATTACTTCTACAACACATTAGATTTATTTTTTGAAAATGAAAATAAAACTCATAACAAAACCACAAACAAGATAGGATCAGGGAGAGTCAGTTTATTAAGGTGGCACCTATCATGTGCCATCAAGAATAATGTTTATTTACTATTTTTATATCAGTTAATTTATTATTTATACATTAATTTATTAATAAAAATATCATAAAGGTATTGGTGGAAAATGGATAAAAAAAATAAAATGCAAATTTTGAGAATAAAAGGGGTTATTGCAATCCTAATCGCACGTGCCATAAACATTTTTTATACAGAGCCTTCCATGTCCCCCTGGAGGACCCTTGTAGCTTTTCTTATTATTTGGTGAATTGTTTCATTTTTTTAGCTTCTAGAAAATAGAAAATTGTTTATATATGGTGTTTTTCATATTTATAAGTTGGGGGTTCCATTATAACCCATTGCGGAAATTCTTACTTACTAACTTAAAATCATGTTACTTTTTTTAATTATAAACTAAATTTATTAGTTAGTTGGTGTTGATAGAATCTTCTATTAGTTAAGGATTAAATCATAGATACTGTAGAGTTGATTCTTTTATCACAGTGGCATGACACTTCCCCTGGTCAACAAAATAGAGAATTTTATTAACTATATGTTGCAGTAAGAAATAATGTCTTATGAAAACTAAAATCAATTATATTAGAGAAAGGACATGTCGCACACAAATATGACCATTGAATTATTTTGTATTGAATCAGTATTTATACCACATCATTGTAATAGAGTAGATATAGCATAAAAGAGAAGATATAAAAAAGAATTATAAAAGATTATAGAGCATAGTGACTTATATAATTGTTTAAGGTGGTATAGTGTAAAGAGATATCTAACCTTATATTTGGTGGTATATATATATAAAGAAGTTAGAGTAGAAATTAGTATGTACTATGTACAGTATGATTAAATATAAACACTACTTTTTTTTAGTGAATATTAAAGATTCTAACAAATATTAATAATTGTGTTAATTAGTCTAACTAAAATTAAATTATATCAAGATAAACACGACACAGAGTTTAGTTGACTAATGTCCAAGGAGACATATCTTTTGGAGTTCTGGAAACATGTGTTAACATAAATAGAATATTGATGAGAAAAAACACTAAAAAAAATCACACCGAAGTTAAAATGATAGATAAAATGTTACCAGAAATCAATGCATCATTCTTTAGACTGCAAAAAAAAGAATTTTAGGTTGCCTTTGCACAACTTTTGTGGCCTTGAATACTTTAGCAAGTTAAGCATACAGAAGGTTGTCATATTCATATTAAAATACCTATTCAATGGACTATAGAAAAGTTTGAGGCTCTCTAACAATTTGACACACCCATAACTTAGGCTATTAATTATTGGTTCAAAACTACTCTCGATTCATTTATCATAGTTTGGATTATACAGAGCTAGACGAGTTTTGACGCTAAAAAAATTGAATGTGTTGAAGGGGCAAGATAACATTTCTTGAATAAAGTACCATCTGCAAGGTTTTTGTGCATCGAAGGCTAGTAAAATAATGTAAAAAAAATTCTTTGGGGACAAAGACCTCAAGATGGTGCGTAAAAAGAAATAAATCCTTAAAAGATGTGACCAATCAAAATATTTGGTCTAAATGGTTAGGGGAGGTTAAATAAGATGTAGGGGACTAGAAAAGTAAATACCATGCAAAATTAAATTAATTAAAGAGAATAAGATTGTAATAAGAGGATAAGTTAAAGATAGTTTAAGAGAAAACGGTGAATAAAAAGATGAGGAATCAGATAGAGGATGAGAGAATTCAATCAAAATTTAAGAAATAAATACATAAAAAAGAAATGTAAGAAAGACTGTTACGAAGAAATATGATGATAGAGAAAACTAATGTGGCCTCTACCAGTAGAAACCCTAATATTGAAAATATTAATATTATCCCTCTACCAAAAACAAATGATTTAGTATTTATACCTCGGGAAGGTGCATACAAAGATAATGAGAGAAGTAGAATATAAGAATTATTATATACCACACTGCAAAAATCAATGAACGACATGCATAAAGGATTAACATATTTAGTCATACTATTGAGAACACTCAAACTATTCAAAAGCTTGGGTGCAGAACACCAACCGGTCACGAGTAGTTTGACCCAGAATGGACAATACTTAGAGAGTAATGGAAGAAGTGATGAGAATATTATGAAGATAGGAGATGTTAATTATATACTAGAACTAAGGGAAGAAATTTTATCAATAAAAAGAAGTCCAACAATAAAGAGTAATAAAAGAAGTGAGGCTCAAAGATGATTAAGATAGGAGATGTTTATTATATACTAGAACTAAGGGAGAAAAATTTCTCAATAGAAGGAAGTTTGATAGTAAGCATTCAAGAAAAAAGTTTTACAGATATTATAGAAGAACAAATAGTCATGGAAATAAATGTTAACCTTCAAGAGAAAAATGATTCTGAGATAAGTGTTAGTAGTCATACTAAATAAATACAACATAGAGATGAGAAGTAAGATAACCTAATGGAAGGAGGATTAGTTAATAAAAATATTAGACAAGAATTTTAGTTAAAGATAGAATATGTTGAAGAAGAGATTCGAAGTGATGCAACCCCCCAAACTTAACCATAAGAGGCCCTAAGAGGAAAGGAACCCTTTGTACCAATTGACATCCTCCATGCCACTTCATAATAGACGTGTACATCCATCCCTTAGACAAAGAGATATATTTACCAGTGAAGAAGTAGTAAATTGATACCAAAGTCAAGGAAGAGATTGAGAAAAGAAAATAATTTGTAAGAAATTGGACAAAAATGTTAGGAAGAAGATACTTTTAAGTAGAATTGAAAAGAGATAAAGTCCATAACTAGAAATTGATTAGATAGCAAAAAGATAAACAATAGTAGAATTTTCATAGTATTACAAGAGAAAGTACATTAGGTAATTAGAGGAATAACGACTGTAATCCTAGCAGTGGTATACCTAAGCAACCTAAGAACACTAAAATGACATGAAATAAGATGAAGTTACCATTGTTTGGTAAAGATATAAAAGATATGAAAGAATATTTGTTTGTGTTAGACTTATACTAGAGGAGTCACAATATTACTAACGAAAGGGTGATGTTACTTGATTTCATCGAAACATTAAGGGATGACATACTAAAATGGTACATAAAGACTTACTCTAGACATGTCAGTGCATGGGACAATGTCCAAAAACCTTTTAAGGGTGATTTTCACTATCCAAGCATACCGACAGAGAGTGTTGTAAAATGAGAGAGCCTATACAAAAGAAGAAAAAAATTATAAAAGATTACGGTTAATGGTTTAAATCCATAATGTAGAAATTAGAGGAGTCTTTAAATGATAAACAAAGAATATAATGATTTATATCTAAATTAATCTCATGCCTTCAAGCCAATATAGATAGAAAACTTTTCAACGTGTTTGTAAAAACATTAGAAATAGCATCGCAATTAAAAGCTGTCTTGGAGATGAGATATAGATACCTCATTAAAAGACAAAGTTGAAATATTGCAATTAGAGTTGGAATAATTACGATTAAAACATGAAATACAGAGGAAGGGGTATGAGAATATGACACCACACAATAAGTATATGCCACCATGGGTAAGAATTCAATGCACAACTTGTGTAGAAGGACAATCTAATACATAATTCCCTCAATGTGGTATGGCAAAGAGAGAAACGATAATAAGATCAACACAACCACCAATAGGGGTGAGACCACTATTTCAATAACCTACATATGGTGAGAGGATTTGTCATTGAAATTAAAGTATATGATCAATATCCACAACACTTATGCCCCATGTTGGAAATGTCAGCATCTATGAATCAATTAATGTATTGTACTAATTGTAGATTATTTAATCATTGTAATCAAAATTGTCATGTTATAGATGCACTCATGATTGTACAAGATACCAATCAGATAAACATGATAATAATACAACAAATGTCACTACCAAAATTCCCCATGAATAATGCTAGTATACAACAACCTAGTCAACAATATCAAGCACCTCCTGTAATTCAAAATTTTCAATCTCAAAATACCTAACCATAGTACTATAATAACAATCAAGGAGGGCATAGAGGAGGCAGTTAGGATGGTTATAGAGGAAGATATCATGGAAGGGGAAATTATCAAGGGGAAGAGGACACAATCTGAATTGTAACCAAGGTTATAATTAGAAGAAAACCCCACTAACGTGTTATAAATGTGAAAAAAATTGGGCACATTATTATAAATAGTGATGAATAACCACAAATAGAGTGTGGATTCTACCATTAAAAGGGAATAGTGCAATTTTATAAAAATAATAGAACAAAAACTAAAAAGTTGGCAGAATCTTCTTCCAAGAAAGGGGCTAAACACTTAAGAAAATTGATAAAAGGAAAGGATATGAAAGGGTGGTGCAATCAATTTCACCACCATAAAGAAGAAGAAAAAAGAGTATAAGAAGTAAGTTCATCCGAAAAAATAACAATGTGTCAAAACAAATTAGACAATGTCAAGAAACAATAATAAATCAAAAAGAGAGGCTATAGAAGAAATTTCTCCATATTATAAATAATGATTCACAATCGAGACTAGCGATAACCACCAAAATTAGAATGAATACTATTAAAGGTAAAGAAGTGGCCATTGACTCTAATACAAAATAAAACATAAATACAGAAGGTAAAAAGCTTGATATTTATGAACATAACCAAATTGTAGATAAAATTCAGAAGATAATAACAAAAAAATAGGATAAGAATTAGCTTAAGCTAACCTAATTTGACGAAGACAAGATCAAGGATCTCAAAATAATAATGAAATTGATTAATGAATATGACATATTAACCAAACTCACTCCATTATATAAGTATTAAAACAAGTAACATAGAGAACATCAAGTGCAAAGAGTTGAGAAAATTTAAAAGAAAAAAAATGAGAATATATTTAGAACAAACTATAAATAGGAAAACATTGTCATTATGCAAAATGTCAAAATCAATGATTAGGGAATAAGTAAAACACTCTTAGACCTTGGAAAATATATAAATGTGTTACCACAGAGCACATGGGAGCTACTGGGAAAACTACAATTGTATATAGCAACATATGACATTGTCATGGCTGACGGTACATCATGCTCACCAATTGGTACTTTTTAGAATTTTGAAGTTGACCTTATTGTGATAAAAAAGAAGGTAGATTTTGAGGTAATTGATATGTAGGATACTAGATACCCAATATTATTGAACCTGGAATGGTTTATGGAATATAATAGGTCATTAAAATATGAAGAATAAGAAATCACACTTGAAAGAAAAGACTTAGTAATTTATTTTCTGTTGGAGGTAGGAATGGCAACGACATGGTCAAAGGAT
Organism: Torreya grandis; assembly: GCA_037957365.1. Taxonomy (NCBI): domain Eukaryota; kingdom Viridiplantae; phylum Streptophyta; class Pinopsida; order Cupressales; family Taxaceae; genus Torreya; species Torreya grandis. Next base: position 1,755,255 of record JARHVA010001587.1, read on the forward strand.
GGGGATAGTGAATTTGATGACCTCACTAGCATGTATACTCTAAATAAAATTATAAAAACAAAAGATGACTCTAAACCCAATGATAAGGGGGAACTTGTAGGAGGAGAGACACCCTAGGGGGATAAAATTAAAGCTTTCATGTACTATGAGCTAGAAACCACAATGCAAAAGGTATGTTGTATAATAAAACCACCTCAAAAAGTAAAAATCACCACCGTACTGTAAAATATATCACATTAAAGAAGAAGATATCACTGCATAGAATGAGCCTCACATAACAAATTATCAAAATTTATTGTTATTAGGTTAATTGATGAGTATTTACAATAAATGATGAGATTATTTTTGTAAGAAGAAATAAGGATGAAATCCATTGATGATATGTTCACTATTACTACCGCGAGATCGTGGCACACCCGTAAAGAAATTATTTACCCTCTAGGTCACCCTAGTCTGCACATAGTTCATAACATGTTGTGTAGAAGGTTTTCATGCTTGCATAGTGATAGGTCCCTAGGAAATAGGCTTGCATGTGGATGTTCCCTGCAAGCACATGAAGATGAAAGTCAGTGAAAACCATCACCTCAACTAAGTGTCTATGCACACCTAAAAATAAATTCTCATTATGAACCTCACACAAATATTTCCACACCCTTATGGTAAGCACAAAATTAAACATGTACGTAATCTATGTGCATAGGTTTTAGGTAGTGGTAAAAAAGTGCATAGAGTGCAAGATCCAATTGTGTGCATGCATGTGATATTTTCATTTTTATTGTGCGCTCTTATTTGAGGGACTTCTTAAGTCCAAGAGATGAGGTCCTATATTTAAATGCAAACAAAATTGTGTTTCCATTATTCTTAGACCGCACTCTAGATTGTGCATTGATTCCAGTACAGGTTTGTAGCTCTCAAACATCTTTGTGATGTTATACTTCAGTGCCTGGCCTTCAACAATAAATTCCCACATGCATATCCACTCAAAACATCTCAAATATTAAACATTTTTGAGTAATGTGCATAGGGTGCAAATTCAAATTCAGAAGTGCATGCCCCAAGTATACATTTTCTTGTGAACTCCACTCAAGGGGGTTATCACACTCAAATGATGAAGTTTGATGCCTAAATATAGATAATTACACCTATGACTTCATTATTCATAGGCATAAGTCTAATTTGTGCATCGTCTCTTCTGTAGACTTGCATTTCCTGAAGGACTCTCGTGCACACCTTGGTACAAGATATATCCAAGTCAAAGGCATTTGCACTATGCAATGTGTACATGTTTTTAAAATAAAGGTGTGCACTCCCATTTATGCATAACTCAGTGTGCATAGTCTAGTGTGCAATTGGTCCCCAAAATATAGGCACACATGCTAATCCCTAATATGCACAAAGAGAGGAAATAATGAGATCTAAGCAAAGCCTATTCTACACAAGTAAGTTTAGGTGGATTTCTAGGTGGAAGCCATTAAGGGTGATAGCTAAACCTGATTGGCCTAATCCACATAATCCTATAGAATTGATGAGTTTTCTTAGACATGTTAACTTCTACCATAGGTTCATCCTTGGTTTCTTGCACATCTCTTGGGCCCTGACCTAGATAATGCATTCAAAATTCAAGTTTGATTGGACTCGTGCATAATAGCATGATTCTAAGGCACTCAATCAATACCTCTATAAAGCACCTATTCTTGTAATTCCTAACATTACATAGACCTTCAAAATTAATTGATGCATCTAACTATGCCCTTGGTGTAGTGCTCATGTAGCATGGACATCCAGTCACTATTACAACCCCTCAATTTGTACTTAGAAAATGTAGTAATTTTTTTTTCAAAACAACTTACTTAACATTCATTCCAAATAATAAAACATTACATATCTAAATTATAATTTAGAATAATATTAGTTCGAATTCAAATATTGAATACAATATTTGTCTTATACATCTCCAAGGAAAGTAAATACATTAAGACATAGCTATGGTTGGTCCATTAATACAAAATTTTTTGTTCTAATATAACAAAATTATATTACAATTACATTTTCTTTAGGCATTCAACTTTAGTTTAATAAATAGATACCAAACCCATCGGAGCTAGAGTCAAACCAACTCATGTATCATTGAATCTCTAGTGTAGTCTCCAGGTAAGTATTACTATTGTGGGGAGGGAGAGCATCATCCAAGCACTTTTCCACACCATCCATGGATCATTGATCTCCTACATAATTTCCTATCTAGGAATGGCCATCTCTTCACGGATAGGTAGATAGAATGGTGTGAGAATCCAGAGAATAAACATGTACCCAAGTGTGTATGTTTTTTAAAACTAAACATGCAGTGTATCATAGAAAACTTGTTCTATTGCAAGATATCATGTTGACATGCAAATCATGCATACCAAAAATAATGTCTCACTATAAATTATTTAACCATAAGATTCATACTAAGTACATCCTCCTAGAAATCATATCACATCACATGCTAAACATGGAAGTAAGCAAATTATACTTTTATTCCATCCACACGTGAATGATTCATACGTTATTATTTAACTAAAATAAAAATTAATGCCTACAATTCATACCACCTAAGTGTGTTTCACATTCATATCAAACTATAGATTCCCTACTACCATAATAAGATCCAAACAACTACGCCTCAAGATATCCCATAATATCATAGTCTAGTGTTCTAAATATAACTACTAGTTTTTTCATAATCAATCATACCTTATAATCATAAATATATGGAATCATAAGCTCTTATTCAAGCAAGCATATATACAATGAATAAATTCATAAAAATACATAAAAGTCTAACCTAACATTCATTTACACTCTCAATATTATATGCACACATACGTGTCATTCTACTAATTTTTAAAAAACATATTGTTCAAGTAATAACCAACACAAACATTTAATCAGTCAACTTAGGTGAGAGTTTAGACATGCAACTACAATATGTAGCATTCGGGTATATACTCTTAAGTTAAAATATTCTATGATATCCTATACTATCATAGATCATTGTGTATGAGCACCCTTCTCACATATAAATAAACAATCTTACACTATAATTATTTAAACAAGTAAGTATAGGATTATATCTTCTAGGTATATCTTAGATTATACTGCACATTAATAATCAGAGAAAAACACAATCTCAAGGCACACATCATGATGTATTATTTTATTCTATAAAGTCTAATCATTTACAGAAATTAACATTTTCACAAAATGTATATCATACACAAGTTTTCATTTTTATATGACGCTGCAAATATGACCCTGTTGACATATTTGCATAACACTATTGTGCTTACAGATATACTATTTGGCCCCTAAGATCATTTTAAGCAAATCCAAAGGTCTCATAATCCTATAAGTTAGGCAAACAAGTATAGATTATACCATTTGGGTATATCTTAGGCTTAGACTGCATAATCTACACTCTATAAGTAGAGAAAAGTATTCAGCACAAATAATAATAACACAATCCACCAGCTTTATATAATTCTCAAGTTAAATTGACATTGAATACTTATATGGATTATCTCAACATGATCTAGAACATAACCACCCAGGTATAACGTTATGCAATTCATGCTTGAATATATGACTGATTTATAACTTGATTATGGTCCTATCACCACGACCATATTTTACTATTCCCCATATACATATACTCAATAAATAAAAAGTATATTTAATAGTATAACCAATACTATTAGCTTTATTACAATCTAAAATATCATGTCATGGCTCAATTAATCGTTTTCCATTAAGCATTAATTGATATCTATATATATTTCTATAACTCATATAATCAACTAATCGACTTAAGAGCTTTTTAAATAATATAATTTACATCAATTACCTGAAAATAAACTATTAGTTGAAGAAATATAGATAAGTTCATTTAGCCATCTGGTTTATCCATGCATTTTGCTTATATGGATGCTACGAAATTAAATATCCTTATATTTGATATTTTTATTGGCAAAAATTCAGTGCTTTATTTATAAAATCAATTTCTTACACATTTTATTGCATGGCCTCTATAGAATAAAGTTTACTAACTTTATTAAACTCAACATTTTCTATAAGGACAATGTTTTAAATATTATTACTTAGTACTTCATTACAATGATTCAGTGCTTCAATACCAGACTCATCATGACTCAACATAACTATTCAGCATTTTAGTTAAAGTTTGTCATTTGAATTTAAAACCTAGCATTTCAATTAGACTCAGCACATATTTGACTCAGTAATTTAATAATATATATTTAACCTTTAATATGCTCAATGACTTAAAAAAAAATGACCTGGCACTCAGAAAAGGAGTTATGTGATTTAAATAGACTCCAATGATTTATTAATGGACTTCAGTGATTTACTATTTGCTCAACTTTTAATTTATTAAATTCAGTGCTTAATATGTATGACTTGGTGTTTCATTATTTGCCCAGGCATTTCAAATATAAGCTCAATGGTTTCAATTCTTTTAGCACAGCCATTTAACTCTTTAGCTCAGTGATTTAATTTGATAAAATGACTTTAAACATACACAACTAATTCAATTTCTAAACTCAAACCATTTTTAACTCAGCACTTTACTTGCTTAAGGCTCGATGTCTTACATATTAGGCAACAATGCCAAGTGCAACGTTTCATTTCTTTGCAAACAACTGATTTCTAAAAATTTCTATTACCTTCTGATCCCAGTATCCAGATCATTCCAACATTGATTTTGGATCAAGGCGATCCTTATAAGGATCCCATGATAATCACATTCATATATAAATTGCATGCTCGTGCAATACAAGAATCCATGGAAAAATAAAGTTCCATCGAACCTTCGATCTTGTAGTAAAGAAAAACATATTCTTTTAAATAACTCTATGTTTTATCTTGATGAGACAGCGTTTCAATTTATTTGGCTCTGTGTTATCATTATATGGCTCAACTATTTATTTATCCTCAGCCTTTTTATCTAAACCTGGTGTTTCAAGTTTATGTATGGCATTTTGACTCAGCTTTTTATAATATATTTTTAGTGTTTAATAAATATTTGCAAACCATTTTAGATAAGGATTAACGTTTTAACTATATTTACTCAGCATCTAATTAAAAGACTCCATTATGGAATGCAAGTCTATTATATGACTCAACAGTTCAAAGTAAACACTTAGGGATTTATATAAAGATTCAGTGCTTTTAAAACACATATTCAACATTTTATCTTTTATTTTAAAGAGACTTAATTGTAGATAAAGAGTTTTAACCCAATACTTAGAGCTTCTAAAAAAATGGCTTCATATTAAAGGCACGCTTCCATTTAAATAATTAGCATTCCATTATAGATTCTAGGCTTTTTGTATTTATTTGTCACATTTACTAAGTGAATTAGCCATTAACATATGAGGCATAGGCTTAAAATAAAGAAAAATGCAGGCTAAAAATATATTTATATGATGCATCCATGCATATAATAGGACACAACCAACAAAAGTATCATACAGTCCTTGATTTCATCTAAGGATTTTTCTTAGAGTATACATAAATCATACACAGATAAATGAATTACAGCCCCTACCTTTAAAGGATTTGCTTACAATATGTAACGCCTCTCTCTTTGATTTTCCAAAATTTCTTTCTTAATCCTCTGATTTTCTCTTTTTATGTGTCCCCTTTAATTTATTAAGCCTTTATTTATAAAGCTCATGTCCTCTTGCATGACACTTCTCCAAGTCGCTTCCATGTATTGCATTTTACTCTTATTTAGATTTACTAATTGGATTTGCCACCATAGTCAACTTATGCTTTTTCTTTATTATTTAGTATTCAAAATATATAATTTGCTTCGAATAGATCATTACACCTTACTTCCCTATGTTATCTTAACATAAGACTATGTTTGATAAAAGAAATATTTGTATGATATTGTTCAATTGGTTAAGAAATGGAAACACTATTTTATGGGTAGGAAAACTATTGTCCACATAAATTACCAGAATCTCTAAAATTTGCAAGCACAAAACAAACTTAGAACAAGTACACACTATAACTTGATAAGGTTTATGCAACAACTTTTTTGTCTTACCAACTTCAAAAACAAGATTAGCCATGCTCTGACATTAGCTTTGCTTAGCTTTCAACTTCGAATTTGAGGGGGGAACAAATGATAGTAATTACATCATGGGGGTTATTCTATTAGAATGAGTTAAGATGATGCAGGAGCATCAAGAGATATCATGTATGGAGTATGAGTCATGATGAATTTTGGGCATTAAATGGTGTGAGGTCTTGTAGAATCCTACTGGATGTCTTCGAGTTATTAGGAGTCATTAGAATGTGTTTGAACTCATTTAGAGTTTTCCTGCAAAAAACTAGAATTCAAAAAAATTGAATAAGTTTCTTTTTTTAGTTTGAAAGATATAAGATTGGAAATGCGAGTAAGAGGAGAGAGAGAAGTGTGGAAGAAGCAAGGAGAGACGTACGAAAGGAGAAAGTTAGAGATGTCCACGAAAGGCAAGAAAAGACCTCGAAGAAGAGGGACTCTGCCCATGTCCATAAATTTTGTGTATTCTTTGATTTTGGAATAAAGGCTTTAAGAATGTTTGAGCATCATTGAACTATTATCAAATATTCTTAACTATATCTTGATTGGTTCTTGAATGTAAATTGAATGTTATCAACCTCCTACAAGTGGGAAAAGAGACCTCAGAGTTGAAATCATTTAAATGATTTTGCACAGGGGCCCCTGTCAATAAAATTCTCCATGGACAATTCAGAGCTAATAGAGCATCAATAGTCTTATTCCATACACAATTTTTAAGTTTGTGTACCTCATCACATACAAGGACGGGTTTCGAAGATGCTATTATATCATAATGTTTTCGAAATAGTTCATAAGATGTAATTAAGAGGGGATTCACATTGCCAATTTTAAAATCAACAAAATGTTCCTTTGCCTCAATTGTTGAGAATCCTCCATGTACTATTGTGGCAGTGAGACTTTCCACTCCAAACCACTTTCAAAACGCATGCCCCCAGTTCTGCACCAAGGAAGTTGGATTTACAACTAAATCACGTTTGAATGCAGTTGTAACCTTCGTTACCTCTTCCTATCAATCCTGTCCATAATATTTTTTAATTTCCTTTGTTGGAAGACTTATTATTTGCATTATATGGGAAAGGGTGATGTTGAACCCTAACGATTATTCATTTAATAATTTTAAATCTTCACCAAACAGATGTGAATAAACTATTACTAGAGTATGAACCTGCAATTCTCCTTTAATTGTTAATCCCAATGACATGAGGATCTATCTAATACTATTCTCAAACACTTTCATGTGTTTGATATCAACACATAAGAAAACAATAGCAGTGCACGCTTTAGCTTGTGCAAAATATCGGAAGTACAATTTTATTGGATGCCACATCTCCACATTTGGTTAGAGATGGTGTTTGTCACCTATATACCAGAGATCCTGATCAAGATATGTATCTGTAATTTTTTCCAAATGTTTGATTTCATAAACAGGAATCAGATAACTGCATTAGTCCATAAACACAATTCCCACCTTTTTGAAGGAATGTTGAGTAAGCAGGAGATGTTTAATACGTGATAAAGCCTCATGAGGATTGTCATATGTCTATTAAAAAAGACCTAACTCTTCTTTTTGTAACTGATTTAATCGTACTGCAACGCTGTAAGACTCCTTCAACTGCTCAAGTGCCAGTATCGATAGCTTAGTATCATGCTTATATGACAAAGGTGGAAAAGGAATGGGAGAAAACTTTCTTAATTCTAGCCACTGCCCTGAAGTGGTATAGATAGCCACAACTTCCTCTGGTGTGACATATGGACCATCTTTCACGTAATTATGTTGTCATTCCTTTCTATTTTCAAATGGGTCTTCTTTTACTTTCTCACAAAGTTTATGGATCTCATATTGTTACTATGGGTTGAAAACAAACTCAACTGCCCCCACTCATGCTTATCACATGTCATGATCATTTTACTTTCCTTAGACATGAAAACTATGCACTCTTTGACTCATAAGAGTTTTTTTATCAACACTTATATGGGTTATTCTTGAACTTCAAACATAGACCAAACATGCCAATGAAATCAAGAACTCTCCACACCACTCCTCCAACTCCTTCACCATACCTTAGAGGCATGTTTTTCAACTCTCCTCCGATGCTTGCATCTTCTTTATAGTTTTCATTCGTGTGATGACTTCCAAAGGTCCATTTTTGTTGTCCCACACATGGTTGTAGCTGTACTGTTGCATTTTATTACTCATAGTCAACATTGTGGTGGCTGGAAACTCTACCATAACAGCTAAAAATCTCTCATTGATGGTAGGTGGAACATCCTTCCACCTTGTGACCAAAAATACTCTTGTGACTATCCAAAAAATTGTGAAAGGCTGGTTTTGTTGCACATAGAAGCAAAAAGAATAGGACAGCAGCTATCATATTTTAATTTCTTCACAAAATTTAGAAATGGTTGACATGGGGGTTGAAATCAACCATATACGGATTAAAAATGTTTCAACCTCTTTGGGTGATTTGATGATCTTCTAATGCTCCAAAACCCTATGCTACCTACACAAACTGCAACATCCTCCTAAATACCCTCCACTATTTCTTTGTACCTGAAATGGTCCCTGAAACACCTCCAATTGCCCAATAATGACTGGTGCAACCACTGAATGATGGCTGACAACTGATATGCAAGGGTTTTTGTCCTCACTTAGTGCTTCAATGATGGTTTCCATCCTCAATGAAGAAGTCCAATAGATCATGCTGAAACTCCAAAATTTCAATTATCAAAAGCAATTTAATCCTTCAAATGAAACTCCGCCTCCTTTTTATACTCTTCCCCCAAAGGGTGAGTTCCACTTGGAGGGAGAATTTGAATATTTAAAAAGGAAAATTCCCTTATAATCAACACTTAAGGCATTGTGTTTTACTTTTGGCAACTAATGCATATTATTAATTTTATTTAAAGTACTTTAAAATAGTTGTTATTTTAATAAAAATATTATTTTATTTTTAAAAATTGGGGAATTCCATCAAAACCCCAAACATTGAATAGTAGCAAAATGTCAGAGGATTGCAGATTTCATGTTGATATCTTTAGAATAGTCTATAAATGACTGAACTCTTTGGTCCCACTACATTTGTAAAATTTTGAGACAAACTTGGAATAGTCTCTGATTTAGTCATTAAGGGGGGTGTTAAAGTAATAATTATCTATTAGTGAATGTTTAACTAATTGGTGATTATCAGAGTTTTCCAACAAATGTAACCACTCCCTGATTAATAATAACACACAAAAAAGTCTAAGTATGTCACATACCTTTCATTTCTCAAGATTCCCTCAACATTCATTTGCTAACAAAGACCAATGATGATGGAGATAGTCAAGGCAATGAATGACACCATCCACCACCTACAATAAATGCTTAGCATAAATTGCAAGCTTGGCATTGAGTGATGGAGAAACAGAGGTCCAAGTGACACAAATATGATACTCTGTAGATATCCTCTAATAAAACGTTAATGATGACCTCCTATAAGGGAAGAAGCTGAGGAGGGACATCCAAATAATACCTGAAAGAAGAAAACCTATTTGCTCCTTGTTTGATTATTTGGGCCACAAGAAACTTAATTCACTTGGGAAATGGTTTTGCTAGAATCTAATAATAAACTTCAAGGAGGGTGAGAGAGCACCATCCTCCCACCAGTTCCCTATTTGCACCTTTAGGGATGAGCTTGATCAGGGCTGCATCTACTAGCTCCACCATATTTTCATATCTAATAGATTCCTAACACACTTTCAGATAAATTGGGATAATTGCATTCCACATATTCTTGTAAAACTCAATTGGCAGTCTGTCTAAGCCTATTGAAATTCTTATATTGATAAAGTTAGCAACTTGCAACCCTTGAATCTAGGGTTTCTCCTAAGATGGAAAAATCGTCGGTAAGCATAGGCTTAGGGTGAGTAATCATTGGTATCTGTAGGCAATAATTGCAAAACCATCTCGACGATTTTGAAACCGTCAGTCTGCTTAAAGTGACAATTTCACCACCAACCAAAGCACAAATAGAAGAGCTTTTGAAAATGCTTCGTCTTCTTGGAGATGGTTCGTTTGAAGTTTTTGGCGGGTTCCAAGATGGAAGAGCATAAATACAATCTTTGTTGAAGGTAAAGATTATCATAAAAATTAGTGAGAAGTTTTGAAATTGGATTCACATTGTAGTTTGCAAGTTTTGGTCCTTGTTCATGTTGTTTCATTATTTCTTAGCTATGAAATGCAAAGTAGTCCTCTGTGCAAGCTTTGGATAGTCTAGTAATGAAAGCTTTGTCCATGAAGGCCATGTTTGGCATAAACTTGTACAATTTTTGAATTACATAGTACAAGGGGAGAAAAATTGCCTCATCCACATTTTTTTACGTCAAATTTCTTAAGGTCATAGTATGTTTAGCATGTTGTACATATCATTTCCAACACTTGTTAATCTTGAAGTTATCATTGAAAGTATTTTAAAACAGTCATATATCATTCATATGTTGAGCTAGGAATATCCACCTAGTTTAAGGATATAATTGGTATCATATCTGATTTAGTATCAATTTTAGTCCTTTTGTGTGATTTTGTGTGTTTGTGATGACATTACAGTATATGCCCATCACTAAAGCAAACATCACTAGTGGTCAAGATATTAGAAGTATGGTTCGTTTTGATGAAGATTTTTGTACAATAAAAGAGCAATTTCACAAGCTTGAAGGAGTGGCTAACATCTCTCTTTCTATGAGCAAACTTGATCTGTTGGAGTCCATCATGAAAATTCTAATGAAGAAGCTTGGTGTTTCTATGGAGACATTGAAAGCAAATAAGGATGCTCCCAAACATGAGAAGATGGAAGAAAAACCCCATGCCAACCAAGCTCCACCTCAAGCAAAGATACAGATTCAGTTATATAAGACACTTGATTAGCCCAACTATAAGTACATGTCAGTTTGCATTAGATTAATGAGAGGCAACATATTTATTTTGAAAGGTTAAAACTAACCAATCATGCTTTAACGTGGTTTGAAACTTATGTCCATAACTTGGTTGTTAAGAAGTGTCCTCCTTAAACTAAGTGGTATTATTTAAAGATGCTAATCAAGAATCAATTTTATCTTATTTCTTATGAGGAATAAAGGTCTATCGATTGTCAATATCATAATCAAAATAAATCCCAAAGCATGCAAGAGTACGCAAGTGATTTCCACAAGAAGGCTATCCAAATGGACAAAAGATATAGCGGACCATGACATCTTCATGAAATATGTTGATGGACTTCATACCCTTTGAGGAGACTTGTCCCCTTGCACAATCCTATGAATGTAGATGAGGCTTGTTCTTAAGCTCCCTACTTAGAGACAGACAAGAAAAAGAAGGCACCATCTACCTCTCAATGTACTCTAAGGCAACAACATGGTTCTGAAAAGGTCAACGTAATGCTAATTTTGTTTCTAAGAAGGATAATAAAAGGCATTGTGGGCATTGTGACGTTGATAGTCATTCTAAAGAAAAATGTTAAAGTTTACATTTGAAACTGCAGATGTTCAAGAACAATAAGAATAAAGTTATACCCTCTTTCAAAGGTGAGGAATTTGGTTTTAGCTCTGATGTGGATGAGACTTTGTCTTGTACCATCAATAGAGAGGTATATTTTTGTAGTAGTAGTGCTCGAGAGTGAATTTTCTACTTTTTTCCATATTGAAATTTAGATGAAAAAATTGTCGATGCTATTTTTTATACTTGTTCGCAAGCATATTTGTTAGGGAGTTAATAGACAAAATGGGGATGGAGAATTCTAATCATCCAAGCCCATATGCTTTGTGTTGGGTGAAGAAAGGTGTAAACATCAAGGTGACCAAGCCATGTATATTTAAGTTTGGTTTTAGTGCACATTTCATTGATGAAGTTACAGTGGATGTTGTGTCTCTTGATGTGTGTGACGTAGTGTTTGGTAGCCTTTATTTTTATATCTAGGATGCTATCTTCATGAAGAAATCCAATCAATTCCATTTGGTAAAAGATAGGAAGAGCCTCTCAAACTATTTTCATCTTATTAAGGTGATTCTAACTTTGGTAAGTGCCTCTGAAACTAAAAGACTTATAAATGGAAAAGGGACTTTGGTTTACTTCTTTTTAAGGATATTCAAGATAAATAAGTGGCTGCACATAAATTTTTGTGCAACATGTTTACTACCAAAGAGCAAAAGTGTGTGGGATAATTGGTGCAACAATTCAAGGAATTATTTTGTACGCCCATGGGATTGCCAATGGTGAGGCCTGTTGAGCATGGAATTTAGTTTCTACCATATAGTCCGCTTTTAAATCTCAAACTGTGTAGGCAGTTATTGAAGGATGCCAATGAGATAAACCAACAATTAAAATCTTTAATAAATCAAGGTATAATCCATCCTATTACTTCTCCATGTGGTTTTATTATCTTAGTACCTAGGAAAAATTATTCATGGAAAATGTGTGTTGATTATAGAGAACTTAACAAATAACCATCAAGAATAGGTACCCTCTTCCACAAATTCATGATCTTCTACATCAACTTCAACATGTTGACTATTTTACAAAGCTGGATTTGAAATCAACGCATCGCCAAGTGAAGATTAATGAGGTAATGTGGCAATTTATTGATTCATTTGTCATTGTGTATTTGGATGATATTCTTGTTTCCAACAAAAAATTGATGATAATGTTGATCTATTAAAACAAGTTTTAAGAGTTTTGAAGGAGAACAAGTTAGTGTTGAATGAGAAGAAATGTGAGTATGCTCAACAATAGATCATCTTCTTGGGCCATAGGGTTGGAAATGGGGAATTCAGGTTTGATTTGGTGAAGGTAGAGGCCATCATGAATAGGCCAAAACCTTTTAATATGACAGAACCAAGGAATTTTATTGGTGTAGTTTAGTAATTGAAAAAGTTCATCAGGGTCTTATCTTTCATCTCTGCACATTTTCATGCCATTACAACAAGTGGTAAAACTTTTATTTGGTATAAGCAACAAAATACATTTGAAATGTTCAAAAAAAATATTAGCCATGCTCCGACATTAGCTTTGCCTAGCTTGCAACTTCCCTTTGAAATGGAACCGAATGTTAGTAACTATGTTATGGGGGTTGTCCTATTAAGAGGTAAGCTCGTATTAGACCATTCAGAGTTATTTTGAGATAAAATTCTAGATTATTGTACATAAAATAAATATTTGTATGATATTGTTCAATTGGTTAAGAAATGGAAACACTATTTTATGGGTAAGAAAACTATTGTCCACACAAATTACCAGAATCTCAAAAATTTGCAAGCACAAAACAAACTTAGAACAAGTACACACTATAACTTGATAAGGTTTATGCAAAAACTTTTTTGTCTTACCAAATTCAAAAACAAGATTAGCCATGCTCTGACATTAGCTTTGCTTAGCTTTCAACTTCGAATTTGAGGGGAGAACAAATGATAGTAATTACATCATGGGGGTTATTCTATTAGAATGAGTTAAGATGATGCAGGAGCATCAAGAGATATCATGTGTGGAGTATGAGTCATGATGAATTTTTGGAATTAAATGGTGTGAGGTCTTCTAGAATCCTACTGGATGTCTTCGAGTTATTAGGAGTCATTAGAATGTGTTTGAACTCATTTAGAGTTTTCCTGCAAAAAACTAGAATTCAAAAAATTTGAATAAGTTTCTTTTTTTAGTTTGAAAGATATAAGATTGGAAATGCGAGTAAGAGGAGAGAGAGAAGTGTGGAAGAAGCAAGGAGAGACATAAGGAAGGAGAAAGTCAGAGATGTCCATGAAAGGCAAGAAAATACCTTGAAGAAGAGGGACTCTGCCCATGTCCATAAATTTTGTGTATTCTTTGATTTTGGAATAAAGGCTTTAAGAATGTTTGAGCATCATTGAACTATTATCAAATATTCTTAACTATATCTTGATTGGTTCTTGAATGTAAATTGAATGTTATCAACCTCCTACAAGTGGGAAAAGAGACCTCAGAGTTAAACTCATTTAAATGATTTTGCACAAGGGCCCCCGTCAATAAAATTCTCCATGGACAATTCAGAGCTAATAGAGCATCAATAGTCTTATTCCATACACAATTTTTAAGTTTGTGTACCTCATCACATACAAGGACGGGTTTCGAAGATGCTATTATATCATAATGTTTTCGAAATAGTTCATAAGATGTAATTAAGAGGGGATTCACATTGCCAATTTTAAAATCAACAAAATGTTCCTTTGCCTCAATTGTTGAGAATCCTCCATGTACTATTGTGGCAGTGAGACTTTCCACTCCAAACCACTTTCAAAACGCATGCCCCCAGTTCTGCACCAAGGAAGTTGGATTTACAACTAAATCACGTTTGAATGCAGTTGTAACCTTCGTTACCTCTTCCTATCAATCCTGTCCATAATATTTTTTAATTTCCTTTGTTGGAAGACTTATTATTTGCATTATATGGGAAAGGGTGATGTTGAACCCTAACGATTATTCATTTAATAATTTTAAATCTTCACCAAACAGATGTGAATAAACTATTACTAGAGTATGAACCTGCAATTCTCCTTTAATTGTTAATCCCAATGACATGAGGATCTATCTAATACTATTCTCAAACACTTTCATGTGTTTGTTATCAACACATAAGAAAACAATAGCAGTGCACGCTTTAGCTTGTGCAAAATATCAGAAGTACAATTTTATTGGATGCCACGTCTCCACATTTGGATAGAGATGGTGTTTGTCACCTATATACCAGAGATACTGATCAAGATATGTATCTGTAATTTTTTCCAAATGTTTGATTTCATAAACAGGAATCAGATAACTGCATTAGTCCATAAACACAATATCCACCTTTTTGAAGGAATGTTGAGTAAGCAGGACACGTTTAATACGTGATAAAGCCTCATGAGGATTGTCATATGTCTATTAAAAAAGACCTAACTCTTCTTTCTGTAACTGATTTAATCGTACTGAAACGCTGTAAGACTCCTTCAACTTCTCAAGTGCCAGTATCGATAGCTTAGTATCATGCTTATATGACAAAGGTGGAAAAAGAATGGGAGAAAACTTTCTTAATTCTAGCCACTACCCTGAAGTGGTATAGATAGCCACAACTTCCTCTGGTGTGACATATGGACCATCTTTCACGTAATTATGTTGTCATTCCTTTCTATTTTCAAATGGGTCTTCTTTTATTTTCTCACAAAGTTTATGGATCTCATATTGTTACAATGGGCTAAAAACAAACTCAACTGCCCCCACTCATGCTTATCACATGTCATGATCATTTTACTTTCCTTAGACATGAAAACTATGCACTCTTTGACTCATAAGAGTTTTTTTATCAACACTTATATGGGTTATTCTTGAACTTCAAACATAGACCAAACATGCCAATGAAATTAAGAACTCTCCACACCACTCCTCCAACTCCTTCACCATACCTTAGAGGCATGTTTTTCAAATCTCCTCTGATGCTTGCATCTTCTTTATAGTTTTCATTCGTGTGATGACTTCCAAAGGTCCATTTTTGCTGTCCCACACATGGTTGTAGTTGTACTGTTGCATTTTCTTACTCATAGTCAGCATTGTGGTGGCTGGAAACTCTACCATAACAGCTAAAAATCTCTCATTGATGGTAGGTGGAACATCCTTCCACCTTGTGACCAAAAATACTCTTGTGACTATCCAAAAAATTGTGAAAGGCTGGTTTTGTTGCACATAGAAGCAAAAAGAATAGGACAACGGCTATCATATTTTAATTTCTTCACAAAATTCAGAAATGGTTGACATGGGGATTGAAATCAATCATATACGGATTGAAAATGTTTCAACCTCCTTGGGTGATTCGTTGATCTTCTAATGCTCCAAAACCCTATGCTACCTACACAAACTGCAACATCTTCCTTCTAAATACCCTCCACTATTTCATTGTACCTGAAATGGTCCCTGAAACACCTCCAATTGCCTAATAATGACTGGATAAACCACTGAATGATGGTTGCCAACTGATATGCAAGGGTTTTTGTCCTCACTCAGTGCTTCCATCCTCAATGAAGAAGTCCAATAGATCATGCTGAAACTCCAAAATTTCAATTATCAAAAGCAATTTAATCCTTCAAATGAAACTCCACCTCCTTTTTATACTCTTCCCCCAAAGGATGAGTTCCACTTAGAGGGAGAATTTGAATATTTAAAAAGGAAAATTCCCTTATAATCAACACTTAAGGCATTGTGTTTTACTTTTGGCAACTAATGCATATTATTAATTTTATTTAGAGTACTTAAAAATAGTTGTTATTTTAATAACAATATTATTTTATTTTTAAAAATTGGGAAATTCCATCAAAACCCCAAACATTGAATAGCAGCAAAATGTCAGAGGATTGTAGATTTCATGTTGATATCTTTAGAATAGTCTATAAATGACTGAACTCTTTGGTCCCAATACGTTTGTAAAATTTTGAGACAAACTTGGAATAGTTTCTGATTTAGTCATTAAGGGGGGTGTTAAAGTTGTAATTATCTATTAGTGAATGTTTAACTAATTGGTGATTATCAGAGTTTTCCAACAAATGTAACCACTCCCTGATTAATAAAAACACACAAAAAAGTCTAAGTGTGTCACATACCTTTCATTTCTCAAGATTCCCTCAACATTCATTTGCTAACAAAGACCAATGATGATGGAGATAGTCAAGGCAATGAATGACACCATCCACCACCTGCAAGAAATGCTTAGCATAAATTGCAAGCTTGGCATTGAGTGACAGAGAAAGAGAGGTCCAAGTGACACAAATATGATACTCTATAGATATCCTCTAATAAAACATTAATGAAGACCTCCTATAAGGGAAGAAGCTGAGGAGGGACATCCAAATAATACCTGAAAGGAGAAAACCTATTTGCTCCTTGTTTGATTATTTGGGCCACAAGAAACTTAATTCACTTGGGCAATGGTTTTGCTAGAATATAATAAGAAACTTCGAGGAGGGTGAGAGAGCACCATCCTCCCACCAGTTCCCTATTTGCACCTTTAGGGATGAGCTTGATTAGGACTGCATTTACTAGCTCCACCATATTTTCATATCTAATAGATTCCTAACACACTTTCAGATAAATTGGGATAATTGTATTCCACATATTCTTGTAAAATTCAATTGGCAGTCTATATAGGGCTATTGAAATTATTATATTGATAAAGTCAGTAGCTTGCAACCCTTGACTCTAAGGTTTCTCCTAAGATGGTGAAACCGCCGGTAAGCATAGGCTTAGGGTGAGTAATCATTGGTATCTGTAGGCAATAATTGCAAAATCATCTCGACGGTTTTGAAATCGTCAATCTGCTTAAAGCGACATTTTCACCACCAACCAAAGCACAAATATAAGCGCTTTTGAAAATGCTTCCTCTTCTTGGAGATGGTTCGTTTGAAGTTTTTGGTGGGTACCAAGATGGAAGAGCATAAATACAATCTTTGTTGAAGGTAAAGATTATCATAAAAATCAGTGAGAAGTTTTGAAATTGGATTCACATTGTAGTTTGCAAGTTTAGGTCCTTGTTCATGTTGTTTCATTATTTCTTTGCTATGAAATGCAAAGTAGTCCTCTGTGCAAGCTTTGGATATGTAGTAATGAAATCTTTGTCCATGAAGGCCATGTTTGGCAGAAACTTGTACAATTTTTGAATTACATAGTACAAGGGGAGAAAAATTGCCTCATCCACATTTTTTTACGTCAGATTTCTTAAGGTCATAATATGATTAGCATGTTTTACATTTCATTTCCAACACTTGTTAATCTTGAAGTTATCATTGAAATCATTTTAAAAAATTCATATATCATTCATATGTTGAGCTAGGAATATCCACCTAGTTTAAGGATTAGATTGGTATCATATCTGATTTAGTATCAATTTTAGTCCTTTTGTGTGATTTTGTGTGTTTGTGATGACATTGCAGTATATGCCCGTCACTAAAGAAAACATCACTAGTGGTCAAGATATTACAAGTATGGTTCGTTTTGATGAAGAAGATGCTTGTACAATAAAAGAGCGATTTCACAAGCTTGAAGGAGTGGCTAACATCTCTCTTTCTATGAGCAAGCTTGATCTGTTGGAGTCCATCAGGAAAATTCTAATGAAGAATCTTGGTGTTTATATGGAGACATTGAAAGCAAATAAGGATGCTCCCAAACATGAGAAGATGGAAGAAAAACCCCATGCCAACAAAGCTCCACCTCAGGCAAAGATAAAGATTCAGTTATATAAGACACTTGATTAGCCTAGCTATAGGTATATGTCAGTTTGCATTAGATTAATGACAGGCAACATATTTATTTTGAAAGGTTAAAAATAACCAATCGTGCTTTAACGTGGTTTGAAACTTATGTCCATACCTTGTTTGTTAATAAGTGTCCTCCTTAAACTAAGTGGTATGATTTAAAGATGCAGGAGTAAAGGTCTATCGATTGGCAATATCTTAATCAAAATAAAGCCCAAATCATGCAGGAGTACGCAAGTGATTTCCACAAGAAGGATATCCAAATGGACAAAAGATAAAGTGGACCATGACATCTTCATGAAATATGTTGATGGACTTCATACCCTTTGAGGAGACTTGTCCCCTTGCACAATCCTATGAATCTAGATGAGGCTTGTTCTTAAGCTCCCTACTTAGAGACAGACAAGAAAAAGAAGGCACCGTCTACCTCTCAATGTACTCTAAGGCAACAACATGGTTTTGAAAAGGTGAGAGTAATGCTAATTTTGTTTCTAAGAAGGATAATGAAAGGCATTGTGGGCATTGTGATGTTGATAGTCATTCTAAAGAAAAACGTTACAGTTTACATTTGAAACTGCATCTGTTCAAGAACAATAAGAATAAAGTTATACCCTCTTTCAAAGGCAAGGAATTTGGTTTCAACTCTGATGTGGATGAGACTTTGTCTTGAACCATCAATAGAGAGGTATATTTATGTAGTAGTAGTGCTCGAGAGTGAATTTTCTACTTTTTTCCATATTGAAATTTAGATGAAAAAACTGTCGATGCTCTTTTTTATACTTGTTCGCAAGCATATTTTTTAGGGAGTTAATAGACAAAATGGGGATGGAGACTTATAATCATCCAAGCCCATATTCTTTGTGTTGGGTGAAGAAAGGTGTAAACATCAAGGTGACCAAGCCATGTATATTTAAGTTTGGTTTTAGTGCAAATTTCATTGATGAAGTTACAGTGGGTGTTGTGTCTCTTGATGTGTGTGACGTAGTGTTTGGTAGCCTTTATTTTTATATCTAGGATGCTATCTTCATGAAGAAATCTAATTAATTCCATTTGGTAAAACATAGGAAGAGCCTCTCAAACTATTTTAATCTTATTAAGGTGATTCTAACTTTGGTAAGTGCCTCTCAAACTAAAAGACTTATCAATGCAAAAGGGACTTTGGTTTACTTCTTTTTAAGGATATTCAAGATAAATAAACGGCTGCACAAAAAAAATTTGTGCAACATGTTTACTACCAAAGAGCAAAAGTGTGTGGGATAATTGGTGCAACAATTCAAGGAATTATTTTGTACACCCATGGGATTGCCATTGGTGAGGCCTATTGAGCATGGAATTTAGTTTCTACCATATAGTCCGCTTTTCAATCTCGAACTATGTAGGCAGTTATTGAAGGATGCCAATGAGAGAAAACAAAAATTAAAATCTTTAATAAATCAAGGTATAATCCATCCTATTACTTGTCCATGTGGTTTTATTATTTTAGTACCTAGGAAAATTGTTCATGGAAAATGTGTGTTGATTTGGTGAAGGTAGAGGCCATCATGAATAGGCCAAAACCTTCTAATATGACAGAACCAAGGAATTTTATTGGTGTAGTTTAGTAATTGAAAAAGTTCATCAGGGTCTTATCTTTCATCGCCTCACATTTTCATGCCATTACAACAAGTGGTAAAACTTTTACTTGGTATAAGCAACAAAATACATTTGAAATGTTAAAAAAAAAGATTAGCCATGCTCCGACATTAGCTTTGCCTAGCTTGCAACTACCCTTTGAAATGGAACCGAATGTTAGTAACTATGTTATGGGGGTTGTCCTATTAAGAGGTAAGCTCGTATTAGACCATTCAGAGTTATTTTGAGATAAAATTCTAGATTATTGTACATAAAAGAAATATTTTTATGATATTGTTCAATTGGTTAAGAAATGGAAACACTATTTTATGGGTAGGAAAACTATTGTCCACACAAATTACCAGAATCTCCAAAATTTGCAAGCACAAAAAAAACTTAGAACAAGTACACACTATAACTTGATAAGGTTTATGCAACAACTTTTTGTCTTACCAACTTCAAAAACAAGATTAGCCATGCTCTGAAATTATCTTTTCTTAGCTTTCAACTTCAAATTTGAGGGGGGAACAAATGATAGTAATTACATCATGGGGGTTATTCTATTAGAATGAGTTAAGATGATGCAGGAGCATCAAGAGATATCATGTATGGAGTATGAGTCATGATGAATTTTGGGTATTAAATGGTGTGAGGTCTTGTAGAATCCTACTGGATGTCTTCGAGTTATTAGGAGTCATTAGAATGTGTTTGAACTCATTTAGAGTTTTCCTACAAAAAACTAGAATTCAAAAAATTTGAATAAGTTTCTTTTTTTAGTTTGAAAGATATAAGATTGGAAATGCGAGTAAGAGGAGAGAGAGAAGTGTGGAAGAAGAAAGGAGAGACGTATGGAAGGAGAAAGTCAGAGATGTCCACGAAAGGCAAGAAAGGACCTTGAAGAAGAGGGACTCTACCCATGTCCATAAATTTTGTGTATTCTTTGATTTTGGAATAAAGGCTTTAAGAATGTTTGAGCATCATTGAACTATTATCAAATATGCTTAAGTATATCTTGATTGGTTCTTGAATGTAAATTGAATGTTATCAACCTCCTACAAGTGGGAAAAGAGACCTCAGAGTTGAAATCATTTAAATGATTTTGCACAAGGGCCCCCGTCAATAAAATTCTCCATGGACAATTCAGAGCTAATAGAGCATCAATAGTCTTATTCCATACACAATTTTTAAGTTTGTGTACCTCATCACATACAAGGATGGGTTTCGAAGATGCTATTATATGATAATGTTTTTGAAATAGTTCATAAGATGTAATTAAGAGAGGATTCACATTGCCAGTTTTAAAATTAACAAAATGTTCCTTTGCCTCAATTGTTGAGAATCCTCCATGTACTATTGTGGAAGTGAGACTTTCCACTCCAAACCACTTCAAAATTCATGCCCCCAGTTCTGCACCAAGGAAGTTGGATTTACAACTAAATCACATTTGAATGCAGTTGTAACCTTCGTTACCCCTTCCTATCAATCCTATCCATAAGATTTCGTAATTTCCTTTGTTGGAAGACTTATTATTTGGATTATATGGGAAAGGGTGATGTTGAAACCTAACGATTGTTCATTTAATAATTTTAATTCTTCACCAAATAGATGTGAATAAACTATTACTAGTGTATGAACCTGTAATTCTCCTTTAATTGTTAATCCCAATGACATGAGGATCTATCTAATACTATTCTCAAACACTTTCATGTGTTTTTTATCAACACATAAGAAAACAATAGCAGTGCACGCTTTAGTTTGTGCAAAATATCACAAGTACAATTTTATTGGATGTCACCTCTCCAAATTTGGATAGAGATGGTGTTTTTCACCTATATACCAGAGATACTGATCAAGATATGTATCTGTAATTTTTTCCAAATGTTTGATTTCATAAATAGGAATCAGATAACTGCATTAGTCCATAAACACAATTCCCACCTTTTTGAAGGAATGTTGAGTAAGCGGGGGACGTTTAATATGTGATAAAGCCTCATGAGGATTGTAATATGTCTATTAAAAAAGACCTAACTCTTCTTTCTGTAACTGATTTAATCGTACTGCAACACTGTAAGACTCCTTCAACCACTCAAGTGCCAGTATCGATAGCTTAGTATCATGCTTATATGACAAAGGTGGAAAAGGAATGGGAGAACTTTCTTAATTATAGCCACTGCCATGAAGTGGTATAGATAGCCACAACTTCCTTTGGTGTGACATATGGACCATCTTTCATGTAATTATGTTGTCATTCCTTTCTATTTTCAAATGGGTCTTCTTTTACTTTCTCATAAAGTTTATGGATCTCATATTGTTACTATGGGTTGAAAACAAACGCAACTTCCCCCACTCATGCTTATAACAAGTCATGATCATTTTACTTTCCTTAGACATGAAAACTATGCACTCTTTGACTCATAAGAGTTTTTTTATCAACACTTATATGGGTTATTCTTGAACTTCAAACATAGACCAAACATGCCAATGAAATCAAGAACTCTCCACACCACTCCTCCAACTCCTTCACCATACCTTAGAGGCATGTTTTTCAACTCTCCTCTGATGCTTGAATCTTATTTATAGTTTTCATTTGTGTGATGACTTCCAAAGGTCCATTTTTGCTGTCCCACACATAGTTGTAGCTGTACTGTTGCATTTTCTTACTCATAGTTAGCATTGTGGTGGCTGGAAACTCTACCATAACAGCTGAAAATATCTCATTGATGGTAGGTAGAACATCCTTCCACCTTGTGACCAAAAATACTCTTGTAACTATCCAAAAAATTGTGAAAGGCTGGTTTTGTTGCACATAGAAGCAAAAAGAATAAGACAACAGCTATCATATTTTAATTTCTTCACAAAATTTAGAAATGGTTGACATGGGGGTTGAAATCAACCATATACGGATTGAAAATGTTTCAACCTTCTTGGGTGATTCGTTGATCTTCTAATGCTCCAAAACCCTATGCTACCTACACAAACTGCAACATCCTCCTTCTAAATACCCTCCACTATTTCATTGTACCTAAAATGGTCCCTGAAACACCTCCAATTGCCCAATAATGACTAGTACAACCACTAACTGATGGCTACCAACTGATATGCAAGGGTTTTTGTCCTCACTCAGTGCTTCAATGATGGTTTCCATCCTCAATGAAGAATTCCAATAGATCATGTTGAAACTCCAAAATTTCAATTATCAAAAGCAATTTAATCCTTCAAATGAAACTCTGCCTCCTTTTTATACTCTTCCCCCAAAGGGTGAGTTCCACTTGGAGGGAGAATTTGAATATTTAAAAAGGAAAATTGCCTTATAATCAACACTTAAGGCATTGTGTTTTACTTTTGGCAACTAATGCATATTATTAATTTTATTTAAAGTACTTAAAAATAGTTGTTATTTTAATGACAATATTATTTTATTTTTAAAATTGGGGAATTCCATCGAAACCCCAAACATTGAATAGCATTAAAATGTCAGAGGATTGCAGATTTCATGTTGATGTCTTTAGAATAGTCTATAAATGATTGAACTCTTTGGTCCCACTACATTTGTAAAATTTCGAGACAAACTTGGAATAGTCTCTGATTTAGTCATTAAGGGGGGTGTTAAAGTTATAATTATCTATTAATGAATGTTTAACTAATTGGTGATTATCAGATTTTTCCAACAAATGTAACCACTCCCTGATTAATAAAAACACACAAAAAAGTCTAAGTGTGTCACATACCTTTCATTTCTCAAGATTCCCTCAACATTCATTTGCTAACAGAGACCAATGATGATGGAGATAGTCAAGGCAATGAATGACACCATCCACCACCTAAAAGAAATGCTTAGCATAAATCGCAAGCTTGGCATTGAGTGACGGAGAAAGAGAGGTCCAAGTGACACAAATATGATACTCTGTAGATATCCTCTAATACAATGTTAATGATGACCTCCTATAAGGGAAGAAGCTGAGGAGGGACATCCAAATAATACCTGAAAGGAGAAAACCTATCAATAGAGGCAGCAATAGATTAGAGGATCAAACTAGCCTCAAAACCCAAAGAGATGAAACTGTCATAAATTCCATCCTTCCAAGGCACAAAATATTTGACAATCTCCATATGCATACTGGAAAAGATCATAGCCCACAGAGATGATAGGTTTTGAAACAATATCGAAAGATGTAGATTATTTGTTTATCATCCTCTATGAGAATCCCATTGGGATCTCAAGCTGTTAGAATCCTCTCTGATTTTTTCTTTCTTATTAGATCATACGGGTCTTTCTAAATTTATCTTTGATAATATGGATGGTAAAAATTCCATGTCATGAATTATGATTATTGTATATTATGTTGGAGACAGATAATTTCAGGAAGATTTGAACTATTTCATTCAACGAGGCAAATGGATGTCAAATTTGGGGAGTGGGATCTAGAGAGTCATCACTATATTGTTAATATTGTTATTTAAAGAGATATTTATTTGGAGATGTATCCAAAATGTGCTAACTTAGATTTTATACACCAAGTGTTTGACAACATGTCTCAAAGAGATGTTTTTTAGAATAATGTGATTTCTAGGTATGGGTACAAAAGGGCATGTGGACAAGTGACTAGTTCAGTTGGATCAAATGGGGATGCAAGGCATGAAGCCAAATTTGGCCATATCAGTTTAATTGTTGACCTTTTTGCATGGAGTCATGCAGGGCTATTGAAATAGGACTGCAAATACTTTGAAATCATGGTTTCAGATTATATCAATAGTCCATGCACCTATATCATAGACTTGCTTGGCCTTGCTACCTATTTGGAGAAAGAATACATCTGTATATGGGGATATGATTGTGTGGTGCTTGTCAATTCTATCAAAAGATAGAACTAGGAGAAATAGTGGGAGACTGCCTCTTTGCAATAGGCCTAAATTTTCTAAACGTTATGTACTTCTCCTAAACAATTATGTTGCTTTGAGACGGTGTAAAAAATGATGAAAGAGAGGAGTTTTAAGTTAATACCAATATGTAGCTAGATTGTTATTAACAACAAAGTTCATCACTGCATGTAGGAAACAGATCATACCTGCTTATTGAAAAACATATGAAAATTGGAGAGCTTGATGAGGCAGATGAAGGCAGTAGAGTCTTTATTATGTACCCTACATAATTTTTTTCTTGTGTAATGTACATAGGAAGAGAAAGAGTGCACTCACCTTTTGGTTCATGGATATCCTACCTTTGTGTTGAGTGCCACACAACTACCAAATTCATTTCAAACATTATTGGGCAGAAAACATATGCAGCTAATGCTGCATGTGTGTCATTTAACGGATGGACAAACTACTTGTCATCAGTTTTGGTGTTTCCCAAAAAAATAAACAATCGGTACAAGTGTGCACGTGATCCACATTTTAGGAGCAATCTGCTTGGAAAGAGTGCACTCACATTTTGGTTCATAAATAACCTACCCTTGTGTTGAGTGCCACACAACTTCCAAATTCATTTCAAACATTGTTGGACAAAAAATATATGCAGCTAATGCTATATGTGTGTCATTTAAAGGATGGACAATCTACTTCATCAGTTCTGGTGTTTCCAAACAAAATAAACAATCGGTACAAGTGTACACGTGATACACATTTTTTGAGCAATCTACTTGGACAATGCACTAAATGTAACATGTTATAACATACAAAAAATTGAAGCAGATGATACAAAAGGGGACAAGGAACAATATTACAATGTAAAAAACTTCATTGATATGTGAGAGGCATGCACAAAGGTAAAAAATCTCTACAAAGAGATGTCTTGCTCTGAAACTACTTTTCTTTCTACATTTGGATGTCACTTTTTTTATAACATTACAAAGTAATAAATGAAAAGACTCAAAATAGAATGTGAAGTGATTATCCTCTAGAATCTTGAAGATTATGTGACAAGTGCCCCTTCGTGAAGAGTAAATGTCATGACACAAACTCATCGACACTCCAAATTTTGGAATTGTCAACATTTTCTAATTTTGTTATTTCAAGGCCTTTTGGAACATTTTATAGGGTCAAAATGTCCATGTCCATAAACATAGGCCTTTGGGAACCAATTTAGTAGGCATATCTAGAACATGGCCTATGCCTTTGGATGCATAATTCTGTTTCAAATTCCAACCAATAGTCAAGAAACTACAACCCCAACAATGTGACCTAGTTTGTCGGCATTTTTTCAAATTTTGTCTCTACCTAATGCCTGAATTATCATGCCTTTTGGCCTTTATATTTTATTTTCACGAGTGCATAGCTTTTTGGTATTTTGATTGGATGTTTTTTTAAGTCAAAGGGCTCTTTGTAGAGTTGTAGATAATGGATGTATCTCTTAAAATAGAAACAATAGAAAAATATACAACCATGATCCTTACATTATGGACAAAACTTTTCAAGACTTGTCAAAGCCAATATGGGCATACAATCTATTTTTGCAAGTGGCACAAAATATATTTTACTAATTTAGTTTGCCTATACTGAAATGAAGCTCCAATACTTTTAACTTTATATATTTGATGTTATATGTTTTTCAATTGATGCTACCAGGTCCATGGTCTCCTTCTCAACCTCTTCACTAAGATTGTATTATGCAAATCTTCTAACTTGAATGTTTTCTCTGAAAGATGCAACTGCCTGCTTTACAATATATTTTTAAGAAGAATTCTGTTACATTGAATAATGGTTGTTCTATTAGTTTTGGCTCACCTGATGTCTTTGTTATCTTTCCTTCCATAATTTCCCCTCCAATATGGTCAAATTTTGCAAGAAGGTCCCACCTTGCATTTATCTTTATGTTTCCTTGTATAGTGCCTATTTTGGGATATACTTTCTGATGAATTTTTAAACTTGTAGACAGGCCATCCATTCAATTGCCAGGTCTTGTACAAATTTCTTAAAGATAAGGACTCTTGGAAACAAGATCGGCCTCATAGTTTACCTCAATAAGAAAACTATTACAATTGTCATGAATGTAGGAAACTGCACTTTTGACAACTGCTATTCCCAAACTTCTTGTCAGCACACTAGCCTTTATTAGTGCCCTTTGTGCCTACCCCGGTCTCCTATTGTAGGTGCTCAAATCAAAACTTCAACTGCCAATACTCAAACTCATAAAATAAGATGTTCGTGTATCATTTATAAACTGTAAACCCTTGTACTATGGTGGAATCAATAACACTAACTTAACAACATTAAGGTATAAAAAAAAGTCATACCTACATTTTAGCAATCCTAAGATATCGAAAGTTTCCACTTCATAGGAAAATTAATATGTCATAATTCACACATAATGCACATAGCACCTTTGAGCATTATAGGGTAGTTCCCATAAAACACAATATTCACTCATAGGTTCTCTTTAAATGTATGATCTATTTATGAGAAATCAAGTGACCAAGCTCAAGAAAATAATATAATGCAAGTGTTAAGGAATAATTTGTTATAATGAACTTTAAACTTGTAATCCATTCAAAATGAGCAAGCTATTAAGCATAGTTGTCATACTCGCAGTAGGCGACTACTCACCCAGCCAAAAAAAAATTTACTCAGTGAGTACTCGCAAATACTCGCCAAAAAAAATTGAGAAGAAAAAAAATAAAAATTGGTCAAGTACTCACCGGGCACTCTGTGAGTACTCACCGGTACAATTTTCTTTCTTTCTTGTGCAGGCGAGTTTGAATGGCGATTACTTGCTGGGTGGAATTTCTAGTGAGTAACTGACCAATCGACAATTACTCGTTGGTTATTCCATCTATGCTAATAAGCACTCAAATCCCACATTCATCCATAAAAATAAAATCACGCATAATTGAACCATTACATCAAGTTCTACACACTTGACAACTAAGAGAAAACCCAGTGGACAACCTAATTAAATGGATTTAAGAGAGTTATCAATGGAAACAAATTATGGATGACAAGGGATATGAAGGTGCAACGCATTAAAGAACAAGGAAACAATGAAGATAATAACAACCAATGTAATAATTGTAATAGCAAAGTTTATCATACTAAATTTTGTGCAATATATGAGAGATCATACCTATGGTATCTATATGCTCCCTAACTTCATTCTTGTCAATGTAACTAACTACAAAGAATGTAAATGTAAATGTACATTAATATATAATTGAAAAATATGAAGCATCGATTGAACCATTACAAAATTTGATAACAACCACTTCATAACTGATGAATGTTTTGATGTCATTGATTGTTGTTTCTGATGAGCTAGGGTGTATAGTACTAATACTACAAGAGTTGTGCAATAGTGCAAACATGCAGTTAGATCTTGTGGATTGGCACATAGAGGGGTAACCTAATGACAATGTTGATAACATTAGCACAAGGCTAGATATGTAATAGTGGTAAATTGCAGTAAGATATAATAACCCAGATCCTCTTTGATATGTTGCCCCTCCTTGAAGAGAAATGATCCCCATTGCATGGAGTTGTGATAAGAGATGGAAACAAATTCACAACTTGCACTTCTATGAACCATTTTCCCTAGGAAGGTATTTGACATACTGTGACGATCTAAAAGAGATGTTTTTTCAACATTTCAGTTTGATTCGAGCATCAATGACTTGAATCAATTTCACTAGGATCTTGCAATTTAGATTGATATTTTTTTCCTAAAGAACCTCTGTAATTGTTGACACAGTGGATTACACCCAGGGCAGGACGCCTAGCTCCCGCCCTTCCACACGCAACAATGGAAACTCCCCTCTCGCCTATGGGACCGGCGAAGCTAGAGGGGAGAGTCTCTAGATAAGGACTAGCTCCCTCTAATGTATCTTTTAGGCCCTGGTTTCTCCTACTGCTAATAAATAAATGTAATAAGGGGGGGATGAAAAGGGAGAGAGATGCTGAAAATAGAACCTAAGCCTAAAAATGAAAAGGTGATACACTAGAAAATGTTGACCCACTCAGCCTGAACATACACTTTTCACCAGGAAGAAGGGCCCATACACTTCATCTAACATGGGAAACTCTTTTGTTTCAGTGAGTCAAGGTTCCATAGAGATACAGGGAGGAAATAACTACCAAAGGTGCTCTGCGACACACTTTGGCAGCCTATTCACATGTGCCTATATTCTTGTTGTAGACACTTTTGGCAAACCTACAGAAAAAAGACTTCACAATGCACTGGACATGTTGTAATCGATCTGTGGGAAGCATGAAAGACAATGACTTAACATAAAAGAAAAACACAGACATATGCTTTAAAGTGCAAGTCTAGATAGAGGTAAAAATGCTAAGTCTTGATTCAAGGTAAAATCTGGTAGAGCTCTGCCTTACAATCCCGAGAGATTTTTGGGCAAAGTTTTGCCTTAAGGCTGAGAGATTGGATCCTTCTCAAATGAGAAGTTTTAAAATATATAGAGAAAGGGGAAGAGAACTTGACACCTTTTTTGCAAGCTGGCCCATGTGCGCTCTGATCCTTGGGAAGAGGAAGCTATTTGATTGTCGATTCCTGCTTTGACTTTGGCATCCCAAAATTAATGAGGAAGCATAGACCACACCTCTTTTCTGCAAATAGACTGCTCCCTTCAAGGCATTTTCATGGCTTGTTTGCTTATAAATGGAAATTGGAGAAAACAAGCCGCACCGCTTACTATTTGTGCCATTTGGTGACCACCTAGAAAGCATTGTTCCAACTACAAGAATAAATCCTTGAGTTGACACCTCTCGCCACTTGGACTGTCTTGTCTTTTCCTTGCCTTGTCTCATCCTGGCTTTGTCCCTTTCTGGCTCCTTCAGCCCCCTGGGGCTATCTTTTGGTGGGTCATTGCGGTCCTTGGGCTCTTTTTTGGTTGGCGCTTAAGCATTTTTTAAAAACAAATGGCTATTTCACTGCCTTGAATTTGACATCCATGCACCCATCACTGCGTTTGAATACCAATGCAAACTGGAGAAAACAAGCCACACCGCTTACTGTTTGTGCCATTTGGTGACCACCTGGCAAGCATTGTTCCAACTACAAGAATAAATCCCTAAGTTGACACCTCTCACCACTTGGACTGTCTTGTCTTTTCCTTGCCTTGTCTCATCCTGGATTTGTCCCTTTCTGGCTCCTTCAGCCCCCTAGAGCTATCTTTTGGTGGGTCACTGCATTCCTTGGGATCTTTTCTGGTTGACACTTAAGCATTTTTTAAAAACAAATGGCTATTTCACCGCCTTGAATTTGACGTTTGTGCACCTGTCACTACGTTTGAATACCAATGTCTAGTTCACTGTGTTTGACTTTGACATCCTCAGGCCCGTCACCCTTGGACTTTTCATCAGCTTCCTGCTTCGCCCTTTTGTCATTCCTTCGGGTTTCTTCCCGGCCACTTTCCTTTGGGATTTTTTTGCGAACAATTTTCTCACAAACAAAAGGTCTGCGAGAATTGTCTCGGTCGCTTTGATTTCTTTCGAGGTTTTCCCCAGGTCCTTTTGAGCTCACGGCCTCCTGAATTTCTTCAAACTTTTTGTCCGAAGGTATTCCTTTAGACAAAAAGTCTGAAAGAATTCGTTCAATGATTAAGTCTTTTTTGTGGGATTTTTTGATTCCTTTGGCTGCCTTCAAAGTGCCCTTTAAAATTCCTTCAGACTTTTTGTCCGAAGTAATTCCTTCAGATAAAAAGTCTGAAAGAATTATGCCTTTTCCTTCACAAAATTTTGAAAGAACTTACCTTTGCAGCTTTCTCTTTGTGGCCTCTTTGAAGTGTTCCCTACCCTCCACAAGGGCTCTTGAACCCAGAACTGCCCTCCGTAAGGGCACTTGTCCTTTGGGAGGCTTGAAATTTTGTTTGAACCGCTCCTTTGAACCAATCGTTGAACCAATTGATTGAACCAATTTAATGGTTCAAACGGTTGTTGAACCAAGGCATGGACCGAGCTTTGAACCGAGCAATGAACACTTTGATTGAAATGAAAGCCGTTGAACCAAAGCATTGAACCAAAGCGTTGAACCGATTTAATGGTTCAACGGTTCAAAGATGCTAACTCTTGGAAAGATTATGTCGTTGAACCACTCTTCCAACCTTAAGAAAAAGTGTCTTTGAACAATTTTAGCTCTCTTTCCTTATGAATTTCTTCAGATAAGAGTCTGAAGAAGCTTTTCAAAACCTTTCACTCTCTGAACTGGTTCTTCATCTGCCGAAAGACTACACCTACAAAGTTCATAGAAGTCCCTGTGAAGTCCATAGAAAACCTGCAGAGTCTGTAGAAAACTTCACTGCTAAGTCCATAGAAAACCAAGCTCTGCAGAGTTCGTAGAACACCTGTAGAGTCCATAGAAACTTGCAAGACTCGTGAAAAATTAAAAGTATTGGCTCAGAACAGTAGGGGAAAAAAGGGGACCGATTTTTGCCCTGTTGGGCAAAAAATGGTCAACAAATTGGCAACTCCCAGGGGAAGCATTCCTGCTATGCTTAGAGACTAGTTGCCTTTAATTCCATTGGGCATGGAGTCAGATGTAGCTTTTTAAGAAAGGTTAGCAACATCCCCAAAATATCCAAGAATCAATCATGAGCCTTTACCCCACACATAAAGGAAAGCACACACAAGACTAAAAACACTACTCGTGCAAACTGCACTTAGGGAAAGTAGGAAAAGAAACTGAAAGAAAACTATTATATACAGCTAACTAGGAATATTTGCCTCCCTCTTGGATCAAAGGTAAAACTTCTTAAGTCCCCTTCCTGGAAAGAAGATTTATGGTGCCAAACAAGTGGCTGAATGAAAAGGAGATTTGGTGACATGCTCCTCTTGCCTGTCACCTTGATTGGCTCGTATCCGAGTGGATCAAATTCAAACATGCTTCCAACATACATGTATTCTTTTTGTTCTTAGAATCTTGTTTAATGCTGGTCCTTTATGCTGGTGCATTTCACCAAGAAATCAATGGCTACTGGCTCATCACCATAGGCCATTTGATATGTACATCTCCTTTGCAATGCATCATGGTTTGACCCATTTCCTTTTGCTTCATTGGAGATCCTATCAAACTCATCCTTTGCTCCCTCAAGGCCTTCTTGAAGAAGGGTGACTGTTGTGATGTCTGAAAAGGAATCACAAACTGATTGCTCATCCCATAGAACATCACCTCTTTGTTCAAAGCTCTCTTCTTCAAGGCTTTCCTCAAGTGAGACCAGCCTTTCCCTCTCCTGTTCAAGGACCAGAGTTTCTAGATGTTCAAAGGCATCCATCTGGTCCTCCTCCAATTTAGGCTCCTCTGCATAGTAGTCCTCATCGAAACAAGGAAGTTCATCGAACAAGGGGGGAGAGAGCTCACCATGCTTATGTTCCTCTTCGTATTACTGGAACATCTGTATGTATGTGTGACCTGAGTCTTCTCCATCATCAATGATGTCTTCACAAGGAGTATCGATGATGATTTCTTCTTCATTATTGCTCATGATAGCCTCTTGGGAAACTGTAGATTGGATCTTCTGCTCCTCACTCACCTCCTGCAGAACAGGTTCCTCCTTGAGAAGGGGTGAAGTGAAAAAACCATGTGGAAGAGGAGGTAGTCCTTGAGCTAGAATTGAATGATTCTCCTCCTTCCATTTGGCTAGCACTTCATCTATATCAGGTGTGGCCTAATAACTCTCTTGGAGGTGTGTAGATGGGGTGTGTTTAGACATGGAATGTGCTGTTGGGTCTGAACCATCCATCACACATTCACTGAGGAATCTCTCTCTGGATTCCAACTCTGTAATTCTCCTGGCTATGTCTTCTTGGAAGAGCCTTTCTTGGAGATCACCAGCATCATCATGAGCAGGAGTAGCCTCATATTCTTCAAGGTTTTGAGCAAAACCTTTGTTCTCCTTCTTCCTGCCCCATGATTCTACTATTTGCTTCCAGTTCAGGATCTCAGAATTGGAATTTTGCTCCTATGAACAAGTAGAAAATTTGTTTTCTCCAAGGTCCTGGGGCTACTCCACAAGGTCTAAAAGTTCCATCATGCTTTCATGAAGTAGTCTCATCTTAGCCTCTAATTCCTTAATTTGCTTGGCTAGATTATCCTGAAAGAGTCTTTCTTGGAGCTCATAGGAATCATCACAGAGATGGGTAGGAGTAGTTTCAAGAGAGATATGCTAGTTCATAACGTTCCCCCAAAAGGAAGATTCATGGTCTAAATAATTTAGAAGGTTCATCTCCATGGGAGGTTGTTCCAGTTCCCTTTGATGCTTGAAGGCTAGGCACACGGGGTCAAGGGCAGGGTTGATTGATGCATCAGATGAGCTGGAATGAGAAAGTGTTATCTGATAGAAAGGATTTGGTGCACAAGAGGGGGATTTATTTAGAATAGGAGGGGGCATACAAGGCTGACTGCCTTGAATGAATGGATTCCTCCATTTTTCTACCTCCAACTCCATGGATTTCAAGCCCTGAGCTTGCCTGAACAAACACGCCTCTTTGTACATCAGCTCCTGCTGATATCCATACTGCTCATCCAGTCTATCGATCTCACTTGACAATTGAACCATTACATCAAGTTCTACATGCTTGAAAACCAAGATAAAACCAAGTGGACAACCTAATTAAGTAGATTTAAGAGGGTTATCAATGGAAACAAATTATGGATGACAAGGGATATGAAGGTGCAATGCATTAAAGAACAACGAAACAATGAAGATAATAAAAACCAATGTAATAACTGTAATAGCAAAGTTTATCATGCTAAGTTTTGTACAATATATGAGAGATCATACGTATGGTGTCTATATGCTCCCTAACTTCATTCTTGTCAATGTAACTAACTAAAAAGAATGTAAATGTACATTAATATATTATTGAAAAATATGAAGCATCAGTTGAACCATTACAAAAGTTGATAACAACCACTTCATAACTGATGAATGTTTTGACGTCGCTGATTGTTGTTTCTGATGAGCTAGGGTTTATAGTACTAATACTACAAGAGTTGTGCAATAGTGAAAATGTGGAGTTAGATCTCATGGATTGGCACGTAGAGGGGTAACCTAATGACAATGTTGATAGCATTATCACAAGGCTAAATATGCAATAGTGGTAAATTGCAGTATGATATAATAACCCAGATCCTCCTCGATATGTTGCCCCTCTTTGAAGAGAAATGATCCCCATTACATGGAATTGTGATAAGAGATGGAAACAAATTCGCAACCTGCACTTCTATGAACCATTTTCCCTGGGAAGGTATTTGACACACTGTGACGATCTAAAACATATGTTTTTTCAACATGTCAGTTTGATTCGAGCATCAATTACTTGAATCAATTTCGCTAGGATCTTGCAATTTAGATTGATATTTTTTTCCTAAAGAGCCTCTGTAATATCTAAGGTATCCAACAAAGGTGGAAAGTAATGGTGCAAGAGTTCTACATTGAAGGCTAGATGCAATCCAAGTTAAGACAAAAGACTAAGATTGAAAGTGTTCTCTCCTACTTGCTTAGGGATGGTATAGGGCCCATACCAAAAGGGATGAAATTTTCCATAAGGTCATGCCAATTTTTTGTTCAATTGGTGTATCCAGATTCAATCACCAACCTAAAAGGTGTACAGTGTCCAACCTTTGTCATGGCGCTACTTGTATTCCACATTAGCCTATTGCAGAATGATTTGCACTTGTTGTTGAAGGTGATGAATGTGCTCAATCAGTTGAACAACTTTGTAAACTTCCTTTTGAGCTAAAGGAGTTTCTGCTATTGATAGAAGAATAAGATAAGCTATGTTAATGAGTGCTAGAGGTTGGAAAACCAAGTAGACCTGAAAAGGGCTATGTACAGTAAGACAAAAGATTGAGATTGAAAGTGTTCTCTATTAATTTCTTAGGGATGGTATAGGGCCCATACCGAAGGGGATGAAATTTTTAGAAGGTCATGTCAGTATTTTGTTCTGTAGGTGTATCCAGACTATATCACCAACCTAGAAGGTATGCAACATTTGACGTTTGTCAAGGCGCTACTTGTATTTCACATTACCCTGTTGTAGAATGATTTGCACTTGTTGTTGAAGGTGATAAATGTGCTTAATCAATTGAACATCTTTGTCAACTTCATTTTGAGCTAAAGGAGTTTTTGCTATCGATGGAAGAATAAGATAAGCCATGTTGATGAGTTCCAGAGGTTGGAAAACCAAGTAGACCTAAAAAGGGCTATGTATAATAGAGTTGTTCAGAGCTTTGTTGTAATCGTGTTGAATAAAAAGGTAGGTTTCATTCCAAGTGTGTTGCTTCTTTGAATTGTACACTTCAAAAAGTGCACTATCATCCTATTTGCCACTTTCGTTTATCCATCACCCTGTGGA
This sequence comes from Torreya grandis, assembly GCA_037957365.1. Taxonomy (NCBI): domain Eukaryota; kingdom Viridiplantae; phylum Streptophyta; class Pinopsida; order Cupressales; family Taxaceae; genus Torreya; species Torreya grandis. The sequence continues at coordinate 1,790,566 of JARHVA010001587.1, forward strand.
TGAAAGGCGAAAGATTTGTTCAACTTTGTGTCTAACATAGATCAAAGCATTTTCCAAGAATTGCTCAAGAACCCTATATCCCTATTAGATAAAATGATTTTAGGATTCCAAAGTGAATCCTTACATATTTAAAACATAGTTGACATGTTACCAGAGTAGATATTGCTTTCTTACAAGGTATGAGAATTGCCATCTTTAAGAATCTATCAACTACTACTTAAACACAATCAACAATATGCTTGGTAGTAAGGTAACCTCAGATAAAATACATGGAAACAAACTTACAAGGTCTCATAGGAATCGACACGTGTGTACAAACCTTGCTTCTTGTTAGCCATCTTGGTAATTGTACATGCAATACAAGACTTGATATATTTGTATACATCATACTTGATATGTGTAAAAAAATACTTCGTCAACACCATGAGTATTTTTAACTACAAAATGCCCTGCAAGTTTGCTAAAATGAGCCTCCCATATTATAGACTCTCTCTTTGCCTCATGCGGAACACACAAGCATCCAAGGTGATATAATAGTCCACCTTGCAAGTAGAAATCTAGAATTGAATTATTGTAAAGCAAATTCTATTAGATATCTGCAAAATCCATGTCTGATGGATACGATTCTGAAAATGTGCTGATTTTATGACCACATGCATCAAGTACAAAAAGGAGAGCTTGAATAGGTGGATGGCTCAGATAATATACAACTGGATTGGCACTTCCCTTCTTATGCTCGATGTTCAGATGAGACAATTGAAGATAAGAAGACCATTTTCGATGCCACTCTTGTTGCAACTTGTTTAGAGTCTCCAAGAACTGAAGCAGCTTGTGACCTGAGTGGATCATAGTTTCCTTTCCCAAGATATAATGCTTCCAATGCTTGTTTTAACAATAGCATAAAACTCATGATCATAGATTGGGTAGTTTTTTACCATTGTGGTGAATGTTTCACTATGATAAGCAACCAGGGGATCATATTGAGTGAGGACTGCTCCAAGTATGACGTTAGATGTGTCTGTCTCAAGCTCAAATGGTTGCTAAAGATCTGGTAACACAAGTACTGGGATGAAACAAAGTTTGCATTTCAATATAAAATAGAAACAAATAGAGAGACCTAAAAAAAATAGAGAGAACTATTAATGGCAGTGAGTCTTTCCATTCCATGTACTACTATGGTAGTTAGTCTTTCTACTCCAAACCACTTTCAAAACTCATGCCCCCAGTTCTGCACAAGGGATGTTGGATTTACAGCTAAAGCAAGTTTGAACGCAATTGTAACCTTCATTACCTCTTCCCATAAATCCTATCCATAAGATTTTTTAATTTCATTTGTTTGAAGACTTATTATTTGGATTATATGGGAAAGGATGATGTCAAAACCTGATGACTGTTCATTTAATAATTTTAATTCTTCACCAAACAGATGTGAATAAACTATTACTAGAGTGTGAACCCACAATTATCCTTTAGTTGTTAATCCCAATGACATGATGATCTATCTAATACTATTCTTAAAAACTTTCATGTGTTTGTTATCAACACATAAGAAAACAATTGCAATGCACACTCTAGTCTGTGCAAAATATCGAAAGTACAATTTTATTGGATGCCACATCTCCATGTTTGGATAGAGATGGTGTTTTTCACCTATATACCATAGATATTGATCAAGATATGCATTTGTAATTTTTTCCAAATGTTTGATTTCATAAATAGGAATCAGATAACTATATTAGTCCATAAACACAATTCCCACCTTTTTGAAGGAATGTTGAGTAAGCAGGTGACATTTATTACGTGATAAAGCGTCATGAGGATTGTCATATGTCTATTAAAAAATACTGGACTCTTCTTTTTGTCACTGATTTAATTGTAATTCAATGCTATAAGATTCCTTCAACTGCTCAAGTGCTATTATCGATAGCTTAGTATCATGCTTATATGACAAAGGTGGAAAAGGAATGGGAGAAAACTTTCTTAATTCTAGCCACTGCCTTGAAGTGGTATAGATTTCCACAACTTCCTCTGGGGTCACATATGGACCATCTTTCATGTAATTATATTGTCGTTCCTTTCTATTTTCAAATGGGTCTTATTTTACTCTCTCACAAAGTTTATGGATCTCATATTGTTACTATGGGATGAAAACAAACTCAACTGCCCCCACTCATGCTTATCACATGTCATGATCATTTTACTTTCCTTAGACATGCAAACTATGCACTCTTTGACTCATAAGAGTTTCTTTATCAACACTTATATGTGTTATTCTTGAACCTGAACATAGAACAAACATGCCAATGAAATCAAGAACTCTCCACACCACTCCTTCAACTGCTTCACATTACCTTAGAGGCATGTTTTTCAACTCTCCTCCCATGATTGCATCTTTTTTATAGTTTTCATTCGTGTGATGACTTCCAAAGGTCCATTTTTGCTGTCCCACACATGGTTGTCTCTGTACTATTGCATTTTCTTGCTCATAATCAGCATTATGGTGGCTGGAAACTCTACCATAACAACTGCAAATCTCTCATTGATGGTAGGTGGAACATCCTTCCACCTTGTGACTGAAAATACTCTTGTGACTATCAAAAAAATTGTGAAAGTGTGCAAGTACAATTATGCACGTGGTCCACATTTTAGGAGCAATCTAATTGGAAAGAGTGCACTCACCTTTTGGTTCATAAATAACCTGCCATTGTGTTGAGTGCCACAAAACTACCAGATTCATTTCAAACATTGTTGGGCAGAAAATATATGCAGCCAATGCTCTATATTTGTCATTTAAAGGATTGACAATCTACTTATCATCAGTTCTGGTGTTTCCAAACAAAATAAACAATCATTACAAGTGTGCACGTGATCCACATTTTTAGAGCAATCTGCTTGGACAATGCACTAAATGTAACATGTTATAACATAAATAAAATTGAACCAGATGGGTATATTGTTCGATTGAAGAGATCTATAAGAAATCCATATCTGACGAGATATATGGTCTCAAGCCCGACCTATACTTCAAAACAAGATTTTGTTTTGAATCTTGAATCCCAAGTTTGGACACCAAAGTATGAAAGGTGTCTGTGTATTGTTGGACAAATTGTTCTTTGCCTTGGTGCAATTGAGAGAACTTGATGTACTGGTCATCATAGTTGTCAACATGGTAATAGGTTTCTTTGAGTACTTCTATGAAACCATTCCATGTGTCTATGTTAACTTCATTTTCACGATTTTAATGTGTAGTATTTTTCCCATCTTTTTACTAATAAATAAAGTTTCAGAAGAGCAAATGTAATATTTTATCGGTTAGAGAATTTATTAACTACGTAATATAAATAAATTAAATTAAGCTAGTTATCTAGTGAATCGACATCTACTTATCCTTCAAACATAGGGATGCCTAAATGACTTGTACCTATATGGCATTTAACCACCAAATGGCTGATGAGAATGAGAGGAGTTGGAAGGAGTCTGTTGCTTTAGAAGTAGTGATAAATAACAAATGATACTTGCTTGTTCACATGCATGGCATTCTCCCAAATATTCTTGTTGTCTTTGCAATGCTTCCTCTATCATCTGATGAAACATTTTTTAAGTTTGCATTGTCAAATATTTGTATCCCATTTGAGGATGTGAAGGAAGGTATGAGGAAGGGTCATGAGTCTCAAGCCCTAACTTCTTATGATCAAACCTTCGTATGAGCAGGGATACAAACAAAAACATAGTTTAGATACACCATGACACCACTCAAAAATTATATTACATGTGAAAGCTCTGATACCATTGATCTAGGGCCTAAGAGGTGACCTAGTGGACATCATATTCAAATGGATTTAGTATGAACTGAACATAAGCAAATTATGAATGATAGAGGATATGAAGGTGATATGCATTAAATAACAAGGGAAGCAAGGAAGATGATAAAAACCAAAGTAAAACAATAATAAAAAAGTTTTATTATGCTAAGTTCTAAACAATATTTGGGAGATCAGATGTGTGGTGTCTATGTGCTCCCTAACTTCATTCTTGTCTACATAACTAACTACAAATAATAGAAATGTGCATTAATATACAATGGAGGGAGATGAAGTGTCAGTTGAACTGTTACAAGAGTTGGTAGCAAATGCTTCATAAATGATGAATGTTGTGACATAATTGACTGTCATTATTGACGAGCTAAGATCTACAAAACTGATATTGTAAGAGGTGTGGTAGCATAGAAGTGGAGTTAGATCTTGCAGATAGGCATGTATGTGTGTACTCTAATGCCCATGCTACTGGCACTAGTGCAATATTGGATACATAACCTTAGTAAAATGCACTAAGATCTAGTGACCCACATCCTCTCGGATCAAGTAATCATATATATACTATCCAAACTTTTTAAAAGTAATTCACATGTAATTACAATTTTCTACAAATTTATTCATATCATAATAGCTTGAGAAGGAATCATTTGAAAAACATTCAAATATAATTAAGGGACCCATCCCCTTTCTAGGGATATTTAATACTTTATTAATACTTTCAATAATACAATTACAAGTCAACATTGAAGGGTATTCCAAGTCCGTACAATCAGCTAACCATCTTAAACTTAAATTCATAAGAGCATCAACTCAGTTGTTTTCCTTACACATTCATAACTCTATCTAGAGTGTTGATTATAAACACTTTGCATTATCACCTCTCTTCCTGTTAAGGGGAGACTACCCAATGGTTTTGGTAGATGAATAACTATCCACATGTTAATTCATATAGTTAAAGTCTTCAAAGATTAAGGATATGTGCTGAACAAATTTCCTTATAAATGGCAAACTCATATCCTAAGTATTAAAATTATAGTTCATGATCATAGAAAGGCATTTTTTAAAAGGAAAATATATTGTCCTTGATTATAAGAAATGAAGAAGTTAACATCACATTATTCACACATCACATCACCACATCACATTAATAGACACATCACATTCTTCACACATCACATTATTCACCCGATTCAAAAATCAGGCTCTTTGTTTCATATCCTAATATTACAAGACAATCATGGTTGGACACATGTTCTCTAAATTGTATGCTAATGTATTGCACATGCAACTTTCAAGTGAGCTAGAGCAGTGACACCTCAGAGCTAGGGGAAAGGCTCGGTTTAGACTAGCCCATCAGACCATTGATTATATTTTCACACTCTGGGCCATTATTGAGGAGGCATGTCATTGCTCATCCAAATTCTATTGTTGTTTTGTATACTTTAAGAAAGCATTTGATTCTATCTGGAGTGAGGCACTTTTCTAGAGACTCGAGAATATTGGCATTTCTGAGACCCTCTTGGCATCCATTATGAGATTATATGAGAATGTCCTTGGTCATCTCTGTACGGCTCATGGGATTTCAAACTTTATTAGGAGTAACATTGGGATCAAGCAGGGCTGCCCTTTCTCCCCAACCTTATTTGGGATATACATCGATGATTTAGAGACCTTTCTTCATGAGCATATTCAGGCTAGTGATGGGTGTCTTCTTCCCCAAGTTTTGATTTCTATCCTCTTGTTTGTAGATGATGTGGTTATCCTAGCCTCATCTCCTGAGGGCTTACAGTGGCAGTTGGATGCTTTGGCTCTCTTTTGTGATCTCCAATAGTTGACAATTAATTTGGGGAAAACCAAAGTCATGGTGTTTAATGGCTTGAAGACCTCCCATCTCCATTTCTTTTTCAGAGGAGAGGAGGTTGAGATTACCACTTCCAATACTTATTTGGGAGTGCAATTTTTTGCTCCATGTTTTAGCTTGAGGCAGGCACTCCAGCCTAAATTAAACAAAGTTTATGGTTCTTTAACTCTTCTTGAATGACAATGTTTTTGACATCACTTTCAGGATGTCTCATCCAAGATGTCACTCATGGATACACTTATCAGACCCACAATTCTCTATTGATCTATAGTTTGGGGGTCCTCTTTACTTGAGGGTGATTGGAATGCTGACAAGAGGGTTCAAACACTTCTCCTTTGCCGCAAGATCAGAGGTAAGCAGATAGTACCCCAACACATTATTCTTGTAGAGTTTGGAGCTTGACCCTTCCGATTGGAGACTATTTGATCTGATCTCTTTCCTACATCGTGTACGAAGATTTGTTGATTCTACGAGTTGGCATGACAGTTATCCATACTTAACTTACTATTCTTAAGATAACCTTGCTCTCTAAACTCCTTCGACCCGTGGACATTGTTGGTATATAGGGGTTTTTGATCTATTGGAGTTTGTGGGAATCAAGATAGACTGACTTCCTCCATTTAGGTACTCCCACAGACATTGTTGTTATACAAGAGTTTCTGATCTATTAGAGTCTTTGGGAATCAGGATCGACCAACTTCCTCCATTTAGGTACTCCTTGGACCCACTAACTCATCTTCTACCCACTAGATAGGGGTTGAACCAGATTATTAGGGATGATATTTACAGATAATTTATCCATACTACTTGGGTAAACCCTCCTGGAGGGTTATGCCCTAAGATGGCATTTTATGTAGAGCATTTCTTGGAGCTAAGGGTTGGGGTTATCATTCGTCCACAATATACATTTTTCCACTGGATGCACTCTCTTCACATCCCATTAGGACAGTTTTGAGTGAGATCCCATAGGGTTAGGATTGAGACAGATCACCGAATAGATAGAGCAGATAGGATTTGTCAGCTATGCAACATCTAGGAGACGAAATCCGAGGAGCACTTCATCTTTTGTTGTCCCATTTACTATAAGATTAGGGGGATATTTTACTACCTATTTAGGAGGACACAGACTCTTTTTGACTTCTTTAGATATGAGGACCAAAGATGTTTGGCTTTATATATACATGAAGCTCTTAAGCTTTGCGATCATTTTATTCAGAGACCCACTAGACCGGTCTCTACTCAGTAGATTACTTCCTTTTTCACATTGCTACCTTTGAGGAGATGCACTAAGTGACATATTGACATCACTACATCCTCACATTATAGATCAATGAGGCCCAAAGACACTATTCATAGTTCCTCAAGTTTTCATCAACATATTCACTTCAGACCCAACATCAAGAGATAAATTAGATCCACCAGATCTTCACAAAGGAATTTTCCTCCTAGGCAAAGGATTGGAGGACAAACCATGCATCATACCTCCCCTTATTTGGGTCATACTTCTATTCAGAGCTTCTTCTTGTCGGCCTTGGATGTTAGGAGAGTGGTATTGAACTCTTGATAGGTTCCCTCCTAGTTCTTTCTTAGGGCTCAGCCTCGTGCTCCCATTGTTTACAGATTCTTGGGGATTGTTCATTTATTTTGCTCCATTATTTAAACCTGAGCATGGTTGGGTCCTTTGGTGCTTTAGATCATGGTCACTCTTTGCCATGTTTTATACTATTTCTTTCAGCATTGTTTTTCTTGTTGTTCGAGACCTTTTTGGTTTCTTGCTTTTCCTTGATGCATTTTTGTAATTTGCAATCCCTTTGACCTAATTTTGTGGTCATTAGTTAGACATTAATATATTTATCTTTATCTTTATATATATGGCTGAAATTTTTATCTTCCTCCATGTTGACGTTGTGGATTGCACCCTTGACAGGAGGCTGAGCTCCTGTCTTCCACGCATCACAATGGAAACTCCTCTCTTCCCTGTGGGTCTGGCAAAACTAAGGGGAGAGTCTCTAGATAAGGGCTAGCTCCCTTTAATGTATCTATGTGGTCCTGGATTTTTTACTGCTAACAATGGAGGGGGTGAAAAGGGAGAAGGATGCTAAAAATAGAACCTAAACTAAACGGTGATACACCAAAAAAATTGATCTACTTAGCTTGAACATAAAATTTCCACCAAGAACAAACTGACATACACTTCATTTGATATGAGAAACTCTTCGACATCAATGAGCTAGAGGTCTGATAGAGATATAGGGAGGAAGAACTACTAGAGGCATTCTAAGACACACTTTGGCAGCCTATTCACATGTGCCTATATTCCTGCTGTGGACACTTCTAGCTAACCTGCAGAAGAAGAACTCACAATACACTAGAAATGCTGGAATCATTCTGTGAAAGCATAAGGAAAATGACTTAACACAAAACAAAAAAACATAGACATATATGAAAGTGCAAGCTCAAATAGAGGTAAAAATGCTATGTCTTGATTCAAGGTAAAATCTGATAGAAATCCTCCTTACAAGCCAAGAGATATCTTCTCAAAATGAGAGATTACAATATATATTATGAAAGAAATCAAAAGGTGCCCCTTTGGAAAATAAATGACCCATGCTGCATTGAAGACCTTGGGAAGAGGAAGTCATTATTGCTGATATCATCCTTCTAGAAGAGGCCTGCTAAAACCATCATGTGTAATTGTCGCTCTTGACTTTGGTGCTTAAAATGTATTAAACACTACTGTAGAAGTGTGAGTCACCCAATTGTTTTAATGACAAGGCCGGCCCTTTTTTCTGCAAACAAGACCACTTAAAGAGATTCACGTGGTTTGTCTTCTCATCAATGCAAAGTGGATAAAATAGGTCACACCATTCACTATTTGCGCTCCTTGATGACCACTTGGCGGACACTGTTTCAACTGCAAGAATAACTCACCTCCCCTTTGCCACCTAGGTTGTTTTGTCTATTTCTGCGCTTGGCTCTTTGGGCTCCCTTTTTGGTGGGTCATTAAGTTCACTCTTGACCTTTGTCCTTTCCCAGCTTTGTCTCTTCCTGGTTTTGTCTTTTCTTGGAATTTGAGCTCTCAAGGCTATCTTCCCAACTTTGCTGGCTCCTTGGGCTCTTCTCTCAGCGGTTCTTCCTTTTAGCCTTAAGGTCTTTGAATGCATTCAGGTCCGCGCTCAAGCCTTTAAAGATCAATGACTATTTCATTGCCGTAAAGTTGACGTTCATGCACCCATCACCATTTGAAAGCCAACGGCTATTCCATTGCCCTGAATTTGACATCTACGGGGACGTCATCGAACGTTTGGATCCTAACGGCTAGTTCGCGATGCTTAATCTTGACGTCTTCGGGCCTGTCACCCTCCTTGGCAATTCCTTCAGCTTTGGAGAAGTGTCCCTTCATTTTTTGGTTGAGAGTCCCTCGCAAGGGTACTTACCCTTTGGGGTCCTTTGGGCTCCTTTTGATAGTCACATCCTTCGAACAAAATGTCTGAAGGATGTGACTACCAAAAGGAGCCCGAAGGACCCCAAAGGTCAAGTACCCTTACGGGGGACTCCTTTGGACATTTTGTCTGAAGGATATGTTTCCTTTATGTCTGAAGGATATGTTTCCTTTATGTTTTTTCTGCTTACCTTTTTTTTGTCAGCCTTTTCCCTGGGTGAATTATAAATTCGCCCGACAGAAAGTCTGAAGGGAGAAACTCGAAGGAATTCACCTGGGGAAAATCTTGATAGAAAAAAGGTAAGCGAAAAAAACATAAAGGAAACATATCCTTCAGACTTTTTGTCAGAATAAATTTGCCCGACAGAAAGTCCAAAGGGAGAAACCCAAAGGAATTCACTCAGGGAAAAGCCCGACAGAAAAAAGGTAAGCGGAAAAAACATAAAGGAAACATATCCTTCGGACTTTCAGACTTTTGTCCAAAGATTTTGACTTGTCTTTTATTGCCACGGGATTTTCTTTGGAAGGATTTCTTCGGAAAAAATGTCCGAAGGAATTCCTTCGGACATTTTGTTCGAAGAAATTTTGCCTTTGATTTTCCTTCTATCTTTGCCTTGCGGAAATTTCCTTCAGATAGAAAGTCTGAAAGAATACTTTGCCTTGGTCTTTTTTCCCTTTAAGTGCTTTTCTGCCCTCCACAAGGGCACTTTAAGCTCAAAGATACCCTTCAGACTTTTGCAATGGTCCATTTTGCTCATCACCTACCCCTCGCAAGGGTTGTTTGTTCTCGAAAATTGCCTTTTGAAAAAGTCACAAAGGTCTTTTTGTTGCCTAAGTGCCCTCCATAGCCTGCTGGAATGGTCCAGTTTGTGCCTGACTACCCTCCGCAAGGGCACTTGTTCTTTGGGCTTTTGGAAGACTCCTTTGAACTTTTTGATTGAACCATTTCTTAAACCAACTCATTGAACCAAATCGACTGATTGAACCAAAACACTGAACCAACTGAGTGAACCAACTGATTGAACCAATCGATTGAATGGTTCAATGGTTCATCGGTTCAATGGTCTGAAGAAGCTTTGTAAGAAACATTGCATTCTTTGAACTAGTTCATCATCTGCCAAAAAACTTGTGCAACCAAATTTGAACTGGCTTAGAACAACAGGGAAAGAAGGAGACTGATTTTGGCCTGTAGGACCAAAATGGTCAACACTCCACAAATTCCATCTCATCCAACTGAAACTTGACAACCTCATTGCCATCACACCAAAAAATCTGAATTCTTCCACTCGTGGGAACACATAATCTCTTCCCCATCTTCAAATAAGGAGTCTCCATCTGGTGGAGAACAAACCACATCCACATCATCCTCATGCATCTCCTCTTGAATGCCTTCATTCATGGGCTACTCACAAGCCTCTTCTCTCACATTACCTTTCATGGCAATTTTCTTCATCTTCTCGTCTCTCTTGTACAACTCTCCATGGTTGTACTCTTCAATCTTCCATGTGGCATCTCTCTCTTAAACGCAACCACCTTTGATCTCAGGGAGTCCATCATATCCCACACCATCTCTTCTTCCTCTTCACTCTCACACTCTTCATATCTTTCCAACAACAAATCCAATATTCTGCGCTATGTACTTAGTGTCTCCCATTTTTTCTCTTAGATCCCCTGATAAGGTCGCAAGGGTACTCTCCCATGTCTTTTCCCCTCCTAGTCCATGAACTGTTTCTTTAGCTTCAATTTATTCTTCATCGGGTTCATCATCTGACATAACTTCAATGTAATGGACTTGCCCCTTTCCCAAACAATGATGACCAAGTACCCAAGGTTCTTAAAAAGTGAATCATAAGTTTTTCCTCCTTAGCTCATTTCTTGTTTTTGTCTCCTTACATGATTTAGGCAATTCTCTTGGTTGGAATCCTCCTGATTGAAATGGTCTTCTATGTTGGCCATATGGTGTTGTCCCTTGCTATCCTGAGAGCATGGTCCATGGTTGTCCACTATTGGCTATTCTTGGTTGTGTAAATGGCACAATTTTATTTTTTGGTGTTGATGTCTCTAAATTCAATGCCTTTTTTATTGCTTCTTGGAGGGAGGAAACATTTAAAGGCTTTGACTAAACCCTCGATTGGTTCAATCAATCCTTTCATGAACAATACTACAAGCCTCCTTTCAGTAACGTCTGGAACCATCACGGTGAGCCTCTGAAATTCAACGACATGGTATTCCACATTTCTAAGTTGTTTTAATAGTGCCAATTCCTAAAAATGAATTTCAGGTTCAACTCTATCGAATCTTTCAATCAAACTCCTAGTATATTCGTCATATGATTTAATGAGATCATGCCCTTGTGTAAACCACCCATGATACCACCATTGATGAGTTGTTTGTTCAAGATGTAGGGTTGCAAATTTGATCACTTCTTCCATAATAGGACCTACAAATAAGTAGGTATCTAATTTTTGTATCCATGCTCGAGCTGTGCATTTCTTATAGCCATCAAAAGCAGACAAAGTCAATTTACCCAATGCATGCTGAAGATCTCTGAGTATTTTGGGGTATATGCTCTATTTTTTTACCATTTCGATTTATTTTCATTGCCATGAAATTTATTAGTATTTCTCTCCATATTTCATTTGAAAGGGCTCGATATTCTTCAAAACTAGATGCAATGTTCTCAGCCAATGAAGTTTGGATTTCTTCTTCCATTATTGATTCTTTTCTTGAAATAAATTTACACTGAAAAAGGTCTATTTAAAGACCTCATGGTTTTTTTTTGAGGGATTTAATTATTTCTAGTATTAAAATGGCTATTTTCACCATTTTGATATCTATGATTTGTTGAAGATTGCATTGCAAGAGCTAACTAAGTCACTGTATTAGCCAATTATTCTTGTCCTTGAATAAGCCTATCAATCTGTTCATCATCTCGGTTCTTCTCTCCCATATTTACCCTTTCTTCTCCCTTTTCGATTTCTTCCCTTTGTTGATTAGAACCCTTATTTTTATTTTTCAAATAATAGCGGATCTCTTTATCGTCACCTTGCATGACGTTTTCCCCACAGACTGGCAGGGCAAAAGCTCTGATACCTTTATAATATTCCTACTCAGAATACTATTCCTACTCGAAATATTATACTAACATTTGGAATCCTTGGAAATCCGTTTACAATAAATATAGATTGTAGAAACCCCTATTCTCACTTTCTCTAAAACTGCTTGTTTTTTTTCTTATTTTTGGATGTTTTTTATTTTTTTTGTGTTTTTGCATGAACAAATGAAAGTGGTGATTCTTTGAAGAATTGTTGAATAAATTCAAATAAAATAATGCATCACCAAAAATGATAGAATCTAATGAATTTAATGATTGCCAATTGATTTATTGATATTCTATGACAATTACAACTAATATCTGGTAACATGCAAATAAAAAAGAAACAATATTTTGATGAAAACCTAGTTATTGTAGCCAGCTGAAAGAGTACATGAAATGGTACAACCTCATCATCAATCTACTTCTCCCTCCGTTTGATGCTTGGAAAGTGATCCCAAGGTGTAGGTGCCACAAGGAATGGAAATAGAAGACCAAAGAAGTAGGTGATTTGCCCAGGATGAAAAAGTATGCCTTTTTTTGAAGGTACAGCCCTGTTGTATGGAAGTACGACTCTATGATAGCATCAAGTCAATTAAAGTATGCCCCTATTTGATGTGTTAGAAACTCAGGGAAATAGGTGCCTCAAAATAAGAAACTCTTCTAGATGAATTCCAAACTAAAAATCTTGAATGATGCAATCTCTGATGAAGTTATGTGATAACCTCTGAATGAAGCTACCTCTCTGAAAGCAATAAATTAGCTAGTATTTCACAGCCTCTGAACTGCAACACTAAAGATGGCTCATTATCCAATGCCAAACAAAAATTGGAACCCTTGGCTCTATTCTTAGAAGAAAGACTTAGCAAAAATTTGATTTCAAAAACATAATGAGCTCCCATCCCAATGAAAACCCTTATATCCATCCAAAGTTTGATTTTCCTCAATTAGGCTTCATTTAAATTAATTCAAAAATTTTCCCCTTTTAATTTCAATAGTCTTCAATGCACTTTTAATTATAAATTAAAATTAAAAAGTGACCCCTCTCAATGCTGGTCGACCCCTTCAATATCACTTAAGTTATAATATTAAATAATATTATAACTTTATATTATAAACTCCTGATAATTAATATTTAATTTGACAATTAAAATATTAATATCTCCCTCAAAAAATGTTCGATTCACGAACCGTCTGAAGCTGGTGAATAAGTGATTGATTTGGCACATGACCAAACCATACTGCTAAAAATAGCAGGGGTGCTCTGCTGAGTGACTATTACTGCTAAAAATAGTAGGTTAGGCAAATGGTGTCTGAATGACCCCGAACGAAAGCCAACTGGTAATGTCTGATGACCGAAGCCAAGCCAAGCTCCAATCAAGACCCTATATCCATCCTATCATCCTACAAGGGTCGCATAATAGGCTAATCATAAGCTCTAAGAGATGTCAACTGGAAGGGGACATGACAATCTGCCCCTCCTAAAATTGCTTATCCCCAAGTGATCTCAACTCTGGATGCTGCAGAATATCCTCGCTCTCCCACATAGCATCCTCCACTGGCAAGTCTCTATTTCACCAAATATTCCCTAATAGTCCTCCTACGCAACTGTCTCTCTCTGTACTCTAGGATAGACTCACGTACTAAAATCAACTTTCCCTCATCATCTAAGGGAGGTAAAATTGTTGAAGGTACCACACGGTGTCCCAATGCCTTTTTGAGACGTGACACATGAAAAACATTGTGGACCTTGTTATCCACTAGAATCTCTAGCTCATAAGCCACCTCTCCAACATGCCTTAGGATCCTGAAAGGACCATAATATCATGGCTTAAGATTCTCTAAACCACTCTTTTTAAGAGTATACTGCCGGTAGGGCTGCAGCATGAGGTAAACCATGTCTCCCACCTCAAAAGACCTCTTTGTCCTCTTTTGATTTGCATACTACTTATGTTGATTTTGTGCCTTGGCAATATTCTCCTTGAGAGCCCTCATAGTGTCCTAACTCTCCTGCAATAAATCTCCAGCACTCGACACTCTACTGTCACTCAGTAGCAAATCCAGAAAACTAGGCACCTCATAACTGTACAATGTCATGAAGGGGGACATCTAAATGGTCATGTGGAAGGTAGTATTATAGCAATACTTGCACAAGTATATCCACTTGACCCACGCCTTCTGCTGCCCATCAATATAATTCCTAAGCTATCCCTCCACCCATGTATTCACTATCTCCGTCTGACCATCGGTCTGTGGGTGGTAACTAGTGTTTGGTGTAGCTCAGTTCCACAAACTCTGAACACCTCCTACCAAAAGTGACTCAGGAGCGACTATCCCTGTCGCTCACCATGCTCCAAGGCAACCCATGTAGTCTGAAAACCTCATGAAAGAAGACTTTTACTACTTGTGTAGCTGTGTAAGTGGTGGTGATTGGAAAGAAGTGGGCATACTTTGTTAACCGATCCACAACTACATATATACAATCCATCCTTGGGCTTTGGACAAGCCCGTGATAAAGTCCATCGACAGGCATTCCCACTTCCTATCAGGAATCGAAAGTCACTACAACAATCCTACCAAATACGTGTTCTCCTACTTGTTCTACTGACAAACAGGGCACTCACAGACATACTGAAGAACATCTGCCTTAAGTCCTTTCCATGTAAACCTTTCCCATATCTGTTTGTATGTCTTAAAAAACCTGGGATGTCCTATTGTGGGCACATCATGAAAGGCTCGCATAATAGTGTTCATCTCAGATCTTGGGATCGAGAAAATCATGTTCTTGTAAATGATCAAGTCATTCACAATCGTGTACCTGGTATCAACCATCAACCCCTCAACAATATTGGATGCCCAAGTATACTTGGCATACTCTACCACAATTAAATGCCTCCAATCCTCTGCAATGTGAACCATATAGCTCAGATAAGGCCTGCGTGAGAGAGCGTTAGCCACTACATTTTGGGTGCCCTTGATGTAGGAGATATCAAAGTCATATGCCTGTAACTTACTCACCCACTTTTGTTGATGATCATTCAAGTCTCGCTGCCCCAGGAAATGCCTCAAACTGTTGTGGTCAGTTTTAATGCAAAACTTACTGCCCACGAGATACTGCCTAAACTTGGCCAAGGCATGCATTATGGCCAGCATCTCCTTATCATAAATACTGTAGAGCCTCTCTGGCCCTCTGAGTTTTTGGCTCTCATAAACAATAGGGTGCTTGTCCTGCATAATCACCACTCCAATGCCCTCACCAGAAGCATCACACTGAATCTCAAAAAGCTTCAAAAAATCTGGTAGTGCCAACACTGGACACGTAGTCATCAGCTCCTTGAACCTCAAAAAACACTCCTGTGCCTCAGGAGTCCAACAGAATGCACCTTTTTTCAACAAATCCATCATAGGTGCTGCATGTCATGAATAACCATTCACAAATCTGTGATAAAAACCACACAAGCCAAGAAATACTTGCAACTGTGTAAGGTTCACTGGAGTAGGCCAGTCTACAATAGCACAGATCTTTTTAGGATCCATCCGCACTCCCTCTGCACTGATGATATGGCATAAGTAGAGAAACTCAGTCATTCCCAAATCACACTTGGACTCCTTGGCATACAAGATCCACGAAGTCTTGGTATTCTGTCACCTGATTATGCTAAAGTGTTACCATACCATGGTACCACTAATCATGTGCTACTCCCTCCAAATGCAAAGTGGCATATTTGATAGCTTCAATCTCTATCATTGGCCTCAGTGCCAAAAATTTGTCAAGCTTATGAATCTAAGCTTGAGCTGTTATCTTACCACTACCATCAAAAGTAGTCAAAGAAAGCTTGCCTGTAGCCTTCTTCAGCTCACTATTTTGACCTCTAGGCCTCCTATCATGTCTAAGTGACCTGTAATGCTCTCTCCTCTGATTTAAAAAATGTTCAAAGGTCATCCTCTCCCAAACTTAAGGAGCTAATAATTCCCATTCATCATTTGCAGCCATGAGTGTATCTGCAAATATGGGGTCTCTTGTTACCTCCTCTGCCGAAGCTTCTTCTGGTTCCTCCAGACCAAATTTAGGGCATGTATTCCTATCAGCTACTCTAGAATGGGTCCATTGTGGTCTTTGATTAACTATAGCACTCCTATTATCTCCATGTTCCCCATTATATCTAACAGGTGGCTTCAACCTTTCTACCATAGTAGTGAGTGCCTGTAATGCCTGCGCCATCTGCTGCTGTCCTGTAACCATAGCACAAAAGAAATCTCTGGTGTCCTGATCATCATTATTCCTATTGCCTCTGGGTGGGCTACCCTCACACCTATCACCCATGATGACCGGCTATGGTTTTAAACCCTATTCGCCTTCAAGTAAGGCTCTCTTGCGTGTATAATACCTATGTGAACCAACCTCCTCTAGCGGCATGTAATAACTAAACCCTTAGGATGGTAGGATTTAGCTCTGATACCACTATAGACTGGCCATCACACCAAAATTCCTGGGATGATTTGGGTCCTCTTCCAGACCCATATGGCTAGTCACTTTGGACCGTCGAGGTGCCACCCTCTGGAACACGATGTCGTTGACTCTTACCGGCTGGCCAAGAACCTGTCCTGACCACTGGAGGAATGTCTGGTGGGGCCCAGCATGGATCATCACAGACCACTGTGCCTAGAAGGTCTCGACCTTGAGACCTCAGCTCTTATACCAATGGGGAAACCCCTGTTCTCACTTTCTCTGAAACTACTTGTTTTTTTCTTGTTTTTGGATGTTTTTGATTTTTTTGTGTTTTTGCATGAACAAATGAAAGTGGCGATTCTTTGAAGAATTGTTGAATAAATTCAAATAAAATAATGCAACACTGAAAATGATATAATCTAATGAATTTAATGATTGTCAATCGATTTATTGATATTCTATGATAATTACAACTAATATCTGGTAACATGCAAATCAAAAAGCAACAATATTTTGATGAAAACCTAGTTAATGTAGTTAGTAGAAAGAGTACATGAAACGGTACAGCCTCATCATAAATCTACTTCTCCCTCCGTCTGATGCTTGGAAAGTGATCCCAAGGTGTAGGCACCACAAGAAATAGAGACAGAAGACCAAAGAAGTAGGCGATTTGCCCAGGATGAAAAAGTATGCCCTTTTTTTGAAGGTACAACCCTGATGTACAAAAGTACGTCTCTATGACAGCAGCAAGCCAATAAAAGTATGCCCCTATTTGATGTGTCAAAAACTCAGGGAAATAGGCGCCTCAAAAGAAGAAACTCTTCTGGATGAATTCCAAACTGAGAATCCTGAATGATGCAATCTCTGATGAAGTTTTGTGATAACCTCTGAATGAAGCTACCTCTCTGAAAGCAATAAATCAGCTGGTATTTCACAGCCTCTAAACTGCAACACTGAAGATGGCTCATTCTCCAATGCCAAATGAAAGCTGGAACCCTTGGCTCTATTCTCAGAATAAAGACTTAGAAAAAATTTGATTTCAAAAACATAATGAGCTCCCATCCCAATGAAAACCCTTATATCCATCCAAAGTTCGATTTTCCTCAATTAGGCTTCATTTAAATTAATTCAAACTTTTTCCCCTTTTAATTTCAATAGTCTTCAACGCACTTTTAATTATAAATTATAATTAAAAAGTGGCCCCTCTCAATGTTGGTCGACCCCTTCAATATCACTTAAGTTATAATATTAAATAATATTATAACTTTATATTATAAGCTCCCGATAATTAATATTTAATTTTACAATTAAAATATTAATATCTCCCTCAAAAAATGTCTGATTCATGAACCGTCTAAAGCTGGTGAATAAGTGATTGATTTGGCACATGACCAAACCATACTGCTAAAAATAGCAGGGGTGCTCCGCTGAGTGACTATTACTACTAAAAATAGCAGGTCAGGCAAATATTGTCCAAATGACCCTGAACGAAAGCCAACTGGTAATGTCTAATGACCGAAGCCAAGCCAAGCTCCAATCAATAGCCTCTATCCATCCTATCAGCCTATGAGGGTCGCATAATAGGCTAATCATAAGCTCTGAGAGATGTCAACTAGAAGGGGACATGACATAGATTTTATACTTGAAATAACAATTTAGATAATAAAATGAAATAACATTTAGAGTTTTAAAATCTCAAATAATATAATGTGAATCCTCAAGGGGTGTTATCCCTGATTTATTGTCATGTCAAGGGTTTTCATTCTTGAAATCAAGTTACACAATGTAATGTCCCTAGGTCTACATCAAAACAAATGGATGCTCCCACTAAAGCCCAGATCATTATGAGACTTCCTTCGACTTTGAAAACTCCTCATGCACCTTTCTAACTATGATTCTTATGTGAATTATCTATAAGAAGTGTCTTAAAGGCATTTATTATGTAGTAAAGAATAGTGGGCGTACTTATCTCACATGATTAATGTACTAGATCCAAAATTTGGATCATGCCTCCCTAATTTATAGGCTTTTAAACCCTTAAATATTTAGGAACTCAGTAAATGAGGTAATTTTTTCCTCGTGTCTTATTTGGAATACCATTTGGCCTTGTTGGATAATCGACCCTTTAACCCAATCTACCATATTTAAGAGGCTTAAGCTTCTTAGTTTTACCTTGGAGTTTTTCTCTACTCAAGGATAGCCATACCTTGTCTCCAAAAAGGAATTTAAGTTCAGTCTTATGCTAATCATGTCTTGGTTTGTACTCAGCTTGTGACTCCTTTAGCCTCTCTTGCACTTGGAAGTGAATTTGTTGAATTTTATCAATGAACCTTTTAGCTTTCTATATCTCTGGATTCACTTTTCCATTTCTTTTGTGTTATTACCCAAAAGATCATCAATGCAAATGGAGGTAAGTAACCAAAACAAGTTTTAAAAAGAGATCAATTGATAGAAGAATACAATCCCGGGTTATAGGAATGTTGAATACAAACCAAGTTTTCATCCCTAGTCTTAGGACACTTCCTATTGTACCTCTCAAAATCCTCACTAAGGTTATATTCACCACTTCAGTCATTGTCTTACCAAGCACAGTCTAAATCTTGTAGATCTATTGTCTTGAGGCAACAAAACTTCTGCTATGGTATTTTCTGCCAGAACCTACCCAACACCTACAGATCTAATGCTTGGAGTACAAGAATCTTTTGCTCTTATTCTTTCCCATCTAATACACCTCTCAAGATTATTTAGGCAAGTCCAAGTTACCACACCTCTAAAAAAGGACCACCATTATATCACAAAGATTATGCCAATCCATAGTCTTACCAAACCCAGTATGAAACCCATGGATATGCCACTTAAGTAGGTGAATCTTTCACTCTAGTTTTTTCTACCAAATTTAACCCAGAATCTTCAACTCCAGTAATTAGGGTACACTTGACTTCCACTTTGGTTATTTCTCACCTGGTATGCCTTTCTAATTTCTGAGGTTCAACATAAGACACTCCAAAACTACCTTGATACACGCATTTGTCCTCCAGCCACAGGTCCTCCAAAAGGTTATGTGGACCCAGGCCATCTGGGTCTAGGTCAGAGTCATCACCCTCATATTCTTGTTCTTTCCCATCACAACAAAAGGATTTTAAGGATCCCACAACCTTAGTAGATCAAATAATAAAGCTTTCCCCAAAACTTTTGTTGTAGAACTATCACAATAAAACTCCTCAACAATTTGACAAACAACCAAGGAACTATGAAGGCCTAAAACAATGAGTCTTCCATTGATCTTCTGTCTCTACAGAACATCCATACATCCTTTGCACCACTGTAGCACAACTAGTGGGCATGCACAAACCCACTCAGCCAAACCGACGCTAAATCATAGCAATGAGAGCTAAATGAATTGAAACATGGATCCATCTAGGCACCCAACAAAGAGAACGCCATCCCAAGCTAAACTAAAATACCCAAGGGATTTGCCAAAGATCTGTTGGAATATTTGTCATTGATGTCAAAGGGTAATCATGAATATGATTAATGGAAAAAGTATTTTGATGAAAGAATTAAATTAAATGGATATTTAATTTAATTGAGGTAATTAAACGTGCAAGTGACAGTCATATTCTTGCATAGAATCGAAGACAAATTAACTATGTCTAACGGGCTTAAAGAGATCATTATGGCAAAGGTTTCAATGCAGTTTTTAGGGCTAAAATGGTCTCCAAACTTGGCTGACCTAATTTCTAGGAAGTCATCCCACCTTTGGGAGGAGTTTTGACCGTTCGAATGGACCTTTTCATTTGAAGAGTCACAACCTTAATTTGTGGCTTTTCGTGGGTTATAAATTATTGCACAGCAAGTGGAAAATTTGTATGTTTGAAAGTAGAAGATATAAAAGAAGAGAAAAAATATTTGAAAGTAGAATTTTGTGAGAATATTGAAAGGAAAAATCAACAAGTATAAGGCAGAGCATATCAGCAAAAACACTACAGTGTAGATTGAATCGAAAGGAGATAAAGCAATGTTATGTCATCTATTGTGTTAGCAACAAATCAGAAATCGAAGAGCGATTCTTGTGAGAAGGTTGGTGCTCTTGTAGGTTGGTGCCTAAAAAATTGTATTTGGGGTTTTGGTGCTCTATTAGGTTGGTGCCTAAGAATATTTATATTGAGAAAGATTTCTCCGTAGTTTTCTCTCAAAAGTTTTCCACGTATATCTAGTGTCACTTTGCATTGTGTTATCTTTTGTTGTGATTTGAATGATTTGAATATCTTTATTGGAATAAGTGATTAAGTGTAAAAAAAGAAAATAATATATAATACTAATTCACCCCACTCTCAATATTACCCTGTCCTCAACAAGATTGCAAAATCCAAAGACCAACTCTGTAACAAGTTCAATGTGGATTCCTCAAACATTCACACAAGTTGATGTGGATTCCTCTAATATACACATAAAAAGAAAGCACTTTGAAATGGATTCCTCTATCATCCATAGTCAAGCCAAAAATAGGCAATCTTCCATTGATCTTCTATCTCCGTGAAACTTCTGCACAACTGTAACATTACTAGTGGGAATGCACAACCACTCAGCCAAACAACCGCTAAATCATAGGAATGATGAAGCCAAATGAATGGAAACATGGATCCAACCAAGAACCCAACAAATAAAATGCCATCCCAAGCCAGTATGAAATCCCTAAGAGATTTTCCAAAGATTACCTAGATCCCAAGACCGGGTCCACAACAAGTTCAATGTGGATTCCTCAAACATCCACAATGGTAAGTTGATGTGGATTCCTCTAACATCCACATACAAATAAAACACTTTGAACTAGATTCCTCTTTCATCCATAGTCAAAACCTTTCTTGGGTTGTTACCAATGGCACACCCACTTCATAGGAAAGACGAAGAAATGCAAGATTCTGCACTAGCTAAGCAAAAAGCTAGATGAGGACTTTCCCACCCAATAGGTTTTTTGAAACATAAACAGTAAAAATAAAAAAAACCAAGCTTCCTCCATTTTCCAAAAGGAGAGGGAGATAACAACCTTTAGAGTTTGTTTTTTGTTAATGCCAAATGGGCATAACAATCTAGGGTTACAATTCTGAATTTTGCATGCATAAAATTGGCTAGGTTTTTAGCCAATATATTCTCTTTTGAACTTTACACTGCAATCTAATTTCAATAGAAAACTTGCTCTCTGTGGGATTTTCATGACTTTAATTATTTCCATAAAATTCCAAGTTAAAAGGGATTTATCCTTAATTTTCAAAATTTATGGTTTATTTAGAATTTTAGATCTAAAATTAAATACAATTTACTGATAAATCCCATAATTCCGTATTTCAACCAGAAGGGGGAATTACAATGGTATAAGAGCATTGATCTTGTCACCTGTAGGGTTATATCAATTTTTTAATGTAGACTAATGGAAATCAAAGAGAAATATCTATAGATCCAATTTAGGATATCCAGGAGGGATTGAAGAGATAATTTTAAGAACTAACTTCATTTAGAAGATCATGGAAGAAAAATCCTATCCATGGGGCATGGTTAGAAGAGTGTGTGATAAATATGAGGTCCAACTTCTTGCCTTCAATGCATATGATAAAAAGTTTGACATCTACAAATCTTATAATACATTTGAAAAATTATGGGAGATTTACAAAGAAAATATAAGGTAGAAGAAAGGGGGAAAGTCAAAACCTCAAAAGATTGCTAATGAACAAATTGTGAAATAAAAATAATAGTAAAATCCAGAGCCAAAAGACATCATTGAGAAAGAACATGAGGCATTCAACATGTAGGGTGGGGATAAAGATCCTTTGATAGTAGAAGATGTTTTATTGACTTCTAATTATTGCATGTATATCGATGAAGTCAAGGAGGAAAAGGAATCACTAGATTAATGCAAATAGCCAAAGATGGAAATAGATGTGCCAATCCATGAGCTACCTAACAATCTTCCAAAAGGTGAGTCGTTGCCATATATGATTGTATTTCAGGGTATCATGTTTGTATTGTGAAATAGATGTGCCAATCCATGAGCTACCCAACGATCTTCTAAAAGGTGAGTCATTGCCATATATGATTGTATTTTAGGGTATCATGTTTGTATTCTTTTGGATCAAATATGAAGCAAATGTTTGTATTGTTGCTTCATCCTTGACCAATAATGTTGATTCTCCTAAATAGATGTATTGAGAAGGTTCCCAACAAGTTCAATGTGGATTCATCAAACATCTACATAAATAAGTTGATGTGGGTTCCTCTAACATCCACATAAAATGAAAGCACTTTGAAATGGATTCCTCTATCATCCATAGTCATGCCAAAAATAGGCAGTCTTCTACTGATCTTCTATCTTTGCAAAAAATCTGCACAATTGTAACATCACTATGGGAATGCACAACCACTTAGCCAAATAGCAACTGAATCACAAAGAGGAAGCCAAATGAATTAAAACATGGATCCAACTAGGCACCCAACAAAGAGAATGCTATCCCAACCTATTCTGAAATCCCCAAGGGATTTGCCAAAGATTGCCCAGATCACAAGACCGGATCCACAAGTTCAATGTGGATTCCTCAAACATACACACAAGAAAGTTGATATGGATTCCTCTAACATCCACATTGAAATAAAGCACTTTGAAGTGGATTACTCTGTCATCCATAGTCAAAACCTTTCTTAGTTTGTTACCAACGACACACCCCATAGAGAAAAATGAAAACCCACTACATAGGAAAGACGAAGAAGTGCAAGCTTCTGCACTAAGTAAACAAAAATTTAGATTGGGACTTTCTTGCCTAGTAGGTTTTTTAAAACATAAACAATAACAATCAAAACAACCAAGATTCCTCCATTTTCACATAGGAGAGGGAGAAAATAACTATTAGACTGTATGAAACAAGCACATGTACGATAATATCAATGTAAAACAAGAGCATAAAGGGTAAACAATAACCACCAGTCATATAAGTGGAGTAATCTACCCTTAAGAATATAGGCTTATTCACGAGTCTATCATCGATATTTCCCCAGGCCGTTGTCTTACCAAGCATAGTCTAAATCTTGTAGACCCACTCAACCAAACAAATGCTAAATCACAGCAATGAGAGAGCCAAACGAATTGAAACATGGATCCATCTAGGCACCCAACAAACAGAATGCCATCCCAAGACAAACTAAAATCCTCAAGGGATTTCCCAAAGATCACAAAATCCCAAGACTAGGTTCCCAACAAATTCAATGTGGATTCCTCAAACATCCACACAAGTAAGTTGATGTGGATTCCTCTAACATCCACATAGAAATAAAGCACTTTGAAATAGATTCCTCTATCATCCATTGTCAAGCCAAAAACAAACGGTCTTCCACTGATCTATCTTTGAGAAACTTTCGCAGAACTATAACATTACTAGTGGGAATGCACAAATACATAACCAAACAACTGCTGAATCATAGGAATGAGGTAGCCAAATGAATGGAAACATGGATCCAACCAAGCACCCAACAAATAAAATGTCATCCCAACCCAGTCTAAAATCCATAAGGGATTTTCAAAAGATTAGCCAAATCCCAAGATCGGGTCCGCAACAAGTTCAATGTGGATTCCTCAAACATCCACACAGGTAAGTTGATGTGGATTCCTCAAACATCCACATAGGTAAGTTGATGTGGATTCCTCTAACATCCACATAGAAAGAAATCACTTTGAACTGGATTCCTCTTTCTTCCATAGTCAAAACCTTTCTTGAGTTGTTACCAATGGCACACCCCATAGAGAAAAAAGTAAACCCACTACATAGGAAAGATGAAGAAATGCAAGCTTCTGCATTAGGTAAACAAAAAGTTAGATGAGGACTCTCCCACCCAATAGGTTTTTTAAAACATAAACAGTAAAAATAAAAACAACCAAGCTTCCTCCCTTTTCCAACAGGGGAGGGAGATAACTTAATAGCACTTAGAGTTTGTTGTTTGTTAATTCCAAGTGGGCATAACAATCTAGGGTTACAATTTTGAATTTTGCACGCATAAAGTTGGCTATGGTTTTAGCCAATATATTATTTTTTGTACTTTGCATTGCAATATGATTTCAATAAAAATCTTGCTCTCCTTGGGCTTTCAATGACTTTAATTATTTCTATAAAATTCCAAGGTAAAACAGATTTATCCTTAAATTTCACAGTTTATGGTTTATTTAGAATCTTAGATTTAAACTTAAAAACAACTTACTGACAAATCCCATAATTTGGTATTTCAACTAGAAAGGGGCATTACAATGGAATAAGAGCATTGATCTTGTCAACCTGTAGGGTTATATCAAATTTTTAATGTAGAATAATGAAAAATCAAAGAGAAAGATCTACAAATCCAATTGAGGATATCTTGGAGCGATTGAAGAGCCAAAATTTTAAGAACCAACTATTGGAGCAATTTATTATTAGCTATGCAAATCTATATTTACCTAGAAGATCATGAAAGAAAAATCCTATCCACGAGGCATGGTTAGAAGAGCAAGGTGATAGATATGAGGTCCAACTTCTTGCCTTTGACGCATATGATAAAAGTTTGACATCTACAAATCTTATAATACATTTGAAAAATTCTTGGATATTTACAAAGAAAATAGAAGTAGAAGGTAGAAGAAAGAGGGAAAGTGGAAACCTCAAAATATTGCTAAAGAAGAAATGATGAAGTAAAAACAATAGTCAAATCCAGAGCCACAAGACATCATTGAGCAAGAATAGGAGGGATTCAACATGTAGGGTGGCGATAAAGATCCTTTGATTGTAGAAGATGTTTTATTGACTTCTAATGATTTCATGTATATCAATGAAGTCGAGGAGGAAAAGGAATCACTCGTTGAATGAAAATAGCCAAAGATGGAAATAGATGTGCTAATCCATGAGCTACCCAACAATCTTCCAAAAGGTGAGTTGTTGCCATATATGATTGAATTTTAGGGTATCATATTTGTATTGTTCTGGATCAAATATGAAGCAAATGTTTGTATTGTTTTAGATTAAGGTAAAAGCAGGTTTTGAAGGGACCCCGAAACCCTTTAACAGAATCAAGAAAGATAAAGCATTAACAACCACCAGGAAAAGCAGTCCTAAAACCTACTGAAGAATAGTATCAAAATCAGGTTTTACAGGGACCTGAAACCACAAACATAGTCCAATAAAAGTACCTAGGTTTTACAAGGACCTGAAACCTCAAAGGACTTACAACATAGGGTAAAGAATGCTAAAATATATATATCTTTAGCATTCTGCCCTGGCCAACAATGCAGGTTGCCATTGCAAAATAACGACACACAAGCATTTATCGAGACATTAAAAATCTATAAAATACCTTTGGTTTCTCTGTCCCTTCGATTTAACGAAGACATATTCAGATCCAGCAATAATGACAGTCATAACCATGTCGAGAAAAAGGCCATGCTCTACCACGCCCTCAAACCCTAAAATCACACTACCCGCAACCCTGGCATCCTTAATCAACATCTCAAAATATAAATCCACACAAGAATCTATGACTGCCGCTAGAATTAGGTGGATCCTTTCTTGCCCACGCTCACGATCGTGTACCCCATGCCTACCTATCGCATCTCCTTCAAGCGCCTCTCCACTTGCTTCAGAACCATGTTGTTGAAGCCACCGCAGAGGCTATGATCACTCGTAACCACCACCAGAGCCACCTTCCACACGGGGCGCACCAACACAGAGGAAACATAGTTTCCCCCATCTATTCACTATTTCCTTCACAAACCAGATCGGGATGGCAGTCTAACTTGGGCTGGAAATCCAGCCCAGATTCCATCTGCAATATGGAAATCTGAAGCAAAAATAAAGTTCCACGCAGTAATAGATCTCGCATTACAGTGGAGGGAGATCGAAGAGGGGGCTCGCGTCTGCGCGGCCCCCCCAAACCCTACCCTGCGCTTCCTGGATCCAAATGTTTGTATTGTTGCTTCATCCTAGGCAATCCTTTTTAAAAGAAATATTTTTTTAAAACTTCAAATAAAAATTTATATAATAAAATGAATTTTAATCAGAATTTTTGAATAATAAAGTAATTAATCCACAAGGGATTACGTTTTTGGGCTATTTGATAACATGGGTTTTCATCCTAGAGATCAAGTTTGCAATTAAGGGGTTACATCCTTAAGATATTTTATTGATGCTTGTACAAAGTTATATATTTTAATGTATTTTATTCGATGCCTTCTTCCAAAACAAAGTTGGAGTATTTATAGCATCAAGACTTTTATTAAAAAGATGTCTCCTCCCAAAAGTGGCAAGTCTCCCAAATGTGTCGAGTTTTCCAATGGCTATCATTAAATAATTAAATATACTAATGCTCCCTTCATGAAAATGTTTTCCTCCCTTGAGTGTGGTGTTGCTCTTTGAGTGCAGCAATTTAATGGCAGCGATTTAATAGCATTGATTGAACATATTGCAGCGATTTACTAGCATTGATTAAACATATTGCAGCGATTTCCTTGAGGGTAATTTAATGACAACAAGTCTCTCATTTGATTCCAACGATATCCTTATTGGGGATATTACAATCTATCGTCTGGAGGCAACAAAACTCTTGCTCTAGTATTTTCTCCCAGAACCTACCCAACACCTACAAATCCAATGCTTGGAGTACAAAAATCTTTCGATCTTGTTCTTTCCCATCCAATAGGACTTTCAGGGTTTTTTAGGCAAGTCCAAGTAGCCACAACTCTGAAAAATGACCACCGTTCTATCGTAAAGATTATGCAAGTCCGTAGTCTTATGAAATCTATTATGAAACCCATCAATATGTCACGTAGAGTAGGGGAATCTTTCACTCTATTTTTTTCTACCATATTCCACCCAAAATCTTCAACTCCAGTACTTTGAGTACACCAAACTTCTGCTTTGGTTCTTTCCCACCTAGTAGGCCATTCAAATTTCTGGGGCTCAACGTAGGGCACTTAAAAAACTGCTTTGATGCACACATTTTTCCTCCAGCTGCAGGTCCTCCAAAAGGTTGTGGATCCAGGTCATCCGGATCTGGGTCAGAGTCATCACCCTCATACTCTTGTTCTTTCCCATCACAAGCAAAACTATCACAAGAAAACTCCTAAGCAATTTAATAGCATCCAAGGAACTAGGAATTGATCTTTTGTCTCCACAGAACTTCCATACAACCTCTGCACAACTTTAACACAACTAGCAAGCATGCACACCCACTCAGCTAAACAAATGTTAAATCACAACAATGAAAGATACATATGAATTGAAATGTGGATCCATCTAGGCACCCTTCAAAGAGAACACCATCCCAAGCCAAACTAAAATCCCCAAGGGATTTGCCAAAGATCGCAAAACTCAAGACCGGTTCTACAACAAGTTCAATGTGGATTCCTCAAACATCCACACAAGTAAGTTGATGTGGATTCCTCTAACATCCACATAGAAGGAAATAACTTTGAAATGAATTCCTCTATCATTCGTAGTCAAGCCAAAAATAGGGAGTCTTCCATTGATCTTCTATTTCCACGAAACTTTTGCACAACTGTAACATTACTAGTGGGAATGCACAACCACTCAAGCAAAAAATTGTTGAATCATAGGAATGAGGTATCCAAATGAATGGAAACATGGATCCAACCAAGCACCCAACAAATAAAATGCCATCCCAAGCCAGTCTAAAATCCCTAAGGGATTTTCTAAATATTAACCAGATCCCAAGACCGGGTCTGCAACAAGTTCAATGTGGATTCCTCAAACGTCCACACAAGTAAGTTGATGTGGATTCCTCTAACATCCACATAGAAAGAAAACACTTTGAACTGGATTCCTCTTTCATCCATAGTGAAAACCTCTGTTGGGTTGTTACCAATGGCACACCCCTAAGAGAAAAATGTAAACCCACTTTATAGGAAAGACGAAGAAATGCAAGCTTTTGAAATAGGTAAGCAAAAAGTTAGACGAGGACTTTCCCACCCAGTAGGTTTTTTGGAACATAAACAACCCTTAGATTTTGTTGTTTTTTAATGCCAAATGGGCATAACAATCTAGGGTTACATTTCTGAATTTTGCACGCATAAAGTCGGCTAGGTTTTCAACCAATATATTATGTTTTTTACTTTGCATTGCAATCTGATTTCAATAAAAATCCTGCTCTCCTTGGGCTTTTAGCCACATTAATTATTTATATAAAATTCCAAGGTAAAATGGATTTATCCTTAATTTTCAAAATTTATGGTTTATTTAGAATCTCAGACTTAAACTTAAAAACAATTTACTGACAAATCCCATAATTTGGTATTTCAACCGAAAGGGTGCATTACAATGGTATAAGAGCATTGATCTTGTCAACCTGTAGGGTTATATCAAATTTTTAATGTAGAATAATGGAAAATCAAAGAGAAATATCTAAAGATCCAATTGAGGATATCCTAGAGCGATTGAAGAGCCAAAATTTTAGGAACCAACTATTAGAGCAATTTATTATGAGCTATGAACATCTAACATCATTTAGAAGATCACAAAAGAAAAATCCTATCCACGAGGCATGGTTAGAGGAGTAGGGTGATAGATATGATGGCCAACTTCTTGTCTTTGGCGCATATGATAAAAAGTCTGACATCTACAAATCTTATAAAACCTTTGAAAAATTCTTGGAGATTTACAAATAAAATAGAAGTAGAAGGTAGAAGAGGGAAAGTCAAAACCTCAAAATATTACTAAGGAAGAAATCATGGAGTAAAAAGAACAGTCAAATCCAAAGCCACAAGACATCATTGAGCAAGAACAAGAGGGATTCAACATTTAGGGTGGGGATTAAGATCATTTGAGGGTAGAAGATGTTTTATTGACTTCTAATGATTGCATGTATATTAATGAAGTCGAGGAGGAAAAGGAATCATTGGCTAAATGCAAATAGCCAAAGATGGAAATAGATGTGCCAATCAATGAGCCACCCAACGATCTTACAAAAGGTGAGTCGTTGCCATATATGATTGAATTTTAGGGTATCATGTATGTATTGTTCTGGATCAATATGAATCACATGTTTATATCATTGCTTCATCCTTGGCCAATAATGTTGCTAATCTCCCAAATGGATGTATTGAGGAGGTTCGCAACAAGTTCAATGTAGATTCCTCAAACATCCACGCAAGTAAGTTGATGTGGATTCCTTTAACATCCACATAGAAGGAAATCACTTTGAAATGGATTTCTCTATCATCCATAGTCATGCCAAAAGTAGGTAGTATTCTGTTGATCTTCTATCTTTGTGAAAAATTTGCATAACTATAACATTACTAGTGGGAATTCACAACCACTCAGCCAAACAACCATTGAATCATAGCAATGAGGTAGCTATTATAGCTTGGAATTACACCCTTCTGAGAGAGTTATTTAGGGTGCCTCAATTCCAACTACAAGCATGAAATCAACCTCAGGTTGTGGGTCTCCTATGGTGAGGTTGAACCTCTAGAATTTTTTATGAGGCTAGTTCCTTAGGTGCTTCACTTCAGCTCTTGATCTCACACTAAAATCTCATGTTTGCTAAGGAAAAGGGGAAGGAGGATGATTGAAAAGAAAATCTAAGCTAAGGAGGTGATGCACCAAAAGAAGTGATCCACTTTTTCTAGGAAAAGAGCCAACCACTGATGAATCCAAACAAGGCATAGGTTATTTTGGTTTTGTCTCAAGGCCATAGGCATGGAGCTTTTGCGTAGAGGTTGAAGAGAAGCCTTACACTTTGAAGGATAAAAAAATAGGTCTAATGGAGACACTATGAGCTGGTAACACTTCAAAAGAGCTTGACACACAAACACTTCACCCAAACCTGCACAAAATTGAGAGGACTAAAAGTAAGGTGCTAGAAGAAATCATAGGGGATGAATAACAATCATACATTCTACAAAATGAAACCAAATTTGCACACTTGTTTTAACCAAAAATAGAAAAGTCTTCCTTGTATTGCTTAAAAAGAGTCTTTTACAAAGTGATTTTTGTAGGGTGATTTTATCGCCAATCTGGGGATAATTTGCTTGGCACGAAGGCCTCTATTTATATAGAAAAGGAGGAAGACAGAAGGGGAAGAAGGAAGAAGTCACCGATGGTGGGAAATATGACGTTGCAAAATGCGCTGCTCAAGATCACTAAACAATACTCTCGTTCCCCTCTTATCTTTAAGACTTTCTTTGATGGGTTTAAAAGTCATGTTGTGGGCTGCTGGAATGTTTCTTTTTGGCGTGACACATTTAAGCATCGAACAACAATTGTGGGCAATGAACCATGGCAGATGAGAGCCTTCATAACTTCTAGCTACCAACCGCTCGAACTCTCCCATATTTATTAAACATCCTTGTGCCACTTGTCCTTTACTGATTGGTCTTTTTTTCTCTAGTTACACCATGTGGCAACCTTCCATTCATTGCATCATGATTCTCATGTTGCTAGACCAAGCTTAAGTCGAGCCCTTGGAGAATCTTGATTTACTCTATGCAAAGTGATTTGGGTTCTTTGGCCTCTCTAACTTTGGACTTTCCCAGCTCCTTCATTTATAAAGCCTTTTAAGTAGAGTACTTGGAGAAACTCAATTTACTCTATGTAGAGTAATTCGAGTTCTTCAAGCATACTTACTTCGGGCTTTTCCATCTTGAAGTCTTCTCGCTTTGTTATTTCTCAAGCATTAAGACTTCAGGCTTTTCAAACCTGATTACTTCTAATGGCTAGTTGCTTATCTTGATTTTGATGTCTATTGGCCCATCATTTCCTTTGGACACTTGGTCTCGGGTTTCTTTTTCGACTTATTTCTTTCAGGCAAATCTCTCGAAGGAATTTTTTCAGACAATTTGTTCGAAGGAATTCCTTTGAACTTTGTGTCTGCGTCTATCTTTGAAATTACCCTTCAGGGTTTTCGCAATGGACTTTCATGAAGGGTAAGAGACCCTTCAGGCTTTTTGCATGTCCCTTCAGACTCCTGTGAATGACTAGATTATCAAAATTGACATGTCCCATTCTTCTATGCCACAACCAACTTTCATCAATCTTTCCTAAGAGGCAACTGTTGACATAGTGGATTGCACCTGGGGTAGGAGGCCGAGCTCCTACCTTCTACACGCAACAATGGAAACTCCCCTCTCACCTGTGGGACCGGCGAAGCTGGAGGGGAGAGTCTCTAGATAAGGGCTAGCTCCCTCTGATGTATCTTTTAGGCCCTGGTTTCTCCTACTGCTAACAAATAAAATGAAAAAGGGGGGGGGGATGAAAAGAGAGAGAGAGATGCTGAAAACAGAACCTAAGTCTAAAAATGAAAAGGTGATACACCAAAAAAGGTTGACCCACCCAGCCTGAATATACACTTTTCACCAAGAAGAAGCACCCATACACTTTATCTGAAGTGGGAAGCTCTTCTACAATAGTTAGCTAGGGGTCCATGGAAATACAGGGAGGAAGAAACTACCAGAGGTGTCCTCAGACACACTTATGGTAGCCTATTCATAGGCACCTACACTCCCTTGTAGACACTTCTGGCAGACCTGCAGAAAGGAGACTTCATAATGCATTGGACATACTGTAATTGATCTGTGGAAACCATGAAAGACAATTACTTAACACAAAGGAGAAAATAGACATATACTTTAAAGTGCAAGTCCAGATAGAGGTAAAAATGCTAAGACCTGATTCAAGGTAAAATCTGACAGCGCTTTGCCTTACAAGCCTGAGAGATTTTTGGGCAAAATTTTGCCTTAAGGCTAAGAGAGTCCTCAAAATGAGAATTTTATAATATATAGGAAGAAATAGAGAACTTGGTGCTTTCTTGGAAAGATTTTGGTCTTTTTGCAAGCTGGCCATGTGTGCTCTGAGCCTTGGGAAGAAGGAGCTGTTTGATTGTCGATTCCTACTTTGACTTTGGTGTTCCACATTAATGTGAGAAACATGGCCGCACCTCTTTTATACAAATAGACTGATATTTTCAAGGCATTTGCGTGGCTTGTCTGCTTATAAATGCAAACTGGAAGAAAAATAGGTTGCACTATTTGGTGACCATCTGGCAATAACTCGCCTCCTCTTTACCACTTGAACTACTTTGTCTCTTTCTGCACCTTGTCTTATTCCTAGTTTTGTCTCTCTCTACTCCTTCAACCCTCGAGGATGGTCTTCTGGTGGGTTGCTGCATTCCTTGGGCTCTTTTCATGGTTGGCACTCAGGTAATTTAAAAGCAAACAACTATTTCACTATCTTTAATTTGACATCCACGCAGCCGTCACTGCGTTTGAAATACCCAGTGGCTAGTCCGTCTCCTCGAAATTGATGGCTTCCAAGACATTACCGTATTTGGAAAATTCCTTCAGGCCCTTTCTATAGGCTTTTTGCAGGTTTTTTCCCATGGGCTTTTCCCGAAGACAATTTTCTCATGGACAAAAAGTCCGCGAGAATTGTCTCAGTCTTTTGTCCTTTTTCCTTAAAGTCCTTTTCTTTCGGGTTTCTTACTCATGGCCTTTTCTGAATTCCTTCAAACAAAAATTTTGAAGGATTTCTTCCTTGCCTCTGCCGACTGCCTTAGAAAAAATTTCGAAAGAAAAAGTCCTTTACGGCTTTCCCTTTGAAGCATTCTCTGCCCTCCGCAAGGGCTCTTGAACCTGAAACTGCCCTCGGCAAGGGCACTTGTCCTTCACTTTTTGGGATGCTCCTTTGAACTTTCCAATTAAAGTAAGCCATTAAACTGATCGATTGAACCACAAATGGCTCAATGGTTCAATGGTTCAACACTGCATGCCACTCCTCCTTGAACCAAGCCTTTGAACCGATCGCTTGAACCAATCGTTGAACCAATACGTTGAACCAGTTCAAAAGTTCAAACATTTTTTGAGCCGAGCCTTTAAACTGGATGTTGAACTAAGATCATTGAACCATCCAATGAACTAAGTGATTGAACCATCTGATTGAACTAAAGTGATTGAACCAAGGCGTTGAACCAACACATTGAACTAGCTGATGAACCTTGCCAAAGCATTGAACCAACTGAATTGAACCAAGGTCAATGAACTTGAGCTTTGAACCAAAGCATTAAACTTGAGTGATGAACTTGTTGATTGAACCAAGGCATTGAACCGGTTCAATGGATCAAAGATGCCAACCTTCTTTGTGAATTTCTTCAGACAAGAGCCCAAAAAAGCCTTGTAAAACCCAACACTTTCTGAACTGATTCTTCATGCACCAAGAGACTAACTTGAAAAGTCTGTAGAAAAATCTTCTTTGAAGAATCTGTAGAAACTTCACCTATAGAGTCCATAGAAAATAGACTACAGATTCCATAGAAAATAGACCTACAGAGTCTGTAGAAATAGACCTGCAGAGTTCGTAGAAATTCTTGGACTTGTGCAAAATCAAAAAATGAACTTTCTCGAAGGGTAAGAGACCCTTTAGGATTTTTTCATGTCCCTTCAGACTCTCGTGAATGACTAGATTATCAAAATTGACATGTCCCATTCTTCTATGTCATAACCAACTTTCATCAATCTTTCCTAAGAGTTAACTGTTGATGTAGTGGATTGCACTCAGGCAGGAGGCTGAGCTCCTGCCTTCCACACGCAACAATGGAAACTCCCCTCTTGCCTGTGGGACTGGCAAAGCTGGAGGGGAGAGTCTCTAGATAAGGGCTATCTCCCTCTGATGTATCTTTTAGGCCCTAGTTTCTCCTACTGCTAAAAAATAAAATGAAAAAGGGGGGGATGAAGAGAGAGATAAATGTTGAAAACATAACCTAAGCCTAAAAATGAAAAGGTGATACACTAGAAAAGGTTGACTCACCCAGCCTGAATATATACTTTTCACCAAGAAGAAGCACCCATACACTTCATCTGAAGTGGGAAGCTCTTCTGCAACAGTCAGCTAGGGGTCTATGGAAATACAGGGAGGAAGAAACTACCAGAGGTGTCCTCAGACACACTTATGGTAGCCTATTCACAGGCTCCTACACTCCCCTGTAGACACTTCTAGTAGACCTGTAGAAAGGGGACTTCACAATGTACTGGACATACTGTAATCGGTCTATGGAAAGCATGAAAGACAATGACTTAACAAAAAGGAGAAAACAGACATATACTTTAAAGTACAAGTCCAGACAAAGGTAAAAATGTTAAGACTTGATTCAAGGTAAAATCTGACAGTGCTTTGCCTTACAAGCCTGAGATATTTTTGGGCAGAGTTTTGCCTTAAGGCTAAGAGAGTTCTCCTTCTCAAAATGATAATTTTACAATATATAAGAAGAAAGAGAGAACTTGGTGCTTTTGGGGAAAGATTTTGGTGCTCTTTTTGCAAGCTGGCCCATGTGCGCTCTGATCCTTGGGAAGAGGGAGTCGTTTGATTGTCGATTCTTGCTTTGACTTTGGTGTTCCACATTAATGTGAAAAACATGGCTGCACCTCTTTTTTGCAAACAGACTACTCTTTTCAAGGCATTTGCGTGGCTTGTCTGCTTATAAATGCAAATTGGAAGAAAAATAGGCCGCACCATTTGGTGACCATCTGGAAATAACTCACCTCCTCTTTGCCACTTGAACTACTTTGTCTCTTCTTGCACCTTATCTTCTTCCTAGTTTTGTCTCTCTCTGCTCCTTCAGCCCTTGAGGATGGTCTTCTAGCGGGTCGTTGTGTTCCTTGCGCTCTTTTCATGGTTAGTGCTAGGCAATTTAAAAGCAAATGACTATTTCACTGTCTTAAATTTGACGTCTATGCAGCCATCACTGCGTTTGAAATACCCAACGGCTAGTTCATCTCCTTGAAATTGGTGGCTTCTGGGACGTCACCATCTTTGGCAAATTCCTTCAGGCCCTTTCTGTGGGTTTTTCTTGCGGACAAAAAGTCCACGAGAATTGTCTCAGTATTTTTTCCTTTTGCCTTAAAGTCCTTTTCTTTTGGGTTTCTTGCTCATGGCCTTTTCTGAATTCCTTCAGACTTTTTGTCTGAAGGATTTCTTCCTTGCCTCTGTCGACTGCCTTACAAAAAATTTCAAAAGAAAACATCCTTTGCGGCTTTCCCTTTGAAGCATTCTCTGACCTCCGCAAGGGCTCTTGAACCTAAAACTGCCCTCCACAAGGGAACTTGTCCTTCAATTTTTGGGACGCTCCTTTGAACCGCTTGATTGAACTAAGCCGTTGAACTGACTGATTGAACCAAAAATGGTTCAATGGTTCAATAGTTCAACACTGCGTGCCACTCCTCCTTGAACCAAGCCTTTGAACTGATCGCTTGAACCAACCGTTGAAGCAATCCGCTGAACCGGTTCAAAGGTTCAAACATTTGTTGAGCCGAGCCTTTGAACTGCGTGTTGAACCAAGCTCATTGAATCATCTAATGAACCGAGTGATTGAACCATCCGATTGAACTAAAGTGATTGAACCAAGGCGTTTAACCAATGCATTGAACCATCTGATGAACCTTGCTGATGTGTTGAACCAACTGAATTGAACCAAGGTCGATGAACTTGAGCTTTGAACCAAAGATTTGAACTTGAGCGATGAACTTGTTGATTGAACCAAGGCATTGAACCGATTCAATGGTTCAAAGATGCCAACCTTCTTTGTGAATTTCTTCAGACAAGATCCCGAAGAAGCCTTGTAAAACCCAACACTTTCTAAACTGATTCTTCATGCGCCAAGAGACTAACTTGCAAAGTCTGTAGAAAAATCTTCTTTGCAGAATCCGTAGAAACTTCACCCGTAGAGTCTGTAGAAAATATACTACAGAGTCCATAGAATAATAGACCTGTAGAGTCCATAGAAACTTCACCTATAGAGTCTATAGAAATAGACCTGCAGAGTCTGTAGAAATTCTTGGACTTGTGCAAAATCAAAAATTGGATTGGCCTAGAACAACAAGGGAAGAAGGGGACCGATTTTTGGCCTGTTGGGCAAAAAATGGTCAACAACAACTATCATTGTTTGCCTCAACAAAATTGTAGATGTTGTTCTTGGTCCTTTTCCCTTCTGTAACTATTTTGCCAGATCTTTTTAACTTACAACTTTTAGCATCAAATATGACCTTGTATCCATTGTCACACATTTAACTGACACGTAGCAGATTATGCTTCAATCCTTTGACATAAAGATCATCATGTGTAAGAAGCTTACCATCAATCTGCCAGGTTCCTTTGCCTTTGATTTTTACTATTGTGTTGTCTCCCAAACTGACAATTCCTTCTTTGCATTTGCTCAACTTGGTGAACTTACTCTTGTCACCAGTCATATGCTTGGAGCATCCACTATCAATTACCAAAAGATTCTACTCTTTGACATGGAGTTTTGTTTGAGAAATTAGTGATTGAATTTTCACTCTCCACATTTATTTAGGTCTCTCATTTGCCTTTTTCTTTTCTTTCTTAGTGATTTGTGGACCTTTGTTCTCATAAGGAGATTTTCCTTTCTTTACATTGTTTATGTTTGGCATAACAAAGTTAGTCCTACAATTCTTAGCTATATGACCAAAATTATTACAATTATAACACATTAAACTTGAACTTAGTAGAGGAGCAAATGAGTTTCTACTTACAAAACTAATTCTTCTAGGAGGAACAACTCTACATTCAATGGCCATATGACCAAACTGATTACAACTATAACAATATCCATTAAAGAGTGAATAATTATTGGTCATAAAATTCTTTGGTGCAGTATGATTACCTTTCATACTCCTTTGTTTCTTCAAGTCTATCACTTGAGTAAATCCTTCTGCATCTTTGATTACAAACCTTTTCCCAAAATTTATTCTCTTCACTTTCTCGTGGTTTGGATCTTTTGCAGTGTCCTTGTTGACCTTCTCCTTCTTTGCTTCAGCTCCTCTTTCTATTTTGAAGTTGTCATACAGATTGGTCGACGTACTAGTTGATGAGCCATTTCCTTTCTCATATCCAAGACCAGATTTTTCATTTGAAGGCTTATGACCACTGATTAATTCATTAATAATGTATGATCCTTTTGTCGACTTCAAACTTTTGTCTATTTAACTTTTTGCCTTCTCAAGTTCTTTCCTCAAATCTATTATTTCTTCCTCAAGCTTCATGAACTCTTTAGACTTTGTTTGTAGTTCCATCTTAACTACTTCTATTCTTTTGGCCTTCTCAAGTTGAGTTTTCAAAGTCAC
Source organism: Torreya grandis (assembly GCA_037957365.1). Classification (NCBI taxonomy): domain Eukaryota; kingdom Viridiplantae; phylum Streptophyta; class Pinopsida; order Cupressales; family Taxaceae; genus Torreya; species Torreya grandis. Next base: position 1,828,376 of record JARHVA010001587.1, read on the forward strand.
TACCATTTGATTAGATTTGTCAAGTTCCTTCTGCCCAAGTTTCTTTTGTTTTGAGTTTTCTTTTCTTAATTTTTCAATCTCTTCTAGAGCAAAAAACAGCGTGCCTTCTAGATGAACTTCACCTTCCTCTTCTTCACCCCAATATTTATCTTCGTCTTGTTCTTGATTTATGGGAGTGGATTCTTCTGCCATGAACATAAATTCTTTTCTCTTTGCTACAAAACCACAGTCATGATCATCATCCGAACTATCACTATCACTACCTTTCACTGAGTCCCTATCTTCTTTTATATATAAAACCTTTCTTTCTTTTGAAGAATTTATTTATTTTTGCACAGTGAAGTTTTGCCTTTTTACTGCTCTCTTCTTGCTCAGAATTGTCCTTTTTATTATAAGGACATTTGGCAGCAAAGTGTCCTACCTTTCCGTAGTTAAAGCATTTGAATGATAGCTTATCTTTTTATTTTCTTGACCCTCTCTTTAATTTTATGACAATGTTAGCTTCTTCATCAGACTCCTCAGATTCAGACATAGAAGTTTCTTCTTTTCCCTGCTTAGCTACTTTGAATGCAGCTTCTCTTTTAAAGGTATCAGTCTCTCCCATTCTCATTTCATAGGCTGTAAACGTTCCATGCAACTCATCCATTGTGAGCTTATCCAAATCTCTTGCTTCTTCAATTGTAGAGATTTTGGAGTCATATCTTGAGGGTAGGGATCTTAGAACTTGTTTGACAATAGTTGATTCTTCTATTGTTTCTCCAAGTCCTCTGATAGCATTCACTATTTCATCTACCCTAAGGAGGTAGTCAAGAATCTTCTCCTCTTCATTCATCTTAAGACTTTCAAACTATCCTTTGTATGTTTGGAGCTTTTCTTGCTTCACCTTGTCATCTCCTTCATAGATGCTTTTCAACTTGTTCTAGATGTCTTTTACACTCTGACACTGCATTACTTTGAAAAACTTTGAATTTTATAGTTCACAAAGAATGACAATCTTTGCCTTGGCATTGTTTTCATATGCCTTCTTGGCAGCTTGATCTGTAGGAGCTACATCATAAGTCGTGTATCTATTTACCACAGACATCCATACATCAAATCCTAATGAGGACAAATATGCTTCTATTCTTATGCTCCAAAAAACATAGTTAGACCCATCAAAGAGAGTTGCTTTGTTTTATGAGGATCCTTCTTGACTGGCCATTGTGTTCACTAACCAAGATCTACTTGAGCCGATTAAGCTTCTCCTAAGGAACCCTAGGCTCTGATACTAGTTGTTGAACACAACTATCTATTGAGAGGGGGTGAGTCAGTAGATCAACAAAAACTAGTTATTTTAGACCTTTTAGAGGAAATATAAATTATATGCAAGTAAAAAAATATATAGAGATTACACATACACAAAAAAACACATTAATCAAGATATTTACGTGAAAAACCCAAAGAAAAAAATCACGGTGAAAATGGCTACTAGAATTTACTGTTCTAATCTAGCCTCACTGTTAAATGCCTTACTGGCTAATCTCATTGGTTACAGTCAAGAACACCCACTCTATGGAAGCACCCACTCCCTAAGGAGACACCAATCCCCTAACTAAGCACCAACTCAGTTTTTTGATGGCACCAACCAATCAGAACTATGAAGTTGCAACTTCAGAATACAAGATGGATTCACAAATGAATCCAGATCAATTTATTTGTTATAGTTCTAGTCTGTAACTACTCATTCTCTGCTCAATCTCTACACATTCTCTGTGTGCTCTTTCTTTCTCTCTACCTCACTCTCTGTTGCTCTATCTTTCACTCTGTGTCTGCATACATTTCAAAGTGACACTCTTTGAGTTACTCTGCAATGCTCTCTCAATTTCAATGATAACAACTTCATAATGAATAAGATGTCATGTATATACATTGAGTTTTAGGGTTTCATCTATACAATGTGTTCACACTTCAGCACCTTTTAACCGATTCCAGCTATTTGTTCTCATTCAATGTAACTTTGACATATGCAAATTCTTGTGTCTCAATTCATACATCACACTTCAATGCTCAGATCTCTTTTCTATATTTGACAACTGCTAGATTCTGGTCATAACTACATTGTTTCCTTTTCGCACTTCAACTCCCCTTTTCTGGTTCTTCATTCAATGCAAATTTGACATATACCCTTTTCTTGTCTCAGTTCATGCATCACGCCACAATGTTCAATTCTCTTTTCTTTTTTTGGCAAGTGCTGGAATCAAGTCATAACTACACCATTTATTTAATCAAGAATTGATTTGTTGAATCGATCAATCTCAAGCTCTGTGTAATCATTTACAGGGTTTGTCTATTCCTTCATTTGTTCATTGAGAACATATTAAATGCGGACCTTTGATTTCTTTCTTTGCACCAAGTCTAACCATCGAGCTCCTTTTTGCATCTTGCTATTCCCTATATATCAGGATCGCTTTCGATCCTTTCGATTTATTCGAATATGCTCGACCTTTGCCCTTTCTATTGTATCATTAAACTTTGGCATGTTGATGTGATCTCATTTTCTTTGGCATTCTTGTAATGTTGTTGCACCATTGATCCTTGTAGACTTGCTCGATCTTTAACATGCCTTGTCCCTTTGAGAATGCCCTATAAGACTTCCACACTTTATCATTTGGCAAAGTTGCAAGTGACCTTTCTCTTCAGACAATTTGTTGCGAGCTTTTTGTCAAGGGCTTTTTGGGACAATTTCCCTGAAGGAATTGTTGCGGACAATTTCCCCAATGGAATTGTTGCGGACAATTTCCCCGAAGGAATGTCTAAGTGCCCTTTGGATTTTCTTTAAGGGTCCACATGCCCTTCAGTTTTTCTATAAGGGTCCACAAACCCTTTGACCTTTTGAAAATATCCCTTCAGACTTTCTGCAATGGTCCACTTGCCCTTCAAAACTTTTGCAACGGTCCACTTACCCTTCGGAATTTTTGAAAAGATCCCTTCAGAATTTCTCAAAGTGTCCTTTCGGAAACTTTGTTTGGTCCACTTGCCCTATAGAATTATTGCAAAGTACCCTTTAGAATTTCTCAAAGTGTCCTTTCAGAAACTTTGTTTGGTCCACTTGCCCTTCAGATTTTTCTCATTGCTTTGCTCATTAGATTGAAAGAAGTAAAGTCATTTGATAAACCCAATCAACTCCACTAGACCAATTCACGTTCTCAACATTCCTCAACTTATAAAGTTGAATGAAGTAAAGTTGTTCCATAACCTTGATTAACTCTTCCTAGACCCATTTGGGTTCTTCACATTTCTTGAATTATAAAGAAGAGAGCAGTTAAGCCATTTCAAAAACCCGATCAACTCTGCTAGACCCATTCGGGTTCTTGAGATTGCTTAGCTTATGAAATTGAATGAAGTAAAGTTGTTCTGGAAACCATATTAACTCTGCTAGACCCATTCAGGTTCTTGAGATTGCTTAGCTTATGAAACAAATGAAGTACATAGATCCGATCAACATTCCCCTAACCTAGTCGGGTTTTCGACATGGCTTTACTTATGAAACTTTATAAGTAAAAGCGAATGAAGTACATGGACTTGACAAACCTGAATCACTATGCCTTTGTCATTAATGTTTGCCTATTTGACATCAATGACAATCTTACAGACAATCTCCTTATACACCATGATACTCAAATGGCCAACATAATTATATACCAAAACATTACTGTACAACAAACTTAATTACCATGAAGAATTTCAAACAGAACCTTGAAATTCATCTGATCAAGTATGGTATCACAAAGTAAATAAAATTCCTAATACATATGCCTAATTCATCATAAACTATGATAATATATTCAGGTTTTCACTGGTAAAGTCCAACGTACTGCAAGAAATGTATACTTCACTATTCTTGGATGTCCTTCAAGAGATTTAGTATCAAGCAAACATGGCTCCATTAAATAGCAAAATTTGTGCGTCTGGACCCTGCATTTCAAAAATCAAGATATATGGTTTGAACCAAAAGCTATTGCTCTTAACATTTAAATTTGTCAAAACATTTCAGGCCACAAAGGGAAGTTCTAATTTTATAAGAGAGAATAGAGAAAGGAGTTATAAAAATGCTAGTATGGAATCTAAAACACACTCACAATATTTGACCAAATTACCCAACATTGATAACTAGTTTTCCTGCCTCCTTCATTGTTTCTTCCTGACATGAAAACATTTCTCTCAGATTTGTTTAGGTTCTTTAGTATCATTGATCTTCGACATGGTAAAATATTAGAGGCAAATGCTGATAAAATTATAGATTCATTTGAAGATACATTTGTATCAACATTACTTGCACAAGCTTTGGTTGGTTATCAAAAGCTAGATCTTCCGCATAGAGCCCGACAAGTAAAGAACAAAGTTTGATATGAATAATTTTATTCAGATTATTTTCCAAATAGATCCATTTTCCACAAGAGCACATGCTATGGTAAACCTCTTTTGGTATATTGTTCACAAGCCATTTAACAAAGAGCAACTAGGCTATTCTGTTTGGTGTTCCCCTAAAGTCTATCATAGTCATGTGGGATTTCATTTCATTGTTAAATCTTCCAAGCATAACTCACTATATTTACCAGAGAGAATAGATTAATTCCCCCTGAATTTAGAGATACAATCGTATTATACCAAAATTGAATTAGTTGTGAAGTCTGATATATCAAGGCTACAAAATGATTATCAGTCTGTTAATTTTAATGAAGCTGAGTTATCTACAAAAGACTCTATAGATATAATAAGTGTTGTTGAATGTGCAAAAATTTATATACACATTTATACTTTTCTATGATTCTGAACAAGAGAAAATCGTGGATCAACATCAAGCCATTGAAGGATCCAAGAACTAAGAAGGACCAAGGGGAACCAAACAACCAATAGGAAGATAAACCATACCTTGCCAAAGAATAATGCCTCTGCCTACAACAAGACCATCATGAAACAAGGAATCTTATATCAATTTTCTGCCTCTATGAAACATCTGCCCAACCAATGCTCATACTAGGTCTTGATGCAGATTCCTCAAGCCTCCACGCACCAAGACCATCATGAATCTGGAGACTTTTCTCTGTCAGGAGGACTAGATTGAGAAAGATCGACCTATCTACACACAAGACTTTATGGACTCCTCTATCATCCACAAGGGAACATATAACTTATATGTGGATTCCTCTAATATCCGTAATGTCACAGAGGGCAAAATTATGGATTCCTTGATCATCCACAAAAGTAATGAAGGAGCCATAAGTCTGCCATAGATAAATATGCATATCCACTGCACAAGAAACATATCCCTTTCCCAATAGGAGGAAATAACTTAACAACCATCAGACTATGTGAAACAAGCTCCCTTATGATAATACCAAAATAAAACAAGAGCATAAAAGGTAGATGATAACAACCAACATTCCACTCCGAGCCAAAGGATAGTGTTCACTCCGAGCCAGCGGCTGTGGAGGATTCTTTGGTGAAACATTCATCTGAAGGTTGTGTGGAGGCTGTGGTAAGGGATCTTCCTGAGCCAGTGGATGAGGTGACATTGGCCTCTTCCCCTATTTTGAAGGATTCCCCTAGGAGCCAGATATTTTCTCAAAGGGTTGAGGCGTCAGTGTCCCCTGGGTTCCATGGGTCCTTGTCTTCTGAGGTATGGGTTGCTGAGGCAAAAAAGTTAGAGGATGGTTGGACAGCTGTGAAAAGGAAGAATTCAAAGCCTTTGGTCTCCCCTCTAGATAAGAACCTTCGGTCGCACAAGAAAAATCTCATCTCAATAGGAAATTCTAATGTTTCCTAATGTTGACTAGTTGTTTGTATTGGTAATCTGGTGAGGTCACTGGTTTGCTGGTTTCTGGTATGGGAGGTTTTCAGGTTGCTTTTCTAGTCTGTTAACTTTCTAATTTCCAGTGTTTTGACAGGCGTTTTAACTGGTCACATCTTTTGGTAACAGTCCCAGCAAAACCTGGTTTTGTTGATCTTTTTTGGTTTCAGGTTCTTTTGAACCTGGTTGTGCTTAATGTTTTATCTTTATTTTTGTGTGAAGGGTTTCAGGGTCCCTTCAAAACCTATTTTTACCTTAATCTAAAACAACCAACATTCCACATGAAGTAATCTCCCTGCAAGGTGAAGCCGGTTCTTTGCAGTGAAGCAGACATTCCTCCAAATGGAGATCCAACGAGATATCTTTGAAACTTCCACTCGGGGAGCACTGCATATCCACTAGTCCAATGTCTTACCCAACACATTCTAAACACTGTGGATCTACCACTTTGTAGCAGCAAAGATTCTACTCTCATTTTTCCACTAAAACCCATCCGGAACCTCTGAAAGAACACCATTCTCTTGTAGCGATTCCACTAGTCTGTAGTCTTATCAAACACAACCCAAACCCTGCAAAGCTTCTGCTTAGAGTCAACAACACTTCAACTTTGGTTTTTACTACCAAAACTCACCTAGAGCATCTGGTAATTCGATAATAGCCAAGGAACTAGGAAGACCTATGAGAAACCAAACAACCAACAATCAGCTAGATCATACCCTGCCAAAGAGTAATGCCACTACCTACAACAAGCCAGCATCAAATAGGCAATTTTTTGCCAATTTTTTGCCTTTGTAAAACATCTGTCCAACCACTGCTCATACTAGGTCTTGATGCAAAATCCTCAAGCCTCCATGCATAAGGACTAGTATAAATCTGAAGTCTTTTCTCTACCAAAAATACCAAATCATGAAATAATGACCCGTTTGTACGACTTTATGGATTCCTCTATCACCCACAAGGGCAAATCTAATTTATGTGTGCATTCCTCTAATATCCATAATGTTATAGAGGGCAAAACTATCGATTCCTTGATCAACCACAAAGGTAGTGAAGGAGCCATAAGTCAACCATAGAGAAAAATGCATACCCACTGCATAGGGAACACATACCTTTCCTAACAAGAGAAGGAGATAACTAAGCAACCATCAAACTATGTGAAACAAGCTCCATTATGATAATACCAAAATAAAACAAGAGCATAAAAGGTAGATAATAACCAAAATTCCACATGAAGAAGTCTTCCCACAAGGTAAAGATGATTCTTAGGGGTACAACATACATTCTTGCAAACAGATATCCAACAGGATATTATTGAAACTTCCACTCGGGAAGCACTGCACTTCCACTAGTCTAATGTCTTACCCAACGCATTCTAAACATTGCAAATCTACCACTTTGGAGCATCAAATATTATGCTCTAGTTTTACCCCAAAACCCATCTAGAACCTCTGAAAGAAGACCACCATTTTGTTGTAGAGATTCCATCAATCCATAGTCTTGTTAAACATAGTCCAAGACCAAAAAAATCTAAAGCATGGAGTCAGCAACACTTCTGCTTTGGTTTTTTTGCTGGAACTCGCCTAGGGCCTCTTTTAATTCAGCAACAACCAAGAACTAGGAAGACCAATGTGGAACCAAAAAACCAATAGGTAGCTAGACCATATCCTGCCAAAGAGTAACGCCTCTACCTACGACAAGACCAGCATGAAACATACAATCTTCTGCTGATTTTTTGCCTCTGTGAAACATCTACCCAACCACTGCTTAGAGTAGGTCTTGATGCAGATTCCTCAAGCCTCCACACACCAAGACCAATATGAATCTGGAGTCTTTTTTCTGCCAAGAGGACCAAATTGAAAAAGATCGACCTGTATGCATGAAAGACTTTGTGGACTCATCTTCATCCACAAGGGCACATCTAATTTATGTGTGGATTCCTCTAATATCCATAATGTCACAGAGGGTAGAACTGTGGATTCCTTGATCATCCACAACGATAATGAAGGAGCCATAAGTTAACCATGAGTTGGCCATAGAGAAAAATGCATACCCACTATAGAGGAAACACATCCCCTTACCAACAGGGGAAAGAGACAACTTAATAGCCATCAGACGGTCTGAAACAATCTTAGTTATGATAATATTAAAATAAAACAAGAGCATAAAGGGTAGACAATAACAACCAACATTACACATGGAGTAGTCTCCCCACAAGGTGAAGCCAGTTCTTGGGAGTGCAATCAACATTCTTCCAAATGGTGATCCAAAGCGATATCCCAATCCAAAACGTGTAAGTCTACCACTTGGTGTCAGCAACACATCCACTTCGATTTTTTTTTTCAAAAACTCACCTAGAGCCTTCGGTAATTCAGAAACAACCAAGGAACTAGGAAGACCCATGAATAACCAAACAACCAACAGGGAATTAGACCATACCCTACCAAAGAGTAACGCCTCTACTTAAAATAAGACCAACATTAAACAGGAAGTGTTCTGCCGATTTTCTACCTCTATGAAACATCTGACCAACCACTGCTCATACTAGGTCTTGATGCAGATTCCTCAAGCATCCATGCACCAAGACCAACATGAGTCTATAGTCTTTTATTTACCAGGAGGATCAGATCGAGAAAGATCAACCTGTCTGTAAGAAATACTTTGTGGACTAATCTATCATCCACAACAGCACATCTAACTTATGTGTGGATTCCTCTAAAATCCATAATGTCACGAGGTCAAAAATATGGATTCTTTGATCATCCACAGAGGTAATGAAGGAGCAATAAGTCAGCCATGAGTTACCCATAGTGAAAAATGCATACCCACTGCACAAGAAACACATCCCTTTCCCAAAAGGAGAAAGAGATAACTTAACACTCATTAGACTGTGTGAAACAAGCTCCCTTATGATAATAACAAAACAAACAAGAGCATAAAGGGTAGACAAAAAACTGTAATATCCTTTGCTCAAACTGAGTTCAAATAGCTGATTTAAACCCTCAAGAAATATTGTCAAACACTTTGCATACAACCTCTTACTTGCTGGTTTAGTGTTTTCAGTTTACTTTGCTTGCTTGGAATGTTTTCAAATGAAGTTTAAATGCTTTCAATAAACATTTCACTATCTAATCAATGAACTAAGATGAAAATGCAATTCTTTTGGTCCCTTCAAATGCATATATAGGATCTAGACATGTGAATTATGCACCTACAACCAATTGACATTTCGTCAAACACTTGGCATGCGAACTAAAATGCGAGGTATGAACAATATGGTTATGAGTAATACAACCCATAAATTATATTCAACTTATCTCTCTTTTATTGATATGCCAATTACAATGTTGATAAGAACATGTATAGCTAAGACTCTTGGTTGTACAAGTATGCAACTTTTGAAAATCAGAGTATAATGGCAACAATAAACACTATTCAATATGCTACGAATGATACAAAACATAAAGGAACCTGAATATATGAAGTCCCTTTCAAATCTATGTAATGATGGCAACCCCAATACAATGCAATGATGATTCTTCAAAGTTGAGATGACCTCTATGTGCACTGCGCATGCCTTAGACCAGCAACTCTGATATAAAATAAAATGCAACATTTTGAGACCCTCTCAAGGACTAAAAACCATTGTCATGCCCTCAATAATGGAGCGGTCCAGCTTGAAGAGGAAATCGATGCAAACCAAGGCCTCCATGATCAAAATCATGGTCCTCTAGCATGCTAATATGATGATTGAAAATTATATCAAACTGCTGGTACAACTCAGAAATGCCTTTTATGCAAAAAATTGATGCAAGTTTAAGCTAAAAAATAATCTCCACAGCTGATAAGCAATCTCTACCTCCAAATTTGGCCAAAGGCCACAGATTTTGCAATGTAAGCACAAATTGAACTTCTGATTGAAGCCCACAATTAGACAATAATCTCAGCTGATAGTTTCAAAACCTAAAAATTGCATAACCTATGAGAGTTTTCATTCTCAAAAGCTCAATAATGGTAGAAACCCTAATTGGTTCCTTCTCCAAACAAGAACTACAAACCAAATGTCAAATCCTCGATCAAAAGAAGCTTCGTTGACCCCCTTAATATACTTTTTCATGAGCTGGTTGATCCTCTTTGAGAGCTTTTCTAATCATTTAAAATAATATTAAATGTGTGCACATTGACTTTATTAATAATTAAATATTCAACCTCCAAGTCAATATTAATTAAAGTACTTAAAAATCACTTAAATGAGGGTCATGGTCCCATTGCACAAAGTGATTTCTAATATCTTATATTATAATTACACTTTATAAATAATTATTAAAAAAGTAATCACTTTATTAATAATTAAAATAACATAACTCCACAAATAATCATTATATCTCAATCCGTCTGAACTTGGGAGTTAACCATTGTGTCCACTATGCATCCAACTGCCTCACTAAAAATTGTAGGGGTCCCTCTCTATCAATCATTGACTCACTATAAATAAAAAATCCCTCGTTATCTGATTAAATCAATTGTGCACGGGATCAACACTATAATCATAACTTGTTCAGGTGCCCTGCTATAAATGAAAACCTTGACTACCTGAAATGATGACTTACTATAAATAGTAAGCATGAAGAACTGAGTCCAATGAATGGCCAACCTTGAACTTGTACTAAGCTCTGATAGAGAAAACACACTGATCTCTGCCAAAAAAGACCCTCCAACCCTCTGAGTTAGCCTACAAGGTCCAATGATAGGCTAAACCAATCATAAACCATGGTGAGATAAAATGGGGGCATTACAAAAACAACAAACATTACACATGGATTAGTCTCCCCACAAGGTGAAGCCAGTTCTTGGAGGTGCAATCGACATTATTCCAAATGGAGATCCAATGGGATATATCCTTGAAACTTCCACTCGGGGAGCACTATACTTCTACTAGTCTGATGTCTTACATAACACATTCTAAATACTTCGAATCTACCACTTTGGAGCAACAAATCTTTTGCTCTCATTTTTCCCCCAAAACCCATCTAGAACCTTCAAAAGAAGACCACCATTATGTTGTAGATATTCCACTAATTTGTAGTCTTATCAAACACAGTAAAAAACCCACAAATCTACTGCTTAGAGTCAACAACACTTCCGCTTCGGTTTTCTGCCAAAACTTGTCCAGAGCCCCTTGTATATCAACAACAGTGAAAGGAACTAGGAAGAGCCATGAGGAACTAAACAACCAACAAGGAACTAGACCATAGCCTACCAAAGAGTAACACCTCTACTTACAACAACACTAGCATGAAATATTCAATCTTATGCGCATTTTATGCCTATGTGAAAGGCACATCTAACTTATGTTTGGATTCCTCTAATATCCATAATGTCAAAAAGGGTGAAACTATGAATTTTTTATCATCCACAAAGGTAATGAAGGAGCCATAAGTCAACCATGAGTCAGCCATAGAGAAAAATGCATACCCACTATACAAGAAACACATCCCTTTCCCAATAAGGGAAGGAGAGAACTTAATAGCCATCAGACTATGTGAAACAAGCTCCCTTATGATAATACCAAAATAAAACAAGAGCATAAAGGGAAAACAATAATAACTAACATTATACACGGAATAGTCTCCCCACAAGGTGAAGCTTATTCTTAGGGGTGCAACCAACATTCTTCCAAATGGAGATCCAATGGGATATCCTTAAAACTTATACTCAGAGTGCACTACACTTCTACTAGTCCCATGTTTTACCCAACACATTCCAAACACTGTGGATCCACCGCTTTGGGACAACAAAGCTTCTGCTCTTATTTTTCCCCTAAAACCCATCTGGAACACTTTGGAAAAAGACCACCATTCTATTGTAGAGATTTTGCCAGTCTGTAGTCTTATCAAACATAATCTGAAACCCACAAATCTATCGCATGGAGCCAACACTTTTGCTTTGGTTTTTTCTAACAAATATCCACTAGAGACTCTGATAATTTGGAAATAGCCAAGGAACTAGGAAGACCCATGAGGAACCAAACAACCAACATGAAACTAGACCACAATGTACCAAAGAGTAACACCTCTGCCTACAAAACTAGCATGAAACAGGCAGACTTGTATCAATTTTCTGCCTCTGTGAAACATCTACCCAGCCACTACTCATACTAGTTCTTGATGTGGATTCCTCAAGCCTCCATGCACCAAGACCAGGATGAATCTATATTCTTTTCTCTACCAAGAGGACCGAATCGAGAAATATCGATCCCTCCGCAGGAATGACTTTGTGGACTCCTCTATCATCCAAAGGGCACATCTAACTTATTGTTGACCATTTTTGGTCCTACAGACCAAAATTGGTCTCCCTTTTCGGTCTCTCTTTTCTTTTCCTTCCATTTCCATCCTCAGACATGAAGGATAATGCAGAAGTATACTTCTGCAACTCATTTTTTCTCTTGGCATGCAAAAGGCTTAACTTCAAGCATTTGCAAGTATAGGCAAGGTTGGCAGGAGTGATTATACATGAGTTTGCAAAAGGTGCTAGCTTAATGAGAGTTCCCAAAGTTGAGTGTAAGTTTCGTGTCTGAAACATCTAAGGATCTCCATGATGTGTTCTCAGGTTTGACAGAGCAAATAAACTATTTGGAGGACTTTTATTGGCAAAATGGCCCAAGTTTGGAGGGCAAAAAATGCTTGAAAAGGTCAGAGTTTTCCTTCAGGAAAAAAGGACTAAGGCAAAAGAAATCCAAGGAAATTCAAGGGATGAATTCATTCAAACATTTTGTCCTAAGGTATTCATCTGAGGTTTTTTCCAAAATAAAGAAAGGGCCAAAGGATCATTTTCAAAATCCTGAAGGGTAGGAGTGTTTGCGAGGGGCACTCAGGCAACAAAAAGGGCCTTCTTTTCTAAAAGGCAATTTTGGAGACCAAGCAGTGCTTGCGGAGGGCAGGAAAGCGCTTAGTAAAAGGCCCAAAAGGGACTTGTTCTTCAAAAAAACAAAAGGCCCAAAAGGGACTTGCTCTTCGAAAAAAGGACAAGGAAAAGATAGAAGAAAAGGCAAAGGCTGAATTTATTTAGACAAAATGTCTGAAGGAATTCCTTCGGACATTTGGTTCAAAGAAATCCTTTCGAAAAAAAATCCATGGCAAAAGACAAGGCAAATCCTTTGGACAAAAAGTCTGAAGGGGAATTTGCTTGAAAGAAAGGGCTGAGCATTCAAAGGAACATTTCCTTCAAACAAAATGTTCAAAGGAATTGGGAGGCCAAGGCCGTCCGAAGGATCCTGAATGGCAGGTGCCCTTGTGGGGGACTCTCGGCGACCGTGAAAGGGACCTTTCTCAGGGCCCAAAGGGACACCTTCCCTTCAGGAGGGTTAAAATACAAAGGCCCAGACAAAGATAGGAAAGCCGAAGGTAGGAAAGCTGAAGGAATTGCCAAGGGGGGTGACGGGCCTGAAGACGTCAAAATTGAGCATCGTGAACTAGCTATTGGAATCCAGACGTCAAATGACGTCCCCACAGACGTCAAATTTAGGGCAACGAACTAGCCATTGATCTTCAAATGCTTGAGCATGAACCTAAGGAAATTCAATGGGGTTAAGGCTAAAGGGAAGAGACTGTAGAGAAAGGAGATAAAAAGGTTAGGCTAAGACAAAGCTGTAAAAGGATAAAAGTTAAGAACGAACTCAATGACCTGCTGATGAAAGAGCCCAAGGAGCCAGCAAAGGCTGATAAGATAGCCTTGAGAGCTCAAATTCCAAAAAAAACAAAGCCAGGAAGAGACAAAATATGAGATATGGACAAAATAGCCCAGGTGGCAAAAGGGAGGCGAGTTATTCCTGCAGTTGAAACAATCTCTGCCAAGTGGTCATCAAGGAGCACAAACAGTGAATGACGTGGCCTATTTTTTTCCTCATTTTGTATTAATGGTCAGATAACCACGTGAATGTCTTGAAGAAGGGGTCTTGTTTGTAGACAAATGACACGGCCCATGTTTTCACACATGATGTTTAATATATTTTAAATGCCTAAAGTCAAAACTGGAGTCGACACAACATTCTCTTTCAGTGGCTTTCTCTTCCCAATGCTCTCAACGCACATGGGCCACTTGTAAAAGGGTGCCAAAGTCTTTTCCAAAAGGGCACCATTACTTCTTCTTTCTCTATGTATATTTTAAAACTCTCATTTGAGAAGGGATCTCTCATTTTTTGTATGGCACAGCTCTGCCAAATTTTTACCTTGAATCAATAGAAAGTGTTTTACCTCTATTTGGTTGGATATATCTCTGAGTGTGTTTGAGTATTAACCTTGTGTTCAGTCATTTCTTTCCTGATGCTTTCACAAGCTTGATACCAACACACCTGGTATAGACAAAGCACCATTCCTACAGATAACAAGAAGAGTTATATCTAGAGCGTAGAGGCAGAAGAAGGTTACCAGACAGTGTGTGTTTTTTTTTCTATAGCACCTATGGTAAGTGTTGACCATTTTTGGCCCAACAGGACAAAATCAGTCCCCTTCTTTCCCTGTTGTTCTAAGCTAGTTCATTTTTTGATTTTTCACAAGTCTGTAAATTTCTACGGACTCTGTAGGTGTTTCTATGGACTCTACAGGCATTTCTACGGACTTTGCAAGAAATTTCTACGGACTCTGCAGGCAAGAAACAAGTTCCCAACACTTAGGTGCAAAATGGACCATTCCAAGTTCATCGGCAAGGTTCAATCAAATGGTTCAAGGGCTTGGTTCAACAATCGGTTAAAAATTTGGTTCAAACAAATGATTCAATAAGAAGGTTCAATAGAGTCTCCCGAAGAACAAGTGCCCTTGCAGAGGGCACTTGGTCAGCGACAGTACTGAAATAGATTTCCTGAAGGGTACCTTTCGAAGAAAGTCAAAGGAAAAGCCAAGGACATAATTTCTTCAAACTTTTGTTCGAAGGAATTCTTTCAGACAAAAATTCAGAAGAAATTCGGTGAGGCTATGAGTAAAAGTCTGAAGGAAAACAAGTAAAAAAGACTTAAGACTAAGGCAAAGGCAATAATGATTTATTTCAGACTTTTGTTCGAAGGAATTCCTTCGGATAGAAAGATCAAAGAAATTTGGGAGAAGCTGGGAGAAAAGGCCCGAAGGGAATTCTGAAGGAAAGGAATGAGCGAGACAATTCTTGCAGACATTTTGTCTGTGGGAAAATAGCCGAAGAGAAAAGACCGCCGAAGGATCCTAAAGGGTAGGTGCCCTTGCAGGGGACTATCGACTGCCAAAAGAAAGGCACTTATTCAAAGCCGAAGGGTCACCTTCCCTTTGGGAGGGTCCAACTCAAAAGTCTGAAGAAAAGGGAGCAGAAAATAACCGAAGGATTTGCCAAGGACGGTGACGTCTCCAAAGCCATCAATTTTAGGGAAATAAACTAGCCGTTGGTTTTCAAACAGTGACGGGCTTGTGAATTTCAATTTTACAACAGGGAAATAGCCGTTTGATCTTTAAATTCTTGAGCACCAACCAAGAAAAATCACAAGTAATGAAACGTGCCATGTGTCCCTTGTAAAATTTGGCAGAGTGCAACAAGTGTCTGCATCCGAGTTTCAAAGCTTCTTTCAAATAGGATTCCCTTAGAGTTCTACAAAGGGTGCCAAGTGGCAACTATGGAAGGTTTTGACATGTTTTCCTAAGAGCAGTGGAATGTGCCACGTATCCTTTGTAAAGCTCAGTGGAATTCGACAACTGTCAAAATCTATGGTTTTCTTCCTTTCATTACATTATTGAGTGAAGACTGTGGTGGGCCCTGGATGAATTGCTAAAGAGAGCAGAAGCTGCCAAGTGTCATCATCCATGTGAATTTGAATGAGTCTTGAATGTTTCTGTATTGTTTCTAAAACTCAATGGAAGCTGCCATGTGTCATCTTATGTAGGAATCTCAAAAGGTACATAAAGCTTCTATAAGTTAAGCGTATGCTGCCACATGTCCTCACCTATTTCACAGCGGAACACACCATATGTCACTTGTTGAGATTAGAGAAAAGTGGCCAAAGTAAACGGGAAGGACATGAAAGAATTGCTAAGGAGGATGACGGACCCGAAGATGCCAAATTTGTGGCAATGAAATAGTTTTTGACCTTCACTGACTTAAGCACAAACCCGAAGGAATTCAAAGGCTTAAGGCTAGAAGAAAGACAAAGTCAGGAAAGAGCAAAAGAGCCAAGTGCAAAAATGGACAAAATAGTCTAAGTGGCAAAGGAAGGTGTCGACTCAAGGAGTTACTCTAGCGGTTAACATAGTGTCTATGAATTGATCACTAAGAGGCACGAATAGTGAATGGCGCGACCCATTTTTTCTCACTTTGCATTGATGATTAGACAAGCCGTGTGAATGCCTTGAAGGAGCGGTCTTGTTTGAAAACAAATAGCGTGGCCTATGTTTTAAATGCCTAAAGTCAAAATAGGAGCTGATAGCTTATCCATCAAGAAGCTTCTTTTTCTCAATGCTCAGAACGCACATGGGTCACTTGTAAAAGGGTGCCAAAAGGCCTCTTCCTTCCTATATATATTGAAAACTTCTCATTTGAAAAAAGATATCTCTCACATTGTAAGGTGAAGCCCTGCCATTTTTTCACCTGAAATCAATATAATATGCATTTTTACCTCTATTCTAGTTGCATATATCTCTAAGTGCGTCTGAGTGTTAGTCTTGTGTCCAGTCATTGATTGTTAATGCTTTCATAGGGTTGACACCAATGTACCTAGTATATACAAAGCGCCATTCCTGTAGGTGATAAGAAGCACTATTCTTGGAGCACAAAAGCAGAAGGAGATTACTAGACAATGTGTTCTTCCTATAATGCCTATGGTGAGTCCTTTTACTATGTGTTTCCATTAAAGCCTCCCTATCAAGCTCTCTGCAGTCTGGTCCTTTTACTAGTTAGAGTGTATGTATGTGTTCTTATGGTTCAGAGTGTGAGTGTAAGTAGACCAAACTTATTTGGTGCATCACCCTATTAGGTTAGGTTCTATTGTTTTCAGTATCCTTCTCCCTTTTCAACCCCCCCATATATATATACGTATTAGCCACTTACTATAATACCAAAGATACATCAAAGGGAGCTAGACCTTATCTAGAGACTCTTCCCCCAGTTTTGCCAGGCCCACAGGCAAGAGGGGATTTTCCATTGTGACGTGTGGAAGGCAGGAGCTCGGCCTCCTGCCTAGGGTGCAATCCACTGCGTCAACAATTTTTGGCATGCCTAGTGGGACTTAGTGTTTTACACTTAGTAAAGTTTTAGGATCGATGCTGGTCTTGTTATAGCAAAATCAACCATTTTTAGCATCTAGAGACTCCACTGGTAAGAGCTTCAGCTTCTGATCAAAGACCAGCTGACTTCCAATGCCTAAAATCACCACACGATCTGCTGCTAAGGGTGTCCCTTTCAAATTCATTGAATTGCCTTTGAACTCAGCAAAGTGATTGAGGTTTGAGATGACTCATCCTTATTTAGCAAATCACTTTCCCAAACTTGCTATAAAACACACCTACGCAAGAAGGCCATAGTTACATCCTGTCATAGCCATGGCATTACCCTTTGTGACTTTTCATGGTCAGAGTCCCTTGAATCTCCCGCATTATGACCCAATTCCAGGAGCATTTCTCAAAAGTGTGCCTCCCTTTGATGGAGAGGGTCCCATTACAGTTATTGAACACATCAGAAATATTTCTAACCTCTACAATATTCACAATGTCACTGAGGAGAATATTGCAACCAGATTGCTGGCATTGTCTCTCAAGGGAAAAGTTTTGGACTGGTATGGGATTTACCCATGAATTTAGTTGATTCCTAGAATAAATTGGGCACTCTCTTGATGAACCAATTTGGGGAGAAGAGCGACCACCTCTCGCTTGCTGAGCAGTTGACTACAATGAAAAGAGCTCCCCATGAATACATACAGGATTTCAACACTCAATTTCAGAAGACATGGGATAGAATCCCTGTTCTGGTAAATCCAAATCCTAGCTATGCTTTCCTTTATTACTTGAGAGAATTGAACAACGATATCACTGTTATGATATAGTCCATGGGAGGACATGTGCTTCCTGATACATATGACATAGCTATAGCAACTGAGAATTGCCTAGTGCAGGCTAGGAAAATAGCTCCCAGACCTCATATGCTGCTTTTCCCTGAAATGCTGCCCCCAACCCAGAATGTTGCTCCCACTTTAGCTCTTCTACCCAGCATAGAAAAGCCAGTTTCTACTTCATCCAATGACCTCCATGAAGTCAAAAGTCTGTTACAAAACGTAACAAATGAGCTAGTGGCTATTAAAAGGTAGCAAGCTCAAAAAAATTGACTGAACCAAGGATATCAGTAGTATGGTCAAACAAATAGACCCCCATTCCAAAATTACAATCGAGGGTAGGGTTAGTTTGTGTAGACCAAAGATTTTCAAGGCTACAATCCAGGTGCCCCTTCATCATCCAAGGCCATGGTGCCTGTTCAAAACAATTTTTTACAAGAACAACCCAGTTGCTCAACCATGGGATATGGTCAGGAGCAGGTTGTCTGTATAAATGAAATGTTGGGTCACTACACAAATGTATAGGATAATCAAGCAGCCACCCAATTCTAAGGTTTTGAGGCTTCAACACAACCTAGCATGAGCAGTGATTAGACTCAACCTGATTCTACCCATGAATCCCCTGGAAGGTGAGTTCTATGTAGTCAATTACATGGGTACTGCAGACAATCAAGTTGACTATGTCACAGCCAGCACAAGGTCCAAAAGGAGAGCAATGGAAGAAGCTCAAGTTTTTGCCCAAACGTCAGCAATACCTTCTTCATCACATGTAAATCAAAAGGTCCCAAGCTTCAGACCATCGGTTGTACCTTCAGCTCCTCAGCCTGTGCCTTAGGCTGTAAATAATCCCAAATAAAATTTGAAGGAAGGCAACTCTCGAGTCAATGTGGTTGACCAGATGAAGATGCTGCACATGAACATCTCCTTGTGGGATTCATTGTCAATACTAAGGCAAAAGGACATGCTACAAAAGGAATTGCATGAGCTAAATGAACAAGCTGTCCCAATGAGAGCTGATAATGTTTTGATGATGAATGAATAGCCTTCCACCTCAGGCCAAGTCAGAAAAGAAGAAAAGGTTCAGCATTTTTATTTGTCCTTAGTCATAGGAGATTTCTTGGTGCATAATTGCATCATTGACAATGGAGCAAGCACCTCGATAATGCCCAAATACATAGCCGACAAGCTGGGGTTGAAATATAAAGAAATGACTAAGGGAGTCCTACAACTAGATGGAACACCAGCAAAGACATTTGGGGTGGTGAAAGGTTTCAGCCTGATGCTACATGCTTGCCTGACCTTCTCAGTTCCTCATGATGTGGTAGTGGCAGACGTCCCTCCTTACTTTGCCATATGCTTATCCAGGGATTTTACATCCAAAGTAAGGAACTGGTCTTATCTAGTTTTTAGAACCAAGTATGGGACTAAAGTTAAGATTGAATCTGAGCAACTCCACAGAGATCATCTGGAACCATACTCCCTCAAGGAAACAAATGTCAGCTACACCATTATTGACCAAGAAGAGTTCCAAGTGGATCAATCTCCATCTTCTACACTTGAAGAAGTTGCAGACCTGCTCCTAGATGAATGGGGAAGTGACATCTTTGAGCATGATCCTTACAAGTTCATAGAGGAGGTAGGCCTTGGAATTTATTGCATGCATGAAGAGGGTACTTTTGTACCAAACTTGATGAAAGAAAGCCAAGAAAGATTAGGTCTATGGCAGCTGTTCTTTGATGGTTCAAAAAGTAAGTTGGGAGCTAGTGGTGGAGTGGTGTTAGTTTCTCCTTCAAAGGAGAAATACTTTTCGGCTTTCTGGTTCCAATTTTCTTGCACAAGAAATGTTACAGAGTATGAATCCCTCATCCATGGTTTAGAGTCGGCGAGGAAAAGAGGAATCAAAGAGCTGCAAGTTTTTGGTGACAGTGTGCTGATTGTCAATCAGGTAAGAGGACAAAATTTGACAAAGAATTATTTACTGAATTCCTACAAACATAGGGTATGGAACTTAGTGGAGAATTTCTTTTTTTTAATATTAACTCCATTCCTAGAGAGTAGAACAAGCAAGCAGACAGGCTGAAAGCACTTGGTGCCCAATTTGATGTCCCTAGGGAAATAGGCTGAGACCACAATTCATGCCACTTGAAGGTAGTAATCCAGCCCTCTGTCCCTGACAACATCACCAACTGGAAGGTTTTTGACAGTGACTATCAAATATCACTCTTCTTGCAAGAAGAAGTTAAGTTCGCTGCTAAAAACCAGGCAAAGCTACAACAGCAATATGGCAGCCAAATTGTTTAGCTCAAGAACAATAAACTCCCCAAAGGCTTGGTCACTCTAGAGAGTATCTTCAATGGAGATGCCCAGTTGAAAAGTGGCAAGGCATTCATCACAATGAAGGAGGAGCACCATGAGAAGGTTGAAATATTCAAAGATAAGTTGCTTGTGCTTGGAAAAGTGTGTACAGACCGTGAGAGGCAAACCTTCATCTTGTTATGCCAAGATTTTGTTGATGTCTCCACTTGGGAATATAGTGATTTGAAGGGTTTAGACCCAAGTTTGGCCCAACATACCATTGAGATGGAAGAAGGTGTAAGGCTGATCGAGCAAAAGTGAAGTCCTGTCAACCCAATGATTGAGCCTCTCATGCGAAAGGAACTCACCAAGTTGATTGAGTCCAGGATAATATTTCCAATCAAACACTCCTCTTGGCTGGCAAATCTTGTTCGACATGAGAGGGAAATAACAAATATGAAACTATATGAAACAAGCTCCTATACAATAATATCTGTGTAAAACAAGAGTATAAAGGGTAAATAATAACAACCAATCTTGTAAGTGGAGTATCTCCCCTTAAGAAGAAATAGTTCAATGCAGATTCCTCATACATCAACACAAGTTGATGTGGATTCCTCTAACATCCACATATAAAGAAAACACTTTGAAATGGATTCCTCTATCATCCATAGTCAAGCCAAAAACACGCAGTCATCCACTAATATTTTGTCTCTATGGAACTTTTGCAAAACTGTAACATTACTAGTGGGCATGCACAATCACTCAGCAAAATAGCGATGGAATCACAAAATTGAGGTAGCTAAATGATCTAAAACATGGATCCAAGGAGGCACACAACAAAGAGAAATCTATCAAAATCCAATCTCAAATACCCATGCAATTTTCCAAACATTTCCAAGATCCCGAGACAGGGTCCACAACAAGGTCAATGTGGATTCCTCAAACATCTACACAGGTAAGTTGATGTGGATTCCTCTAACATCCACATAAAAATAAATCACTTTGAAGTGGATTCCTCTATCATCCATAGTCAAAACCTTTCTTGGGTTGTTACCGACACACACCATAGAGAAAAATTTAAGCCCGCTCCATAGGAACGACGAAGAAATGCAAGATTTCACACTAGGTAAGTTGGATGTTAGATTAGGACCTAGTAGTTTTTTTTAAACCAAACAGTAAAAATCAAAACAACCAAGCTCATTGTGCATTCATCAATCATCTAAATAGGTAAGTTGATGTGGATTCCTCTAACATCCACATAGAAAGAAAGCACTTTGAAGTGGAATCCTCTATCATCCATAGTCAACACATTTCTTGGGTTGTTACCAATGCAACACACCATAGAGAAAAATGTAAACCCACTGAATAGGAAAGAAGAAGAAATACAAGATTCCATACTAGCTAAGCAAAATGTTAGTTTAGGACTTTCCCACATAGTAGGTTTTTTAAAACTAAACAATGAAAATCAAAACAACCAAGATTCTTCCCTTTTTTGACATGAGAGGGAGATAACAACTACGAAACTATATGAAACAAGATCCTATATGATAATATCTTTGTAATAAAAGATTATAAAGGGTAAATAATAACAACCAATCTTGTAAGTGGAACATCTCCCCTTAAGAAGAAATAGTTCAGTGCAGATTCCTCATACATCCACACAAGTTGATGTGAATTCCTCTAACATACACATAGAAATAAAACAATTTGAAATGGATTCCACTATCATCCATAGTCAAGCTAGAAATAGACAGTCGTCCACTAATATTCTGTCTTCGTGAAACTTCTGTAAAACTATAACATTACTAGTGGGAATGCACAACCACTCAGCAAAATAGCGATTGAATCACAAAATTGAGGTAGCTAAATGATCTGAAAAATGGATACAAGGATGCAAACAACAAAGAGAAATCTATCAAAAGCCAATATAAAATCCCCATGCAATTTTTCAAAGATTACCAAGATCCTGAGATAGCATCCACAACAATCTCAATGTGGATTCCTCAAACATCTACACAGGTAAGTTGATGTGGATTCCTCTAACATCCACATAAAAAGAAAGCACTTTGAAGTGGATTCCTCTATCATCCATAGTCAAAACCTTTCTTGGGTTGTTACCAACGGCACACACCATAGAGAAAAATGTAAACCCGCTACATAGGAATGATGAAGAAATGCAAGATTCCCCACTAGGTAAGCAAAAAGTTAGATTTGAACCCAGTAGGTTTTTTGAAACTAAACAGTAAAAATAAAAACAACAAAGCTCAATGCGCATTCATCAATCATCTAAACAGGTAAGTTGATGTGGATTCCTCTAACATCCACATAGAAAGAAAGTGCTTTGAAGTGGAATCCTCTATCATCCAAAGTCAAAACCTTTCTTGGGTTGTTACCAATGCAACACACCATAGATAAAAGTGTAAACCCACCGAATAGGAAAGACAAAGAAATCCAAGATTCCACACTAGGTAAGCAAAATGTTAGATTAGGAATTTACCACCCAATAGGTTTTTTAAAACTAAACAGTGAAAATCAAAATAACCAAGATTCTTCCCTTTTTCGACATGAGAGGGAGATAACAACTATCAAACTATATGAAACAAGCTCCTATACGATAATATCTATGTAAAACAAGAGTATAAAGGGTAAATAATATCAACCAATCCTGTAAGTGGAGTATCTCCCCTTAAGAAGAAATAGTTCAATCCAGATTCCTCATACATCCACACAAGTTGATGTGGATTCCTCTAACATCCACATAGAATGAAAACACTTTGAAATGGATTCCTCTATCATCCATAGTCAAGCCAAAAACACACAGTTGTCCACTAATATTCTATCTCCGTGGAACTTCTGCAAAACTATAACATTACTAGTGCGCATGCACAACCACTCAACGAAATAGCGATTGAATCACAAAATTGAGGTAGCTAAATGATCTAAAACATGGATCCAAGGAGGCACACAACAAAGAGAAAACTATCAAAAGCCAATCTCAAATCCCCATGCGAGTTTTTGAAGATTACCAAGATCCTGAGACAGGGTCAACAATAAGCTCAATGTGGATTCCTCAAACATTTACACAGGTAAGTTGATGTGGATTCATCTAACATCCACATAAAAATAAATAACTTTGAAGTGGATTCCTCTATCATCCATGGTCAAAACCTTTCTTGGGTTGTTACCAATGGCACACACCATAGAGAAAAATGTAAACCAGCTACATAGGAATGATGAAGAAATGAAAGATTATGCACTAGGTAAGCAAAAAGTTAGATTAGGACCAGGTACATTTTTTGAAACTAAATAGTAAAAATCAAAACAACCAAGCTCAATGCACATTCATCAATCATCTAAATAGGTAAGTTGATGTGGGTTCCTCTAACATCCACATAGAAAGAAAGTGCTTTGAATTTGAATCCTCTATCATCCACAGTCAAAACATTTCTTGTGTTGTTACCAATGAAACACACCATAGATAAAAATGTAAACCCACTGAATAGGAAAGATGAAGAAATCTAATATTCCACACTAGGTAAGCTAAATGTTAGATTAGGACTTTCCCACCCAGTAGGTTTATTAAAATTAAATAGTGAAAATCAAAACAACCAAGATTCTTCCATTTTTCGACATGAGAGGGAGATAACAACTATAAAACTATATGAAACAAGCTCCAATACGATAATATCTGTGTAAAACAAGAGTATAAAGGGTAAATAATAACAACCAATCTTGTAAGTGGAGTATCTCCCCTTAAGAAGAAATAGTTAAATGCAGATTCCTCATACATCCACACAAGTTTATTTGGATTCCTCTAACATCCACATAGAAAGAAAACACTTTGAAATGGATTCCTCTATTATCCATAGTCAAGCCAAAAACACACAGTCATCCACTAATATTCTGTCTCCGTAGAACTTCCGCAAAACTGTAACATTACTAGTGGGCATGCATAACCACTCAGCGAAATAGCGATTGAATCACAAAATTGAGGTAGCTAAATGATCTAAAACATGGATCCAAGGAGGCACACAAAAAAGATAAATCTATCAAAAGCCAATCTCAAATCCCCATGTGATTTTTCAAAGATTACCAAGATCCCAAGACACTGTCCACAACAAGCTCAATATGGATTCCTCAAACATCTACACAGGTAAGTTGATGTGGATTCCTCTAACATCTACATAAAAAGAAAGCACTTTAAAGTGGATTCCTCTATCATCCATAGTCAAAACCTTTCTTGGGTTGTTACCAACGGCACACACCATAGATAAAAATGTAAACCCACTACATAGGAACAACAACAATTATTTGATGAACAATTGATCAGCAAGTGTCATCTCATCTTCCAATGAAAGTGCATCCATAGAATCCATTATGTCCCATAACTCTGAATAGTTAGTGTACTTTTTCTCAAATATAATAGCATTAAAAATTATATCTTTGAACTCTATAGAATCTTTGATTGAGTATGGTGATGGTGGATTTGCCCCTCAAAATGCCTTGGATGATGATGTCATTGTTGTATACACTTTGTGTTGTTTACTATTTCCTTCTAGGTGTTATGTATGCTATATGATCAATTCTACTCTAGCTTAATTGTTATTTTACTTACAATTCTCTTCATCGATAGTAGCTATAGCTCTTTAATGCATATGATAGTAGGATACTTCAAATATAATATTGTTAGAAATAAATGAAGGCTTCGATGGATGCATATCACATATGTATTATTTTACATTGAATAGTAGTTTGTGTAACATAAATTCCCAATGTTCACTTCATTTATAATTCTTGTATAGTTCAAATTTCATTAGTTCAAGTTGGTGGGGGTCTTCAACATACTATTAGGAAATATTTTAAATTTATTTTGGATAATTATGGTAAGGGATAATATTATTCTTGATAGTAAGGTATTCAGGGGGGGCAAGGAGAAGGGTGTGTTGGGTATAACACCTTCATCTTGAAATGATCAACAACCCAAGTATGATCTTCCACCTCCTCCTTCTAGTGTGGCAGCCTGTGCCTAACTTCTTATATGTTCTTATTATATTTTTGTGGTGTTGTATTATTGCAGTGAATTGACCAATGTTTATACATGATCTTGTCTATTTTTTTACTATGTTTTGAGCTGGTATTTTTATCCAACAGGGAGTTTGAGTGGTGCATATCAAATGATTACCTTATTATGTAATTTTTTGTAAATTATTATTTTATTGAAAATTGAGGCATTTTGATAGTAATGTGATACCCTTCAATGAAGAGAACTATATAACAAATATAACCTTAATAGTAACACATTAACATTTTTCAAATAAATATATTTCAAATATATGAATCAATATAATATATTTATTGTACTAATTTTATAATATACATATAATCAACAATAGAAATAAAAAAATATATCATAATTTTTTCAATTTGATATTTTATCCCTATAAAAAAATTTAAAATTTATATTTTTATATTTTATTATTATAACATAAAAGTCTTCTAAATACATCAATGTAGAGTTTGACTTGTTGGTCAAAAAGACTCTCATACATGTTTTTGATAGGGTTGAGGGTTTAGGGTCCCTTACCCATTCATAAAAGTATGAAATAAGAATATAAAAATGGTGGCTATTAGATAAAATTAATGATAGTCCAACCAAGGGACAAAGTCCAATAAGACCAAATACATAGAAAAGGCAAGAAAACTATGACTAAAATGAAAAAAAACTAATAAAGATCAAGAAAATTCTAGATCAACCCAAAATATAGAAGACAAGAAAACCCACCATCTAGCCACTAAGGATTTAGGAGAAGAAATAAAGAGGAGTTCAAACATCTACTAAATCAACAATCTCCTTCAAATCTTCCTGATCCACATTGACATCCAAAATATTGACCAAGGTAGGGTAATAACATTCACCACTACAGGTCACACCATCAAGGCAAACTCCATAGGTCTAGGAATTGAATCCATGCAACCAAATAGAGAACCAATTCAAAACTTCCTATTGAGAGGGGGAAGCCCCAAAAAAACATTATCCAAATTATAATTGTCATAAAAAATGAGACCATGAACCCGTCTGTGACCATGGCTCTTTCCATGACTGTGACCATGACTCTTACCAAGATGACCAACCACTCAATTCAAACACCTACGATGAAGAGTTGTATCCCTGTTGGAATCATCACCTTCACATTTAATAGGGGTAATTTTCCAAGTGATTCCACTCATTCACATAATAAAAAAAATCCTTTACAACTTGAGGGTAAAAAAGTGTGACCAAATTGAAGACAAATCTAGAATGGGGGTATTGACGATGAATAGGTCTAGAGGAGGAAAAAAATCCATACAAAGATTTGTTCTTCCTTTAAAAGGTAAGAAACCCCATCCAAATAATTAACCACTTCCATGAATTTGGCTTCCAAAGAGCAAAAAACCTAGAGAGGGATAAAGCCCCTACACTCATGACTTGATAAATCTAGTGAGAGAGGATCCAATGAGTCCACCCTCTCTATAACCTAGTCTAGACCAACCCAAAATTATGGGTGAACAAAGTCATATACTACTTGATGAACTAGATTATCATTCAAAATCTACCAAAAATAATTAGTAAAGAAGGAAGACACCATATACTTAGCCTAGAGGCATTCATCTAAATGAAGAAAATTGACCCCAAAATAGTTTGAATAGCTTCCATAATAAAACCCATAGGAATCTAGAAAACGTTTTTCATTAGAGGAGAGGAGATTGGGTCATAGAATGTCCTTTTCCTTTTGGAAGCTTTCAATATAAGTAAAGGTGAACTACGAACATAAATTATGGCATCCTAATAATCTTGATGCACATTTGAAAAACCATATGCCGTGCACTCTACACACCCTTCCATCTTACATCAAATAAATGACAAGTTAAGTGAGGAAGGCAAGAGAGAGAAAAGAGATAAACAAAAGAGACTTGACATAAAACACACATGTAAACAAATCATATCTCATTATGAATAAAATATGGGATCAACCACCAATGAGTGCAATAACTAATACTCACCTCCCACACTAATCAATCATGAGAAACCCTAAATGACATAAAAATCATGAAATTCAAAAGGGGCCACATTAACCAACCTAGGCCAAGAATCAAAATGATTATCCACATAGAGCTCCTCAAGTTGAGAGATCCACAAATTTGACAGAAAATTTGTACTAGAGTTAGCTTCATGAAAATAGTGACCCACATACCAAGAGGAAAAGAGATGCAGTGACTACCAAGATCTATCCATAATGTACCTAATATTCAAAACTACAAAGGAATGAGACTAAAGAGCATGAATCACCACCATATAATCACTTTTGATGATAAGGTGATTAATTATATACTGGGATGTGAGCTCAATCCCAAGGAAAAGGGCTTTGGATTCAAATTCATTATTAGAACCATCCACAATATTTATAGAAGCCACCCTGATAAAAAACCTAGAACAATAACGATAATGCATCTGACCCCTGAAGCACCTGGGTACCCTATATAATCACCATTGAAGTCTAGCTTGAATGAACCAATAGAAAAAGGAACCCAAAATAGGTTGCGTGCTTGCCTTTTAATAATTTGATCTACTCTTACCCCATTAACGAGGGAATTTTCAAAATCATCCACTTTAGATGAATATCCAAATCCCACATGGGCAAAGAGGCAGAAAATCTATAAGCATGAGCAGAAATAACTTTGAAGATATCCATTTTTTAAAGAGAGATGATGTTTTAGAGAAACTTGAACTTACCTTTAAATATCTTATAGTTTATTTCTTTCCCAATAGTCCATATAAAAATGGATGAACTATCTTTCCAAAGGCCAATAAGGGAATCCAATGAAGAACCCAAGAACTAAGACGAGAGAGACTACAAGAGAGAAGGAGGTTGAGCCCATAACCAATTTAGTTTATCACATAGCCAATTCAAACATTTAGAAGCAAAGGGGCAATTAAAAAGAAGATGACCAGTATTCACTTCATTATTACATTAGAGAATTTATTTGGAAGGACCTTCAAAACCCATTCTTCTTAGTTGATCTTGAGTGAGGATTTGGTTTTGTGCTACCAACTAAGTGATATCCCCTACCTTTACTAACCTTGCCAAAGAAAAAAATGATCTAATTAATGGAGGACAAGGCTTTTTTTTTTGAGGGGGAGGGGGGGACTCAAAACTAACAAGAGGTAGATGGGAAGCACACTTAAAATAGATTTAATCAAAGTTAGTAATCTATCTAATGGGAGTCACTTACCTTTCCATAAGCATAACTTAGATTTAAAAAAATAAATCAGACTAGCCCATAATGATTTTTTTCCCACTTTATAAAAAAGAGGAAACCCAAGGTATTTACCTAGAAGCTTATTGATTTTGAACCCTAATCACCTTGTATTTCCAATTTGAAATTGAGGCAGGGTATTGATTAAAAAATATTTTAGATTTATTATCATTTAAATTTTTTCCCAAAGCTAAAGATTAGGACTTTAAGGTCTTGGATTGTCTTCTTGAGGCCTCACCAAAGAGGAAAGTGTTATCAACAAAATATTGATGAGTTGAACACTCTACCCCATATGTGACCTAGATGGTAGTAAAATAACCACCAACCTATGTAATAACGATATCTCACCCAAGAGACTTAGCCATAAAATTAAAAAGAAATGGGTAAATCGCATCTCCCTATCTCAAACCACTAGCATATTCTAAGTAACTATCTAGGCTTCCATTGATCAACACTAAAAACTTAGGATTGGAAATAAAACTAAAAATCCACTAACACCAGATATTGTCAAACTGAAACCCTCCAAAACATTCATTAGGTACCTTCAATTAACATGATCATAAGTTATTCAAATATCTAGCTTAATGAACATCCCTTTTTGATGGTTTTATTTTAAAGAGTAAATGATATCACATACTATACTGATGCCTTATTAAATGTTTAGACTAGGGATAAAAACCCCTACTCCTTAGATATCATATCACAGATGAAGGATTTAAGTTTGAAGAAAATAGCCTTTGGCATGATCTTGTAAATGGTGTTACATGAATCAATGAGCTAAACGTCACTAAAGGAAGATCAATTGGCACCTTTGGGAATAAGATAAATAAAGGTGTATTTGAGCTCAGTTTTCATCATTTTCAATGGGTGAGATCATTCCACCACCTCAACAACTTTAGTTCACTTAATGTGCCAATCAACTTAGAATAAGGCAATCAGAAAACCATCTGAACCTGGTGCCTTGTCTTTTTTCATAGAGAAGACCACCCTAAAAATTTACTCCTCAAAAAATGGGGCCATCAATGTATTATTATGTTCATCATTAATAATTATAGGGATGAAATAAAACATCTCATTTTGAGAAATGATATTAGACACCTATGGATGGGCTAAAAGGGACTCAAAAATGAGATTGCCTCATTCTTGATAACTAAAATATGATTAATATCAATTCCATTGGAAGACTTAATGGAAGATATTTTATTAGAGATCTTGTGGATTCTAGTTAAATTGTGGAACAATTTCATATTTTAATCTCCATATTTGAGTCAAAATTCATAGGACTTCTACTTTAAATAGATTTCCTCTCGAACATGCAATTACCATAATTTAGCTTAAAACTCCTTTTCCTAAGAGTAAAGATTCTAATCCATTCCTAAACTCATCACAACCTCAGTTAGAGAGGCCATCTTAGATTCCTCTTTGTGAATCTCCTAAATGATATATATAAAAAAGTATGCATTCCACTACTTGATGCAAGACTTGATATGAATAATATTATTAACGAACACTACCATCTATTTACCTTTTACCTTTGGTGCATGAATCCACCAGTCTTTGAGAAGGTCCATAAAATATAAATCCTTGAGCCACATGAGTTCAAAATTGAAGGGACACTTCAGAGGGGCTTGGTCACTAGAGATAATCCACTTAATAGGGGCATGATCTAAGGTAGGTAAAAGTACAATATTACTTTTTATAACCTATTCAGTATCCAACCAAGTGGAGGACAAAAATAACATGTCGAGTCTTTTAGTAATATTGCATGAACCCATCCTAAGATTTTTCAATACATACAAACCTTTCTTACAAACCAAATCCAAAAGTTCATTAGAAGCAATAAAGTTAGAAATACCAGCTGAGATTGAGAAGGATGAATTTAACTACCCATTTTATTTGAGTCCAAAAGAATGACATTGAGTTCTCCCCCTAAATCTATCATTTGATCTATAAATTGAGCCATAATAAGTGAAATATCATGCCAACACTTTTTTATCCAAGGGTCAATAAGGACCATAGACATTAAACATGAGGAATGAAATTACAAAGGAATAATACATCACCTTACACAACTACCATGAAGATCCCATGGTGATGATGTTATCTTTGAATTTGGATGGACACCAACACACAACTAGGCCCCTATAAGCTCCTTCAACAACCATGAAATAACCCTTCTAATTACCCCAACTAGTGCTTAAAATTTTAGAAGCCTCATTAATACTTAACTTGAATTCATGTATATGAAAGATGTATGATTTCAAGGACAAAATATAATTCTTAACCAAACATATTATCAAATGGTGGAGCCTGATTTTATTATAATGCCCAATTATTGATAAGGGGGTGTGTGGGGGCAACACCCCCCACTATGGTCTCCATGGGGGTCTAATGGGGACGGAGACCATACTTGGAGCCCCCATTTGGTGGGGGTTTTGGGGCAGCACCACCAAAGCAAAATTTTTTGAAAAATTAATTATAAAATATTATAATTTCATAGTAAATATAGACCATTCACTATAAGGTCACAGATCTAATGGTAGAAATGATGATTGTGCATTTTTGCACTAATATGTAACCCTCCTTTGATATGAGGGTATTATAATCACGATGGAACACTATGTGTGAGTAAAGAGGAGATTGCAGTGGATGCATTGTAGGTTTTATCCCTTCATTTGTTAGACAAAATAAGAGAATAACTAGA
Source organism: Torreya grandis (assembly GCA_037957365.1). Taxonomy (NCBI): domain Eukaryota; kingdom Viridiplantae; phylum Streptophyta; class Pinopsida; order Cupressales; family Taxaceae; genus Torreya; species Torreya grandis. The sequence goes on from JARHVA010001587.1 coordinate 1,859,555, forward strand.
TGTTTCTATGTGGACGTAGCCCATATTAGGTGAACCATGATAAATATGTGTCTCTCTTGTATTGTGTTTTATACATTTTATTGCCATATTTATTTCATTAATATTGCTATGTTTTCTATATTCCTAACACATATTTTGTTATGTAAATTGATTCTCCTAACATTCCATGATATTACTTTCATGACTCTTAAGAAGTGAGTTCCACCCCTAAGCATTCAACAATATAAAAACAAGTAATCAGATCTTGTTTTCCATCATAGCTTGCTTCCAATAGTTTTTATGCATAATATTTGTGACCTCATATCACACACAAACCAAAATTAGGGTGGGAAATGGGGCATCAGTTTTGATAAATAAATAAAAATTATTTAAATTTAATCTTAACATTTGAATCACTACCCTTTGCAGCAACAATAGTTTCATTAACCAAGTTTTCCAAGACTTGACTATGTTCTTAAAATTTATCAAGAATGTTGGGGTTTCCATTGTTAAGCACAAAATCAATACTAAAGTGGAGGACTATGACATAAGTTTCTTATAATCAACCAACATAGATAAATTCATACAGGGAAGATCACTATCCAATGGAACACAACAGTCTTATCCTTGCATGTTAGGATCTGGGAAAATGGAAGGGGGTGAGCCATGATGTCCACCATTCCTCTTCAAAAAGGTTTTCAAAGGAGTACCTATATTAACTTTCCAAACCTTATAAATCTTATCCTAAGGAAAACCCCATAAGCCCTTATGATAATTATTAAGAACATGTCCCAATTTGTGACATTTGTAACATCTAAAAGGAAGATTCTTTGTATTGATCATCTGAACCCAAACTTGATCTTTAGAATTAAACACAATTTATGTAGGGATCTCTTTATCAAGATCAAGAGAATTTTAGATCTTAACATATGTATCATAGGTGCCATGCAAAGTCCTAATATCAATCAAAATAGGACCCCCAATAGATTATTTATATCAATAAGTCAATCTAAATCCTAATATTCAATTAGAAGAGCATACAAGCAAACCCAAGTTATGGAAACACCATATTTATAACTTAGGGCATTGAAATTAGGGCACCAATTATAGATTTGGATGCCTACCCCATTCATCATAAACATACCATATTTTATAATATTACTCTTATACTTAAAATTTGGGCAGACCACTAGGAAGAATCCCTTGGGTAAGAACTTGATATCAGAGGAAACTCCTCGGGTGTTCTTAACCCATAAATCTACCACCTCAATCACTGACCATTTCCCACCAACACAAAAAATAAGACCCTAATATTTTAAAATCTTGACATGAGCATAAAAATCAAAAATTCTGACAATAATTTCCAAAATAAAAAGGCCATCTGAGGGAGAAAATCCTAAAACACTAAATCCATTCACCTCAACAATACACTTACCCTGGGGCATAACATTGGCACCTAAAAAAAGGAAGGATCAACCATATAAACCCCATAATCACTCTTCTCTTTGCCTTTCCCATGGAGGAAGGACCTAAGAATCTCTTCAAGATCCAAAGACCTAAACTCTAAATCCCTATCCACCTCTAAATATTTTCAATATTCCTCCTGGGAGTAACCTTCAAACCCCAAGTCACACCTCCAAGTTGAAGCATTGGCATGAGATCATGACTCCTTGATTTATTGATGTGCCACATCTATATGATCCTTACTTCAAATGGATACCATTGTTGAACCCAATCCTCATTGTGATTTTTCTCCTTTCACCATCTAAACTACCTCCAAAAAGTTACCAATTAAACTCTTGTATATTTAATCACTACAACCAATAATTATTAAAAATACACATCTTCAAAATATTATTTGTCAATAATCCCTTGCATTTAAAAAATCCTAAATCATAAGTCATATTTTAACAACATTAAATAATGATTCTTAAATTAATATTCAATTGAGATGAATGGGAAAGATAATAAAACTAATACTATTTTTTTTTTAATTTATATATTATATTCCATATATGATATATTTTTTAGAAAGACATTTCGTTATATATATTCAACTTGTTATGTCCATGCTTAGATATGTTATGTGATGATTTTGATCTATCTATATAAATATGTATACACATTGTTACAAAGCTGTAAATGATAAAGAATAATTATATAATATATAACAATTTTTCTTCCATATGACTCTTCATCTCTTAGTGGTTTTGTTAGATGACATGATAATGTAATAATAACTTTTTTTCTACAAGATGTTGCTCCACACTAGATTTTTCCCTTGACCCCATGAGGGGAACCCCTAGAGTTATATGAAGGTCTCTGCCCATTTATAAATGAAGTTAACAACATTATTTGCACTTAGTGATAACATGCACTATGAGTAGGCCTTATAGGTAGTATTAATTTTAGGTTTCTATAATCCTAATGATGCAATAGCTTCTAATATTTATAGGCAATCTCACATCAATATATAATAATAGTGGTGTGTTCATGTGGACTAGCTAGTCCTTTTATCAATGTGTCATGGTAGGAGCTAATCCAAGGGAAGAAATATCACTCCAACACTTCAAGGGAATTAATTACATAATAGGGGCTCAATTTAATGCAATAACATGGTTATAAATGAGTTAATTAAGTTATTTAACTATCACTAAAATATTTAAAGTGTTTGCGTGTGATGGAGATCTAAAAAAAGGAGATGAATAATAGATAAAAACAAATATTTGATTGCATATTTGGATTATATTTTAAAATTTATGCACTTTACATAAAATGACATCTCATTTTGAATTCATATGTAAAAGATATGGGTTCCAAAATTTGATGTGTTTATATTGTGATGAAACCTTTAGGATGATTTTGTGAGGATTAAGCAATGGTTTCAAAAATTTAGAGGTGGCTTTATAACTATCAATCTACATGAAGGTACAATTTAGTAACTATTTTGGTGGTTACACAACCATTGTTATGCATTAAGCAACATTTTTGTTCACTAAGAAGGTAAAAAGAAATTAATTAGCTATAACTTCATCTTTCAACATGTGGATTATTTTACAAAGTGATGGGAACTCAAAGAGGCCTTATAAAATGTCTTTATTAGTTAGATGAGATTAAAATAAATATTACGAATGTAGAGAGTGAGCTAGCTAGCAAAGAGGTAAGTTGAGTTAGGTCAACTTCCAAGAAGAATTTCTCTAGGAAGAAGGGATAGAGGAGAGAGTGTAGATGGGAGAGAGTCCAACTGAGGGAAGAACATAGTTATTCTCATCATGAATTGAGAGTGGGAGGGAAATATTATATTATATTTATAGAAGTTTATGTGTGAATGTAAAATAAAGGAGTAGTAAGAAATGCTCAATTCTATCAAGGAACTATACGTATTGGTTCATCTTCACATTTTGTAATTCAATAAATAAATAATGTGTGCATTTATTTCCAAGTATAAGTTTTGTATATAAATGGTGTCAATTATAAGGTGAGTAAGTCCTGATTGAGGAGTAAGAAAACCATTAATTTGTCCTCCTCATTCTGGTATACATCATTTGGTATCTCAGTAAGGATTTTCCTTGTTGGGTTTAATGTGTGAGGCTCTAGTAGAGTCAATTTTATAGTTTTTTAATATAATCATGCATTTTTAAGAGTGTGAATACATCTTCCAACAAAGACTGTCGGTTAGAACATGTTATTGAATGTCCTTGGAGAAATAGGGAAAGAGATAAAGATAGAGATATCTCATCTTTGTATCTTGTGTAGGTGGATAGAGAATAATTAATTAATTAATTAGTTCATGGAAGAGTCCATAAAAAGAGACAAGGTGTTCAAGAACCACATGTTGTATAACTAGAAGCAATGGAGGATAAGATGATATAAATTTAAAAAACAAATGCCTTAGAGATAAGTCTAACAAGTATAGAGAATATAGTTATTGATAAAAGGAACCATGTGAATCCAAGAGGATAAGATCCCATTAAAGAAATGTTAATAGCATAGGTCATGGTAAAATAATAAGTTGGTCCCATTAGCACCATACTTAGTTATAAGAAAAAGTGAACCATAGAGGGATTATGAGATGGATATTAGAATTAGAGTGTTGTTTTCAAGAAAATAGTATTAAAGAATCCAAGTGGATAAAGGTTACAATAAAATAGTGAGAAGTTGGGAACATATGGTTTTTAATTTTATGGGGAAATCATTGCACACAAGAATGAAATTAGAGTGGATGATAAAATTTCAAGTCTTGAGGCTTAAGAGTGAAGAGAATAGGATTTCCTTGGAAGTAAATAAGAGAGTGATGTTTCCATGTTAGAAACTCAATTTGTTTTGTAAAATAATGAATAAAATAAAATATGTGAGAAACTCTTAGAGGAAGGAAATCCACATGAAATAAGATACATATAGATATAGTGAATATTTTTTGGTATTCCCTATGAGGAAGGATGAAAAAATCCAATTGGAAAATAATGGGGATGATTTTTTTTCACTTTTACATAGAATTATGGTTGAGTAAAAAGAAGGAGAGTTGCATGTTCCCATGAAAGAAACGATGGATAATGACAAAGTGAAAGTGAATGTACATAATGAAATTATAGTTGTATACCATAAATGTGAAGTAGAGGGGAAACTACAAGTGAATAATGGTGATAGGAAAAAAATAAGGTTTTATGGAATTGATAATCAACCTTTGATAGTCCATCACACAATTGTGTACCATGAAAAGAATGCAAGAAATTGTGAATAGTTGGACATCATGTCTACATGGCATAGTGAAGAAATAGAAAGAGTGTTTGTAGGAGCTCTTAATTAATATAATGTGTTTGATCTATGTGTAGATCCAGTAATGGATAATATGACAATGAAGATGTAAAATAGAGTATAGTCCAACACACCAATATGCATGAGAAGCCAATATAAGTAGAACAAAAGGAAACTATTACATCAATAATTGGATATCGGTTATTAAGGAAATTACAAAATTAGAGGATTATCTTCAAGTTGACATGAAGGGAAAGGAGAGTGTACATCATACTATTTCATTCAAAGGATTTCCCCAAGAGGGAATACAAGTGGTAATTAGTTTAAAATAATTAGAGGAGAGAGAAAAGAATTCTACAAAAGATATTTTAAGAGATTACCAAGAACAAGGTGGTCTTATCAATAAAAAAATACTAGATAGATAAGTATAAGAATTTATCATCCATCTTGATAGATGGGTAGAGAGTGAATTGGTATAATAAAAATCCCATTTTTTTGTTAATCTAAAGAGAATTTGGAAAAAGGAAAATAAAAATTGTCTTACATGTGGTATAGAGGCAATGGATGAAAAATAAAAAATGGATATATATCTACCAATCATATTGATGGACAAGAAGGTGTTGCATATGTGGGATAAACCGAAATAGGTATTGAATAAAATAATCTCATGATTCAATGAGTGCATTATTTCCATATGGGAAAGGGGAGTATTGGGTTAATTACACATGGCATGATTTTGATGTCAAAGAATATAAAGAAAGGAGATACAAATCAGTCAAGAGTTGAGGTACAAAGGATGTGATGTAATCATGGTTAAATATCTCAATTAAGATATTCTTTATACCAAACAAAATTAAAAGATACATGATGGAACACATGACACAATAAAATGAAACAAAAATATCCCTAATATTTATTTGATTTCACTAACTGGATAAACAAATTGCACATAGAATGATGATAACACAATAATATCAAATAATATTCTTTAAAATATCATATCCCTAGATATATAATTTATAATTCATGGTCTTTTCAAGTTTATCTATCCTTAGAATAATCACTATCTCTAATTCCAAACTCTGATCTCCGAACCAACCTCTTAAATACGAGTGTAGGGGCATGCTTATAAATATGCAAGACCCACATGCTTACATTAAGTGCTTAACAACCCACTAACAACATTAAATACTTAACATTGTCCGGATGAAAATACATTGAAATAGATAATATTACATTGTAATAAAACTCACATTATAAAATGTCAAAAGTAACATGTTACCCACTTTTTATGATACAACGCAACCTACCCAAAAAGAAACAATTAGATGAATGATAATTATAACATGTTTCCATTCAATAGATTACCAAGACCATTAAATATATCCATAATCAATGTGGTTTAATTGATAGGTACAAGAACATCAAATGAATATATTATCTTACCATAAACCCCGTATCTATCATGATCTTACTATGCATTACCACATGGTTATCAAATGACTCTATAATGTGAGGTAATGGTATACCAAATATGAAATTTATGAATTAAGTGTATCGATTATATATCATATATTGATGTTAATCCCATGCTCCAACTTTATCAAAAATTACCAAAGTGCTTGTGTGGTGAATATACAACTCTTATAATATTTTTTGTAACACAACTCTTTTGATTCTGCCAAAAATAACTAGACTTTGTGATGACTCTAGTGAATGCTTTGATGCTCTAGAAGATACTGATAATATTTATAAATGCCTCATAAATCTCCATATTGATGTGCTTGATCAAAATACCTAACAAACCTTCTTGTGAAAATATTTAGAAGCTTATTCAAACTAATATAATAATTTTGCACACCAAGATACTTGCACAAGATTTATAAATAAATACTTTCACACAATCAAAAACTTACGTAAAATCAGACTTAGTTGATTTTATAAATATAAAATATATTTAATTGATGAAATATTACAAGTGAACCCAGATTCTCTTGCATCATGATGAATAAAGAATAAGAAAAATTAAGATGGATCAGTTAATGTTATTACTATCCCACACATGTATAAATGTGGATGAGGTTGTTGTTGAGATGCACCAGGACAAAATGAAAATGTGAGTTTTGGGTTTAGATTCTAATTTGTATGATGAGTTGAGAGCATGTAAAATAATGATGTCACATCAATGGTGTTATTTAAGGAGCTAGTATTCATGGGAGTTGTAGATTATTATTTTTCTTAATATGTTGATTTTGTTGTAGGTATGAATGAATGCACAATAAAATAAGAGGAGAGTTTTATAAATAAGAGTTAAAATGAATGAGATTTTTTGAGGCCAAACATGGTAAACCACTGTTGAAATGAAGAGAATAAATGAGCTAAGAAAATAAGGAAACATGAGTTCCATGCTTCTATTGGTGGGATATTAAAAATAAGAGAAGATATGAGCTTAAGTGGAAGTAATTGCTTTAAAGCTAATGAAAGCTTGAAAATTAATTGTGTTGAACACACTTAGTGGAGGTAGATAGTGGTACAAGAAATCCTATAAAAGGATGGAAATGGATAGACTATTAATTAGAGGAGGTGGATGAAATATGCCCAATAAATGGGTATTGTAAAAGAAGGGTAATTATATATAGATGAAGGAGGATGACCTATGGCTCAATAAGTGGGTGGAAAATTATGAACAAAAAAATGATGAAATTTAGATATACCTAAAAAGGTGGAAAGGGGCTCCATGGCCAAAAAATTTGGCCAAAAGAGTGGTTATACCACTCACCTTACTTTTATGAGCATGTTTTCAAAAAAAAATTATCTCGGGATTATGATACATTAACATTCAAGGGTACATAAAATATTGCATCAACCAAAAATATTAGGGGTGTGTTCATGTGGAGTAGTCAGTCCTTTCAACCTTTTAGCATGGTGAAATTTTATCCAAGACAAGCATCAACACTCTTATAGATTCAAGGATATCAACTATATCAAATATGCCTAGTTTTATGTAGCAACATGGTTCAAAATGAGTTGGTTGAATTCTTTAGAAGTTAGTAGAGTTTAGGAAGTGGCTCTATCTGTTAAAGACATAAAAATGATAGGTTCAAGTGTAGAGGAAAAAGGGAATATGGAACACATCAAAAGTAAAATATGATTTTATATTGGGATTATCCTTTCAAAATTATGCCTTAAAAATGGAATCTTATTTCATTTCATGTTCATTTGTAAAATATATCATCTCTATAAGTTGAAGGGTTTTCCATTGTGATGAAATGACTAAAGTGGTTTTCCAAGGCATAAGCGATGGATTTGAAACCTTTGGGAGGTTTTTTAAATGTCCAGTTTAAATTAATGGGTACTTTTGAAATTTCCATGGTAGTTATGTAACCACCACTCTACATTATGTATTATTTTCTCTTGTGAGGAAGGCATAAATAAAGTAGCTACCTAGAACTTCATCTTTCAACATGTGGACAATTTTCCAAGATGAGGACAACTCAAAGAGACACTTGAAGAAGTTAGTGTTATTAAGGTGAGATTCAAATTGGTCTTCCAAAGGCATTGAGTTAGAATGAAAAGGGTTAATTTGAATTATTTCAGATTCCAAGAAGAATCTCTCTAGGAAGATAAGGGAGAGAGGAAAGAGTGTAGCTAGCAGAGAGTTGAGATGAGGAAAGAAAAAAATGACAATTCTCATGATGTGAGAGTGTGAGGGAGAGATTATTTTATAACTAGAGAAGTTTATGTGTGAATATAATAATATGTTGTATCTTAGAGTATCTTACAATGGGTAATACCATGCCTAGTAGTAAACTAAAAATTGTACAATATGAGGAGGTTACCTAAAAAAAGAAGAAACCAAACACACATTTGAATGTAGAAGTCTAACATGAAAAAAATGCAAATTTTATTTAATATGTATAATAAAAGAATATATATATATATATGTGTGTGTATAATATTTATTAATACAAGGAATGAAAATTCCTATGATCAAAAGAGGAATACTTCATTACTATTTTTCTAGATTGAAACTAAAATGCAAAACTACATATGAGTGAATGCTAGATACATAAAACATGATAGAAATATCTTATGTGGTCTATGTTTGATATTTATTATCTTTGATACCTTATGGGTTATATGGTTATAATATATACATAATTATAATAAGTAGTTACAATAAATGGTGGTTATGAAAGGGTATCAATTCATATTTAAGCTTGTGAGAATAAGTTTTATTGAAAATACATAGTTGGAATATGACATATGCAACATTGTTGATATTTAATTTAACATGTCACAAACTTGGAAAGTTACACGTGACATGCAACATGGTAAGATGTATATGAAACATGATGTTTAGTGTGGATGTTCTTACATGGAAACACAAATACTTGTGTAGAAAATTAAAAAGTGTTTTGGTAGCTCAAAGAGGTATCGAAAGGTAATTCAAGTGATGGACATATACCATATGTGGATGTGTTGCATGAAGATTTTAGATGTGTTTGTGTGGTGTCATATTTATTTGTGGAAAGGAAGGAGGTGTTGTGGTATCTCAAAAAAGTACAAAATTTTTATGTGCATGATGTTAGATACCATGTACACTGCGACCCTAAAGTCCATTTGAGGAGTGCATAGAATCATGTGTTTTGAATGATGTCTATCAAATATCGCCAGCATAGAATATTAATTGATAATAACCTAACTTTAGGGAAATTTATGTGAAATACTATGCATGTTGGAATTGGTGTAAGAGGTTGTCAATACAAAGAACAAGGTGTTGGTTCTTCACTATTATCTTGTTGAGTGCATACTAATTTATGCATAAATAATAAGCACAATATTTATTTGGAATGAGGAATTTAGAACTCACACAAGGAAAAAATTTAGGTATGATCTTGACTTGATTAAGAAGCTCCTAGATCTAGGGCCAGAACCAAATGGGCATTTAGTGTAATGGATAATTTGAGAGAGGAGATCTAAGAACCAAAACAATGTGATGAATTACCATGCAAAGTGTTTTAAGAGCCTTTGGATCTTCAAAGATATGTCCATATTATTTTATTATATTAATGATTTATTGTTTTTACATGAATTTTAAGCATCTTGGTGCATTATCATTGTGTTATTGATTTCTTTCATAAGTTATTATGGGTAGACCATGAGTGGAGAAATTTTTTGTATGTGTGGGATGAGATTATGGCATTGTTTGATAGATACCAAAGTGATTTTAGTCATTTGAGGTGACTCTTATAGATTGAAAAGATGAAATTTGACATGCACAGTCCATTGCTATGGCTTAGCTTGATAAATATCATAAAAATACTATCTTCTAAAGAAAAAATCACAGATCTCAAGTGGTACAATGTCATAGGTGGATTTTTCCTCCACAGAATTGATATTTTACCAAAAATATCATTATATTCATAGTTTCATATCCTTAATTTGATGAATCCATCCTAAATAGTATGGTTTAGGATGTGCTTTAGTGGTGAGGCCTAGGCACTAAAATGTTACTTAAAAAATGATGTTATAATGGCTACCTATTTTAATGATGACATCAATATGATGACCCTTCGCTTAAAACATGGTGTGTAAGAAGCATTGTTTTTTTTATAGGTGCCTATGGAAGTGACATGAGTGATTCGATAAGTGGAATTTGGATCAGTGTTATCCACTAGCATAAGACCTGGTTTAGACCACATAATCAAGGATTCTTTCACGTGACATTTAGAATCACTATTTGAGCTTATGATGTATTAATGGCACTAATTATCACCTTGGTTCTTATGAAATTTATCCAATGCTAAATATGTTTAAATATTATGGTGTCATGTAGAATTATTAGGACATTCCCCCTTACACAACATGTTTAACTTATGTGCAACATCTTTGACTTGGCTTCAATCTTAGTAGGTTATTGTATGCTTGCCCAAAGTTTTTGGAAGTCAAGAAATTATATTTTCATGAATATAAATTGAGATTTTGGTGATGTAATTCAAAAAATTATGGTGTTCCATCAAATACTCATGTGGATGCTCATTTTAGTCATGGAATTCATTGTTATAATATTTAACTAACTACTCCTTAAACTCACATATTTTTTGGAACTTGATGTATTCATCCTTATAACGCTTGAGGGGGTATTACTCATTCTTCAATATGTTAAAAAGGAATTTCTAAGACTCAATGTGATCATAACCATTATCATGTTTTGAGTTAAAGGTTTCCCACTAATGGGATACTGGAATGAAAATATTCAACACCATAAAGGTGATATTATCCACACTAGTAAAAACAATAATTGATAAATATGCATAAAGTTGTTGAATCCAAGAATTTAATGTTATGGCATTGATTTTTCCTTTGAACATTAGGATGTCAAGATTGAATTTAAATTTTATGGTGTTTATTATTAAAATGACAAATGTACAAGATATATAGAATAAGAATTAGATTGTGGCCCAAGTTGAATCATAAGTTCATGAAACTAGATAAAGAGTTTTTTACATTGTTCCTCAAGGCATTTTAAATGATTTTTTAGACGTCTATGGATGCCTTGGTGTTTTTATGGGCATAAACCATATTTATTTTAGTATGGTGATATTTTAGATACTCTAAAACATAGCTGACTAATATTTATTCTTTCCCACATTGTGCTCATATGTTTATAGGGATATGAAAAATATTTCTCTTATACCAAATATCTACAACTTCAAGCCCAAAATATTGGTGTGATGGAAATTTTTTTTACTTGGTAAAAAGATGTAGATTGTAAATTACTCAAAAGTTAACTAATATGTAGAATAATAAAACTTATATTCAATCTATATAATAAGGATGCATAAATATGTGTAAAATATTTAGTAAGACTAGGAATGCAAGTTCTTATGATCAGAAGAGGAATACTTCCTTGATAATATGTCTATGTGTGATATTTATTGTATTATATCCCTTATGGGTTAGATGATTATAATATATACATCATTAAAAGAGGCATATATAATAGATGATAATTATAGAAGGGTAACATTTCATATTCTAGTTGTATGATGGTTGGTATTCTTTCATTGGAAGGTGATATCACAACTGTGATCTAGGAATTTAACTCAAGAGAGGATGGTTAGTATGGTGTTAGTTCCAAAATGAAAACAAAATGAAAGAAACACACTAATAGCATAGTATATCTAGGCCTAAAAACTAGGGAGAGCTTAGTTAACAAAATCAAATGACAAACACAACAAAAAAGCAAGGAATAAAACACAATAACTCCTTCACCTTCCTTGGATGCTCCAAATTCCTTTTGTAGTAGTGGCTTGCTCGGCTTGTGTTCATGAAGTCCTTGGCAATGGAAGCTTGTCTACCTCCACCTCTCCTTGGCACCTTTGGCTTATAGCTTGGATTGGCTTGGAATCAGTTTGGCATGGTAACACTAGTTTATTGAAGCTTTTGGGAACCAATTTGGCATTATAACTTTGCATCAAAAAAGATTAAAAAATGATGTTGTGAGGCCTCCTATTTATATATTTTTGAGAATGTCTAGAATCAACCTAAACTGTCCATCTCAAGATTGAGATGTGTGGTTAAGGATTAATTCAATTTTTGGAATTAAGTTTGTAATAATCCTCATCATGGCATTGGAAGAAGAGGTAATTAAGATCATGGAGGGCATCATGGAAGGCATTGATGAGGCATGGGAGGCATGAATCTTGATATATGTGGCATTTATGGCCTCGAGATGTCTTCCCAAGAAATGAGGTCACTTGATGATGAAAATATTCAATATTCATTTATAAAAACAAGTATTCAACAAGTTTCCATGGAATTATTAATTAGGCCTTGATTTGATTTAATTATCTCTTAAGCATGATTAAGCACTTTGTGCACAAATTACTCAAATTGATCAGAATATCTTGTTATTGGTCTAAAATTTGACTGGATTAGAATTAGAAGGCAATGTCAAATGCATTAGAATCATATTCCCATTTAGGATGTTGCTAACAAAAAATAAAAAAGGCACATGTCTCGTACAAGAGGTTTGATAGGAAAGAGAAATCCAGAGCACCTAGGTATAAATTTGGCATTTTGACTTGAAATGAACTGATCAAAGTTAGCTAGCCCATAAATTGCATTGTCCCATTTAGAGATACCTTGGCCAAAATCAATACTTGAATATGTCAATTTCACATCATTTATCATTTTTAGTGTTTTTAGGCCAAATTGTGCATTTTGGGTGGAAATGAGCCAAAATCCTAATTAGAGGTTATTGGTGGCCAGTTTTAGGTGTCTACAGTTTGCCCCTGTTGGGGAAGGCATTGCAAGTTATAAGCACAGTAATGTATTCTCAAACAATGAAAATATCCTGTATACCTACAACTACAATGATTATAAACTAACTATATGATGCCCCCTCGAGGGAATGGTTGGCACAAGCAAGTCGACAAATGGTCCCTAAAAAAAATTAAAAAAATGAGGGGACTAAAGAAAGGAAAGATGATGGGTGGAAAAACACAACGAAAGTGAAAAAGTAGTCAAAATCATTAAGAATACAAGTGGGATGGTGCACAATGGTTTTCCCAAAGGTGATTATAAACATTATACCCCGATAGTGGCAACATGGTATGATAACACAATGATTTACCCAAATACGGTTATAATCATTGAGAAGATGGAGCTACCCCAGTTAGGATAGACAAACAAGATAATAAAATTCCCCTATATGGGCCAAAAAATTAAATTGGTGATAACATAATGATTTGCCCAAAGGTGGTTATAATCATTGAGAAATTTAAGTGGGATGGTGTGCAATGATTCGCCCATAGGCAGTTATAATCATTGGACCCTGATTATGGCAAACATGATAAATTTGGTCGATAATGATGAATTGGAATGACCTACTAGTTGGGAGATGCTCATCTGAACTCATAAAGATTGAAATTCTTTCATGGTTACTTACTCTATTTGGGATATGATGGGAGTGAATCAGGATGTCAGTACTGAAGAGATGTTGCCATTGCTAAATAGACTTATTGAAGCTAAGGTTTGTTGTATCATGTGATGGTAGGATTTATGATAGAACACCATACATACTTGTTTAAAATATGGATGAGGACTAACTCCTAAAAACCAATATGCAATAGAAAATAATGCACCAATGATAGAAACTATGATGACAATGTAAACATATAAATATGGATGGATTCAAGTGTAAGTGTGGGAAAGGAATCACCCAATGAATAAACATAACTAAATCAAGGTAATAGTGTTGAAAGCAAATAAATAGATAGACACAAGCAGAAATAAACAAACAAATAATGTAATAGGAACCCTATGAACATTGCCCCTAGAAAATAGGTGATAACTTAAAAAATGAATAAAATGGGGGAATAGAAGAAAAGGAAGGGGGTGGCTGAACTATATCCATATGCACTAGGCAAGTTGATGCTACCTACATAGTTCCATGGATGTAATATCCAATAGAAAACTTTAGGCCAAATGTAGTTCTCCCAGGGAATGGGAAGAATGTGATCATTGAGGAAAACAAACATAATGGATGTGATAGAAGAATAGGAATGGTTTTGAAAAATGGAAAGTGTGTAAGATAAAAAGGCCAAAAAGGATGGGGAAATTAAATGACAAGTGATTTGCTTGTAAATCAACAAGGGTTCCTAGAATCCTTAAGGCAAAAAAGTGGTCAATGTTTTTATTTTTTTTCTAACAATTTTGCAAATGTTTTTGGAAGTGTTTTGGAGTGTCTCAACTCAATCGTGAATGATGAGACACTAAATGGTTCAAGCTCACAAAATAATGAGAGCATTCAAACTAAGGTTGCTCACAAAACAATGAGAGTGTGGCTTAAGTTACTCACAAAATGGTGATAGCATGGATTAGGTTGCTCATAAAATGGTGAGAGTGTGGCTTGGGTTACTCACAAAATAGCAAGAGTGTGGCTTAGGTTTCTCATAAAATGGCAAGAGCATAGCTTAGGTTGCTCAAAAAATGGTGATATCATGGCTTAGGTTGCTCAAAAAATAGTGAGAGCATGGCTTAGGTTTCTCTCAAAATGTAGAGAGCATGGCTTAGGTTAATCATAAAATGGTGAGAGTGTGGCTTAGGTTGCTCACAAAATGGTGAGAGCATGGCTTAGGTTGCTAGTAAAATAGTGAGATCATGGGGAAAAGGGTGACTAAGCTAACCTTAATAAGTATTGAACACTGCCTACATAGGCCTAAAGGAGGATCTCAAGTCACTATAGTTATACCATTACAGTGGAAGAATTCGATTAGTGTAGCATCCAATTTAAATAAAATAGGCACAATTTGTAAAAAGGCATAGTATGACATAAGAAGTGGCAAGTTGGTATGTTTAGGTTTAATGTTGCCCCTAGTTTTCCCATAGGTGGTTATAACTAGGACATAACAACATAAATAAATGGTACTAATTTTCCCAAAGGTGGTTAGAATTAGTAGCAAGACTAGTGGTAAGAAAATATTAACAAATAAAGGATGCAACCATTGACACTTCTATCACACTGTCCCAAAATATGATCTCTATCTGAAGTAATGGAATCGACTGATGAAACTAATCAGATACCTTGATGCTAAAAATATAGAATGAATGAAAAAACCAAGGTCAAATGGGCAAGGCTATAAAACACACAGGGTTGGTAGGTTAGAAATGGAAAGTGATAATGGCGAAGAGGATGGATAAGGATGGTATTTGTACAAAGAATAATAGTGATAAAATGGAATAACTAAAATGGTCCTTATATATAATACACCTTAGTGCTCAAGCATAGTACCACTTGAGATGAATAATATTTATCGGCTATGGAATTTCCTCTCTATCTAGTGTAGTAAGCTTGTATGCTCATGATCCATAATTTATAGTGATGATGAAAGGCCCTATCAATTTTGGTTTGAATTTCCCTTTATGCTTCTTCTCAGTCGTAGTATTCTTTTGGTTTTCTTTAAGAACAAGATCACCAAGTTCAAATGTTCCATACTTGACACATTGATTATAGTGGCCTTTGAGTTGGTTCTGATATGATTAAAAATTATTGAGTGTGGCTATGCATTTCTCATCTAGTAGGTCTAGCTCTTGCAAGCAAGTTACTTGATAGTCATGATCATCTAGGACATGCTTGAAATAGATGCATAATGAAGGAAATTCAACCTCAATGGGAAGGATGGCTTCAATACCATAAAAAATTTAGTATGGAGTGGATCTTATAGGGGTATGATGATTGGTATGGTAGGCCCACAATATAGGGAATATCTAGAGGTGCCAATCATGCTCGACATCATTAACAATCTTTTTGAGTATATTGATAATGGTTTTGTTGGATGCCTTAGTTTGGCCATTACCTTGAGGGTAATATGCTATAGAAAAATGTTGTGTGATGTTATATTTAGTACATATCTAGTCTACATCCTTATTTTTGAATGATCCTCTATTATCATATATAATGTCAGAAGGAATATCATAGTGGCAGATGAGATGGTTGAAGATGAATTTGGAAATTTACTTTTCAATCATGTGAGGGGTATAGCTTCAACTCACTTAGTGAAATATTCAATGGCGGTAAGGATATGTTTATGGCCATCAAATGAAGTGGGGTTAATCTTCCCAATGAGGTCAAGTCCCCATATAGAAAATGGCCATGGTGTCAGCATTAGTTTCAATTTTTTTACCAGGGCATGAATCAGATTAGCATGTCGTTCACATTTATCAACTTTTTTACAAATGTAGTGGCATCTACATCCATTGTGGGCCAATAATAACCAATACAAAAGATATTTTTGGATAGGACTACCCCGCTAGAATGGGATCCACATACTCTTTTATGAACTCTTAACATTAATGTAGACTCTGTCAAAGTTAAACAACAAAGTAGAGTTTCGTCAAAACTACGACAGTAAAGGGTGGATCCAAGTAGAGTGTAATGAGTGGAATGATGAATGAAGGCTTTGGTTTTTTTTCAATAGAGGTTAGGTGGTATAATTTGGTCATGCAATTATTTGTAAAGGTCTAAGTACCAAATAGAATTACGACCAACAATATCATAAATCATGGCAATGGTTGAAGGTTCATGAGCTAGTGCTGACAAATTCTTGTTAAAGAACTAACTCTCTAGCTTTATCTATTTGTCAAATCAGAGAACCAATAGTAGCCATGGCATCTACAGTTCTGTTACTAGCCCTAGGTACGTGCTCAAATAGAATGTTGGCAATTTGTTGTTTAAGAGTGTCGATCAAGGCCTTATATGGAACCAGCTTTTCATCTTTGGTCTAAAAATGATCTGTGACCTGATTGATGATTAACTACGAATCACCATAAACTTTGAGATGAGATATATTCCAATGCACTACTTGTCTAAGTCTTGCAACAAGTGCTTCATACTCAGCCATGTTGTTTGTACAAGGAAAGCTGATTTTTAATGATTTAGGGATTAGACCCCCTTGTGGTGTAATAAATAATAGGCCTAGTCCCAATCCATGTGCAGTGAATAAACCATCAAAATAAAAAATTTAAGGATACTCCTCAAGGGGTGTGTTAATGATGGCCATTATGGATTCATCAAGAAATTAAAACTTGAGTGGTTGTGTGTCCTTGAGAGGTGCTTTCACAAGTTGATCTAAAGAACTTGTCCCTTGATTGCCTTCTGATTGGCATACTCTATGTCAAACTCATTGAGAAGCATGATCCATTTATCCATTCTACCTTGAAAATCTATTTTAGATAGTAGATACTTGAGTAGATCTACTTTTGACATGACCATGGTTTTATTATTAAACATGTAATGGCACAATTTTTGAGCTACAAAAACCATGGCTAGACAAGATTTTCAACATATGCATAGTTATGTTCATATGTGACCAAAGTATGACTTAGGTAGTATATGACATGCTCTTTTCCATTTTCATCATATTGAGCCAAGAGTTCCCCTAGGGCATGATCGGTAGCTGATAGGTATAACAAGAATGGCTTTCTTGACATAGGTGATAATAAAATAGGTAGATTAACAAGATAGTCCTTGAGTTGTTGAAAAGTTGTTTGGTAGTGATCATCCTAGTGAAATGCAACTCCTTTCTTTAAAATATGTGTAAATGGATGACACTTGTCTACTAAATGAGAGATGAAGCATCAGATTGACTGAATTTTACCTTGCAAACTATGTAGTTGCTTTAAATTGGTTGGTGGTGGCATCTTGGTTATAACATGGACTTTAGCCGAATTGACTTCAATACCTCTACAAGACACAATAAAGCCAAGTAATTTTCTTGAAGTTACATCAAACACACATTTATTTGGATTTAGTCTAACTTTGTATTCCTGTAATCTTTTAAATATCTTACACAACATTGTTGGATAGTCGGCCCTAGTTTTGGATTTTCCTAATATGTCATCGACATAGTCTTCAACAATATCATGCATCATATCATGGAATATGAAATTCATGACCCTTTGATATGTATCTCTAGAATTATTAAGTCCGAACATCATTACTTGATAACAAAATGTTTTCCATGGAGTGGTGAATGTTATTTTATGTGGATCTTGTGGCATGATTCTGATCTGATTGTATCCTGAAAAGCCATCCATGAGTGAAAGCATTTCATAACCTGCCATGGAATTATCGATCATGTCAATATTAGGTAATGGAAAATCATCTTTAAGATAAGCTTTGTTAATGTCTCAAAAATTAGTATAAATTTTGATCGCTTCAGGCTTTTTTATAATAGGTACCACATTAGAGATCCATTCTGAGTAGTCAATTGATCAGATACATCTTACTTCTAAGAGTTTTTCCAACTCTTTCTTTGCCAATACAATAATGTGAGGATGCATCTTACGTAGATTTTGTTTCACTAGTTTGGCATCAAGATTAACTAAAAGATGGTGCAAAACCAAGGTGGGGTCTAATCTTGACATGTCAGAATAGGCCCATGTAAAAATATCTATAAATGCTCTGAACAAAGCTGTAAAGATGTAACATTCCTCAGTGAGGGATGTGCCTAGTTTTATCCATTTTAGGTCTGATGGAGTCCCAATGTTTACCTCTATTGTATCTTTGACTATAAGGGTCGAGCCATCTTCTAAGATAGTAGGCAATGACTTGAATTATTAGATTATGTCAGGGTCCTCTGTTAGGACTTGTTCTTCAACTTCTCCTAGGCATGATGAATCTGAGTCTCCTAATGGGAGATCTGGCCATGTGATAAAAATAGTCAAAAATTCTTGAAGAATTTGATCAAATACTTATTATTTTTCAAAACTAAACTTAGATCCATAGGAACATTCATCATTAGTGGTCTCCTTATCTAAATTTAAAGAGGAATGAACACCCCCATCTAATAGCACCTGTAACAAGTTTTCACCACTAAAATGGCCTTTATCTTTACTTTTTCCCTGGTCAGAAAGTGCTCCAAAGATTTTTTCACTTTGGGACCTCAATGTTTTACTTATTTGTTTTTGGCTAAGGGTGTTCACTCGCTCTCCAAAATAGGCTGCAGGATCCAAAATAATTGAGAATCTATATTTGTGATCTCCCAATGGAACATTGTCTATAAGGCCTAAGAAATCATAGAATGCCTCATCATTATGGAACTCATCAATCGAAAGATTGGATTCTTGTTGGTCCCAATCTATCAGTTGGGGATAATATAATGGCAAAGGGTTGTGATGAATGACCAGGGTAAGGGTAAAAATGACATTATTATCAAACATATTGGTTTCAACTAGGTCATTAAAGGTGAGGCTAGGATTAGACTCTACTTCATTATTGGCATCATCATCACTAGTTATTGGTGATGGAGTTTAAATAAGATATGTGGGGTCACCCCTAGGTGGTTTAAATCCAAGTCCATAAGGTCTTTCATACTTAGTCATGGAAATTGGTTTGATGCTCCCTTGTTGATTTGGTCTAAGGCCTCTTCCTTCATATCTGTGACGCTCCATGATCCTATTGGGAATATGATACTTTGCACTTTTATAACAATCAGCCTAGTTGTCATTATATAACCATGATTCATCTCCTTCAAGAGGGTCAGGTTCTAAGCTAGATGCCGGTACAAATGTGATAGTTCCCTTATCTTTATTCTTTTGTTGCCAATGCATATGTGGGGTGACTTTAGGTCACCCAAAGGTTTTTAGATTTTGAAGAAGATTGGCAATATGAAATGTATCATGGGTCACATATTCTCTAAGTCTATTATCTGAAATGGTGAAATGATTGGAAGTTTCAGGAGATGACATGTGGGAAAGGGAATCCAAGGTATTAATATATATACAATTATCTAGTGAAAGATAAATAAGTATAGCTTTTCCTTTATATTTCTTGGAACTTGGATTCAGACTGTACTAATAATTATAGCTTTGAAATTCAGCCTTAAGATGCTTGCAGTGTTCATACAAGTGTAAATCTCCTAGAATATTCACTTACATCCCTGAATGGGAAAACTTGATACATTGGTGCAGCATTGATGGGACTGCACAAATCTCATGTAACCAAGGTCTACCTAAAATAATATTGTATGATAACTCTAGATCAAGCACATGGAAAAGTGTATTATGGGTCAAAGGCCTAATGATAACTAGTAAACTAATGGTGCCTTATGATTCTCTTTCCTGATTATCATAGGCTTTGATAGTTATTATTTCTAGATGGAGATCTATCATTGTGTACCCAAGAAGCTTGATGAGCTTGAGAGACACTATGTTGAGGCCAAATCCATTGTCTATAAAGACACATTTCACTTTATGACATCTTATATAAACTTCCATATATAATGGATTATTATGGAGTGGGCCAAGGGAAGATATATCGCTTTGGTTGAATGTGACTTGTTGGGTTGGAGTTAGGTGTCCAACCAAAGCTTAGAATTTATCAGGGGATATGTCACTAGCAAAACTGGATTAGGTCAAAAACTCATTCAATATGTTCTTGTATATTATTGACATTCACAACAAATCTAATATAGAAATTTATGCTGGTGTCTTTTGTAATTATTCCATAATATCAAACCTTTTGTCTTGATCAGTAGTGAATGGTTTATTCTGAGGTTGAACGATTGGTTAGATGATAGGCAAATTAGTGGATGGTTGTGGGCCTATGATAGTAATCTTCAACCTCCGAGTTGTGATTACACAATCATGATTAAATACTAGACTATTATTGCTAGATATTATTGGAAAAGGTGTGGGACCAAATAGGACAAGTCTTAGTTATCAGTGCACTTGCATGTGGTCACGTGGCAAGAATGAATTGTTGTTATAAGATCCAAAAGTGGAAGTCCTAGTTTGCTAGTTTATCTGTATGCACTCCCAAGTCAAAGAAGGATTATCCATGTAATTTGGCTGGATGGTATTGTTTTGCAATGGTCTAGGCTGATTAGTTCTTGGTCTAGGATGAATGGAGATGGTATTAACGCTACCCCTTGCAATATGACCTACAACCCTGTTGTAGTCATGTGTAACTACATGGTTGGTACCATTCTGACCTTGGTTTTGTCCATTATTTTTTTATGGATTTTGCTACTGATTTTGTTGATTCTACTGGTTAGGCCTTTGATTTTGATACTATTAATTTTATTACTGCACTGGCTATTATTATTGTTGTTGCTAATTATTTTGTTGTTGCTGATTGTTATGTTAGGGAAAGGGGTTTTGATAAATCCCAAAATTTTGTTTGGAAGTGGAAGCACTATTATCCAATGTTATCTCCCCATTCTCCAACATATTTTCAATTAAATGCTTAATTTGGACACATCTTTGTAGATTATGCCTATTGACCCAATGATAGTCAAAAAATTCATTTTCACGGTACCAATTAGGGTAAGGATTGACTTACAGATAATGCTTTGGTATAGACCAACTAATTAAATTAGTGACAGCAAGCTTGTGAAATAAAAATTCAATAGGCTCTCCTAGGTCACGAAAGACATGACATGCAAGCATGGTTCTCTTAGGAGGAGGGGTTTGCAATGGTAAAGTTTGTTGTATAAGTTTTGGTTGTTGCACTTACAGTATTGATTATAGAGATTTCCAGGTAGGGGTAAGCTAAGAATGTGGTGTGAATGAGGTTTGCATAGTTTGGACATGATGAGATTCAGTTACTCCATTTCCAACAACATTCCTATTTTAGTTAAATTGCTTTGGTCTTTCTTGGTTATTGGCTTGTGCCGGTTGTCATGCTTATGCTTGATTAGGATGTTATTATTGGTTATTTCCCTGATTAGTAGAATTAATCTTGATGACTCCTTTATTGATGAGTTCCTACTTGATCAACAAACCTTTATCAATGATCTCTTTAAATGTATGTGCACATTGTAACTCCAAATGGTAAGCTATCTCACTATAAAAAAATTTAGTAAACATAGTAGCTAATTATTTATCTAGTAAATTATGGGTGATACGGCTTGCAAGGGCTCTCCATCATTGTAAATAACTTGAAAAACTCTTCCCATCTTTTTTCTTTTCTTGTGTCAGGTCCATAAATGAAATTTCATGCTCAAGATTATAGGAAAAGTGCTACACAAATTTATCAGAAAGATCATCAAAGTCCGTTACTGAATTATTGGGAATATTTAAAAACCCACTCTAAGGCTTGTCCAGACAAGCTCCTTAGAAACAACAGTAAAAGGTATATGTCACTATATGCCACTGGTTGACATGCGACAAAGAATTTAGTCAAATGAGCCTTAGGGTCCCCTTTCCCTTTATATTTGTCAAATTTGGGTGGTTCGTATCTTGGAGGAAATGGTATCTATAAATACTCTATGTTGAATGGATAGGAACACATGTCATCCAATTTGAAATTTTTAGTTTGTTTTCGCACCTGAATAGTAGCAATTACATCCTTCATCTATTATAATTCTTGGGATAGCAAACTAGAAAGGATATTGGTTTGAGGGAGAATGTTGGTTTGGGTAAATGGTTGAGAGGTCACAAGTGGGACACTTTGACTAGGGTATGATGGAGACACTTGTTGAGGTATATTGGCTTGGTTGGGGAATGGACCAGGAATATGCATATGTGGATTAGGATGTACTAGAAATTATATATTTGGTTGCATGATATTCTAATTTGGGTTGGTGATAAAGGTTTGACTTGGAGGATTTTGTGGTTGGGATGAAGGGATATAACTATATTGTGCCTATTTTGGTTGAAAAGGGACATGGTGTCGACTAATCAAACCTTATTATTGAGTGGGAACTTGTGGACCAAGACCATGTCTCTGAATTTATGGCACATTTTGAACCAACGGTTGTCTAGTAGGTACTTGAGAAACATGGGGACCTCCTTGTTGTATGAATCCCTGTGGAGAAGTGAAAACATGTTGAAAATTTGGCATCTATCATTGACCAATATTTACAAACTGTTAATTACTCATTACTTAGTTTTGAATTGGCATATTCATCTAAAACTGAAGAAGTATGTTCATCATTACCTGGCAAGGTGGTACATTAGTTTCCCCTAATTGAGGTGGCAATGTATTTTTCCTCTGTTGCATTGATATACTAAGTTGTGTCTATTGTTGTGGAATATTACTCACTACTTGTTGAGGAGGAGTAGGGTTCATCACATTCTGTCACTAAGGCATGATATTAGACATTGTTTGATTTCCCAATCTCATAAGTTATACACTTGAGGAAGTATCTAGTTTAGACTGGGATGTAGAAACTCCTATTCCTTGGTATGATGATCTGATCATGGGATTAACTATAGGTACATGTTTCTGGTTAGTTATTTGTGCATTAGTACCACTTTGATCAAGATTGGATGTTGTTTGCACATTGTCCATTATGTTTGGTTCACTATTTAGTGTAGAGGCTAAAGACACTTCTTCAATAATAGGCATATGCATCAAGTTATCTATCAGAGTAGTTTATATGAATGGGTTAGAACTTGGATTTTCTTATCTAGTTAATTCTAACAACACTCCTATTAAAGGTACTAGGTCAATGAGAGGCTTACTTACCATGTTCATTTGATTAAAATCATGTGCTAAATTTAGGTAGGTTTGGTATTCTATTTTCATTTGGTTAAAGTGATCTTCTATGACATTTTTTCCTCGATTGGATATATTAGGGTCTTGATACGTTGTTTGGACTAGATCCATATGATTGATATAAGAACCCTGTTGACCGTAAATGATATTTTGGGGCATTCTTAGTAGAATTGGTAAATTTTCATGGGGGAAGCCTATCAAAAACTTGGCCCTTACCTCTATGGCTCTAGCCAAAATCTCATCCTTGTTTTCTAACAATTGTCAGTCAAAAAAATGGATCATACGTGGAAGTTGTATTGGTAGAGTATGAGTATTGAAGAACTAGTTCGTCCACTATGGGTATTGTAACTAGATATTGTGTGGTTTGCTCTTGGTCCTATTATGAATAAGGTGGTGTGTTAACCAGATAGTTAGTTAACGAATCTTGGCCTTATGCCCCCTGATTGAGTATTATAAAAGGGATAAGAATCCATCTCATAATCAATATTATCTGCATAGGGGTCTTGAACCATTTCTTCCTACCCAATTATATTACTAATCCTTGGATTGTACATGAGTCCACTACGAGTGTAGGAATACATGTTTGGATCCATAGTCAATGCTTTATGATAAAAGGTCAAAGGGTTCTACAAAATCTAAAAAGGATAGAATCTAAAACAAATGAGGCTTTCAACTTGGTCTAGATTTGTCAAAAGGGTTAAAAGGTTTATGCAAAGATTTGTGAGGAAATAAGCTAGCATAAAGTATCTAACATTTCACTGTTCACACAAAGATAAGCAAGTAAATGGACCAAAAATCAAAATGCCAAACTCTAAGGTCAAAGTATTTCAAATCAGTCTAATCTATGAATTTAAAAATTGTTAGGTCTTTTGGCCAAACACGACGTCAAAATCTAGGCTTAAAAAAGGCATGTGTTAGGACTCTTGGCCAAACGACGTCAAAATCTAGACTTTGAAAATAGATGAAATTTTTAATCTAACGGATTTGAAACACTTCTAACAAACACTAGGCATTTGATTCTTGGTCATAAACCTGATCAACTAGGTATAAAGTATGAAACAAAAGGCACTTTTAGGAATAGTTTATTTTATCATAAATAATGGTATAAAACTTAGTTATTTTGACAAACAAGCTAGACAAAGGTGAACGGTATAATTATGTGTTACATAAAGGATCAAAAGTACACTTGGATTGGTCTAAAAATGTAGGAGAAAATTTGAAATTCTCTGCAATAATATTTGAAATATTTTAGGCAGAGTAACAACACTATAATACCCAAAAGGTGTGACAAAAAATTTTGATTCAAAACTCTCTAAGGTAAAAGATAATTTTCCACAATTTTGACAACATAACACTACCCTTCTCGACTTAAGATATCATGGTGCATAGACTTAAAGTGCAAGTGTTTATCACAAAATGGCTTAAGTATATCAAGTGATGATAATGATTATGAGTCTTAAATGACCTTCAACCCAAATTGGAAATTAAACCTAAGTTCCCTCAAGTTTAGTGAAAATGGCGAACCCACTTAACACATTAACCCTATGAACTTGTAAAGGTGTAATTTTGAATTTAGATTTATAAGTGAAGGACTTTAAACAATGTTGGTAAAGGTCTAGACTTAATTAGGTAGCATAACTATGTCAAAGTGGATGATATGACTCTCAAGCTTTTGATGGACTTTAAACAAGGCAAATTGATGATCTAATGTAGGTAGCATAATTCCTCTTTGTTCAAAGGAAAATTTGGACTATATGTTTGGTTTGGGATTTATTTGTTTGCACCAAGTTTTGACTCTAAACAAGACTTTAATCTAGGATAAGACCAACTAATTGATTGCCCTTAGATTCTAAACTCACAAGGTTTCTTGGTATTGTTGGAATCCGTCAATATATTTCATTTGAGAGGATTTTAAGTGTTCATCCAAAAGTAAATGCACATTATATAGTGAGGTTTTTACACCCCCACTTATCTCAAATGATAGTACTACAACATGGACCTTGAGGTGCACCTTGCACCAATAATACTTCCATGACAAGTGGGGATTTGTTTAAAATCTAAAAAGTTTATGAACGATCTAGGGGAATCAATTGTGCAATGACTTTCATGCCAAACAATGCAAAATAAAATCATAGATTTTGGGTCCGTATCACTTGGCTTGTTGTAAAAATGTCTAGTCCTTTTTTAACCACTACATCCTGTTATTCATTCAGTGTAGTGTGATTTCCAAAGTGACACTACATCCCGTGTGCAACTCCAAAGGAGCCAAATGAATTCAATGTCAAGAGATGAAACCCTAGGTCAAAGCTTCCCTAAATAACTTGTGGGAGGTGATGAAGTCTCCCTTGTAAGCCAAGATGCATAAAAATAAAGAAAGCATGAAAGTAGAAAGACTTTAGGGTCATTTTCAAGATCACCTAAACTTTGATGAGTTTTTGGGGAGTGATTTAGATGACATTCTTTCTAAGCCTTGAACTAAGCTACTTGCAATAGGAATGACACTTTTGATTCCAAGGGTTCCCTATAGGGGAAAAATGGAAGAGTATACACGTAACATTCCTCTTTTTTCCAAACAAAATTTAAGTAAACAACTATTGCAAACAAAAATTGTCAAGTGTGTTTAATTTTAAACCCAAAATGAAAGATTTGGTGGTGCTCATTTGACCCCTTGGTCTTAGTTTCAAACTTTGAAAACATTCACCAAAAACATTTAAACTATTTTTTTATACACCAAATAAAAGTTCTTAATTGATTTTTAAGCATGCAAAGTTGATTTAAACATATTTTTAGAAAATTTTAAACTTGGCCCTGCATTAAAATTGTTAGCATTTCCTTTACATTTGAAGCCCTTTTTAGCTTGAAACAATAAACTTTGGAAAACTAGCTCTCAGGTCTATGTTTTTTGAAAAACACAATGACTGACGTCAGTTGTTACCACTGACATTGGTTACTAGCTAATCGAGATTTAACCGATGTTGTCTTTGTTGACCAATGTTGATTAAGTCAGTGATTGATATCAGTATTTGCTATCGACGTTGATTATTATGTAAAACTATGGTAACCAAAAATGGCAAAATAAAGTTAGAAAATCAATTTTCAAGAGTTTTAAAGGCTCAATAAATATTTTAGAGTTTGAAAAAGATCTCCTTTAGATGTGAGATGTGTATAGTCCCATCGGGCATGCCTTTATGTGATTTAGGAATTTGACTCAAGAGAAGATGGTTAGTATGGTGTTAGTTCTAAAATAAAATAAAAATGAAAGAAACACAATAATAGCATAATATCTCTAGGCCTAGACACTAGGGAGAGCTTAGTTAACAAAATCAAATGACAAACACAACAAAAAAGTAAGGAATAAAACACAATACTTCCTTCACCTTCCTTAGATGCTCCAAATTAATTTTGTAGTAGTGGCTTGCTCAACTTGTGCTCATGAAGTCCTTGGCAATGGAAGCTTATCTACCTCCACCTCTCCTTGTCACCTTTGGCTTGTGGCTTGGCTTGGCTTGGAATCAATTCGTCATGGTAACACTAGTTTCTTGAAGCTTTTGAGAACCAATTTGGAATAATAATTTTGCATCAAAAAATCTTTAAAATGATGTTGTGAGGCCTCCTATTTATAGATTTTTGAGAATGTATAGAATCAACCTGAAACATCCATCTCAAGATTGAGATGTGTGGTTGAGGATTAATTAAATTTTTGGAACTAAGTTTGTAATTATCCTCATCATGGAATTGGAAGAAGGGGAAATTAAGAGACATGGAGGGCATCATGGAAGTCATTGATGAGGGATGAGAGGCATGAATCCTAATATTTGTGACATTTATGGCCTAGAGATGTCTTCCCAAGAAATGAGGTCACTTGCTGATGCAGATATTCAATATTCATTTCTAAAAATAAGTATCCAACAAGTTTCAATGGAATTATTAATTAGGCTTTGATTTGGTTTAATTAGCTCTTAAGCATGATTAAGCACTTTGTGCACAAATTACTCAAATTGATCATAATGTCTTGTTATTGGTCCAAAATTTAACTGGATTAGAATTAGAAGGCAATGTCAGATGTGTTGGAACCATATTCCCATTTAGGATGTTGCTAACAACAAATAAAAAAGGCACATGTCTTGTGCAAGAGGTTTGATAGGAAAAAGCAATCTAGAGCACCCAGGTGTAAATTTGGCATTTTGACTCGAAATGAACTGATCAAAGTTAGCTAGCCCATTAATTGCATTGCCCCATTTATGGATACCCTAGCCAAAATCAGCACTTGAATATGTCAATTTCACATCATTTAGCATGTTTTAGTATTTTTAGGCCAAATTGTGCATTTTGGGTGGAAATTAGCCAAAAGCCTAATTGGAGGTTATCAGTGGCCAGTTTTAGGTGTCTACAACAACCATTAATTTTCTAACCTCATTATTGCATGCATCTCTAACATAGTCCACATTTTAATATGTATAAATTTCAATACACTCATGGGTGGTTTGATGCCTAATCTACTCAAGTTGTTTCATTCAATTAGAAACATTCATGACCTTTGGTGAACATATATTAATGATCTTGGTAGTACCATAAATATACAAAGAGTGATAAATAGTACCATGGACAATGAAAAATGAGTTTAAATTATCACATGTCATGATAATGGGATTTACAATATCATTAGAAGTGTATTTGGAAAAACATATACAATGTCAATTTTTCTACCATTTATTATTAATTCATGTGAAAAAATAGTCCTAGAATTAAGATGAAGTGTCACATTTTTTTACTAAACTTTATATAATTAGAATTTATATGAGTGGCACAAAATATAGTGACATTATTAATCTGAAGACCAATGGTGATTCAAGGGGACAACATACTAAAATAGGGTTCCAATGTGTTATGTATAGAAATTATTTATATATTTTTAATACAAAAACTCAAAGTAATTGTCAAATAGAATCAAGATAACAAAAAATGCAAACTGTAATGTCTTATTATCATGTGTGACCTCTCAAAATACTAAAATTGCTTATAATGGTCAACAACTATTAGTTTCATAGTATATAATTATATAAAGTCTATAATTTTGGACAATATTTATGGTTTTAATTTTTTTAGACACTTTATTATATTTAAGATTCTAAAAAAAATAGTTTTTGACCTTATCACCTTCTAGTAGGTTCATATTCAATGTTCTAAAGATTTTGTTTGAGAGAAATGGGTTTCAATTGAAAATAATAATTGAATGTTTCATTTACAAATTTTTAACCACTCTCTTATATTAATTTAGAGCCTAAAATTTTAAATAAGCATTCAAATCTAAAGGAAATTAATTTCTATAAGTAATATCCTCTTCTTACCATTCAATGTGCTCATCATCTTCTATAGAATGATGAAAGATGTTCCAAATACATTGAGTGATATATGAAACATTCCTTCATGTTGAAAGTGGGTTGTGTTCAATAATCAACTATTATATTATTATAATATAATGGCCATTAACATAATCCATGTAAATCACTATATAATTGAGACACTAACCCACACTAACATGAGTTGAAATAATGGAATAAATATCATTACTTTATGAATTCTGCATTCATCCTTCGAGTCTAAATGTGAAGGAGATCCCTTTATTTATATGGAGTGGGATTGATTATTTAATTCATAAAATTTGATTAATTTGGAATAAAATATTTAATGAATGCGGGTGGAAAATTTTATCACCTATGCATAACCACCAATGTTATAATTTTGGAGAAAAAGGAAAAAACTAGTGAAGGATACTAACCAAACCTAAGTACACTAATCTTACTATGGTCGAGACTAAGTTAAGACTAACCTATGAAAAAAATATATTAATTTTACACCAACATCCCCCACAATATTGATGAGGGGATAACATGATAATGATTCAAAAATATTATCCACAACAAAAAGGCATGATCAAGTACTCAAGTACAAATATTGAGAAAAGGAGTGTAAGATGATGACTGTCCTTATGGATGCCAAACCATTTCACAAAAGTGAATTGATAACCAACTACTACATAGACTGAATCAAAATAATAATTGGTACTTTTTGTGAGGATCAATTCAAATAAACACTAATTTTAAAATATGGGTTAAAGACACTTGAGGAAATAGTGCATACCATTGTATTGACCAATTTTGACCCCCAAGTCAAAATGGTCATCCCTATATTTGAAAGATTGACCTTTTCATAGGTTTTCTAGTCTTTCAATGCCTTGAGATATCCTCCAATTGGCCATTTTACCCTTACTAGCATTATTTAAAGTTCTTTTGTAAAATTTAAGGTAAATGTCATTTGAAACCTAGTGTTATTCTAGGCATTTAAGAAAGTTGATTAAGAGGGTTTAAGAGTGTTAAGTGGTCTAGGGATCATATTGGCCATGTCATGCAATATTAAATCACATTAACCCTCCTATAGTATGTACCATGTCCTAAAAGGGTTGAAGAGTCAAACTTATAATGTGCATCTCACCTTATATGTGTTTTATTATTTTTTTATGACTTTCAAAAGGAGGTTTTTGAATGAAATGACACATTAGAAGGAAAATAAAGTGTATGAAATACCATGAAAGGTTAGTACATGCATGTACTAGTTGTGGGAACACTTAGCATCCATCTTCCATCAACCTTGAAGGTAAATGTGGCAGTTCCCATCTAAACTCAGGTGTTTTCACCAAGTCCGTATAGGTGTATCAGAGGGAAATTTCTTCCAGATGATTTCATGGATTTATATATACCCCCCAAGTGAACATACAAGTTATTGAGAATTGTTCCAAAATTCAAACACATATCCCATCTTTCAATCACTCTCCTTAAAAAACTTATACAACCTTCAGTTTTTAATTTAGTATGAATAGGAGAGAGGAGATCAAGAGCTAAAATTTTAGGGAAAGGAAGGGGGTCCTTGACTATCTCATCCATGGAATTTGTTTACAAATCCATTTCCTATGCTTTATGAATAATGGCTAATAATCTAGTCACTCTCATGAGCTTATCCATCTATGCAAAGTTTGAAGATTGCAATAGTTTTGGCCCATTTTGGGAGACATTTTAAAACTTGATGTTGGTTTTGTGTTTATAAAGAACCCATATACTATCTCCATCACCCATGACATTGGATCACATGTGTGGGAGTGTCAAAATCAAGCAAACTCTGTATGCAATCAAAAATGCATCATGTCTATAAATCAATCCTAGTTCAAAGAAGATAGAGCATACCTACACTTTCAATTGGGATATACTTGTTAATCAGGAGCATGACCAATATGAGGATCTACTAGACCTGATTATGGGATCACTTATCACAACATATCATGCTAGGAAGGGTTCAAAATCGTACAGTCTAACAAAATCACAAAACAACCTTAATGGAGTCCTAATGTTTAAAATATATACCTATTCTAATAACAAGAAAGTAAATCTAATCTAATGCACACCAAAGCTTGTAGCACAAAGTGGGGGTTAGAAACAATAAAACAAAAAACTAAACTAAATATGTATTAGAATAGATATATTCACGTCAATATAAATAGAATCCTAATACATGGGATAAGAGTACAAATGCATTATCTATCTACTCCTACAAAGGAGAAATAAAGTTAGGAATACTTACCTTTGAAGATGAACCCTTCGAGCCTCAATATCTCCCTTGGCCAAGGTGTTTTACAAGATATTGTTGTGGTATGTAAGGATGACCAAGATAAATTGGCTCTAGGCTACACAACCTATCTAAGCATCCAAAAGACTTCTCCACAAGACAATATCCATATCTCCAAAGAAAGTATGAAACCCTAAGCTTTATTCCTCAATTAGAATGGTCAATAAGTAGATGTTCATTCACACTTATTTGCTATGATTCTTCTCTTATAAAATGGTGGAAAATGGACTATATATATATATATATATATATATATATATATATATATATATATATATATATATATATATATATATATATTGTTGTGGTATGTAAGGATGACCAAGATAAATTGGCTCTAGGCTACACAACCTATCTAAGCATCCAAAAGACTTCTCCACAAGACAATATCCATATCTCCAAAGAAAGTATGAAACCCTAAGCTTTATTCCTCAATTAGAATGGTCAATAAGTAGATGTTCATTCACACTTATTTTCAATGATTCTTCTCTTATAAAATGGTGGACAATGAACTTGTGTGTGTGTGTGTGTGTGTGTGTGTGTGTGTGTGTGTGTGTGTGTGTGTGTGTGTGTGTGTGTGTGTGGATCTTGCTCTAAATCCTCCTAGAAATGTTGGTTGTATAGGGTCGACCCAATGTATTTTTGGGGACTATTCACTAGGTCTGAGCTAGATCGATAAAAAGGCTAATGAACTAAGAAAGTGACAAATACCCCTAAACTATACTAGGTTGACCCAGTTGACCTAGTATAACTGACTAACCAAGAGGGAATTAAGGCAATAAAAGGATGGATAAAGCATGACAAATAATAGGTATAGGTAGGATAAAAGAGAATAAGGTTAGGGTAAATGGTTTTAGGAGATAAGTGTGTAGATGGCAAGTGGAAAAAGGAAAAATAATCTTACAAACCACCAATGGTCTACCCACCCCTTTCTCATTGTACCCCTTAAGGCATGCACTCAAAGAGATTGAGACTCGATGGATTCCTACAAGATACAAAGTGTTAGTAAGTGATAAAAGTTTGAAAATATTATGTGTATACCCACTCAAATCTCATCACGTGTCATGTAAGTGCAACATGGGATGGTGCTTCAGGATAGAACATGATAACACACAATGTTGATGCTAAGTAAACTGAATTAAGCAGCAAATAAGATAAATGAAAGGAAAAATTTGAAAAAAGCATACCTTTAACTTACTTTAGTGTCGTAGATAAATAAGTAGACTATAAGAGATGTGAAGGTGTCTAATATAGAGAACACTAGATGAACTATAGAAGTTAGTGCAAAAAATAGCTAAAAATCAAAAAAATTGAAATATAGGCATATGGTAGTGGAAAAGATTCTCTATGTCATCATGAATCTAATTCATTTTATGGTTTTCAAAATGGATGAGTAGAAATAAAGATATAAGCAAAATAAGGAATCTGTTGAAAATAATTTGAAGAATTTGATTTTTGAAAAGTGTTTTTAAATAAGGTAAAAACTGATTCATTTGTTATTTTGATTTGTAAGAGAGGGGGAAAAGATCTCTGGAGACAAAAAAGAGTTAGGATGGTGAGGAGATGACATGTTAGGTGAGGAGGAGATCCAGAGGCAGAAACAGATGCACTATAGGTATGCAACTATGAATATTAAATCAGTTTTTGAAATTTTAAGTGAATTAAGTGTATTTTTAGTAAAATTTGATTCTAACCATTTCTAGATGTCAAAATAAAGTAAAATTAGATTCTATAGGTAGAAAATAAGAAGATAGAAAATGGGTTTAGAGGATTTAGGAAAAAAGCAAGAAAATTACACTTTTGGGGGAAAATACAAGGGGTCGGCAAGCAAAAAGCATTGGGTCGACCTAGTCAACCCAGCAGGCTAAAAATAAGCAAAAATCCACAGTCCCAACCCAGTAGGTATGGGTCGACCCTGTATAATCTGTAGGCTGATGGAATAATTCAGAGTTCTTAGGTGCTCCAAAAGGTCCATGATGGAAACTCAACACTAGGGAAGGGAAGAGAAGGGGATTAACTTAGATTTTTGAGTCATCCAAGCAACAAATAGGAAACTTTTAGTCAAACTAGTTTGACCAAAGATTTAGAATGACATAGAAAAGTGTGTAAAAGGCCAAAAGAGGGCTA
Source organism: Torreya grandis (assembly GCA_037957365.1). Taxonomy (NCBI): domain Eukaryota; kingdom Viridiplantae; phylum Streptophyta; class Pinopsida; order Cupressales; family Taxaceae; genus Torreya; species Torreya grandis. The sequence goes on from JARHVA010001587.1 coordinate 1,893,105, forward strand.
GAATGGCTTGAAATGACCACATAAGGTCAAGAATGACCGAGTAGGCTAAAATTAAGCTAAAAATGAATAAAGTAAAGTAATGTAGGCTTATTTTGTTTTTAATTGAAAAAATTATATTGTGATTATACATGGAATGGAGGAACTAATACATCCTTTATTATTTTTTGTGTGCAAGAATAATGGATATTTTGGAGATTTGTGGTTGTGGCATGGTTATCAAACTTGTTAGATAGGTTTTCAGATGGAGATAGGGCTATACTAGGATCCATAGGTCTAGGTGGAATAGTTGATATGTGTTAGATCCCCCTCAATGTTGATTTGTTAGTCATGTTCCTCAGTTATTGGGAATGACTGACTAACACCTTTAGATGGGAGGTGGATGGGGATATAGTAGAGATGGCTATCATGATAGAGGATGTCCATACCATCCTATGGCTACCCATAGTAAGAACGTAGGTGATCATAAGGATACCAGACATTCTAGAGGAGAGGAGAGCCTTAGCCATGTGGGCTCCAAGCTTAGAGATGATATTACTAGGTAGGAGAGTTAGCATGTTTGATGTCTATACATCATAGATTTTAGATATCTAGAAGGTTGTGATAGGCCTTATTACACATCAGGTGTTATGTCATAATTCAGATAGCAAGGTACCATTATTCATGGTAGCCTTGAGTAGGATGATCTTAGAAGAGCGATTTTTATATGATCTAGGCTCTGTCATATGGGTCTAGCTAGTACATGATATATACAAAATAATAGTCAGAGGGTAGAAGACCATAAGACTGATCATATTACTGATAGCATGGATATATGTGAGGTTTCCTATGTATCGATTGATTAGGTTTCCCCATGTGATTGATGACAGGTCACCTCAAGTACAGAGATGGAGAGAAGATCAGGTAGCATAGGGCATTCTCCATGTGTTAGTGTTATAGTTAGTGAGACATGAAGACATAGTGTGGTAGCCATACGAGAACATGAAAGCTAAATGGGTGAGTTGGGGTATAGTTGCACTAGCTAGAGCAAGGATAGAGGTGGTCAAACACTATTTTTGGTGGAGAGAGCCACATCTAGTGACATGGATGCCATGACATATGGGCTTACCTCATCCAATAGCATCAATACTAATGCCCAAATAATGGGCTCAAAATGTGAGAGAGCCATAGGGGAGGAGAGTACTAGGGCCACTAGTGGTGAGGCCAACATTAAGGCTACATCAAGAGTGATTATAGACTGGTCAGGGATGATGAGGAGCTGAGCAGGAAGATAGGGATGTGGAGGTAGAGATACTAGATGTACCACTACCAGATCTATAACAAGATGATTAGTAGACATTGAAGACATGTAATTGATGGAGGTAGGAGGAGCAGGAGAGAGTGGATACTATTTCCATCCTGATTGACCCCATAGGTGAGCCAGAGGAGATGACAGAGAGACCACTCAGGTACAAAGCTAAGGGTGATAAGAGACATGATAGTTGGGTTTGAGCTAAAGAGGTTACCTATAGAGGAGGTACTAAGAGGCCATGCAAATAGGGAGACTATGTTAGGTGGTCACACAGATGGTGAGACCATAGTAGATGAGACACAGATAGGTAAAAATATGATTGAATATTTAATTATGTTTTTAAGTTAGAAATAGAAATAGAAATAGATACATAGGTATTTTGAGATATAAAAGTGATCTAATATCCATCTTGTGTGATTTTGTAGGTGTAGCTGAGGATGAGGGAAAATGGGGGTCCCTAGTGAGGGAATCACTCTATGACATCCTGGATGAGACTCTATTGCCACATGACCCCAAACATTAGAGGATATGAGTGTACCATCTACCCCAGCTTAGGTGAGATGGTTTAGATTAGCTAGAGAGGAAATAAGGAAGATATAGGTGTAGAGAGAGAGGATGCAACCATCAACAATAATGGGTGAAAGGGATCTATAAGCATGATAGGCCCTAGTAAATGAGAGAGTTTTACATCTAGCCATAATGGTGTAGATGATAGAGATTTAGACCCAGTTGGCAGAGTCACAGGTGTGGGTAGTGCACTTAAAAGGATAAGTAGAGGGATTGAGATATATAATATCCTTCTTACAACATACTATTTGGAAGATTCATATCAAGGCCTCATGAGGTAGCATGGCTAGGTTATGAGATAGATAGGATAAAGCCCAGCCATAATGTTGGAGCATTGTATATGGTTGTATCAAACTTATGAGATATATATCTATGGATCATTTTGGCATATTGAGGTTGGTTGTGTATGTTGTCATTATGATGGTTATGTTTGTGGATGATTTGGATATATTTCTTTATATCACATGTATTTATATTTGTTGTATATGATATGGGAAATATATGAGATGTGGCCTCTTTTCTAGCATTATGAAGGACACATATATGGTTAAAAAGAAACGAGAAAAAAGACTTGTAAAAATATAAACAATCAAAGAATGTAGTACACATTTTTTCAAGATGGGAAATATGTAATAATAAGAAATGACTAAGTATAAATATCCAAGAAATGGTAAATCAAGGTGGTAAAAAGGAATTTGTTTTTAAACCAATGTAAAATATTTTTGCACCAAATTAAAACAAGTAAAATCATACTAATATCACGTTGGGAAGTATGAAAACAATGTAATAAAATGGAAGGTATGTAAAAGGGCACAAATTGTATAAAACCAAATTAATTAAGTCAATCAATCATACTAAATCATTCTAGGAAGTATGAAATAAAATCAAAATTAAAACAATTTGGTCTTAAATTTGTCATACTAATTCAAGCTAGGAAGTATGGAAAATTCAAGAAATGGTTGTAATCTTACATGCACTCAAAAAATAAGAAGATAAAAATCAAAAGAGAAATGAATTAAACATAAAACATACTAAATCAAGATGGGAAGCATGTAAAGTGATGTGTAACATCATAAGCAATTGAATCTTATCTCATATTTGACACATGTAATTTGGGATGGTGACTTGGGTATTGGAAAATTTTGTGAGGAATGTTAGGTCCTATCCACAGTCTTACAAATTAACTCAAAAAAATAACACCACTATGGTGGAATAAATAGGAAAATATGGTAATAAAGGGATGTGGGTAATAGGAAGGAAAATATGGTAATTTGTGAGGAAAGTCAGGTCCTATCCATGGTCTTACAAAGAAACTCATAAATGAAATCTCAAGGGGAGTGATCAATAGACAAAATAATATTTCTCAAGAGGAAATATAAGGGAGATAAAGAATGAAAAAGGGGGTGTAAAAATAAATATTTAGGCATCTTATGAGAAGATCTTAGGAGGCAAGAGGCATACTAAGGACATGAGAAGACACTAAGTGACTAGTGGTTGTCTATGTACAAAGGAAACATGTTCGCTAAAGAAATAAAGCTTTACAGTTAAATAAGTGTGCTATTAAGATAAACTCATGAAGGTAGATTGGTACAAGGAAAAATAAAATGGACCTACTTTCCCATGACGTGTTCCCCATTATTCAGGACCCCTTACAGAGCCATCAGTTTACTATGAAGATTGGGTATTTTCATGAGAAAGTAGGTAGCACTAAAAGAATTTTTCTATATTTTCCTCTTATAATCTACTAGCCTATCACACCCTAAATTACCTTAGCTCTATCGTGAGGCCAAATGTGGAGTCTTATCTTCGACTAGAAGAAGGAGATGTGCTTTGAATCACATCTTTTAGTGTGATTTGACTTTTAAGAATATTTTTTCCTTTTGATATCATTTCCTTTTGTTTCAATGATTTGAATTCTAAATTTATTTTGAAGTCTTTTAAATATTCATCCTCCATATAAATTTTGAATGACAAATAATGAGAGAGATAGTGATACACATAAATGATATGTAGGTTAAAGCTAAAATAATTTAAGTAACCAAAGATTAATACTGACTAGGACACTTAGGCTTAACAATGAACTAGCATGTGATCTCAAGTCTCAACCGTGTATATGCTTAGTTTGCGAAAAAAGGAAAAAGGGAAAAAGGAGAACCAAGATGGACCAATAAAAGGAAATAATAATGAGATATATTGTTTTATAACTAATCACATGGTAAAGGGAGATAATAACTAAAGGGAATAGGGTTTGTATAACCAAGTCACCATGAAAAATTATCTATGAAAAATTGGGATAAGAAATCAAAACAATCATAAAGATACAAGAAAGAGAGTTTTGATAAAAACTCCAAGGAAATGAGGGAAAGCAATGATAAATAAAATATAATCATATGTGAATATAAATAACAATATAAGAAAGATATAATACAACAAGTAAGATCATGATATAAGATAAGCAAAAAATTGACACAATGTCAAATCATATAACAGAAAGATAAAAATAAGATTGTAACACACATCCAATCCAAATATAAATGTGAAATCACCATGCATGTGCTCATAAATACTAGTAAATCTATCCACACACATTATCCAATACATTAGTTAAGTCTCTATGAAGCTGGATATGTACTGTTGCTAAAGTTTCTTCAATCTTTAATGAATATTGGGAAAATACTTCTCTCATGATCTCCTTAAATGAAAAATTATGAATACTTGATGGATCATGCTAAGGAATAAAATTAGGAAAAGGATGGTTAGGAGAATATGTGGGATCAAGATCTATGGAAGATGTAGGAACCACTTATGGAGAAGGATCCATGGGTGAGGGAAGGTCTGCAGGTGAAGGAATCATGGGTGGAGGCATAGAAGATGATGAAGGGACAATAGGAGGGGATGGACCCACTAGAGGTGGAGCCATAGGAGAATAAAGAGAAGCCTTCTTATGTGAATGACCTATGGGAGTAATAGAAGAAGGTTTGGGAATGGCTATAATATGATCTTTGAGATATTGTTGGAGAATGTGGTAACGATCAATGTGATGGGTACCACATAGATTTAATAGACAATATACCTCACCATAATTAGGCATGTACTCAAGAAGTACCTTTGAGGGAGGTATGTATTTTTTTGATGATGGGGAAGAGGGACATAAGGTATCAAGATATTGTCACAACTTGTGACAATGGGTAGAAGAGTGATTATCTATCCCATGGATGCAATAGATACACTTATGAGTGGTCTTAAAAGAAGCACTCATAGAATGAGGAAACATAGGAGTGGAAGAATCTAGAGAGGACTCATTGACCCATTTGATTGTGAAAAGGATTCATCTTAGGTAATAGAATTAAACCATCATCAAGGAAAGGTGATTATGAGGAAAGAACAAAATGAGGCTCAACAGAAGGATCAATGGGATGAGAAGCAGGGGTAGGCTCAATAACACTAGGATTAAAAATAGCCTCAGCTATAATAATAATAGGCTCAAATATAGCTATTTATACTAAATGAGGGGTGAGATTTGTAGAATATCTAAGGAGGACTGCACTAATCTCATGAGTAAACCAGTGATGAGAGTCATAAAACCTAATAAAGTGATAAGGTTTGGTTACATCATGATCCATGAGCATAGTCCTAAGTGGGTCCTCAAAAAATGAAGGTGCCAGTACCATTTATACCCTATGATAAAGGGGGGAAATAAAAAAATTAATAACTATAAATGAAGAACTAGAAGATGCAAGAAAAGAATCAAGTAAAGAAGAATGGTAACAAATAATCTTGGCATCACAGGCCTAGACAAGATCACCTAAAAGAAAATCATAAAAATAATAGCCATCATCATAATCCAAGGTGTGAATATCAATGACATAATTAGGGATGACCTTGTCATCTGAGGAAGATTAGTGAATAGAATGCCTAGTCTTGGTCAAGACTATAAGAATGTCCTTGCAAGGAGGCTTACAAGAAAGAGGCTAAAAGGAAGCAGGAAGCTGTGAGATGAGATGAGGCAAGAGATCATAATTTTTGATCTTTAGAATAATCTTATCAGGCTCATCATCATCAAAATATAAAATTTTAGGAGGAATATTCCCAATGATCTTGGGATGCCCATTGTAACCACAAGTTGAATTGACAGGAAATTTTAGATGTTAAGAATCACAAAATGAAATACTAGGCAAAGGCTTAAGAGTAGGAATCTTGAAGACACCATGATCTTATAATTGTTCAAAATTTTAAGGGTTAGTGTCACCCTGAATCCTATAAATGGCTCCATTATGAGGAAACTTAATGCATTAGCAAGTAGAAGAAGTAATAGCTCTCATGCGATGAGTCCATGACCTACCAAGCAAGATGTTATATGAAAGGGGAAAGTTAAATGTCATCACCTTCACATGAATGGTGATAGGTGGGATGGTAATGGGAATCCACACATAACCTAAAGGAGGCGTTTTCCATCTATCATATCCTTGGAAGGTGTTGCCTATAGACTTGAGTTTACATTCTGAATATCCAAGAGTTTTAATGAAATCAAGGGAAGCAATACAAGTGCCATATCTCTCATAAATCAATGCATGATTAACTTAGATATCACCTATTTGGATGCTAATAAATAGGGGAGGATCATCCACATGAAGCATAATATCATTAAGAATCATAGATGTGATAGGAAATCATAGAGAAAGAGAAGTGTCTATAGTTTCATCAATGCTGATAGACATCTCTTCACATTGGTGTAATATACTATTCTTAGATCTAGATAAAGTGGCCTCCCATCCTGCTAGAGGAGTATGAGGGACATTCATCTTGAATAAGAGTTACATGAGGTAGTTTCTTTGATGTGGGGATATCCTCATGAGTTCAAAAAACAAAATCTAAGATGAGAGATTAATGAGTTTTGCAATGGGATCCCACTCATCATAACCCATAAGGATGTTTTTAGATATAGGTGCCTAATGATTAAGGAGGTCCTTGAAAGGAGGAGACAAAGTGCATTAAAATTTATGTTGATATAAAAGGGAAGCTTTGGAACAAGGCTGAAAAGCATGTGGTGAGGAAGAAGTGGTTGGTTCAGATTGATTTTGGGGTTTGGTATAAGAAGTGTTAGTAGGAATAGGATTGTCATTAATGTTGGAATATGATTAAAGAGTGGTAGAAATAGTATGGGATGTGTTATCCAAGGGGGAATCAAAAATTGGATCATCAAAATTAATAAGATCTTCTTTTCCCAACTCATTTAAATGAGTTGGGAAAGAATCTTGGATAACATTGTATGTTTGAGATGATAGAGGAGTGTAGATAGGTTAAGGGCCAATGAAATCCACCATGCTTTGCATATTATTCATACTAACCACATTATCTTTAGAAGTTGGTTTAACAAGACTTTTCACATTATTGGTGGAAGGAGTAGGATTGTCTTGATTTTCTTGGATAGTTTGATGATTAGGTAAATGATCTTTGTAGATAGCCAAAGGAGCATTGGCTTGATTCAAGGCTTGAGTTTTGTCATGTGATTTATAGTCTTTGAAATCAATTTCATAGGCTTGTTGATGTTTATGGATAATGCAATCATGATCAAAATTATGGACAATTAGAAAATCCATAGATAAATTGCTAAGTTATCTACATGTCTCATGGGAATGACCCCAACTAGCATGAAACCAAAAAAACTTGTTAGGATCGTACTAGGATTTCATAGGTAAAGTAGGGTCAAGCTCTCATGGAACAAGCCTGAGTAGACATTTAAGCAATCCAGATGATGATAGAGATGTGTAGAAATTAATGTTATTGTGTGAGGATAAATGAGGATTAGTGTATTTTTTAGAAGAAGGAGTTGGTTCGAAAGAAGGGTTAGGAATGATAGCTTGAACATTGTGAATGGTTTTATAAATATATGTAACACCATCATTAGTGATATTTCAAAAAAAAATTAGTAGGATATAAGGACCCACAGAAGGTTGGGGTGGCTTGAATTGATGCATTAGGAAATCTTATATTTTAGCTTGGTCGAAACTTCCTCTAAAGTGCATGGAGAAAGGGTGAGAACTTGATATTATAATTTAGGAAAGAGATCATTTGTAAAGAGATGAAAAAGATTATCATCCAACATGTTATGTTCACATTTGTTTGACAAAGTTTTCCATCTTTTAACAAAGGCTTGAGCAGTTTCATTTTCAATTTGTTTGCAATTAATGAAATGGGCCAAAGTGCTTTAAAGAAGATCATTAGTTTAGAATTCTTGCACTAAATCATTTACTAAGTCCTTCAAACTATAAATGGAATGAGATGTTAGGAATTCAGCGTTTACATTGAGTAAATTTAGGTTTTTACAAAATGGTAAATAGTTTAGTTGATTTACCAAGAGGTAAATATTTGTTACCAAGTTGTTATAAAGGTAAATCTATATTGTTTATAATATTATGTTGTTACATATATTGTTATATATTATAAAAATATATCATACTTATGTTTGCACTATTATAGGAGGTTTTTTACATGAGAGAATATTGGGGAGTTTTTATAGGAAATATTCCTATATATTTGTAATGTTCATAATGTATTAATTAGAGAATTTAGAGAATTTGAGAGTAAAATAATATATTTCCGAGTGTTTCTAAATTATCTGGCTTTTGTGTATTCAACTTTTGGATGATTTAATTAGTGTTTCTCTCCTCCAATTCTTATTAGTAGTATTAGAGAAGGAATATCAGTGAGCCTCTTTGATGGAATATTAAAAATAAATTAGGGGTTATACTGTTGTTTTGCCCCAAGCAATGAGATAAAAATTTATGTGAAGAGTTCTGTTTTTTCACATATATTAGAATAGTATATATCTAGGTAATAGTGTGCATTTTAGAGAAACACTCGAAGATAGAATTTGCAATCAACATATCCATGTTGATTAGATATACCAAAATTGACCATCGTTGGTGATATTGGGGGTCAAAATTTCAAGCTGTGGGTAACATTATTGGAGCGTCATCCATTTTTATTATGCAGAATCATTCGTTCGATACAATTTAGAACATTTAATATCTGTAGTCGATCTCACAGTTTAAATTTCACATACTCATTTCATTTCCATGTGTAATCGTATATATATATGATTTGGAAAATATCTTTTAACAAGTGAAGATCTATGTAGTAAATCAGTTATTATAGCATCAATTCTGAGCCCACATCGACGTACTAGTCAAATTTGTGATACATCCCATATATTATGCAAACCAGTTTTATCTGCTACATACACAAACTTCATGATCATTGATGTAGTAAATCAGTTATTATAGCATCAATTCTGAGCCCACATCGACGTACTAGTCAGATTTGTGATACATCCCATATATTATGCAAACTAGTTTTATCTGCTACATACACAAACTTCATGATCATTGATGTAGTAAATCAGTTATTATAGCATCAATTCTGAGCCCACATCGACGTACTAGTTAGATTTGTGATACATCCCATATATTATGCAAACCAGTTCTATCTGCTACATACACAAGCTTCATGATCATTGGTTTCAATAAAATACATACAACTGAATCCAAACACAAAATCTAAGTTTGGAGAATGAATGAGTGAATGAGACATCAAACTTGTGCATGTATTTTTATATTTACAGTGCTACTTTCACCAAATAAGCATGCACAGTAAATTGTGATTTTGCAAGCATTGTATCGAGTTAAGTTTCTAAGTTGTTTTGTTTGAGTTTATGTCAAAGATATAGTTTTATATCTTTTGGTTTTAGTATATGTTAGGATCAAGTCACTATATTTATAGCGTAGCTTTTATTTGTTAGACTTTTTACGTGGTCATTAAATCATAGTTTTGTCTTTAGCCTAGATTGAGTTTTTTATTGGTATTTAATCTAAAGTATATAGTTTGGTTAAAAACTTTTCATAATAAACATTTAGTTTTGTTTAAGAGTTATCCACTTAATTTTTTTTTATTTAAAGTTTTTTTTTTAAATTTTGATTCATGTCAAATAGTTATATTGTATTTAATTACAAAGTCATAGGTATTTTTATTACAAAGTCATTACAATTGATATTGTCAATATCAATGTTTTAGTCAAAATGTCAATAATGAGTTTTGTACGTCTTTTGTCATTGTCAAAAAGTTTCTGTGCCAGTATTAGTTCTTTATCAAGATTCAAAATTCCAAATTATTAAAAAAAAAAAATTGCCTTATGGATGCATTTTTGGGCAAACTCGACATATGATTAGAATGTCAGTATTGTGGGGGGGGGACCCCATTTTAGTCAAAATAACATACAACTAAGCTTCATCAAGATATCGCTTGAGTGAATAATATCAGACACTGGAGGCTAGAGGATACATGAAGGATGGAGGTCTTTTAGTGACCTCTCCTCAGTCACCAATGATGAGGCTGCATCAATGTTTTGGTGACATGTATGGTGTGTTATTTTTTTAGTTTTTTAGTGTGGTGTGTTTTCATTTCCATTTTGTAATAAGAATAGATGATAATATTTTTTTCATGTAATATAATCTATGTGAAATTCTAAACATGATTCTCTGACGTGAAAATATTTTAAAAAAATAGAAAGCACTAATGTAATTTAGTTCATGGATCTTGAAAAGGTTTGTGGTAGAGAACCAAAAAACCACTAGGAGGTGAATAGTAGATAGAGGAGTTCCTGTTCATTTCAAAGTTTGTGGTAAACTTGTAAAACCATGGGAGGAGTGAAGCTCTCTATATCAAGGTCATGAGCCAAATAGGGCATACTACAGTTGGTGAGCATATTGCAAATAAGAATGTGAATGTTTTTGCACCATGTAAAAACTATGGGGAGAATGTTAGGAATTTGGCTTTTACATTGAGTAAATTTGGGTATTTACAAAATGATAAATTATTTGGTTGATTTATCAAAAGGTAAATATTTGTTACTATGTTATTATAACCATATGGTTAATATGGTAAATTTGTATTATTTAGAATATTATGTTGTTAGATATATTGTTATATATTATAACAATATATCATATTTAGGTTTGCACTATTATAGGAGGTTTTATAGGTGAGCTAATATTGGGGATTTTTTATAGGAAATATTCTTATATATTTTTAATGTTCAAAATGTATTAATCAAATAATTTAGAGAATTTAAGAGTAAAATAATATATCTGAGTGTTTTTGAATTGTTTAGCTTCTATGTATTTAGCTTCTAGATGATTTAATCAGTGTTTCTCTCCTCTGATTCTTATCATGAGATCTATGTTGATTGTACCAATCCAAGGCATCACCCACGATGGTTTTAGATAGGGACTTGGTAGTGGAAAAGGTGTTTAATTTGACCCAATACTTGTAAATATTTCCAAATGTTTTGAGGTGAAGGGTAGGATCAGTTGACCCATTATAATAAATTGTAGGTGTTGTACCTCCCATATTAATGATGGCAATCTGAGTGGTGAGAGGTTTATTTTGGAGATGCTTAATGGTTTTATTAACTAAAAGAGGTTTAGGAATGATATTGCCTTGAGAATATCAAAGAAGAGGAGGGGGAACATTCTGGTTATGTGTGCCCCAAGCCATTGGTTGCATATGAGATTGGAGATTAATAAGGTGGTTTTGCATTCTCATCATTTGATTCGTGTTATGTGCTTGAAAGGTATTCATTTGATTAAGAATTTGAAATAAAATTTAATGTGTTTTATTAATATTAGAAGCATTAGAATTGGTATTGTGTTGGTTTTAGTGGCTTGGGTACCACTATTAGTGTTGATAAGAGATTGAGAAGAATTATGAGAATGTGAGGCACTAGTGGAAAAATTTGATTGTGTAGAAAAAGATGGACTAGTGAATGGTTTAGAAGAGGAATCACCAGAAGCATGATTACCTTGGGTAGAAAACAATGAACTAGTGGAAGGATTGATGATAGTGGATTTTATAAGATGCCCATTTGATGTAGAACCTACCATGTTAGTTGAGATACTAGGCATGGAGGTAGAAGAAGTTAGAGAAGATGTCATGGCATAAGGAGTCAAAATTGAAGGAAGAGGTTGAGAATTAAGGAAAGTCGTACCCACAAATCTAGAATTGAATGTAGGAGTAGGTGAATGATGATTTTCAACTTGACCACTAATCATGAGGTTATAGATCGTATAAGGATCCTTTCCTTGATGTTGAGGATATTTAATGATAAAGAAGAGAATTTTGGGAGTATACACTAACTCAGGTTGGTTCTCTAAGAAAACAGGAGGATTATGTTGCAAAGAGGTATTAGGAGGGGTCCCAAAGTTCATTATGTGAGTGGCAATATGAACATTACTAGCATCCAAAAGAGGATCCCTACTCTGTCTATGGGAGACACTATTAGAATTGGTAAATTTCATCATGTCTATTTATTGTAACTAAGTGTCATCACCCAAAATAAAGTCCATGATGAAGGGACAAAAAGATAGATGAGAAAGCAAAGGAAAAGGAGGTGACTAAAATAGTATAGGGTTAACTGGGTCAACCTAGCACAGAAACAAGGATTGTAAAACTATACAAAGCCATCTAGGTCGATCCAGTATAGTACACAGAGGCTAGAAAAGGTACTAGGTCAACTGGGTTGATCCAGTATAGCAGACAAGGAATTTCAAGGAGCCTAAAAACAAATTATGAAAATGAAACAAGATAACTTTACAAGTAATAAAAATCAATAAGTACTAAAAGGAAACAAATAATCAATTGGATTACCATTGGCCAATCCAATTGAGGTACACAAAACAAAACCTTACACTAATGCTAGCTAATGCAATTTGTCTTTCACACAATTGAGCAAAGAACAAGAAATCAACTTGAAAATTAAAGAGCTACTAATTGGTCAACCTAAATGTTTATTAGATTATTAAGATATGATCTTTAATGTGATTAGAAGTTGGCTATAATCAAGGTTCTAGATAGTAATCTAAGAATGGTTTCAAGTAGTTTAGGCTGAAAGGGAGTGTAGTGAAAATGATACAGGCTTGGTATTGGGGACTACCCCCTCACTTCACACACTATAGTGATAAGGGTGTCGAGTGCTTAGCCAAAATATACCATTAACCATGCTTTATACTTGAACAAAGCATCAAGTCAGCTTCCCTTTGGTGATGAATCCAAGTAGGTTGGCCTTGGATAAATAAATGTTAAAGTGCTCATTTATATTTTTGTGATTTTTCCATGTGTGCATAAAATAGAAATAGTGAAACCAAGTGATTAATTAAAAATCCCTTAATTAAACTAGGTGAGCTATTCTAAGCATGCAAGTAACAAAAAAAGAAATGTGTGAACTAATTAGTAGCAGATATAAGGTTAATTCTAACTTGAAAAAAGGTATAGTGTTGACACTATATGAAAAAATCAAGGTCTGAAAATGAACTAGGTTAGTAAGGTTGATCCAGTTATTTGAGATAGCACACATAACATAGAACTAAGTCAGCAGGGTCGATTTAGTTGACTGTGTAAGGGCAGTTTTGAAGATTGCAAAATATGAAAGTAAATACATAAAAGAAAGAAACAAAGAGGTAGAAAGGAACCTTGGTGGATCAGAGATGAAATGAATAAAGATTATTGATGAAGAACCTTGAAGTATGCTTGAGAAACATGTAAATTGGGTTGACAGGATCAACCAAGCTATACAAGAACCTATTGCAGAGTGCTAAAAATGTATAGGGTCAACTAGGTGAACCTAGTAGGCTAAACTAGATGTCTAAAAGGCTAAAAACCTATAATGGGTTGACTGGGTTGATCTAGTTACATGTTCCTAGAAACTTGCACACAAAAGTCATAAAACTATGTTGATAAAGTCGATCTAGTATGATAAAAATAATGACTAAAAGAATAATAATAAGTGAAATAAATTCTACAAGGGTTAGTTTCACATTGAGTTCACTAGAATGTATACAATCATAAATTCATCATGTCTATAAATCAATCTTGGTTCAAATAAGATAGACCATACCTACACTTATGATTGGGATACACTTTTTAAGTATGAGTATGACCAATAAGGGGATCTGCTAGACCTAATTAGGGGATAACTTGTCACAACACATCATGCTAAGAAGGTTTGCAAAGCCTACAGTCTAACAAAATTGTATAACAACCCTAATGGAGTCCTAAGGTTTAAAACATTCACCTATTCTAAGAACAAAAAAGTAAATCTAATTTAGTGCACACCAAAACTTGTGACACAAAGTGTGCATTAGAAACAATAAAACAAATAACTAAACTAAACGTGTATTAGGAGACATATATTCACGTCAATGTATACATAATCCTAATACATGGGATAAGAATACGAATGCATTATATATCTACTCTTACAAAGGAGAAATAAAGTTAGGAATACTTACCTTTGAAGACAAACCCACCAAGCCTCAATCTATCCCTTGGCCAATGTGCTTCGTAAGAGATTATTGTGATATGTAAGGATAACCAAGATAAATCAGCTCTAGGCTACATAACCTATCTAAGATTCCAAAAGACTTCTCCACAAGACAAGTTTCGTATCTCCAAAGAAAGTGTGAAACCCTAAGCTTTATTCCTAAAGTATAATATTCAATAAGTAGATGTTTGTTCACACTTATTCATTATGATTAATATATTATGAAATGGTGGGAAATGAACTTGTATATATAGGTTAATATTGCCCTAAATCCTTATAAAAATGTCATTTGTATAGGGTCAACCTAGTTGACCCAGTGTGATTTGGGGAACAATTCACTAGGTCTAAGCTAGGTCAGCTGAAAGGTTAACAAGCTAAAAAAGTGAAAAATACCCCTAAACTGTACTAGGTCGACCCAGTCGACCTAGTATAGCCAATTGAATAAAAGATAATTAAGGTAAGAAAAGTATGGATAAAGCATGACAAATGAGAGGAATGGGTAGGCCTGAGGAGAATAAGCTTAGGGTAAATGGTTATAGAAGACAAATGTGTAGATGGTAAGTGGCAAAAGGAATTACAAATTTACAAAGCACCAATGACTTGCCCACCCCTTTCTCGTTTCACCTCTTAGAGAATGCATTCAGAGAGATTGAGACTCAATGGGTTCCTACAAGATACAAAGTGTCAGTAAGTGATAAAAGTTTGAAAATATTATGTGTATAAAACTCCAAGTTTTATTTCATTTGCAAAGCATGGGCTAAATTTCTTAAGTTACAAGGTCTTTTGGTGCACTTAATGGAAAAGGTTGATGATGTTTGAAGTGTTTGATTGGTCCATTAACATCTCTCATGTCTTCTCTATAGAGATGGATTAAAAAAATAGTTGGATCAAGCATTAGTCATGAAAAACACAAGAAACACATAAAGAACTAACAATCTAGGCTAACTTCTTCAATGGAGTGTGCAAATGATAATTAAGAGTAAATGAAATAAATCACATAAAATTACCTTCTCAAGAGCATCCCACCATCCAAATGTTACTCAAAATGTGTTTTTCCCTTGATTTTATGCTCAAGTATTCAACAATGATGCAAATCCAAGCTCCTCCACCATTTCAACAACACTAACTAAGCTAAGCTCATGATATGAAATAAATGTTATACCTATCAATGAAGTTATCCTATTACAAATAAATTAGTATCAAACTACACTCAAATGGATTGTAGAGAGAATTTTGCATTATAAGCTTACACAAATGAAGCTTAATTAAAGTGGTCTTAACCCTCCTATTTATAGATTTTCTAAATTGATTAGGATCAACCATGACCATCCATCTCAAGATGAAGATGTGTGTCCATGAATTAATCTAATTATGTAAATAATATGCATAAATATCCTCATAAATATTTGGTTATAAAGGGCATTATAGAGGCATGGGAAGCCATAATCCTGATATTTGTTGCATTTATGGCTTATGAATGCCACCCCATTAATCACGTCATTTGATGATGTAGTTAATAGAAATCAATTTCCAATAAAGAAATATTTAATAAATTTCATGGAATTCTTACTTAAGCTCATAATTTGTTTTAATTTGCCTAAGTAAGATTAATTAATTTTAGTGCAATTCTTTGGAAATTGGTGCACTTAATTAATCAAAGTGGTCAGAAAGTCATATTACCAGGTCATAATTTGACTGGAGAGGAATTAGAAGGTGATGTTAGTTGTATATGAACTATTATCCCATTTAAGATGTTTTCAACACAAAATAATGCATGCACATGTCATGTGCTTCCAAATTAGAAGAAAAGAGTGATCTAGAGCACCAAAATGCATTTTCATCATTTTGACGTGAAATGATTTGATCAAATTTAATAATAATAATAATATAAAATGAATTACCCTATTTAGGGATACATTAGCCTAAATTAGCACTTTTAAATGACAATCCCAAACCATTTAGTGTGTTTTAAGTGATTTTGACCTAAATTGTACATTTTCACAAATTTCAGGAAGATTAACAATTTCAACATAATGGTGTTAGGAATTGGATGTCTAGATTTTGCACCTATTTGAGAAGGCATAGCGAGATACTCAGTTTAACAACATATTTTCAATGAAAAGAGTTGTTAAGAAGAAGCTAGAAGGAAATTACCCATGATGCCCCCTCGAGAGGACATACTCAGATGAACGAGAAGGATGGAGTCTCAAAAAGAGAGGGAAAGTAAGATATTAACCCATAAAATAGAGTAAATCCATATGAGTTAATGTTTGCACATGTTGATTCCATTGATTATCAAAATATAATTAGAGTAAAATGGGCCTCGAGGATGTGGGGAATGGGAAGGATACAATCCAATAATATAATTGACACACTTAAAACACACCTAAAGATAAGGTGCGAGATGTGCACTTACAGAATGATCAATCCTGAGACAAGTTGCACACTAAAGTATTGCCAAAATGAGGGTAAAAGTACAAAAATCTTAGAATTAGAAGAAATAGGAGAATGTTGTTCCAAAGAGAGGAAATAATAATGGTTCTCTAGTAGAGCATAATATGATTCTTTGATAAAAAAAATTTGCTCCAATTGGGTTGATTTTGATCACTGATAAAGAATGGTTTTCTCCTATAGGGCTGATTTAGATTTGTGTTTGGTTCAAATGAGGTGCCCTTTTAGGGAAAATTGGCAAGTAATATCTAAAGGATATAACCCATTACATAGATTAAAAATGAGTAGGTGCAAACATATATGCAATGGTATAATGGATTTGAAAAAGCCATAAAAAATAGGTATACAAGGATGTACAAAGTGATGAAAAAAATGAAGACGACCCAACTGACCTAAGGTATATATCTATAGTCATATAAAATAAAAATATTGGTAACTTGAGCATGGTTAATTACACCCAAGCCATATGTCCCTCTTGTTTTCTCTCATGACCCTCATAGGCTTGTTTTCACTGATTCCCAGTCATCTTTGGCCTTCCAGACTTGACCCCAGCTGATTTAAACTCCTATTCTCATGACCAATCCATCCCCCCAGGTCCTGTCTACTTAGGACAATAACAACACACTGGGATAATAATACTAATGACACTCATATCCTCTTTCGATGATGTTGTCCAAGCTTATTTATGGCCCCAAGGGTCAATTCTTTCCAGTTTTCCATCCCTATCCTTGTAAAACTAACATGAGTAAATTTAATCCATGACCAATGGATACCTATAAAATCCCATTCAAAGATAATTTAGAAAGGGTTGACAAATATTATCAAGCAATTAATAATACAAGTGAAACCACTCAGATAATCTTCCCTATTCTCTACACATAACCATCCAATACAGTCTTAAGCACATCTAAATATTTGCACCAGTCACTAGCCACATCAATCACATCTAGTTTAGCATTTATTGCATTCTCATATCACAATTTCACCAATCACTTTCAAAGGGAGAACTACATATGGCTTGATCCCTCTTCATAGTATTGGTATGTAGACAACAAGCCACACATGGGATGTGAAACACGTCCAATGTATCTCACACACACTAACCCATTTTTATTATTGGCCAAATTTTTATTCAAGAACATTGAAGGCATAACAATGAATAAAAGCATCTCTATATGGAGCATTGTTGATAGTGAGGCTTCACAAATTTACAAACAGGATTACACAAACCTACCGAATAAAACCTAGAAAGCTCAGATCC